>CM048818.1:90200282-92600282 GCA_026586065.1 Dioscorea zingiberensis | reverse complement strand
TAGAAGTCTTGGGAGGATAAAACTTTGAATCCTTTATCCTTATGCTCTAGTTTTAGGCTTTCTACTTTCGCATTTTTTTTTTCCAGTTATGCATTTATAGAAGAGGTTGTTTTGATACTCTCATATAGAGGTGGGCACGGGCTGGTTCCGGGTTTGACCTGCCGGGTCCGGGTCAAACTGGCCCGGGCTACAAGGGTGACCCGTCGGGCCTGGCGGATTATGGGTCACCTGCGGGTGACCTGGAACCGGCCCGGGCCACCCCCTAGAACCGGCGGGCTGGGCCGTAAACCCGCCAGTTCGCGGGCCGGCCCACCGGTTTTCAATTATTTATTTATTTATTTATTTATTTATTTTTAAATATCCATGCTGTTCTCCACCTCCATTAATGGTTTTCTTCTCAAAGTCCTCGCTTCTCCCACCACACCCCACTCCACAACCCCTCCGCCTCTGTTGCTTCCCCTCCGACGTTGGCTCCACCATCTTCCCATCCCCCACTGCATCCTCCGCTATTCTCTGCAAGGATCGGATCATAAGATCAAACCGATAGATAGATAGATAGATAGATAGATAGATAGATAGATAGATAGATAGGCGTCCTTGCAAACAGAGCGGGGTTATTTCTTTTAGAACCCTACCATCATTATGCTATAATTTTTCGTCTTTAATTGGGAAGTCAAAGTGTTTCAACCATGGTTTATGCATTAACATTTGAATCTACTCCACAATGGACTAAAGATTTTGCACTTCCTCAAATGTCAAATAGAGGCAACGGGCAGCATTGATCTAAGAAATTACTGAAAGTTAACTTTAGTTTAATTAAACTGAGCTCGATAGGTGAACTCTAAACGAATACATTACTTATGATAGGTTTATATACTTTGTAATTTTAAGGCTGGGTTTATTCTGATAGAACCAAGATCACAAAAGCCTTGTCAAAAAAATGAACTTTGAGAGTGAGCCTTTGTTATGAATTTTATTATGGAGTTCAATTGCTGCTCTCTGTCTATATATATATTTCTTTTGAAATGGTAGAAATCTTCTGTATTCTATTCTTTCACATTGATCATCTCATTTGATTCACCACAGCAACCTCTGTTCCATCCAATGAATCTACTTCAGTCTCTAGAAAAGTTCCTGGAAGTCCTTACAGAATACCTCCCAGTCCAGGCAGTGAAAGAGTTCCAGCAACTCCTCTTAGAGCACCTCCAAGTCCGTCTCGATTTTTATTGTCTCCACAATTGAACAGACTTGGATCTGTACATCTAAACACCAACCAAATTATAAAAGCCACTCAGAACTTTTCACCTTCATTAAGATTAGGTGAAGGAGGCTTTGGTACTGTATACAAGGCTCTGTTGCCAGATGGTCAGGTTGTTGCTGTTAAGCGGGCAAAGAAGGTAATGATCTCTTTGGTTTCATGCTTTTATTTGTTTGTCTATAATCATATCATCAATTTATCTGTTCCTTTATCTACTACCAAACTGCTTTACTGACCTGTAGTTCTGATAGATGAACCTGAATGTGACAGTTTGTGGTTTTCCCTTGGGAATGTCTCAAGGGTAAACAAATTCAGTTAGTATTCACTTGAACTTGATATGGAAGTTATGACTTCGATGCTTTCTTGAGCATCCTATAGACTTGAGTGAATGGCTTTGAGTAGACACTAATTCTTCACCAATAGGTAAGGTTTGATGATCATTAAAGTAGAAAAAGTTTTAAAGTTGGTAAGTTTACACAAGAATGCTTAACTCTAAGAATCATTTATGGATTTCCAATGTTGAGTGCTGATGGCACAAATAAGTTTGCAATCAGAGACCAGAGTTGTAGGAACTGAGACAAATATTGTAATCATCGTCTGATTATAATAATAGATTATCTACAACTTGCTTGTCTCCTTCCATGTGTAGGTTATTACCCTGCTAAGTTCCAAACAAAAATAACAAGGCATTGAGCATTATGTTGTGATATCTGTTTGTTAAATCACTGTAATGAGACCTCGTCCAGATAGTAGTTGTAGAGTAGTTTTATGCTAGAGTAGTTATATAAATGGTATGTTCGTACCTAGAAAGATCATTTCATATTTTCAAGAATGGGTTAAATTTTTCATCAGCAAATTTGAAATATCCTTTTTAAAATGTCCTTGCAAAATTACAAGGAGTTTAGTGTGTCCAAGATGTTATATGGAAGAAAAGATTCAGATTGCTTGGTAGTCGTTGAGGTTTTTTTTTTCATTGTACTGTGCACTATATGGAATTATGTGTATATTTTGATCATTGCGAGATAGTAAGGGGCAATATCTTTTCTGCATACTCACTTTTTTTCCAGCTACTATGCAGCTACCCTTATCCTACTCATCCCTGACTCCTATTAAGCCCCACTCAAGCTTTTTTCTGCATACCCCTCTCAGGTGACTCTATCTATTATATAGTAGAGTCTGAAATATTCCCATAGTTCCTATCGTGAAAAGAGCAATAGTAAGGCAATATGTAGGAGTGAGATATTCTCCTTAGCTAATTGAAGATATAATGTACTTACTCAAATCTAACTTGCCTTTGTAATTTCATGGCGACTCATGCATTAGTCAAAAATTTGAGTACGGACTGAAATTTTAATTTTTGTTCTCTTCAGGAACATGTTTCAGCTCTAAGGGATGAGTTCAGTAATGAAGTTGAACTTCTTGCTAAAATTGAACACAGGAATTTAGTGAAGCTGCTGGGCTACAATGATAAAGGAAATGAGCGCATCATAATTACTGAATATGTTCCGAATGGTACTCTAAGGGAGCATCTAGATGGTAAGCGTCATGTTCTGTTTCACTAAATATTGCATCTGTTAGTTTCTTTAGATGGAATATTAAAGATTTTGTTCCTTTTGACAGGTCAGCATGGGAAGATTTTGGACTTTAGTCAACGGTTAGAAATAGCTATAGATGTTGCTCATGGCCTGACTTATCTACATCTATATGCTGGTAAGCATACTGCCAACATAATGTTAACTTCATTCAGGAGAAATTTGGTTTACAATGTCCTCTTGCAGTGTAGTAAATGATGTTTCAATTATTTAGGATGTTGAGCAAATTACCCTTGAAAAAAGTATGCAAAAATTATGGTACACATTTATGTTATATTAACATTTGCTTTCTCATTTTCTTTTTGATCGCATATAGTGATTATATATTTAGTTCACTTGTCACTTCTGCCTCTTATTGTTTTATCGGAATATGAAGATTATGAAACCTTTCATTATCTCCAATTCCAAGGCTTCAATAATTTAACAGGTGTTATCTCAACCAATTCTTATCCTTTTCTCACTTTGTGATGACCTAATAGGGAGATCAGGTTGTCCATGTTGTATTCTTGTAGATTGAACTTGTTGATGGGGGCAATCTCTGCACATTTTGCTTTGACAATTATGTCTAGGATTTTTAAACTTGGCTTTTATGGGTTCTTTTGAAGGGGAGCCTTGGCGCAATGGTAAAGTTGTCGCCATGTGACCTGGAGGTCACGGGGTCGAGTCGTGAAAATAGCCTCTTGCAAAAAAATAGGGTTAAGGTTGCGTACAATAGACCCAAGTGGTCCGACCCTTCCTGGTCCCCATGCATAGCGGGAGCTTTGTAGCACCGGGCTACCCTTTTTATGGGTTCTTTTCAAGTTTTGATCTATTCCATTAAACACTACTACTACAGCATCCAACTTGTACTGCTTTATTCCTAAAATGTTCTGATGATGATGTCCTAACAGAGAAGACGATAATCCACCGAGACATCAAGGCATCAAATATCCTGTTGACTGAGAGCTACAGAGCCAAGGTTTCTGACTTTGGTTTCGCAAGATTTGGTCCTGCAGCAGAACAGACCCATATCATGACCAGAGTCAAAGGAACAGCTGGGTACTTAGACCCAGAGTACTTGCAAACCTATCAGCTCACACCCAAGAGCGACGTGTTCTCTTACGGCATATTGTTATTAGAAATTCTGTCTGCACGACGCCCAGTAGATTTGAAGAGAGATCAGGATGAAAGAATTCTAGTGAGATGGGTAAGCTTCACTTCTTCAGCCTTCGTTCTGCCATTTACTCTTACACTAAACATGGAAGAACTTTGTTTCAGGCATTCAATTTGTACAACGCCGGTGATTTAAGAGGGTTATTGGATCCTTTGTTAGAGGAAGAGGTGGATGAGGACGTGCTAGGAAAATTATTCGGGTTAGCATTTCAATGTGCTGCTCCTACTCGCGCCGAACGGCCTACCATGAAACAAGTCGGAGAACAACTGTGGGAAATACGAAAAGACTACGGACGAAACCGCATGAGAGTGTAAACTAGCCATGCTCATAGTTGGTGCAAGAACATGTAAAGGAAATCAGTTATATTACAAGACTCAGTTTCCGACAAAACTTCCAGTATATCCATTTGAATGTTATTATTTCTCATTGATCATTTAGTTACATTTCTTTTATCCCTTGTGATCAGGAATGAATGACAATTGGTATCCAGCAAATTAGGATGATCCAACCAACAATTTCAGTGTGAATTCTTTGCTTTTAGTATGTCATCATGTTTCTTTTATTGTTGCTGAAAGTGGCATTTAGCTTTTGAAAGTACAGTGGATTGTGGAGAATAAGTCACAGTTAGGGCTGTTTGGTTACCCGCATTTTAAATTACAGTGTATTTCAAATTATATGTAACTAAAAATGCTGCATTTTCTTTTATAGATGGTGGACACTGCTCATGTGAATAAATAAATTTTACAAGTAATTTTGCACGTACACCCCTGAAAATGTTGTATTTGCAAGTGCTAGTCTACAACCTTCATAATTTGTGTAGTTTCTCAATCTGTCAAGGTTATTTTTGCAACTGTTTATATATACCCTTTCCTTTAATATTTGTAATTGATTTTCGATTTTTTAATTTCAAAAATTTAAAAGATATACATTTAGAATTAACAAAAATGAGATATGAGATCATTCTAATTTTAAATCAATATATTTAAGTTTAATTCACATTCACACATTTTAGAGCAGTTATGGATTAGATTTTGTATCTTTGAAAAATTCTATCACATTTTTTTTATATTTTTATTTAAAAAAAACACCCTAGAAAATTTTATTTACATGAATATATATGCAAAAAAAAACCCTATCAAACACATTTTATCATATATATGAAAATATAAATAATTTTAGGGGTATATGCGCAAAAACCCAGTAGAGTCGGCAAAAACCGGCTCATTGACAGCTCTCTGTCCTTGTCCCGAGACCAAGAGACGACGAAACGGGCAACAATCTCGCTTCACATCCCATCGAGCAAAACAACAAACACCTTCAACCCCACCACCAAAACCCTCAAACCTCATCTTAATCTCGCGATCCCTTTCCCAAAATCTCTTCTTTTTCCCCTCGCCAACTCCTTGATTTGTTGTCCTCTTCTTTCTCATGACGGAGAGATCTCTACAGCTATCCCACGAAGACCTCTTTTGAGTTTTGTTTGGCGGTGCCGTGGTTCTTTGTAGCGGAGATGGCGTTCTTCTTGGGGCTTGTTCTTGGGATCGCCTTCGGGGTTGGTCTCGTGATCGCGTTCGTGCACTCGGAGAATTCGAGGTCCAAGCACCGGACCGAGCTGGTAGTTCATGTTTCTTTATCTGTTTGTTTTTGTTTTGCTTGTTCTTTTCTCGCTCTTTTCTCGCTTTCATCCAATTCTTCTGACTGTACTCTCGATGACATCTCCTATTTTGTCTCCTCCTTATTGCTATATGTCCGTGAGTATCAACCGGTTTTCAACCTTTAGTGTACTGTAGTGATCTTCATGGTATGTAAAATGAAGTGCTAAAGTCATATCTGATTAGTGAGATGATGAATGTTGAGGAGGTAGAGGAAGAAAGCAGGATGCTTGATTATGATAGTTTTATATATAATTTTCAGTATAAAAACAAAAGAAAGAAAGAAAGGAAAAAAATTGAATTGATATGTTAGAAGGCTTGCTAAATAGTGTTAATGGCTTTACTGTGTGTCAATTATGGTTAATTAGATAAATTAACAAGGTAATTAACAGTTCTCTATGACTCCTTTATTATTTTCTTTCTGCCTGTTTGATAATTCAATCAGGCAGTGCTGTAGTCAAATGCATTTATTGTCCCACATGGGCATTTTATTTACAAGATGAATCTCAAAGAATTGATAGGGGCCCACACAAGCAGTTTGATGCCAATGACTGACCCTGCAATTCAAGACTGATTTGATTGTCTTGAACACAGAAGGATAGGTTCCAATATATGAGTTAGGACTTGGGAGTCATTTTTCATCACCATATGTTTGAAGTATAGGGTTTTCAATTTTATTTTATAACTTGGTTGATGAATTATTGTGAATTATGGATTTAATGCACTAACTAACTTCCAATGTTTTGGAGACAAATTACCAAAGTTAAATGTCATTTTGTAGAATTCTAAACTTTTGAGGCTATACATGTAAAAACTATTTTCATGTTTGACACTACTTATGAGCGCCTGTATGAACTTGTATGGTCTTTGAAGGCTCAAGTATAATGTATTATACAATATCTGTTATTTCTTTGTTCTTGTTCTATTGGTTTGTCTTCTAAATATGTCAAATGGTTATTACTAGGCACACTGCTCTAGTTTGAGATTGAATAGATGAAACTGTAATATATATATTTTTTCTTCTAGAACTTAGATGTGGTACCTTTCTGTTTCCAGGCTTCTACAGTTGCAGCTTTCTCAAAGATGACAGTTGAAGATTCAAGGAAGATTCTACCTGCAGAATACTACCCTTCATGGGTTGTTTTCTCACAGAGACAGAAGTTGAGTTGGTTATGTTTAGTGTGCACTCAGTCCCTCACTTTCCTTTCTTTTACCTGCCTTTTAACATTATTTTCTTCATTCTTGCAGTTAAACTGGCTTAACCTTGAACTAGCAAAAATCTGGCCCTACATTAATGAGGTGCTTCTTTGTCCTCTCTTACTGCTCAAGTTTATTCCTCAAAAATATTGTTGACTGCACTGGTCTTGCCTTTTGAATTATCTTGGCCACTGAAATATAATGCATTGTATTTGAGATGGTTAGTTTATAGTTGCAGCAGAAACACCTCTGCCAGTTTGATGATCTGGTTTGTAATTACAATATGATCACAGGCTGCATCTGACTTAATCAGAACTTCTGTTGAGCCTGTCCTTGAACAATACAAATCTGCTATCTTATCTTCCCTCAAGTTTTCAAAGCTTACGCTTGGGACTGTTGCGCCACAATTTACAGGTTGGCTTTTTCATCAACTAAGATTCATTTTTTATCTCATTCATGTGTATATGATTGAAGTCTTCTTGTGTTGGAGAAACTTACATTAATACCAATCTTAGGCTGTTTGGTTATATAACAATTCCTTTATTTCTTGCTCAAGCATAGATAGTTAAACAGAATAGTTCTAGTCATATTTCTTTGACACACACACACACACACACACACACACACTTACTATTCATATTTTAAATCTCAAATATTTCACCACAAACTCATCAATTCTCTTTTCAGGAGTATCGATTGTTGAAGAGGATGATTCTGGTATCACGATGGAGTTAGAGATGCAGTGGGATGGGAATCCGAACATTGTACTAGACATTCGAACTAAACTTGGTGTGGCGCTTCCTATACAGGTAATTATGTTGCACCCTTTGCATAAAATAAGCAAATTAGTACAATATTTAATGTAAAAAGATTTTGAAGTGATTTTTTGAATGACTATTGTAGTTGAGAAATACTTTAGTTGTATCAATAAATTTCCTTCCATTTACATGTATAAATTTATCTTTTGAATGGATAATCCAAAGCCATGATATGATGTGGCATATACATAATTAATAATTCAGACCATTTGACAAATGATTTTATTTATTTATTATTATTATCATTATTTTTATTCTAATAACTCTGAACATTTGATGTTGTTCATTGAAATATTACCATTTGGATTGTCTAAATCAACAACAACCATCTGTCTTTATTCTGGTCTTCTGAAGTCTAGTTTTAGTATGTGCCCCATATTAATTCCTCGGTATCCTTCTGAGTGATCGAAATTTACTTTTTGGTTGACTATTCTCAAATTAGGTCAAAAACATTGGTTTCACTGGTGTTTTCCGCTTAATCTTTAAACCACTTGTGGAAGAGTTTCCATGCTTTGGAGCTGTCTGTTACTCTTTGAGAGAAAAGGTACTGTGGCTCAATCAATGTTTTAAGCTTGTCTATGCATATTGTTTTACATAACAGTAACCTGATTCTTGGCTGCAGAAAAAGATGGATTTTACTCTAAAAGTTGTTGGTGGTGATATATCATCTATCCCTGGAGTTTCTGGTGCTATTGAGGTTCAAACATTACGATCAAATTGGTTTCTTGCTATTTTACTTATATCTCTTCTAGTAATTTAATGTATAAATGTGATCGTAGGATACCATACGTGATGCTATTGAAGATACCTTGACATGGCCTGTGCGGAAAGTTGTTCCTATCATACCTGGAGATTATAGGTATTATCATGTTACTTGGTGCTCTGTTCCTCGAATTCCTAGTTTTAGGTGCAACAAATGAGTTCTGAGGATGATATTTTTCAAGTTTTCTTAAGAATGATTTGAATTGTTTTTCTGCTGCTGATTTGAAATGAAAAATAGCAAGATAATGGTTTTGGAAGGGTATTTTTGTCATTCAGTAGGATCTTGTACATATGTGCCCCTACAAAATATTGAAATCATATATATATACCCTTGCAGAGTTTCTGTTCATATATATACCCCTGTATATTCTGGATTCTTTCATATGTTTCCCTACTGTCAAACCCAATTAATTGATGTTGGTTAAGCTACTGTAACTACTGTTAAGTTTGGTTACTTGATTCTAGAAGATCACAAAAACTAGGAAAATTCATTTATGTCCTATATGAAATATTGAAGCATTTTTGGAAGCATGTGAAAATTTGTCATTTCATAAAATTCTGTTGATCATTGATTGACAATAGACAATTGACTTAAATCAGGGGCAAGTATATAAACTTTACAGGCTATATCTGTTATTTCAAGTTTCTGTAGGGGTATCGATGTAAAAATACTGAAAACTTCTTAAAAAAAATAAAAAATAATTTTAGTTATATCCTTCTAATTATAACTTGAGGCTGATGAAGTAGATTTTTTGGAACAAAAATTTTGATTGCCAGGACTCAAGGGTTTCAAACAATGTAAATTGAAAAGTTTAAAATTGCAATGGGGGTTATTACTCATAATGAAAAACATGTAATGTTAGTGATTTGCAAAATATAAATTAAAGTATAAAACCTTATGTGAAATTGTTCTCTTTCATCTCAATAATGTTTGATTGAAATCTTTTGTGCCCTCTCTTATAGTGACCTTGAACTGAAACCTGTGGGGATGTTGGAAGTAAAGCTTGTTCAAGCAAGAGATTTAACAAACAAGGACCTCATTGGAAAATCAGATCCCTTTGCTGTTCTGTATATCCGTCCATTGCGTGATAAGATGGAGAGAAGCAAAACTATTGTGAGTTCTCACATACTCATGTATTTTTTCTGATTTTTTGAGTTTGTGAGGACTGACACTGAAGTTTTGTGCAGAACAATGATTTGAACCCTATCTGGAATGAGCATTTTGAGTTTATTGTTGAAGATGTCTCCACCCAACATTTGACAGTAAAGATCTATGATGATGAAGGTGTCCAAGCATCTGAACTTATTGGTTGTGCGCAAGTACCATTGAAGAATCTTCAACCTGGGAAAGTAAAGGATATTTGGTTGAACCTTGTCAAAGATTTGGAAATCCAGAGAGATAAAAAAGATCGGGGTCAGGTTAGGTCATTTTAGAATTATGCGCATACCTACTTTCTTGTATTTATCTATCCTATTTTTGCTAATGCAGGCTTTAAATTTAATTTTCATTTCTGTATACAAAATATAGACATGTTATTATGCATTTATGCCACTTCCCCTGATGTAGAAAGCTGTTTTGCCGCACTAGTATTGCCTTCTAAGCTGCTGAATTCATTATTTAAAAGATGTTTAAGGAATTTTGGGAAGTAGATACTAACAGTGAAGTAATTTAACCAACAAACTGTCTTATATAGCATTTTGCAACTGTGTATTGTAGATTAATTCCACTATGTGCACAATTTTGGATAAGATACTCTTTTTCCTTTTTTTATTCTTTTTTTTTTGTGACAATCCCTTTGATGCAACATGAACTGAAAATTGTTCTGTTATGGTTAAATTCCGATTGGTAGTGTCTAAGAGAGTAATATTTGTTAACATTCCCTTGTGCTCGTTTCAAGGTCTCTTTTAAAAAGTTTGGAATTCATATGACATGTCTTATGTTTAAATTCTAGATGAAATGTCTCCCACCTGTCAATGTAACATTCCTTTTAATACTGTATGACATCAGGTGCACCTTGAGCTTCTATATTGTCCTTTTGGCATGGAGAATGGGTTCACTAACCCTTTTGCCACACAAAATTTCTCAATGACTTCTTTGGAGAAGGTTCTCAAAAGTGGATCAAATGGAACTGATGCTGCTGATATTGACAGGCAGTCAGCTCAGAAGAAAAAAGCAATTGTGAGAGGAGTGTTCTCAGTGACAGTAATATCTGCAGAAGACTTGCCTGCTATGGATTTGATGGGAAAGGCTGACCCCTATGTCGTGCTTAGTATGAAGAAGACTGAAACAAAATTCAAAACAAGAGTAATTTACTAAATCAATGGGCTTTTGGAAGTTTTTTTTTTTAAAAAAAAAATAATAATTCCTCATTATACATTTATGTGACTTATGGTCTTTTTTTTTTTTCAGGTGGTGAATGAGAGCTTGAATCCAACATGGAATCAGAATTTTGACTTTGTTGTGGAAGATGGGCTTCATGACATGCTTATTTTGGAAGTCTGGGATCATGATACATTTGGAAAGGTAGCTTTTCATTTACTTTTCCATCTGCTAATCGTAAACAATTGGAGAAAATTAATAGAACATGGTCAAAATCAAGAAACTAATTTACCGACATTCTACTTTGTATCACTATGAATCTCACATCTGATTGGTTCTTTTTATTGATGTTACATTGTTCTAACAAACCTATCTATTCATTTAGGATTTCATGGGGAGATGCATCATGACACTCACAAGAGTCATCTTGGAAGGGGAGTTCACAGATTTCTTTCCCCTGGAGAACTCGAAATCTGGAAAATTGAAATTGCATCTCAAGTGGACACCGCAGCCGATATATCGAGATACATGACAATCACCGGAGAGCAAGCGGATCCGGCCTCTCTTTGCACTGGTGGCTGCCCAGTGCAACACATTGAACGAACCGACCTCAACACCGAGTTCTCGGTTCAATGCTTGTTCTAATTCTTTGAGCTGTTTATCCTTGAACCAATCTCCAGTGTAAAATCCTTTTGTACTACTTTTACCATAGATGAGTAAGTGGTTGGGGAATGAGGGAAGTAGTTGAGAAAAATAAATCCTCCCTCTTGTATTATAAAATTGTCTCAATTTTCTGAGGACTGTTTAGATCTGTGTTAGTTGTTATGGCCCCTTTTTCCAATTCGACCTTCATGTGCTCCTAAATTCTGAGACTTGTCTTATTACTGCAGATTATATCAGTGAAATTTAGTTGCAAATAGGGTTTTTTTTGGCAAATTATCTTTTAGTCTCTGGCACTATTTAACATTATATTCCATCTAAAACATTCACACTCAAAACATTATTACACTAAACCTCTACACACCCCTCAGGCCCCAAGGGATTTATAGGCAATTTGGACTAAAAGTTAAATAATTATTTTTTTTACTGTTTTCTTTTTTGGTAATTTTAAATAAAGCTATTGTTTATGAGTGGTTATGAATTTTATGATAGGGACATTAGTATATTCATCCCTACTAGGGTTATAAATGGGCCGAGCTTGATCGAGCTGGGTCTAGCTTGAGCTCGGCTCGAAACTGTCTAGTTCAAGCTCAAAATTAGCTTCAATAAATTTGTTTGAGCTTGGTTCGATTTTAAATTCGAAAACTCGAGTTTGGCTTGATTTAACTCAAAATTAAGAGTTCAATTATAATTTTGAAAGTTCAAGTTCGACTCGATTTAGCTTGAAATTAAAATTTTTATATATTAATATATTAATATTAAAACTTTGAGCTTTCGAGCTGAGTTTAATCGAGCATGATTTAGCTTGAAATTAATTTAGCTCGAAATTAAAGTTTGAGTTCGGCTTAAAATTTTGAGCCAAGTATGAGCTTTTACTGAACTGATTTTGAACTGTTTATGAACAACTTAATCATTTGACAACCCTAACGCCTATAAAAGTGTATAATTGTATATACACCCTTATAAAAATTATATTTATACATTCATTACCACATAAACATAAATATTTATGTACCAACTCCTATGATCATGAATTTTTTGAAATTTCTGTTCCGGCCTTGCATGTTTTCCCTAATCTCAGATCTAACCTAATTAAAAAAATAAATGGAATTTTTTTATAAAAATATTAATAGTTACTCTTGTTAAACGGCTTTGGGCAAACAAATATGATTTTTATGTGGTATCTACATAATTCTTCACTTTTGTAGGGCTGTTTATGAAAAATTCCACAGATTATTTTTAAAAACTATTTTTTATTTTCTTACCAGATAATTTATTTTAACTGATATGATATTTATAAACTTATCGGACCTTATAACGATCGGACCCGATATACATCCGATAACACACACAGATCCGACTTATTCCTACTTTGCTTTCTCTTCGAGCGGCTTGGAAGAGGAAGCCAACGATCGATGGCGATGACGACAACGACCAGCCGATCTGCTACCGTTCTCTTCCTTCTCGCGTGCGTCTTCTTCTCCGCCTTTGCTGCTTCTCCGCTTGGGTACCTTCTCGTTCCCCCTGAACCCTAATTTCCCCATAGCGTTGTGTAGAAATTTGAGTTTGTGATCGTGATTTCTCAGGACTGTGGATGGGTACACCATCACTGGACGCGTCAAGATCGATGGTAATATCTTCATTCATGTCTTCATTATTGTGTGATTATATTTTATGGCGTTCTTCTCGAGATCCATCTGCTGTGTTGTATTTGATGGAATTGTTACCTCAAAAGCGGCAATCTTTTTATTGTATTTTATGAACACTGGACCAAATTTCTGAAAGGAATAGTTATCTTTTATCCTTTTTACATCTTCTATTTAGAAGGGAATCTCATGTCACTTTTTGAAGTTTAACATCTTCAAGCTTGGAGGTAGTTTTCAGATATGCTAAGGAATATGTTACTTGTTGCCTTTTTATTCATACCAGACCATCATTTGTTCACTTGGTGTTTTCCATGAAGTTAAATTTGTTGTGCCAGAGTGAGTGCTAGTATTTTGATAATCTAATATTTAAGGAAATTTTATAGTGATGATTTTTTTATTGTTTGGAATGTATGATTATGGATAAGAAATCATGTTTTCTAGGTTTTTTTCTTTAGCAGACTAATTTTCATTGTAAATTTGATGTTTTGCTAATGAAAATATAAACAGTTTCAACAGTTTCATCTAATTGCTTTCTAGGTTATTTAATTGGGTTAATGTATGACATCTCCAATAGGTACTGGAACAAGGGGTTTTGGTCTTCCTGCAAAGCTTTCAAATGCCAAGGTCATTCTCAATGGTGGCCAGAAGGTTACTTTTGTTAGAGCGGACGGTTATTTCTCAATGTATCCTCACACTTCATCTTTCAATTCTCATTTTTTTTGTTTGCAACATGCCTTCCAAGCTTCTCTAGATTTTGTTGAACTAGGTTTTGCCATGACCACATGTATTACTCAAGTGCAATACATTATTCACAGTGTTTCTTTTCAAGTTTTTAGTAGTGGAAGAATGGTAATCACGTTAAGTTTAAAAAAAAGAGAGTAATGAAAAATAAATTTGCCTGATCTGAACCAAGAAGGTATGGATGTGTATTTTCTTGTGCTTTATAAATAAAACCTGACATGAGATGTAGGAAGAGGTAAGCATATATATGAATAATATAAATGCTCTTGGATTCCATGTTTTAAGTTTTAGTGTCAAAAATATGCATTTTCTTGTGATATATTAAGACTGATAGTTTAAATAATCTCTGCTACTTAGTGTACAACATTCTGCCACGAGGTACTCAAGACTGAATATATTTCTTGAGACAAGAATCATTCATTGTCTATTTGATAAGGGGTTATGTCAAAATTTTGAGTATTATTGCTATGCTTATGTGGGCAGTCATCTTATAGGTCTGAAACAATTCATCTGTAGGCCTGATCAGAAAATTTTGCATTTTGGAACTCAATCAAAACAACTATGGGCTAGATTATTGCTAAAAATAAGGAAGAAAGATTCGCTTGTTCTAAATTATCCTCTAAACTTTTGGAGTATATGATGATGTGAATTATATATTTTACCATTTCTTATTTGAAGCCACCCATAAGCTTGCAACATTAAACAGATTTTGACTTTTAGATTTCCATCTATTTTGTAGTAACTGGAGTATGTAACTATCATTGTTATACCCAAAAAATTTCTTCTTTACAACATCATGACTGTGTGTGCCTGTGCTTTCTAGAAATTGTAAGAAATTATTGTTCAGGTGTTGAATGGATAACTCAATGGCTATTAGTTAAGTGATAACTTTCGTTTTGTTAGTTAATCAGCAATGATGATGCATTTTACATTCTTTGTTGCTCTTTGACTCCTATTATCAGCCATAATGTGCCAGCAGGGACTCATTTGATTGAAGTTGCTGCAATTGGTTATTTCTTTTCACCGGTATTATTTTCTATCTAGTTGTTATATATTGCTGACCTGATCGAGAGTTTTCAACTGAGCTTCCCATCTTTGTTCAGGTTCGTGTTGATATTAGTGCTAGAAACCCGGGTAAGGTCCAAGCAGCATTGACAGAAAACAGACGTGTTTTGCATGAATTAGTGTTAGAACCTTTAAAAGAAGAGCAGTACTATGAGGTAGGACAAGACTAGGGTCAGATCACACCCCTTCTGATTTAATAGACTAACATTACTCTTTGTTGCAGATAAGGGAACCGTTCTCCATAATGTCTCTTGTGAAAAGCCCAATGGGTCTAATGTTGGTCTTCATGTTGATCATGTTGTTTGTCATGCCAAAGATGATGGAGAACATGGGTATGTTAACTAGACTACCTCAGTATTTCCCAAAGCCTTCAAATCTTTTTAGTGTGATGCATGATTGTGTTGTTACAATATGGAAGAAACTTTGCATATTGAGAACACTTGGCATATACAAATCTGGATTCCACTCAACTACTGCTTTAAAAATTTCCATTGTATAGTTTTGAATAAGATGTTTTGAAATGAATTTAGCCATTTAGCAGCAAAATACCGATGAATTGGCTTATGTAGTTGATTTACCTTTGCTGATCAACTTGTTCTACTTTATCATCAGATCCGGAAGAAATGAGACGCGCCCAGGAAGAGATGAGGAGTCAAGGGATGCCTTCCCTTACTAACTTGTTGCAAGGGAGGAGTAGCTGAGAAAGGATTTACATCAGTGGAGGTGTGGGTGACCCTTTCTTTGATGGCTAATACTTTGAAAATTAGATAATATTCCTGGTTGACTTTTTCTTCCTTCAAAGAGGAATCAAATTGTATCTTCATCTATAATTATTAACTTGAGGGTGCCCATTTTCCTCCCATCAGTACTTATAGATTGGTTATTGCCGGATCAAGAGCCTTAGTGTAGTACTGTTTTATGTTATGTTCCTTTTTTTGACAAAATATTTGTGGAAAGATTATTCCTTTTTTTTATATCGTCATTCATTCAGATTTCGTTCATGTGGATCTTCCATGCTGGTTTTTGTTATGCAACCTGTATTATAACATCTAGTGGAACTTCCAATCAGCCAAATTGATCATAGGATTACAAATATGTATTCAACTTGAGATAGTGAATTTAGGACTTATCAGAACAGCGACAAAACGAAGGCATTGTAGTAGGGAAACCTTGTATGGTCAGCAACTTGGTGATGGATTTTAATTACTCTATCATAATGTGATTCCGCGCATAACGGGAGCTTTGTATGAGCATGAGTTTTGTAGCACCGGGTTGTCTTTTTATCATAATGTGACTGACTTAAGTTTCCCTCACTTAGCTTCTCTCTAACTTTATATGCTTATTGTACAAATTTCTTTGTTGTGAATTTGTCATGCATCATTGTGGTTCTTTTCTTGTGAATTTTTTTTGAGTCATGGAAATTTTTTTCCACGTTTATGTGGTCTAAATTTTATTAGGTTTCCTTTCATCATTGTTATTTACTGTAGAACATATTACTTTTTGGATTGAAATTTGGAGAAATGGAATTGATCATAATGATCAATCCCTTGAAAAACTGTTGTGGGTTTTCTCCAAATCAATCTTTGAATGATTGAGGCAATTGATTCCTTTGCGTGAATGAAGCAATTCCACTTTTTTTTTGTTTTAGGGCAATCACTCACTATCTTTTAGTTTTTCCGATAAACAAGAATAAAAAAGGAACAAATTCATGTCTTTTCCTAAATAGGATTTGATTCCTGCCACCTACTTTAAGTCTATAACCCGCTATTGTTTCTCTTGATTATTTCTTCTTTTTTTTGGAATAAATATTCAAATAAAGTACCTCTCCTCATAATATTCTGATAAATATTTAATATCTATTTATTTACTATTTTATATTTAATATTATTCCTATAACAAACAAATTTGCCCAATTAAGTCAAATTTTATGATTTTACATTCAATACTTTCTTTGACATGTTTATTCTATGTTTAAATTCAGGACATTATTCATTTCTAAATAAATTACCAAACAACCAAATGCCTACAAGAATAATATAAGAAAAGTTTACAGTCAAATCTTAGGATACTATGGATCACCCAAATGAGGAAGTATTCAATTTTATTTTTAAAATAAAAATATTTATTTTAATCCTATTCATTAATGTTTCTTCTTTTGTTACATGGCTTGCACTATTCCACCCATGGTTGTATACTGAAATTTGTTAACCTATACTAAAACAAATATTTTTTTTAAAAAAAAAGTAATTTTAATTTATATGACGAGGTGTAGTTCATAGTGCACATCTTATTAAAACCATTACGAACTAAAATTAATATTTTAATTACCAAATGACAAACTATTGGTTTCCTTAATTCTAGGGACCAATAAAATTTAATTTAAATAATAACCATTTAACTTACCTGCAAACAGTGATACTAGTGAGTCAGAAAAAAAAATATTTTTTGAACAAATAATATTAATTTCATATTATTATTTAGTTATTCTTATACATAAAGAAATCTTATGATAATGACATAAAATAATTTTTTATTTATTTCAAAAAAACTTATAAAATTAATTAGTCCACAGATAAAAAATATATATATTAAATAAAGAATAATAATTATCACACACAGCGTGGCCCAGACCAAAGGCATCATCCCCGAGAATATTTCACTCATTTGTAGCCACGTAACCCTCTCTTCTAGTCCTCCATAGAAACCAAATCATATAAACAAACAAAAAAAAAAGATTTTTTTTACTTTTATTTTTTATTTTTTTTTTGTATATTACAAACTGCCATCCTCCCGCATTCCAACTCCATCCCTTCTTCTTCGAATACCGAAAAAGGAAACAAGAGAAGAACAGTCCATCCCTTCTTCGCCTTCTCGGTTGGAGATTGGCAATGGCGGGGAATGACTGGATTAACAGCTACTTGGAGGCTATACTTGACGCCGGGCCGGGGATCGGCGCCGACAAGTCCTCGCTGCTGCTCAGAGAGCGTGGCCGCTTCAGCCCCACCAGATACTTCGTCGAGGAAGTCATCACTGGCTTTGATGAGACCGACCTCTATAAGTCTTGGGTTCGGGTGCGGTTTTCTTCACTTTCGACGATTTCATGTTATGGGATCACTGGAATCATCTGTTTGCTTTTTTCTTTTGTTTTTGATTTGTTTGCGCTATTTCAATCCATGGTTTTAATCTATGGTTATGATAGTAATTGAAACAGTTGTGTTTTTTCTTTCAAATTTTAGACTTGCCAGATGCTTTAATGTATAATATGCTTTTTGGAATGGATGATAATTTGTTGTTTTTTCTTCTGGGTATGGATACTAATTTATATTTTTTTTTCCTTTTTTTTCTCTCTTTTTGTAATTTTGGGTTCTGGTGGTCTTCTCTCCACTTGCACTCCTTCATGTTCTGGGATCATTGGGATCATATCCTAGTTTGTATTATTATTATTATTATTTTCTTTGCAAAAAAAAAAGTGTTTTTCTCTGATATTTTAGGCTTGCTAACTATTTTGAGGTATAATTTGCTTTTTGGAAAGGATAGTAATTTTCTGTGTTTTCTTCCGTATAAGGATGCTATTTTGTTCCTTTTTCTTTTTTCTTTTCTTCTCTGTTGTAGAATTTTGGAGTTCACTGTTGATCCCAAATTAGCTGTGGAATCATGGTCTCTTTTGTCCCTCTGTTTCTTTGTGTATGATTTGTTTATCTTCCGGGTTTTGTAAAAATTTATTCTAATTTAGTTGTTCTCTCAAATTTCAAAGTTTAGTTTTCCCTGGTGTCTATTATTTTGCCTTTTATGCAAATGAAATGCCTGATAATTGGCTTTTATTGTCTATTCTATTTGTCTTGCCAACAGATAAAAAAAGGATTGTAAAATTTTGTTTTGTGAAAAAGGTTTTTTTTTTTTTTTTACTTTCATTTTTTTATGCTCTGGCATTTGCCATTGGCTTACGTTTAAATTTGGACCTTTGAGGGGCTCTGTTTGCTGCTTATTGCTCTGTTATTTATGATAATTTTTTTGCTTTGATGTTATTTTGATGGGTAGGCTGCGGCAACAAGGAGCCCGCAGGAGAGGAACACAAGGTTGGAGAACATGTGCTGGAGGATATGGAATTTGGCCCGAAAGAAGAAGCAGGTAACATTATTTTCTGTTGTTTCATGAAACATGAAGCTTTTTTAGTGTTTAATCTAAAAGAATTCAGTTTCGCTGTTCTGCATCAGTTTTTCGTGGGATTAATTGAGCAATAATCAAGTTCTTGATGTTAGTTATATGTGATTAACAGTAATTTATGGAATAATGGTGAAGCTTGCTTCAATCGTCCTTCTATGCTTTTTGGTTCCCACAATGTCTTCAAAACAAACCCACTAAAGTGTGACCAAATCCAACCTAGGTTATGTTTTATTGTGACTCCTTTTGGAATTCATCATTAAGATCTTTGAGGTCCAATTGGCAGATTCAGTAAGGTTGTCAGACTATTGAACATTGGTGGAGTTATTGATGGTAGCTTTCTAATGATTGTAAAATTTGATAACAAGGTCACATTTGATGATGAAAATTGGTAGTAGGTTATCCAGTCTCATAATATAAACGAGAGGCATTGATTTTTACTCTTGGAAAAATCTTGATCAACTTAATGTGCTTGTGCTTGCTTTGCATTTTTTTTCTAACCTCTTCATATAATCACAATTTAGAAAACACAATGTATTGAAGAAGTTTGATATGTTCTATTTCATACTTGTATGCTTGAAATTTCTTTCAAGATGATGAGAAATATTCTTCTGGGAATATAAACACAAAGGCTTCTCAAGTCTTAGCTTTACTTATTGATTTGAGCTGATCTGTTTTTTTGTCCATGGTAATATTGTTAAATTTGGGTCTCGTCTGTAGATTAAGAGTGAGGAAGTTCAACGCATATCAAAACGCCGGCTTGAACGCGAAAGAGGACGTCGAGAAGCAACCGCTGATATGTCTGAAGACCTTTCTGAAGGAGAAAGAGGTGATCTAGTGAGTGACCTATCTGCTCATGGTTGTAGCACAAAAAGCAGGATGCCTTGGACCAGTTCAATTGATGCTATTGAGGCTTGGTCCAGTTCGCACAAGGATAAAAAACTATATATAGTTTTGATAAGGTATGTAACTATGATTGTTGCATAAGCATATTAGATAACTTTTTAGAGGTTAATCAGGTGACAGACATAAGAATACCAATTTTAGATCTATGGGCATTTGCAAATGCATGCATAAACTTCTTTGAATCTTTAATTTTGTAGTGAAACCATGTCATCCAAAATGCATCTTGTTCTTTCAAACATTTTATGCACAGGATATGTAGAAGGATTTGGGTCATTCAGATTGCCCCATCTAGCTTTCACCTCTTGGATCCTGATTATCTTGCTCATACATTTTCCCTCCCTTTTTAAATTGGAGCTTTTACTCTCATATTCATGGGATAGAAAGCTGCCCCTGTGGGTGAATTTTAAATTTCCCTATTGATATGCCCTGGAATTAAGCCATGATCCTTGTTTCATAAGTTGTACACATCTATGGTACTGCCCTACTATTGTCCAACACTCGCTAGAGCATTGCAGATACCTTTTTTGATTCCAAATTTTTTATAGTGAGTAATCAATAAACCACGTTTCTCTTGCAAATGAGTTTTTTTTTTATTTACTAATAGGTAAACTTAAATGCAGCATTCATGGTCTTATACGAGGTGAAAACATGGAGCTTGGTCGTGATTCTGATACGGGTGGTCAGGTATCCTACTTAGGCATGTTATTTCACTATATGTAATAAAAATATTCCATGTAGATTCTTTCTAGGAATGAGGTTGATGAGCTTTCCCAAGATCCCAAATAGCAAGATCATTCTTTTCTATTGTCAATGTACCTCAAGTATCCATGAATTTATGAGGTGATATGGCTGTATTTAACTTTTGTTAGGTCAAGTATGTTGTAGAACTTGCCAGGGCTTTGGGTGCTATGCCGGGAGTTTATCGGGTTGATTTGCTGACCAGACAAATATTGGCACCAGATGTAGATTGGACTTATGGAGAACCAACAGAAATGTTAACTCCTATAAGCTCTGATGGTTTTGAGCGTGAGATGGGAGAGAGTAGTGGTTCTTATATTGTCCGCATACCATTCGGACCTAGAGACAAGTACATCCCCAAAGAACTACTTTGGCCACACATTCAAGAATTTGTTGATGGCGCTCTAAGCCACATTATGCAGATGTCTAAAATTTTAGGCGAGCAGATTGGTGGTGGCCAACCAGTATGGCCTGTTTCTATTCATGGACATTATGCAGATGCAGGTGACTGTGCTTCACTATTGTCCGGGGCATTGAATGTCCCTATGCTATTCACAGGCCATTCACTCGGTAGAGATAAGTTAGAACAGCTTTTGAGACAAGGGCGTCAAACAAGGGAAGAAATAAATACAACATACAAAATAATGCGTCGAATTGAGGCTGAGGAGCTCTCTCTTGATTCTTCTGAAATTGTTATTACAAGTACAAGACAAGAGATTGAAGAGCAGTGGCAGCTATATGATGGCTTTGATGTGATACTCGAGCGTAAACTGAGAGCTAGAATCAAGCGTGGAGTGAGCTGTCATGGCCGTTTTATGCCCCGTATGTTTGTAAGTATATCTTGTTTAATTGTCTCTTAAGTCTTAACTGTATTACTGAATGTCTATCGATGACTTTATCTAGAGAGCTAGTTATCAGTTAGGTCTGTCCAGAATAGTTGATGGAAAATCTTCAGTTTCAGCTTTATGTCTGATTCTTCCTATGTTCCAGGTTGCTTCTTTTGTTTAAATCGTGAAACTAATCTATTATCTCAATCTTCAGATAATTCCACCAGGAATGGAGTTTCACCATATTGCTCCACATGATGGTGACACTGATGGGGAAGTAGAGGGAAATGAAGATAATGCTGCTTCTCCAGATCCACCTATTTGGTCTGAGGTTTATATCTTTTCTTTCAACTATTATTCTTGGAGCAAAGGATTCTTTCATTTTTGGGGGGTTTAAAGAAACCAATACCATCTTTACTGTAAACTGCAGAATATATTTGAGAATTTTCTATTGCTTGTAGTCTGCTATTATGACTATTCATGCCTCAGTGATTTCATTCTTGGCAGATTATGCGGTTCTTTTCCAATCCCCGCAAACCTATGATTCTTGCTCTTGCTCGACCAGATCCCAAGAAGAACCTCATTACCCTAGTGAAGGCATTTGGTGAATGCCGTCCTCTGCGGGAGCTTGCAAACCTGGTACCCTTTATCAGTTCATCTATACAAATTACTAATGTGTTGCAAAGTGTTCCTCATCTGCTCCTAATGTAATGGTATTGTTGCAGACTTTGATAATGGGGAATCGTGAGGTTATCGATGAAATGTCGGGTACGAATGCAGCTGTTCTAACTTCAATACTTAAAATGATTGACAAATATGATTTGTATGGTCAAGTGGCTTATCCCAAGCACCACAAGCAGTCTGATGTTCCCGACATTTATCGTCTGGCAGCAAAGACCAAGGTCCTTATACCATGCTCTGATAAGTAGCTTCTATTAAATATTAAGTGTTTTTATTGAACTGCAAGTAACTTACTAGAACGATAATTCTTCTGAAAAATGAAAGATCATGAAAGGTCAGGTTGATTACTTTAATTTATGATAAATATGCTTTCACAAAGCTGATTAAAAAATTTCACTTATTTGTTGGAATGTGGTAACATTTCTATGTACAAAGGTTAAGGCATGCATAAGTTGTAATATGGTTGTTCTGTCCATTGTCTAAGTTTTAAGGGATAGACATCTGAATCTATCGAGGGGACTAGGTACAGGTGAGAAAGTCTTTTGGCCTGGAGTTATGTCTATTTATTGGCTAAAATATCTGAGGAAAGTAAAGGTGCATAGATAAAATTTTATTAATAATTAGTACTCATAAGTAAAAGCATGCAAATATGCTTCATTGTCAAAAGTATAAGCTTTGAATGGTGTCTTTTAATTAAGGAAATTGTTTTTTACTCCTAAATTTTTTCTTTATCCACATTTCCTTTCTAGGCCATTATAACTGCTCAGATAATACTGGTTAATAAAGCACAGGAACAGAGTATTCTGAGATATAAAACAAAGGTTTTGTTGATCTGTTTTTTCTGCAGGGTGTTTTCATCAATCCTGCTTTCATTGAACCATTTGGCCTGACTTTGATTGAGGTGATCACATTTTATGTGACTGATATCCTATGGATTTATTTTTCCTATGTTGATGAGTTATTTATGCTAATCCTGGATTTTTCATGTTTTTGCCCATTTGACCAGGCTGCTGCATATGGTTTGCCTATTGTCGCTACAAAAAATGGAGGTCCTGTTGACATACATCGGGTTTGTTCATCAATAACATTCCTTTTTTTCAGAAACATTCACTATATAATTCTTTGATGTCTTTCCATGAATTTTTCATTTTGGTCTGCTGAGTTATATGGAAGCACATGGGTGAAGAGTTTTTCTTTCCATTACCTAATACTGGTTGCTTTGCTTTAGGTTCTTGACAATGGTCTCCTTGTGGATCCCCATGATCAGCATGCTATAGCTGATGCTCTTTTAAAACTTGTGGCTGATAAGAATCTATGGGCCCAATGCCGACAGAATGGATTGAAAAACATTCACCTATTCTCTTGGCCAGAACATTGTAAGACCTACTTATCTCGCATTACTAGTTGCAAGCCAAGACATCCTCAATGGCGAAGAAGTGAAGAGTTTGAAGATTCAGATGCAGATTCACCAGGTGACTCTTTGAGGGATATAAAAGATATATCTCTAAACTTGAAACTTTCAATAGACGGTGAAAAAACTGAAGAGAATAGGACTGTTGACAACACCTTAGATTCTGAAGAACGTCCTGCTGAAATGAAAAACAAATTGGAGCATGCTTTTCTGAAGGTATCAAAAGGTGTTGAAAGATCTATGAATAAAGTTGGATCCATTGACAGAACCGAAGAAAATAGCAATTCCAGTAAGCTACCTATGTTGAGGAGGAGAAAACGTATCTATGTCATTGCTGTGGACACTGATACTGATACAGATCTTATTGAAACCATAAAAGAAATTTTTGATGCCACTAGTGAAGAAAGGATGTCAGGCTCCGTAGGTTATGTGCTGTCTTCTGCATCAACAATATCGGAAATACACTCTCTTATCATCTCTGGAGGCATGCTCAATACTGATTTTGATGCTTTTATATGTAATAGTGGCAGTGAGCTATATTATCCTTCTTCAAACTCTGAAGACATGCTTAGTTCTTCTGAGCTACCTTATGAACTTGATACAGACTATCATTCACAAATAGAATATCGCTGGGGGGGAGATGGGTTAAGAAAGACTTTAATTCGTTGGGCTAATTCAATCATTGACTCAAATGGAGACAGTAAAGAGAAAATCGTTACTGAAGATGAGCAACGTTCTGCTGCCTATTGCTATGCATTCAGAGTGAAAAACCCAGCACTGGTAAATCTTTCCTTTTCTTCTCTTGCAACTTTTGTATTGCAATAGTTGTGCATTCTCCAACCTTGTTTTATCGGGAAAGACAGGAACCCTTTCTATGTCACTAGCAGTCCTTGATTTGTATTCTTACTCGTATGTAGTGATGAACCTGAATGTTTTTCTGGGCTTACTTTTTCTTCTTCGTTATAGGTTCCTTCTGTAAAGGAGCTTCGTAAGTTTATGAGGATTCAAGCACTCCGGTGTAACGTCATATATTGTCATGATGGAACTAAGTTGCATGTCATCCCTGTACTGGCTTCTCGATCTCAGGCACTCAGGTATTGGTTGGATTATGATTTACCTTATGTCCTATGATTTTTAAAAGAATTGCTTTCCCATGAGTAGATTTTTTTTATTATATGTCCTGTTTTCTCAGTGGAAACCTCCTATAAGTTAATTTTTTGCTTTCTATTCAGATAAAAATTTTAATTTCACTGTTATCTAACTGTTTCTTTAACCGGATGTTTAATTGTCATAATCAAGTATATGGAAATTTAGTTGTGCAAATAGTTCCTACTTTGAGATAAGTCACATTGGTTGTCATCACTTTGATTCTTCAACATCATAATCTTGAAAGCATTACCATGTTTATCTTCCATGTATGTTACAAATCCATGTGCAAGCATTTCATCGGACTCACGAATTCCAACTTATTTAATTTTATCCTTGACACCTGCTTTTCAGATATTTGTATATTCGCTGGGGCGTAGAATTATCAAACATGGTGGTATTTGTTGGAGAAAGCGGCGACTCGGATTTCGAAGGATTGGTTGGAGGAGTCCACAAAACCATTATACTGACTGGTACATGCCACAATGCTACACATAACCAGCTTCAAGCAAACAGAAGCTATCCTCTACAGGATGTTGTTGCGTTTGACAGCCCAAATACAATTCGAACTGACGGAGATTGCAGCAGCAAGGACATAAAATTAGCTTTGACTCATTTGGGCACAAGAAAAGGCTAGCAAGTGTTTTTCTATCCCTAGTAAGTTGCAACTCTTTGGCTGATCAAATTCGTGTTTATGTAAAGCAGCACGCACGAATTCCGAATAATCTGGTACTCTCTTTCACATGCAGTGTACATACCAAAGTCTCTTGCATGATCAAATTCAGCTTTTACTTTGATCTTATCTCTGAGTAAATGAGATCATTTTACCATAAAAGAGTCTCCAAGCTTGTGAATAAGTTGATGCAACTCCTGATCAGAATGAGGCTCACTTGATATTCAGTTCTTATTTCCAATTATGCAAAGGTTTCATATATATATATATACACACACACATATATATGTTAAAGTTTGAAGGTTTATACTTATGGTTTATGATATACTACTTTTTCTATTTTGGTTAATAAAAGTTGAATTATTTATATATATACAGTTATTGTGCTGTTCTTGAGCTTCTCATTTTTGTGCTTGTAAAACTCCGATTAAGCCCTGGAATTGCATGTGTGCTACTCAGAAGATAGGTTATAAAATTAATTGTCTGCATGTATATTCAGTTGGTGTATATATTTAATAATCTTCATTCTATGGAACATACAAACAATTATGAATTTTATAAACTGGATATCATCCAATGGATGTAGATGTGAGGTTTTGTGGGATTTATATATAATGCAAAAGTATTTAAAGTATAGACTAAAATAGGTAGGATAATGGTTTTTTAGTTTCTTATTTCAAAGAAAAATGCAAACAGTGGTGGCAATCTGCATTCTAAACCTTATTTTGACCAAAAATATATACAATTTAGAATTATTTTTCTTCACCATTGGTTTGACAATATGATTGACAATAAATAAAATTTCATTTATACATGTTTTTAAGTGTATGGATCAAGATTAAATTACAGATTTACTTAAATGATGTATCATGCATCTCTTGTTATAATCATTCATATTTTGAATCATTTTAAAAGACTCCGCTAAATTTACAAAATATAAATTACATGAATATATGTCATGAAAGTTTTTAGGGCAAATTCGCTATTAGTCCCTGGCACATGTATCTCTTGTTACAATCATTCATATTTTGAATCATTTTAAAAGACTCCGCTAAATTTACAAAATATAAATTACATGAATATATGTCATGAAAGTTTTTAGAAAATTAAATTTATTAGTCACTATTTGGCATTATTCATCTAAAAAGCATACACGAAATCTTATTACACTACATCCCCACCAGGGGCGCATATAGCAATTTGGTATTTATTGAAAGATAAATAGTTAATTATTACAAATTTTTTAATATATATATATAAACAATGGTAAAATTCAGACAACCTCATTCATGAACCCAAAATCATGTATATATGTATGAGTAATACTATATCATCCAAATAGACTGTCTGATATGATTATCTGAATCATTGGTAATCATTGGATTCATCTTGAGATAGTCATGTTGATGATCCCGTGGACCATCCAATAACTACCAATGATTTAAACAACCATTTTGAACATGCTATTTGGATGATATATATTTACATATATGTATATATACATAAAAAAAAATTAGCATTTGCCTGTGAATCCTATCAGTTGGTTTGTATTTTTAATTCAAAACTGAAATATAATATATATATATATATATATATATATATATATATATAATTATAAATTTAGGTTTTCAAAATAGTTTGAAAATTCTCGTATAACTATAAAAACTTCGAAAATAATATTCTATGTAAGAGCTTTCTCTTTAAAATAGATATAAAAAAAAATTCAAATAAACAGATTTTTTTAAAAATATCCACCACTGCAGTTAAACATCAGCTTCAAAATGAGAAAAATGCTAATCTCGAGGCAAATTTCAAGGTGATTATTTCTCCGCTGTGAGAATAAACAAACAGAGACCCGCGGGCCCAAGAGCATCAGTATTCGTGGCTATGCCGGAGCTCCCGGAGGTGGAGGCGGCCCGGCGAGCCCTGGAAGAGCACTGTGCCGGAAAAAGAATCCGTAGATGCGTCGTTGCTGACGACTCGAAGGTCATCGATGGCGTGTCCCCCTCTGTCTTCGAGTCCTCGCTTACTGGGAAGACCATCCTCGCCGCGCACCGCAAGGGCAAGAATCTATGGCTCCAGTTCGATTCCCCTCCTTTCCCTTGCTTCCAATTCGGTATGAATTTTCCTCAAAACTACTTGTGGAGAAAGAAATTCGAGGATTTATTGGTAAAAATTGGATCTTTGTGCATGGTTCTGTAGGGATGGCAGGAGCGGTTTATATAAAGGGAGTGGCCGTGACGAACTATAAGAGGTTGGGGTTTTTTGGTGGTAAATGTTAGATCTTGGATGTGGTGGTTGGTGGATTAGGGTTTAATGTGGTTCTGGTGTTGTGTTGCAGGGCTGTGGTGAGCGAGGAGTGGCCGTCCAAGTACTCTAAGGTGTTTGTTGAGGTAATGTGCCTTCTTTTTTCATGTTTTCTGGGCAACGGCGATGCTATGGTGTATCCTTAACTTCTAATCACTAAATTTTTTGGCAAAGGTTTTTGTACTAGATTAGGGTATACTAAATTTTGGATTGTTCTAATGCTTTTAGTAGGGGTGGGCATGGATTGGATCATATCAGATTTGACTAAAACCAAGAACCGAACCATAAATATTAATCGGATCGGATCGGATTTGGAGATAAAAATAATTCGATCCGACGTCATCCAAATTCAACTAATTCGGTTCGGATCACGGTTCGGATCCGAAAATAGGATTCGGATTTTCGGATCGTACAATTTGACTTTCGACTTTCATAATTTAAATCAATATACCACGATACCACCATGAAGACATACGAATAAGCGAATTAAATTAAATTCTCTAGAATAAAAATAGACATGACTCGTAGTAGCTACAATGAAATTAATGGCATCCCATCATCAAACCACAAAATACATAGTGTTCATTTAACATAAATAGCACTATAACCATAGGTGTTTGCATGATGAACACTTGCAACAAGATATTTGCATGATGAATACTTCGAGTAAAGATAAACTTCTTCAGTTCCATAGAGCTTTCAAAACCAGCAGGATTTTAATATAAAAACAGGGGCTGAGCAAATGTATACACCAAATTGTAGCAAATTATCACAATATAAAATAAATTCCTAACTTACTTGACTCAAATATGAACACTATAACACTATAACATATGTTAATTAATAAAATATGATATAATTAATATTATTTCGGATCGGTTCGGATCGGATCGGATTTTATGAAGCAAAATCCATGAACCGATCCATTAAAATTCGGATCGGATCGGTTTGGATCTTGGATTTTGACTTTTTTAGTCAACTCGGATTTTTTTCGGATTTTTTCGGGATTGGATCGGTTTTCGGTTCTTGGTTTAAAACGCCCACCCCTAGCTTTTAGTGTGATATAAATTGATGTACTCTAGTGCATCTTTTTTATTTTCCCTTTTTGGCTTGGCAATGGTTTAATTTTTTTAATATATCCTAGAGAATTACTAAAAACTGAAGATTTAATATGCAAAAGAAAAAAGTTTTGTATTTTACTATTCATCAGGCAGCAATTTTTTACCCCTATTTTCTGATAAGGGCAATGAGGCATATCTTCAAATCCAGGTATACCTGCAAATACTACATTTCAGAAAGGTTTTTATGAATTATAAGTACCAGGTTATAAGAAAAGACAATGGTCTCATTAAATGCCATTACTTTCTAGAAAGCAGCATAGTGGCAGGACGACTGCCTTAATAATCAAAGGATATTTATACTTGCCATATCAATTCTCCTTCCACTGTAAAAGTTTCCAACTTCTGCCTTGTTTATTGTGATAGCTACTTCTTGCTTATCATATGTCTTCATATATTGCTCTTGCATTTTATCATGCAGCTTGTATATATTCCTCTAATTGTTATTGTGATAACATGAGTTGGCTCCCTCATATGCAGCTCGAAGATGGTTTAGAATTTTCTTTCACTGATAAAAGACGTTTTGCCAAAGTTCGCTTGCTTGAAGCTGTACCCCTCTTCACTTAGTATCCCCTCATATAATTTTCATCAGCAGTTCATATTTTTTGTGTCGGTATCCTGCTAACTTCATCACCACAGCCAACAGCTGTGCCTCCAATTTCTGAGCTAGGTCCAGATGCCTTAACAGAGCCTATGCAAGTGGATGAATTTGTGGGATCTCTTAGCAAGAAGAAGATTGCAATTAAGGCTTTATTACTTGACCAGGTTGGTAAATATGTTTACTCCTAGGTTCATGTTATGTGGATCATTTCTCAGAAAAATTTCCCTTCTTTCTATAGCAGATACTGTTCTTGTTTGTCATTGTCCACACATGTACTGAGAATCTGCTTCACCTTTTTCGGTAGATAAATCCTCATTGATATTATGTTATCTCAATATGTCAATCTAGTTGAGTTTTGGAGATTACTTCAGCATTAAATTTAAGGATCTTGATAAGATACTTCTATGAATTTTATACAATGGATTTATAAGGTTCTTTCTTTTGTGCAGAGTTTCATATCAGGTATTGGTAATTGGATTGCGGATGAAGTTCTTTATCAGGTTAGTACATTATAGTTCTCATTATACAAATTTTGCCTTGCTCGGCTGTATGCATTATTGTATTAAAGGTTCTTTTCATTTATCTTGAAATTTGACCACTAGAGTTGAAGCATAGTTTTAGAAGTAGACTTCAACTTACTGTGAAGGAGAGCATGGGTTGTTTGGTTGATTGTTCAGATCATGTGAGATGCTGCAATTTTTTCTTGATGGAATTTGTCAAAGATGACTCATGCTCAGCCATGCTTGATTGAGTATATTTTTGCTGCAATTATTGCTGTTCTCTTATTGAATTAATAGATAAAATGAGCATCATCATTTTCCTAGGCGCGGATTCACCCATTGCAACCTGCTGCAAGCTTGTCCAAAGAGAGCTGTCACTCTTTGCACCGTTGCATCAAGGAGGTGAGTCATGTCAGTAATCAGTTATTCATTCACAATGCAGTGAATATATTTGAGGGAAGAAACTTCTGTTATATATAAAGCAAAGATAGAAGATAAAATTGTAGGTAATTCAATATGCGGTTGAGGTTGATGCTGATTCTAGTCGTTTTCCCATCGAATGGTTGTTTCATGTTCGCTGGGGCAAAAGATCTGGTAAACTTAACGGTAAGATGCTCCCGTTATTTCATCGTCTTGACATAGGAATCAATTAATTTTACAGGTTATTGAAAAAGCATTGGAAGTTGGAGCTGATAGTAGTCAATATCCTAAGAATTGGATTTTTCATTCTCGCGAAAAGAAACCTGGGAAAGCATTTGTGGATGGTTTGGTCCCTTACCTAACGTGTCTGGCTATAATTAATTGCTTTTTTTTTTTTTTGAACTGTATAGATTATCATGATCTCAAGCTTCATCCATTTAACTTGGTCACATATGCTTTCATATGTTGTTACTACTACCTTAGCTGAAGTTTTCTCTACATGAAGACATGATTACTATTCCAGAATTTCTTCCAATTTGAAGAAATTATTTAGTAAGCTTCATGAATGTATTGATGACAAACATTTCAGTAGTTGATATCTCTCCGGGTCTGTCAGATATTTGAGAGTTCTTATGCTTTCCATGGAATAACCAAGATCTCAGCAAGTTAGAGATCAAAATGCTTGAGATTCTACTTTGAAGAGTATAATGAAACTTGAGGTTCTATTTGTGAAGTTATAGATTGTTATCAAAATGCATTGGATAATCACATACCTTTATGATTGAAAAATTTGATGTTAGGTCCTGAATTATCAATCAAAATTCTGACAAAAGATCACGATGAAGTCCATTTCTATCCAAATAGATCATATATATATATCAAACAACTGAGTTTCATGATGGATGAAAGAAACTTCTAGAGGGAAAGTTTGAGAAATTACACATGGAAGCAAATGTATATGATTGATAAACATGTTTTTCTTTTGTGAAGTGAGTATATTACTTGAATTAGTTGGAAGTTATTAAAATCATTGGTCATTAGTTAAAGTAAAACCGAAACAGAACTACATGCAGATTTGTGAGGATGTTAATGTATCCATGGCACTAGAAGAGTTCTTGGTCTCTTATTAATATGTTCATTTGTACACTGTTAGATTGTACACACATACACACACATTCATATATCAGAGCATGCACAGACATGCACATAACAACTAGATGTACTCCCATGCTGTTATCGCAAAGAGAGTATTAAGTTTGTTGAATTTTCTTGAATCAGGGAAGAAAATTGATTTCATCACAGCTGGTGGCCGCGTAAGTGTCTCTGAACTGTTTGTAATAATAATCTATTGTAAACACTGAATGTGTGTATAAAGATTTTATCTGATGTTCAAACCGCTCCCCAGACTTCAGCATATGTACCAGAGCTGCAGAAGTTAACCGGAGCACAATCCGGCAAGGCAGCAGCTCAAGCTAAGAGAAAAAAGATCAAACCTGAGGAAAAAAGTGACCATGAGGAAGAATCAGATAGCGAGGAAGAGGAGTTTCTTGCCAAGACGAAGTTAAAGAATAGCAAGGCCAAAACCGTGCGCAACATGGAGCAGATTGAGAATGATAGTGATGAAGAGCAGCCACAAAAACTAGCTAAAGGTAAAACAAAGCAGAAGGTGAAGGTTGAGAAAAGGAGCTCCAGTCAAGTAAACACGAAGCCAAAGAAAGCACAGAAATAGGAAATGGCTATGGAATTCCAAAACTCTAGATAGTGAAGAGGAATTATGAGTACATAATGTTTTAAGTTAATTGTATGTTACTGGGTCTCAAGTTTTGTGTTGCACATAGAACCGAGTTTGCCAGCATTTTTGTTTAACCCCAGAAAGAATGTTGGCTTGCTCAGCACTGGTTGGTACTAAGATCATCGAGCTTACCACTTTCTTTGATTGTGCTTAAAAGCCACTGAACCACTCAACTATTATCAGATAAAACAAAAAAAAAAATACCCTTGTATTATTTTAGGTGTTAGCGTTGAAACTCTCAATTGAGATTGTTCTCTTCTCATGATCATGTGTGATGATTGGGCACAGTTGTTTGAGACAAACAAATTTGTAATCAATCATTATTTGTTACCTGTATTGTATAAAATATCAAATCAATTTTTAAATTGAAACAAAACATAATAATAATAAAGTTTTTACAAAGCTTAATGAGTATACTTCTCTACATAATGCTTGTAAACATTGAAAACCTATGTTAAGCATCTGAAAAAACTGAATCCAAGTAAAAGATACAAAATTCATCAGTAAAGACTACAGAATTAAAACCAGTCATGAGAACAATATTATTGCACACAAGAAGAAAGTAGCACATTCAAAGACTTCAAAACACACCATAACAGTAGTTTCACTTTGCATAATTGTAGAATTCCAAACTTCGACGAAGATGATGATAATGCTGAAGGTAAGAAGGTAACCAATCCCAACGACTCCAAAACACAGCAGGTCCATACCAAAATAAAAGAAAAGACCACAAACAAACTAGTAGTACCTGCAAGACTTATAAAACTAGACTTCGTCGAGATTTTATTGTTTATTATTGTGTCTATGTTTCATTTCCCCTCTTTCGTCACCATATTAGAAGCAGCCAACACCCAGCACAGCCTCCTCTGACCTGAGGCAGATTTGACATCTCTAGGCAATTGGCCAGTTGTACTACTGCATCTAGCAAGAGATAACTGACGACGTAGACTACACCATACTGAGGCTCCAAACTCATGCAAGTAGGCACACAAGAGGGAGAATGCCTCAACCACTGGACTCTGGTTCGTGTGGATCCAAACCCATAAACGATGCCACAAATCTGACTTGAATCCCACCCACCATAACCCCTAACTTTTATCCTTTTGTCCCAAGTCTTACTGAGAGGCCTGGATAAGAAACGAGAAGAAATTGAAACAAAATTTCTTCATTAAAACACAGTATACAACGAGACAAAAAAGGGTGAACATTGAACTGAAAATATTAGTCTACACCAAACACATTCATAATGAGCAGTATTGTATATACTTCAGGCATAACAATCAAGCGACTTCTAATGCCCACAAATTAAAATCACAAGCAATCTTTTATCAGAAAGGTAGTCCATGTCCCCATATTGCATATAAAATTAGCACAGGAGAATCACAATGTAAAGCAGATATTTTCTGTAAATCATACACAACCAGAAAACTAGCAGAATCATTACAGCCATGACATATTTAATATCTTCAGTGAAAAACAGAATCATGTTTTGATTTTAAAACATGGGTAATCATAAATCACTTGATAGTGAGAAATGGTGACTCAAGTTTTGCTGCACATATGAGTGTTATTTGAAAAGGTTGTAATGAGCTCTAAAATTATTTAACCGAGTTCTACAGGATCAGCACATATGGTGACTCAAGTTTTGCTGCACATATGGGTGTTGTTATTTGAAAAGGTTGTAATCACTTGGTAGCTAATCCAGTTCTACAGGATCGGCAGTTCCAGTAAATCCACGTTCACACCCAGGAGTTATTCCATGAAAAGCATGAGATTTGCCCTAGCATATTTACTTCAATTCCATCCAAATGCCATCCTAAGATTAAAATAGCCCATTATGATTCAAGAAAATCCAATGAAAGAACTTCTGTAATTAACCAGTTTATTAGAACCTTGGCCAAACACCATCACAGTTCGATTAAATTAATATCATAAGATTAAGGCCACAAATTTAGATGAATGAGATTGTGCACAAGAAGCCAGCCAGACTAAACAATGACTTTCAAATTGTAATGATACTAATAGATACACCAACTTTTATGAGAAAAGTTGACTAGTCCATTCCCTCTCACAAGGAAAGGTCCCACACCTCGAGCGTGCTTTTAGTTGCTTATCCACATTTATAAAAAAAAGATGCACCTAACTGAATCTGACAGGGTAAAATAAATCAGCTGCCTCACGGTCACATATGACGACACGAAAATAACTAGAGAGCTATGTGAAGATAAGTCAATTGGTTGTTATAGACAATGTACTTAGCTGAGAGAAATTCCATAATCTCTCTGACCTTGCTACAAACCAAACATAACATGAATATATTTTACAATGATTGTAGAAAACAACGAATGTAATGTCATTAGGAGAAATTAAATCTTATATAGCCAATCACTAGGGTTGTCAACCGATCAAACTGTTTGTAAGTGGCTCAAGCTCAGCACGAAATTTCAAGTTCTTTGGCCAAGTTTCACTCAATCAAGAGCTCAAAATTTATAAATATTAATATATAATATATGTATGGTATACAATCATATTTGCTTTAGAAATTTTATTTTATTATATTATTTTCTATAATTAAAAATATTTATTTTCTATATTTATGTTCTTGAGCATTTAGCTTTAAAAATTCATTTTTTGTTTCCTATAATTAGTTGAAAACTGTGAAATATAAATTATATTTATTGAAAATATTATATAAATTATATATTTTTCTTATTGTATAGAAGCATAGAAAAAATCAAACTATAAATGAGTTTTAAATTTCAAGCTAAATCAAGCTGAATTAGAGCTTGAAATTAAATCATCTCAAGTTTAATTTCGTGCTAAACTAAACTGAACTCAAGCTTTTGAAATTGAAATTGAGCTGAACTCAAACAAATCTATTTGAGCTAATTATGAGCTTGAACGAACCAATTTCGAGCCAAGCTTGAGTTGGGTCAAACCCAATCAAGCTCAACCCATTTACAGCACTGCTAACCACACAAGGTTAAAGTCGGTATTCCAAGTGGATATTTCTAATTCCCTAGTTGTGTTTGGGTCATAAACAGAAGCCAATCTAATCTTTAAATACAACTTAAGTTGATATCATGAACAAATAACTTGAGAGATTTTTCACAACACCATTAATGCAATTTCATCGTAAAAAGAATTTTAATGTGTGAAACCCTAAACCATCAATAGATTTCTGGTGGTTTGCATATTCTAATCAACAGTGATATCACTAATAGCAGTTTGTTTGTGTATATATATATATTCATCATCATTATCATCATCAGTCATCACAGCAATTATCCACTTTTAGTAATCAGCTGCAATAGGTGGATAGGAAAATATTGACCTATGCTTGCATCTCCTGAAGAAATCGAAAAGAGGTATTGAGACTCACCAACCCCAGGGTCAAGCACATGCAACGCTCCCAAGACCATCCATGCTCAAAACAAATTTACCACATTGAAAGAGCTGCAAATGTGGAGGCCAAAGTCGGTAGGCACAGCCTGAAGGCCACTACCTGAAACAGCTTTTCAACAACCTGAAATGAAAGTAGAACTAATTAGTTATTATTTTCAGCTTCCCAGAATCTATGAAGGGAGAAAAAAAATAAACATGAGAACAGAAAAAAAACCCATTGTAGCACAATAATCATACTTGATGAAAGAAACCAGACGCATGAATAGGATTTTACCAATTATCTTCTTTGATGCCCTGTGGGTCTCACACGAAGTATCGACCAGACCACAAGGACTGTGGTTGATGCTGCCCAGGCAGTGAAGCAGGCTGCAAATTTGCTTGAGGAAGCTGCTTTGGCTGATCAAAAAGCTGAAAATCTTGCCAGGACTCATTACCAGCTGAAGTCTGCGCAGAAGAAACTTGTTTCCCAGGAAATGGGAAATCCATTGCGCCAGAAGAGGTATTAATAATACCAGTAGTAAAATTTGGGTACATATGTGAGGTATAATGAATTGAGTTCTCCATCCCCACACCTTTAGCCATTGGCAACTGACGACCATCCAACCAGCTATAGTCATCAACAGGATGTGCCAGCTGTTCCTTTAGAACTGGATTTGCAACAGAATCATCTGGTTGTTTAGATGGGACGTGGCTAAATCCAGGAGGTGGACCAAAGTGCCTGGCAGGCCTGCTCACAGGAGCTTTTCTTGAAATTGTAGGTAATGCTGCAGACAGTTTCACAGGCATGCCATCAGAATACACTCCTGACTGCAAAATGGAATCAAGCTTAGATGGTATAACAGCTTCAGAAACCATCATCTGACTAGGTAAAGTGCTGTTGGTATTGAGATTGGCTGGAATTGAAAATGGTGGAAGTATATCAGCACGTGAACCTACTAATCCTTCCTGAAGCCTTTGTTTTTGAAACAATCCATTTTCAAACATGTTCAAATTCCGCAGCCCCTCGGAAATGAAAGCCTCTTGTTCCATTTGCCAATTGAGAGGATTAGAATAAGTATGTAAAGGTTGTTGGGCAATCTTCGGAGCACTCAGGTAACTGGCATTTAGTGCAGTTGACATTTGAACACTGCTGAGAGGAGCCGATACAATTCCACCATAAGCTGACCAATCTCCTCCAGAGTAACTGTTTACAGTCGGAATGGCTTCATCGGTATTAGACTTTGAAGCACTCGTGGTGGGACAAACTAATGTAGGCTTAAAAACTATTTCTTCCTCTTCTTCTTCCCCTTCAGCATGGAATTGAGGTTTTGTATGCTTTTCTGTAAGATAGAATGTGCTCTCAATTGGATTTCCTGGTTTGGAAACATTTATAGTTGGTGCATTCGCATTGTTGGCGTGCATTTGATCCTCATGTGCCCGAGGTTCTGAAGAAATTACAAATTTCTTCAGATTCGGATCAAAATGTATGCGCTTCTGATCAACACGAACAACATTCATAAGAGTTTTTCCTGCCGAAAGAATCCTTTGTGCACGCACTTTCTTCTCCTTGTTGCTCCCATCACCTCCAATAGATTGCTTCCTTGAGAAATCCAGAACCAGCTGTGCTGGCACTAGAGGTGAAAATCCCCTCAACTCAAAATCCTCCCACAATGCAAGTGTATTGCCAGATTCTTCATCATCATACCGGCTCATATCAGAAAAACATGTTTCATCCTCATCATCATCCATCAAAGCAAAACCACTCAGTACAAGTTTGTTCAAAAACAGAACATATTGATTCCAGAAAAATGATCTTGCAGACGCTTGTTTTTCCTCAACATCAACTCCTGCAGCAATATCTGGGTGACATGCCAACCATTCAATGAAGACCATAATAGCAGGTAAAAGATAGCTTGATGCAGCATCACGTAACTGAATGCATCTCTTAAGAATAAGTCCAGCAAACTCAAAGGCAGATGTAAATGCATTCTGAAGAAGGACCGTGCGCTGTAATATCTCAGCATACGACTGGCCTTCTGACTCCCGATTGACATTGTGAACTGTGAATATAAGAATTGCAATTAGCCTCACAACAACCAATCCATTCTCAGCGGCATTTGCACCAAAATTTAGCTGCTCTTCAAGCCCAGAAGCAAGAAGATCATTCAGATCACTTGTTACCAGAGAAAGGACTTCTCCAAATGTTTCCAAGCTGTATTGCACATTAACTTAAAATTAGACTCTTCAAAAGTATGGTAGTAAGAAAATTTAGGTTAAATACCTGGTTCGGGTGAAAAGTATGCCATTAAGACGAACAAAACGGGTGGAGAAGGCTCTAAAGATCTGTTCAGTACTCAGTTCTTGCTCTTTAATTGGAAGATTTTCAGCTTTTGTATCTTTTGATAGTAACCTATTATCACCCCTACCACGACCTCTCCCAGTTGGTCTTGTAGGCATTGTCTTAGCCGAGGGAACTTTCACATTACCAGACAGCAATGTGTAACTCTGGCGGTTCTAAAAAACATGGCAAGTCAAAAGAGATACTAGGGTCAAAATTGAGGAGAAACAATCAAATTAGGCAGAAAAACACCTAAAATATTGCAACTCTTCCTTATGCAGATAAAAATATTATGTGGTGAAATTAGTTCTTTATTCCAAATAGTACCACAAATTGGTTCACAGAATCAACCTTACAATCAGATAGAAAAAAGTATCAGGAAGTCAAAGTCAAATAATCACATGTAACACAATCACTACGAGGCCTACACAACATTAGACCGATAACCACTTCCCCTGAAAAAAAGGTATGATAATTCAAAAGCACATCATGAATGAATATTGATGGTGGAGCAATAGTTTGCAGTGTATATAGCACAGCATGGGAGCTTAAGATGGACAACATCAATGGCCTTGTCTTCTAAGTTCTAAGAGTTGAAAATTTCCAACTGTGTGTAGAGCAGAAACAACAGGATAAGCAGGAAGAAAAATTTCCACAAAGTGTTAGCATCAATTAGGTGATACATATAATCAAAGATCATATTGGTGCTGCCACTTAAAATATATTATAACTTACAAGGACATTCAATTCTTACTGTAATATGGAACAGGCATATTATACCAAGAGAATATGAACCAAAAATAGCAGCTTAATCCTAGGATTTCTCAGATGTCTCAACAATTTTAATCCCCTGTTTCTGCAAATCATTCTCTATTTGGCCCGCCTCATGAAAATGATAGGCTTATTGTCACTACGAAAGAGTCAGTCAATAGCATAGCTCGTTTTTTCCCTGCATCTCCTTTTGAAGGAAATGCTTTCGTATTCCTAAACCGATAGGATTGCTGGCTGCAAGTCACCTGCATGTCAGAATCGCTAGTAATTGCCGGCCAGCCATATGGCGGTGAATTCATTCCCGGGCCTTGTACAGACATCTTTCACATCGACCTTTAATCAAATAAAATAAATGCATCTTTTCCAGAAGTTGAGGTTTGGTGCACATATTAGCTCTAGAAAGATTACGATTATCCGAGAAGCAATTACCAGCCAGTCTAATCTAATAGATTTAGATTCAATCTGTACACAGCCAAACTTTTCTTTCTTCTTTGGATATGAGGTGTCCACTTGGCTGTTAGCTCAAAGGGAGTGAAGTCCGCCTATCAATCATAATAAAAGTACGCCATTTGATTTCCCTAAGAACAAACTCTTTAAAATTTTAAGATCAAGAAAGGAGTTAAACATGTGCTTTGCTGAAGCAGTCTGAACGAATGGAGTTAAACTTGTGTTAAGAAGAAAAAAACACTTTAATATGTTCATTCAGGTAAGCCCTTCCCCTCTCTTTCTTTTTGACCAATGAAGGCAAATCTTATGGTATGGTTCAATTGTTTTTTTTTTATTTTCCGTAGGACCTCCCGCACAGTATCGTCACTGCAGTAAAGTTTAACCACTAAAATGGATTGGTGTGGCTCCTCTATGCCAAGGAAACGAAAATATAGAATCATGAATGAAGAAAGGATGAGAGAAAAGCATATTGGCTTGTGATTGTGAGGCCCCAATTCTTGATTGGAAAGGACACCAAAAATCTTAAAAATATGGGTTTGGTAAATAAGATTTAAGATAATCTTCAGACAAGAAAAACTGAGATGAAAATCTCGAAGCAGTGTGGATAACAATTCTAACATGAAATACATGTCTTGCAGGCTAGTGAGAGAAATGGTTAAGGTAAAAAACAATAATGTCAAATGAACATAAAGACAGAGCTGAATGCACAGAAGAATTCAATCCACAGTGAACACACACATGAATAAATTAAGAAGATGAAAGGAACAGAACACCTACTAGTATAAATAAATAACAATAAATCAATACCTTTTCAAATGCTATAATCAAATTGTCCCTTGCTGTTGAGAAAGGACTATCCACTGCTAAACTCCGGAAATACCAATATACAGCCACCAAATCGTTGCCTGAATAGGATGCCAGTATTGCTAGCTGAAGAAAGAAATTAATCGATAAATTATAAATGAAGATAAAATATTATTTCAAGATCACGCGACCAATACTTGTGGTCAAAATCAATGAACATATGTATGTCAACTCTCAGGTGAAGAAACTTACCTGGTGATGAGGGTTGCCACTTGAGGGCCAGAGCGAAGCAGCCTGTACATAATAACTAGAAGCAGCAGCATAATCACGATTGGCAGAGTCCACATCTCCATACAAACCTTTATATCGAGCAAGGTCACCCAAGTATATCAAACAACGATGACAAGATAATAGCCCTTTCTTCATCTCTGATGATTTCTTCTCATCCTTTGTCGACAAGATGTGGTTCTCAGGGCCCTCAAAGAGGAAACCCAGGTGCAGGCCATATTTTGATTTGATTTTTAGAATTAGATCATTATAGAATCCAGTTGCCTCTGACAGGAAGCTCTTAAAAACAGCACGGATTTTCGTAATTCGATCAGGGCGAGCAAGAACCTTCCCCCCCTGCACTCCTCCAGATGCAGCAGAATTTGCAGAATTTATGTGCGATCGGAACTCCTCAATTCTCCTGTAGTGAAGTTGCCAAAGAAGATATTCAACCTCATGCTTTTCAGAAAACTCATGATCATCAAGGATAATGGCCTCATAGTTATCACGCATCTGACGCCATGTATTAGGATCTGAAGGGATTTTTGATTGTGCTGCCTTCCGTAAGCCATTCTCCAATTCAACATTCTACCAAAAAGGCATGTTAAATTATTATGACATACAAAAAATACAAGACCAAAGGAGGAGTCAATCCCACAAAAAAGTAGGTTAATATTTGATACGGGTTTTAATCAATACAGGTTAAAATGAGAATCATGAACCACATTAATGAAGTGACTGACAAACCACCAAATTACCCAATACCCATATAGAAACAAAAACACCAGCACAAGCCAGCAGAGAAGCATATGATGAAAAACATTAGATAGGTGCAGTAGAAATACCAAACAGAGAAAAAAAAATCAGATGAAAAAATTTTCAAATGCTCCCTAGCAAAGGAAAGAAAGATAAACTGCCGGTTGAAAGAAGAGTTGCGAACCTTTTATTTTTGGAGTACATAATGATCTATTTCTACAGATGAGCATAAAATGTTTCAAGATTTACATATCAAAACCCAAAGAACTAGCATAGGGTTTGTGTAGGCTCAAACAACTTCTTTGCAAATGTTTCAATTTGCAAGTTACATAACATTTGATTAAATGACAGAAGAGGCTCCGGTCCATTAAGAAAACTTCTATTATTGCCTTTTATTTTAAGTTGCCCTCATCATTAAAAAGAACAGAATGTCTTTGCCATAGAAAAATGTACGCTTATCTGAAATCTTTGAAATCTAAAACAGCAGGTGTCTATATGATAAAGTATCACAGGAACATAAGCAACAGAATCGCTGATCAGAAGGAAGTATAAACATACCAAACTTATCGGGTAAAAAAACAAAAGACATTATAAACCTTAAATAGATGCAATGCAGAGTTGTCTTATGTTCGTGTCATCATGTAGTTTTAGTAACAGTTTGAAAACACAAATCCAAAATGCTGAGCAAGAAAAATAATGAGATGACCATGAACAGTTAAAAACATGAGCACAAAATCTAGTAACACAATAACAAAAGCACTACAACGGCACAAATCCTAGATTAGACTTTACCTTCTGAAAAAGACGCTGTGCACGATCGCGCTCAGTAGGAGCAGATAGGTTCTCATCCATCGGTACAGCCATAGTCCATCAAACAACCACGCCTTTAACACTGTTCAGCAAGTTATATGCCAAGAAACATGTGTCTTAATCCCACATAAACCATATAAATAACAGAAGAGAATTCTTAGGAAATCTTTGAATCATGAGAAAAGATGATGCCCAAACCCTATCACAAGAAATACCCTAAATTTCTTTATAAACTCAAAAACATCAACAATGATATTATCAAATTGGAACCAATGCAAGACGAGATACCCAAACCCTAACACAAGAAATCCCCAAATCCCACCTAAATCTACCACAATATCTACAATAAAAATCTCAAGGAGAAAAACTCGATTTCCCCAATTCTTCCCCGAACCTACACTCTAAATACCCACAAAAACACCATCAATATCCCGAGAAAACCCAAATTCCAACCCAAAACACAAACAGACCCACCGAAAAAACACGATCCCCAACAAATTAGGCCCAAATCCCCACCAAAACCAAAGAAAGTCAAATCAATCGGCTCCTCTCCTCATCCCCAACTCAATCAACGAATCGAAAAACAAAACAGGCATAGAAATAGCACCTGATTTGAACCGAGATCAACGGAATCGAAAACGAGAGAGAAGGAGAGACGATTGGGTTCTCCCCCTTTGAAGAGATTTTCGGGCCTCTCTTGCCGTCAATGAAGGGACGGTGAGACCAGACCCCACGGGTTATTTATAATTTCCCTAAAATAATTTAAAAAATCAATTAACAAATTCTATTTTTAATTTTAAATAGATAAATAAGAATCAATATACTAGAGAAGCAAATAGCGTGAAGGGTAAGCTTAAATCACAGCAGTCAGATTGGATTCAAGATTCTGTACACGAATCTCAAAGCATAACGCGGCGAGAGGTTGATCTTCTCTCTTTAGCTGGCGTGGTGCCACGTCAGGCTTCTTGATGACCAATGGATCTGATCTTGATGGCTGGAATTGGTTCGATCTGTTTTATTGGAGAGATGAGGATTAGTGTTGAATTAAGTTGGTAATTATTGACAAATTAGCTTGAATTAAAACACCTAGCAGTTAAAATATTTCAGATAAAGCTTGAGCTTTGGACAAAAGTACCATTAATACAACAACAACAACTAAGCCTTAATCTCATACTAGATGTGGTCAACCATATGAATTCTTTGTCTTCATGTAGCTTTGTCAAAAACAAAATCTAGATCTAATAAACGTAAGTCCTATTTTTACAAAGAATTTATATTAGATGTTTGACAAAGTTTTATACAGACTATCAACTTACCGCCCTCAAAGGCCGTAACCCTCCTTTTTTATCCGAGTTTGGGATTAGCTATGCTCGCATACACTCACATAAACGGAGTTATAAAAACACCATTAATTATATATTTTAAAAAATATACTGTTAATTTACTAGTTCTTTCAAAGAAAATATCTTTTGTTATTTAAATAAACAAATTTTCACAAAAAGAAAAAAAGAAAAAAGTTGGCTAGAGAGAGCAACAGCCCGAAATATGTCATGTTTGACTTTTTTCACTTTCATTACTTATTTAAATTAAAAATTTTACAATAGTTTTCCAATTATTCTTGAAAGTAACACTTGTGCACTTATTCAAAAAAAGAAAGTAACACTTGTGCCTACTTCCACAATACACACTCACATGGCAAACTGAAGAGAGAGATGAGAGTGTTTTTTCAGTCAATAACTTTACTTATCATGAAACCAAAGAAAGCCAACACATTTTGGTTTTGTTTTACAGAACAAAACTAAACAGAACCAATTTGGAAAAAATTCTGAACTTTTTTCTATGTTATCCATAAGTCCTACAATGTATGATCACATTCATTTGGATCAATCTCTGATGAAATTGTGGGAAAACCACTCCAACTGAGACCTAAACAAGCTACCTAATGAGAAACTCTCTTTCTCTATTGAGGTTGGTCTCTGTGGCACTTCATTCTTAACTTGTAATGCCAGTGGCTCCAACTCTTTCTGCATAGATTCCACAATATCCATGTCAACTTCATTACCAGAAATATCTTGAACATAGAACACATTCTTCATCCTCCCTCCATCGGTTGCAATGTCTGCTCGAACAACAGTGAGTCCGTATTCTCGGAGGACACGTGTTATGTAGGGTAGCAGCCCGACACTAGTTTTCGCACATAGCTCCAATCGGACTCCCTGACGAGAGATGAATATTAGACATTGTCAAATAAACTTACCTGTGGAAACAATGAATCAACCTTAGCATATTACATTAAACTCACCTCGCAAACTCTTCGCTCAATTGCAGCCTCTAAGCATTTTGTAACTCGTTGCTTCTCATCCACAGAATTCAGAATGCAGCCATCCTTGTCTCGAATATAGTACTCCTACATGGACAATTCTCATTTTCATTACCAAGTTTGATTTTATCCTCAGCTGGGCCGGCATTCAAAGGGTAAACTGATGACTCATAATTGATCAAAGACAAATGATTCATTATACAAAGATTTCAGAAAAGAAAAGAGATCAACAAAGGCAAGCTCACATTCTTAACTTACCAGTGGCAATTTTTTTTCTTGAAAATAGGAAAATTTCTCTCTTTTTTTCTGTTTCTTTGTTATAAGCAATACAACTCAAAACAGAAACATGAACACCACTAAATCTGGATTATTTTGCAAGCATAGAAGGATACTCTAAACTTTTCATGTTTACTTTCCAGTTGAATTAAAAAAAATTTAGTTTAGTGTGAGGTTGCTTTGCTTATATGCGTTAAATCACTTACTTTGAGCAGAGTGCATGGTAGGCCCACAGCACAAAAGAAACCTCAATTGGTGTCATTGCAATGAACAGTGGAAGTGGTGGTTGATATTTGCTAATCTGCATAATGTTTCAATTATATCATTCTTATAGATGCTTAATGATTGCAATAAAAATTAACTTAAATTGACTTAAATTAAGGGTTGAAATTGCAGTTGAATTCCAATAACACTGATGAATAGAACAACTTCAGTTTCTTATCTTCTACCAATTTCTCACAGATTCTAATTCTTAACATTTTAAAATATATAGTTTTTTTTCTACCCGTTTGAACTTCCCGAGTTTCATCATTTAATGACTAATATTCTAGGCCAATATGACAGTTTGGATGGCTATTTTTGACCTTTGATTTAACAAAACTCTAATGATAGAAGGTCTCATGGCCCATCAGTTATGGCCGAATTGATCTAATGTGTGACTTAAGGTGATTTTGGCTCTTTAACATCTACATTAGGTACATCTCATTTCGTAGCACTATCTTGCTATTGAATTGGTCTAGTTGTCCCAGCAGAAGTATATATCAAAGAATTGCATCAAATAAATAAAGTACAGGGCGAAAATAAACACACCTGAGAAGCAAAAAGCCCATGAGAAGTGATGGAAGCATGAAAGATAACATACTGCAAGTCTGTGAGTGTGCACACTATGTCAAACATGAGCTTTGGTCGGTCTAGGCACTCCACATTCACACAAGAATAGCCTTTCTCATTGCATGGATCAATCGAGACTGTTGTCCTCCTCCCATCTTCATCACTGTCTGAGGCTGCTGATGAAAATGATGCTCTTGTTGGCCCTGGTGGCTCATGGAAGTCATGATTTGCTAACATAAGTTGGTGTAGTCGTCGTTCTTTATGACTTGTTGAGCTATCACACCCAAGAAAGCGTGTCTTTGCTCCTTTGAACTCATCATCAGTGACAGTAGTGGGTCGAAGAACAGTAGAGAGGTGATCTTCAATAGTAGCTAATCTATTGGGGTCATCAATGCAAGTTGAAGTAGACTCGTCAGAGACATATGCCACACAAGCAACACAAGCATTGTGACTCCAAGCATGAGCCTCCACAATATTACACCTTTGCTCAGCAAGGACAGCTGAAATCTCTGAAAAGATTCCTGGTCGATTGGTACCAATCATCTCTATGGCAGTACACTCAGAAGTAGACTCAGGTTCTGCTTTAACAGTATCCTCGGAGCAGGCTTTTAGTTCTCCCGAGTTTTTAAGCTCTCTCCTTGTAACTATAGACTGACAGAAGACATACATTATAAATATTATGTGAAGAATTTCAAGGATATTTTACAGTAGGTAACTCAGCATGGATCATGTCAGTTTTGGAGGCAAGACAGATGAAGGTGATACTGTGAAAGTGAAACTAACCTGCTGCAAGTAATTGATAAATCCATTGTCTGTTACTTTGTTGCCTCGCTGATCTTTAACATGAAAAACTGCAAGACAGACCATGGAAAAAGAGACGATTGGATCATTTCTCAACATTATATATGCTATATTCTGCAAGATGCATAATTAATGTACTCAATCACCAACCACTATTAGATGTGCATAAGCAGTATAAACTGGTTAATGTGTATCTATATATTGTTTACATAACCCATATCAGGTCAGGGTCAAAGACAAGACAGCCCTTGGGACAATAGGGGATCTTTACAGCTTGGCCTGTTTGATCAACAATTCATTTATATAAAATTTAGAGATGTTGGCATGGTATTCAAGATTTTCTTTGATCTAAAACCTGTCATTGTTTAAATACAAGAAGCAACTCCTTATTTATGTTTTAATGATGAAATACCAATTAGGGGAATATAATACTTTTGAACCGATAAGTCTTTGATTTCAGACCAGAGTAATGTTAGTTTTTCTCTTTCCTCCACTTTCCTTGAGCTAGGAATGGACGCAACACAAACAAGGGCCTATATATTACATATTGGGATCTATTCCCATTCCAACAGCTAAACAATGAACACAGAATGTATCTAACACATGTACAAACAATATATCAGATGGAATGCCATTGATAAAGGTGCAAAAGATCAAACATAGCATTACCATCCATGAGCCATCCTGCATCAAAAGAAATATAGCTCTTAGAAATAAAAAGATCCATGTCAGTCAATACTTGCACCACTTGAAGAAGGAGGTCTTGTTTATTGAGGCTATCAACCTACAAATGAAACCCATAAAGATTGCATGTTTACCATCACCAATTAGTGAATCTTTTATTTGTTAGGAAAAAGATTGCATTTTTTTTGTTACCTTCACCACTGTACATTTCTCACATGATTCGTTATCTACACATACCCTGCAACATAAGGATATTACAATGAGCAATTTGCAGCTATGCAGAAGAAGATTGTGGCAGAAGCACTAACCTTGGCCCATAAATCCTCTCATTGAGGTTCTCAAACTCAGGATCGAAGTAAGGGCAACAGACTTCCTTCATACTGTAAATAAGAATAGTAGAAGAGATATAAGACTTGTGATGAAAACAATTCCAACATAGATCAATGAACTTGCAGACAGCATGAACCAAAAGTTATAACCACCGGCAGAATGAAATTGTTTGCAACATGTAACATGAGTGACATGATGAATCTTAGCATGACTTTGTGTTACAAAAAGTATCAATTTATCAGTGTGACACATAATTGGCATCATGGTATAATTGTCAATCTCAGTTTTAAATGCTCTAACATATCTTCAGCACACTGAAAATAATTTAAAACAACATAAAGAAAAGTTCAAATATCATATACCAACTTTCACAAGAAAAGTTGGTTAGCTCATTCCCTCTCACAAGGAGAGGTTGAGGGTTCAAATCACACTAGTGGCTTATCCACATTTATCAAAAAAAAAAAAAAAAGGTTCAAATATCATAGTTATACCATCAATGGGTAGGCAAAACCATTAGTATAGTATTTGCTAGATATCATACAGAGAGCTCTGCATCTTAAACTATAATTATAAAGATAGCTAAGCAAAATTAACATAAAAACAGATTCATCCAAGCGGATTATGAAGCAATGGAGGATTGTTATTTACAAAAAAGGATAGGAACAAGATTGTGGTCTTGAGATTCAAATATGCATACAATACCTCATGATTCAGAATACTATTTACATTTACAAGTCAAAGTAACATTTTATAAAGGGCCAGGCATGTTTGGCTTCCTTCCACATTGAACATGCTAAGTGCCCTGCATGACAGGTTGAAGGAAAAATATTAGCATGATTGAGTTTTCCAAGCATGTTAGATGAATAAATAAAGAGAAAAATGATTTCGACTTTCAGTTAATTGATTGAAAAAAAAATCTGCCAAAACCATGTGCAAGAATATGCTAAAAATTTAATAGTTCATTAGAAGAAGGAAAAGCTTATTAAGTCCTCTAACAAGCAAGAGAATGAAAGTGGTACTCTTTTGTATGATGAAAACATGGAAATTATTTCAGAAGGTCAAAGCTAGCAGGAATTCAAAAGTGCACATACAAACTGTTCACAAAAACGCAAAGCAGTATGAAGCCCCAATTCCTTCAATTGAATTGTATCAAAATTTCTTTTTTCCTTCTTAAAAAGTCAAATAATAGTACATCTCTCGCACACATAAGAGCAAGACATAATTCTGTGGAAGGCCATCAAATACCCTATATTACAAATCCTCAAATGTAGTGATTTATTCTCAATATGCTCCAGTAGTACTTGAACCAAAGGGATATCATATCTATCCGCTTTTCCGGTGATCAAATCGAGATCGACCCACTCAATAGAAACATTATTGAGCACAAAAACATCACAATTCTCTCAATCAATCACTAAAACAATTCAAAAATCATTCATAGCCATCAACAACAAACAAATAATGCACAAAAACACAAATACACACATGAATGTTTGAATTACAGGGCACAAACCTTAATGGCATGAATCAAGAGAAGGAGCAGGAGGGAGAAGCATGTAGGAAAGATCCCTGCGTGAGGGATCTGTGAACATGGAGATAGAGAACCGGAGATTAGGATCGAGAGAAAGATCCTTATTTATTTTGCTCATTTTGTCCTCTCGGGCGAATTCCTTATGGTGGGCAGGCAGTGATACAAGGAAGTAATGCTAATTTTTAGGCATAATTTGGGAGAAAGAGAATGCGGGATTTCTTTGATAACGATCGTCACACGTGTGAGGTGGTCGTTATGTCACGTGTGACCGAAAGGTCCCTTTTGTGTACTAGGTTTTCATTTTGCAGTTTCTGTTTTCCGTCCGAAATGATATTATATTTTTTTCGGAAAATCCCAGGCACATGTCAGAAAATGACTAATATATCCTTGTTAATATTGCATTTGCAATTTTGCAGATCATGAAAGACACAATTTTCAAACCCAAACCCGTTTAAATATTTCTTACCCAAACCTTTTTATGTCTCTATCTAAATTCTCAAACCTGTCACAACCCAAACCCATTTAATATTTTCTAAAAATATATTTATTATAAAATTTAAAAATTTTGTATGATTGATCAATCATAAACAAAATAATTTTAAAAAATATAAAAATCTAAAATTATATATATATATATATATATATATATATATATGTTAGAGTGAGGCCGGCCGCATTTGCGGCCGGAAGGGAAGTGAAACTAGGGGAGGTGGTAGTGCCTAAGTGTAACCATTTTAGGTATATAGGTTCTATTTTTCAGGATGATGGGATGATAGATGAAGATGTAACCCATAGAATTAAAAAATAATGATTGAATTGGAGAAGTGTCACAGTTGTCTTATGTGATAAGAAGATAACTAACAAGGTGAAAAGAAAGTTCTATAGAACGACAGTTAGACCAACCATACTATATAGGAGTGAATGTTGGGCAACTAAAGTTTAACATATCCATAAGATGAATGTGGTAGAAATGAGAATGTTAAGGTGGATGTGCTGTCATACAAGATTGGATAAAATTAGAAATGAACACATTTGACAGAAGGTGTATGTTGCACCAATTGAAGATAAAATAAGAGAATGAAGTTTAAGATAGTTTGGTATAGTAGAGCCCTAGATGCCTCAGTTTGAAAATGTGATAGTTTAGTAATATAAGGTAAAAATAGGGGTAGAGGTAGGCTGAGGATTACATGGAGAGAGAGATGATGTCTAAGGACCTACGTTTATTAGATGTTGAATATACTTAGATATAATTTAATAAATGAATGTGGTTTATCCACTTTTTCAAAAAAAAAAGAATATACTTAGATATATATGCAAGCATTCATATATATATATATATATATATCATTTGAGTTCAGGTTTCGGGTCCTCAAGAGTCAAATGCCAAACCCTTCCCAAACTTGTTTAGTTTTTTTTTTTTTATAGAAAAATGAATAAACCACATTCATTAAGATATGTTTTGGCCTTTAGTGAACTATCCTACATGAGTCATGGCTCAAGTAAAGTTGGATTACATTCTACATGAAAAGTTTGACATTAAGGAAGTAGGTTGCCTTGCTTATCAACAAGGTCTTTGTTGACCTTGTTTCCTAGGATCTGTTACTCCTCATCCTCAAACTCTATGTCAAGGTCTGGTAGACGTTGTTGATCCTCCTCCTGAGTGAATTTCAGGCTCCTTTTGACGATGGATTCTATTGCCACTAACTTTGGCTTCTTCGTTGCATGAGTTGCATCAAACCAAGGGAGTATGAGGAAAACGATCTAACGGATTAGTTTCATGCAAACACATTGTTTAGTATAGAAAAATCTTGTGTTTCATTCCAGTCATACGCTCCATGTGATTGTCATTACCACCAGATTCCAACCCTTATGGGCTTCCCTTGCTAGTAGTTTGGCGAGTGTGGAGTTTCCCCACAAATCTTGTATTTGTATGGGACAATTGCTCGTTTCGAAGAGGCCACAAAAATGGGCCCAAATGCGTTGGGTGTATATGCATTGTAGAAGTAAGTGAGTCGTTGTTTCCTTTGCTTCGTCATAGAGGTAGCATCTGGTGTGTTCCCTCTTATAATTTCTCTTTGCTCGGTTTTGTAACGTGAGGTTCTTATCATCCCATGCTAACCAAATGAAAAGTTTGATTTCCATGAGACACGAGATCTTTCAGAAAGTAGATATCAGTGGGTTTTGCATTCATCTATTGACCCTGAAACTATATAGGGATTTGAAGCTGAGTTTCCAATAACTAGAGTGTGTCCATTCCTATTGATACCCTCGTGTTCATTTTGATTGTGTCCCTTTGATTAAGTACACCTCTCTAGAAGTATGATGTCCTCTTTAAAGGTTGGAGTAACGGGCCTATGTGACCATTTAGGAAGTATGCTTGTAAGATAACTCTCCTGTAAATACCAACCTCCCTCTTAATAGCCTCTGCCACCACTTCCCAAGTAGAAGGCCCATGCTTCATCATATATTAGGTTCCATAATCCCATGATGAACTTTAAAGCAACCTTGTTCATGTCAAAGTCGATGCCTTCTCCAAATTGTATTAGGTTTTGTTCATTATGATTTAGGTTGTTGAGATAGGGATTAATTGGCCTTTGATGACCATTTTCATCATTAAATTGGTTAACCATGTCATTTAACACGAAAACCATTAGATGGGCCTTTTCTTTTTGCAAATTGGGCCTTAGCTTGGTTTACTGGGCCGGAATGAGAGTGGGTTGCTGCTTGTTCAGCGTTATTGGGCTTGCGCGGGCCTTACACTTGGCTCGGTGATTGCCCGACCCTCTTTGGTATCGTCAGGGACCCGTGGACGACAACTGTCACTTCCCTGTTGATTGTCATCGGGTGACGAAGCTGCTAACATGGTCACAGTGGTGCCACTTCCTTGGGAACCGAAACAAGTCCACCTGGCTTTCCCTAGTTCGTTGCTCTGTTCTGAGTCACTGCGAACTGCAAAGCCAGCAGTTCGGTTTTCCCCCTGTTGACTCTACCCCCTTATCCACGATAACCAAAGAAGCCGCATACCTCATCAACTCGGTTTTCCCCTGTGTCGATTCATCATCCACGCAAGGAAGCCTCTCCACCTAGCTCCTCTCCCCTCTCGAAACGTGGCTTTTGACACTATGTCCAGGTATAACATCTGTCTTACTCTGGCTTTGCTCCATTTGCAACCTCTCCGACGCTTTAGTACTATGGTCCAGAGGAGGTTGCATGCCATTTGACTGATCGCGATGACATTGATCCTTCGATCGGCTCCCCGCTCCCTCCAGCTTACTAATGACTATGCCCTATTTTTGTTTTCTGGCCATCCTTTTCAGAGCTTCAACCGGGACATTGTGACCTCTTTGCATTTGTCTTCCTTGGTCTATCAGTGCCTCTCTTCCCCTCCTTGTTGTAGGGGGTGTTCGCAGTGGCACTAGGAGGTACTTGGTTCCGTCATCTTCCTCCTTCTTGTTCTCCGGTGACCCCATGAGAGCTCAACCTTCCTGATCTCCATCACCACCCGAATCTTGTGTTTTATGCTTCCTGTCTTATAGAAGTTGGTGCAGGAAGCGTCTTCCCCTTCCTCACCCTAAGAACAACTCTGACATCGTCAACGAACTACCCAACCTAAAAATTGGCTTGAAAATTTCTTTGGGGAAGTAGCACTGTTGGTGGCAAACTCCACCTCATGAGAAAATTGAGGGAGGGTTGGGAATTAGGGAGACATGTCAAGACTGCCCTAATAACCAAAAATGTTTTCACTCTATTAAACAAAGATCATATGATATGGGTGCAACTTATAAATTTAAAATATGGGAGATTCAATCCATGGTCCTGTTCTGCCCATGGATCAATGTCACATTTTTAACCCATCTGAAGTTCTAATAGAATTTAGTTTGGGCTAGCAGCCTAGCACCAACCCTTTTTTGAGAATGATAACACTACCCTTGAGAAAATAAGGGTCCTAATATAAATTTTGATATACATTCTTTCATAATATATATATAAATTTCCACTGCCCTCTAACTGATTGGAGACCATCACTAACCAGTGATGCAAATGCAAAAATCCGAGGTTTACAAGGGGTATATAGAATTAAAATAGTTGCAAGGTGCAAAACGAAATGTTTATGGGTTGATTCCTTGGATTAATTAACTTTTGGTAGTGCGGAATTTCCTACCAGTATCATTGATGACATTTGAGGTCCCAATAAGGAGTTGTAATCAGAGATTATTTTATTTATTTTTTAATCCTGAGATCCCTGATATCGTGGAATAAAGAACCTTATCCTATCAGATCAATTAAAATATAAAAATGAAATGGGATTTAGAAATCAAGTTTCTTTTTTTTTTGCAGATATACCCCTGAAAACTTTCATAATTTGCATGCATACCTCTAAGTTAACTAATAACTAGTTATTTGTTTATACACAAAACATGCAAATGATGAAGGTTTCTAGAGTATAGGCACAAATGCAACATCTTCAAGGAGTAATAAACTCAATAAAGGATTAAAATCTCTTCAATTTACACATCTCTTATAAAATCCATTGAGGTTGGAGCATGAGCTCAGCTCCAATTGAATCTGGGCTCACTCAACCAGTGGTTTACAATGGAGTCGATTGTAATTAATCATCAAGAGAGACACCTTCTGTTTGTTCAATGCTGACAATGGAATTCAGAAAACAAAACTATATAATATTACATGGAGGAATTGATTGAAATGACACAATCAGTGAAGGATGGAAACAAGACAGATGATGTTTTCTCACATTAGCAAACAGTGAAAATGCAGCAACTTATATTGGATATAACCACCAAATAATGATGGAGGATGCAGACACCCAGAAACAAATGCCATCTTTTACCTAATACAAGATGGTAGGGTGACTCCATGGCAGATGAATACAAGTACGACATAGATTATAATCAAAAGGAGGAGAATCAACATTGCCCTGCAAGATAAGTTTACATCAGATGGAGATTACAATTTACAAGAACAAAACAATGAGAAGACTTCACAAATTATCTTAAAAGAAAAACTAGAAATCCTTTGTGTGTTTTTTTGTTAAAATATGCTTACAGTTAGCTAGTTAACAGTCATCTGAGCTTCAAGTTCAAGCAAAGAGCGGAAAATTGTACAAAGGGTTCTGGTAGTATTGATAGACCAAATACTTACGTCAGTTTAACATTGCGCCACCAAACAGTGTTCTTAAAACGACGAGCTTGTCTTCTGAAGCGAAATGTATTTCCTTGCATATTTGCAGTTTTATCTACTAGTAATTCCAATCTGTCACCCCTTTCTAGAACCTTGTCTATGTTTTCTATCATAACATTGCGTACCTACAAACATGTAACCTTTCAGACATAAGAATCACTTAATGTTAGACAGATAATGAGTACAAAAACAATGGTACAATTTAAAGTACGATGCCAACATTTACAAGGAAGCAGAATATTATCATTTGCAAGCAGTTGATCAGATGCAAGTCCACTGTTTTTTAAGACTAAATTGAAAAAGGAAATTATATGAAAAGTCACAAGATCATTTAATTGATAAGTATGAAGCCTTTAAATCACTCCATTGCACTTGTCAGATTATGTCATCAATAAAACCTTTCTGTGTAATTCTTCTGTCAATGAATCGGGTGTGTTAATAAATTCAAATAATAAAATAGAACCTTGAAATATAATGAAGATGTGGGAGGATGAAGAACAACTCTGCCAAAATCACTAAAATCATACCTGACTCATTTCACCTTTAATGCGATTAATCCTATCTGCATTAGGGTCACTTGAATAAAAGTCCATTTGTTGGCTCAATACCCTTGAGAATTCATCATTCATCGCATAAGCAAGGGCGGTGTGACAGGCACGACCATATGCCTTTACAAATCTCCCATGAATATCCTCGAGAAAGGAAAAAGGAATTCTCCCTAACAAATGTAGGAGAAAATACATGTTAGTCCTTAGACATGGTCATATGCCTTGCATATACTCCAGATGAAATATTCTTATGAATCTAACATTTAGAATTAACTACCAACATGAATTCCAACATCATCATGTACATCAATATTAGGAGAAAATTATAGGACATATATACTTGAGCAAGCAGATATTTTATGCCAAATCATTTGGAAGAAAAAACTTTTAGAACTATTCGATGTTTGATTAAACACAAGGTTAAGTACATGTATCTGTGCAATCAATAGCTAAAAAAACAGTCAAAACCTTTTACAGAAAATTAGCACACAATTTGCAGTCAAACTGTATTTATTGATAATGACTAGAGCTGTCAAAATTTGCTTCTCCTACAAGAACCATCAGCAGAACATTAAAATCATGCATTGAAATCTTCGGTCAAGTAACTGAACAAACTTCCTTTTTCCTGCCTTGCTTGAGAGCAACCTTCCAACTTCCTTTTCCCTCTGTTCACTATTACACGCATTAGATTCCTCTCTTTTCAATATTGAATAACATTTAGTAAGAAAAATCCTCATGGATTCATCATAGAGCGCTCACAAGTGAATATAAATCAACTCTGAAATTTTTTCAGATTCTTATGATAAAAAACATGGTGGAAACTTTTACACCATTGAAAGACCAAATTCAAAGTTTACATGATCTTTGTAAATCGTTCTTTCCATGGAGGTGACCAAGCAATTGCCATCAAACAATCTCTTAAAACATCAAATATATTTACTGCCGGGTTAATTTCATTTTTCATAAAAAATAAATTTTAATCTCTTGCTTGGAAATTCAAAACTAAACAAATTAACATAAAATTTCTCAGCATCAAACCAAATCAAACCATTATGAAACCAAATTCCATAATAGCAATAACTTGAATGGACACCATAAATCGAATATAATCCACCGCATCCCTAAGATCACCCACAATTCAACCAACAAACAACGCCCGAATTAGAATTGAGCAGTGAAATTCAAGAAAACGAACGGATCAGAGGAACTCACTGCCGGCGGAGTCATCGGCCATGCAGAGGACGGTGATCCCATCGGTTCTCTTCACATGAAATACGTACCGATCTTGCGAGTAGGAGACATGGCTGTCATCGGTGCCAGGGATCTTCTCCAGGATTTGCCTCGCTATCGCGCTCGCGTTCCCCTGCGCCGCGCTGAACTCCGCCAGCACCACCGTCCCCCGTGCCACCAGCGAATACGCTATCGCCATTGAATCTCTCTCTCTCTCTCTCTCGACGAGAACAGCGAGAAAGAAGACGCCAGCGCGAATGGACAGCAGTGGGGTTTCTAATAATTAATATTTTTTTTTTCGCAAAGTTACATTTGGCTACGAGACGAGAGGACCCTGTTGCTAAGGACACGTGGTCCTTCATGATTCGTTTGTTTCGAAGTGAGTTGGCGCGGAGAGCTTTTCTTATGTTCGAGTTTATTTGCATGTATACCCTTGCAAAAGCTTGTAATTATTACATTCGCACTTCAGTACTTTTCAAATTATGAGGATTTGTAGGGTATTAAATGCAAAACTTCTAATTTTAAATTTCTTTATATTAGATTAAAAAGAAGACACAATTTTTTGATATTTTACACATACAAGCATATTTATAAATAAATTATTTAGTTAGATCAAACAAGTCATAAACACATGATTATTAAATTTTTCTGTCATGTCTCATGTTACATATGTTAATTAATGAAGATAATTTTTTTAAAAAATATATAAAAGTGTTGAATGAGAATTAGGTTATTTTCCAACTCTTCCTACCGAACCAGCAACAGTGCAAGTGATATCTAATAATCCCAAAAACATTTTCTTTTTTTTTCATTAATTTTTATTTTCAGAAATAAAAATTAATGACACAAGGGCTTTTTGCCAATCTATTAAAAAAAATATTATTCTTCAAAATGAACTTAGGGGTAGAGTGCTAACTACTAGGATTAAAAATAAAATAAAATTTGTAAGAATCTAAATGGAAAAAAAGAACGACTTTTACTCAACTTTAGCTTCAATTATTTTAAGAGTTTGTTGAGCATTTTGCGGATCAATGTCAGTACTCATCCCCCATCATTTTCTAAAATGATGATCTCATTGTTATCTATTCTAGCCAAACCGTCCATCAGAGCCACCGTTAACCATTGATTATTGAGGCGTATTCTCAAAAGCCTATATCTAGGTGTGGCAATAGGTGCGTGGTTTGGTATCTCAGGTCCTCATAGCTCAAGTCCTCGACATTTACTCACATAACATCGACCCTCACCCTCACAAGACCCTCTCACTTGCGCTTACAAGTAGTGTTTGATAGAGGAATATCCTATTTGAGATTAGCATTAATTTTTGAAAAATTTTACATTTTTTTATAAAAAATCTTAAACCAAATACTTTAATAATAATATAGTTATATGTCTTCCATGAATTGGTTGGTGCAATCATTATTACATCTCAAATCTTTATTAAAATTTTTGATAGAAACACTTTTCATTGAGAATAGTATTTGCCGTTATAATTCCGACCCTCTCCTATCTCTTTCCCTTTCTCTAAACTTTCTCCACCAAGGTTTTGCCCTCACAGCTCAGGCCCTCTCCTCCCTTTTCCCTCCCCCTCCCCATTAGGTTTAGATTTATTAGTTCAATTTTTGTTTTGAGTTTAGTTTGTTGTGGATTAAGGTTTCCAATAGAAGTTGTTCACCAGCAGTGAAGTTCGCCTTCTAGACATCTCTGTGCATAAGCTCAACATTTATTAATAGACTATCAAATCTATCTCACCATCTATTTTATAAACTGGATGCATTAATCTGTTTATCCTCATAATTGAATGATTCTTATGTTGTTTATTAATCTGTTTAAACATCATTTGAAAGTGTAGCTCAAAGTGAGGTTAATTTAAAAATTATTTAAATATTATTTTCATCTAAGACTCAGAATCATTTCGAGAAATAAAATTCTCGTAAAATTTAAAAATAATAAAATTTTTAAAAATAAATAGATTGGTAAAAGGCCCTTGAAACTATCAAACAGGTGAAAAAAAGGTTGAGTGCTGAATAAAAATGGGCTTTCCATTTACTTCACACTGAAAGAATGAAATCTTTGCAAAAGCCTCAAAAGCGACCTATTTCTCTATCTTGGATCTGCATTACATGGTGAATTCAAAAGCTGGGCACAAACAGATCAAAAACAATCTGCCTTATACCACAACGCCATCCTATTGGTAATGGTAAGAAAAATACTTATTTCTACCAACAATCATTTTCTATGGTACAAATAACACTAGCAGAGCCAAATAATCCTCCGGTCAAGATTTCTCGTACCGGTGCGGGAGGATACAAATCAATTGGGATACCGAAAAAATGAAACACAAGACATCAATGATGAGCTGCTCATTCATTGTTTATCCACTCCACTTGGGTAGAATTTCACATGCCTGCTTTGTTTCAACTTGACAAGGGCATCTTGTGTCTTGCCTTGTAGAAGATCCATGTATATCGCAGCAAGAACAGCTCTAGGGTTATTCGACAAGTGAGATAGGGCTTTGGTTACAAACTGCCTGGCCATGTCGAGATTTCCCTCAATGGAAAACATGGTGGCAAGGTTGAGATAGAGGACACCGCGAGCCTCTTCAGGCTTCAAGAACTTGTATGGCATGCTATTTGATTCTCCACCACCTTTAGCTCCATCTGCTTTCCATCTTCCTGTGTCTTCATCGTTGTAAGGCAAAGTGACATCAGGAGAGTCCGAGAGATATACTGCTAATTGTTCCAAGGCTTCTTTAGGTTGGTTCAGGTGGCAATGTGCTTCAGCTGCATATACATGGCTAAGAAAACTATACATCCTGGAACAGTCAGACAGCTGCTGAAGTTGCCTTGCAGCTGAAAGTGCTTTCTTCGGATTTTCCAAGCTTAGCTCCACATATGCTAGGTCACATAGAACTGCCTGCTTTACCATATGGTTCTCTTTTTGGGACATGTCTACATAAGAAGAAATATAACTCTGAAAAATGGTGCTAGGGTTCGCCTTGGTTTCCTTAGAATCACCATTTGAACCAGTTACCATGGAGGCTGATCCTTTAGAATCTCCATGTGATCCAGTCTTATGGTTTGCTGCCTGCTTGGGGTTGTCCACTTCCAACGTGGAGGATGAAGCACTGTGTTTTGATGTTTTCTCTTCCAGCTCGTTCAATAAATCCAGGGCTTTGTTTAGACACCGACGAGCAAATGGAAGTGAGAGCCTGTCCTTATCATCGGGCCGGACATCCTCTCCTATGGCGTCTAAATGCCTGTTTCTTGAGTTGACATTCTCCACAATTAAATGCCGCCACTTGCCTGAACCAATGACTTGAACTTTAATCTCTTCACTACTTGAAGCAGGTGTTTTCCGGAGGAGACCCTTTTCTTGAGCTAATAAACAGCATTCAGCAAACCGTAGCCATAGAAGTGGTCGACTGCGAAAAGGAGTGGCCTTTTGGAAACAGCGAGCCGCAATTAATGGTTTTCCACAGGCCAAATATTGCAGGCCACAATTGTAATATATGAGAAGGGTTTTATCCTGTGAATAAGTTGAAAGCTTCAGAGGCCTCTCAGATCGGAGTGCTGAGCAGCTTTTTAGTGCCTTAATAGAATACAAGATTGCTGTGTGGTGTTCTCCTAGTCGGTGAGATATGCATCCAAGGTTGTTATGAAATATACCTGCCATTCCTGGTTCTATATGATCCCTGGATTCCGTCAGAAGTTCTCTGGCCTTTTTATGGTTGCCAAGAGCATATTCAAGCTGGGCTTTAATCAGTTTCTCTGTGCTGCAGGGGATATTCGTAGCAAGCTTGAGTTCAGGATCAACTGCCTTCAGGTTTCTGGTGAGTAGCAGGAATTTGACCTTGTAAAGTTGCACATTTGACTTCAAAACAATGTCAGGAGTACTCAGATCACCTGATGATGTGGCATCATTCAAGGCAGACCTGCCCAAGTTAGGAGCACCACCATCCATTGCTGAGAGAAATGTTTCGTACTCTAATGATTCATCTGATAAAGTTAGTGCCAGTGAGTGGGAGTTCTCAGGAATGTTTGCATTGTTACTTGAATCAGATCTGGAGACATCTAGCACATTCACATTACTGTTTGTTGAAACCAATTCATTTGAAGAATGATTTTTGGCAATGGCTCCAACGTCAACTTGGTTTATCCGGCAGCCAACACCAAAGGACTTCTCCAAATATTGAATCACATCCTGGAAAGCACAAGTGGACCACAAGTCAAATCACAATTAACAATTAAGTTGGACTGTTACTGGCATGTTCAAACAAGGCAAAACATCAAAATGAGAAAATCTGTACTCTAATATGCTCATCTCACTCCTATCTGCTAAAAGAAAACAGAGCAATAACAGATGAGGACTGTTTCCAAGTAAAATTTAAATAAACCAGGTAATATTATCTCTCCATTTATAAATACAATAAATAAAACACAGAAGATATGCCCAAGGATCTATACAGAATTAAATTGATAAAGGGCAGCGGTGCTACAAGTTCCCACTATGTGCAAGGTCAGGGAAGGGTTAGACCACTTGGGTCTATTGTATGCAGCCTTATCTGTTTTTTTTTTTTAAATTTATTTTTACAAAAGGTTGTTTCCATACAGAATTAAATTGATATGGTGCAAAAATAAGAGATTGGGTCAGACCAAACCAAATTTTAAGCAGCATTACCCAGTCACAAATGTCTTATAGGAGACATGCTTTCACCCCCATTTCACAATACAGCTCGTAAGTAAATGATGGACATGACCTCAATCATGAAAAATAAGAGCTCATGCCAGGAACAAAGAATACTTGGTAAAATACCAACGGCCTCTTGGCCTATTGGTATTGGTCCCTTGTATAGGGCTTCGTTGGTTGGGACAGTCTCAGGTTCGAACCCCCATGACCACAAGGTGAGGGCACGCGTGCACGGGTGCCGCGTTGTCCATTCCTGACTTTCGGGACGCGCTTGTCGCCTTTGTCCAACAAAAAAAGGAATACTTGGTAAATATCAGAATGACGTCCATGCTAATTTTGAAAGGAGTCCAGAAAGTTAGAGAGGCAGTATTATTGATCTTTCTGTATGAATTTCTCAATCTTATTCCTTACTGATTGAGAAAAACAATGCAGAGATGATCAGTCATCTGAACCCTGGAGTTAGGAAAAGAGGGTTGAGAGCTGCATAGAGATCCCATTTTGTTCATAGTGCAGATAGAAATGAAAATTGACAAAACTAATACAGAGAAAGAATCTATACTGTCCATCGAGAACAGGAGTGATAGGCTAAAAGCAAATGTTATGAGGATTAACTTTAGTGACAAGGTGTCTTAACTAAATAAAAAAGATGGCATGAAGTACTACCGAAAGAACAAAACACATACAGAAGAAACAGATACAAACTCAACAAGACAAGCGAAACAAGCAAAGAAAAATGATAATTCAAAAATATTGAGTGTAATGTGGAGTAGTTGTGGTTAAGTATGTACCCTATAAGTGGCTTTTAAAATGAAGCTTCTAGGAATACACCATTAATAAAATTCAGAGCGCCTGACCAGCACTTGGCCAATAAAGTTGGTGCCTTACCTCAATGAATGATAAAGTAGAAGGAAGATAACCACATTTGAAAAAGCTATGCACTTATGACCAACATAAATATGTGAGCTCTATATGCAATATAACCCTTAGAAGTGATATGCTCATAGTGCAGTAAAAATTTAGGACTACAAAATTCTAGGAGTGACATAGTTCCTAGTACCCAAACCGTGAAACATTGTGATAACCCAGAAATGATGGAGAACAACAGTCAACAAACAAGCTAAACTCATATATTAAGAATATGACCCAAATTTCAAATAGAAACTTCAAGTTACATCATATAGAAATGTCATAAAACCAACTCATGAATTAAAATGAGTAAGTCAAAATAAACCCAGAACAAAAGGAGCATTTACCAGGTTAACAATATTGAAGATTTTTTTTCAGTGGCAGAATAAGGTCAGAATCATAAGCACAATAAAGAAAAATACTTACACAAATAATCCAGGAAAGGTAAGTAAAAGCAGTTGTAGATTTCCAATTATCCATAAACATGTCATACTCATTTATATGGATGACCCAAAATAAATAAATATATAAATAAATAAATAAAGTTCATTATGAATTTAGAAAAAGAAAGCAAGTGCAATGTTGAATCTTTCACATACTGCAGCTCTTTGTGCATCTTGGGAAGCTAATGCAATATCCAGTAAGAGAAAGCATATCTGAAGAGAAGATGCCTGCGTTGAATAAATAATATGAAATACAAAGCAGAATAGAGTTAATGCAGTAACTTTCTTGGAAAAATCTATAATACCTCATCAACAGGTTTCATGTTTTGATATAATGGCTCTAGCCTTGATAATGCACCATCATAGTCATGCAAGAGGAAGAGAATGACTGCCTGAAAAATGGGCCAAAATGAATGTGTAAATCCCCACAGGAAAAACCAAGATAAATAAAAATTGATATGTAGGAAGTTGGAAACATACAATGTTTAAAGTTACAATGGAAGCATCAAACTCAGCTGCATAGGTAATGTGACTAGAATTTGGGGCAGAAAACTGATATGGAGTTGGGCTTGCACTAGATCCTGAGCCCAGATTGCTTCCATGGTTGCCAGTAACTTCCAACTCCTTCCCAGAAGTGCAAGCAAGATCTTCACTCCGTTTCTACAACAGTATTAGAAAATCAGTCTAAAAGTTGCACAGTAAACTAAAAAGATAGTGATAGAGTCATAGCTAGACTAACTGAGAGAATAACTTGTACAAAATCTTCAAGGCCAAAATCTTCAAGGCCTCAAGAAAGATGACAAACCAACATTATTGGTGATGCAGTTTAAACGAATCTAAGCATATATATATATATATATATATATATATATATATATATATATATATATATATATATATATATATATAATCCAAAATCAACCAAAACACCAAGGTCTTTGAAAAAGAGCTAAACAAGCTCATTACTATCTGGTCAAAATATTCAAAGTGACAAAAATAAACAGCAGTACAAACAACATGAACTCCCAATATGAGCTGAAAGGGAAAACATACACTGAAATTCAATGATAAAAAATCACGGAAAATTGCAAAAAAACAATTCCTCAATAGGCTCATAAAAAAACAGATTACAATAGTAAAATTTGCAGTTTGAACAAAAGTTTGGCTAGGAAGAAGAAACAAAGTTAATCATAATTGATATACACAAAATAAATATCAATAAAAATTAGAAACATTTTGATATGGTTGATCACAAAAAGTTCCTTTATAGTCCTGATAAAAGTTGGATGTATTGGAGAGGATGAAGATCTTGAAACTGAAAGTATTTAATAAATTATGAGAAAATTAAGAAATTATGAATGCTTAAAAAGGAATTAACAAATAAGATAGGATACAGTTATGGGTACACAAAAAGCATACAACTTTTAAGGGAAAAGAAATATTAGGGAAAATAATGATAATGATGAAGGGGAGCCTTGGCGCAACGGTAAAGTTGTTGCCATGTGACCTGGAGGTCATAAGTTTGACTCATGGAAACAGTCTCTTGCAAAAAAACGCAGGGTAAGGCTACGTACAATAGACCCAAATGGTCCAACTCTTCCCCAGACCCCACGCATACGGGAGCTTTGTAGCACTGGGCTGTCCTTTTAAAGAATGATAATGATTGATACTTCATTGGTGCCCAATCATCACAATCAAGCGAAAAGATTTGAAACAAGAGTATCTTGTATTATCAAATGCAACTGTTGATTCTACATAACTCTTTACAATCACAGTTTTTGATGTAATGAAGATAATAAGATATCAACATGAAAGAAGTCAGTCAAGTCCAATTTTCTCATGAAAAGTTATATATAGGAAGGAGAGGTAGAACTATCACTGCACATCAGGAAAAAAAAGGAGAAAATTAATGTTAGGGGCCCTTAAATCTTCCAAAACTACAGGGCCCATTTGCAGAAAAAGCTTCAGCAGAAATAGAATCTATCAAACAGTAGGAACAGTAAAAGGATGGCACTAAAAGATTTGAAGTTAAAAAAAGGTCCATGGAACATAAATGGAGAAGGGAGAGGTAGTGCCAACAACAGTATACATTAAACTGATGCACAAGTAGTTATATAATAATAAAAGTGTAATTCCACAATGATACATCTTAATAAACCATATCGGTACTTGAAAATTGAAGGTGGTCCTTATTTACTAAACAAGCAGTTCATTAGATTTCCGCTAGGCAGATCATCCAAATTACAAGAATTTTGACCAACAAACAGGCAAAGTAAATTGGTCATCAGTTATTTAAATAAAGTAGCCATATGAAGATTTTCAACAAACTAAAAACTCCCAGAAGTTTGCCACTTGAATAAGGATAGAATCTAGTATAACACAAAAATTGGACTAACCAAACATCATATCTTTTTTATGTATTTTCTACTATAATAGAAATTTGCAAACTGTAAAAGCATAAGATGGATGAAGAATCATACAAATTGCAGTAAAATCTAGTAAGCATCCAATGAAGAAGGTAAAATTTTCTAGCTGAGAATAATTTATGCACAATCATGAAAAATTAAGGAAAAAAGTGTTAAACTACACTAAAAGGAAATTGGCAAACAATGATGCTAGTACAGATTATCATTCAAACTAATGGTTGCACACAGCAACAGCATATGAGAATTAATACATTTTTAGCAGCCAACGAAGTTGAAAACGATGAAAAAAATAAAAGAAGGATGGATAATGACTAAAATTGGCTAAAATGCATGTAACTAATGGATCAATAAGAAGGGAATAGTAAGAAAGGAAAGTCCAAAATCATTTATAGTGCATGTTTAAAAGGTGATCACTTCAAACTCAGAATGGAGTATAAATAGTTAAGTAAAAACACAAGCTTTAATAGTAAACCAAAGGAAATAAATTCTTTGACCTTCGGAAAGACATGGTTGGTGAACAAAACAATAGGTGGATCCATAATTTCTTTTCATCTCACCTTAACCTTGTCGAGCACATCAAGCAACTTCCTTGGATTAGAACAACCATCACGGAAGTATTGAGCAACAGCCATGTTATGAACAACCTGAAAGATCACATCCACAATTTACCTAACATATACCTTGAAAGGGTATACATCATGGCACACTTTCAGAATAGAACTTCAAACACTAATAAATGAAATGGAACCACTTTCCTAATATATACTAGTGAAACATTGACCAAATTCAGTAAGGTGCCTCGTGCACATCTACAGGTAAGTAGAGGTTCTCACACCAAAGGGGCCAAGGACTAGTAAGAACATAGATCAATAAGGAAAAACAATACAACAAGGAAAATTCAATAACAAGGATAATCAGTTTCCTGAAACAAAAAATCATAAGAGACCTAAAGATGGTAATGACAAACCAAAGTGAGAAATACTAAAAAAGACTGAAGCATAAAAGAATGGAGAATAATTACAAAAAAAAAGGAATAAAAGAAAGTTGTGGCAATTAAATCAGGAAGGATATGGTCAATATCATTAGCGCGGGCATAACAGGACAAAAACCAACACACTTTTAACCATCCTATCGACAAGTTTATCTAAGAAACTTCAATGGCGTTGTTTGGTTGGAGCATAGGACAAATTGGTTTATCCCAATTATAATATGATCATTAATTAACAATAAAAACATTGACTATTAATAAAAATCAATCATTAATTAAAAAAAATATAATTTTTATTAGTATTAATTAAGTCAACTTTTGTTAACTTGGTTAAAAGTTTGCGCTCCATACCAAATTCAAACTTCAAAACCACTAATCCAAGTTATTCCAATTTATCCCAAACCCCATGAAAGACTCCGAATGTGATTAGGAGCAGCAACCATCGGTACAACAATGGTAGAGACTGTAGATAGTCTCTGAAAGAAATGGAATGGATGGTGCACATGGAACGAAAGTTCAAACATACTGATGCATGATTTCATATTCCTATTGTCCTACACTGGAAAAAAAAAGAATATATTCTAGGAAAAGCAATGAACTGCAATTAACTTCAATAAGCAAAAGTAAACATAATAGCAGTTCTTTAGTGATCCTAAATGGAGAAGGTCTGGACATTCAGAGTACAATTAGGGCATTTTGGCCAACATAGTCAATATTTAAAAAGAAATGAACCAAGCACAATTTCTTGTGTCCAAATTACGTTTCCAACCCTCCACCAGTGAATCCTCAAAATCTCAATGGGGAGGTAATTAAAGAAATGGATGGTCAACAACAAGAGGAGTTGACAAATTTAAATTAATCAAAATTGAAAAATTAAGAAAATAAATTGGATTCACCAAACAGTTTGACAGAAAGAGAATGTAGAGGCTTTAGAATCCATAACTCTAATAAATAAATTAATTTTAAGCCCTGCAATAATTTAATTAACCGCAATTTGTAACTATATGATGGTGGAGCCTAAAGTTTGTAGCCAAAGGGCAGTGACACCAAAAATTGGAAAAGCATCAGGTTATGCCTCCAACAAGAATCATGATCGTGTATTCCCTAATGTTACAAAATTAGAAAAAAAAAAACTAACTAAAATAAAACTTAATCTTCTATGTCTGTGAATTTCACTACATTGAGGATGAAGATACATGCAACATTTGTAAGGTTAAGGTACCTAGACTATTTAATAGAATATGCCCAAAAAAAGTATCAAAACATTTATTTGACCAATAAAATAATAAATATGGCATAAAATTTAACTACGCATTAAAGACTGGACTTTGTCTCTTGCAATGTTAGGGTAGCAAAGACAGAGGCTGGATAAGTCCCAAACAAATCAAAATGGTTCCTAAAAATTAATTTTGGATTAACCTCAGACTATAAGCTAGAAAAGCAGGTTTCCAAGCTTACAACTTTGGAGGGAAAAATATAAATTCAAAAAATAAGCAAAAGATTGAGTATGTGTTGAATGCAACAATCAAATAATAGAATGAGCGATAATTTGTTTGGAGTTAGTGTAGGGCAACCAAGGTTTTAAAAGGCGAAATCGGGTACCGAGGCGTTTTGCTTTAGCCTCTCGAGGCGTAAGCCTTGAGGCGAGACGAGGCGTAAGCCTCAACTAAAAAAATAAAATAAATTAAAAAATAATAATAATATATTAGAATGTCAATAACTCAAGTACATTAAATAAAAACACTCATAATATAGTTCATAAAAAAATAAAATATAGTAAGAAAACAAAGTCGTCACTCAAATACATTAAATAAAAACACCCATAATATGCATACTGTAAGAAAAATTACAATCACATGTAAGCACAAGCTTGACACTTTCCAGGAAGTGTCACATAACTATATGTTAATATAAGTAGGGTTTCCATGAAGTGAAGGATCTTAACTTGATTTTCACATGTTGTCATGTTCCTATTCTGGATTTTTTATTTCATTATATTTATTAATATAATTACATGACATAAAAAAGGAATAATTCCCTTTTTAGTCCCTCTACTTTTCGGAAAGTACCCTTTTAGTCCCTTATCTTTTTTATGTGACTTTTGGTCCCTCTACTTTATAAAGCGGGACTTATTAGTCCAGAGACAGGTGGCGTTCACTTAAATTGTTTCATATGACTGACATGTTTGTCACGTGACGCTATGTTGATGTCCATGTGGCTATCAGAAAGCCACATGGAGAGGATAAGGGGGAGAGAGGGCTCGAATTCAGATCCTAATAGGTTATGATTTGAATTCAACGGTTTGTTTAATGCTTTTCTTTTCATTTTTTTAATATTTTCTAATGGTTTAATTTTTTAAAAGGTCACGTGGTATTATGATGGTCACATGGACATCAACATAACGCCACTTGGATGACACGTCAATCATCTGAAATGGCGTAAATTAATGACATCCGACTCTGGACTAATAAGTCTTGCTTTATAAAGTAGAGGGACCAAAAAGTCACAAAAAAAAAATGAGGGACTAAAAAGGTACTTTTCAAAAAGTAGAGGGACTAAAAAGGGAATTATTCCCATAAAAAATATTTTTATTTATTTATTTATTTATTTTTAAGAAGGCATGGTAGGTCTAAGAATCTAGATTGACATTAGTATTGAATCTATTGATAATAGTATAATACATCTGTTCCCCCACTACCGTGGCGACATCAACACCTTCGTCATCGTCGGCCTTGGTTCCAAACCTCTCCACATCTTCAAAAAAAGATTCCAAAACAGAGGCTTAAGCCTCGAACGGCTTTGAGGCGTAGCCTCTGAAGCGTAAGCCTCACTCAACCGAGGCTTAAGCCTCGGTCCCCCCACTATGAGGCGCAAGCCTCTGAGGCGTTTTTTGAGAGCCTCTAAGCCTCAGAGCCTCAGAGGCGTAAGCCTCGAAGGTTTTTGAAAACCATGAGGGCAACGAGTCAAATATAATGTAATATTAAAGAAGCAAAAGATGCCAGTATAGAGGTCCAAGAATTATTTGAAATTTATGCAACAGGATTGTTATGAAGGATCAAGGTGTATACATATTTGGATTTGATGAAAATAAGGAATTATTGGTTGTTCAATTCATTGAAATAACACGACAAAGATAAAGATTCATGCGGTTGGGTTACTAGATTCCTAGCTACCCATTTCTTTTGGCAGCATGTTAGCGACAAAGTTGTTTAATCTTTTTTATCATGAGAGAATCAGAGATTCACATGTACAAATGGGTTTCAGTATATTTCAGGGAAAGAGAAGGGAGAGAAAAGTGGATAAAGAAAGAAAACAAGAGTGTCAAAGAAAAAAAAATTCTGAATTAGTAGCCGTCTGGTTTATTGCAAGATACTTGAACACAATGTAGATAAGGTTACACAGCATTGGATTGCAAGATTCCTAGCTACCCTTTTGTTTTGGTTGCTTGTTAGCTAACAAAGTTGTTTTCATCTTTATCCTTATCTTGGGAGTTTCATGTGTATGACATGGGGGGTCAGTATATTACAAGGAACCATAGTTGGGCGAAGAGACAAAGAAAAAAACAAGAGTATGTAAAAGCCGGGGTGCTAAAGATTGGAAAAAAGAAGAGTTTGAAGGTCAACAAGCGAGCATTCAACAAATTTGTAGCAATTTAAATAATAAGTTCAATTACTCCCTAGCATTTCAATTCTCAGAAATCACACCCTACTAATTCTCATGATAAGTCAACTCCGTTAACTTGCAATTAATCAAACACTACAAGTGGACCAATTACTGCGATAGGATAACTAAAGTAAAAAGACTTCCAAGGAAACACCTCATTTAGACTTAACACATAACACCAACAGAAATTCTACATTTGATCAAAATCTTCAACACATAAAGTGGTCTTCTTGCACTAATTTGAATCTCCAAACATCAGCGAATCAATTCTCAGTCACCATAATGACCATAATAATCAATATACTGAATTATAACAACCAGATTCACTGAAATTAGACCAAATAAACACAGAAACCGCCAAGAATAAAAGATCAGGATCTGAGAGGGTAACCTTCGGATCGTCCTCCTTCAACCTCGAGAGCTGGTTCAATACATCAAGGCACTCCGAGTAACGCCGGTTCTGGAACAACCCCGCAGCCTCCTTCGCCAGCGCCGCCGTGATCGAGAGAGCTCCGTCCTCTTCTACCGGCCCATCGCCGCCGGGCGCCGTCGAGTCCCGCCCATCCATTCTCAGATCAGAAAGCCGTAATCCGATCCCAAATCCAAGCAAGTAGAGGCGGAATCTTGGGGTTGATGATGGCTGGGGTTTTTGATTGGGGGTTTCGGACGATGCGAGCACTCTTGCTTCTTCGGATATCGATTGGGATGATTGTGAGAAGGAATGGCGGAAATAGAGGAAAGAAGGAGGGCATAAGTTAATGCATCTTTTATGCTTTCACCCCTAAAAGTAATATTATTAAATTGAGGGTTTGCTTGAAAATTTTATTTAAGTAGACCAAAAAAATAAAAATAAAATCACAAATACACCCTTCAAAATTTGGGTAAACTACCTGGATAGTCACTAAACTATGGGTTATATCCTATTTTGGTCACCCAACTTTAAAAAATTTCAATTGGGTCACCTAACTTCTTAAATTAGATCGATTGAGTCAGCAACTTGGCAGTTAACGGTGGGCTTACGTGGCAAGCCATGTCATCACCACTGGTTTACGTGCCAAGCCACGTCATCACCACTATTCACTTTTAAACTACCTGAATAGTCACTAAACTATGAGGTATATCCTATTTTGGTCACCCAACTTTAAAAAATTTCAATTGGGTCACCTAACTTCTTAAATTTACCATCTCAGAATTATTATGGTGCTCATCCTTACAGTTACTATGGTGGATTAGAAGTGTAATTCATAAAACTGAAAAATATTCATGTAAATATATTGAATTACTGTTGATAAGAAGCTAAAACAATGTTTGATATTCAAGAAAATCAAGAATTCATATTAATCAACTTGCAAAGATACTTTTGATGAATTAGTTCCTCTATTTCACCATCTCTAAACTTAAACAATTGGAAAACCATGAAAGAAATTTTTATACCTTATGTTTGTCTAACATAAATGACCAATGGTTTGAGTTGACTATATCAAAATCCTGCTTCAGCAATTGAATGAACCAGCACCATGCTATCAACAATAGCAAATGCAAGGGGTACATGCAGTTATTAGCATCAATCTCTACTGCCACCATTAAGTGTCCCCCATAATATCCTTTCAAGAAGCATGAATCAAGGGGGTTTATTTTCTTATCAACAATAATTCAATATATTTACTGTCTTTGCAGGTTGATTAATATGAATTCTTTATTTTCTTGAATATCAAACATTGTTTAGCTTCTTATCAACAATAATTCAATATATTTACATGAAGATTTTTCAGTTTTATGAATCACACTTCTAGTCCACCACAGTAACTGCAAAGATGAGTACCATATTAAATATGAGATGGTAAATTTAAGAAGTTAGATGACCCAATTGAATTTTTTTGAAGTTGGGTGACCAAAATAGGATATACCCCATAGTTTAGTGACTATTCAGATAATTTAAAAGTGAATAGTGGTGATGACGTGACTTGCCACGTAAACCAGTGGTGATGACGTGGCTTGCCATGTAAGCCCACTGTTAACGGAGTTGGCGTCAGTAACTCAATTGGACGAATTTAAGAAGTTAGGTGACCCAATTGAAATTTTTTAAAGTTGGGTGACCAAAATAGGATATACCTCATAGTTTAGTGACTATCCATGTAGTTTACCCTAAAAATTTATAAATTGGGTTTTTCATATTCTCCCCGATAAATAATAGATATTATAATTTTATAGACCCCTCAAAACTTTTAATTTCACGTCCTACCCCTTAAAACCAAGAATTTTGAAAAATAACTTCTGTTATGAATCTTTGTTTTATATATGTAGAGTGTTAGTCTGTGATCTGGTATGCCACATGGACCGTCTTGATCTTCAGCTAACTGATGATTTCTTTGATTGAAGCCTTGAAGGTGGGTGTTCTCTTCTAGAGTTCATCTAAAATGGGGACCAAGAAAAAGTATGACCGATAAGAAGGGGTGGGGCTCTGTTGCCAGTGTTCGCTCTGACAGTCAAATCATTCAACTAGTCGGAGAGGAAGGAGGATTCTTGAGCTTAAGGTTGCTTACCTTACCCTCTGGTAGTTTATCCTTATGTAACCCTCTCCCTTCTTGAGCTCCGCGCTTCTTTTGTATGTCATGTCTTATCCCTCGTTATCGGGTGAATGTCCAACCATCCTCTGGGTAGCTACCTGTGCCTCTTTGGAGGTAGCTAGGGTGGCGTCTCTTGGGAACTATGCCTCATTATCACATGAGGGCAGTCGGGATGGTGACGCACAGAGATAATGATTCAGGGTGTATCATGGATACAAAATCATTAGCTGGAGAAACTTGGAATAAATTTGAATATCTTAAAGTTTGATTTTTTTTTTTTAAATACTATTTTGCCCTAGTATTGTTGCATTGAGCCCAAGCATGACTTTAATGGGTTGGGCCATTGCAAGTTTAACTTCCAAAAATTTCCTACTTGCTACTGCTAGTAGTATTGCATACCTTAATGAATCAAACAATAATGCAACGTGATTATATGTAGATATATTTTTACATAATAACTTGTTTGATATGATGCATGTGAGTCCTATAATCACACGTGCAAATTGAGATGGAGTTACCTATAACCACGGTTATTGTTTTAAATATCAACATTTTATAACCGCTAATTATTTTGGTAATATGTGTAATCAATAAAATAAAAAAAAATAGTTGAGAAGGAGATTTTGAAAACGCCAATGCCTCCCAAAATCAAATTGTTCATGTGGCTAGCAAAAGAAGGTAAAATACAAAATCTAAACAAAAGAAAATGGAGGAACACATGGGTAAGTTGTTTCCTATGTGACACTAGGGTTGAGACTTCCTCCTACCTGCACATGGGCTTTATAGTAGCACAAAGTATCTGGGATTACTACAAAAGCCTATATGGTTTGCAAGAAATACCTACCTCACTTGAGGACACCTGGGGAGCTAAACACATTATGAATAAAACCTTGAGGGATGATTGGGAACTTGCGACAATGGACATCATGTGGAACATATGGACGGAGAGGAATATGCAATGCCTTCAAGATAAACAATAACTGAGATACTAAGTTCCTCTTATTATCTTGGTTTGATGTACATAGCCCATCAATCGTGAAAGCAGTACAAAGCCCAATCAAGAGAAGCCTCGAGTTAACCAAAAACCCCCTACCGTAGGATACCGGAGGCGATGAGGCCCCCAAAGACTCTTTGCCACCGGGAGGAGCACACTGAGGTAGCTACCCCATGACCTAGTGTTATTGTTACCACAATTTGAACTATTGTAACACAAAAATAAATGTACCAAACTCATATTATTATATTATCATAAATAAATATGATTTATTCACTTATTAAAAAAAAGGGTATACACATGAATATAATATTCATAAGATATATACATAAATATAATATTTGTTGAGGTATGCATTAAATGGTATATACAACTTTTCCTTAAGGCGTGCCTGATATGGAGGAGTATGTTAGTGGGTTTGCATGTTTACATGTAAATTGGTTTGCACTTGAAGTCTATGACGCAAAAAGTCGGTTTACAGCCAAATTGATCGCAAGTCATTTTGTTGCAAATGAATCATCTTGGGGATGAATTGGAAATAATAATTGGTTGATGTAAGTTTGGAATGTATAAATTAGTACCATTGATAGGAATCACTGAGTGATAGATAGGAGAGGTAGAGTATGGTACTTGGAGACGGAGAGGGTTGAAAGTAAAAGATTAATGTGCTATACATCCCGACGCGTATTCCCGAAAATGCGTCCCGACACCGAGTCTCGGGATCATCAACATCACGATCCTGAGATGGGATCATCGGTGCCGAAACGTGTTTTCAGGAAAATGTGTCAGGACAAATGACTTTTCTCTTTTGGGTATAAGCCAAGATATATGTACCGATTTTTATTTTACAACAATATATAAATAATTGAAATCGATCTTTACTCACATAACACGCAATTATAAATAATTTTGTTGTGGCATTTATGAAAGAGCTCAAAGATTTTAGATATATTAGGAAAATCTATAATTAAGTATAGGATTATTGGTTATTATTATTTTTTTATGAGGTGGATAAACCACATATTTGATTGATATTACTTGAATTTCCTTACATAGTGGCCAATTAGGGAGAAATATATGATACAAAGATCAAGTCTATTTAGTGTTGCTTCTCTGACCGTGTTGGTGAGACTTTAATCTCCTTCATGTTCTAGTGTCACGTCATCCTTGAAGTCCTTGTTACCCTCATCAGCCCTTCGTAGCCTGTCCTGGGTGAATTCAAGGCTTTGCTTCACCAGTCCTTGCGCCTCCTCCAATTCATCGAGACTACATCAAAAATGATGAAAGAAATATCACAAATAATCTTTGAAAAAACATGTTTTTTTTGGAAACATCATCTACTCTGTTCCCTCATATTTTCTAGGTAATAGCCCGACCATTATAGTGAGATCCCAACCCCCTTGCAGGGTTTTGTCCATCCTAGGGTGCATGCATGGGAGGCCTTGATTCCCCAGATGTCTCTCATATCTTCGACGTCTACTTGTACCCAAAGATTTGTCGAAAGTGGCTTTAGATGTTTGCTACATAAGGACATGATAATAGTAGGTGGTTCATTGATTCATCCTCTAGATTATATATGTACCATTTTGTGTTCCCTTCCACCTCCTTTTGTGTAGATTGTCTAATATGAGAATGTTGTCCTTTCTGACTAACCAGGCGAATAGTTTGACTTTAAGTGGGCATGCAAGACTGCTTTAGAACCCCTTTCTCAGATCACTTCTAATCCCCCTATTAATTCGGAAGATATACAACGACCTGATCTGATGATAAATGCCCAAAGTGGTGTGAGTTGCCACTCTCTTATTATTACTATTATTAGAAAATTTCCGGTTTTTAGAAATAATCCAATTTATATACTAATGGAGTTTTGTCAATAATAAGGACCAAATTCTATTGTAATTCTTTGACTTGGTTCTAACAAATGATATCCTTTGTTTTTTTCTCCCCTCCATTCCTTCACCAATGGTTACTTTCTCAAATAAATTAATCATGATAATTCTTAATACCCTCTCACATTTCAAGGTATTTTAATCAATTTCTATTAAAGATAATAGCTGCATATCTTTGGAATAAACAAAACTATATATTAGCTTAAACTTTTAGATTTAATCAAACTAATTTAATTCTTGTGAATGATTTTCATTATTTAAAGATAAGAAACATTGGTTTAGTAATATAATATCAATTCTCACCCCTTACATTTTATCTCATGCTTTTTCTTATCATCTTATCCCCTCTCTTGATCACTTCTGTGACCTCTCACTTGTCTAAGGGGGTGTTTGGACTGGGAACTCGTGCCTCTCAGATGGACGCTCGGGATAGTGCCACGTGCACTCAGATGAGACCACATGTCTATCCAGATTTATCCATATAATCAAATTTCATTATTCAAATTAAGATAATAAACACTGGGTTAGTGATATAATATCAATTCTTATCTATTTCAGTCCAAACATGACCTTCCATGTCCATGAATGGCTCCCTCCCTGGTACATATATATCTAGACAGTGACATGACTTCCATACTTTAGCTCTAATTCATCATTCCATGATTCACAGGCAGACATCCTCCATCTTGTTGCAGTGATACAAGATGATCATGAGTTATATATATATATTAATCTTTTCTAGCTAGATCCCCTCCAATAGATCAAAAACCCATTAGTCAAGATCAATAACTTAGATGCATGTATTTCATTGTCACATCATACTTGATCTACATATAGCTAAGTTCTGCAGTAATAATACAAGAGTAATGCTATTCATACCGACAATCTTTACCGAATTGACTTCCTGAAACCATTGATATGATCTCGAGATCATCATCATGCATCACTATCTAGCTAGGAACAAAATCAATGGTTTCGGGAAGGCGATTCGGTAAGGATTGTCGGTACATATATCATTTCTCATAATACAATTGGTTAAATTATATATATTCTCGTACTGATCATTGAGATATATTAATTAATTTGGGGAGAGAGAGAGAGAGGGAGAGGGGCAGGATGGCAGGAAGAACATGAGGAGGCTAGCTGAAAAGGAGGATGAATGAATGATCACTTCACAAGAGGATGGAAAGACTTGAGAGAATGAACAGTGATGAAAGGTGACGCAGAAAACACCATTGCATGCACAACAAAAGGACGTGAAAGGTGGAGCCATATGCTTTCCACCAAAGCTGCTCTGCATGCATGGGACTGACTACTCGATCCATCAGCACACACTACCAAACAAACTGCATGTTATTGTTAACACTTCATTCACATATATCCCCTCTGCTTTTTCTTTTCTCCTTAGTTGCATTGCCAAAACAGACAAACCTTATTTCATCAAATTCCCTCTCTTCCCATGCATACAAACACTTGCCAACAATTAATTTTGGCTTACCTACTGTACTTAAGTGTACATATGTATATATGCATGTGTGTGTATTCAATTCATTCATATATCTATTATATATACTTCTGTTTGAAAAATTAAGCTTAGAGAACTAGGATATATATATGGGTCATGTTAGTATAGGGGCCAACCTTAATACTATTCATTTAAGGTCGTCTCCCATTTGGCCACTTGCACAATATTTTAAGGATTTTCAACCATATGGATGGAAAGAACATCGAAAAATATGCTAGTATGTTAATTTTCATACAATTTGGGAACTTGTAGGGTCTTCATCTTAACGGATGAAAATTTACCAGTTCATAATTTCACCCATTAAGATGAAGACCCTACAAGTTCCAAAATTGTATGAAATTGACATGCTAACTTATTTTTTGATGTTTCTTTCTATCCATACGGTTGGATTTGAAAAAAATATTTTCAAGTGCCTCAAAATGAGGCGATCTTAAATGAATAGTATTAAGGCTGACCCTATACTAACATGACCCATATATATATATATATATATGGTTATTACCAACCTTCACAAAGAAAGTTGGTAATTTATTCCTCTCACAAAGAGAGGGTGACTGGTAAGAATCACGTCTAAGGTATATTGATTACAGTGGGTTGTCCACACACACACACACATATATATATATATATTGTTGATACCAAAAACTGGTCCACCTCACACTTTGGCTACTGTTGCCTCGTGATCTGGTCTCAGCCTTTGGCAAACGGTTAAATTTGTAGTTGGTGTGGACGCTTACTTCTGCTTATGAACAGAGAACGCAGAGAGCACACTGGAATTCGGAATTACCCACTGAGGAACCTGTAAAAAGGAGAAGACCGTGACCGGAATTGGGCCTTTCTGCCCGGATTTAACTCCGATGCTTAAGTCAGAAAACTTGAGTAAGAAGTCTTAGACATCAGTTAGTTCTTTGCGTTATCATTTTTCTTCCCCCCCTTCCTCTCTGTCATTGGTCTTCTTTTATAGCAGATTTAAGGCGGTTCAAGAAAATATCTTGTAAGGTGGTGGGAAAGGCGGTGGAGTAAGGCGGTGAGTTGAGTAAATATCTCCTAAGATGGTAAGAAAATATCTGCCTACTGTATATGTGCTATGTAGGTCTACGTAGGTAGTAAATATCTGCCTACTGTAGAGGCAAGTGGATAAGATCTACCTACTGTAGAGGCGTTAGATATTTTCTCTCCCAGGTAACTCACGCTTTGTGGATAATTCCGACGGACTTTTTTGTGGGATTGAATCCTCACGTTATTTGCCGAACGGAATTATGCCAAGAATTTGGTGATATTGCCACGTGGCCAAAGAAATATAGTCCTGTGTATGATAGGTGGCCATTTAGGTCGATGACAAGTATCTTACCAAATATATCCGTAACATATATATATATATATATATATATATATATATATATATATATATATATATATATATAACATATTGGTTATAAATATCGATGGTATAATGAGAAGAAAGATATTGAAGATGTTATAGTTTGATCAAAGAGCTCATTTGAAAACAAAACCAAACAAAACTTCACCATGCTTGAAGCTCTAAATAAAAGAATATAAATTAAAACAAGCTGTTTTTAAGAATTTTGAATGAAGATCTTAGGAATGGGCAATGTTGTTGTGACAGTCAATAGTGTCATTGGTGATGAAGAGGCCAACATCCATCAAATCAAGAAAAAGGTCATATTTTCAAATTTCTAAATCAATAATCATGACTTTGAGGTACTATACATGAATTTTCTTTTTTTCCTTTTATCCTTTTTTCACTTGACATGCAAATATCATTTCAAAGGCAACCTTTTCATTTCCTTTCACAAGATTCTTGAAAGCATATATACCTTGGTCCTTGTGGTCATATTTGGTTCTGTCGATCACTGTTGATGTAGGTGTGATAGGTGGTTGTAAGCTTACGACAATGACTGAGCTCTACCAAAAAGATCATAGCTTAGCGGTATAATTTTGAGTCCCGTATATTAGATAATTTTTTTTGGATAAACCCAAGACTCGAGTCTTAGCCCTCGTAAATGGGGGGAACAACCTCGAGTCGAGTTTACTCCTCGAGTATTATCTGTAGCGATGAAGAGGGGTTAGGAAGCGTCCGGGTGAGTTCTTTCCCAAAACCCGTAGTGCGTCTCTTACTTACCCTTATGAGGGGTCTTTATGACCTTTGTAAAAAAACAGGACAATGACTAATAGTTTTTTATTCTTTTACTAATTATTATCTTACAAAAGAAATCATGAAAATCTATTATCTGAGTGCCCCTTTTTAAAATGAAAATGTTTTTGGCTCCAATTTGTGTGAGTTAAAGTTTGATCCATTCCATGCATATAATCAAGATAAATGAATCTCAAGTCTTATAAATAATAAAAATGCTTAGATATGTAATTATATAACATGGAAAATATTTAAACAATAAAACTTAAGTTTTATATTCTAGAAAGTCATCTCATCTCATCTTGTACATATATATGGTCTATTGGATCATTTAAAGGTGTGTTTTTTTCAAAGTCTAATTATTTTTAATGAAGATTTTGATTTTAATGGTATTTAAACGTTTCATTTTCTTTAATGACTTTTAAATGATATGAATAATATAATGAAAAGCAATGATATACAAACCGAAAAATGAAGTTATCATCCTTCGTTCTTTTATATATATAAATTATTTTTAATGACTCATTTCATTTTTTTTTGGTAAGTCTATTCCGTAAGTCTATTCAGTTTGTATATCATTACTCTATAATAAAATGGTGGTGTATATTTTAAGTGATCACAAATATATATATATATATATATATATATATATATATATATATATATAGGGGAATGATACATTGTGCGGTGGAACAACATTTGATTTAGGTAGTACTCATTTTGGCCTTAGAAGCGTGTTTGAAGGATTTCCGTGCCAGACGGAGAAGATGTCGATTTTAAATACGATTTGGTGGCCGTTTAGTTCTCACTTAATGGTTGAAATTTTGAGCAATTAAAATTTTTAAAATAAGAGCAGATTAAATGGGAGGACCAACGATCACCAAAATTATATGAAAATGGACATCATCTTAAATTATTTTTGATGATCTTACCATTAGATGCGGTTGGAAATCTGAAGCGTCTTTCGGCAAAGAATGAGAGGCGGCGAAAATGAAACGATATCAGAGCGCGATCTTAACATCGATTATATATATATATATATATATATATATATATATATATTATATCACGCTTCGTTCTTTTTACACAAACACCAAAAATGATCGAAGAAAATACAATGATCAATATTTTCTAGCTAGTTTCCTCTAACGATAAATATATAAACATGTAGCTAGAGTGAAAAAACTGATCGATTAAAAGTACATGAAAGTGCATGCACAAACAAGAAGGATAAATAAAATGTCATAATTGGGGGAGTGGTCCATTGTTACATGCATGAAGACAGAGGATGCTCTATAAATTGAAAGGTAGATCTAACTACAAACTCTGGTCCACAATGGAAGTTGTTTGGCTTTGCATGCATAGTCATGCATTCATCACTCTTAGTAATAGTAAGCATGGACAACTACTCATTCTCTACTCATGAATATATACAATAAATGACTCTGAAAATTCAAAAGATGATGTTACAACTGACCAAATTGAGAGGCAAATGCTCCAAAATGCAACATCTCTAATTCAATCTCTCTGAATCTCTCATTGATTATTAATACTGCTATATCAAGTAAATATATATATTTTCTTTGACATACATGTTAGATTTTATATCTTTTTGTAACATTATTGAACTAGTTTATATATATATATATATATATATATATATATATATATATATATTCAACCTGCTTCTAAATTTCTTTCATGGACTTGAAAAGACAAATTATCGACTGAATTAATCATGTAGTTTTTGTCAAAATAACTTGGAATTTTCTTACTTATAACCCTAATCATGCATGATGACAAGCAGAAACAACAGTTAGTAGTAATAAGACCAACGACCTCTTGGCCTATTAGTATTGGATTCCTTATGTAGGGGTTCGTTGGTTGGAATGGGTGAGAACGCATGTGAGCATCTTGCGTATTGTTTCACGACTTTTCTGGAGGGTGTTTATAGTCTTTGTCAAAAAAAAAATAAAAAAATAAAAAAACAAAAACAAACAGTTAGTAGTAATAAGACTAAACAAGTATTGATTTCTTTAAAAACCATACATGCAATTGACCAAACTCAAATTTTAAACTAACACCTGAAAAATTCATATATTGCATGAACCTGAATCAAGATCACAAGCAGAAAAAGTGTTATCAGTGGCAGAACTAGACTCAGAGTGCTAGAAAGTGTTACTACAGTGAATCTATATATGGAGAATGAATGGAAGTTCAGAGAGACAGAGAGAGAGAGAGAGGTATTAGACCCTACCCTACAGTACTCTCCTCCAAAGTCTTATACTTTGGTTTTGAATAGGTATTATTAGAGGTGAAGAGAAGGTTAGGAAAATCACAAATCAATTACTACATTGAATGGAGAAAGGGTGTAGAGAGAGAGAGAGAGGTGAATAGAAGATCAAGGTTAAGAATAATGCATGGATGGATTGGCATGGGATGGGCCACAGAGTTTCACTCAAGGAATGTACCAGCACACGAGGGTAATTATTAAACTCTTCCTGCTTTCCAAGTACTATAAACTGAGCCTAGAAGCCAGCTGAACCATCTCACACACACACACACTCTCTTTCTTTCTCGCTCTATCTCTTCACAGCTAAGACACACATTCCTTGTTCTTCCTGCCTCTATGCCAAGCTCTTCATCCATTTCCACAGCTTTCTTGAACTTTTGAAGCTTGCACACTGAGCTAAAAAAATAAAAGAAAAAGTTCAGGAATGCTGTGGGAATGCATGGAGAGGTTGCAGTAATTAAATCTCTACATGTTAATATACATGGCTTGTGCTCTATTTCTGTTTTTCTGAGCCTTTATTTTTTTTGCAGATATATATTTGACGTGCTTAATTAGCACTTCCTCTATGCATATTTGATGTGCATATATAATTCCTTTGTTTTTTTATAAGTCTTTTAGTCTTAAATGTGTTCCTGTTTGATCTCTGTCTCTCTGTCTCTCCCTTCTGTTTTATGTTTTCTTGTTGCAGTTATCCATTGAATCTTTGATCCTGGAGCACTTGAAAATTAAGTTCATGGTGTTCAGAGGTAGATCTGGAGAAATTTGGGAGCAGGAGAGCTTCATGTTGAACAAGTTTTTACAAGAATATTGGATCTGCTCAAGAATGATAATTAAATTTCCACTGGATTTGTTTCACCAATGCAAGGACCTCCAAACAACTTGGAACAACATTCCGGTTTCTAAACTTATTTATTCCAATTAATTCTTTGGCTTTTTTTTTTATAAAAAATTTCCAATATATGGCTGTTGTTTTGGAGAGAGAAATTTATCATGGATTTAATTTCTATAAAAGAAAAAAAATCAAGACAGTGATGAGACCATGAGTGTGACTTCCTTAAGGGTCCCATTAATTCACATGGTGTTTGATGTTGCACACCTAAATTTTCTTCAAACCAAAATTTTCATAATATATATATAAGCCACTTTTTATTTGGTATGCTTGGTTGTCTCGAGTTTGAGAAGACGGAGTGTGATAGCTAACTTTTATTGTGAAATAATACTTAACAGGGATCAGATCGGGTACACTTATATTTTTTATCGGTTCGCACAAAGCCGACGTAAATGAGAGCCTTGGTAGGGATGGTGTTTAATAGTACTATAAAACAGCATCTAAATTCAGCAGCCATTTGTTGTTGTCTTTTGATTATGATTATGAGAAAGAGTGATGAATCATAATAGAGATTGACAGAGACCCATATGGGTCCATATGACTTTGTGGGCACTCTCACATCTATGATTTGAATCACATCTCTTTGGCTGGCATTGTTGCATTAAAATTGGAAAAAAAGAAAAAGTTTTATAGATGATGAATTTTTAATTTTCAGAGGGTATATATGCAAAAATTCTGTAATACATCAGCAACAAAATTGAATATTTGTTAAAAAAAAAACACACAAGAATTTTCCCTCTGTTTTCACTTCAATTGAAACAAACCCTAAAATTTATAGAGATGCAACCACAATTCTTGAGGCATATTTCATATGAAAATGAATCTAGAACAAAGCTTTGGTTCCCTAGTTTGCCTCATTGTAACCCTAGAAAATATGAATATTAAACCACATGATCTTACGAAAAACAAACCTTTGTTTCTACAAGTCCATGCCATAAGATCAGCAGATACGCAAATCTTTTCTTCAGCATTGAAACCCTACATTTCAGAATTTTAGCACCAGCATCAAATTCAGCCCTAATAACTCATTTTCTCAGATTTGATTTCTGCTATTGTTTGATCCAACTTACAAACAAGGGAATGACATCCCTAATAAAAGTGCAGTCCTGCTCTTAGTTCTATCATCAGTTGAAGAAACACAGCTTAGAGACAAATATCTAAGAGGTTGATCATGTCCGGTTTGCCATATAAGAACTGCGAACTGCTGTCATAATCTTTTTGAATATATTAGAAGCTTTTGTCGATTACTCTGTCAAATTGGAAGAAACAAGAGATATGGAGAGGGCAGGTGATTTGCAAAGTGCATTTTATCGGTATGAGTCAGGTAGGCGATATCCAGTCATCACAATTTTGTCCGCAAACATCTTACCAGTCTTGGGCATGACATGCCAGTGCAGTGTCAAGTTGAATGCTTTTCCTCGGAGGTTGCTTCCCTGCAATAAATAGATTGGAAAATTAATTTATGGCAAGAATAAATAGATCTGTTAACAGTATTGGGTCCTCCAAAATTTGATGGCTTAAAAAGAATAAGTAGCTTGCCTGATCAACAAAACGATATTTGTTTGTCATATGGATCCAAAATTTTGCATGCTCTTTTGTTGGTAAGATACCATCCCAAAGTGAAACCTGTAAATGTTCAAATAAATAAATAAATGTCATAGTTTTTGACAAGTTCTACCATTGCAGTAACTGTTCCAAACACAAGTTCTTTGATATGGTGATTGCCATCAACCAGAAAATCTAATTTTGATTGAAGTCCAAATGCTCCTTTAGCAGCAAGAGAAACATAAGATTAGAGTGGGAGGATTTCGTCAAAGGTATTCATGCACCATGGTGGACGAGATAATGGAAACTTTCAAATATGAACAAATTAAAGGCATAAATTGAGCTTTCCATGACACCAAGATTAAATACCAGATGAATGAAAATGATTTACAAGCAAAGTTTGACAGATACAAGAAAGATGCCATTTTCACAATAGTTATCAAAAGAAATTCACTGTATCAGATTGTATCTCATGATAATTGAATAAAAATAGTTTCTTACCTGATTTAAAGCATTTTGGGGAGTCTCATACTCAGCAGCTACAAAGACAAAAACCTACAGCAAGATAATAAGGAAAAAATCTTAGAAGGGAAGGTTAAAATGATAGATCAAACAGGAAGTCACCAAATAACTCTCGAAATATAAGCTACCCACTATGAAAAGAATATGGTATACAGAAATAATAAGCATTTTCAGGAAACAATTTTTTTCCCAATAGTTCACTATGAGAACTGTTCCATCAAGAGAACTGGACTAATGGAAAATCCTGTAACAAACAAAAAAGGCTATTACAAGCTTTAAACACCTGATTGAACTGCCATGAGCTGAGCTCATATGTAGTAAAATGAACTATTTTGAGCCGAGCTCAAAAGGACCAACCTATGCTGGAGCTCAACTCAAAATTGACTTCAATGAATAAGTTTCAGTTTGAGTTGAGACTAGGACATCTAACAAGCTGCTTAACTGTTTGCCACCCTAGTCTCATCCATGGAGTTTTAGCCTTCTCTTCAACAAGTAGCAACTTCTAACCTTCCATAATACCAAAATAATAACACCACATCACTCAAACATAACTATTAAATAACAAACTAACACATAATAAACAATACTTTGTGCCTAAATCAAAACCAAATCGCATCATAGGCAGAGGAAGAAATTTGTACATTATAAATTACATGGCTTTTGAGTGTGTGACCTCATTTCTAATATATTTGGGAACACAATCTCCAAACATATACATGAAACCCCACATGCTATCATGACCTAAGTTTCTAGCAAGTTTTACAAGGATGTGTTTACAAACAAATGGACTGGTAGGTAACCTACTAAGAACAAATAGCATGTATCATGTAACAAAACCCACTAATCTTCGCGTATAATTATCAACATCAACTATTAAATAAATTATTGATGAATTAAAAAGGTAAAAGTCCTTTGAAAAACCTGTTTTGTATTCCAAGTGAACATTGATTGGAGATCCGCTGAAATATTCATTGTTAAGCTAACCTGATGGACACAGAAGTAATGATATCAAGAGCTAAAAATAACCAACTAGATACCATTCTGAAACCAAAGAATATCTCTTACATTAGAATCTTCAAATTAGTAACAACAAAAGCAGAGTATCCAAGCTTGAATAAACATGCAATTGTGATGTCTACATTATCATAGAATTACAAAATGCAAACACTAGTTGGCATTACATGTGTAAAGTTCAAGGACAAGTTCATAGTCAGCAAAAAAATCAAGGTTTGGAAAGTATCATTAGATGGTTCCAAATTACATTTTGTGACAACAGTACAAAGATTTACAGGTACATAATGCCATTAGCTAATATATGCCAAAAAAAAGTATGTAGAAACCAAAAATGGCAACTCCAAATCTGACATCAGATAGAACTTCATGTTACTGATTCTTGGATAATCCAACTGCTTTAAGATTCACCTTGCAGAAGTAAGGATGTTTAAATGAAACAATTATATTCTTAACTCAAGAGGTATCAATTATCAGGTCATAACTGTTTCTTGCTCACTTTTGAAATAAATTAGTGCCACAATTCATAAATTTCGAAATAAATGAAAGGCATATAAGCATTTTAAAATACAATCTGTGCCACTTAAAATTCAAATTACTAGCAATTGCCAGATAGTTACTTCTTAAAGCCAACCAATGCAAGACCTTAAATGATAGCTTATATTTATTTTCAGGTTACTGAGAACTGCAAAATAAGGGCCTGCTTGTTTTGAAAACATTTTCCAAAGATCTCACTTTTTGTTTTTATTTTACAAAAAAAAATAATTGGTTTTCCATTTTAGAAAACTTGTTTGTTTCAGACATTTTAAAAAACAATTGTTAGAAATGAAAGGGGAAAATGCATTTGTCATAAACTGGTTCATCGTTTTTATAATATTATGACAAACAAATTGATAATATACAATGTATGTTGGTATACTTCTATGATCAACATCCAAATATATATTTTTTTAAGAAACAAATATTTAATCTGTTATAATTGATATTTGATTGTATACTAATAATGATATTTACGAGGTATGCATTATGTACCCAATTTACTTATTTTTGTTAAGATATTCATCTATGATTTTTTTCTCCAAGAAAAAAAACAAAATGCCCAGTAATATGATATATCCGACACATGGTTACTTAAAGTTTAAAGTTAAGTTTCATCTAAGATAAATAAAATATAAAATTTAAGCATGTTAGTTATAAAAATAGACTTTTAACTCACAAACAAAAATTCATCCAGGTAATCTTAAATAAGATAAAGTTTGAAAAAATAAAAATATATTACTTTACATATATAATATAAATAAATATATAGCATTAGAAACTTTTACATAATACTGGGTTAATAAATCCCACAAAACCTATATAAGCGGAGCTTTAAAAACTTTTAGAACAACGTTTAAAAACGACTTTTAGGTATTCTCTAAAAAATAAAAAAAAGATGACCCGTTTCTGCTAAAAACATTTTTTAAAAAGTGGATGACAAACATGTTTTTCAAATAATTTTAGTTTTAAGTAGAACGGAAAATGGAAAACAATGCTCCTTCCATGTCCCATGCCTCCACTGTTATATATAGTACTGTTCATATCACATAAAGAATCATATACCTGAGCAGTATACATCATAGAAAACTATACAACATGTCACATGATGCAATATTTTGCTGACCAATCAAACCTAAAATAGGGCATAGGTTTCTATTAATCAAATAAGAAACAAAAGGGAATGGCTCCACAAAATTAATATAAGCTGTGTTGACTTCTTCCCAGAAATAAGTAAAATCATGGCTAAATTCATAATTCCTTGCTTTCTATAGTAGTTGTCTTAGTTAATTAGGTGTACATCTGAACATATAGGTTAAAAGGATTCACCTTTACTTCATATGAAAGCTATGCAGTAAAATGCTAGAAGGTTTTTAGGACATAACTCAAAACTGCATTGTGTATACAATATGCTTTAACTAGGATGCAGCAAAAACAAGTACCTCATCATTTCCATTTGGTTGCTTTTGAAACCAATTTATATTCAAGACCTGCAAAATAAAATCAACCGAAGACAAAAAGTGTAAAGCCATAACTATGATTTTCAAAAAGTGTAAACCACAAGACAAGCCACTTTAGAGTTTAGACATTTAAATTCTAAATTATTAGAATTCAACTTATAACCAATGATTTTCACCTTTGGAGCACACAACACCACCAAATCAAAATCACAAGATAATCAAATGACAACCTTTCACTTAATAACATATAAGAAAACTATAAATTGATTAAAGTATTCTAAAAAAAAAAAAAAATGTAAACTTCCGGCAATAAGAACAAGTATACAAGACATCCATGCCTAAAGGCACAAATTTATAAAAAAAAATAAAAATCCGATGGTTAAAAACCTAATAATTCAGTCAATCAGCTATTCACGAAAGAATTCTGGCATCAATTTCATTTAAAACTCAAAATTTTCATCTCGATTTCTCATCTCTAATATCCACGAAACAACATCAAAATCGGAGGAGATTTGGCAAAGCCCTAACCTTGATATCGGCGGCGGGGGAGGGATTGTTGAAGTTATCGGAGAGGGAGGCGATAGAGCACATCACCGCCAGTATGGTGACCGCGAACGTCACCACGGCGTTGGCCCGGTACCCAAACGAATGCATCTCCGATGCTCCGATCTCTCCTCCACCTCGAGCCCCGAGGTTCTGTTTTTCCGGCGAGGGTTCTGGTTTTGGGTTTCGTCAGACTAGCCGAGGAGACTTGTCTACGACTTCACGTGTTTTTCCACGTGGCACACTGTGACTGGTCAAAATACGATATCTCCATGCTGTGTGTCTGTCGTGACAACCACCCCGCAGAGTCGGCGCTTGCTCGCCGACCAAACATCGAACATCTTAGCCACCCAACCGCCTCACTGTCGGTCAATGCGATGAATTGGGACTCGAAACAAAATCCATTTGCTATTATTATAGCAAGAACAGCTAGTTATATGTTTCCCGTCACATGGGCCAGAGTAGTAGGCCAGATGAACCGTTGAGTTGTATATATATATATATATATATATATAGCTCAACAATGGCTGTATTGTTGGCTGGTAAACTATGCATCAGAGAGTGGCTCTCATTGCTGGTGTGACGGGGCTCGTCGGCAGAGAGCTAGTAAAGGCCCTGCTTCTCCACCTGAAACCAGAATGGGAGGCAATCTATGGTGTTGCCCGTCACCAGGAAAGCGAAGCTCCTGCCTACCAGTTTGTGCATTGCGACCTACTGGACCGAGAAGACACGCTGAGGAAGCTATCGCCACTGGCTGGGAAAGTAACCCACCTGTTCTGGATAACCTGGGCAAGCCAATCACCACTGGACACCACTGAATGCTGCCATCTCAACCGAGCCATGCTATCCAACGCGCTCGACGCCCTCCTACAGAGCAGCAGCTCACTCTCACACGTTGCGCTCCAGACCGGAACCAACCACTATGTGTCCCTGCGAGTGGCTGGCTCGGAATGTGACTACTACTACTACGATGAGAATAGCCCGAGGGTGGTGGTGGATGGTGGGGAAGAAGCACATAACTTCTACTACGCGCTGGAGGACCTGGTCAGGGAGAGGCTCGGGAGGAGTAGGATCGGGTGGTCGGTGCATCGGCCGGGGCTGCTGTTGGGGGCCTCCACCAGGTCGCATTTCAATTTCGTCGGTAGTCTTTGTGTGTACGGCAGCATATGTCGGCACCTGGGGATGCCATTCAAGTTCTATGGGGAGCGCAGGTGTTGGGAGGAGCCATACATGGATGCCTCTGACGCCAGGCTTGTCGTGGACCAACTTATATGGTGGGCTAAGGCTTCATCATCATCAAGTCAAAGCCAAGGTCAAGCCTTCAATGCAATCAACGGGACGGTATTCACTTGGAGGGAGATCTGGCCGGCTCTGACTTCCACGTTTCGTGGTGACACGACGATGAGTGGGTTCTCCGAGGAGCTAACGTACGCGGAAGCCATGGGTGATAAAGGAGGTGTGTGGGAGGAGGTGGTGAAGAAGTACGGGCTTCGTGCGACGAGGATGGAGGAGCTGGCTAACTGGGTGTTCTTGGATACTGTGTTTCGTTTCCCGGTTAACATGCTGGTGAACGGGGAGAAGGCGTGTCGTATGGGCTTCACGACGGTGCATGGCGTTGACACTGCTGATTCGATCCTCTACTGGGTGGATCGCATGAGGGAGGAGAACCTTGTTCCTTGTTTTGACTAGCTGCTGCCTGGCATCTTTTCACAGTTTTGGATTGACACCTGGGTAATGTTGTTCGTTCTACCAAATAATATAATATTTCTCCATCTAATAGCAGTCTCTAGGGAAGTCGTCCTTTTTTTTTTTTTTTTGGACTAAGCCATAAAAACCCCAAAGTCAGGGATGTAATCATAAACTCCAAGGAATAAACTTACTCGATCACCCCTGATCTCTCATTGTGCAAGTACAAATTTTGGGGAGTAAACTCTATTTAAACTTGTTCACCTTATTTATAAAGCCGGGAATTCGATACCATAACCTTAGAAGAAAATACCCTAATACACAGGCCCGAGTGATACGCTGTTAGGGCTACTAACCCTTTGGGCTCTTGGGAAGTTTTACTTGTGGTTCTTGTGGATCTTGTTCTATAATTTCTGTGAGAATGACTCATTATATCCATTGGCTCATGTTGAATAAAGAAAAATGGTCAAAGAATATAAAAAATGACGGGAAAATTAACTAAAGAAGAGGTTAATTTTGGCATTCACTAATTTTTTTAATTGTTCTGATTGATTTGTAATCCTAATTTTTTTAATACTTTAATTGTTATAGGATCATTTTATCAGCAGCTATTTGTTGTTACCTTTTGATTATGATTATGAGAAAGAGTGATGAATCATAATATAGAGATTGACAGAGACCCATGCGGGTCCATATCACTTTGTGGGAAACTCTCACATCTCCCTGTCTGTCATTGTTGCATTAAAATAGGAAAATAAAAAATAAAAAGTTCATCGGTGAAGATTTTTTAATTTTCAGAGGGTATATATGCAAAGTTTCGGCAGTATATCAGCATCAAATTTGAATATTTGTAAAAAAGAAAAACACACACAGATATTAAAAGATTTTTATTTCTTGCTTTTGTTTTTCCTCTGTTTTCACTCAATTGAAACAAACCCTAAATTTATAGAGGTACAACCACAATTCTTCAGGCATATTTCATATGAAAATGAATCTAGAACAAAGTTTGGGTTCCATAGTTTGCCACATTGTAACCCTAGAAAATATGAAATATTACACGACATGATCTTATGAAAAACAAACCTTCGTTTCTACTAGATCAGCAGAGATGCAAATTTTTAATTCAGCACTGAAACCCTACATTTCAGAATTTTAACACCAGCATGAAATTCAGCCCTAATAACTCATTTTCTCGGATTTGATTTACGCGATTGTTTGATCCGACTTACAAACAAGGGAATGACATCCCTAACAAATCTGCAGTCCCGCTCTTAGTTCTTTCATCAGTTGAAGAAACAGCTTAGAGACAGAAAATATCTAAGAGGTTGATCATGTTCGGTCTGCCATATCAGAACTGCTGTCCATAATCTTTTTGAATATATTAGTAGTTTTTGATGATTACTCTGTCAAATTGGAAGAAACAAGAGATATGGAGAGGGCAGGTGGTTTGCAAAGTGCATTTTATCGGTATGAGTCAGGTAGGCGATATCCAGTCATCACAATTTTGTCCGCAAACATCTTACCAGTCTTGGGCATGACATGCCAGTGCAGTGTCAGGTTGAATGCTTTTCCTCGGAGGTTGCTTCCCTGCAATAGATAGATCGGCAAAATTAATTTATGGCAAGAATAAATAGATCTGCTAATAGTATTGGGTCCTCCAACAAGATTGTCTGCAAGAGCTAAAAAAAAGGAATGAAACAAAAAGAGTCTCTTTTGTGATATAATCATAAGATGATTAAGAAGAAATTAGATCCAACAATTGCATAACGCAAAGCATGTCAAACGCACAATGGTGAAAAGTGACAACAAAAAGAAATCAATCAATAAATAAATAGGCACTTTTGTGGACAAAAAAATCTGTAGTTTTCGTTGGGAAACAAGAGCAGTTATTGAGGAAAATGAAATATACCAACAAAAAAAAATAAATGTCATTGAATCTAACAGGCTAACGGGTGAAAGATCTAAATCACGCTTGTGAAAATTAAATGAAGAATCAAAAGCCCATGATAAAGAGCTCAAAATTTACAGTTACAATAGACTATGGCAGCTTTATAATATGTTTGCAGAGGGTCGAGCGGCAACACGGTCGCGTGTCTCGTATCCCACCCGGGATCGATTCACGCTGAGGGCGCCCACTCGAGGCGAGTCCTGTTCTCAGGCACGTGGAGGGTATAGAAACCTTTAATCCCGTCAACCTGAGCGGATTCGAACCCGGGTGGGCGCACGCCCATGGGATCTTAGCAGAGGGTCGCTGACCGATATGCTCTTACTCTCAAAAAAAAAAGACATCTCACAGTTTCTAAACTTTCAAACTGGTTTATACAAACCTGATACCTTCTGATATGACATATCAAGCCTTAAAAATCTTGATAGCTGCACATATCTCCCTCAGAAAAACAATAATCATTGTGTATAGCTCAACATGGGAGGGATTTTCTAAGAACAATTCTGTCAGTGTTAAAAACATAGGCTCTGTTGCATAATCCTCATTCAGATTTTCCATATTTTTGTATATATCTGAGAATTCTTGAAGTTTGTTTAGACCTCTCCAGCACATGTTAGATGGAATACACTAGTCTAGGCAAGTTTTTAGTTTCAACTTAGAGATGGGGATTGCCACTAGAAGAGGTCTGTAAAAATTCTGAAAACACATTGAAATAAGACTGTATTTTCCCCTCATTTCCCCCTCATTTCCCCTCATTTCTTTATGATCATGAGGGTGGTGGTGTCATAACCAAACACTGTTAGACCAAGCTACAGAAATTAGGCTTTTTTTATAGAGATAATGAGAGAATTTAAATCAAGAAAAAAAAAACAAAAGATCAAATATTGAGAGGGGATATATCCATAGTAAAGTAGAACATGAAATAGCCAGTGAATTGGTTTAAAACAAGAACAAGAGGAAAATGGTATTTTGGTTCCCCACTGGAGCACAATTTCCAAACATAATTGGTTTTTACAAAGAAAATTTCTACCCACAAGGTATATAAAAATATGTGATAATTATTGTGTTCTAAGGAAAATATGTTCAAATTTCAATATAAAATATTAAAGGGATTTGAACTTCACCCAGATGAAACAAATGTTAACAGAATGAAATAAAAAAATATCATAACAAATATGAGGACATTGGTTCAATCAATGGCTTAAAAAGAATAAGTAGCTTGCCTGATCAACAAAACGATATTTGTTTGTCGTATGGATCCAAAATTTTGCATGCTCTTTTGTTGGTAAGATACCATCCCAAAGTGAAACCTGTAAATGTTTAAATAAATAAATTTGTCATACTTTTTGACAAGTTCTACCATTGCAGTAACTGTTCCAAACACAAATTCTTTGATATGGTGATTACCATCAACCAGAAAATCTAATTTTGATTGAAGTCCAAATGCTCCTTTAGCAGCAAGAGAAACATAAGATTAGAGTGGGAGGATTTCGTCAAAGGTATTCATGCACCATGGTGGATGAGATAATGGAAACTTTCAAATATGAACAAATTAAAGGCATGAATTGAGCTTTACATGACACCAAGATTAAATACCAGATGAATGAAAATCATTTACAAGTAAAGTTTAACAGATACAAGAAAGATGCCATTTTCACAATAGTTATCAAAAGAAATTCACTGTATCAGATTGTATCTCATGATAATTGAATAAAAATAGTTTCTTACCTGATTTAAAGCATTTTGGGGAGTCTCATACTCAGCAGCTACAAAGACAAACACCTACAACAAGATAATAAGGAAAAAAAATCTTAGAAGGGAAGGTTAAAATGAAAGATCAAACAGGAAGTCACCAAATAACTCTCGAAATATAAGCTGCCCACTATAAACAGAATATGGTATACAAAAATAATAAGAATGTTCAGGTAACAATTTTTTTATTTTCCCCAATAGTTCACTATCAGAACTGCTCCATCAAGAGTACTGTACTGGAAAATCCTGTAACAAACAAAAAAGGCTATTACAAGCTTTAAACACCTGATTGAACTGCCATTATCTATAAAAGGTAAGTTTGCTAATGAATAACACAATTTATCATGTCACCTGAGTCCCAGCACAATCTTTACAAGTGATAAACCGCCATAAAGTTTGGTTTGAATTCAATGTTTCATCCAAGTACTTGAACAAAAGGCATCACCAACAACCCTATATCGACATACCTTGATTTCTAAGAAATTCTATCAAACAACCAACTTCAACATGCCCTTGGAGTCCTGGACTATATAGTGCTGGCCCGGGCACGACATGGCCCAACACGCCATGAGCCGTGCCCGGCATGGCCCAGTTACTACAATAACCGGGTCATAGTGGCACGGCCCACCCCTAGGCCAGTACCGGGCAAGGGGGGTGACCCATGGGCTGTACTGGCATGACACGGCCAATGTGACCAATGGTCTAAAAAAGAAATAAAAAAAATTGAATAAATGGCTGCTAGGCTTTTGGCCATTTTTTATTTTTTATTTTAATTTTTATTCTTTTTAGCCATTACCTAATAGTTCCTTTTTTAATTTAAAATTACTTTTATAACCCTTATAACAACTGTAAAACAACTGGTTTTGAGGGTTTTTTTCATCTTTTGATCGAAATTTACAATTTTACTTTTTCCACAACTAGTTTTTTAGGGTATTTTGGAATTAAAAAAATATCAAAACCCTATGTATACCCCCAAACTTAACCATTTTCCTCACACCAAATCTTCTCAGTTTCTCTAATCTTCTTATATCTCAACTTCTCAAGCTCTTATTTTCAAGCACACAAGATACCGGTAGACAACCGATAGGTTGTAGCTTAAGAATTCGGTGCCCAGATCATCTCAACTGCATTAAAAAAATCAATTATTTTGAATTTAAGATGCATTTGTCATGTAAGATGCATTTGTCATATTTTGGATTTATGTGTACAAGATGGTTTAGAATTAATTCACCCATAAATTAATCAATTAAAAGAAATTATTATGAAAATTTATGCTAATGCTACTAGAAGAGACTTTTTGAGAATTATATATCTAAGGAAATCTTAAATATAGGAAAATTTAAAAAGAATGTACGATATACATGGAATTCAACTTATCTTATGTTGGAATCGTGTACTTTATAAAAATATTATCACTTTGTTTCTTGAAAACCATCTTCCCGAATATGAAATTTCTGAAACGTTTATTACACTTTTCATATTTAACAATTTATAAACTTTTTTTGATTAGCGAGGTCTTTGTAAAATATCGATCAAATCCTTCATATGCCTATTTTTTTTTGAATCCATGAAAAAGTTTTTTTTTTAAATATTTTAAGAATTTGAACCTTTTCATGTGCTTTCTTGTATTATTGACCCTAGATTTAAATTTAATCGTGCAGTTGCAATAAATGGAAGTTTTGATGAGAGTATGAACACTAATCAATCTAATAATTTGCTATATTTTAACAATATGTTTTATGACAAGTATAATACTTATTCTAATTTTGTTGAATATAGTACTAAAGTACTAATGTTAAAAATGATCTTTTGTTTATGGGTATAGTACTAAAGTTATTAGTAGTAAGGTGCATGTTAAGGTGGATGTGTGGTCATACAAGATTGGATAAGATTAGAAATGAACACATCCGATAGAAGGTGCATGTTGCACGAATTGAAGATAAAATAAGAGAAGGGTGTTTAAGGTGGTTTGGACACGTGCGTCGTAGACCCCTAGGTGTCCCAGTTCGAAAATGTGATAATTTGGTAATAGAAGGTAAAAAGAAAGATAGAGGTAGACCGAGGATCACATGAAGAGAGATAGTGTCTAAGGACCTGCGTTTATTAAATGTTGATCCATATCTTGTCTTTGACAGAGCTATATGGAGACAGAGAATTCATATAGCCGACCCCATCTATTATTGGATTAAGGCTTAGCTTTTGCTATTGTTGTTGCAAAAGGTTATTTCCACAACTCGAACCCATGACCTCCGGGTCACATGACGACAATTTTACCGTTGCGCCAAAACTCCCCTTTGTTTTTATTTTTTGAATATGAGTTTTAAATTTTTTCATGTCTATTGTCAAAAATATACTCAATAATATTTATCTTTTTTTTAAGAAAATTATAAATTTTATGTATTTTTTTAATATTTTTTATAATTATTCTAAGATTTTTTTATTTAAAAAAAATGGGCCATCAAGCCTGGCCACACCCCAACACTATGCATGCCATGCCATGTCGTGTCATGCGGCCTGTAAATCCAACACTAGGACTATATACCCATTTCCTATATTAGTAGTTTTAAAATAATGGAATTTAATATTAATAATATAAAATTTTTAATATTATCATATGTAGTAAAATGAACTATTTCGAGCCAAGCTCAAAAGGACCAACCTATGCTGGAGCTCAACTCAAAATTGACTTCAATCAATAAGTTCCGGTTTGAGTTGGAGTAAATTATTAATGAACCAGAGTAGGACATCTAACAAGCTGCTTAATTGTTTGCCAGTTGCCACCCTAGTCTCATCTATGGAGTTTTAGCCTTCTCTTCAATAAGTAGCAACTTCTAACCTTACAAAAGACAAAAATAATAACACCACATCACTCAAACATAACTATTAAATAACAAAACTAACACAAAATAAACAATACTTTGTGCCTAAATCAAAACCAAATCGCATCATAGGCAGAGGAAGAAATTTGTACATTATAATTTACATGGCTTTTGAGTGTGTGACCTCATTTCTAATATATTTGGGAATACAATCTCCAAACATATACATGAAACCCCACATACTATCATGACCTAAGTTTCTAGCAAGTTGTACACAAATGGACTGGTAGGTAACCTACTAAGAACAAATATCATATATCATGTAACAAAACCCACTAATCTTCATGTATCTTTTATCAACATCAACCATTAAATAAATTATTGATGAATTAAAATGGTAAAAGTCCTTTAAAAAACCTGCTTTGTATTCCAAGTGAACATTGATTGGAGATCTGCTGAAATATTCATTGTCAAGCTAACCTGATGGACATAGAAGTAATGATATAAGATACCATTCTGAAACCAAAGAATATCTCTTAGATTAGAATCTTCAAATTAGTAACAACAAAAGCAGAGTATCCAAGCTTAAATAAAAATGCAATTGTGATGTCTACATTATCATAGAATTACAAAATGCAAACACTAGTTGGCATTACATGTGTAAAGTTCAAGAACAAGTTCATAGTCAGCAAAAAAATGAAGGTTTGGAAAGTATCATTAGATGGTTCCAAATTACATTTTGTGACAACAGTACAAAGATTTACAGGTACATAATGCCATTAGCTAATATATGCCAAAAAAAAGTATGTAGAAACCAAAAATGGCAACTCCAAATCTGACATCAGATAGAACTTCATGTTACTGATTCTTGGATAATCCAACTGCTTTAAGATTCACCTTGCAGAAGTAAGGATGTTTAAACGAAACAATTATATTCTCAACTCAAGAGGTATCAATTATCAGGTCATAACTGTTTCTTGCTCACTTTTGAAATAAATTAGTGCCACAATTCATAAATTTTGAAATAAATGAAAGGCATATAAGCATTTTAAAATACAATCTGTGCCACTTAAGAATTCAAATTACTAGCAATTGCCAGATAGTTACTTCTTAAAGCCAACTAATGCAAGACCTTAAATCATAGCTTATATTTATTTTCGGGTTACTGAGAACTGCAAAATAAGGGCCTGTTTGTTTTGAAAACATTTTCCAAAGATCTCATTTTTTGTTTTTATTTTACAAAAAAAAATTATTTGTTTTTCCATTTTAGAAAACTTGTTTGTTTCAAACATTTTAAAAAACAATTGTTAGAAATGAAAGGGGAAACTGCATTTGTCATAAACCGGTTGATCGTTTTTATAATATTGTGACAAACAAATTGATAATGTACAATGTATGTTGGTATACTTCTATGATCAACATCCAAATTTTTTTTAAGAAACAAATATTTAATCTGTTATAGTGTTATAATTGATATTTGATTGTATACTAATAATGATTTTTACTATGTATACATTATGCACCCAATTTACTTCTTTGTTAAGATATTCATATATGATTTTTTATCTTAGAAACAAAACAAATGCACTGAAAAACTAGTAACATGATATATCCGACACATGGTTACGTAAAATTTAAAAGTTAAGTTTTATCTAAGATCAATAAAATATAAAATTTAAGCATGTTAGTTATAAAAATAGACTTTTAACTCACAAAAACAAAAATCAACTATGTAATCTTAAATAAGATAAAGTTTGAAAAATACAAATATATTACTTTACATATATAATATAAAATAAATATATAGCATTAGAAACTTTTACATAACACAGGGTAAATAAATCCCACAAAACCTATGTAAGCAGAGCTTTCAAAACTTTTAGAAAAAGTATAAAAATGACTTTAAGGTATTCTCTAAAAACAGAAAAAGATGACTCGTTTCTGCTAAAACCATTTTTTAAAAAGTGGATGACAAACATGTTTTTCAAATAATTTTAGTATTAAGTGGAAAGGAAAATGGAAAACAAGGCTCCTTCCATGTCCCATGCCTCCACTGTTATATATACTATATAGTACTGTTCATATCACATAAAGAATCATATACCTGAGCAGTATACATCATAGAAAGCTATACAACATGCACATGATGCAATATTTTGCTGACCAATCAAACCTAAAATAGGGCATAGGTTTCTATTAATCAAATGAGAAACAAAAGGGAATGGCTCCACAAAATTAATATAAGCTGTGTTGACTTCGTCCCAGAAATAAGTAAAATCATGGCTAAATTCATAACTCCTTGCTTTCTATAGTAGTTGTCTAAGTTAATTAGGTGTAAATTTGAACATATAGGTTAAAGGATTCACCTTTACTACATATGAAAGCTAAGCAGTAAAATGCTAGAAGGTTTTTAGGACATAACTCAAAACTGCATTGTGTACACAATATGTTTTAACTAGGATACAGCAAAAATAAGTACCTCATCATTTCCATTTGGTTGCTTTTGAAACCAATTTATATTCAAGACCTGCAAAATAAAATCGAGCACAAGACAAAAAGTGTAAAGCCATAACTATGATTTTCAAATAAAGAATAATAAAGGAAAACATGGTGCAGAAGAGGAATGGCAAGGGGAAAGACGAAAGAGGTTTCAGTGGAATCAGTAAACAAAAGATTCAATTTAAACCACAAGACAGACATTTATTTATTTATTTTGATAAGTGGACAAGCCACTTTAGACATTTAAATTCTAAATTATTTTGAATTCAACTTATAACCAATGATTTTCACCTTTTGAGTACACAACACCACCAAATCAAAATTACAAGATAATCAAATGACAACCTTTTACTTAATAACATATAAATAAACTATAAATTGATTAAAGTATTCTAAAAAAAATGTAAACTTTCGGCAATAAGAACAAGAACAAGGCATCCATGCCTAAAGGAACCAACAAAGAAAGCATTTATTCCCCCTAAATTCCTATATCATGAGAAAAAAAAAATCCGATTGTTCAAAACTCAACAATTCAGTCAATCAGCTATTCACGAAAGAATTTTGCCGTCAATTTTATTTAAAACTCAAAATATTTATTTCGTTTTCTCATCTCTAATATCCACGAAAAAACATCAAAATCGGAGGAGATTTGGAACGGATCTACCCATCCAGGCTTTCGCAAAGCCCTAACCTTGATATCTGCGGTGGGGGAGGGATTGTTGAAGTTATCGGAGAGGGAGGCGATAGAGCACATCACCGCCAGTATGGTGACCGCGAACGTCACCACGGCGTTGGCCCGATACCCAAACGAATGCATCTCCGATGCTCCGATCTCTCCTCCTCCTCCTCCTCCTCCTTCGCCTTCTCCTCCGTGCTCGAATCGAGCCCGAGGTTCTGTTTCTCCGGCGAGGGTTTTGGTTTTGAGTTTTGTCAGAGTAGCCGAGGAGAGTTGTCTGCGAGACTATACGACTTCGCGTGTTTTTCCACGTGGCGGACTGTGACTGGTCAAAATACGTGCAGGAGATCCATGAGAGCTCGAGTACTCATCTCGAGGAACTTGGGATTAGTTAACAACAATACACTACACATCTTTATAAAGTCGATGTTCCAAAGATCAAAATAAAATACGGCTAATTATTTTTTATTTTTTAAAAATAATTTTTAAATCCTTTTCTTTATATTGATTATCAATTTTCAATTTTATATTACTAAAATATTTTGATTGGATAACTTTTATGGGTTATTATGTTAAAAGAACACAATAATTTTATTGTAATTAATTGAATGACTGAAGCGGGGATTGTTAGGTGGCCGAGGAGAGAGATTGAGTCCGCTGTTTCCTTTGGAACAGCATGTTTTCTAATTTAACTATGACAATACTCACCTCGAGATTCGTAATAATTAGTTTTAACGGTTAAGATGGTATTTCATAGCATAGTGGATGTTTCTATCTCAACAGCAAATCCTTTTCATCGGGAGAGAGTGCTTTGGAGACTACCCCAACGAGGACGAGGACGAGGACGAGGACGACGCCCAATTCGATTCGCTTCGTTCGCGGCATCTCCTTTCGATCCCTCGATCATCCCTCCATTGATCTCGATCGAAGAGGAGAAGACCACGGATCGATCGATGCCGAGGAGGAGCCCTCCGAAGCACCGCCATGACGGCACCTCGCCGCTCCCGATGGGGATGGACTGGAGCCTTGCGCCTAAGAAATGGGTATCGCCTTCTCTTCCATACTGATCTCCACTTCTATGCGTTTGATTTCATCCGATCAATCGATTTTGTGTTGGATTTTGATGATTTTGAAAAAAAATTTGGACGATGATCGTCTTGGTTAGATCATCGGGTGATGAATCTTTTGTTATTCTGGGCATCGTGTAATCTGATTTGTTGGTTTTTTGATCTTGTTTCCTTGAGGACGGATTCAATTATTGCATGCCTACAAGTGAATTGTTGGAAAAGATGATGAGATTTTCGAGTTGAACTGGTTCTAGTCAAGTTTTATATCCAAAATTTTCCTCATTCTCATAATCTAACTTCAACTTTCTATATTCTTTTTGAACAGTGTATAACTTTAGTGAATTTGTAGTCTTGAATTAGTTCTTTGCGAAGTTGCTTGAATCTCCCATGCTAAATCGAGCACTTATTGATTGTATGCCTGAAAATTACTTTTATTTTTATTTATTTATTTATTATACTGAAAATTACCTTATTGGATGCAGGAAGGAAGAAATACTGTTTGGCCACACGAACCTCGAACTGGATGGAGTTATTGTGTCATGATACCTTCCTGGGTTGTACAACCTGACTCAAGAGCATCTGGCGATGGCTTGTTGAATCCCATAATTGTAAGGATTTTCAGTGGCTTTCATATTTTATACATCAATGTTTCTCTCTTAGGAAAATTAATATGCACATGCTACCATATTTTAACTCTTTGCCATGGAAGAGTGAACATGAGGTTGAAGAAAGATGACGAAATTGATCCCTCTTTGAGTTGATGAAGGGCTGGAGATGCCACTACAGGCTTCTTAAACACTGTAAATATAACCAGGGGTGTTATGTGATAAAAAGATGCCTAACTAAATAAAGGAAAAATTTTATAGGACGGCAGTTGGCCAGACCTACGCTTATACGGAAATAATGTCGAACTAAAGTTCAAATATACGCATAAGATGAATGTGGTAGAAACGAGGATGTTAAGATGGATGAGTGGTCATACAAGATCAACAAGATTAGAAATGAACACATCCGGAAGGTGCATGTTGCACCAATTGAAGATAAAATACAGGAAGGGCGTTTAAGATGGTTTTACGTCTGTAGGAGATCCTCGTGCCCAGGTTGAAAATGTGATAGTTTAGTTGTAGAAGGTAAGAAGAGGTAGAGGTAGACCTAGGATTACTGGAGAGTGGTGTCTAAGGACCTACGATATGTTAGATATCGACGGATTCGCTGGCTGACAGAGCTACGAGCGAAATTCATATATAATCTCTAGTATAGGATTACCGATAAGTTAGCTAAAAGGTTTTCCTTCATTAGCTTAGCTTTGTTTGTAGGGATACTGTTCTGCTTCTAACATCCCAATCTCTCATAGAAATTATCTATTGTTATTATTATTTATTTATGTATTTTTATTTTTAATTTTATTTAATTTTATTTCAGTTTATTTCATTTCATTGTATTTTATTTTTATTTCATATTTGAGAGTGACATGAAAACAGAGAATCCATATAGCCGACCCCATCTAGTATGGGATTAAGGCTTAGTTGTTGTTGTTGTTGTTGTATGTTCTCGAACATGTTGAATTGTTTTGGAATTTCCAATATCTCCATCTAGGTTCTATAACAATTCACTATTGAACTTTTAGATGTACTTTAGCAAGCCTTAGTTCTAGGAGGATGAAAGAAGGTATTTGAAGAGGATATCTCAATGGTGTAAAATGCAAGGTCTTCCTTTTTAAGTCAAAATAGGCATGTTGTGGATGTGCATGGCCTTAAAATTTTGAGGCTTTAACAAATTTGTTTAACTTCAAATCCAAATGCCTCAAGTGTACTACATGTTAAGTACTTCTAAAACCTTAAATTAACTTTATTCTAAGTCAAATCATCATTAATTGAACTGTACTTGAAGTTAACTTACTGATTTGAAATTCAGCTCAATCAAATTGTGTACATCAACTTTACCATTTCAGAAGGATTTCAGGGTGAAGTTACCAACATAAATTGGACAGTTTGGAACTTATCTAGTGAGTTTCTACTTCCAACCTGAGTCCAATCTATGTTCAGCACAGTAGTTGCCCACTAAAATTTCAGACTCTCTTTGTCTTACAGTGAGAGATTAACACTTTTCATCAACACAGATTCATTATTTAATTCAAATATTTTAATTTTTTTCATAATAATTAATAAAGTTAACGCCAACTAGAACCCACCATTGACCTTAACCAAACATATTTGTCCTGTATGCAATTATTATTTTCAAGTGAGGCCTCACAACTTCAATCTATGTTCCATTTAAGATCTTTGCAAAGTATGTTCTTCCTAATTTTTAATGTTGTTTAACTGTTTGTTATATAATAGAATGAGTTATGATGTTCAAAATTGTATAAAATGCCTTACCAAGTAGAAACTGGAAACCAAACTTTTCTATTGGGTGTTGCACATGGCAATATTTCCAGCATAATGCCATGTTGCTCTTGCCCAGATTTTGCCATAGAAGCTGTCCAAAAGTTTGTTTTATATCGCATGTTTTGGTGCACATATTTTCCCATCATAGATTCAAGTGGTCCGACCCTTTCTCGGACCTCGCACAATGCGGGAGCTTTGTAGCACTAGGTTGCCCTTTTTATTTTCCCATCATAGTATTAGCACCTGATACGATCTAATCCACTCATTTTTGCATCATAATTTTCCAACATGATTCAACCCATGTCTATGTTTCTTGCCAATGACTGAGCACCATTGATTGGTTAATCGCTTATTTTTGTACAACATAGGTTTACATATATTGGTTATATAAATATTTTGCATGTTTGTGATCCGAAGATAAAAATCCCATGGGACCTTCTATCTGGATTTTTGGGATTCCCTATGTCAGGAGCAGTTTATTTACCTCTGTGTGCTAGCTGTGTTTGTGTCCATGATATATGTAGCACATGTACATCAATTAATGCTAACAAATGGGAACTAGTTTTTGATGATTCTGGAAACTGATAATAAAGGAAAATGTACACATCATGATCTTGATGAGAGAATGATTTGTGGACAAAGAGCTTAATTAAGACATATTTATTGCATGATGCTTTAAATGGTTTATTAATCTTAGAACTTGAGGTTGTTTGCAAGACACAAATTTTGTGGTTGATTTGGAGTTTAACATGTAGTTTGAGGTCTTGGGCTCAAACACTATATTTGAGATTTATCTTCTTACTAGATCTTAGCTTGTAAGCTCAACTAAGTTAAATCTGGCAGTTGAATTTTCCTTCTAGCTCCGATTCAGTTGAACTACTATATCAAAAAGCACTATGCATAATGTTTTTCTTATGATTGATTTGTCACGATGTATATCATTTGGAGCTTATCCAGAAATCCCAAATTTGGGATGCATTCTCTTATTATAAGCATAATATGTAAAGATGATATGAATTAAATTTGGGAGTTGAATCTTGTGCCTGCTCCTTTCTTTTTTCTTTCTCTTTTTTTCTTTGTGAGTTTAGCTATAACTATTTGTATCCTAAACACACTTGGTATTTATTGGTTATCTATATTCTTTGAATTATGCATCTAACTTTTTTGTTTTACTACTCTTTTCTTTATTATCTCTTTAACATCCTTAAAGGACAGTTTTACAGGGTTCAGGTTGGTATTCAATCTCCTGAAGGGGTTAGCACCAGCCGTGACATACTTCGAAGGTTTAGCGACTTCTTGAAGTTCTTTTCTGCTGTAAGTACAACATATCACTCTTTAACTGAAGGATCTTTCTATCATGCCCAAATGATCCTTTCTTTACATTTTTAGTCTGTCACTAAAGGCCTATAATGGAAGTGTGATGAGCATTTAGAGAAAACAAGTTGTTTTTCTGATCATGACAACATGTGTAGAAGATTGACTTGTGAGAAACTGGGTGGCTGATGAAATATGTTTTTTGGGGAATGCCCGAAGTTGAGAGTTGAGGTTGTGGATCAACCACAACATTTCAGTTACTCATATCACTTTAAATAGTCTGCATCACAACCCTTCACATGACAATTCATATATATTACCTTAAATTCTAATCCTGAAAACATTAGATCTTGACTTCAGATCAATATTGTTTTAATAATGGTTGCTAAACAGAATAAAAAGGGCAACCCGGTGCTACAAAACTCCCACTATGTGCTGGGTCTGGGGAAGGGTAAACAGAATGTGAAATAATAATATGATAAATCAGATCTAAACTCTAATTGAAACTTCTCACCTTTTTTTTTTTTTTGATTAAACTTCTCACCTTTCTTTTGTTCATTAAACACTTGAATTTCTCATAAGCATGAGAGAAACAGTTGTAAATCTCAGAGTGTTCTTCCAATTATTGTAAGATCTCTGAAATTTATTTTTTCTTCTAGAGCATCAATTATTACAATGTCTTGAGTTGATGCTATTGTTATATTTCCTACTTATCTTGTCTATGTTTCTTATGCTTTGTTGATTTTCTCTTAGAAGTTTCTGTTTAGAAAAATGTGTATTATTTGACATGCTTAAATGACAACCTGGTTTTGTGCAACATAGAGTAGATGAGGAATCTTAAATCCTTGTTCACATGTTGACTCAGATTAAGTTGATGTATTTCTATTTTGTAGCTTACAAAGACGCTACCCCAAAAAAAAATTCCTGCTGCTCCACCAAAGCATGCTTTTTTAAGAATAAATTCCAGCCGTTTGCTTTTGGAGGAGGTATGTATAATTTGAATCTCATAATCTTGTTTCTATTTGTTTGGTATTTTTGGAACTCAACTTCATTATACCCTTATATTGACATTGTCTACGTTGGTTAATGGCTTTTACAAAATTTATCTGAAGTGATATATATGTACTTTATAGAGGTGCCTTAATAATTAATTCCTTAAGAATTGCATAATGCTTACACCACTTGCAATATCATGTTAACTTTTTGGTTGATTCAGGGATAATTTTTTAATCACCTAAAAAAAGGTGTGCTTTTCTCCCTTTATGTTCGGTATCTTTTTGTGACTTCAATTTTCTACTGTAGCATTGTTAAGATCAGGAAGTTATCTTGTGTGACTGATGTGCAACCTTTGAAATAAGCCGAATGAATTTTTGAACAATATGTAGCATAGTAACATTCTTCTGGCATCTAAATGATTCACCCTCTGAAGGATATTGTTGCTGGTCTTTGGGACTTAATGATCGCATGAGATATATAGTTATACGTCCGGCACAAGCATGGATTATTTCTAATTGCATTTATTTTCTAATTTATTGCATAAGCTGCTCCACTTAATGATTCAATTTATTTCTAATTTAGCCTATTTTTTCTTGATAATTTGGTACTAAATTGTGCACAATTGTTTATTGTCACAAACTGTTATGTCTAGTAACATTCTTCTGGCATCTAAATGATTCACCCTCTGAAGTATATTGTTCATTTTTCTATTAAGTGATCTATAATTCTTAAAATGTTTATTATGCAGAGAAGGGCTGCTTTGGAGGAATGGATGGGAAAGCTGCTCTCTGATATTGATGTCTCTAGAAGTGCTCCTGTGGCAGCTTTTCTTGAGCTAGAAGCTGCTGTGAGATCATGTAAGTGACTTCTCTTCATACAGAATGGTACTAACAACTTTCAGCGAGGTTGTAATGATGTGAAACATTTTCAATCACATAGTACAAATATCAAAATTTCCTTGTGTCTGATGTTTCCTACTTAAAGTCTAATAACATATTTTATGTAGCTTACTATTTTGTAGATGTTCATAATAATCCAAGTCCTTGTTGGCATGTGCATTTACATTTTTCTTACATAGTAATTATTTCAGCATTTCAGGATGTAAATTCACAATCTTTGGGTCCGAACGCTTCAGGTGCTGTAGCTATGTCCTCTTTAGTACCATTTAGAACCAGCTCAGGTGTTTCTGTTGCTGATACATCAACCGCATGTAAGTCACAGTCAGTAGCATCTGATTTGGATAGTGATAGCGCATATGAAAATGCAGAATTGGGAACTCCCAGGCAAGGTGGCTTTCAGTTAACTGAAACTGGTATAGGAGATCTAGAGTCAGTCCATGACTTGACTGATACAGCAAGGCCACTTGCTAATGGTGTACTTGTTAGAGATTCTTTTCTAGATCAACCAGAAGAGTTTGTTAGGAGTAAGTTGCATGACAGAAAAGAGGCTCTGGTTTTAGGGAAGGATCACATATATGGAACTTCTTCCAAAGAAGCATTGCTTTCAAGGGACAGGTTTGAATTTATGACAGAGCAGGCTCATGATAAGCTTTTTGGTCATGCTCGAAAGTTCTCAGATGAAAGTATCGGGAGTGATATAAGTTCAATAAGGGGTAGTGAACATTCAAATCCAGGTATTGGTAATTCAATTAGTGAGGAGTCTGTTGATCTTCCTGGTGGGACTGATGCTCAAAGTGCCAGGGAACCTATCAATATTATGGGGACACAATTCTCAAATGACGCACAAATTATGCTTCCACTTGATCAGCAGCATAAACTGAATAGAGTTTTTCTCACCATGCAACGAAGATTGATGACAGTGAAAACTGATATGGAGGATCTTATAGCTCGACTAAATCAAGAAATGGCAGTAAAAGAGTACCTTATGACAAAGGTGCTTCTCTGTCCAATATATTTGTGAACTGCTTGTTTTCATGGTTATCTGAGTCTGTTGCTTTCTTACTTGTACATTTTGTCATTTTATTAAATACTCTGAAAAGTCTTGCAAATGCAATTTACTTTTTGCATGTTTGCTTTTATAACCTTTTCTGATGTCAATTTGAACCTTTTGATTTCCTCTTCACTTTTTAAATGTTAACACCATGATTGCTGTCTTCTGTTGAAAATGATTGCTGTGTACTTGAAATAATTCTCTGACCTGTGTGGTCTTTTCTATCCTGCTACAAATGGTTACTGTAGATCAATATCCTTTTCCAGCTGTTGGGTAGTGCCATCTTACATCAATTGTTTATTGTGGTTTAGGTCAAGGATTTAGAGGGGGAGTTGGAAGTTACTAAACAAAAAAGTAAAGAAAACTTGCAACAAGCTATTGTTATTGAGAGAGAAAGAGTCACTCGTATCCAATGGGATATGGATGAGCTTCGCAGGAAATACTTGGAGATGGAGTCAAAACTTAAATCTGAGCAGGTAAAACTTCACCATAGTTTGATATCATCTTTATTACCAAAGTTGCTGTTTAGTTATACATTTAATGGGGTTTCTTTGAATAGGATGAAAAGACTCATGTCGAGTTGGAAAGGTCAACAGCATTGGCAGACAAAGATATGTTGATGCAGGAGCTGGATATTAAACAAGTACAAATAGAAAATCTGCAAAAGCGCCTAGAAGTCATGGAGGTAAAGTCAAAGTCGGATATTGAAGTACTTGTTAAAGAGGTCAAGGTTCTCAGAAGCTCTCAAGCAAATCTGAAGGAAGCACTTAACCAGTCCATGAAAGAAAAGGCTGAATTAGAGGTACAGTGTTAGCTTCAGTCAAAGGAAGACTTTAAACAAGATTTTATGCTATACAATCAAACCAGAATACTGTATAAATTATGTGAAGTCTGACATTTCAAAAGAATAACAAATTAGAGTGGTCTATGCACTTCTACCAATGAACTGAGACTAATAGAACTCCTTCCATTTCCAAAAATCATTAGGGACCTATAAACCATAACATGGACATTAGCAGAAAAAAAGAAGGAACTTCAATGCGGACAGTTAACAAATTCTACTAGAAACAGCTTCATCCTTGATAGATAATGGTTGAAAAAGATGCTTAAAACCACCACGTGCAGTTGTTGGCTGCAATCAATAAAAAATGTTTGCTTTTGAGAGAATGATGATATTCTCACTGGAATGTTCAAATTGAATCCTTTGGCCCTTTTCCATCAAGAGGTGATCTGCAGAGAAAACTCATCATGCTTTGCTTCAAATTCTCCAATTTAAAGTGACATATTGGTGTTGGATCTTAGATCTTCCTAGGAAATTGGGAAATGGTAACATAGAGGAGAAAATTCTCAAGAGTTAAAAGAGGGGAAGAAAAGTTGGAGGATTTGTAGGGCAAGGGCATACCTTCCTCATTGCTGCCTTCTACCTTTACCGTATTGCTGAACCCTGAACTTTATATTAAAGAGGTCAAATAAAAAGATCAAGAGACTCAGAGGTTGAAAAAGATAGCAAGGGTAGCAGGTACTTATTTCCCTCCTGGAAATGAACTATTGAGATCTTTGGCTGGCCTCACAGTGGACTAGAACAGTATAAAACTTTCTTAATTATTCTCCTTTTTATTCCATCATTGTAGTCTATTTCTTTGTAGTCGTGATTGTTTACTTCAAATTCTCTTTAATGGGTAGGCTCTCACACAAATAGAATGAACTTGAAGCACAATACAATATAAGTTAAGCCTGTGGCAATTCTTTGCCAGGTTAGGTTATTATGATTTGGTAGGTCTGAAAAATCAGATACTTACTAAGATCTTTAAAATATTGACAACGGAGATGCATTAGATTCATTGTAGTTGTCATTCTGTTTTGTTATCCAACTTTTTCAGGCCTGCACTGACTTTTATTTCAGATGTGATTTTTATTGTGGACAATTTCCCTTGAAAAACTGATTGGTGAATTTGTTCGTGTATCCTATATGAATGGCTGTCTTCTTAGAGGTAGGTATCTGCACTGTGTTTGGGTGTTCATTATGTTCCCCTTGTTGATTTTTTTATCCAGAGAATTATTCAGAAGGATAATCAACAATTGGCAAATGCAAAAACGTCAAGAAAGAAACTCCTTCATGAAAGTAAAGTTCTTCGAAATCGACTACAGGAATGCAGTATCGATTTTCTTGCAGATGAAGAAAATAATTTACTTGTCAACCCATCTTCAGTCTCTGATGCTTTGGATCTCTTGATGACTTCAGATAACAGAATTGGTCTCCTCCTTGCGGAAGTAAGTGATGTCTCATTCTTCTGTGAGCACCTTGTTTTCGTACCATTGGTTTTAACTTTCTCATCTGCTAGTTATCTTGTTACTCGAATTTTAAGCTATCATGCTTTTATTTAGAAATAAATAGAAGGTTATCCTCTTTCATGTAATTTTAAGTTTATCTGTTTTGAATCTGATAGGGACTGGGTCATTACTTATTTGCACATATCTATCATTGTCTTGTATATTACACAAGCAAGGGCCCAGCCTATTCAAGTGCTGCATTTTTAGTCTGCCCTCAGTGAATTCCATTGCATTCTGTGAACTGCAGAATGCTAATATTGAAGATTTATGTTGGAATAACTTCTTGGGTTGATTTTTATTAGTTTTTTACTTTACTGTGGTGATGAATTTCCACTGATCAATACTGGAATTAAGTGACTTTGTCAAGTTGCAAATGAGATATTTGGGCTATATAGTTCTTCATTCCTTTCTGATATGACAGCCTCTTTCCTTTTCATTTGTGCAATTTATATGGGACTTGCTACACTTTGTGAGTCTTTTTTCTCAACAAATTTAAAGAGATGAGGTGTTCTCCAATTTGACTTTGGATTATTGTTATTGGCTACTTGAAACTATTATGAGCTTTTGATATTTACAACTGAGAGCTCATGCCACTCTAACCACATTTTCATTTCCACCTTGTAAGCATGATGCATGGTTATACGTTTTCGTTTCAGCTCAAATTATTCATATATGTATTTTTTTATCCACTCTCTTTTTTGACCTTTTTCCTCTTTGTAGGCGCAACTTCTTGCACAAGATGATGACCATGATGTGAATAAAACTCACGGCACTGATTCCTCAGAGAATCGTTTTAGCAATGGGGAAGATCCAGCCAGAGTAGATGATGAGATAAGAAAAGTGCTCACAGATCTATTGGTAGACAACGCAAGGCTTCGGAAACAAATAATCTCTGTCATGCAGTGTGCTCTCAAAACTGTCTCTAAACCTCAGAAGGATGAAGCCAGTGATGTTCCTGCCAGAAAAACTATTTTAAACATGTTCCTAGAGAGATGATAAAATCCTAGTGTAAATCCTCTCAATGTAGGCACTAGATGAGCCACACTTCAATACCGCAAAATATAAAATATCTGTGTTAAATCTATATACGGGGCAATTTTGTTGTATATCTGAGGCTGTTTGGTTCGACTTAATTGTTGTAATCAAACTTATGCTTATAGGAAAATAAGTTATTGCATCAGTATTATCATCTTTTTAGCTGTCAAAACCGGCACTTTTATATCCAGATTTAGACCCAAAGATTGAAGAATAGCAAGTAATATTTTAATGATGCATGTTCTTCCTTTTTGACCTAACTCTTGTTAATATATTCAAATTTTCTTAGAGAATTGCTGACTGCACTGTGGTAGTGCTTGTTCATCAAGTAATAATCTTTTTCCATATATATATATATATAATTAAAGGACCATGCTATACAAACCAGTCCTCAGATCATTGAAACCGTTCCAACTTTTGTTGAGATCATCAACATGACCATCTTGACACAAGTTAAACGGATATCAATGATTCGGGAAACGAATTCAATATATATATCTCCCACATAAGTAATAATATATAAATTGAATAGATTTATTAAATAATTAAAACTAATTTTGAAATTATCAACATCACAATCTCTACCTTGAATAGATATCAAATATTTGGGAAGCTCGTAAGGTTTATATACACATATCTAAAATTTAGGGAAAATTATAAAAAATTATTCTGTGGTTTGTGACTTTTTTAATTCGGTCCTTGTGGTTTAAAATTTAACAAAAACATACCCTGTGGTTTGCCAGTTTATCACTTTAGTACCTTATAATATTATGCAAGATTCGTGCGTGTTTAGTTTGGATTTCCAATCTTATGAATGGGAAGATCATCGAAAAATAAGCTAGTTGTTAATTTTCATACAATTAGATAACCGTTTAGTCTTCCCACTTAACGGTTGAAATTACCGCTTGATTCCTATAAAATAAGAGCAGATTAAGATGAAAATCCGCAAAGCTCCCAAATTGTATGAAAATTAATGGCCAGAACTTTATCTTTCAATGATCTTCCCATCCATTCGGTTGGAAATCCTTCAAACATGCTTTAGGAGGCTAAACAGGGACACGATTTTAAATGCACAATATTACAGTGTACTAAAATGATAAACTCCGTGATACGTTTTTGTTAAATTTTAAACCACGAGGACATAGCACGGGGCTGTCTTTTATCTATCTATATATATATATACCCCTTGAACACTTGTCTCCTCATTGTTCGCCGCGCCGCCCACCGATGACCGACATTCGGAAAATGGAAAATTAAACAGAAACAAAAAGCCCGATTTTTTATTTTTCTGTCTCCGTTTCTCTCGATCGAAACCCTAGCATCTCTCTCGTTCGGTTGAGTTCACGACATCATAGATCCCCTCGAGATCGCCGGTGCTCTACGGGAGCTGACTCCTAATCGATCTTCTGCGGCGGACAAAGGGCTTGGATTTGGGAATTTTGAGCCGCTGTTCGAGCTGAGAAAAGGATCGTCGTCTCCATCATCATGTCTGCAATAGTGCTCGGGAAGAGATCCAACTCTATCTTCTTTGAGGAGCTGCACCACCACTCGCCGCCGTCGTCGTCACCGTTTGATACTCCGGCGGCGAAGCGCATCCGTTGCTCCTCTTCATCTCCCACTCACATACGTTTCTCGCCTCCCAGGCCATCATTGCAGTCTCCCCAAGTCTTGATTAACAGCAGCAGTAGCTCGGAGAACCTCTGTCATTTGAGGTCCATCTTCCCTAATATGGATCATCAGGTGACGAATTCAGTCCTATTTTTGTCTGATTTTCACTAAAATTACTTCATTTTTTTTTAATTCGCAACTAGGTTGTGCCTATCTTCTTCGTCTCCTTTTTTAATTAACCTAATAAGGGACATTGCAAAGTTTATCTTTTTGTGCTCTTAATCTTATTTATGTTTGTGAAAAGCAACTACTTTTGTATGTATTTGTTTGGTTATATGTTTGATTGTTTAAAAATTTTAAGCAAAATATTAATGCATTTCAAATTAATCTTAGGGATTTCTTTTGTTCCTAACTAATAAAAGTGTTAATGATTGTCAGCTTCTTGTAAGAGCGCTGGAAGCTGCAGGCAATGACTTGGATTCTGCCATAAAGAGTTTGAATAAACTTCAATTAGAGGCAGCAGAGGTAAATTTTGCATCACCCTTGGGTGAATCAGTTCCTGTGACTGAACCAAGGATCCAACCTTCGATTGAAGGTATGAAAGCAAAGATTTACTCGCAAGAATATACTGTGCAACATCTGGTGTTGTCTGTTAGGATGTCATTAACTTGTATAGCATTCTAGTATTTAGTCAGGAAACCTGTCCTTATGTCATCAATCTAAAAATTATGATAAAAATCTGCGGAAAAACTTGTTTTTTCAATAGTTGAAAGTAAGTTTGATCATGGCTCCCACAGATGTTCAAATTTCATTTCAGGTGACAAAGCATGTCTCTCTCCCTATCTCCCTCTCTCCCTTTAAGTATCATTTTAATTGTTTTGTTCTTATATGCATTCCTTCTTGCTTTTCTAGTGAGGTTTATGTGTAATTTCAGCTTTTATGAAATTGATTATGATTATTTTTGTTATGTTTTCCCACCTCTGAACTATTTGTTGTCCTATAGGTTGATACAGGTATAAATGTGATGCATTTATTTCAAATGTTAATAAATTGCATATGCTGCATTTGATTTGCTGCTGCTTTTTGTTCTAGAACTTCACATGCTTATTCCTGAGCTCTTGAAATCTTTGTTCCTTTTACTTCTTAAATTTCTCTAAAATATCATATATTTTGGTTGAAGGCAGCCATATGAACTTTTGTTGCAAGGTTCTTGTTAATATGGCAATAATTCATATATATGTTGCTTTAAGTTGGCTTTCGAGACCTCGCGTACAATAGACCCAAGTGGCAGCATATGCACTTGTAAAAAAAGCAAGATAAGGCTGCGTAGAAAACAATCTCTTGCAAAAAAAAATAGGATTAGGCTGCTTACAATAGACCCAAGTGGTCCGACCCTTCTCCGGACCCCAGGCATAGTGCCGGGCTGTCCTCCTTTTTTTTTTAAGTTGGCTTCTTGAGCCATCTGTGGAAGGTTTTGTTATCTCTTAAACTTTGAAATGTGTTACCAACATGATACAAATTCTCTCTGAATTCTATGTGAATAATACCTTTGTTTCCTCGCCACTTTTCAAAGAACTTTCTATAATTTGAAGGGGAGCTTTGGCACAACATTAAAGTTGTCGCCATGTGACTTGGAGGTCACAAGTTTGAGTCATGGAAACAACCTCTTGCAAAAAAAGCAGACTCCGCACATAGCGGGAAGTTTGTAGCACCGGATTGCCCTTTTCTATATGCATACTGACTATGCCAAGTGCTTCAACAACGATGAATGTTGTTGGTAGTGTATCAAATAGTTAAGGTAATCTTTGGGAATATGAGTTTGGTCAGCTTAAACATCTTGGTCTTGTTACTTAATGAACAGGTCATGGTCACCTAGTCAATTTTACAAGTAATTCTAGCTGCCTCAGTCCCTATGTTGTTCCCGCTTGTTTTTCCTTCAATCAAAAGATTCTGCCAGGATACCTCGGATTTGTGAATGATGAAATGTATTTGCCCTTTTCGATGCTTATCTATTCCATGGGACAAAATTGAATGTCTTTGCAGATCGCTGTGAGTCTGCTCTTTACAGAGGAGAGAATGTACTCACTTTATATGGTATTTTTGGTGATTTGGCAGGTGCTGTAAACGGAAATAGTGGGGATGTGACACCTGGAAATTCATCTGCCCCTGTAACTCTTCCTGCAGATGGTTCCGAGTGGGTGGATCTGTTTGTCAAGGAGATGATGAGTGCCGCTGATGTGGATGATGCAAGAGCTCGCACATCCAGAGTGCTTGAGGTATTAGAGAAGTCCATCATGGCCCGTGTTAGCTCAGAAACTATACAAAACATTCAAAAGGTACGACACTAATACACTTAATTTTACAAAATCAAGTTCTTGTTATTCAATCTCATGAAACTTTAAAAATCCGCCAATTCGCATTCTGAACTTCTCATTGATGCAAAATAGGAGAACATGCTGCTCAAGGAGCAAATGAAAGTCTTGCTTCATGAAAATAACATCCTCAAACGAGCAGTCGCAATCCAACATGAACGACAAAAAGAATATGACACCATAAACGAGGAATTGCAGCACCTGAAACAACTGGTAACAAAGTATCAAGAACAATTAAGAACACTGGAGGTATGGAATTTTTTCCACAGCTCATCTACGTTACTCTTTACATTCCTCTGATGTTATTTATTGAGTGATATATTTTGCAGGTTAACAATTATGCATTGGCCATGCACCTTAAACAATCTCAGCAGAGCAGCTCAATGCCCGGGCAATTCCATCCTGACATCTTTTAGGAATGGATTGACTTGATTACAACTGAAGGTTTCCGTAATATTTCCAATTATTATCCATGGATGATATTATTACTGTAACTTGTTTCAGAGTTTTGTTAGCAATGCTGAAGAACCTGATAAACTTCTATTCACCGGATACTATTATAAAAAAGATCACATCAGTGTTTGATTAGGTTTCTCTGGTTTGGTGTGTTCTCAGTTAAGAACCCCAAGTATTTCTTTCTGTCTGTTTATTTTTATAAATCTCCTTACAAATTATCAATATATACATCTATGAAGATTCACATCATTTATTATTATTATTATTATTATTATTATTATTATTATTATTATTATTATTATAAAGATACTTGACCAAGTGAATAGAATTCTTTCAATATTTTCACAATTAACCAACCTAAAAATTTAATTAATAAAAATTAAAAGATCAAATATCCTAAATAGTCTCTCTAATTTATTTGAAGGCATGTTTCGGTTTCTTTAATAATTTTAGTCATATGTTTTTTTGGAGGATTGCACAGGATAATATCCACCTGCAATCAAGTATTTGACCATCAATAAAAATTATTTTTTTTTTGAAAATTTATTTATTTTATTAATTTTTTTATTTTTCATATTATTTTTAAATATATATATATATATATATATATATATATATATATATATATATAGCATAATTACATTCTACCTCCTGTGTTTTAGAAAATTTATTTATAAACCCTTTAATACATACTTTTAATCAAATTCATTAATTCTCTCATTTCTAAATTTCATCCAAATTTGAATATAATATGATGAGAGGAAAAGTGGTAAGACAAGTGGAGCCCATCAGAGACATCCACATGTCTTAATCATAAAGCCCCTCATCTAACCAGGTCTGGATCAACCAATTCCCTTAAAAATAATAACCTACGACATCTCATCGGTTGGAAATCCGAGGCATTCAATATTCGATATGCTATTACAACTCATCAGATCGGATCCACCCGATATGCTATAGCAACATTAGCTGACCTGAGGGGGGTCGTGGGGGGTCGGCCTACCCCCCTACCCCCCTACCCCCCACGGCCCCACCACCCATACTCCACACACACATGACACAACAACACAAATCTCATTCCCATTTCACAACCCCCTCCCCCCTGGGCCCCTACACACACAACTACACAACTATATTTTATGTATTTTTTGTAAAACACTCGATGATTTAATAGTATTTTCTAAGCTTATTAAGCTTCTATGTTCGACACCTCAAATTTTTGGGGTCGCGTCCGCCACTGTAAAGCAACTCATTGGTTCAGAAGTATTCACCCCCTCATTGGCCTGAGATGCATCTTTGGCTCTTCAAAACGACACCATTCATCGGAAATTACCTTCTAGAAGGAACATAGCTGTCGACAAGCTGGCCTTCCAGAAGAATTACAGCTGTTGACAACTTAGAGGCAGGTGGCTGCTTAGCTGGAGCCTAGCTGGATGTTTGGGTGGCAAAACAAGTGACAGAATTCCTTGGAGCACATGTCAAAAAACCTGGCTTCTTCCCCAAGCTACCGAAGCCTATAAAAGAAAACGACTTCAACTCATTTAGAGGAGGAAAAACCACTGGCAACGAAATTCTGTCTCTCTGAAGATTGAGTCCTTTTCTCCATTTCTTCTCCAAATCTGAATTGATCCCTCTCCCATTTGTAAAAATGTCCATGAATGCTTCCATGATAGTAGATTTGATCTTTTTTTTTTTTTTTGACCAATGCGACAAGCGCACTCCTAAGGATAAGTCAAAGGTAGGACGGGACACAGCAGCTCTCCAGTCAGGATAAACCTGACTCTCTCAAGCCCACGTGGAGTAAACTCACACGCGTGTGTAGGCCACCCCTTGCTGGGTGTGCTACACAACTGCATCCTTGCAACTCTGTCGCAGCGGGGAGTCGAACCGAGGTTCGACCCATGAGCAGAGGACTTTTGCCGCTAGGCTGTGACACTTTTGGCATTTGATCTTTTGATCCCATGGTTTTTTCCAATTAAGGGTTTTCCACGTTAAATTGATGTTTTCCCTCCTTGGTTGATTGGTTTCTTCTCGATTTTCTCACTGTTCTAAGTCCTAACACTAATACAAATTCAATTGTTTATTTGAGATTGGATTCGATCACAAGGCAAATCCAATTTCAGCATCAACATAATATATTATTTGTCTTGTTATATATACATTCTATCCCTGGTGTTCGACCTTATTATTTACCTTCCAATTATTTGTCAGTTAAAATGTGTTTGCAAAAATATATTAAATTTGCATAGTGTTTTAACAATCAACATTGCATATTGTTTTACTAATTAAATTTTAATAAATACCAAAGGCCTCTTGGCCTAGCGGTAATACCTCGGGTCCCGTGTGTTGGTGTGATTAGACCCCTAGTGAGCCTTTGGGTGTTCCTAGGATCGAATCCCCGCCCCCGTAATTGGAGGGAGCAGCCTGCGTAGCGCGTGCTCCAATGGTTGTATGCACATGGTGAGGGGTCTGGGTTGGCAAAGCCAACCAAGGCCACGCCCCTTGATAGTCCCTCACAGGGGGTGCTTGTCGCCCATATAAAAAATAAATAAATAAATAAATGAATTAAATTTTAATAAATAAAATATTTGGAAGTGAAAAGGGATAATATTTAGAAAAATTTTGTTTGAATAATTTTTAATATATATTTACAAAGAATTTTTACAAATTAAATTTTGACCCATGACATAAATAATAACGTAAAAAAAATATTAAAATATAAAATTTTTATAAACTAATTTGAAATATATGATATAAATAATAACTTAAAAATAAATATAAAAATATTAAAAAAATAAAATTCTAATCCAGTTTTTTAATCCGGTGCTACCAAATACAGTATAATATTATCTCATCTTATCCTATAACATCTAGTCCGACTATCTAATTGGAAATAATAATCCTATGACCGAAATACCCTTTTAGTCCTTTATTATTTATCCGAAAATAGGACTATTTAGTTGTGGATCATATCGGATTAGTTAATAGACTTAGTTAATATCTCAAACAGGTTTAAAATTTTTCTGAAATATTTTAATATTATTTTATTAATTAAAAAATCCACATCGGCCATCGGATGGAAAAGTTGACGGGCATTAGGGAGAGAGACATGTTTTTCACAAAACAAATAATCAAGGGACCTCATGAGGACAAAAAATAATTGAGGGACTAAAAGGTCATTTTGAGTAAACCAGAGACTATATTTGACCAAATTAAAATAGACTAAAATACAAATTCTTTTTTATCTTTACTTTAATTAATATTAATTAAAATCAAATTTTAATCCATTTAATTTAAAAGTTTTTTTTTCCAAAATAAATTTAAATATTTAAATTCCTAACCCAAGTGAACACTTTTTATTCCCATATTAACCAAATATCATCTATTGGTTTATTATGGCATATCTGTAATTATAAACATGTTCTAGTCCCTAACACTATTTTTCACCCAAAACACACACTCAAAATACTATTCCACAATACCCCTCTCAACTCCCCCAAGGACCTATAAACAATTTGGGCACTATTTAAGGGATGAATAGTTAATTATTATTATTATTATTATTATTATTATTATTATATATATATATATATATATATATATATATATATATGCATGATAAAGTAAGGTGGACACTCATTTACAAATAGCCTCTATTTACTCATTTTGTTCAAGATTTTGAGAAAATCCAACCATACTGGATGGAAAGAATATCGAAAAATGAAAAGCGCAAAGCTCCCAAATCAATTTAAAAATCATACGCTAAATTTTATTTTTAATATCCATACTACGGATTTTCTCAAAATACTATACAAGTGGATCAAATCAGGGCCATATATATATATATATATAGTAAATAATAATTATTGGAGAACATATAAAAGAAAGTACCTCCAAACCAGGGTTCTATCCAAACTAAGATACTCAGTTTTATTAAGAAACAACTTTTAATCCATTGATTATATAAACACATAATGCCTTCTATTTGTGCAAAAAAATATACTATGGCTTCTGCGTTGGTTCTTTCTTATCCGATAAAAAGAAATCACTCCTCTGCTTTTGACGTCGCTGATGACTCTCTTCGGCACTACAAACGACCTTGCCATGCAGCTACCGGCTTCTCGCCATCGCCGACTACCTCGCAGGTCTCATTCTCTTCTCTTGATTTCATATTGTTTTTCTGTATTGTTTTGGAAAAGTGTGAGAAATTGTGTTTATTTTGAGAATAGTTTTATGTATTGGGCTTGATTATTATAATCATTTTGCTTGTTTTGATATGGGTTTATAACTGATAATAATTTTTGTTTTTATTATGTATTTTCAGTTTTGTGGATTGGCTGTTGATACTCAGGCCATCAATAGTTCAAACTTTTCCCTCAAGCCTAATTATGTTCCGAGGGGAAGTAAATCTTTGGAACAAGAATTGATTCTTTCTAATGGAAGCAAGTGCTTAATAGGAGATGAAGCTAATGTTTGCCGGACAGCAAAAGGTACCCTTTTTTATTTCGATTAGGCTAGCAACATTATTAAATCTCTACTTTGTAGAACACTTGTATTTTAGTCCTTGATTTGAATTAATTTTAGGTTGTCAAAATATCGGATTTTCAAAAGCTAATATTTGGTTGGAAGGATTTCAAAACTCAATGTATTTGAAAGATATAATACCAAATTAGTTCCTCTATGATACCGAATCAGCCTTTTAAATATGATATTTCTCAATCATGAAAGTACAGAGACCCCGGGCTAGGGACCAAAAGAGCTGATGATTCCATATAATAGAAGACTAATTTGGATATTACACCTATTTGAAAATACTTCATATAACAGATTTTGAATTAATCTGATATCCAAGATTTAAATTTAGTCTCACGGTGTAATCCCATATCCAAAATTTGGATTTATTTTCTAATTTTTCAAATCCAGATTTTCAAATCTTTCTAACCAATCACAAAATTTTAAAATCTGGATTCTCAATTCCATCTAACCAAACACCAGATTTATTTTTTATACGTTGTATTTTGAAAATCAGTTATTTACATCGAACAAGTGATGGTCAGACCACCTAGTCAATTTTACAAGTAATTCTAGTTACCTCGGTCCCTATGTTGTTCCCACTTGTTTTTCCTTCAATCAAAAGATTTTGCTAGTTACCAACAGTCTATTGGCCTATTGGTATCGGTCCCTTGTGTAGAACATAGGTGGTTGGGACGAATCAGGATCGAACCCCAACGACCACAAGGTGAGGGCGTGTGTGTAGATAGTCACGTTGTCCGCCCCTGACTTACCTCATAGGGAGGGGGCACTTGTCGCCTTTGTCAAAAAAAAATAAAAATAAATAAAAAAAATAAAGACTCTTCCAGTTCATGGGACGAAATTGAATGTCTTTGCAGATATCTCTGAGTCTGTGTTCTTTACAGAGGAGAGGATGTACTCACTTTATATGGTATTTTTGGTGATTTGGCAGGTGCTGTAAACGGAAATAGTGGGGATATTGTGACACCTGAAAATCCATCTGCTGCCCCTGTAACTCTTCCTACAGATGGTTCCCAGTGGGTGGATCTGTTTCTCAAGGAGATGATGACTGCCGCTGATCTTGCTGATGCAAGAGCTCGCACATCCAGAGTGCTTGACGTGTTAGAGAATTCCATCATGGCCCGTGTTAGCTCAGAAGCTATACAAAACATTCAAAAGGTACAACACTAATACTCTTTTAATTTTACAAAATCAAGTTCTTGTTATTCAATCTCAATGAACTTCTCATTAATGATGCAAAACCAGGAGAACATGGTGCTTAAGGAGCAAAATAACATCCTAAAACGAGCAGTTGGAATACAACATGAACGACAAAAAGAATATGACACCATGAATGAGGAATTGCAGCACCTGAAGCAACTGGTAACAAAGTATCAGGAACAATTAAGAACACTGGAGGTATGGATTAATCCTTTCCTTTCCACAGCTCATCCACTTTACTGTTTTCATTCCTATGATGTTATTTATTGAGTGATGTATTTTGCAGGTTAACAATTATGCATTGGCCATGCACCTTAAACAATCTCAGCAGAGCAGCTCAATGCCAGGGCATTTCCATCCTGACATCTTTTAGGAATGGATTGATTTAATTTGATTACAACACCATCTGTATTGGTTCATCCAGGAATCATATGTACATGTAACCGTATGGGCACTCTGCCCGGCTTTATTTCTCTATTATTTTTAATAAATGAATGTGATTTATTTACTTAAAAAAAAAAACAGTTGAAAGTTTCTGTAACATTTCCGATATTATTATCAAAAAGATCACATCAGTGTTTGATTAGTATTTTCAAATTATCAATATCTATATCTATGAAGATTCATATCAATTATTATTATTATTATTATTTCCTTATAAAGGTACTTCGCCGGGTGAATAGAATTCTTTCAATATTTTCACAATTGACCAACCTAAAAATTTAATTTATAAAATTTAAATAGACTAAAATATAATTTATTGTATTTAAATTTTAATTAATATTAATTAAAATCAATTTTTAGTCCATCTAATTTAAGAGTTTTTTTTTCAAAATAAGTTTAAAATTTAAATTTTAAACCCAAGTTAACACTATTTATTACGCTTCTATTTGCACAAAAAGATTTTCTACTATGGCTTTTGCTTTGGTTCAACACCGATGATGTCTCTTCCCGTCACTACAAGTGAACTTGCCACGTAGCTACCGACTTCTCACCAAATACTACCTAATCTCTACTTTGTTAAACACTTGTATTTTAGTCCTCAATTTGAATTAATTTTAATATGGTCAAGTTGGTAAAAATTGGGTTTGGATTTTTGAAATTTGAATGACCCAAATTTGACATAATTAATATTAAATCTCTTAGTAATTTATATTTTATGTTAACCGGGAATCTTGTTGGCCACGTGGACCGCCTGGATCTTCAGCTAATTGATGATGACTTCTAATTAGATAGAAGCCTTAAGGGGGGTGTCCTCTTCCCGAGTTCACCTGAGAGGGGGACAAAGAGAAAAGAGAGAACTGTGAGAGGGGTAGGGCTCCATTGCCCGTGCCCGCTCCGACAGTCAAGTCAGTAACTGATCGGAGAAGGAGGAGAAGTAGTAAAGGAGTCTTAAGATTTTTCTTGTTGCTTACCTTTCTTTTTTCTCTATGTATGGAGTTTTGCTCGTCAGGATTCGGGTCCCTGTCTAATCAGCCATCATGAGCGCATGGTGCCCCCTCCTGTCACCTTTTCCTTTATGCGGGTTTGCCTTACTTTATGGGGGTAGGTTGGCGGCTCGTAGATTAGGTGTCATGTTGATGTTTTGGTTGAAAATATTTTGGTTCTTAAGCATATCATTTTATAATTAATATTTAATATTTACTATTTAATAATAGTGTAATAATTTTTAAATATTAAATAATAATTATATTGACTTAGTTTATTAAATATTATAGAAAGCATGTTTTTTTATTCTTGGTGAGCTTTCGGATAGAACTTGGAAATGGTGGGGTTCTCTCAGGCTCAGCCAAGCACTTCAAGGTTTTTTAAGTGAAGTATGGAGAGACAAAGGGGTTATGTTGAAAAATAAAACACTAATTGTTCTCCTCTTTTTGTTATAAATTCTTATCTGATTAATTTTATTCATTGTACCACAGTAGATATATTTTTCAATTGAATGCAATAACAAGTGACCTAAAGTTCATGCTAGGTTGATTATATTGTCTTACGAGTCTTTTTTTTTTTAATAAGGTGATAAATCCCCCTCCCCCTTAGGACTTCAAAGGACATGTACAATGGTAGTCGTCTCAATCCCATAGGCTTGTCTTCTGAAGAACAGCGCCACATCCGACTCTCAGCTTGTAAGAGTGTAGATTCGATCCCGGGCTCGTCTATAAAAGAATCTTATCTCTTAGCAAACGACTTGGATATTATTATCTCTTTTGCAGGAGAATTTCCTAGGATGGTTTAGGATGGCCTGACCGCTTTGTTAGAGAAATGGCAACTACCTGTGACATGAATGATGCAAGAATTCATGCTTATAAATTGATCGAGCAATTCAAGAAGTATCTCGTGGTTCGAGTTAGTCCCGAATCGTTTAAAGTACATGTTCTACTGGCTTAAGATCTGCTTCCTATGAAGTACTATTATGTTGTTAGTAGACTCTGACATGAGTAAAAATGGTGTATTTTCATTTATAGTGTCAGTTATTTAGTTTTGTTTTTGGTCAATGCATCATGCGTATTTGAAAACATATTACTAACATAGAAAATCCAACATGTTGCAATAGATGATGATCACTAGGAATTCGCAAATTAAGGATGTTGTAATATACTCTTTCCCATAACTTAAAATTTTCTATATTTATACTTTATTGGTAAGCTGCTAAATGTTAGGCTTGAATTGGTCTAATACCCAATTTAATCCCTCTATTATATCAAACCGGCCCTTTTAGTCCCTCCATTATAAATTGAGCCTTTTTAGTCCCTCTAATTTCATGATCGTAAAAATCAAGTCCTTAAAGGCATATGTACAGGGACCAAAAAGACCTAAAATGCATATATATATATAGGGACCAAAAAGACCTGTGCGAGAACTTACATTTCTCAATCGTGAAAATAAAGGGACAAAAAAGTATCAAATTATATTAAAGGGACCAAAAGGACCTGTTCGATATTATTAGGCCAGCTTGAATTAGATAACAATTTGCCAAGTGTTAGCAAATGAAATAGCAATTTTGTTCAATATGTTTTATCCATGTAAGAATCAGTAGACTTCGAATCGTCAAAAATCAGAGAAGGATTAGTCCTAGGCTGTTAGTGAAGATCAATGAGGTCTTTCATAGTGAAAGCTGCTCTCAATTGAAAATTGCCTGTATAAAAACATCACTAGATGTATTTATAAAGTAAATGTGCAAGTCTTTCTAACCAGTGCAGTAGTTCCTTGCTTGACACAAACCCAAAAAGGCTCTTTTGCCATCACACATCAAGCATGGATGGTCCTCTTCAACAATACTGAGCCATGCATTGAGCACCATCTCCTGTTCTATTCCTTGTCAATGGCCAACCTTGTTCTAGCAATCTTCCTAAACCTAACAACCATCCTCCTCCTCTTCATGTCTTTGTCACCAACACCACCACCACCACAATCAACCTCTGAGGCTCTCTACAAAGCATCTTCAACTTCAGTTCCCGCACCATATCCACCAAGCAACACGACATGTCCTGTGAGCTCACTGAAGATGAACATGTGCGTCGATGTGTTGGCGGGGCTTGTGCACGTTGGCATTGGACCGGCGGTGGATGTGCCATGCTGCCCACTTTTCTGGGGCATGGTTGGCAAGGATGCCGCAATGTGCTTGTGTATGACCTTGTGAGGCAGAGTCATGGACCTCAACATCTTCATGCCTCTTGCTCTTCAGCTACTGCTTTACTGCGGCCAGACACCGCCTGAGGGTTTCATCTGCCCACCTCCCTCCCTTCATCACCTACACCCATTGATGTATGTGCCTATATAATTAACATATGTACATGCCAGTAGAATGTTTAATCTGGTGAATCTGTTTCATCAAACTCCGATGATACTTATGACCAGCATGAATAAAAGAACAATACAGAGTCTAGTGTTTTTATGTACAAGGAGTGTTGTAACATATTAACCGGTAAATGGCAGAGCATATCATGTTTGAATGCAGAGTTAGCATCATCCTGAGTCTAGTGCTAAGCAAGATGTTAATCACCTCACAAGATATGGTTTTGTAGGAAGAGCAATGCACACTATATATAAAGAGCTTATCTAACAACCTGTAGCTTGATCAATGGCCCTGACGGTCCAATGGAGAGAGAATGTGCAGAAACTTTATGAAGAATTGAGCCTTGTACATCATAGTAATCACCAAGATAATCACAGAAAAACGCAAAATTTTGCATTAAAAATTTAAATACTGGGTAATATCTTAAATTCTAACAAGCTCAAAGTTGGTGACAAAATTAAATCTACTGAACAGAACCACTGTAAGCTATGGTAACAGAGACCTACAAAAGCAAATTACTTTGATCTTGAAAATTCCAAATACCAAGGGTTCAACACAAAATCTGTTATAAGCCCTAATCAAATAAGCTAAATCCCATATCATCATCGGATTCCTCAGCAGGTTCCTCTTTCTTCTCTGGTTCAGCAGCTTTGGCTGGTGCAGCTGCAGTCTCTGCGGCAGCTACAGGAGCTGCTGCAACTGCGAACTTGCTGGGATCCTGTTATGCCGTGAGATTTAAGTCAATAAATTAACTTGGAAAGCCGAAAGATAAGAACTAAATTGTTTGACAAGCAACTTACCTTCAAATACTCTTTGACTTTCTCGGCCTGTGGGTACGAATATTCAGTTGCAAGGGCAACTGCAAGAACATTCTTGTAAGCATTGATGAACAAGTGAGGTGCTGCTGCTAAGGTTGGGTAAGTGAGGGCCAAAGAGAGTGCGGTGACCATAGAAACACCCCCTGCAAACTTCTCAATAAGGTCATCGTCTGTGAGGTCAAGCACCTCAGGACTGAACACTGAGCCATCATTATAGACAGACAAGACAACAAGGCCATACGAGAAGGGCCTTATCCCAAGCTTGGCAAGGAGGGCAGCCTCAGAAGAGCCCACTTTCTCCCCCTTTTTAATCAATTCAACAGGCGTAATAATTTCAACAGTACCCTTGTTAATCTTGGTTGGGATGTTCAGAACCTTGTAAAAGGATAACGAGAGGTATAAGAGTAGGGAAATAAAAAAATAAAAGGTAAATACTTTCACTTTCACTAGAAGGTTGTATAAAACCATGCATGAACAGGAATATCAGCAAATAAATATTTCAACTTCACAAAAAAAACAAAAAGAGGATAAACACAGATATAAGAGTTTGGAAACTAGACATATATTCTAATTGAAGATATATTTTGCGAACCTGGAAGAAGGAGGTTTGTGATGGATCCAACCCAGTGTTTCCAGGAGGGACAATGACATCAATAGGAGCAACTAGTCCAACACGAGCAGGAGCTCCAACCTGATTAATAGAAGAAACAATTACAATTAAGTTAATCACAAACAAAAGAATAAGAAATGTATCCTCCACCGACTCAAAAATGTCAAATCATTTTATGAAAAGAAATATAAAACAAAAACACAAGCCTCCAGGTGCCATGCTTTTGTGAAATAGCCTATGCAACATCAGGGTAAATAAAAAAAACATGTATAATGGTTTAATGGATATTTTATATTTTAATAGATAAACAAAAGGCAGGCTTTAATTGTACCATAAAAGATAAATCTCAGAACTTCTGCAAACTGTTATCCACATATTTATTGATGTCAAAAAGTATACAAATAGCAGCCTAATTCCCAAGGAAACACTTGAATAAAATGTCTTGGTTTGGATTTTGGAGAAATCATGAACAGCTTTGATAATTTTTCATACATCAGAAGACAAACAATGCACAGAATAGCCATTCCAGTACAGAGGAAGACATGCTCATTTGAACTGCTAATATAACATAGCGTGGATCAAATTAAAGCTAGATAACACATTGCTTGTGTATGGACTGGAATTTCATTTTACTAAGCATGCTTTACTGGATTTCTTACTCACCTAAACACAAATTCACAAAAGCCAAACATGCTCACATCAGGTTTCTATTTAATGAGCAACCTGCCTAAAAAGAATTGAAACTAAAATTCAATCTGAAACACTTCTAACAAAAGTATGCTCCAAATTTCATATTCATAAATTCTTCAATAATTAACCATCTATATATGGCCTAATCAACAAGGGCATGTTGCAACTAGGGTTGTCAAATGATCAAGCTGTTCATGAATAGCTTGAGATTGGCTCAGTAAAAGCACGAGCTCAGCTCAGAATTTTGAGCTTTCGAGACGAGCTTGAACTTCAATTTCGAGACGAGTCGATCTCAAGCGAGCTAGGCTCAAAAGCTCAAAATTTACTATTGATATATTAATATATAATATAAATATTATTATATATTAAAATATAATATAATACATGAATATAAATTGATTCATTGTGAATTTACATTGATATTCATAAGATCAAATTTTCATTAAAAACTTTATTTTTATATTATTTGATATAATTCAAATATATTTTTTTAATATTTTATGTCAATGGGAATCGATTTTTGAATTTTATCTTTTGTTTTATATAAATAGGTTGAAATTTTATGAAATATAAATTTTATTTATACAAAAATATTATTATTATTATTATTTAATTGTATAGAACTAGAAGTCTAGAATGATAAAGAAAATTAATTTATAAATAAGTTTTTAATTTTGAGCTAAATCCAGCCAAGCTCAAACTTTCAAAATTAAAATCAAGCCGAACTTGCGCAAACTTATTCGAGCTAATTTCGAGTTTGAGCCGAGGTCGAGCTCAAGCTAGGCAATTTCAAGCCAAGCTCGAGCCGAGCCCAACCCAATCAAGCTCAGCCTGTTTACAGCCCTATTTGCAACTGATGGTTAATAGAGCAGAAGAAAATGATAGAAGATTCAAGAGAAAAAAATTAGCCATAAACTTTCCTAAGTTACTTGAGCATAATAATATTTACATTCAATCAAATCAAAGAATAATCATCCATCCTCTTTCGTTCTCTCCTTTTCCTATGTTCCATCTTAAACAAAAGAAACCTGACCCCTAGGAATAGCTTAGAGATTTCATTAAAATTTTCAGTACATGAAAAATAAGATGGCAACGCTTACTATTTTTTTATTAAGATTTCCAAATTTATAAATAACAAATTACAATTCCACATTAAAAAATTGTGTCAATTTTCTAACAACGACTATGGATTTCATCACCTATCAGTATACCAACAATATGTCAGAAAAATAGCTTAGCAAAAGTAACATTTTTAGATAGAAATGAATATCTACCTTGTACTTAGCGACCTCCTCGCTCACCTCCTTCAAATCTCCCTTGGTGAAGATCATCCCCACATTTCCCTGATTCAAACAAACAACATCTTAAACCCAAAACATAAAAATCAAAACAAAAGAGAACCATATCCAATATCGAAAATGAAAGAAACCATACCACGAGGAGGGGGAGAAGGTTGAGGAACGCATTGTTGCCAGTATTCTCAGCATGGATCTTAATGCAACGGCGAATCAGAGTGTTCTTGCCCATGAGCACCACAGACTCCCCGCGGAGCCCCTGCCTGATGTTCTGCAGCTGGTTCGATCCCACGTTGTCCGCGGCCACGATGAGCAACTGAGTATACTCATCTAGCAAGCGGCAAAGCTTCTTATCGTACTGAACCTTCTTTTCTGCCTTCGAGAGCTTGATCGCCATTGTTGAGATATCGAAGGAGAGATCTGGAGAGAATTCAAACTGCCAAGAATGAGCAGCGAAGCCGTCTTTCTAACCCCGGGCTCTTATCCCCTCTGAAACCCTAGCTCTATCTATAGCGAAGAGGGAAATAAATGATCATCAATAAGATCTAGATCAAACGGTCCAGATGTGATCTCTGGTTTTTCAATTGGATCCGGATTGTTAATTCCCATTATAAAAAAGATCCGAACCCGGTTCTGAGTACCGTTCATACTGCCTCGAGATCAGTGAATTCCGTACCTCAAAGCACAGCTTGTTGGATCCGGATCATTCTCAAGAGACCCGAATCCGGTGCTGCCCTACCGTCTATATAACCTCGAGATGCGTTAATCCAATATCTGGAAGCACATCGGACGGTAGATGATAGTATAATCTCTCAACTGTCTGATTTTCATCGCAAGCTCCTTGTTTCTTGTAGTACGGCTTTAGAGAGGCCCCACTGATGGTGGGGTCCGCATCTCGAGACTAAGAGAGACTCGGAGAAATCAACAATGGCGGAGCTTCGGCACTCGGCGTCGATGGGGAGCCGCGCCTCCTCCTCTCCGGCCAAGCGCGACGCCACTGCCATACCCTTCACTTCCGAGCGCCACCGAGATCATACAGCCGGTGACTACGACGACGATCATCCCCGTCGGGATCGAGACCGAGATCTATTTCGTCACCTCCCTCCTTCCCTTCGATCTCTCATTCCCGTTGACGATACGAGGGTTCTCGCTTATTCTCACTCCAGGATCCTGATTGCGCTGGGTTTTCTCCTGTGTGTTGCGGCGCTTGCGTCACTCCCTTCACTGTGGAGTCGTCTGGTGATACTCTCTATCTGGAGAACTGTTATTTTTTCTGAAAATTTATGGTTTTTGGAGTACTATAGGATCGTTTGAGGGGAATTTGAGTGTTATGTGATGGAAAGAAGTTTCTTGCCTTGGTGGTGAGAAGCTGAGAATTCTCCAGTTTGAGAATCAGGTTGTGATTTTGAGATCTATTGTTGTTGAGATATATATTTGTTTAGTGATAGTTTCCCTTGGGTGCATTGTGACCGTGCATTGGGGTGTTAAAGACTCCATTTTGATGCCTCTGTTGCTTCACACTAGTTTCATTGTTTACTGTTTTGGTAGGCGAGGTTGTCATAGTTTGAGGATCTTCTAGTTTGTGAAAATTGTCAGGTTTAATGAATGTTAGTTTCATTTCTTTCTTTGACCGTGTACTCTGTCTTTGCGTCGTGTGTGTTTGTGCCCATATTTTTGGGTGCCTTTGATGCTGAATGCTTTCTTCATGATGGTTTCATCTCTCATCTCTGTTAGAAGTTCACTGACGATTTGGAGATGATTAGCATGCATGCCTTGTTTGTTCTCTTGTTGAACAGGTGTCACTGATTATGTTTTCATTATGTTGTAGACTGCACCATATTTATGCACCAAGGATGGAATTGTACTTCGGTGTCCATATGTAAGTTTTGATTAAGAACCTAATTAATTTTTCTATGTTTGTGATAGGGTGTTGTTTTAATGGTCCAAAACCTATCGGAATTGATTATGCTATATGTTGCACATAGGTGAAAGAGCCACCTTCTCTGTGGGAGAATCCATACTCCTCTACCACCTCATGGAAGCAATGTGCCGAACTCCAGGAGAATGAGATTTCAGGTGAATCTTGTTTACTGCCAATATCAATTTTGTATATTATTTACATCTATTTTCGGGAAACACTGAATGTCAGTGTGTCACTTTAGCATAAATAGTACTGGATATGAACATGATATTATATGACACATAGTTCTAGACGAATTCTTGTTTTACTGGTTTCAGTGACAGTTGCATTTTAAATATATGTTTTCTTTATTAATTAGTTCCCTTTTTAACTTAATCTATCCTTTTCTCAACCAGGTTATAATTTTCTTATTGGGTACTGGTTGCAATCTTGACTATCATTCTTTTCCCGCAGATCTTCCTCCTGAGAATGAAACTTCTGGTTATATATTTATTCATGCTGAAGGTGGCTTGAACCAACAGCGTATTGCTGTATGTATGCTTCACTTCTACTGAAACTTCTTGTTCACTATAACTGTATATATGCTTTATTTGATGAAAATTTCATGCTCCTGTAGTTCAACTTCTGTATCTCTCTTTTGTATTTAGAGTTTCTTAATTCTATAGCAATCAGATATAATTTACATATCGTTAGATTCTTGCAGATATGCAATGCTGTGGCTGTGGCCAAAATCATGAATGCAACTCTCATTTTGCCTGTTCTGAAGCAAGACCAAATATGGAAAGATCAAACGTAAGATTCTGCAAAAGCATCTTTTGCTACCAAACTAATATATTAAATTTGCTATACAGTTGCAATCCTTTTTTTTTCCTAATTAATTGCATTTTAGTTTATTTTTGACATGCATTGTCAATGACACATGAAAAGTCACAAATGTATGTCCAGACCTATATCTAATTGTTGTGGATGTGCATTTGTGACCTAAGAGCTGCTGTTAAACATGCAGAGAACATGAAGAAATTGTGCATTTACTGCATTTTTATCTAGATAAAAATAAACTTGTGAAAAGTTCGGCTACAAGCATGATAATTCACGTTCAAGACTAAGCAAAAGTGCATCATGTCCGGGAATTAGCTCTGTTTTCTTAACCCATTTACAGATATTGATATTCTAGGAGCTTCCTCTTTCAATAAGTGTTATTGTGCATGAATTGGGATTCCATAGTTATGATGTTTTCGAACCTGAATACTTTTCTGTCTCCACTATCATACTCACCATTTTTTGCTTGGTGAAACTAAGATCAAGTACTTAGGGATGAAGTTTAGGTATGATAAAATGATCAAGGTTATTAATTTTTTCTTACTAGTTAGTGAAGAATTGACTAGGGTATTTGTCACATGCATCAGACCCTCCACAGGTTCTCCAAACATTTCTTTGGCCCATCAAATTTTTCTGATACACCTTTGTTGCTAAACTCAATGCTTTAATTCCTGTTTTTCTTTGTGCAGGAAGTTTGAGGATATATTTGATGTCGATTATTTCATTGAGTATTTGAAGTATGATGTTCGTATAGTGCGTGACATTCCAGACTGGTTTTTGGACAAAGCAGAGCTTTTTACCAGTATAAGGTTGTTGCTGATATTTTCTGTTATATTTCTTTTAGTTCTTTTTTGTTTCTTTTGAACGTATAGTTTTATCCAATATCATATTTTCCAAATGATATAGTTTCTGACCCCTTTGCCGTTGTTCTTTTTATAAATCTAATATTATGGTTTTTAAAATTTCTAGTGGAGCTGGTTTGTTATACTAAATTAAAAATTAAGACAAGGACATATCTAATGTTTTGTGTTCTAAGATTAAACTAAAGTTCAAAACCATGGTTTTATGCCATGATTAGTACTAGTTCCTTAATGCTTATATTGGTTTGAATGCAGATAACATCAGTTTATTAGTTGTTTGTCATAGGTGTTTGATTAGAATTGTTTCATCATGCAAAACTCTCATTTCTAATATTGTCTTCAAACTGTACCTGTGGCAGGCGCACTGTGAAAAACATTCCAAAATATGCCCCAGCACAGTTTTATATTGACAATGTACTTCCGAGAATTAAGGAGAAGAAAATTATGGCTCTGAAGCCTTTTGTTGATAGGTTGGGGTAAGTAGCAGACATGATAGTGACTTGATTAGCCAGTATTTACTGTCCTTTTCTCAATTATGTCTTATTTTCTTGTGGTTAATGGTATTGAATAGTCCATGGGTGGCCCCATTAGCTCTCTGGTGTCTATCATCTATGAGATTCTTGTTGTTTGATTTGATTATATGTATGCAATATTTCAGGTATGATAATGTTCCAGCAGAAATAAACAGGCTTAGGTGCAGAGTCAACTATCATGCTTTGAAATTTTTACCTGAGATCGAGGAAATGGCAGACCTTTTAGCTTCTAGGATGAGGAACCGAACTGGCAGTTCAAACCCTTACATGTAAGTAATATTGGTTGTCTTTCTTTCAACTTATTATTAAAAAAACCAGTGTGGTCTAAAGTTTGACTCTTTTCCAAGCAGGGCACTTCACCTTAGGTTTGAGAAAGGAATGGTAGGCCTTTCCTTCTGTGATTTTGTTGGGACTAGGGAGGAGAAAGCAATGATGGCAGCATATAGACAGAAGGAATGGCCAAGGAGATACAAGGTATTTGAAAATTTCCAATTTCATCTTATGGGAAGCAATGCTATGTTTACACATCAAGTAGAGTCAAATAAGATGAACTTGATAGGGTTTTTCTCATGTATGTTTATGTGCTTCCCTGCAGAATGGATCTCATCTATGGGAGCTTGCCCTGCAGAAGAGAAAAGAAGGACGCTGTCCGCTTGAGCCTGGAGAAGTTGCTGTGATACTACGGGCAATGGGATATCCTAAAGAGACACAGATATATGTTGCTTCTGGACAGGTTTATGGTGGTCAAAACAGGATGGCTCCTCTCAGAAACATGTTTCCCAATTTGGTAAATCTTTTTTCCTTCTCTGCTTAAAAAACTAAAGAAGAAAATTGACTGAAGTTATCCAGCATCAAATTTATGACAACTTTTCTTCTGTGAAGTTCAAGCAATATTGTCATGCGATTCTGACCATGCTTCTATAGATCATTAAATTAAAAGAAGGGAATTATGTTTAGCTGATCTTTTAAATGAGAGAAGATTTTTATTTTGAGGTCTTCCACTGGATGCCTGGGATGATGTTGCCCCTTTTAGCTAGTAACAACTATTATAGATCCCGGACATGACATTGAGTAAAGCCCTTGTTTTATTCTATGAATCTATATATATGAATAACCAGCCAAATGTTGTTTCCAGTATTTTATGTTCTAATGAAAACCTAAAATACCATGTCAATGAATGGATTATCAGAAAAAAAGCAATGAGCAAATGTATTTTAGGTTTTGATTTCATATTTAATGCTTAGACAGTGTTATTTGCAATATTCAAACAAATTCTACTTATTAATAACATCAATAGATTACCTGAATGCATTTCTCATATTTAATAAAACCTTATGCTTCAACGTATTATTGAAATTTTCCTCTGCATTAGTGCTTGTTATTAACCATGAAGAATATTGCTCCAATTAAATTTCACCATGAATACAGGTTTACTTGCTTTTTCCATTGTTGATTTCTTTAACTTGCGGTTGCAGGTTACTAAAGAGGAATTGGCAAGCAAAGAGGAATTGGATCATTTCAGAAAACACGTAACGAGCCTTGCTGCCTTAGACTTCTTGGTTTGCTTAAAGTCCGATGTGTTTGTGATGACTCATGGTGGCAACTTCGCAAAGCTGATAATCGGAGCCCGTAGGTACATGGGACACCGACAGAAGTCCATAAAACCGGACAAGGGGGTCATGTCGAAATCTTTCGGGGATCCCTACATGGGCTGGGCACCCTTCATCGAGGATGTTGTGGTCACTCATCAGACACGGACTGGCCTTCCAGAGGAGACATTTCCCAACTATGATTTGTGGGAGAATCCTCTAACACCATGCATGTGCAGAACATAAACCTACAACATTTTTGCCGCTGCTTCTGTCTAGTTTCTTTTAGCACAGAAAATACTCGTATATTGTTATAATGATCATAACTTGTCAGGTTTTGAAGCTAAAAGTTCTTGGCATTGTAATATTGTTAGAAGTTATGGTGAATCTTTGCCTGCTTAGCTATTGATACACCATGTAATGTAAGTGCTTTGTAAATCTATTTTTGTTTATCTACATTATAGAACCTTTTTAGGTTTATGTATTGAGTGAACTATTTTCCACTTCCAGTTCTTGTGTTGATGTTTGATCAGATTATGTTGGGCACTTTATTGCATTCATTTCATGTTTGTTAGCCCTCTAGAATGATTCAAGTATATGTCATTAATTAGAATAAAGGGATGGAATTTTGTTTATTATATTAGCATATATTGTATTTATTATTGTTTCTTTTCATACACACCCTTGTAAAATTTATAATTTCTTGTATGCCCTTATAAGGAAGTGATTTCATGATTTGTGGTTCTTATACACAGGGTACTTATAAAATAAATAAATAAATAAATAAATAAAATGCTTTTAAATATGTTTATGGGAGTAGAAAATGGGGATGAATGTAATGCTAGGGGCGTTTATTTCACTGAAAGTGGTGGGAAAGTAAGGGAAATACCACTTCCTCTCACTTCAGCATTTTCTCCATTTTGGCTTAATCTCATTTCGATTTTTTTATCATCATAAATACAATTTTCTCCTAACTTTCAACCATTTCGAGTAAATGAGATTTCCGTCCATTTTTTTCACTTCTCGACATAAGTGAATAAATAAGAAAAATTGAAATGAACGCCCATAATTGAGGTTGAACCAGAAAGGAAGCATGATTTTGGCTAAACCTTTACCTTTTTTTTCTCCTTTTATTCTATTATTGTCAAAAACATATATTTGCAAATATTCAAAATAATCAAAGAAGTGCAATTAATTCCTAGTAAATTTCCAAATCCTATTTAGCTCTTAAAAGAAACACCATCAAAATTACCTTGCTAGGCAAGGCATCCAGAGGAGAGGCATCTATCTCTTCACATACTCTCCTACCTAACAAAAGATTGATATGAGAGATAAAGAAAAAAAAAAAAACCATAAGAATATCAAGAGACAGAGATCACTACACAGAAAAATAAAAAAAACAAAAATAAAAGAAAAGGATCTCATTCACATCATGTGCACAGAGAACATGCAAAAAGAAAAAACTTTTCTTTATCACCAAGAACATGATATATATCATCTCTAACATCATGTGCACATAGAACATGAAAAGAAAAGGCTTTCCCTTATCCAAGAACCAAACTGATAGATATCCAGAGAGAGAGAGAGAGAGAGGATGATGATCTCTTGACATCATGTACAATAAAAACAAAAGGCTTTTTCTTATCATATATATCCAATAACCAAACAGATAAACATCAAGAGAAAGAGACAGAGATGATGATGTAGTTAGACAGTCTCAAGAGGCTTAGAGGAGGACTTGGCAGCACCAGAAGGCATGGACTTAGACCTTCTCATCATCCACGTTGAAGAAGATGACCTGTGAAACCGGCACCGGAACGAGCCTTGATGTGTCGTCGGAGAACAGAGACACCTCCCACCACCACCACCACCACCACCACCTCCACCTCCACCACTTGTAGTACTCTTTGGAGAAGAAGATGAAATGGGAGCTTGATGATCGTTCTTCATTATTCCATCCTTGGGAGATGAAGATGCCATGCTTGTGTTTCTCAGAGCTTGAGAATTGTTAGTAGAGAGAGAGAGAGAGAGAGAGAGATATGAGAGTTTGGTGCTTGTCTTTGTTTGTATTTGTAGCTAGAGTTTGCTTTCTTGTGTTTGTATCTCTATTTTCTAAACATGGGAATAAGTTAGTTACTGCTGCTACTTTTTCATATCTAAATGGTTTCATGCTTTAGATTTCAAGGGATTCCCTATCTTCTTAGATTCTCTCTCTCTTACAAGATATCTATGTATATTTTAAAGAGAATTGACAAATATACCCTCTCAAAATTATATATATACCAAAGACCTCTTTGGCGTAATAGTACCACCATCTAGCGTCAAATGGATGGTCTCGTATGAGATCTCCTTATAGTCGATTCTATATCTTCTGTTTCAATATATATGTGTATATACATTAAAATGAAAATAACAGTTTTAAACAGAAGAGTCATTAAATCGACATTATAGTGGGACAATTTATATAGGCATTAACTTATCATTAAAGGCTAGGTTAAGTAGAGGCTGTTGATGTAATGATACATGGAAGGGAGTATGTCAATTAAGAATGTATAACCGCCATGATCCCTATTAGTGGAAGCATATTGAACTAACTTCGTGCAATTGTGCCTATCCTTTGAATCGCTCATGGTCGCTTCGCTGCTTGGCTAATTTCAAAATATATTTATGCATATTATATCCATAAATCAGCTGAAATTTTTTTAAATATTTTTTTTATAAGTATCCATTTTTCAATTATATTAAAAGGTGAACCTAAAACGTTATTTCTTAAAAAAAAATAAGTTGGTTTTTATATATGTAGGGGCATATATGTATTTTATGTAAGCTTCAGCTCTCTATAGATGGACAAAATGGATTGGAGTTTCTGATTTTAAGTAATAATACTTTTTTGGGTGGGTTGGGACTTTGGGATAAAATAATAAAATATACCTTCAAACTTATCCGTTTGATTCTCTATTTTTATAATTTAAATCCATAAATATTATATTATATTATAAATAATGACAGTCACAATCTAACAATAATCAAAGAGCACATGATAAATTATTCAAACCATAAATCCATATATTTAATTTCATTTTTGTTAAACTCTTATGTTTTTGTAAAACAATCACTCATAATTCATAATTGTGTTTGATAGGGGGTTATTCCACTTGGGAATAAAGAATAACTTTTGAAAATTTTTGAATTTTTTGGAGGGAAATTTTAAAATAAAGGTATTAATGATAAGATGGTGATGTGTTGACTATTCATCGCATGCTTTTATGCTTAAATCTTAATTAATGATTTCTATGGGAAAATTTTTTCATAGTGGAATAGGGTTATCCTCGTGATAACCCCTTATCAAACATGAGATTATTTTGAAACTTCCTGATGGATAAAAATAAATAAATAAATAAATCTAAGTTTTATGTGAATATTAGAGGTTTTAATTCTCTCCAAGAATTAAGAGAAGTAATTAGTGTAAAGTGGGCAGCTTCACAAGGAGAATGAAATAAAAGCTCAATCATGAGAGTCATGACATGTAATAAATGAATATGAGGGAACCTGGGACAAATGATTCAAACCAAAGTATATATATCTTAACTCATCTTCCCTCTACCTTTTTATAAAGATTTAATAAATAAATCACTGGCCAAAACTTAAACCACTTGTACAATCACTAAAAAAAAAAAAAGAACTCCTGCCATGTGCGGGGTCTGGGGAAAGGTCAGACCATTTGAATCTATTATACACAACCTTACTCTACTTTTTTTTGCAAAAGATTATTTCCATGACTCAAACCCGTGACATCTAGATCACATGACGAGAACTTTACCGTTGCGCTAGGACTCAACAAATTAAAATATATGTATAATAAGTTTTGGAAATTCCGTTTCCGATGAAATCATGCATTCATGTATATAATTTCCAAATATTTATCTCCACATAAACATTTTTTCGGGGATAAGGAAAGGGGGAATCACATATAAATCTTGTGACATTGATCAAAACACACCAACTACCATGTGTGCCATGGGAAATGTATGGTGTACGTGTGTATGCTAAACTTTGAAATTTGAATGGTCTACAACACCATTGCATAACACAGCTCAATCAATTTGCATTGTCTAATCTTTAAATATTGAAATTTATGAATATTTCCAACAACAAAAAAAAAAAACTCTCTCTGTCTCTCTCTCTCTATCAAGTCAAGTCAAAGAAGCTAATGCTTGTGATTGATGATAAGATCATATCTGAATTGCAATGACTAATGAAATACATGAATCTGATAACTAGGAACACAATGGCTGCTCAAGTCCTGTGAAAAAATTCCGACAGGTGGTGTCTAAAGCCAGGTCCTAGCCCGAAAAAATTAAGCTCAACCAACTATCTACAATCAGAACAAAACTGAAGCAGATGTATTTTCAGTTTGATCTCTCTTTCGGCTTCAATAATATGGGGCATCGGTCTGAGTTTACTCTTAAAAAGTCTAATGAAGTTGGCTACCTTAAAGCAGAGAAGCACAAATGAAAGAATCTAATGAAGAGTGCATTAAGTGCACCACACGAGCTAAACGTCCCTAAGAAAATTCTAATCATCAAACTCATTTTCATTGAAACAACGTCAAGGACCAAATTAGAGGAATGTGATTGGCGGGGACCAAGGATATATTGAAAGGATGAGAAATGGCAGTGAGATTCCACAATTCAATCATCCAAACATGTCCATTTCAATGGTGGTTAAGAGAAAGTGTTGCTTTTCATGTAATGAACACATATTTCTAAGCCATGTTTACCTTCTAGTAGGAGAACTAATCCAAAAAGATAAGACGCCGATATTTTGGAAATCATAGCCCGATTTGTGTGGTTCAGCAAGCATCAATGTTAAGAAGTCTGGAGGAGCAGACATGTTACTGAAAAATACAATGCAAAGCAGCTTCCATTAGTTATGCGCATCAGATATTTTCCGAAAGAATCAAGCAGAGAGTTCATAAAAGAGTAATAAAACATTTGGTAGTACCTTTTCTAACATTGAAGATTAGCATGATTTTTTCTTAATAAAACATTACTTTGAGAGTTTCTTTAAGTAATTTGTTACGCTTCTCTGCAAGATACACTTTGAATGTTATGTTTTGGAGTAGCATATCTTCTTCCAGATTCCTGTCCTCTTTCATACTCGACCCCTATGTACTGGGGGATATGATCAAGATCAATCTGCTCACTGACATAAAAAGATTGGGATGTGTCAATAAGCCTCCGAATGTCATGAGAAATTTTAAATGGTGACATTTCCCAGACCAAAAACATTCTGCACTGTGTATTGTTTAGACCTCATTCATCCTTTAAGTAGCTTCAGAAATGTTGATATCCATTGGCAACAATATTGAGATCATCGAGTGGAATTGTAGCACTTTTCCCAAGCCGAATACAAAACCTTATACCAAACATAGAAACAAAACCTTTCAGTAATTTTAAAATAAAAAAGATAAATGAATAACTCTTTGTTGTTAATAAGCTAGCTAAGACTTGAAAATTTGGTATTACCTTGTCAGAACCATTCAGAACCATTAGACATCAACTTCTCCATGACATTGAAGAATGAATTAGTTAGCTCATCAATGTAAATTCCATCAGTGGCAAAAAGCAGTGATGCACACTCAGCTTCATCAACCTCTGATGAGGACCATGAGTACTTTGTCCTGGACTCTTAAGTTTATAAAGTGAACAATTCTAAAATAATGTGGCAATGCCTTTTAGAATGCAAATGAAGAAGATTGATCTTAAGTCTTGTAAACCATTCAAAAATGACTAATATACATTTAAGGTGATTAGTTTTCACCAGATCCTTCGGATATTGAAGGCATAACGAAGTCTGGTTTTGTGGCACCCAAAGCGCAATATATCTGATCAATCTCTGGGACTCAACTTTCATCAACATTCTCGGTTATATATCAGTTACTGGAATGAACATGCAAGGAACAATAGGATCTCCTTAATGAAGGCCACTTTTGGAACCAAACTCCCTGAAGCCTCACCATTAATCAGTACTCTAAAAGTTCCAATAGTTAACAGGTCCTGCATCTACTCCACCCATTTATCTCCAAAACAACATACATTCAACATCTCCAGCAACACTCACCAATTGATTTTTTTCATATGCTTTCTCGAAATTGAGATTGGTCATAAATCCTTCACTTCCTTTCTTCTTACAGGCATAAATTGTTTTCTTGGATGATTGCAACTCCCTCAAAAATCCAACTCTATGCATAAAAACATGTGGTTTTGGAGCTTTCAGATCATCAATCACACAATCCAGTCTCAAAGAGAGCAACTTAGACTATGCCTTTAACAGTACATTGGTCAACCTAACCAGACTGAACACATTTATATCAGAAGCCCTGGCCAATCTTGGGGATTAAGATGATACAAGTTCCATTCAACAAGCTCTATCTATTATGATGGGCTTTGGATGTGTTTTGGGGTAGAATATTTTCCATATTTCCAGGTCCTTTCCTCTTTCATACTCCCTTATGTACTGGGGGATCTGATCCAGATCAATCTCCTCACCAACAAAACAAGGACGAGATGCGTCATTAAGCCTCACACATTCTGCGAAAGTTTAAATGGTGAGATCTCACAGTCATGAAGCATTCTGCAATGTATTGTTCATACCTCTTTCATCCTTTAAGTAGCTTCGGAAGTGTTGGTATCCATTGGCAACAATATTGAGATCATCTAGGGTGAAATTGTACCTCTTTTCCAATGCCAAATACAAAACCTTATATCAAACATCAGAGTCAAAACACATTAGTTTAGTTATAAAAAAAAATACAAAAAAAAAAAAACTTTCTATCAGTATGTTAATCCTTCCTATCTTTGGTATTACCTTCTCAGAACCACATGACATCAACCTCTCTACAACATTGAAAAATGAATCAGTTAGCTCATCACTGTAAATTACATCGGCGGCAAAAAGCAGAGATGCATCCTCGGCTTCTTTGACCTCTGATGACGACCATGAGTACCTCATCCTGCAGAGTGTGTTAATGAACTGAACAATTCTAAAGAAACCAGGCACCGACTTTTAAAAGGAAATGAAGAATAAATAAATGATCACTACTTATAAAAGTTTATCAAAAGTTCAAACAAATGCTTCATGGATATGGAACTGCAGTTGACTGAGGACAAACTTATCTTATTCAGTGTCATATTGAAACCATACAGAATTAAATCAAAATATCATGAAAGAGAACAGCTCAATAATCACCTCTGTGGAGATGTTATGTCAGATGGTCCAATTTTAGGTGGCCATGACTCTTTCCAATTAAATTCTCTCACAGGTACAGAATATTCATGGTACTTGTGGACACTGGAATTGATCTGAACATTAACAGCACAGTTGTCTAAGACTTCATCCCCTCTATCTGCAGAACATCACGCTAGCAGACCATTTACAAAGAAATCCATGAAGCAGAAAACTATAACCGTAGAATTTAGAAATGCTAACTTGCACTTTACAACAACAGAGTATGAAATTAAGTCTGCAACATGAGATGATGCTTTTCAAATAGAAGAATGAATTTTCAGCTATATCATATGTATAGGACATGAAAAAAAAAATATAAACTATGGTTGTGAATGAATCAAAACATGCACATATATCTTCAAGCATTACTATTTTTTGGTTAGGTATATTTTATTAGAATTCTGAACTTAAACAATGAAGTTCTCCTTTAAATATCCTGTGTTCTTTTTCTGATCTTTATAGGGATTCTGCGATACCTAAATGATAGCCAAAGTTGGCAAACTTGAAAACCATGATACATCTGCGGTTCTTTGGAAGTATGCCAAGCCCAACCAACAGCAGAGAATAAAGAATGCAGAAAGCAACTAAAATAAACAACATTTGAGAAAATGACCACAATAAAATCTATAGCCCAACAACTGAAGAAAGTTTAAACATTGCCATCAGATTTTAGATTACTGCTAGCAATAATGCAAAGAAGACAAGGGACATAACTAATTCAGTATTAAGAAAGATAGCTGAATACCTGTTATAAAGATTTTCCTCGCAACACGAGCAAGTAATATACCAACCAAACCTGGCAAAAGAATCACATAGTGATTTAAGTGTATGCAACACAACAGTTGAATTGCCCAAAAGGGAAGGACCTTTCCAAAAGCACTTAAGAAAGCACAGAAACAACGTGAAGACTTCCCATGAGGCATTTAGAGGATGCCATATCTGCAGGAGTATTCAAGGTTACCTGTTCCAGCACCAAGTTCTAGTGCAATTATGTCATCAAAGTCGCATGATGTGGAACTTTTGTGCAACACAAAATCTGCTAAAACCAAAGCAGCTTTCCACACCTGAAATTTGTGCAACATAACCAAAAGAAAATTACTTCCAACGCATGCAGGGAGGAGCAGAGCAGTTTTTATTGGAATTCTTCAAAGGTGGAAATGAGCAACGAGCTTTACTTGCAATCCAACACTGGGAAGTGACGATGTGATACTATGTTGGATAGTCACATGACAATTCAGACATCTCTCTGCACTCAAAGAAAATAACTAGTTCAGTCTATATTAGAAACATACATATACCCATAAAAATATGCAAAATTTTAAGGTTAAGTAGAATAATAACTCATTTTAAGTTTCAATTGAATTAAATCATAGCTCAGAGGAATTTTCAACGCAACATATGTATTAGCATGGGAAATATGCCAATTGTAATCAAACGAACAATTACAAGTGCATAAACGGAAAAGTTCCTCTAAGTTTTACCGTTTTCAAGCATAAAAGTACGTGAGCAACAAGAAACAAGAGAGCTTTGTAATCAACTATGTCAGGTGCACAATGTGAAATTAGTTGACTACATTCATGGCATAGTTGATCTTTATGGAAACATACATTATTTATTTGTGTTAATAGTCTGCTGCTTGATGTCAATACTAAACATAATCAATGCTTGGAACTTGCATTGGGTGTGATAAGGTCTCTATTGGGCATGATTGTTTTAAATAGTTAATCAACTAAGCTTGTCAGAACACGTAGGAAATTGATGTTTAAATCAATGTATCATTAAATCCATTATAGGATAAATAGGGTACAATATAAGAGAGTATTAGCAAAGAAGGCAAAGTGGTCATTGAACTTGCATATGCATCTGCTACATAATTGATGCAGAAATGAGCATACAAAAACCAAAACTCAAACATGTAGAAATAACTCGACACTGAATAACTACCAGAATCAATACTCTCAAAACTTACTAGAGCTATTTCTTCTTCGCCTACTTAAAACAAGGTCACCATCTTTATCAAAACTAAGGTGACTTGAGGCATCCTTGACACAAACATGATGACCAATTTCACATCGATTTGGCACTGTTGAGAATGATTCCCAGGTGCATCAGTGAATATTCCAAAGAATAACTATAGAAACATTGTAGAATTCTAAGTACAAAAAAAAAAAAAAAAAAAACTCACAGGAATCACAGCTTTGGAAAGTCTTGTGATGGTCACCATCACTGTCTACAGTATGTAGGGTTGAAGAGCTACCACTTGAAGCTGATCAGTACAATTTCAAAGATTCTTGAGATGGAAGTTCCAAATATTTCAATTTAATAAAATAGAGAACAAACACATACTTCTTGTAAGTTACCACTCTTTGAAAGTTTAAAATGTGTGCATCTTATCAGTTATCACCATATGATTCATACAGCATGTATGCCATGATATTTCTAGCTAATCACAATAGTTCATGGATCAAATCATAAACTACCTAAAAATGCATTTGTATATAGAGCAGACAAAATAAAGACATGGAAAATCTTAAAGAAAGTTTAATTTTTATATGGAAAAATATGCCAATCAACAGGTCATAGTAGAGGAAAGGACCATCCAAAAACTAACAGATAACCATCCTAAAGCACTTAGCTTTCATCCAAGATTATGTGGGCTCCGCATTGATATGGGCCATGGAGGTCAGATTCCATTTTGGACAGACAAGTGGATCAACCTCAAGGGACATTTGGGCACCTCTTTTCAGTATTGTGGGGAATCTAAAGTTAAACATCACCTAGATGTTAGGCAAACCCACAAGAAATATTAAGAAATACTCTTATTCCAATGAAACCTAATGAAATACAAGGAAGAGGAGCTTACAAGACTGAATCAACATTATATTTGTCAATCCCTAGGCTAAGAGAAAAGGGAGAAGGAGATGGAGGAGATTCAAGGTTGGGGGCAATTCACAACCAAACCATTTGATAGGTTAGACAATAACAGTAGTTTGAAAAAAAAGTTAGGTCTTAGGTTATAGGAGTTTCTTACCCATGAAAGTTCAGGCCTTCTACTAGCAAGCCTTCTATAATTGTATCCCACTATGGACAGCGTGTAAATTATGTATGTCTGCAGATGACTCTGTATATCAATTCTTCCTTCAGTGACCTTTCTTTGTTTGAGGTTGAACTCACTCTTGTGATACTTTTGGTATGGGAGAGCTCTCTAGGAGTCTAGTGGAGTTGGGCGGTAGTTGGCAGGAGAGTCAGTGAATAACATGCTCTTGTTGGTCATTGCTGTTTTTTAGGTAATAAGAGAGTGTGTCAATTCTCACCCTATCAAAGGAGAGGGTCAAAATGGAGCTGATACAATCAAAGGATGAGGATTCTTCCTCATAGTAATCTAGGAACCTCTTTTTGGCCATTGTTGTTTCTGTCAGAATGTGATATTATTTGTTTTACGACTTATCTTCCTTGTATCTTCACTCTTTGACTTACTTTCTTACCATCTTCTAATCTTGTCAAACCACAATTTTATCAAGTAACATCTTCTAATTCTACTTCATTAATATAAAAAAAAAATTAAAAAAATATATGCTCTTTATAATAGTTTCTAAATTACAGAATACAACTCCTCCCTTTCCACCTCACTCTGATTTTCTCAATTTCAAACATACATTCACTCAATTTGAGTTCCAAAAGCATTGCAGTGACAGGATAAGTTCAAAACTAAATCAAGAATGTCAAACAAGTGATCTTAGAAAAACAGAAATTTTATGAATCGTCACCATAAAAGCAATGAAAAAGGAAAAGCATACATCTCAAAGAAAGCAAGCTAGGGTTGTTTTCACTGACCTGTAAGAGGGACAGTGAAGGTGAAGAGGGATGTATACGGAGCAGAGGAGTGAGGCGGGCACCCAAGATGAACCTCGCTCATCACCTGCTCGTCTCCTCCTTCCATTGAGAACGAACCCTTGGTACCGGCAAGGACGGCTGCGAAGAGAGGATGAGGGGGGAGGGAGGGAGCGAGCGAGCAGACGAGCCGGGTTTTGGGATTTTTATCAGTGTACCCCTGAAAATATATTTAATGTTTATTTGACGTTGTAAATTAAAAGGTTATAAGAGAGTTTTGAATATTATCCGGTGTTTATTGAAAATAATCTTGATATATAATATATTGACTATTGAGGGGTGTGCATGTAAAACTATCCGTCATCCGTATATTAGTGTTGTCGCAAACTGAGGCTTCACGATCGCAGAACTAGGGCTTGTTCTTCTCCCCTTTGATTCCAAGACTAGCCATGTCTTCGAAGCAAGGTGAGATCGTCTCCCTCCTCGAATCTCTAATTTTCAATCTGATTCTTTGAATTTTCGATCTTAATGCTGTTTTGAGGGTTTCAGGTGGGAAGGCGAAGCCCCTGAAGCAACCCAAGGCCGAGAAGAAGGAATACGATGAGGTGCGTTTCGATTTAAGAATTAAACTGTTCTGTTGATCTTATTGGCATGTGTAGGAATTGAGTCATGGATTGGCTTCCCGTTGGTTGATTACCCTTTGAATTGATCGTTGTAGTTTTTGAATAAGGAATCAGAGGAAAAGGTTTGGGGAAGACGAAATAAGATTACAATTTCTTGTTCATAACTTTGGGAAGGAATCAAAAGTTTAAAACTTTTAAAAGCTTTTCAGGGCAATTTGTTGAAAAAATTAGGGTTCTGATCCAATTGCGTCCAAATAGTAGGTTATGAAGTTTGATAAGATATTGAACTGATAACCAAGTGCTAAGTATACAATGGAAATTATGCGCAATTTTATACTGTTAATTTATTATCTATACCCAAACCCTAATACCCATCACTTGTTACCTAGTTTTTATTTTTTTTAACCTATTTAATGAGATACCCATGATCAAGTTTCTGCTTACTCTAAATGCATATATATTTATGTAAATAGGGCAATTGCTTCTTAGGGTTCTGCAATTTATGACAAGGTTATGATATAGGTGAAGTGGCATCATAGAATTCTCCCAAATTCCTTCATATGCAAGTGTTAAGTTGTGTAATATGTGAGTGTGGCAGTAGTTTTTGTATTTCTTTAAAGGTTAATGCCTCGTGCATGTTTGCACCAAAATGTTGGTATGGTTCAATTATTTGGATTATTAACCGGTTGGCTATATTTTAGCATGCTTGCCTCTTCATATAATAGATTCTGGATTATTTTCTCCACTTTTCCACTTTGCAAATAGTGAGAGTTCTTGTAGCTTTATTGGATGAGATGTTTAATTTCATTTCTTAGTTTCTTTAATACAACATGATTATTTTAAAGCCTCGATGCTAAAACTGTTGTGTAATGCTTTTAAAACAATTGTAAAAGGTGCCACTATCCAGTATTAAAAGGTGCTTTATCTTGAGTTATTTAAAGGTTTATGCAGGCTAACTTATACCAAATGAGCTATTAATTTTCTTAAGCTGGATATTCACATAACGCCTGTGTGCTTGGATCATTTAACTCTTGTTCTGGAAATAGATTGATATTTGTGGAATATTAACAGTCCAGCCTAAATATGAGGCACAGTGTATTAGATGTAATAAGTCTTTGCCTTATATGATCTTGAACTGCTAACTACATTTGAAAATATAACTCAATTCTTTACCTGTGCATTTCCTGGTGCAACTCAGATTGATTTTACCATGGTTTTTTTTTTTTTAATTTACTACAACTGTACAACACGTCAGTTCTATACTTCCTTTAATGCAACATTAACAAGGTCTACTTTGGTTTTGGTGTATTAAATCAACTCAATCACTTTTTTTTCTTGGTTGCTTTCTTGGATGTTTTTGCTTCGATTATGAGAGCCTTATCAGAACTTTGAACTTTTGAAATCTGCCGGTCTTTTCATTTGAGTTGTTAATTGTTTTACTTTTAATGTTGTTTCCAGAATGACAAGGCAAATCTTCAGAAGAAGAAAGACGAGGAAAAGGTAAATTTCTTGTCTAGTTCAAGTACCATCAACTTCTATACTAAATACAGTAGTTGCCTGGTATAACTTACAGTCTAATGGTAACAATGAAGTTGGCAAACAGTTAAAATGGAACCAAAACTTCAACTTTAGATTTTTATGGGACATTCAAACTTTTGAAATTTGTATTCCTTCATCCTTTCTCTTTGAAGTTTAAAATGAATGATATTGGTCAACTGAGGGGAAATGGTTGCTTGTGTAATGTAGGCACTGAAGGAGTTACGCGCCAAGGCATCACAGAAGGGGGCATTTGGAGGTACTGGGCTCAAGAAGAGTGGGAAGAAATGACCATCATACTCCCTCTTGTAATATGATAATATGATAATGTTAAACCACTATGTGAATCTAGTTACCGAGTGCCTTTACTTGTGAAATAGATATGTGATGATGTAGAGTGCAAATAAACTCTTCATCCCATCAATTGTTCGAAATCAACCTTTTCTCATCCATGAATTACAGGAAAGTTATATGTGATGAAGTACAATGTCAATGGAAATTCTTTGATTTCAATCAAGCTTGCAAGTTATTTGTCTATACATAAAATGAAAGTATTATCCTCTTTTGTTTGTTCTGGTGGTATGAAAATTGACGAGTTAGGAGAAATGATCTAATGGACTCGGTTACATGGATGGAACCATCCATGGAACTAAGTCCATGTATGATCTCAACCACAAAAAACACCTCGAGATGTGTGGGCGGCACACATCTCCTGGTGTTCTTTTTGGGCGCCTCACAATATGTGACACTCACACATCCCGATGCATCATTTGTGGCCGAGATCATCCATGGATTCGGTTCCATGCATGGATAATCTCATCGAACCGAGTCCATGGGATCATTTCTTGATAAATTAGTTCATTCTGGTTTTGTCAAAAGCTCATTGGGAGCATTTAATTCAAGCCCAAAATTATGATCTTGTGAAAGTTGGTATAGAAATCAGGGCACTATTGATCAAATTAAGATTTTGCTGTCTGATATTAGTGTATTTTTAAGATTTCAAGCAGTTTGGTGCCTCACTCCTCAGCATTGTTTCTGATTGGACTGGTGCTGATTCTCTTGTCCAGAGAGCAATCATTCATTTGCCAAGTTCTCTCTCTCCCTCCAGAACTCACCTCAAAACATCATGTGTGATGCATATGGGAAGAAGTTGCATTGGATCAGGCACAAACTCCAAAAGCTGAGCACAGTGACTAAGTGCCCTCCCTTGTACTAAAACAGTTAGGTTCTCACTTGAAATAAAAGTTTCATATAAATTATCATATTTTATACATATCTAACATCTGAGAACTTTTGCCATAAATAAACTATAATTTATCCACTTTAGTCAAAATTAATAAATAAATAAATAAATAAGATCTTAAGTTTAAGATTCAACAAAAAAAAAAAACTACTTCTTTAGTTGCAAGAGCATATGTGGAAATGGATGATGAAATCTAATTATAAAACTAAGTTAAATAGATTAAAATGGTAAAGAAAGATTAAAAAACAGAAAAGTAAGATGGTGGGTGATGAATTGGAAATTGGAATGAAAGAGGATGATGGTGGGTGGAGTTGGGGACAGTGGGCAGCCCCACCAAGCACAAAGAATGAAAGAAAGGGGGGCAAAAGCCAGTAGCCAAAACCCAAAAAAAAACACCCCACCACCCTCTGCACTCCATCATCTTCATCTGACACTCTTCCACTACAACTTGCTACAAAAGCATACATCACCTTTTTTTTTCTTATTTCAAACTTGTATGCTATAGAGCATGCATCAACTTGTATTTTTTTTTATAAAAAAAAGAGTAAAATGGAATTTATAAAATCTTTTTGAATGGTTTAGAGTTTGTAATAATTAATATTTTGACCTTTTTTGCCCAAATTTGAAAATCTCATTTTAACCTAAAAATTTGGATTTTTTTTAAATTAGCTGACAAATGACCCTATGAGGGATTTAAAGGACGAACAAGCTCAACGTGTCAAATACCTCTAAATAGAGAACATATCACTAAGTGGAGACTCGAACCCGAGACCATATGTCTGACGTAAGTTAGTGGTACCGCTAGATCAAGAGGCATTTCGTTAAAACATCGTCATAAGTGTTTTACTTTTACTTGGCTCTGTTTTTTTTTTGTGCATAAAAGCCTAGAAACATGCACTCCTACTTTCATTTATTTAGTCTTTGGATGGTCTTGTTTGTCAAGTGAGTATTTGTTTTGTTTCTATTCATGATTTTCCTTTCTTATCACTAAGAATAGTTTGTTAGCTAGTGATTTTGATTTGATGTTTGATCTGAATTTCATTTGTTCATAAAATAAATCAAACATAACTAAAGAAAACCTAACTTGATATTTCAATTTCATTTAGAAGTGGAAATATGAAAGAATCCATGAGTTTAGGCAACATTCCACCATGATCACTCCCATTAGTGATGTCCCCACTCCCCTTCTAATGCACATCATTTTCTAGTTTCCATCCATGAACTCTCCTTTACTTTCTTTACTTTTTTGTGTTTTTACATATATAGCCCTGTAAAATCATTTTATGACATACATACCCAAAAAAATACATAATTCCATATGTATCCCTAAAAAACCCATATTTTTACATCAACACACAACTGTAAAATATGTCAAATGACTGAAATATCCTACATAAAAAAAACATTCATTCCTTGCACATGTTGCGGGGCTTGTTTGGATTGACTTATGAAAAAATTGTTCTTTTTCAGTTTGATAAATAAACTTTAGATTAATCCAAAAATAGTTTTATAATAATAATAATAATAAATAGAAATAAATAATTATTATAGTAATTAAGGGTGTTTTGGTAATTGACATTTTTTTAAAATAACTTTTTGAAAAGATTTGAGCGGTGTTTTGGTAATTGACATTTTCTAAAATAGCTTTTACGAAACAATTTTTTTAAAAAGCTACAAATCACTGGATTCGAAGAAATAAAAATAGTTTTTTTTTTCAACTTTTGTTTTTCTGAAAAAACTATCCAAACGGTGTTTTCTTTCCATAAATTGTTAACTTACTAAAAACAACACTTCATGGAAAAAAAAAACATCATCCAAACACCCCATTAAGTGTCATTATGATGTAGGAAATCACCATTGTAATTGTTCATTTACCATAATATTGGGAATGAGACTTCCTCGCTCCCCCACTTCGGTATTTTTCATGATTTTGGGTTTAGCTTTCATTTTTTATCACCAAAACGGGCACTTAATTTCTCCCATTTTTTCACTATTGGATATTCTTTTGTGAAATAAATGCACCCTAAATATAAATCTTTTGTAATAACATATTAACCAAATTCTGCAAATTGACCCTAATATCATATACCTAAAATATAATAATACTAATATTTTTTGAATAATATATATATGCCAACAACAGCAAGGTTATACATGTAATTAAACTATTTTTTTAATCTCTCCCTCATCACCTCACTTTATATATATATAAAGAACAAAAAAGAAAAGAAGTGAAAAATAAAGTCCTCTTCTTCTTCTTCTTCTTCTTCTTCTTCTTCTTCTTCTTCTTCTTCCTGTGAACTAATTAATAGAAACTCTAGCTATTTATTTTTCTATCTATCTATCAATATATTATAATAAATATAAAGTTGTGTTGTGAGTGAGAGTGAGATCAGTACTGAGATCGATCGATCGATCGATGGAGAAGAGCAGGTCAATGCCAGAATACTCATCGTCCTTCTCCGGGCGGTTCGGGGGGTACGAGGAGGCAGGCGGTGGTGGTGGTGGGAAGGCGTACAGCTTCAACGGGCCGAGTGGAAAGTCGAGGGAGGATGGATTCGCGAGCTCCAGCGACCCGGAGCTGAAGAGGAAGCGCCGGGTGGCTTCATACAACCTCTTCACTGTGGAAGGGAAGCTCAAGTCCTCAGTCAGGAGTAGCTTCAAGTGGATCAAGAACAAGCTCACCGATGTCCGTTATGGACTCTGATGATCCGAATAACAAAAAAAAAAAGGTTTATTTATTAATTAGTTTTTCTATGTGTTTAATTTTGTGTTTGTGTTAATTTGTCTATATATATATATATAGCTTGCTTGCATGCATGCATGGTTTATTATATATATGGTTCATGAGTCTAGGGGATGCATGCATGCTTGCTTGTGTTTCTTTTCTTTTTCTCTTTTTTTTTCACTTGGTTTGGGAGTTTGAGTTGATCATGCATGGCTTGTAAGTGTATAATGTTCTTACTTTTATTTTTGTTTAGTTTTTCATGATCATCTTAATTTTGTGAAAGATCAGATCAAGGTGAGAGAGAGAGAGAGAGAGAGAGATTCTAATAATATTAGGATGGTTTGTTAATTAAAGTATATATTTATTTATTGTTGTCTTAATTACTTTCCATCCCAAGCATAATTTTTGATGCATGAACATGATCTATGTATGGTACTATTTTGTTTCATGAATTTTTTTTTCTTTTGAAAAAATAGATAAATCATATTCATTGAAAATTAAGTTCGTGATACATAGTACTACATAATACATAGTTGCTAATCCTGGAAATCAGAATTATATGGATGTCAGGCTGCTTTGGTTGGTAATGACCTTACATAATTATCTCCTTCCTACAGCACATCATCTTCCTGGTCCTCTCCTAATACGTGATCGCTAACCTTCTTTTGACTGTGGCCTCCAAATCTAGTAATTTTGTCTTTTTTGTTGCATGAGCAATTTTGTTTCATGAATCAATCACCATTTTCCATGTTAATTAACACATTTTTTAATTTTTTTAACTTTGATTTATCCTATTAAATATTTCAGGTGGTTTTTGTGGACAAGATGGTGATATTTGTGTGAATTTATTTTTTAAATAATCCTTTTTATTTTTCTTCTCAAGCTTTAAAATTAACAATGTTATTAGAGTTGTTCAGCCAAACAGAGTAAACTTGAAATTAATTGAAAATAATATGTGATCTTAAATATTCAATTAATTTATCAATACATCAAAAGTCATGTCAAATAGAAGAAAGTCAATAAAGAAAATTAAGGAATACTAATTGACATATGATTATCATTCATGTCACTTCCTCACCTCAAATATAATTAATAATATATCACATAAAATATACCTTAACAAATCTAACCATAATTATAATAATTGAATAATTATATATATAGAACCAAATTTTGGATTTTTTTCTATATTTTAATTCAATTAATTATTTTCTATTTTTATGTTAAAATATTTTCCGACCTATGTATTGAACAAGACAAGTGTCATTTTGAATTTATCCCGATATAAATCAACTTATAAGCTTGGTTATTGAGCATCAATGTATTGGTTTTAGATGATAATATTTTCATTATACTCTTTAAAAGCCACATTATTGCATAAAAAACCTCTGAAAAATTTTGCTTGCCTGTATCCCCTTTTAAAATCAAGATTATTGCATATAAACATCTAAAGAAATTTGTTATCAATATTCATGTCATGTGTATAAATAAAAACAAAATAGTGCATGAGAGGAGAACTTAATTAAAAATAAAATAAAATAAGAACATAAGTGTCATTTAAGAGATGGGATTCTCCCAAGGGTCGAATCTCTGCTCTTGTAAGATGAGGGTGCAGGGGTCTGGATCTATTCCACGCGTGAGCTGCCGAACCCATTTAAACCTACGGGCAAACAAAACTGTTCCACGTGTGAGCTGTAAATCTGTACACGTCTTTGAAGTCCTTCTGGAGTTGCTTATTACCTTATTAAAAAAAATGCCATGGGTTATCTCCATGTTAAAATTACAAAAATGAGATGTGATATATATATATATATATATATGCCAAAAATGTATGTAAATATTAATGTTGAGTTTTGAATGTCTTTTGATTCTTAGATTTGTCGACTTTTGAGGTTTGGTATTAATCTTTTCAAAACATTGGTGTAATCTTTTAAATTTTAATATGCTACATTATTTTAATTTTTTTCTTTAATAGATAATGTAAGTGTTGAAACCATGAGGTGTTTTGTCTGTGATGAGAAATATTTTCTTTGTTTCCAATTTGTATATTGTATGTTATTTTTCCTGTGTCTTCATCCTATTATTTAGCAAATATATATTACTACTTAACTAATATTTTTCATATATATGCTTTAAAAAATTAATAATCACATTTATTGCCCATAAAATTTATAATTATGTGTATACTCCTTTTGAAACTAAGATTATTGTGTTAGTATTCTTCCAAATCTTTATATGGAAAAAAAAAGTAACATTTGCATAAACACCATTGCTCCGAGATGGTACACAGTTAATTGCAATGTGGAGAAACTAAAAAAAAAAAGAGAAATATTTTAAAAAATAGGAAAATATATTTTTAAAATTTATCATTATATATATATATATATATATATGAATAACAATATTCTTGATAATTTCCGAATTTTATGATTATAATTGCCAAATATTACTACACTAATTTAGTTGTGTATTTCCTAGGCTCATGGTTAGGACCCTTAATGGGCTGGGCTCGGTCAAGTTGGACTTGGGTAAGTTTGCACTCATTGAGCTTTTTGTACTTTAGGGCAATTTGGTTTGAAGTTAATGGACACCAACATGCAATGCAAGTAAAATATTGACTTTTAAATTATATGCGTAATTATTTGGTTTGATGCATGTATGGATGTTACATTTCTCTTAATTTGCTTGACTTGAATGATGTAAGTTGATGTCATAAGCTAAAAATCAAATTTGAAAAAGTTTACTAAAATTAGATTTTATATGTGGCTAAAACAAACAAACTTATGAAGTTACGATAAATATGTAAATAATCAAATTTAACTCCGATCGGATTTATTTATAAGCCTTGAATAGAGTAGGATACATTGGTAAGCAACACTAAGGTGTACCTGAAGTTTTCAGCAATACAAGGAGTGATACAGAAACCGACTAACACGATATGGGAGGTTGGGCAAACACTACTACAAGGTGAGTCACTGATAGTGTAAGACCCAAACCCCTTATTCGTTGGTGGGACGTTAGAGCTTAAGGAATTAATCATGCTCATAATGGAGGGACCCGGGGACGAAATGATAACTTGAAAGCTCACAGCCTTGGGCTCCTTTCCTGTCAAATCTCTATGTCATTATTTGTTTGTGTTGCTTGCTCAAGATAAAAAGATTAATCTCACTTTGGATAATCTGAGGAACATGGGTTGGACTAGAACTCAAACCACTTGCTTTCTATGCGGTGAGACAGAAGAAACGGTAGAACATCTCATTATACACGACTACTATACTACAAGATTATGACAACACTTTACCCAACTCTTCTACTTGGGCACTACCCCCGGATGATACAAGATCTATGAGGGCATAGCACAATTGCTAAACAATTGCTTAAGGAATCACAGAAGAGGTGGAGTCTCATCATTATGGCCATTACATGGAGTGTGTGGTTAGAATGAAACCAACAATGTTTTCACGAAAAAAATTCATGATATCGATTTTCTAACCCTCTTCTACATATGGAGTCCATAATGAAGTGGAGCTTGGAGTTCACGCAAGAGGATTCACCCCACCAACCACCAGGAACGGACTTTAACATACTCAAACATAGGGGTTTTAGTTAGAGAGGGGATCCCCTTTTTTTCTTTACTATCGTAACTAATCCACTACAGATCTATCTTGTACCTTCTAAGATATTTAAATAAATGAATATAGTTTATCTACTCTATCCAAAAAAAAATGGTGAATACCATTATCTATAAAAAATCTTTGGATAATGACATTATTGAAAAAATTATTAGGGGCATGACCCTGTTCTAAACCGAGTTGTGCCAATCTAACATTTTGGATGAAGGTATATCTATGATGAACTAGGGTAGAAAAATCTGAAATTTGTAAATGATAATTTCATATTTATTTAAATTGAATATGTTTCCTTCAACACATTTATTTATTTATTTATTTATTTTTTTGACAAAGGCAACAAACATGAACGTGTGTAGGTGTGGCCGCTCGATCCCGGATTAGTCCACAGAAAAACAACACCATGCCTGACTGCAAGCCTACCGCTGAACCCTGGGTTAGTCCACAAGGGAATAACACCACACCTGATCGTCACCTTGCAAGAGTGGGGATTCGATCTTGGAATTCCCATCTTAACAAAGGACCCAAGTACCAATAGACCCTTGGATCATTGGTCCTTCAACACATTCAACTATCTATCTAGTTGAGAGCCCTCACAACAAAAGCACGACAACACAATTATTAGTGGTACTCCACCACTAGGTGTGGGTTCAAGGAATTGTAATATTCATCCAATAATAATTTAGCTTTAATTATCAAAAACAATGGTGATGAACCAAAGGGCTATTGATCTAGCGATATCTTGGGTCCCTTGCGTTAGATAATTTACTTGATAACCAAAGCTCCCAGATTCAAGTCTTCGCCTCCTTAATGGAGGGAGAAGTTGGGTAATTTACTTGATGAGCGCAAAACTTTAAAACTCCCAGATTCCGGTCCCCGTATATTTTATACGCACATGGTAAAAGGTTAAGGGTGCTCATTATCTAAGGTCACACCCCTTGACATCCATCTATAGAGAGATTTATCCCCTATGTTAAAAAAAAAAAACAGTCTTGATAAAGAAGCTGAGGTAAATTTTTTAATATAATTTTATAAATTATAGCTAATAAAAAATATAATTAAATTAACATTAATTTTCTCATACAACTAATTAAGGTGGTTTTGGAACTACTAAACCCCAAGAGGAGTTCTTACTATTTATAAAATAAAAATAAATTCTAAAATTCTTTTTATCTTGATACTGCCAAATCTCCGGTTTTTTGGTTAACATATCTGAATCAGGAGATAATTTCTCAAACAAAATCCAACCCATGTTATTTGAGAATTAAAAAAATTTTCTTTTTCTTTTTTCCTTCTTCTGTAGATTATATTGAAAGGAGGCTTTCCTTTCCATGTGTGCTCTATCTACATGTGAATAAGCATCCAAATGCATTGGCTTTGTAGCAGGGCTCCTCCATTCATCCAATTATTAATGTTACCAATTACTACTCTCTAAATATAGCCACGAGTTAGAGGATTAGTACCCAAAGTTCTCATCTTTCTTGCCCCCAAACCATTTGCACCCCCTGAATCTCTTCTCCTTCTCGGTTTTCTGGTTTTTCCTCTTCATTGGTGGGTTTTCTGGAGTGTCTGGACTTGTTGGTGTTGCTGGTGTTGTTTTCTCTGTGGGCAGAGCAAGAAAGGGATCTCCTTTGCCTTCAAATCAATTTCTCTCAGGTTTGATGTGTTCCTTCCGGTTAAATCAAGAAAGATGGCGCCTTTTGATGTGTTTATGGCTAGTGTTGTTTGGTAGAATCATCAAAATTTGTTCTTTGGTTTTGTTGCAGGTTTCGGAATTCTGGTGTCGTCCTTGAAATTATCAGTCTTGGTGAGTTGCGCTGCTGATCGTTGTGGTTTACGTGTTAACTTTGTTCTGTTGATTGCTTTGTGTTTTGACAGATGAAAGGATCTTGCTTGGATGAAGCCATAAGTAAATATAGAATTATTTGGGAGAGAGCTCCTGCTCTATTATCAATTTTTTTCTTCTTCCGTAATCAATACTTCTTTTTCTGCATTGCAATTAGCTTGTGAGGATTGGGGTTTTATGCATTATGTATATGATATTACTTTCTGGCATGCAATTTTTTTTGTGCATAATCATCAAGTTACAAGAACATGAACTCTTATTGTTATTTATTTATTTGTTTGTTTGTTTGTTTATTTTGTGTACAAGTTTACTTCTGTTAGGTTTTAAGTTGGAAATAAGAAGTAGGGGGAATCAATGGTAGCTAGAGTTCCTTCTGAGGGAGTAGTGTGTTCCAATATGAACGATAAAGGGACTGAAAATAGGGAAGCATTCATTAGAACTGTTTTGGTACCATAAACAGATCTGTGTTCTTAAGATTCTACCATAAAGCAATCAATCATCTTTTGCATGCTCATTAGCTTTTAATGGTTTTGAAAAAAAGAAATTAGAGTTTGTATTTCTAGGAATTTGGAGTACACTGTTTGTCGTTTACCTTGCCCATTAAGATACATAATCTAATGTTTTAAAAGGCAGTATTCCGATGAAAGTAATCAAAGAACCACATAGCGCTTACAGTTCCAAAGTAAAAAATAATTTGAACTTTCATATAAATATAAAAAATGAAGGGGAGCCTTGGTGCAACGGTAAAGTTGTCAGCATGTGACCTAGAGGTCATGGGTTCGAGTCGTGGAAATAGCCTCTTGCAAGGATGCGTACAATAGACCCAATGGTATGACTCTTCCCCGAACCCCGCGCATAATGGGATTTGTAGCACTGGGCTGCCCTTATATAAATATAGAAAATATAAATAACTATGAATTTATATCTAATAAAATTTGAAATATAGAAATGTGAGGATGAACCTGATCAACACCCGCTTTTGCTGAGCACATTGAGTCTGTAATTTTGAAGTATGACACATTAGCAGATATAAAAAATTTGATTAGTTAATCATTAATGGAAGTGAACTGAATTGAATTTTATAACCATTCTGTTGCATATTGCACTGCTTTGGTGCATATACAGACCACAAATCTAGTGTATGCCTAGGGGCATATGTGGATTGACTATGAGGACCTCATATATCAACTGGTTATCAGATATGTGGTGTAGCATGGTGATCATACCCTCGAATGTGGTTCATACAGGCCCATTTTAAAGCATTGACAGAATCTGATTCAGTCATCGCCTTTTGTCATTGCCCAACAGGACACCTTCTGATGTTTCCTAGAATCCAACTTTTGTTTGTAGATTGCTGACTATCTTACCATTATAAGGATTTATCCAAAGTGGCAGTCCTAATTAAAGCTTTTTCATGAGATAAAATATAAAAATTGTCCATAAAGTTACATGTTTAGAGTTTGCTTATGGTGTGTGTCTTCTGTCTATAAAGATTAACGTAGAAAAGAGATATGGTTAAGAAATTTTCTTTAAAGATACCCAAAAGCTTGTGGGGAATCAATTGGAGCCTCAAGATCTCTCATAAACCTCAATCTTCCTCTCATGCTCTGATTTTCTCTCGTGGTGCTCATTTGTTGACATCTTTGGCAAAGCATTAGATGCAAGTTTAGATTGGAAATCATCCATGACTGGTTTTCAATTTTAGACCATGCCATGTGCCTCTCAAGTGTTAGAAGAATCTGATAGTCTGACCCTAAACCCTAAAACCTAAACCACATGTGCCATGGCCTGTTTAGATAGGAAATCTTCCATGATTCTGGTTGTTGAGTTTAGACCATGCCGTGTGCCTGTCAAGTGTTAATACTTAGAAAATATTTTTAATTCCTGAATTTAGAGTATATCGCGTAGTGGTAAGGCATTAACAATTTGGATAGTTTTTCATATTCTAAATTTAGCTTCTGACGTTATATACTGTCTTTGCATATGACATCTAAGTTTGTTTTGTTAAGCCTTTAGTTTGAACGACAGTAAGTGCTCTTTCTGAACTTAATTGGCTTTGATTGGACCTAATTGACAAGTGAAAGATGGTTGATTTTTTAGGTTTTCAGCCATATGATAATTTACCCTATTAAGATGATTATGACTTCTTAGGCTCCTGACATTTTATACTTCACGGCATGCACCGGTACATTGAATTTCAAACCACTGCTTACCCTATCCTCAATTGATTTGGCTGTTAGTGATGGTTGTTCAAGACTAGTTCTCATCATGCCCATCCTTTCACATTTGTGAAACTAAGTTTCCTTTTGCCGATGACTAAAATTTCCTTTTGCTGCCAGGCCCCATAATGTCAACAAATAGGACAGTAAACTATTCAAAGGTATAGGAAATCTACGTAGCCGGAATGGATTTACAACCTTCCAAGTAGGAATTGACCAATTAATGGCTATGCCATGAAGTTCAAAACTCTTTGATGTCTGCATTACTCGAGCCGAGATTTGCTTTATGCACACTAGCTTGCATAGTTGTATCCTTCTGTTACTACCCACTTCTACTAAAATTAGGCTTAATACTAACTCTAGAATGATGTAATATTTGATTTTGGAAATGCCATTATAGGTGAATTTATTTGAATCGGAACAGGCCAATTACTAACTAGATCCCCTATTATCCTGAGTAGGTATAAACAACCATTGAAGGACCATGAGATGTTATTCATCCATTATTAATTTGACGATTGCCTCCAAGAATTTGATCAGTAGGGCAGGCTTATTCCTTATGAACTTGTACTACATAACCAATAATTTGGGTGCATCATGTGAATTTACTTTTAAATTTGGATCAGAGATATCCAGTCATTTCCAATTTTAATATGAACGCTAATGTAATGTTGTATTGAAGCATCTTTAGAGAACTATGTAACTTTTTCCTTTTAGTTGTCAAATCAAATTGCTATAAGATATTCTTCTTGGGTTGCAAATTGAAGTTATCCCCCACCCAAGACCCTTGATTTGCTACCTGTTAGATCAGTAATGCTGTGGAATGCATCAGTAAAATTTCCTAGTTGATATTTAATATATATGGGTGGCAATTCATTGTGCATGCTGTCTGTTCACTTTCAGTCTACATTCATGGTTCGATCTGTTTTATTCATTCTTGAACCTTATATTTTAGGAAAATTATCCATTGAATGTGCTTTAAGCCATAATACAGTGCTAAAAATCGGTTTTGTTTCTTTTCTACGTTCGTTAGATTTTATAGAATATTTTAGGATCATATCATTTATGAACTTTCCTTACTAGTGAAGGTTGCTTTCGATTGTTACTGGTGTTGCATGGATAGCATTACGTGCAGTATTGAGACATCATACTTACCTTTTGCTTCTTTCATTTTTTTCATCAAGTTGTGAGGGTTAACACTATAAATTCTTATTCTTGAATTATCTTTTGGTACAGCTGCACGTACTCAAGGCTAAGGCATACTAGGTGTGTTAATGGAAGGGCCAGGGAGTATTTTTCAGACCTCACTCGAAGAATTGTTTGCTGAAATCACACCGGTTTATTCCCTGACACCCGGTGAAACAAACATGCCATCTGTGAATGTTGCTGGTGGGGGAAGTGCTGTCATGGACGTGCAACAGTCATATGGGCCTCTCTCTGATGAAATCCAGGGAGGCAATGCTGAAACCATAGTGGAGCTTGGAGATGGTGATGACGCAGTTGGAGGCTCGCGCAAGCGAAAGACCACAGAACAAGAGCTTGGGCAGTCTTCAGAAAGTGAAGCTAACTCCTCTGAGACTAACAACAGCTCACCACCTCCTGCTCCGGTTTCTGATGATGATGCTAGCTTTATAATCATATTCGACTCCAGCAATGATGCTTTAGATGTGAATCTTTCTGAAGAACACCAGAATCAGCGACGGAGGATCACTACTGAAAACTTAGCATCTGATAGCTATCCTTCTGTTCATGTGGCTGGAAGTTCTGAGACTGCGGTGGCAAATTCTGGAATTAGAATAGGCCATGCTCATCAGGGAGATGATGTTATATCTGTCACTTCGAATCAGACATTGGAAGAGGTCCCAGTGGTTTCCAATGCTGCCAATGCTGTCAATGCAAATCTGAATAGTGAGCCTCGTCTGGCTGTTGCTTCCGTCTTGCGTCAAAGTCTCCATCCATCACTAAGCCCTGAGGCATTTTCTGCCAGCATAGAGGATTTGATATACTCTATCCCAGCTGAGGATTTGCAGGATGCAACAAGGGAGATAACGTTCTATATCAACCAGGAAACGAACCAGATCTTTGAGAATTCAGAAAATTTTCCTGGAAATAACATTGTACATTTGACAGAAGGTTCACCAAATCTGAATGTAGCTAATGCAATTAACATGGATGCTATACCAGAAGCTGGTCGTGTTGCTGGGATACATCCATCAAGTGAACCAAATGGAAACACTTCAAGTCTAACCCGACATCAGTTGCAATTGTTAAAGCTCATTCAACGGTATTCTCCTAATGTGCTCTCTCAATCAGGAAGTTCGCTTGTCAACTCTCAATCCAGAGGTCCATCTGTTAATTCTCAATCCAGAGGTCCATCTGTTAATTCTCAATCTGTTAACTCTCAATCCAGAGGTCCATCTGTTAATTCTCAATCCAGAGGTCTGCCTGTTAACTCTCAACCGGGAGGTCCTGTTGGTTTTTTCCCTCCAGTCTATTCCGGTCCATCAAACTCAATTAGGATAGGCCATCAATCTGGAGCTCGTACTCCTGTCAATAATCAGCAACCATTCTTCGATGCAATTGGTTTGGTGGAGAGGATCAGTGATGATGAGAATGATCTGCCCCCATTTTTGTATAGCCCCTGGTATGGCAGTGGAAGAGGAGCTTTAGGGATTGCCGAGGTATGCTTTTCTGAACAATCCTTATATCGTTCTTACATTGCTTACTGCTTATTGGTAGGGCATGGGTTGATGGTATCATTGACCTCTTAATATACTTACAACAACAACAACTAAGCCTTAATCCCATATTGGATGCGGTCGGCTATATGGATTCTCTGTCTCCATGTTGCTCTCTAAAAAAGTAAATAGATAAATAATAATAATAATAATAAATGAATAAATACATAAAAAAATAATACATAAATAATAAAAAATAATAAATAAATAATTCCATGAGGGCTTGGCATGTTAAAGCATCATGCTTCTAGTAGAATACATTATTCTTTGAATAGCGAGTAACATTTAATGATTTAAATATCATCATCAACGAAGCCTCTTACCTTCAAATTTTTTCTGGCTATTATCCCACGGATATGATTTAATACTCTTCTCTTTTTCATTTTAGTATCCTTGTTTACACATTGCTATATCCATGCAGATTAGAAGATGACATTTATATTTTACACTTGATTGAATCGATTCTTGATTTGGTTGAACATACTAAATGATCACATTTACGAACAAATACATATTATATGGTAATTACTCCTTTATTCCCAACGACATAACCATGCACCATAAGTTTTTTGGTAAGCTGACTGTGTCTGGAATAATCATGAATCTTCCACTTATTCTGTACATACAATAACTCAATCAAATTATTCTCTTTTACATTGAATTATAAAATTTCTTCCTATCTTTTTCATGGTGAACTTCATGTCCGACTTGTACTCACCGACTTCTTTCGTACCATATTTCTTTCTTTAGCGTTTACAGTTTCGGTATGGTGAAGATTTCGTGCGTAGAATTGGTCTCACGGCTGAGGTGATGTTCTTTCTACTTACATTCCCATGTTTATCAACCACATAATTATTATGCTCAGTCAGTGCATGTTGTGTATGTCCCATCAAAAAGCGCAAGGGAATATCGGTCACATGCTAGTTTGATGCGATGCCATCTTATTTGTTTTTATAAAAATTTTATATAGATTCATTTATGGTCATTCCCAAAGGCTTAATGAATATATATATAATGCATGCGCATTTCACTAACTCCTTGCAACAATGCTGTGCTTCCTCAGAGTGGCCGCTTTTATGATAGGCACAGAGACTTGCGGCTCGATGTGGACAACATGTCCTACGAGGTATACAAGGAAACCATTCTTTTAACTCTTCTGATCGAAGGTGAACTAAGAAAATAACCAACATGATTGCAGGAATTGCTGGCACTGGAAGAACGTATTGGAGTCGTACCCACTGGACTGAATGAAGAAGCAAAGTCGAAGTGCATGAAGCTGTGGAAGTTTACATCTGCTGAATTGAAAATTCCAGAGGAAGTTGAACCATGCTGCATTTGCCAGGTGATACACATCAACTTTTTCGGGTTTTTTTTTTGTTTTTGGTTTTGGGTTTATGCATGTCTTGAATTGAAAGTTCATTTGGCTGATTTTGGCAGGAAGAGTATGAGGATGGTGTGGAAGTGGCCACTATGAATTGTGGGCATAAGTACCATAGTGGATGCATTAAAAAGTGGTTGGGGGGCAAGAATTTTTGCCCTATATGTAGGGAATCTGCTAAGGCTGGCTAACTCTCAGTAGACAGCTATGAGTAGGTGATTAGAAGCTTTAAAAGCTTGAAATTAATTTAAAAAAACAAAAAACAAAACAAAAAAGGAGCCATGCAGGAAATTAGGACTGTTTAGTTTCATTCAAAAGTTGACATTGTGTTTGTGGTTGTTTTTCTTCTCAACTATTGTCGCTTTTTTAAAGAAGTTGTCCATACGAATCTCTCTCTCTCTCTCTCTCTCTCTCTCTCTCTATATATATATATATATATATATATATATATATTTAAAATAATATATAGATATTTATATAGTTTGATTTATCTATATATTTTAAATAATATATAGATATGTATATATATTTTTTAAATTATCTTATCTTCATAATACATGTATATATATACATATAAATTTAAAAATTATATATGCATATCTATATTTTTTTTAAAAAAAAATATATAGATAAATCAAACTATATCTAAATACAATATAAAAAATATAATATATATCTTATATATATATATAATCTATAATAAAAATGTTACAATTAGGCGTCCGGACATCCGGCCAACCTGATATATATATATATATATATATATATATCATTGTTAATTAGGTGGAAGGGGAGCTTTGGCACAACAGTAAAGTTGTTGTATTATGACTTGGAGGTCACTGATTTAAGTCGTGAAAACGACCTCTTGCTTTTCCAATCCTTCCCTAAATCTTGTACAATGCGGGAGTTTTGTAGCACTCAACTGCCCTTTTTATTATTAATTGGGTGATATTAGCAAATGACCCTTCTCGATTGCTTAGAATTAAAAAAACAAATCATGGGTAATGTGATGTTTTTGCCAATATAAATTAATTAATCAATGATGCTTTGATTTCAACAATTCTAAAATCAATGTTAACAAATCAATTTTAAATAAATTTAAATAAATCATAAACTGTAAATTTCAAAAATAATAGAAAAATTAAAAAAATTAAAAAATCTTATATTTTTCACTTGTTTTTGTCCAATTACAAATCTATCAAGTCCCTTGTATATTTTCTTAATGTGCTCTATTAATTCCCCAAACCCCATTCTTAGACTTGTACAGTAACACCCCAAATCCTCTAGTATACATCATAACACCCAAAACTCTCTGGTGTATACTTGACCTTTTATTGAATGATAAAGCTCGTGTTTGAGTGATTGTTTTGATAGTTTCATTATTTATATTATTTTCTAATTTAAAATTATAAAAAACTTAAAAATCTCAATTTAATTTTTCGGGGTTTCAAAAAAATTTAAATTTAAAATCATCTATAACCATCTCACTTTCACTTAATATTATAAATAGATAGAGATCTTTTAAAATTAAAAAAATTAAAATTATGAGAAAATTCCAAAATCTCAACCTAATTTTTTTTTTTAATATTTTTTAAAAATTAAAAATGAGTCTCACTCTTGCTTAGTAGTATACTAATAAATGGCACTTTGCATTACTCAGGCTTTTAAAAAAAATAAATCCTAAACAATGTGATGTTTTGCTACCATATATTAAAATTCAATCCATAATATCTAAATTTCAACAAATTTGAAATTAATGTCTAGTTTTTTTTAATTAAAAATAGTCCCTCTTAATAATACATATCGACTTTTTAAAATTAAAACATCCAAATTTCTCAAAAATTTCAAAATCCTAATCTAGTTTTTTTGAATTTTTTTAAATTAAAATTATATGTAACCATAGGCTCTCATAGACGTATATAGATAGATAGATATTTTTTAAAATCAATAATACTCCCACTTAGTAATCTAGATAGATTTTTTAAAATTTTAAAAATCCAAAATGTTGATAAAAAAATTTCAAAATCCCTTTGTAATTTTTTGGAATTTTTAAAAATTAAATTTATCTGTAACGGATACACTCCAATAAATATATGGAAAGATACTAGCAATGGCATTTCACATTGCTTAGGATTTAAAATAAATAAATCTTGAGTGATGTGATGGCTTTGGTAGTATATATTAATTCAATCAAGTGACATCAACTATGTTTCAATTTCAACCTGAAATCAATTTTAGTAAATCGCCCATAAATAAACAACCGTACATTTCAAAAATAATAACAAATTTAACAAATAAAAAAGATCCTATATTTTTCACCTGCCCATATATCCCATATCTTCTTAAAACACTTGCCTTTATCCTTGACTTTTACAAATGACGCCTCAAACCCTCTTTATCAACTCTCACAACACCCCCTACATCATAAAACCCAAAACTCTCTAACAATTCTCAAAGGATCGAGAATCGAGTAGTTTCATTGTTTATCTTACTTTATAATTGAAAATTCTAACAAAATTTTAAGATCCCAATCTAATTTTCTGGTTTTTAAAAATTTTTAAATTAAAATTATCTATAATCCCCTTATTATAGATATATTCTTTAAAATTAAAAATTTCAAAAAGATTCTTAGAAAATTCCAAAATCCAACCTAATTTTCTCAGAATTTTAAAATTTTTTAAAATTAAAATTATATATACTTTTGTTTAGGAATATACTAGCAAATGGCCCTTTGCTTTCCTCAGGATTTTAAAAAATAAATCTTTGAGTAATGGGATAACTTTGCTAGTATATATTAACTCAATCATTGATCCCTCAATTTCAGTAAACCTAAAATCAATGTTAGTAAATCAACTTGAAATAAATTTAAGCAAACAACAAACGGTAAATTTTAAAAATAATAAAAAAATAAAAATAAAAAAATCTAATATTTTTCACCCGCTTTTATGCAATCACAAACCTATCAAAGCACTTGTATATCACCTTAGACACTTACCTTTGACCAGGGGGGAAGGGGTGCTCAAGCACCCCCTTGGCTCCAGTAGGGCCTCTACCTCCATTGCTCCGGGAGGACCTCTACCCTCTATGAAGTTACTATTATAAGTATATAATTTTATTACCATAACTTATAAGAAAATGTTATTATATTATAGTGGTAAGAATTCCACACTATGGTTATGGAGACATTGGTTCAAATCCCAACAATCACATTTTTTTTAATCAGTACTGATATCACTAATAAAATTTAAATTTTGCTTATATATTTCAAATAAATCTTTTTCTTTTTGCCTATTATCTCAGTTATTTTTTTATTATTTAAACTTAATTTCAATATTATAAATTTTTTAATTATAAGTTCTATGTTTTTTACAAACATTTCTCCAATAAAGCAAGGATGGAAATTAGACATGTACCCAAAGAATTAAAAAGAAAATATAAAACTTTTTATTTTTTAAGTAGATAAATTATCATAAACAAGTAATCTTAAGTTTGAATTAATATAATTTTTTTTAAGTTAATCAACACCCCCATAATTTTGCTTCTAGTTTCGCCACTATTGAGCCTTAGCCTATGATATGTGCTTCATCAATCCACTACTCTCCATCCATTGGTAGAGGCATTTAAATAGCTCCTATAACCACATCCCAAACCTCCTTTATTGATTCCTGCTACAACATCCCAAACCTCTTGCATATGACACAACACTCAAAACTTTCTCACGCTGAGAATTCTCAAAGTATTAGGAATCAATAGTTAATTACATAAAAGATAATTTATTTTCCGTGAGAATATGTTTGAGTAATTATTTATATTATCTTAAATTCAAAATTCTATTTTTTTTTCAAATCCCAATCTACTTCTTTGTTTTTTATATTTTTTTAAATTAAAAAATTTAAAATTCTGAGAAACTTTAAAAATTCCAACCTAATTTTATATATTTTTTGAAAATATGGATAATATATAGATATATAAATATAGATTTTTAAAAATTAAAAAAAAAAATACTCATAGTAATATAGATATATTTTTTAAAATTAAAACATGATAAAATTTCAAAATCCCAATCTAGTATTTTCAAATTTTTTTAAATTAAAATTATATGTAACCAATAGACTCCCATAAATATATTAATAGAAACTTTTTAAAATTAAAAATACTCCCGCTTAATGTAGATAGACTTTTTAAAATTATAAAATCCAAAATTTTGATAAAATTTCAAATTCTCAATCTATTTTTTTGAATTTTTTAAAATTAAAATTACCTGTAGCCAATAGACACCCATAAATATAGATTGATATTTTTTAAAATTAAAAATACATGCTTAGTAATATAGATAGATTTTTTAAAAATTAAAATTTTCATAATTCTGAGAAAATTTCGAAACCTCATTAGATATATTTTTTAAAATTAAAAATACTCCACTTTTATAGTAATGTAGATAGATTTTTTAAAATTAAAAGAATCCAAAATTTGATAAATTTCAAAGTCCCAATTTATTTTTTTTAAAATTTTTAAAAATTAAAATTTTCTGTGAGTGTAACGATAGACTCCATAAATATATAGATAGATACTTTTTAAAATTAAAAATACTCTCACTTAATAATATAGATAGATTTTTTAAAATAAAAAAAATGATGAAAAATTGCAAAATCCCAACCTAATTTTTTTGAATTTTCTAAAGATAAAAGTTAGACTCTATATATAGATAGAATATTTTGTGATAAAAATTCTTTTTAGATGATTTATTAATAAAAGATATTTTTCTTATAAAATTAAAATATTTAATATATTTTTAATATAAAATCATGTTAAAGAGGGATTTTATGCCAATACCAATAATAAGGGCCTTGATTCATAAAAATTAGATGAGAAAATATGGTTATTTTATTTTATTTTAATGAGAAGAAATTCCTGGCTTTGATGTATTTCTTCTCTGGAACATTTAGATTTCTGGTAAAATATAATATTTATATGATTATATTTAAAAATATAAATTATTTCAAAATAATATTTATCCTCTGAGAGAGATATATATATATATATATATATATATATATATATATATATATATGAAAAAACCATCAAGATATATATTATTCTTTTTTATAAAGTAAATAAACTATATTTTATTTTATTAATATAAAAATTCTGTTACATCTCGCCCAGCTGGAGAATATACATTAGATGAAAAACGTTGGATTCTATTATCTTAATTGTATTGCCAACAACTTAGATCCTCTTGAGTTGTCTCCTGTGGCCTTGTCGTCTTCGAAAGTCTTGTAAGTTCTAATTTAACTGAAATGTGGTGTGAGTTTCTATTCTCTTTTGTCCAATGTCCAGTTGTTTGAACAGGTGTCTAAGAGGAACTGTACCAGGAATATAAGTCTCATATTCTATTTTTCTGAAATATGACAAAATGGTTCGGTAAACGGTTGATGTGTGATCTAAGCAGCTCCGCGCCACACAATTGACTAATAAAATAGTAAAATTTGACCCAGAAAAAACTAAAAGAATAAAATAAAATCACTGATTAAACTATAATTAAGATTTTTTAAAAATTATTTATCCCATACCAACTACATTTTACATATTAAAATTCAAATTCAACCAACATTAAAGAAGTGAAAACTCTTAATTTTGATATCTCATAATAGGTATAAAAGTATAAAACTATTTATTATATTATTATATTATTATATTATTATATTATTTATTCAGCAAAGTAACGCTCAAAGGGAGATCATATTTAAGGCCACGTGGAAAGCCACGCGTTGACAAGATAGTTCATTGACACGTGCGCATCATCAACCAAGACAGGCAATCCACTCTATCAGCCGTCCAATGTTTATCAAGATCCGCATTCTTCCATCTCGAGGCAAAGACTGGCGTGTGAAACCGATAGGGTTTTCCCATTCGCGCCCGGCCCTATATAAACCCCTTCACCGCCTTCGTCACCGAGCGCGGTGCAGTCCGGGCTGCCCTCCCACCATTTGCTCCCTTCTTCGGCTCTCCGAAACCATACCCCAAATCCCGAGAAAAAAAACCAAAATATCAATCAAAATCCCCCCAAAAAACCCCAAATTCCTACTAGATTGCCTACCCATTTATCTATTTTAGAGGATTTATCTTTGATTTAACCTAGTGATCTTCGTTTCTAGGGTTTTCTTGAGAAAAAAGGAAAAAAAAGGAGTGGATTTGGGATTGGAGTGATGGCGGCGCAGGTGCAGGTGCAGGTGCCGCAGCAGCAGGTTGTGCCGGTGACGGCGTCGGTGGCGGCCAACGGCGCGTCGCTGGGTGCCGTGGGCTCCTTGGGGAACCAGTTCCCAGCGACAGCGTTGTATGTCGGGGACTTGGAGATGAATGTGACGGATGCGCAGCTCTATGATGTGTTCAGTCAGGTTGGGCCGGTCGTGTCGGTTCGTGTTTGTAGGGATGTTAGCACCAGGAGGTCACTGGGATATGCATATGTCAATTTCAGCAATCCTCTTGATGGTATTATTCTCAATGTTCTTGGAAATGTTCGTTCTTTGATTGCATTTTATGATGAAATTGTGTGGTTCTTTAACCTATGCCTAATTGTCATGTATTTGAAATTATTTCATTTTAACCTTGCTGTGGGATTTTGAGGTCTTGCAATGCAACCTTTAAAGTTATTAATTTCCTTTATTTTGTTTGGTATTGTTATTTAAGAATCAAGAAAAGGAAGAAGTTGGGGTTTGATTAGTGATATATTTAATGGTCTGGAGTGTGGAGAAGTTTATGATGATATCCTGTTACATTCTCAAATTTTGAGCTGAGTTGATGTAGTTTATGAACTGTTATTTTGATGTTTGTTTGGCATGCGAATATGATTAAGTGCATTTATCTTGCATCTTGCATGGGAAGCTAAATATTTATTTATCAAACCACTTATTTACTCTGTTCTTATGTGATTAACAGCAACAAGAGCATTGGAAATACTGAACTATGCCCCCCTCAATAACAAGCCAATGCGGATCATGTATTCAAACCGTGATCCTAGGGCCCGCAGAAGTGGGGAAGCTAATATATTTATTAAGGTATTGTGCATTTTCATTTTCAATGTGTTCTGTTATGTGTTTCAATCTAGGTTCTGGATGCTGCCATGTCTGAACAGTTATTTGCACATTGTAGTGCTTGTACCCTGACTATTTTATCCTTTCTATGTAATTTGCAGAATCTTGACAGATCAATTGACAACAAAGCTCTCTCTGATACATTTTCTGTATTTGGTAACATTCTTTCTTGCAAAGTTGCTACAGATTCGTCTGGTCAGTCAAAAGGTTATGGGTTTGTTCAATATGAAGAAGAGGAGGCAGCCCAAAATGCAATAGAGAAGCTTAATGGGATGCTTTTGAATGATAAGAAAGTTTTTGTTGGACCATTCCTTCGAAAGCAGGAGAGAGAAAATGTTCTAGACAAGACAAAGTTTAATAATGTATTTGTCAAGAATCTCTCAGAATCTGCTACAGAAGATGATCTAAAAACAATTTTTGGTCAATATGGAGAAATTACAAGTGCTGTTGTAATGAAGGAGGGAGATGGAAAATCCAGGTGCTTTGGGTTTGTCAATTTTGAGAATCCTGATGATGCTGCTCGAGCTGTTCAGGAACTTAATGGGAAGAAATTTAATGACAAGGAATGGTATGTTGGAAAAGCACAAAAGAAATCTGAAAGAGAGATGGAGCTGAAAGGGAGATTCGATCAGAATGTGAAGGAGGTGGTAGACAAATATCAAGGTCTTAACTTGTACTTGAAGAACTTGGATGAAAGTGTCAGGGATGACAATCTTAAGGAGTTGTTCTCAGAATTTGGCACAATTACTTCCTGCAAGGTGCTTCTACATTGATTGGTGCCAATCCTGTATATAAATTTTGTGTGCATTGTTCTTCTTGGTTTCTGGTGGATTATATAATTGATAATTTTCCAGGTTATGCGGGAACCTAATGGTATAAGTAGAGGAACTGGATTTGTTGCTTTCTCATCTCCCAAGGAAGCTGCTCAAGCTGTAAGGGCTTTATTGCATTCACGCATAAACTATGATCATGAACTAACACTTCTTCTGTTCTTTACTATTAGCTTGCAGAAATGAATGGGAAAATGGTAGGCAGCAAACCCCTTTATGTTGCTCTTGCACAGCGTAAAGAAGACAGAAGAGCTATGCTGCAGGTAGTTTAACATAAGATTTTTTGTTCTTGCTGAGTAATTTTTACATAGTTTTCTATACTGGATAAAATGGTGGGAACATCAAATGATGCAAGTTTTCTTTTATGCTTATAAAATTTCCAGGCTTCAAAAAATTTGGTCTCTAGACAGGGTTCAACATTGCTTTGGACATCATGTTTCTTTGGGTCTGTTCTTAAAGAGTATATATTAGTCCCTCTTTAATAGTTATATCGTCTCATCAGGTGTATTCTGATGTCTGGAAGCTATTTTCTTTGTCCCAACTCTCTTTTTTTTTTGTCATATTTTCATCAAAAGCAATTTACAACATATAGGAAGTTAAGCATTGTTTCTTAAGTTTTTTTCCTCAGATCTCTACTTTTCAAAATTATCCTATTAGGCTTTAAGCTAGAGAATATTCTTTGTTGTGCAAGAAGATTATGTTTGCAATCAATCAAAAAGGCTGCAAAAGGAACTTGTTCATTCAATACTATATTTTTCTATATCTATTTATTTATGAGTTGTACTTGTCCATTTAATATGTGGATGAGACCTCTGACCTGGTGAATCACCTCATTAAAATTTCCTACTTTCACAAGAATTGTCTTGGGTACCCATTATGAGAGGAGCATGGGCCCACTGAGGAAGAAAGTTGAAGAGCTACTTAACCTTCTTTATCTCTACATGTTATTTATGGCTCAGATGATCATATGGTACTTGTAAAATGCAGGTGACCTTAAATCTTCTGCTCATTTTTATTGCTGATTTGGTTTCACAAAATTTGCATAGACATGATTTATTATTGTGTTAAAAAAACTTCATGTATCTCCCTGCCTTGTTGAGCATCTCAAAGTCCCTAATACCCAATCTCTGAAGCCCAAAGATCAAAATGTCTTTGTGTAAGACATGATTATGTTTATGTTGGAACCTAGTAGCATGTAGGTCTCATCTTCAAGACCTGTTGTTTTCCATAATGGGTTCCTTTTACATGTTCAAATCTTCTCATACTTCTATTGAATTCACCTAACCTTGAGTTGGTGGAACTTGAACTTCAATTTTATATATATATATATATATATATATATATATATATATATGATGTTAAGAGAACATGCGTCTCTGTTTTATGTTTACACACTTTGATGGAATTGTTGATAACGGATATTATGATGGATCGAACTTGTTCCATTGGGCAACTAGCTTTCATGCATATATTTCCAGACTTGTTTCTCAAGTAAGACACTTATTTGTCTAATTATTGCTATCAGTCCATTTTTTTTCTTTTTGTTTTTATAATTATCATTCAAGTACAATGGTTCACTAGCTATTGCTATTAATCTCTTTTTTTTCCATTTGTTCAGTCACAATTTTCTCAGGTGCGTCCTGTTGCCATGTCACCTTCTGTTGCCTCTCGCATGCCTATGTATCCACCTGGTGCTCCTGGTCTTGGACAACAACTTTTTTATGGTCAAGGCCCTCCTGCTCTTATACCTCATCAGGTAATTTCTGCTGACAGGAGTAGGGCTGTCAAACGATCAAGCTGTTCGTGACCAGCTTGAGATTGGCTCGGTAAAGGCTCGGTAAAAGCTCGAGTTCGACTCGGAATTTGGAGCTTTCGAGCCGAGCTCGAGTTTTAATTTCGAGCCGAGTCGAGCTCGATCGAGCTATGCTCGAAAGCCCGAAATTTAATATTAATATTAATAAAATATTATTAAATATTATAATATATAACAAAATATTTAATATTTAGTATTGATATATAATATATAATATTAAAAAAATAATTTATGAATAAGTTTTTAATTTCAAACTAAATCCTCTATATTAAAATTATAATTGAGTTTTTAATTTCGAGCTTTCGAGCTTGTGCTTTCGAAATTAAAATCGAGCCGAGCTCGAGCAAATTTATTCGAGCTCGAGCTAGGCTATTTCGAGCCGAATTCGAGCTGGGCAGCCCGATCAAGCTTGGCCCGTTTACAGCCCTATACAGGAGTGCTTGGATGAATTTGGTTCTTACACAAGTATGTTATGGGGTCCATACCTCTTTGATGGCTTTTTCACTTAACAGTTATAAGAGTGACTGTTACATGCAACCTTGGTGTAGTTGACTGCTTGTTGTGCACAGTTTTGTTGATCATTTTAGTTCAATTGTCCATATCCATTGTTTGTTAGTATTGTGTCTTAGATGATGTGTCTTGCAAGATATAATAATATTTCCTTGTGATCCAAGGTTTGCCTATGAAAAAGGCTGAGACTTGACTGGGAAAGACACATGATAAGTTGAAAATAAAACTGCAATTGTTTGAGCTTGCAACCAAATTATTTGTGGGATTTTTATAATGGGTTGCAGTTTTAGAACTTCATTCTGATTTTTTGTCTATAATTCAGCCGTGAAGCTGATCTCCTTTATGATTCTCTGATAGCATTTTTATTGGATTTTTATATCACTTGAGCTATCATTTGTTCAGCCTGCATTTGGTTACCAGCAGCAACTTGTTCCCGGAATTAGGACTGTGTCTGCTCCTATGCCCAATTTCTTTTTGCCATTGGTCCCGCAAGGCCCACAGGGTCAACGGCTGGGTGGTCGGCGTGCTGGTGGAGGGCATGGCCAACAAAGTCAGCAACCCATGCCACTGATTCACCAGCAGGTGAGTGATCACCTTTCCAGTCTAGTATATCTTCTTTTTTGTTTCTAATTTTGTAACTCCTGTGGGCAGTTTGGTTGTCAGTCTAGATACTTTCTTAATAGTTTCCTTTAGTGTGCAAATGCTTTCCATTTTCTTCTTTTCTTGGATTTTAGGGATCCCTCTCATTATGCAACTCCACAAGCACATCATAGATTTATTGGATTTTCCATCTGATTAGACAGTTCAACAACACTGTTTCTTGATGACTTTCCTTGTCAATAAGCTATGCATTCAACCACCACCTCTCCAACATGTGTTTAATTGTTAAATTTTTCTGTCATAGATGCTTCCTAGGGGCGGGCGGGCATACCGCTACCCTAACAGCCGTAATGTGCCTGATGGTCCAATGCCTGGCATTGCTGGAGGAATGAGACCAGCCCATTATGACATTGGAGGTCTGCCCATGCGTGATGGTGGAATGCCACAGCCTATGCCTATTAGTGCATTGGGTTCGGCACTGTCAATTGCAAGCCCGGATCAGCAGAGAACAGTGGGTTCTTACTTATGCACCCTGACCTACTCTCACCCTGAAATGAAACTACTGACCCAAATTTATCATTTCTGTTCAGATGCTTGGTGAGAATTTATACCCACTCGTGGAGCACCTTCAACCTGATCATGCGGCAAAAGTGACTGGAATGCTTCTGGAGATGGACCAGACCGAAGTCCTGCATCTTCTTGAGTCCCCAGAGGCCTTGAATGCAAAAGTTGCTGAAGCCATGGAAGTCCTTAGGAATGTTTCACAGAAGCAGCGACAGACCAGCGCTCCAACCGATCAGCTGGCTGAATGATGGCCTAGTTTCTTGCGTTGGTGCTTTCTGATCCTTTGGTCAGTTAATATATTGCATGTGAGACATGCTAGCACTAATAATTTGGTAGATGGATACTTTCTTATTACAAGCCAATTGCTTGCTTGGTACCTCAGGTTGAGTTTTGGCTTGAAAAACAGTGTACTGACTTATATTATGCTTAAAACTTGGTTTCCTGGATTTATTGGTGTCTTTATTATTTAATTTTTTTTATCAGTTCATTTGCTAAATTTTAGGGCTGTAAACGAGTTGAGCTTGATCGGGTGCTGAGCTTGATAGGCCCAAAATCGGCTTGAAATGGTCTAGTTCGAGCTCAAGCTTGAGTTTGAAATTAGCTCGAATTAGCTTGCACGAGCTCGGCTTGGTTTTAATTTTGAAAGTTCGAGCTCGGTTCGATTTAGCTCGAAATTAAAATCTGATTTATAATTTATAAATTATTTTTTTATATTTTAATATAATTAAAAATATAAATTACATGGTACTTTTCTATAAATAAAAATTTTATTTTATAAAATTTTCACCTAATTATATAAAATAAAAAATAAAATTTAAATAACGATTTTCATAAATATAAATATAAATAATAAATATTTTAATTATCTCAAATAATATAAAAATAGTATTTTAATGAAAATATAATTTCATGAACATCAATGTAAAATTCACAATGAAAATATGGTTTTTATTAACTATTATAAATATAATATAATATAATAATATAAAATATAATATACTATTTTATATTATATTATATAATATATATTAAAATTTAATTTCGAGTTTTCGAGCTCGACGAGTTCGGCGAAATGGAAGCTTGAGCTCGGCTCAAAGGCTCGAAACTTTAAACCAAGCTCAAGTTTGAGCTGCTCGCGAATAGCTTGATCATTTGACAGCCCTATTGCTAATTGAGTGGTATTTTATATTGGTAAAATTTTAGATGGAAAATCAGGTCTAAAGCCAAATATTTGTAAATAATGGAAGGGAACAGGCGCCAAGAGTTGGCAAAATGCAACAGTGTTCCTAGTTTTACATGTTCTGCATCTTGTGCCTTTTTCTTGATTTTGCATTTCACATACTATTATTTATTTATCTATTTATTTGTGTTATATATTGTTCCGGTCATGGGAAAAATATACCTTTGAAAAACTTTATTATTATTATTATTATTATTATTATTATTATTATTTTAGTTCTTCGGAGCTGCAGGAAAAAGTATTTGAGGAGAAAAGAAAAGCTTTCTTGGTCATCTGGTTAGTGCGTACCAAAATAAAAAAAAATTAAAAAAAAAAATTGCTTAGCATCCTACCTGCCAAGCAAATTACTCATCTGAAATTCACAAGGGATTACCATCTGGAGACTTTGTTTAGACATGAATTTGCTTAATTAGACATCTGGTTTTGGTTCACGAGGGATAACACAAATCAACCATACTATCCTTTGGCAAAGGGTAACAACTCATAAATAGTTTCTTGAGTTTTTTGGGATTTTTTTTTTTTTGACAAAAAAAAACGGCTAGCTACCAAGTCAAAGTTAAAGACGTGCACAATTGACGATACAATAAAAGGTGGGGTACGTACACAGTGGGCAAGAAAATCCCACTCATTATCACTGTTCATCCACTCAGAAAAGTACCCTCACCCACGATTCGAACTCGCGATCTTAACAAAACGAAGCCCTTAGTGGGGACCTGAGTACCAATATGAACCAAGGGTCATTGGTTGGGATTTTATGTATTTATGCTGAAGCTAATTCACATTGGCTCGTCCTCACAGGTAATAAACATAATACCAGTGACACTAATATGATGTTCCAGTTTGAAGTGTTGGAATAATCATTGCATAATGAATCAGTAGTTTTGTTTATTGGTTCTTCTCAGAAAGTGAAAAATGGCTAATGGCAACACAGGAATGAAATACCTTATAAAGTCATCTCCATCTCCTCTTTGCATGCTCCCTCTGTGAAATCAAATGTATGATCAATCAACCCCCATGAGACAGACCATAGACCTATCATGGCATTTTTGTTGGGAAGACATGTAAAGAAAATTCAATGCCTCATATGCAAAGAGCACCCAGATCTGGTTGGTTCCTGGTTCCACTTTCTGGTACTTCTCTAATGGTTTCTTTTCTTCGGCCATTCTTTCTTTCTTTTCTGTCCTTATTGGAAGACCATTTGTTGTTGCTGATCCAAGCACAGAAGCAGAGTTAGGAGCATGTTATTTGTTCAGATCTTGATATTACTACCTTCTATAACAGTATATCTATTTTCCCGATAAGGAATCTTCACGGCTACTGGAACAGTTCATGCAACTCAAATACAATATACTTAATTGATGCAAATGTCAAGATTTTGAGCTCCTAACTGTCATGTTGTTAAACTATCATGATGCGGTTCACAGCATTCTCATTGATAATGTGTTTGCATATTAAAACTCTTGACTGTCACTTGTGCTTCCTAGTCTCGCCGAACTATATAATTCACACAGATTGATGAAGTTAGAGAGCAGCAATTAATCAATATCTATAGCATGAAACCTGTTATGGCAATAGAAATGATATTTCTTTGACAGGTTCAAACATGCTTCCAAATTAAGTGTCATGTTTCTCTAAAAAGACAGATATGAGATACAATCCAGAAAATGCACCTGACAGTTACTGAAGAAGTCCTCCCGACAACTGAACCACAACAAGCCTTGTACTTCTTCTTTGACCCACAAGAACACTGTTTGTTTCTTGATATTTTCTTCAAGAGAACAAATGAAAATAACATGAGTGCCTATAGTACTGGTTTCATTTCAGTAAATAACTGGTACTTGAGCTTGTATTGATCATAAATACCTTATCAACAACTTGACCATTTTGCTCCTTAACTAACTGAAAGTCGCTACCAGGTAAATCTTGTGCAGTTGTCACATTTTCAGGTGGCACCTCTGGTTGCTCACAATTCATGGCTTGATCGTCTCCTGGGTAATCTAAAACCTTTAAGCATGAAGGGAATATCATTCATCAAAGGGGGGGCAATAAGAACAGTCTCGTTGGGGCATGCAATTATGCAGCAACCCACGCATGGTATTACAGAACCTTGGGGGTGCAATATTAAAACAATAAAAAGAGAATAGAACAAGATATCACACTATAATAATGAATAAATTTCATAAATTTCTGAGAACATTTTTAATCATGTGGCTCATCAGTGTTGTTTGAACTCCATTTGTCAAGTTTTTTGACATGTTGAACACTCAAGTACACTTCAAAATATAAAATAATGTTATCAAGGTTTTGCCATATTATAACAAAATTCAAACAAACTGCATTCACTTTATTAGTGCATAGAGGGAGCTTGAGGTTGTATACAAGTTATACTATAGATTTGTGGGCTTCTAAATATAAAATACACAAGATTTTAGATCATATGAACATGTCAAGGTTGGTTTGGATACTTTAGGACGCTTGGTAACATGAACTCTAATCACATCTTGGCCAGACTAATTTATCATCATTTTATAGTGCGTTTTTCGAAGGAAAAAAAACTTTATATAAACTAGATGACTGAAGAACAACTCAGCTGATATGAACATATATACTTTGGAGAGGCTGGCATCAGGGCGAAGAGGAAATTTGCATCTCAAAGAGTTTGATGGGGTCTAATGAATTATGTAGATGGAGGTTGTTAGGAACACCATATAGAAGTCTGGTTATAAGAGAAGCGATTTCATAAGAAAATTTAACAAAAATGATTCATAAAGACAATAACTAGTTTAGATAAAGGTATGATGCTTACAGCTAGGGATATGTTTATGATTTGTGAACTTCACAAGCATATATACAACCGAGGTTTACCCTTTCTGACCAAAAATGTCATGAGATAGAACATTACCTGTAGAAATATTGTTTTCAGAGGAGATGCCATCCTCAAAATTCTCACTCTCTTTCATTTCTTGTTCTGCTATCAAAAACTCAATTGCAGCATCAACATCTCCACCTACTTCTTGTAGAACCTGGGTTACACTTAAAACAAATCAGCTCCTGATTTTGTTAAACATGATGCTAAACCATGAATGGGAGAAAATAGTAAGATCTTTTGTTGTAGATTTTAAACTAAAGAATGTGAAGGATTCTTGTACCTGCTCAGCTTTACCATAGTTGTCACATCCAGATCCAGCCAAGACCAACTTGATCAATCCAACATCCGAAGCAAATTTATGACCTGTACCTTTCGGTTGACATGTTGCCACTTTCTTGTGATGACTGGGGACAGAAATATCAGAATCTGCCTATCATAAGAACCATTGTAGAGCAGATCAAATCCAACTTACATCCATCCTAAGAGATATAACGGAAACTTGCTTCATACAATTTTAAAGCATAAAGATTGTGTCTAAGTAGAAACCTTAATAATGATTGGCTGAGCTGGTCCTTCACAAGAATCTTCATGTAGCCGGACACTATTATAGTGCTCACCATCATGATAAGACCTGTACAAAGACAATATAATGATTCAAAACACATAATAACAGAATATTAAGCATTTCAAAAAAAAACTCTCAATAATCAGTTAAGTCTTTCATCAGAATTGGATGAAAATATGTGTGCTTTTGATAACAGTCCCCATGAGTGAAAAACACATTTGTCCTGACATAACAATAAGCCTGCAACATAATGCAGGAATAAGAAAGTTGACTACAAGAAAATTAATTATAAAGTAATGGGAAGTAGAAGAGGCCCTCAGAAAAAAATTGCCTAAATTTCAGGATTAGCTTCCCTAAAGGGTTGTAACAACCGATGTGTTGCTTATGGACCATGAAAACTTACAAATGGATCATAATAGCTTCTTGTCCATGAAAATTCCTTATGTACCATCGAGGAGACATAGCCTGCATGGAAATAAATGAGCGACCCTTTTTTCCAGTAGATTACAAGGTTCAAAAAATTAGTACTTTATGTTTACAAATCCAAGCCTATCACATGTGTCTTTATTGTCAAAGTGACAATTGAATAAAGCTATGTTAAATGCATGTGCAAATCTACAACCATATAAAAGGACCATCAAATGCTTAGAATATTGATTTCATAGAGTGCATCAAGAAATGGAAAAAGGAAATGATTTAGTCACCGGCATCTTGAGGAATGGAGTGAACAAGCACGCATATCAAGTAAGAATACCTAATATGAGAGGTCAAGATCCTTGATCACTTTGAGGACCTCTTTTGAATCCATATAGAATTCTTTACCTCCATGATATCATATGATGTTCACTTAAACTTCAAAATGTTGCAACTGTGACTTCTTTTTCTTTTAGGTATACCCTTGCGAACATGTATGCATTTTCTAATTCTACTTTTCTCTGTCATCCCTCTTGGGTAATCTTTCTCTCTATTAATCTAATGTTTCCAAGATTATTTATCATTTATTTTAATTTAGTTTAAACGTGGATGAAGCTAGAGAAAGTTTAAATACAAGATGGCCTAGTCATAGCAGAAAAATACCTTCATATATATATATTTTTTTATAAAAAAAGTATTCACATGATCAGAATGGTTTTAAAATATGAGAACTGGATTCACAAAAAACATAAACAACTAAACTATTTATTGCAGTTGATTTGTTCTAAAGCTAAAACATACAAATTAAACATGTTGAAATCATCAAAGGTGAGAGGGATTGAGAAAGGTTTGTCCAAATTGCATGCCAGCATGTTCTTCAATTACAAACAGATTCAGTTAGGGCCAAATATCAATAACAAGAATATGACAAGAGTTGCACAAGTTCAAGCAATAAAAAAATCATGGAGTTGCACCTCACTAACTAACCTTGTCCACTCATATCCTCAAAGTATTCCATATGTTTGGGGATATTTCCTAAGAAATTAGATGAACTTATAAGTAAAAACCCTAGCTTATGTTTCCCATTTATACGATAAACAACAGCTATTACTGTTAATAAACCTAGGTAGAGATATTTCTGTTAATAGTTTCATGTAATATCAGACCAGTTAAAAAACTCTATTTCATCTTATGAGAAACATCAACTCCCACCAAAATATATAATTCCATTTTATATTTCATGAAATGGAAGGTGCAGAATTAGCTGAAATACAGAACCTTAAACATTCTTAAAATAGATGAATTGATATGCTGTCCAAAAGATTTTTGAATATGATAAAACTATATAGGAAAGATGAACTTGCTCGATGGATGCAGATATTCACTCTGGTAACAAGGGATGCTGCTTGCAACTCCATATTTCCTGCCCATGTACCGTCTTTTTCCATGGACTGACAATATTCATCAAAGGGGACGTCATCCTCAATGAATGGTTCGAACTCCTCACGATGATTCTGTCACTGTATGACTGTCAGCTTAATCGGTCATATTAAGAGAAAAAGGAAAGGATGAATATATGCTCCAAAAAATCTACATCAATTGTATCGAGCTTCAAGTTAAAATGCAGAATAACAATTATGTATGAATATCACTAAAAAACTTCTCAGAACGATGGTACTTTGTTTATCTATAAATTTTATTTCTCAGTTAAGATACAGAAAACTTGCAACCAAAATCATAGGCATCTTCAACATGGTACTCGCAAGGATGAAGCATGTTGGAGAAAAAAACATTACCGATATATATTGCACCACCATATGGCGAAATTTTGTATGTTCCTCTTCATTTCCTTCAAGCTGATCAGCTAGAGCTCTGCAAGAGACAAAACAAAACCACCATACTCAAGGATAATTCAGTCCAAATAAACTTGGACATGAGAAAACCTCTCTTATAAAAAAATGCAGTGTAGAAGTTGTTCAAGGTAAGATGAATGACTAACTGGGAATGAAATATCTACCGACCTAAAGAAACAATTGCCATCTGCTGTAATTTGAACAATCTTTAAACCCAAGCCATCTAGCTGAGAACGAAATTGTGCTAAATCAGCTTGCTTTCCTTGCTTCTTTACCTATCCAGAGATGGAATCTTAAGTCCAGATAGAATGCACAGATGGACAGTATTCTCGCATCGTAGACTTAATTAAATCATTATGAGAACGAGGACATTTTAAAAAAAAAAAAAAAAGGAGGCTCTAATAAGCAATACAACCCAAGAACTGAAAAAGAAAAAAAATAGGACCAGCCTTTCACAAACTAAACGCTGACATGCCAACCATTTTATGCATATGACATGCTGATCACTGTCAGCATTGTGGAGTTGTATCTTATAAATCCAACAAGGTATCTATTTTATTCAAGGTGTCATGGTATATGATAGCTTGACATGAGGCACCTCCAAAGGCTATGCGGTCAAGGCTAGGGAGCTTTGGAGTCCCACCTGTTTCTTCCAGCTGGATGTTTCTCATTGTTAAACACATGCTCTTAATTCTTAACTGATGTTACAAAATCGAAATTTAAATCAATGTGCTCAAGCACATTTATTAATTACAGGACTAGAATTTATCGACTTTATTTCACTCTGAGGCATACAACATATGTGGAACTCTTGCCATAATGAAGAGAACTCAAATACTTTCCAACACCTATTTTATGGTAAACCTAAAGCTTACACTAGGGGATGTAAGATGCAGCCTCTAAAAAAAAAACCAAGGGGCTAACATGAAGTCAGCCAGCCACTTGAAACCTACCTGATTTCGTGGCCACGTTGGCAAGAATTTGACTCTCTATCTAGCGGACGAGATTGCCCAATAGAAAATTGCACCATTATTGACATAGCCAACACCATTATTTGAGTATGAATGATGCAAACACTTAAAAGGATTAGTTCCAAGAGACATTGATCATTGATATAGCTTACATCAAATATTTATAAGGCTCTTTATGGGAATCAACTTTTTTTTTTTTTTTTTAAGATTACTAAGAATAGAAGTTACTTTCAAGGTCATAACGAAATTCATGATTAGATCATAAAACTTAGAGGGAGGAGAAATGAGTGGGTGATGTTTCACAAAGTATTCAAGTTTTGTAGAGTTGGTTGTCAAAAGAGAGAGAGAGAGCACCAGATCACCAGATTTCAGCCACCAACCCACTGCCAAACAACCTGAAAATAAGAATTAAAGTGCAAGATAGCCTATTCAATGGTTAATGTAAGAAAAAAAATCCGATGTCAAAGGCTTCTAAGCAAGATATGCTTTGTATCATCAGATCAACACGCATGAGCCAAAGCAAATATGAAGGCAATAGGAACAAAGCACCCACTAAGTGGGTGAGGAATGAAGTGGTGGCAATCTGTTTAGCAAGAGATAGTGGAATGAAATAGGTGGAAGGTGGAGATCAAAGAATATGTTTATGACAAGTTAATGTCCCCCATCCTCAACGAATAGGGATGTAACTTAGCTCCAACCAGGCAGTAGAATAATATCTATTCTCAAGTGATCAGGGACACATAATAGAAATGCCACACTAACTCAGAGCCACAACATGACAATATAAACTTAGAAATTTCAAATTGATGATTAGTCTACAAACAACTGACATAAAGTAGAGAGGTCTCCAATATTTGTGTTTATTCACTCATTGGTGCTAATCATCAGTCCATACAGAGGGAGACTTTTTCCTTTTTTAATAAAATCAAGTCCAGCTTATAAAATCAGTGAAAGTACTGATATCCTTATGCGAGACCTTCATTTTCCTAGATGCTCCAACCAGAGGATTTAATGAAGTTACAAAGAGAATGCAAAAAAGGTCCTAACTTTGATCACTATGGGCAAGTTAATCCTCCCAGATTAAGTCCATCTTTGCACCTCAAAATACTAGCATCAAACTTGTCTACTTGATATGTCCCATCTGATCTCCTAAGGATATGTTTGATTGATGAAAAACAGAGGAAAGGATAATAAACCGTATCAAAAGGTTTTCTCATCTGCCTATCCGCCACACACAGACACACAAAAACAAAAAAAACAAAAAAAACAAAAAAACTTTCTTCTTCATTTATTTTCAAAAATATGCAGCTGAAGAGACAACAACAAAAACAATGAAACAAACTAAATTTTCTACATCCAACCAAACACAAGACATCAACTTTCCCTCTCGATTCCTTCTGTCCACTTCCATCTTTTCCCTCAACCATCAAATCAAACACAACCTAAATTTTCTCAAGTGATAATCTCAATAAAATCAACACAATCAATCATAAAAACAGAAACGAAATCAAAACAGCAGCTCATTCTCATCAGAGAGAGAGAGAGAGAGAGAGAGAGAGAGAGAGAGAGAGATGAGGGTTTACACCGCCGTGGGATTGCTTCCTCTTGGATTGGGGCTTCTTGTGCTTAGCCTGAACCATCGTTCACTTCTTGAGCTCTAGTTAACAAGACACATAAACCTCCAAACAGGAAGGTGACGGTGGGATGTTGGCTTTTATCAAATCTAATTTCTTCTCCAAATAATTTATTAACAAAAATAATTATTTTATCCACCTTTATGAAAAAAATAAAATAATAAATAATTTTTTTATTAGTTTATTAACCTCACTTTTATCTTAGATTCCTCCTACCCAAAAAAAAACTTTACTGTCTCTGTAAAAAAAGTAAAAAACTATATAAATACATATAAAATCATATATATTTATATCTCAGTTCTTAACAAAAATCTTTGTAAAGCATAAAATATATTAATAACAAAATTTAAGTAATTAAGCCAGATAAACCAAGGAATTAAGAAAAAAATTAAAATATCCAGTAAAAGTACACAAAATTCTCCTCATACACACACATAATCAACCATATTGTGGTCATTCATTTCTGCAAATTGGAAAATCCATAAGTTTATTTTTACAATGTTAACAACTTAACACAATAACAAAAACCTTTATCAAGCCAAAAAAATATATATAAAAAAGCCTTTACATCATATACCTCCAATATAATTCAACAAATAAAATAAAAAAAATTCAACACCTCCAGCTGAAAATTATGGTGAATTTGCAGCATCAAGATTACTTTACAAGATGCTGTTTCCTGACAATCACTCCAAAGTCCAAAGCATGAAACAAGCTCATGTTGATTGCTTGCTTGCTTGTTTATGATGTCCAAACATATGTACACAAGTTCCAGTAGACCTTGACAAGGAATTCTTTTGAAGCTTACTTGCATGTGATGGTATCGTTACCCTGACGATATAATAGTTAGCAATGAGGATCAGGATGTATGGAAGTGAGAAGAGCTTGAAGTCATACTACGCCTCGCCGAGGTTGAGGCCGAGGCCTTGACCTTGTGATTGTCTCGTCACAATGTCGAACGTATTCTGACAATCTCCATGGCTTCTGCCATTTCCACTTGAACTGTAATAGCCATTGGTGATGGCTTCTTTTCCATTTCCATAACTTGCCTGCTTGTCCTGCCAATGCCAGCTTCTTCGTCACTGGTAGCTGCCTGACTGGGATCATCTGGAGTCATGGAAAGCGGAGACTTGAAAAAACTGACAGGCAAAATGTACTTATAGAGAAGTATGAAATAGAAATCAAACCTTTCGGTGCTGGCTATTGAATGTTTCGGTCTCTCTGCTGGGGGAATTAGCAATGCCAGGCGTATATTTGAGCTGTTTTTGGGCAGGTACAGGCACCGGAGATAGCGGCATGCCGGTTTCATCAGCGCTGTGCTTCAGCATGCTATTTGATTTCTCCTGAAATTTATAAACATGAGTGACAAATAATATAAGCATAAATTTTATATGTCATGTTATACAAGTTAATTTTTGATCAAGATACATTAATCTTGGCTCTATTCAACTCTATTTGGAAAAAAATAATAATAATGCTAAGTGCTTGTCAGCATGGTTTCATTTGCTCAAGAGTTGGAAAAAGAGGCATAACCCATTTTTCATCAGAAGAAAAGATGTTGAAATCCCGAGATTTATGATAAAACGACAGAGAACTAACAAGACCAGTATAGAGTATCTTCACTCTTGGACACTGAGAAATATACACAACTGCAAAAGCTACTCTGTTCATACTGGTACTTCTGTATGTATTTCAAGTAATCAACCATAAAGTCAGCTTGATCCAAAACAAGAAGAGAAATCACTCTTGGATTTCCATTCTCATCCCAGGATATTAGTAATAAAGAGACAGCCCTTCATCTTTTTTTCTAAATAATTCTAACACTTCTTCCCTGATTGAATGTGTTCAACAAGATCAATGATGTCCATCCCTGGAGATCTTAAAGAATATGATTTCATACAAGAATGTTTTGGCAAGTGAGTTCAAGAGAATATAGGTGTGTGTATATAGTTGGACTGCCTAGTAATTTTAAATCTCTCCATAATGGTGCCATTTTTAATGGTTATATTAAATATTAAATATTTTAGAAATGGGAGAGAGAGAGAGAGAGACTCACTGAAGGTGGTGGTGTAGCCGGTGCAGCAGCCACAGCATGATCTCTTGATTTTAACTGCTTTTCTGTTTCTTTTCTCCGTGCTTCGCTCAGACGGAGAATGCCAACAAGCTCATTCATTTGTTCCTTCAGCTCCTTGATCTCAATTTCCTTTTCCCTTAACTGGCATCTGTTTCCACACATAAATCACATTATACTAACTATACAAATTGTTGGTGCAAAAATCGGTATCCATATCACAAATCATTGAATATGTTCTTGTAAAGGTATATGTAGGCATCAAAACAAGAACACTGGTTATGTATGAAGAGATTAGTAAGGAAATAAGTTAAATTGAGATGCCAAAAAATCAGACTGAAAGCTTAAGAAACCTCTTGCATTGAAAGAGTTAATAAATAATCTAATGAATTGTATTTTTTTTTTCAGTTTTCTTATAAAAGCTTTTGGTCATTATGGCCTATCAACATTAGAATGTCTAGAACTGACTTCTTCATATATCAACTACTTCAAACTATCCAACAGAAAAAGTCCAAAAGCTGCTCCCCCCTGCTCCATCTCCAAATAAATTTTCTTTAAGATTAGTACTTATCTAAATTTAAATGTAAAACTGGTAAAATATAGCATTATCAATGATCCCAGAACACTTATACTTTGATGTTTTCCTTAATCTCTAAAATGTGGGATAAGTATCAGTCATCATGGTTAAGGCTTGTCTAATTTCAGTTTTCTAATCTACAAAATATGCAGCTGTCTAACTGAATTAAGCAAAGAAATCAGTGACTTGAGAAAAATATTCAAGTACATAAACGAAGGAAGGTGGTTTTGAATTAGATATGAGAAAACCTTGCATCTGCAGCAACACTAAACATGTACTGGAGCAAGCTCTTTGCATCTCCCATTGATCGCAGCTGATTCCACCGCCCACGGCCAGAAAATACACGTTCTCGTTCCTCTGCCTCTGATAGTTGGGAAGCCATTGCGACAAGCGTATTTGATGAAATGCTCACCATGTTCTCCAGTGATGCTATTCTAGCCAGCCGTGCATTCGGTGACATGGGATATATTCTAAGCAAGAATTAAAACATAAAAGAAATTGTACTTTAATTCAAAATCCAGCAAACTAATTCATATTCCAAGCTCCAATTAACAAATTGATCAAAATAAGATCTAGACTGCATAAGAATTGAAGGGGTCTTGTTACCTTAAGGATCCATTTTTTCCTCTTGAAGGACTATGTCCCCCAGGAAATGCCTCATCTTGTTTCAAAATAGCAAGTTCTTCCCCTAATGCAGCTCGTCTAAGGGAAAAGGAAAGAATTATGGTCAGGATCCTAGAAACAAAATTGCAATGAACTATCTAACATGAAAATTAATAACTAGAAATCATACACTTGGCTTTGTTTCTCATATTCTGAACGAACTTCATGCACATTCACCATGACTTCAAGCTCATGATCCAACCATCGTTGGAAGGACTTTTCGCTGACCTGAAAATTGTTTTATTTAAGGTTAACATATCTCATATATGCTATTTTTATTCAGGAGTCTACAACAGGTGTTGCTTAAATTCTTAGAGAAAAGCATGACGCATAAGGTACCGGAAGTCCAGGAGAATTCCCATTTGCAGATACTGGAAAATAAGAAGAGAAATTATTAGATTTGCAGGCTTATTAAGATTTCAAGTTATTAGCGATCAAGTACCAGAATTTTCACGGCCTGCAAGTTTACGAGCTTCTAGCAACTCCTTCAATTTCTTGGTAGCCATGGCAGCCTCCTCAGTCTTTCTGTGTAAAACCTACACAAGAAAATCTTCTCAGCCACAATGTCTTACCTAAGAAATGGAAGGGAGCATACACGTGAAGAGACAGAAAGTGTAAATATTATCCTGTTTTCAATGATATAGGTTTAGTATAAGAATTTAATCAACAATGTGTTTTAAACTCAAGCTAGACTTAGGAAAAAAATTAATAATAATAATAATCCTGACATGTTCTCAAACTTACCTTCTGGTTCAAACAATAAATATATTGGTTCTTTTAGCTTCAATGAGTTTGATTTTTAAAAGTATGTAGTACAGGCCAAATAAATGCAGAAGCACAAGTTGAGATCTTGTTACAAATTGACGCACAGAATATACCTAACATGACCATTTTATATATCTTCAGTTTATATGCATCAGAATATACATTCTGGCAAAGCTTCACCAGAAATATGTAACTTATACTTTTTGAGATCTCAAAATGAATGAGAATCATTGGATACCACTAAGTTATCAACAATGCAATGATCATCTTTGTTTGGGAGAAACATTAGTCTATACACTTCACCAAAGACATATACGACTGCCAGTAGGGTCAGAGACCATGTTTTTTCAAATTTTGAGTTGGTCAATTTCTGGGACCACCAATGCCCACTGGATTTTATTGAAAAGGTCCAAATCCAGGCTTGGGTAGCCTGCTTTCCTGAGCAGTACCAAGCAAGAGTTGGGCATGCGGCATTAACACCTCTAGTTAGGATCCTTCTCTAACTGCAGAGTGAATACATTTAATCCACAAACCCAGTTGAGACAAACATATGTCAGTTATATCCTCCATTAACAGTGTTTAGCATGTGAAAATACTCATATCAACCTTACATATCATCCGCTGAAATCTAAATAAACAATAGTTTAGAATTTAGTTTCAATAAAAGGAGTTATGGCATATAAATGGTAGAATGAACTATATATGTTTTTAACATACAAGACTCCATGGAACAATGAAGTGTAAAGATCTAAACTTGGTTCTTATATTTGGAGGAAACAATAGAAGATTATGATGAACCAAATCAGAAGTATCATATGAAAACCATTAAAGGTCAGAGTACCAATTTTTGTCGCTGGTTTAAGGCTTGAAGCTTGTGCCGCTCATATTCATTTCTCCTCCCTTCTTTCTTTAACTGGTTGAGGAAATGCATCATTATGATTAAAACATTCAAAAGAATTTAAAATCAACTCTATTAATTAATACTTTAAGTCTTTTAACAAAATTGAAAAATGAAAATAAACTTGGTGATAGAAAATGGATCATCGGTGGGAGATTGAAAGCCAATCCCACATAGTTCGACATGAAAAAAATGGATATGGTTTATGTACTACTCTACTAGAATGTGGGGAACCTTATTCAAAATTGTTGACCAAGGGATGCATGGAGAACAATCAAGAGATTGTTGGACAGTTCTAATAGATATAAAGTTGGACTGAAGTAGTTATAAAGCTCCACACAATGTGACTCTTTACATAGTGCCACACCATCCTCCTAAAAGTGTCCCACTAAAAAATTAAATCCACTCTTCAACAAAAAGAAAGTGCCACATTAGTAAATAATCAAATATGTTAAGAAATGAAATAAGAAGAGGGTAAGATCTATAATAACATACATGGATGTCAGGAAAGATTTGAATAACTTCAGAATGGTGAAAAGATATAGCTTAATAGTCTTATTATGAATGATAAGCATAGAAGTTGCCTGCTTTCTAATTGCAAAGATAAGGCTTAATCTTTGTGGATGCTTCTAATTATGGGATGCTTCACTTTCAAACACAGCATATTCTTCAAAAGCTTTGCTGTATGCCCGTCTGATTTACACTTTCAAACTCAAATAAATTGACAAACAGAGAATAAGCATGCATATAAATAAAGAATGTCATGATTGTCTATGATATCCTATCTCAAAGAAATAAAGCACCTGAAGAAGTTCTTTCTCCCGAGAAGCTTTCCATTGCCGAAATTGTTCGGCTTCTTGTTTTATCTTGTGTTGCAACTGAACCTGTGTTATGGCAAAACATTAAGCATTGCAACATAAAGCTGACAAAGATGATAAGAAGGAAGAACCGACCTTTTGTGCTTTAATAGATTGTATTTCATCTTGCAGCTTCTTCGCTGCTTCATCACTCCTCTGCTTTTGCTTCAAAAGTTGCACTTGGTTTTCTTGTTTTTTCTTAAGGTCCAATATCTGAAGAATAGATCTCATAGACATAAACCAACAAGATAAATATAATATATTATTTGATTGGCATAAATTTGACAAGCCTTCACCTGTGCTTCAAGGGACTTCAATTTCTGCAAGTGGGCATCTGGTAACTTGTGCGCTTGCCCATCAGGATTAGAAGCCAAGCTTTCTACTTCAGTCAACAGCCGGTCCCTCTCGTGCTGAAAAGTTTTATATTCTCAAGCATGAGCATCAGAAAGAAAAGCAAAAAAAAAAAAAAAAAGGAAGAAGGAAAGATTTAAGAGTATTTGCTGAACTCCATTAAACAAAGAAATTATCAACCTGCACAATTCTTTTCTCATCTTCAAGTTCCATGAGCTTCTTCCCAAAATGCTGTTTGAGAGCAAGAGTTTCAAATCCACCAAATAATTTCATCTCAGACTGCATGACAAGAGCAAATAAATCCTCCTTTAAATTAAGACAGCAAGAATGGCTTACAAAATAGTACTCATGACTAATTGACATATTACTGAGACTGATAAATTGAAATACATATAACTGTCAGAAGCATTACATCTGGCAGAAGAAAAGAGAACATAATAATAAAGCAAGTAACAGGCTTCAAGGTTGAGTTTGTTTTCATGCATACGTGTGAGAATGATTAGGTGGGTGAGTGGTGAGTTTGGTGGTTTGGTTATTGTGGGATTTAACAGCATTGATAATTCATAGTCCTGATCTGGACATGGTCAAATGGTCTATTTCCTATTATGTACTTGAAAACGAAAAAATCACCTCTATGCACAATGACATAACATGAAGTTTATCCACAATTGGTATTAAGTCAATAAAAAAAATTGGAAAAAAAAAACCATGCACCAAGCGTAAATGCTCATTCTGCTTCGACAAAATTTGGAAACCTGATTACTTTCAAATGGTAAACTATTTGATACAGGATGCTAATGCTTAGTTTTGTTTTAGTTAGTATATTTATTCATTTTATTTCCCCTTGGATCATGAACAGCCAAGGAAGCATCTTGATGTAATATTTGGACATCCGCATTTTTAGAATAACATTTTGTCTCCAGTGTCACTTGACTTCAAACACAATCCACTGACACAGTGTATATGTTTTTCATAAAAGAAAATTAAGTCACAAGAAACCATGCTCATAATTACCTCTTTCTGCTCTAGACGTTTATTTAACTCATTCAATTCCTTGCCCATGTTATTTTGCAACATTGTATGTTCCCATTCCTTAGCTACTTCTTCATCAATCTCCTTTGAGTTATCAACTGCTGGTAAAAGCTATCATCAGTGAGTTCAACATGGAATAGAAAGTAACAAATGCAAAAAAAATTAAATCAGGGGAACTAGATTCTTCCAATTTCCAATTCCCTCACATGCTTCAAAAATTCAATAATAGCTTATCAGACACGGACAATGGTACAAGAGATTTGCCTTCTAGGTTTTCAGCCATTTGATATTCAAAACTGTCTGTGCTCTGCAGGCTGCGCTTCAGCCCATCTGATTTCACAAAACAAGTTCCCCCTCCCTGAAATATTAAGCATGAACTCATCTTAACAAAAAGATTATCCAATAGATTGAGTTTACCATTTGAAAAGAAAAAAAAAAGAAAAAAAGAAGCAGAGATGCCTGGACAAGTAATTGATTCAATTAAATTGAAGTTAGTAAATAATTTCATACAGGTAAGGTTGCTAATTGAGCTTCACTTTCATAATGATCAGCAAGACCTAATCGATGGCGGTATTCGTGAAGTTCTCTTCTTAGATCTTCATTAGTAGCTTCAAGCCAGGAAATTCTTTCCTTTAGAACCTAAAATCAAAATAGTGAGAATTTTACTTCTGGCGCCCAGAAAAAAATTTCAAGTCATTTTCTTTTCAAAATAATATTAGTAAATATCATGCTTATTTTTAAGAGAAAAAAAACCATACATGAACTTCATCAGAAGAAGTTCCTCCCCCACGAGCAAGTAGCTCAGCCTGCAAGTATTCAAGCTGCTGACGCATCTTTTGCATCTCAGTTGACATTGGGTTTCGGTTGACCTGTTCATGAAATTGTTAAAGAAAAAACAATGAAATGCATGAAAACACAATCAGAATATTCAAGTTTGCAAAGAAAATAGTAACTGCTGACTAAATTTTATGGCCAGTGCTAATGAAATACTCACAATAGGTTTATTTTGAATGTTGCGGGCACGATTAGCATATTTCAGTGTGTTGAGAGACTCCTCTGCATTAATATCTGCCGGGCTTATACAAGCTGAAAGAAGTCAAATATCAGAAAATTAATGCAAGTGAATGGATCACATATTGGTGTATGATTATTAATGCAAGACTTCCTTGGCTTGAAGCCATGATGAGACAGATGCGTGAAGAGAGTAAATATATTGCTCCAAAACACAAAAACATAACAATAATAAACTTCAATAATGTACTTAAAGTAAATCATGATGACACACATGTGCAGATTTGTATACACGTATCCTAACAGTATCCCTTCAAAAGATTGTACAAAATTATTCAAGACAGAGAATATCTTACCTATCATCACAGTCCTGCTATTTCCACCAAGGGAGTCCTGTAAAATTACAAGGAAGGTAAAGATACAGGAATCAATATACCCAAGGATGATTCTTCTAACCATCTAGAATAAGCATGTAAGCAATATATGAATGGTTTTAGGAAGGACTAAGCAAAAATAAGGATAAAACTAAATTAGGTACAAAGAAAATTAAGGATGTCAGAAGATGGTATATTCCAATTTCTAAATCTCAAGTGGTCCAGATGACTACTACTATCATTATCAAGGGAAGCATGATATCTCATCTTGAAGGAGATATATAATATTACAAGAACAATAAATCATAATCATTCAACTTTAACATGTTTACCATCCCTGCATCACAGAAGGGTTTAGTGCACATTCCTCCTCTTTGAGATCAGCTGGTCTTTGAGATATAAGATACTCCTTTTGCAATTAACTCTTGCATTTATATATTTTTTTTAAATAAAAGACATGGCCATACACATCAACAATAATCTTCTGCAATGAAAGGGGTGGAAAGAACCCCACCTGCAAAAGTCGAGTAAGTTTGCTATCACGATAAGGAACATGCACACCTTCCTTCCTCTTCTTCTCATCGCCGAGAGCACTAATGACATTGCCAAGTGCCAGAAGTCCCTTGTTTATATGAACACCTGAATAAAGTCAGCAGATGTAACTTAATGAAGTGATATACTAGAAAAAAAGGAGGAGAGAAGAAATTGAGGAACCATCAAATCTACCTTCTTTGAATCGTAAACCATCTGAACCTGTTCGTTTAGCTCTCTCTGACCCAGCAAGATCTACCAGATGGAGCTTTGCGCATAGATAATCTTCACTCATGTCATCAATCGGACTGCCATCAGCCGTAAAAATTGGATCTAGTTTGCGCATCTGCTCCAATGTTATTGTGAAAATCGCATGGGAGCGACTGTTTCAGAAATTTGTCCGAAGACATGACCATCATCAACCAAATATCTATAAATACTATAAAAACAATGAATAAACTACACAATTACAGGGCACATAGTATAGTAGTTTCAGACCAGTACAACTTGACCAGACAATAAGTGAATGGGACTTTATGCTTCCTTTAGTAAATCAAAAAGTTAATTATCTCTTGATTCCTTGTATTTGACATTAAGAACCTATTCTAGAACAATTTGTAGAGTCCTAAGTTCTCTTTCTTTCAATCTATTGTTATCACTGATATAAGCACAACAATAGAAGTTTGGTATCAATTATCAATTCAATACATTTAAGGATATAGAGACACTAAAAAAATTGAAAGCCATAATCCAAAGGACATTTGAGGGGTAGAATTGCTTCCAAATAGTGAAATGACAGCACAAAGAAACTATGGTTGATAAACTAAAATAAAATTAGGACATATATGAATGGCTGTTGATTTTCAGTAACAGATAAGGACATCACAAGCCAAAATTTTGAACTTTCATCATAGGTTCAGCTAGCAATAATCACAAAGTACATGTAAACAAGTATGGAAATCTGTATATTAAATCCTGAATGATATAAATCCACCGGATACAACATTTAAACAATAGTTTGAATTTGAACAAAGCATATTAGCACATGTCAAATTAAAAATAGTGCTGCAACTCCCAGTGAAACAAAAAGAAAAATGCAAGATATAATATCTACCTTGATTGGTTATTCATATTTGTACTTCCAGTTGCTCGACTCAAGGAACCTTGCTCTAGGCAGGCAGCCATTTCTGTTTGAGAACTAACATCAACTTCAGTAGATCCAGCAAGTGTTATTACTCCATTTGATGCCTCACGGATTTGTACTGGAGGTTTCCCAGGTACTGTTAGCTTCCCGACATGTCCATTGCCAGATTCAACCTTCCCATTAGATGCAGGATCCAGCAAGTCTCTTACTTCTTCTTTTAGAATCTACACAATCATAAGCCAGTTACATTCATGCCGCATGAACAGTGCACATTGAAAAGCTGAAAAAAAGAACATATGTCTATTATTCCAATAGCATGTCTTTGTGATCTTCAAATTCATAGATTTGTGCTCCAAAAGGATTTCTGAACTTCCAGCTTGGTAACAATGATAAGCTTGTTTTTAGGAAAAATGTATACATTATCATCATCACTAAGCATACATTGTTTACCCAATAAATATAAAAATTCCACATTCCAGTCATTCTCATTTCCTGTTCTTGATGCGTAGTAAAGCTGCATCAAAAGAAAATTAGCAAGTGTATTGTCACTGAGAAGTTTTTCCATCCGAATTTCAAAAGGCAAAAGTGAGATCTAGACTCCAAGCTGTTCAATGTCACCAAGAAGTTCAATTCCATCCAAAGTTAAAGAGGCAAAAGTGAGATCTAGACTCCAAACTGAAAACTAGATTTTAACTTTTGAGAAAGTAAGGGAAAATATTTCCATAAAGAAACGCTCAAAACTCAAATGCCATCTAAACACCTAAAGGAAAACTCATAGAAGCCACTGGCATCTTACAATGGTGAAATTATATTAGAAGTCAAAAACAAGTCCTTGCTTCTAATACAAAGACAATGTATTATTATAGCTAACATATTTAAAAAGTGAATCATCAAATGTCCATTAATGCATCTGCTATCCAAAGCATCAAGTATGCTGAACAATTTAAAAGCAAACAGTATGTTTCCAAAATGGAACATGACTCAAAAGCAGAAACAGAAAAAGATGAACATCCATTATACCTCAATAAATGAGACACGCAACTGAAACTCTGTTTGATGCTTTAGACTATCGATCTTGTTAAATAATGCATTCATAACCTGAGGAATAAGTCCAGATTGACTACCATCCCTGCATCCTGTTCCCATGGTGTATGTTTTTCCTGAACCCGTCTGTGGCATCATTTACAGAATATCAGATATTTCAACTTTCAAGGTGTTGTGAAACATGCTAATCAGATATTTAAGGATCATATGGGGAAGCATGAGATATCATACTACTTAACCTGACCGTATGCAAGAACAGTTGCATTATATCCTTGGAACAAACCATCAACTAGTGGAGCTACACATTCTTCAAACATGGCAGATGATGGAGAACCAGTACTCCCATATACATGATCAAAAGTAAAAGAATGGCTTCCAATTTGCACCTGGATATCAGAAGTATTAAATGGAAATTTCTCATCAACATTGCATTCGAACATGATGAAAACAAAATAATTTATTGCATGGTAAGTAACAAATCATACATAAGATAAATGGAACTGAAACTCACTAACAGAAACAGCAGGCAAAAGCACATATATAAAGTGATGAATTTAACGGAAAAGTAAGCTTTCAGAGTTTGTGGTTTATACTATTAATAAATAATGTACCTCTATTTATTTATTTATTTATTTACTTATTTATTCATGAGTGTGTGTTCTCTATACCTCAGTTCATCCCCACTTCAAAAGGATAAGAACATTCAAAAACCAATAATAATAATAATAATAATAATAATAATAATAATAATAATAATACAAATCTGCTTTTCTTGGCAACTCTTAAAAGGAACTTAATTAGATTGAGATGTGATAATTTGGGAAACAAAATGGGGGACAATTTTCTTTCAAGAAGCAATTCAATTCTTCCATGTAAAAGAAGGATTTCCTTTCTAGATGATCAACACTACATAAGAATGCCCAGTAATTACTCATTCACCAAAAGTTCCAAAACCAAACAAGAGAGAAAGAGAGAGAGAGAGACGAGGTGAATGTGAATCTAGTTATTCTAAACCACTATAAACAATAAAAATCATCAAGAAAAGCACACACATTTTCCCAATTGTTAACTAAAACACACAAACAGAACAAAATTCTATCAACACTCTCCAATTCAGTTCCAAATCAAACCATCCTCCAAATTTCTCATAAAAATATCAGAAAAGATCCAAACTTTTATGAAGGTAACTCTCCACCACCACAAATAAAAATCCAAATCAGGCAGCAATTACATGACCGACATGAACAATCAGATCTACCACCATTACTAACCACACCATTCATGGAGGAATTAAAACAGAGAAGAAGCAACAAAGAAAGGAAATCCAAACCTGGGGCTTCCCAGAGACAACAGAGACACAATCCTTGCAACCCTGCAGGCGCTCATCCCCAATCAAAGGCCGGATATGCACAGCCACCTTGACACAGCAGTCCTCCCCACCACTCTCCATTCCTCAACAACCACCAAACAAAGCACACAAAGACCAAAACCAGGGAAACAAAGAACCACTAACTACTTCAGCATCAATGCATGGCCAGAAACCACAGAACCCAAAAGAAGCAAGACAATTCCTCAACAAGACACTGAAGGACAATAATATATTGGAGCAGAAAAGGAAATCAGACCAAGAAAGGGAAGTGTGATGGTTGGGATGAAGAAAATGAGGAGAAGGAGGAGGAGGAAGAGGAGAGAAGGAAAGCAAGGAAAGGAGTAGGTGGTAACAGAAGTGAAAGCAACAGGAGGTGGAGGTGAATGAGAAGCAACAATCATTTTACTTGGGACTCACTGCACAGGTGTAAGAGGCAGAACAGAGGAACACAATGGGGGCTGTAGAGAGAGAAAATTTTCTCATTCTTCCCAAAATACCCCTATCAATCTTAGAGAGAGAAGAATGGTGACATAATACACTGTACACAGAAACTTCTGACTGAGAACTCTTACCAACCTCAACCTGTCCTTTGCCTGCTGTTCAGCCTGTTCTTGTAGAATTTTGGAGAGAGAAAGAGAGGTTGTGGAGAGAGAAACTTCCTAAAATATCCCTGCACTGCTGCTTTTCTGGTGGAATCTTTAGACAGAGAAACTTTTTAACACTCTTCCTAGAATGTCCCTGCCTGCTGCTTGCCTGTTACTGCTAGACATACAGGGAGGGAGACTGTGGTTGTAGACAGAGAAACTTTTTAGCACTCTTCCCAAAATGTCCCTGTCTGGAATTTTAGAGAGAGAGTGCTGCATGCAAATCTGTGCTATTATGGATTTCTTTGCATGTATATATCTCACTATATTTGGCTCCATATGATATATATATATAATGAAAATTATATGGGTTTTTTTTGCAAAATAATGATTTAAAATTTAAATATAACTCTTAAGCCTTTTAAAAAAATATAAAATAAGACGGTGTACAATAAATCTAAATGGTATAACCCCTTAACTCCTGGACTCATAGATCAGAGAGTTTTGTAACATGAGCTATTTTTTTTAATAGAGAGATTGTTAATGATAGTAATTTGTTGATAAATCATGATTTATTTATTATTATGCATATATATTCTACGGATTTGGTAAACTATAAATAATATATAAAAATTAATGTGATTAGAGAGAGGAAAGAGAGATAAGTAAAAAAAATACTTTAAAAATTATAGGGGTGTATTTGTAAAAGCATGATTTTTTGTGGTTATATTTCAACCACCACCTTTTTGTTGATGGCAATTGATGGAGAGAATTTGATGGAAAATATATACATTTATTTTGGTGAAAAAGTTGCAAATTATTCAAAAAACGTATAAATACTAAAATAAGTAAAAAAACAAAAGAAAACATTTAATAAAACTCAATATATTTAAAAATTGAATCAAATTATTAAAAACATGTACCATAGAAAGTCAAGAGAAATAATATTGAGCCTTCTTAAGTCTTTGTGTATCAATAGTTGACATTCCAATTTTTTTTAATGAATCACTTATACATAATTAATTGTTAACAAATGAAAACCATTTATTCATATTGTGAGACTTAAATCATTTATTTGAAATATTTGAATAATATAATGTAAAAAAGGATGGAATCGTGATTGGTTCGGTGATGTGCCTACATTCATGGGAGAGAGCGATAATATTTTCACTATCATCAACATTCGGGTTACATCATGATATGTATTTATACTAACCCTAGATGTACGAAAAATTACAAAAATATCTTATACCGTACCACATGACATTACCCCCAAACCCCCAACCTTAATTAGTGTCTTAGACAAAATATATCGATATCGGCCTCTTTTGACTTTTGTTACTATGCATGCAGCAAATACGAGCCATATACTCCAACAGTGATCATTTTAAATCATTTATTTGATTTCATATATATATATATATATATATATATATATATATATATATATATATATATTGAATCGAAAATTTGATATTGGATGTAATTATCCATGCAGGCAATTAGATTAGAGATGGATGATTGTACAAGGTGGTAGGTTGTAAGTAAGGGGAACAAGAATCAAAGACAGCTAACAAGTCTCATGTTATGTTACCATTAGGGCAAATGGGAAATAGCATAAAGTGCAAAAGGAGAAGGCATGGATAGATATAGCCACATGCTCTGAAACTTCTTTTTCTAATTGGAATTGATTTGTAGGACTTCTCTTTTGTGATCATGTGGTGGACTAGTTTGTAGTAGCAAGAGTGTGCTTCTCTTTTTCTTTCCTCTTCTTTTCTTTTTTCTTTCTTTCTCTTTTTTTCTATTGTCATTGTTTGCATGTTATTTTATTATCTATCAAGTTTGGAATTTTGTGATATTTCTTCATTTTATATTTAAGTTTTTCAATGAAAAAAAAAAAACAGTCCGGTGTTACAAAACTCTCACTGTACGCGAGGTTAAGAGAAAAGTCAAAGCGTTTAGATCTATTGTAAACGTAACTTTAACTTTTTTTTTGTAAGAGATTATTTCCACGCCTTGATCAGTGACTTCAAGATGCATTAAAGTTTTATTTTTTATTGAGTTGTTAATAAAATAGTGGAAAAAAATCTAAAAGAAGGAAGAGTTCAATAAATTTAATATATCTTTAATAGAAAATATTTAAAAATATATAATTATAAAAAAGGGTGATTAATTCAAGGTCCTTGCTACAATGCCCAAATTACCTATAGATCTCTGGAATAGATGTGTTTGGGAGTGTAACAAATAGTGAGGAGGGAGGTCCCTGGTTACTGTTTTCATGGACTAATAAATAATTTTCTTTTATAAAAAGATGTCATTTTGTTTTTCATTTTGGAGAGCATGTTTGCTTAATTTTCTAAATTTAAGCATTTATTTAATAAATAAATAGAATTCATATCATTGCCTCTCTCTCTAGAGTAGGGGCCACACCAAATCACTATCAGAGGGTTTTTCTAGGCATTAAGGTGAGGGAATTATTTTAGGGTTAGATCCCAATTGACTTGACCCAATAACACCCATAAATATTTTTATCATATAAAAAAAACAAAAAGGGTGGAAAAGCAATTTATAGAATACCAAATCTAAGGTCTAGATCACATATATTAAATGAATTTTATTGATGTGTTTGGTGATCATAACTTTGGCCGAAAGCCATGAAATGCTTTTTCCCTACATCTTTTATTTTTATCTTTTTATTTTCTCTCTCTTTTCTTACAAAAGTTGCTCACCATTTAATTTTGTTCCCCCCAAATGAAAAACCACAACACTTCCATTCACTTCAATCACTACATGACAATGTGTCCATTTATTCCCCATAAAATTAGAATATATATATATATATATATATATATATATATATATATATATACATATATAATTTAGAATATTATTTAATAAAGTGAATAAAATATATACACTGTACAATGATAAAATCCACTAACAGATCATATACAAGAAAGTTTAGTGACCCCTATTACATGCACCATCTTCGTTCTTGCGTGCAATCAGTTTCAGTCTTTTTGGATGCATGAACTACTTCAAACTAAGAGAGAGTTAAGAAGTCAATATCTCAAATAGTTTTTGTGAAAACACATTGTTTGTCGTGAAAGTATCTTATGTCACGCTCCAACCACACAGTCCAAGCCATGACCATGGTGAGAAGGTTCCACCCCTTACGGGCTTCTTTAGACAGTTAATTAGTGAAGGTATTATTCCCCCGATCTTGTATCCTATTAGGGGTGTTACCCAAGTGAAATATTTGATTTGATCACTACAAGGTATTATTTGGAATATTTGATTCGAAATAAAAATAGGAACTACCTAATAAAAACAACTTATCTCTGGTTCTAATTGTTAATGTTAGCTACATCCTTTTGTAATTGATTACATGCTCATGATTTATCCACTAAATTTCAATAAAAAAACTCTTTAAATTTTAGATTTAACTTCAGCTTGATTTTTTGAATTAAATATATATATAATGGTAAATGACAAAAAATTTTAATTACTTTTTTTGGTTTTATTTATACCTAATAAAAGCTTATAATCACATTTATTCCTCTTTTATATTTCTTTTAAATTTTCTCAATATATAACTTATTATTTTTTTATAAATGTGGACAAGCCACTAAAAAGCACACTACAACCTCTTCTTATAAGAGGAATGGACTAGCCAATTTTTCTTGTGAAAATCAGCTAATTGTATAAATTTATACAACTAAAATTTGAAAAAATATACACCACGTAATGAGATTATAGAAGGATATACGAGTAATTACTAATTTTACAGGATATATAATATTGTCAAAAAATCACAATTTAATCAATTTAATCAATTTTCATTTAATCAATTTAATCAATTTAATCAATTGGATTTGGGGAAAAGTAAATAGATTCTGAAAGCTAAAACCATGATTTGATTTTTAGGGTAAATCTATAATTAAAACAAATTTGGAGGGCATTTGTGGAGTCCTCTAACAAGAAAATGGTACTCTTAATTCCACCCAAATCAGAAGCTAATCATTTGGGTTTACTTAAGTAGGTTGGAGTTATGAGTACAGTGGTAGGACAATGAAACCCTAACAATAATTCTCCAAACTCTTAATCCCTAACAAAATACTCAATGGCCCCAACTAAACTAATTAAATTTAAATTTGTGTTACATATTTTGTCACCCTCATCCAAACATAACAAGATTATATAATTCTCTCAAAATTTATTTCAATGAAAACATAATTTACTTATTTTACAAATTTAATAATAGCATCACACAAATAACATAAAATATAATTAATTAAACCCTTTTAAGGTAAATAAAAAATTATACAAATTTCAACTCGCTTAACGTAATGTTTACATCTAAAATATATTGGTCGCTTGGTAACTCATTCCCTCTCACAATGAGAGATCAGGCAGGCCGCATCACTGTGCAAGTAAGGTCGCCTCATTTTGAGGCATTTGGAGAGTATTTTTCCAAATCCAACTGTATGGATGGAAAGAACATCAAAAAATAAGATAATATGTCGATTTTCATACAATTTGGTGAGATAATGAGTATTCATCTTAAAGGGTGAAATTAAATGAATAATAAGGTCGGCCATACTATATATATATATATATATATATATATATATATATATATATATAGGGGTGTTAGTATCTGGTCGGCCATATTTGCGGCCGGCCCATACTAACATGTATGGAAGGAGTGCCATTTTCTGCCTATTTTACTACCAATCTGTCAATATAAAGAGAAATGATATATATGATGAACATGAAACCGTTGATGATATCTCTCGATCATCAACACGGCCATTCCGAGGCATCATCAACTATTTTGTGTGATCTGTTCGTAAAATATAGCACTGCTCCAATATAAAATCTTCACAAAATTAGATCTATAATATCATGATACTATATGCCCCATATATGTAAAACCTCTAAATTTTCAATTTATAAAAAAACCTTAAAGTTTTAAAATTTATTTCCACAATATTATGCACTATTTTGCAAAAATAGAAGTGTCATTTTGTACATTTGTGGTATGTAAATTATATATATATATATACAGCAGTGATAACATGCGGCTGGCTGGATCACTGTTCAAATCCGACCGACCGCATGTTATCACCCCTAGAGCATATTTGAAAGATCTTTTTTGGTATGGATGGGAAGATCTGCTAAAAATAAGCTACCCTGTCAATTTTCATACAATTTGGTAACCGTTTGGTCCTCCCACTTAACGGTTGAAATTCTTGACCGTTCAGATTCCTATAAATTTTGATCCATTAAGATGAAGATCCTACAAGTTCCCAAATTGTATGAAAATTGACAGGCTAACTTATTTTTCGATGATCTTCCCATCCATATGATTAAAAATCCTCAAACATGCTTTCAGGGTCAAATCGTGGCCAAAGTAAATGAGCGATATTGCAAATTTCGAATGGCATCAGTGCTCTATATATATATATAATTTACATACCACAAATGTACAAAATGACACTTCTATTTTTGATGTTGACACTTATATATATATATATATATATATATATATATATATATATATATATATATTGTGTCTTTAGGATCATTCATATCAACAGATGAATGAGATCGATGAAAATTGATAAATTTCAAAGATTTGGAGGGAAAGATCGACTCTGTGGATGACTCTTCATGTGAGCTTCTAGCTTGCAGGATCGTCTTCTACTCCAGGGGTTAGACCTTCAAAAGTCGTGTCTCACCAAAAAATGGATATGCAGAGAGAGAAGGGTCGGACGCTCGTGCCCTGGAGTAGTCTTCAACGCTCAAGTCAGAGAGTTCGTAATAGGTACTTGGATCAAGATACTAGATGTCCTCATTGTGAGTGAAGGTCTAGACAGTTAGGATTCAGCTGGAGGCACCAGCGTGGATCCAGCAAGATGTCAGTTCGGACACAATTGGGTGCCAGACTAGAGATAATTAGGTATCAGTTGTTAGAATTTTTTTTGGGTCTTTTTAGAGGGTTGATCTCAACAGTTAGATGACTAAGCAGTTAGATATTAGTTGGGTCTTCATCCCGTCTTTTGCAATCATGCCATGTACATTTCAAGATTTTTACTAAATATATATATATTCTTTGTCATGTTGCATGGTGTATGTATGTGTGTGTGTGTGGGTGTGAGTGAACCGAGGATGAAGAGATGGTTGCACTGTGACTGTGGCGTGTTGGCGTCTTTATTCCAATGTAGGGATGGCACGAGGCCAAACTACTTTTTGTGGCTCTTTTAACATCTTTTTATAAGCACAAGCTCGCACGTGCCAAGCTTTCTTTTCCAACATGAAACCAGCCCCACACGGGCCACACGCGCACACACGATGTTGTTACGTAAAACATGCATCCAATCTACTTGGACTTGGACCCTACTGCATGTAGTGCATCTCCCTTTTAATTGTTTTTGTTTTTGTTTTTGTTTTTTGGGGGTTTGTGCTTGTTTTTATTACCTAGAAAGAAAAATAGTTAGAGAAAATAGGTTTTATAAAAAAAAACAAAAAAACGGGACAATTTGGTTGTTCTACCAAATTTTGTCCATTTTAAATATTTTAAATAATAATAATTATTAAATGATAGAATTGGTTAAAAATACTCTATGATGAATCAAAAATACGAGCATTATGAGAGGAAAATTAATATAATATTATATTATGAAATAACTTAGTTTTTTTTAACGTGTGTTGTCTACTAAATATCCAAAATTTATATATTTTTGCACTAACTTAAATATCATATAATTTATCCTAATTATGTTGGGCATTTTACATAAAGTTTTATGCTTTAAAATGGTGTTTGGGTGTACATATATAAATAAATAAAAATCTTTGTTTTTTAAATAATGTTTTAACTTTTTTATTTTTGCAAGAAAAGTGAATAAATCATGTTTATTCATTGAGTGGTTCATAGCTAAAAGTACATGAAACATGATAAAAAAAGTTATATCATGGTCTTTGCATTGTAATAAGGGTTTAGTCCTCATTTGCCTATATTTCTTTTTCTCGTCAAAGTTCATTCTTAGATGCCTTGTTTTTGTTCCTTTGTCATGAAGGTTGGACTACGTTTCATGATGATTTGTATTGTCTGTAAGATTGGTTAATTTCTTGATAGCTTACATTGTATCAAGTATCAAAGTAGTAAAAAGAAGTCAGTATGATGAATTAGTTTCGTGAAAAAGTGATTTAACTGTTAACCATGATTGTGATTAGTTTTGTGAAGAAGTGTTTTAACTGTTAAAGCATGGTTGTGAGCAGGGATGGGAAGAAAAGGACTGTAGAAAGGTAACAAGCACAAAAGGTTGATTGCTAGGGTGTACAGAGATCAATGTTTTTGTTTTTTTTCTTAATTAGTTTTTGTGTTTTTGACTTTGCTGTTCAATTGTAATCACTGCTATGCATAAAACTGCAAAATAGGTTGGTGGTTAGGGCTTTCGTCTTGTCTGGTTTTGACTTGACCCAATTATGTTTGGTCTATTTCAAATTTAAAAAAAAAAAAAAATCCTTCATGGTAACAAACATGTATATCTTATTAAATATATTATTTGCATATTATGACAGGATTAATTTCAATTTATGTCACCCACCTACAAAGCATATTTGTGTTAAAAGGGTTTTTTTTTTTGAGATAAGTGGATAAACGATATTCATTTATTGAAGGGTAAAGAGTTACAAGGGCCCCTAGTCGGACCGGGTAATACAATCATAGCTCCTAGGGGTTAGGTGTCGTCGGTGTCGTCCGCCCCTAGATCGAGTTGTTCATGGTCTTCCTTTTCAAAGTCCGTTCCCAGTAGTCTTGGCACCCGCTCCTCTTTTGTTAAAGGAGTTGTCTTTATGTCTTTCATAGTTTACTATTTTGACTTGAGTGGTATGAATTTTTGTGTCGATAAACATATATGTTTATTATTCTAAGGTAAAAAGAGAACTTGAAAAAAATCAAAAATTTTGAGAAAAATAAATTTTAACATTTTTTATTTTATTTTTTAGATTAAATTAAAAAATAAATCCGACCAACCAATCTTCACAAGGAAAGTTTTTTTTTTTTAATAATGTGAATAAACTACTTTCATTAATGATCCAAAGCATAAATATAGAAACCGATACATCAACTGAATACATCAGTGAAGAGCCTTTAAATAGATTTTACATGTAAGCGTAAGAAAGGTCTAAATTGTAGTTTCATCATCTTCAAAATCTGCTCCTAGTGGCTGGTGGTCTTCCTCCTCCAGTGTAGACTCCAGTCTCCAGGCTTTGTTTGATTATTGTCTCCACTACTTGTAATTAATGATTGTCTTTTGTTTGTCGGAACCGCATCCAACCATGCAAATATGAAATATGAGGAAGTCAATGGAACATGTGAGTTTCTTGAAAATTAGGTGTTTATCACAAAAACATCTCCTATTCCTTTTCAACATGACAAAGAAAGTTGATAACTCACTCCTCAGATGACATTATGGAAAGATCAACTACATGTACGAATAACTTGATCGACTCATATCTAAACTTTTCATATTAACAAACAAATCGTTATATCTTAATTCCAAACTTGGCACATGATAGAGTTCATAAATTATGTCAATATTCATATATTAACTCACTCTCCAAGGTCAATCACATACAAATAGGACATAAATTTTTCATGTTAATAAATAGCTCAGTATATCTTGATTCCAAACCCGTTTACGTACACGTGGCAGGGCGGCGTTCATAAATTCATGTTAATATTCACATAATTTATGAGAGAGAAGTAGAGAACAAACATTGAAAGTGAAAGAGAAGATGGCAAAAAAAGAGATGTGGTGAGAACAAGGAAAAGAAGAGAAGTGTAGGTCCTTTAGTAGCACATGGCTTAGCTGTTGCTTTGAATAGGGGTGGCAGGATGAGGGGGCCAATATTCATCATGCAGGGGGACCAAAACCCACCATTCATCTCCTTTGCTAACTTGTTCTACATATATATAATATCAACATTTTGCATACACCCACCTTGCATTCCCTCCTTTCTCCTCTTTCTTTTCTTCTATCCTATCTCTTCCTAGTTGTTCAATATGGTTGTCTTGTCCAACCATCAAGTTAAATTATTCATGAGGAGTTAAGCTCTCTACTCAATAAAAATCGGAGCTCGGCTCGAAATTTCAATCTTTTAAATCTAACTCGAGCTTGAATTTTGAACTTGAAATTAATTTTTTCTAGAGGTTGAAGGGTAATGATCATACGTCTGTAATACATTGTATGTCCCATAATAGATTTTATTTTTCTAGTTTTTTTTAAGAGTCGATGACTATTCATAACTATTATATTGACATCGAAAAAGAGTTCAACCCAATGTTTTATTTCTGTCATAGTTGATCCACTGAATTGGGATTTCCTTATTGGACTGGATCATTTTTGGGGCAAACAGATCATTTATCATAAAAAAGATAAAAAGGATAATCCATGCATAATATCATAAAAACTGGATATAAATCTTTTGCTGTGAAATCATATGGCTCTATTACTCAATCTTCTCAGTTTGAAAATTTGAAATTATATATATTGATGTATATTATTATATATTATAGTATAGTTTTAAAATATTATATATTCAATATAATTATGTTATAATATAAATTTTATTTTATTATATTATATGATATAATGAAAAACATTTATTTCATATATATTCTTTAATTTTAGAAGTTTATTTTTAAAAAATATTATATAATTTATATTTTTAATTATATTTAAGTATAGAAGAAAATTAATTTATAAATGATTTTTGAACTAAATCTGAATTCAAGCATGAAATTAAATAGATTCGATTTTAATTTCGAGCTAAATCAAATCGAGCTTAAGCTTCTAAAATTAAAATTGAGTTGAGCTCAAACAAACCTATTCGAACTAATTTTAAGATTGAATTGGGCTCAATCTCATTAAGTTTGACCTATTTATAGCCCTATTGCTAAGTCTCTCACTTTTTTTTCTTTTTTTGGATGATGAACCATTTTGTTCTAGTTTAGTAGTTTTCCAATGATCAAAGTCCAACTTAATCTTAACACGGTGATCATTGGATTTAGTCTGATTGAAAAGATTTTGGGTTTGGATCGAACCATCTCAAATTTGTGAGTTTGGAGTTTGAAGAGTATTAAGTGGATTTTTTTTTTCTTTTTTTGTTTATCTTGCGTAATTTGAACTTGACTAATGTTCAGGATTTTATTAAATTTTTTTTTTTAAAAAAAAGAAAAGAAAACCAATAGTTTTGGGTTGGATTGAGCTCTATTGGATCCAATAATAATTGTAGAAGCTTGGACTTTTTGTCTATGTTTTCCCAAAGTCCAAGTCCAACATAATTTGAACCATTATCATTAAATTTGATAAGATTCAAAGCTTTTAGATTGGATTGAGCCCAGTTGAATCCGATCATTGTTATGGAAGTTCAATCCAATTTGACTTGAAATTTATCATTTAATTGAATTAAGATCAAATAGTTTTGGGATTAAATCAAGCCCAATTGGATCCAATCATGATCACTCTTCTCTTTTAGAAGTTATAACTTCTATTATAAGTGGTTATTGGTATTTGGTCCTTTGTGTAGAGCTTCGTTGGTTGAGATACTCTCAAGTTCGAACCCCCATGACCATAAAATGAGGGTATGCATGTACGGGTGCCAACTGCCACGTTGTCCACCCCTGACTTTCCTCAAGGGGCGCTTGTCACTTTTGTCAAAAAAAAAAACCCTCTATTATAAGTGGGATTTGATCCAATCAAATAACTTTTTTAGACTGGATCGAGTCCAAATATATTGATAGCTTGAGTCATATATGTTACACTAAAGTTCTATTTATTTATTTTTTGGTTTTATTTAGAACTTTTAGTTTTAATTTTATTGAAATAAATCCATTTATTTTGGAGTTGGATTCTAAATCTTAAATTCCAGGCTTCAGTTTTGTAAAGCTTGAATTTTCTAGAATTCTAAACCTCTATATAGGGTTCTGGCCTAGTACCAGTTGTAGGGTTGCAGATCATTATTAGAGCTGGTGTTGTAGCATCGTAGACTGGGAATATATCAGCATTGTAGCAATAGACATTGTACTTCATGAAAACCATATGAGATATTAATTTTCTAATTATTTCATGGTTTGATGTAGTGCATGCATCCAAGAGGCTGAAACAGATAGCACTGGCATCACTGGGAGCACTCAAGATGAGATGGACACATTGCCGAGAGATGACTTCGAGAACATAATCTCAAAACCGGAAAACACGAGCTCAAGAGGGATTTTATACTGAGAAAAAGCCCCTGGGGCCAACAAGAATCTCTTGGGAACTACTTATGTATTTTATAAACTTTTAATATCTTATTAATAAACATAATTTATCCACCTTTTCTAGAATAAATGTTTATGATTTCAAAACACTTACAACTAATCACAAAAATAAATTGTCAGAAAAAAATATAATAATAAATTGTCTGAAAATGAAATTGGAATAATTAAATACAAATATGAAGTGGTACAATGCCCAGGCTGAAATTTTGAATAGGAAAAATTGCATGGATCCTAAAGAGCATTTTTTTTCTTTATTTATACATTGAATTATTAAATTTTATTTTGAAATAAAAATAACTTTTAATGTTATACAAATATCATTTAAAATTAATTGATAAAAGGTGCATGTAAATGGAGCACTAACATAAACCCTAGACCCATCCAAAAATGGTAAATGTTTTCTAAGCTTTTTCAATTAAAGTTTATAACTAAAAATTCATTGATTTTTATTTAAAATGAGCTAACTCAAAATATATTTTAAGAAACTTAAACCAAATTAATCAAAATTAATATATCATTTCATGTTACATACTTTTTTAAGTATGACGCCAAAGACCGGAGATAGCGAGGACGAAGATAGGGAACGTCGGCGATCAAAGAATTATAAAGAGAGAGAGATGAATAAAACCCCATGCCTTAAATCTCTGTTATTCCATGAAAACACATCACGCGCCATCACGTGGCTTCATTAAACAAACGTCCGTTAACCAAATTTCACAGAAGTGCCTTTTTGTCACATAAAAAAAGTTTGAGTGTAAGTTACATACTTAAAAAAGTTGAAGTGCCAAAGTGCCAAAACAACAAAGTTGAGGTGTGTAAAAAAAAATTTACCCTTTCATACAATTAAATTTAAGAAATATTAAATAAATTAAATGAGACGCGGAGAGAGAGAGAGAGAGAGAGAGAGAGAGAGAGAGCAATGGGGGATGGAATGGATGCGGAGATGGGGAGCAATAGCGCTTCCATGGAGGAGGTGGCCGGCTCTTTTCCGGCGGCGCACGGCGAGGGGTGGGAACTCCTTGCGCTGGCTCGCCAGCTCGTCAGCCAGGGGAAACCCTCGCTTGCTCTCCAAGCGGTGAGCGTTTCTAAAGATTTGATATTTTTTTCTTTTGTCTTTTTTTTTTTATAATTGGTGATGGATTGTGATGGATTATAAGTATAGACATAGATTCCAATCTATTGTGATCTATGGTTGTTGTTGTTGTTGTTGTTTGGATGGAATGAAATTAGGGAAGAAAGCTTGATGTTTATAAAGTTGTTTGAATGTTCCTTGTGATTGTTCTTTCTTGTTTTCTGGTTTTTAGTTGCAATTTTATTAGTAGATGGAATAGGTTGATAGAGTTTGTAGTACAGTATATGTGTTCATGGTATGGAGATGATACCACAACAATTTCTTATTGTACCTAATTTCATGATCATCAGAATCTCTGGTGTTTTTGGTGTGCATAGTTCCTTCTCTTAAATATCCTGCAATCATCCTTCTTCTAATATCCTCCTTGTTTTTCTCCTCCTCCCCCAAACTTGAGCAGCGTGTTTGCAAATAAAACTTTCACCCATTCAATGTAGATGCTACATCAGCTCTATTGGAACTTACATAAAACTAAAAAGTTAGGTATGTTGAGAAAGGGGGAAATCAAATCATAACAGCAGAAGAGTGTTAGGGTTTTGAAGAATTATATCATGGAAGTGGCCATGCTGCCTATCGGAACATTTCTTGTTTCCAGGATAATCAATTTATGAGTTGGTACTTGATTGTACTACTGAAAGATGGAGGAGATAGATTGTGAATAGATAGACGACTTATGTAAAGGTCTGTGCTAGTTAGAATTTAGAAATCAATGGCGTGAAGAATATGATCATGTTTCTTTTTTCTCTGTTTATGTGTATTTTTGTTTGAGGTATTCATGGTGGTATGAGACTCTTACTTTCCATGTGATATAGGTCGGGAGTTCAAGAACTGTTGATGTTACAAAAAAATAAAAACTTGGCCCCAAATGATATCAGACGTGAATATTTAGGAAATTTATCATGTGAAACAAAATTAATAGGAGGTCAGCAGCTGCTTACAGAATAGTTCATTGATGTGGGGTGGGTGGAATTCGAGGGCTAGATCTTAGGTCTACCATAATTAACTCAACCTTTATGTTTATGTGCCAAAATATAATAGTCAAAGGGTTCTTTTGCTTGCAACTAAGGTCATAACCCGAGCTATGCAACAGAACTTGAATCCCAATAACCAAGTCTGAGGCAAGAGAGAGAGAGAGTAGAGCAGTGACCGTACTCTGATGATATTCATAACCTACTAATTTGTTCAATTGTTTGACTTCTGTTCAAGAGTAATTCAAAATTGCATTTTGGAGAAGACTTTTTTGACTGCCAACTATCCTCTGGGCTCTAACATTGTAGAAAGACTCGGCAAATTTAAGACCACTGGATTAAAGTTTGCAGGAACAGAATCAGAAACTAACATTCATTCATTTGATGTCATTAACAACATTATATACTTGTTAATCATATTGTGAACCATATAATGGTAAATTATTGGTGAATTGTTGATTTGTAGATTTTCAATTCGAATTTTCATTCTTTGTTCTTCTCATTCACTTCTGACCCGAAAGGCTTTGGATCCAGGTGGTTCTGGCCATTAAATCGGAAGGAGGGGAACAAGCTGTTCTCCAGATGCTGCACCGTGCCCGTGAGCTCTACCAGAACAAACTCCAAGCAAACGCTGCCGCAGATGAGCTCGCCTCCCTGTTCGCAGAATGCATTATAGCTGAAGTCCACCCCATAAAATCCAATCCATCATCATCAAATATGGTTTCTCCTTCCACACTTCTATCGAATTCTGCAGAGGCCTCCATACTAGGAATGAATGGCCGAAAACAAATCATGCTTGACGCCTTCTCTGATGGGAGCAGTTTCATCTGTTTGCGATGCGGGGGCCTTGTCAGTAATCTTCGTAAGGATGAGCATCTTGCATACTGGTGTGGCTAATTCTAGTGTTTGATATTCTTGTACTAGTAACACCTTCTCATGTATCATCAACAGCACAATTTTTAAGCTTATTGTCTCCAAATGCTTGAAGAAATTCTAAAAGTTTTCAGATCATCTCCAGGTGTGGTTGCAGGTGATATACCCCAATAAGAAGTCATCATTCCATATGTACTCCAGGTTTTTCAAGGATGTATCTGCAAATCCCTCCTAACTCTATCATGGCATATAGCAAAAGAATTACCTCTTCAGCAAGTTGGTGCTTCCTTTTGTTATTTTTAGAGGTCTTTGTAGATAAAACCTTTCTTTATCAGTTAATTACAAAGAACAACTGTACCTTTACCAAACAAAAACCTATCTGGTTGGATTTTCTTTGCAAAAACCCCTCATTGCAATCATCCATTACTTTTATAAGGCCAATAGTTTTGGTTGTATATATAATACACACACACATCATGTAGAATGAGGCATGCATACACTGATTTCCCAAACCTGGTACCACTACAAAAAATTCAATTAGTAGATATTTATTGCTATTGGGATCAAAATCAGAGAACAAAAATGCTTCACATGCTCAACCAGTTAAAAGAATATATACATGTGTTAGTCCAAATATTAACCCAAACCCCTGAAGGGTAACACAACATTGTATGAAGCTGTTCCCTAAAGGATCATAAAATAACTTCAAATATGAAGCAACTTCTTTTGTTGCAATATTTGTATACAAAAATTGAAAATTTTGCATGAATTGTAATCTGTTTTCAGCATGAAACTCTACAACCTGGTTACAATGAAAAGTAATTGTTTTTCCGAAACACAACCCCGATACTATAGACCTCAGTTGCTTAATGAATTGCTGGAGGGGTAGCCGGCTAGACATCATCTTCACTATAACCAGCGAATGATATGGATTGCAGAGTCAAGATATGGATGATGTTAGATAAAGCTGGAAAACTCAAGCGATCCAATTGGCCTCACATGTATCTAGCAACCACTAGGCTCCTCCAAGACGGAGAAAAGTAAACATCAACCATAGAATCACCTGCACTGGCAACATGTAGAAGAAAATAAACTCAAGACAAACAATTATAGTTCATGAGGATGACATGAAGAAATCCATCAGTATTCATCTAACTAAAATATCATATTGTAGATTCCTGTCTCCTAACACAAGGGATAGAACTTATCATGAACAAGGGACTTAATCATATAGCATGTACTTAAAGGAATTTGAAATTTAATCATTCACATCTCAGCATGAAGCTGATGGGTAAAAAATCAGAAATCATTTGTATCTTCACAGAGGCCTGATGTCTGCTAAGCGAAGCAAATGCACATAAAAACAAGCAAGAACATGGTCCAATCTAAGCACACAAACATACAAAGTATCTCCCACTTAATATGGGCATGGATGCCAAGCAATGCACGCAGAAGGAAACATGGAAGATTCAAATATCGGAGTCTCTTTGGACTTTGGGTCAACTATACAGCATGAAATTTGCTGGCCAATTTCAGTAAAAAGTAGTGAAGATGTATCATAAATGCACCATATGGCTGGAAGTGATTACCAGAAAAATATATCCAGAATATCTGAAATGTACAACCATTAGTTTGGGTTCCGATCACCATTTTTAAGGACCCATACGCCTCCATTTTTTGAATCACACAGATCTTTCATAACCTGCACAACAAATATAATTTAGATAGCCATATCAGCTTATCCTATTAAATCTTTACATAAGAACATATTTAACTAGAAGTATCAAGTTAGAATCTCTACAGGCTGTGTAGGGTTCATGAGGTTAGGTATTATATTATGACAACAGAAAGTGTCCCTAACATCACTGTCAATAGATGGAAATGTTTTTCCAAAAAACAAAGATTGGTGGATAAATCCTAGGCTGCCAAGTATATGCGTCAGAAAATAAGGATCGCTACACCTAAAAAATGCATTTGCTTAGGATTAGCAACATAGTAAATATTTTTTTTTTTTGGTATTTTACTTGTGATTAAGTAGTCTTATAGTGACAGCATAAAAATCTACATGGCTGTGCACCTAACTGAGGATCCAAAATACTGCTAATGACCTATGCATGTTAAAAATGTAGTAATTGAAAAACACACTCAATACGTAGTGTTTGATAGTATCCATTTAATACCATGGTGCTAAAAACACCATTTTATTACCACCAACATATAGATGAGAAAACTATAAAACCAACTTTTCAGTTTGACATATTTAAACTTGAATGATATGGATTTCAATTTGAAGTTGCTACCACTAAAATAACCCATAAAAGTTCAGGCATAAACCATTCAGTTTTGAGGGTAGAAATTTCCCACATGTTATCTAGAATATCTTTGTTAACCGTAAATAAATAAAAAAAAAGGATAGCCGAGTGCTACAAAGCTCCTGCTATGCGTGGGGTCCGGGGAACGATCAAACCACAATATGAGGGTGTGCATGGTTAGCTCTGAAGTGAATAAATGTTTTTGAATCAGATAACAATATGGTACATTTTTTAAGCATGATCATACAAGATTATGGATCTACAGGTGTTACACAAACTTATTAGCATCTATTGGCAAATTGGCCATTATGAATTAGTATTACAAATGAGCCTGCACACACAAGAAGAAAATCAATTATTTAAATAAGGTCAATTGCAGGTATTGTTCTCCAATTACAAGCGCATGAACTACCTTTACCACAATAACACTTAAAAAGGAATAAGCTCAAAATATCTAAAAACAAAGACTACTCAATACAGAATACCTGTCTTTCATTTCCCTCATCTAGAAATTGCCCATATATTAGAATAAATGAGAAATACATATGGATCAAATTGGTGCGCTTCCTAAATCTGAGTTGACGAAAAGGAAGTGCTAGATCTAGAGCTTGACAAAATCTAGATCCACTACAAATAATAAATAATAATAATAATAATAAATAAATAAATAAATAAATAAATAATAATCTCTCTTCATGGTTGGTTAAGTTCCTAAATCTTCATTTGGTACATGGTATAAGTACAACAGTTTGGATTTACTTGAAACAACACAAATGCTTTAAGAATGTAATGACTCCATGGAGCTGTACATGGTAATGGGCTTTTTGGAAGAACGCAAGGCATTTGCATCTTTTAAATTTATGCAATTTTTAGGAGGTCAAATTGGATTCTGGGTTTCTGAAAATAAGAGAAGCCCATAATCATGTTTGAAAAGCGGTTATTTTGTATCAGATTTGATAACAGAATAATCCACCTGGACAGGATATGAACTATACATGTCTTGGCAACCAAATTAATCAAAAAGTACAGCACCAAACTAAAAAAAAAAACATCTTGACTTTCCACGAACCTGAGAATATTCTTGTTCAGTAATATCCCTCTTGAGGCGAATCTGAGCAGCCTGCTGTACTTCTTGTTTTTTTAACTTTGCTTGAGGTTCTTTATGACAAAATAGTTCGATAACAACATCTCTGCCCAAAATGATTTTGTAGGTCATTACCAAACACTAGTGAATTTTTGAAACTGAAGTAAATGCAATACACTACTCCCACCTCAATGGATCAATTAAAGGATTTCCCAGAGACTTTAGGACATATACCCCATGAATGTTAACCGCAACTTGACTTAGAACCACTTGGAGTTCAGAAAAAGAGGCCTTGGCAGCATATACTGCAGCATCAGCAACTGCTACATATCGACGATCATCTTTTGGGCGAGCGCGCAAGATTTTTGCCAGTTCCCTTAAACCCTGGATGATTGCCTTAGGACTGGGAGATGCATAAAACAAGCTTCAGAATCAAATAAGGCGATAGACACTAAGCAAGATAGCTCAAGAATGATAATATGCAGTGAAAATTAAAAAATCATCATCTTTGGTCATTTTCCAACAATATGACTTCAGGTATAAACACTATTTTCACCAAGAGTCAATGATGATAAATGAAGAGATATTGTAGTTTGCTAAATGGGATGGGTAGGACATGAGAATTAGAACTTCCCCACTAAACTAGAAGTTTTACAGAACATGGATATAATAGATTCACTTGAAGTTAGATAAACTAACAATAAATCATAGCTTCTTTCAAGGAAAAGTTTACATTGTAGTTGTATATTTCTTCCTGTACAAGTTATTTTACACCAAACTACCATAAACGTTAATTAATTTAAACATAAAATATGGAGGTGTGAAGAAAAGATGCATAAAGCAGCAAACATAATCAATACAAAGAAGGAAATTGCATCAAAAACAGCTACTAAAAGAACCAAATGATTGTATATTTGAGTAGGTATATCACAAATTACCTAGAAACCTTCTGATTACGTAAAATTTGTTGAATAACCTTAGGAAGAAATTCCCGGGTTTCATTTGACAGGGCACTTGTCCTTGTGCTTGTTGAGCCATCATTACTTCTAGTTGCACCAAATGATACTCCACCTGAAGAATCTAGAGAACTCTTGGTCATCAAATCTTTGTGTTTTCCAATAGGAGCAGAAAGATCCGAGAAATGCACCTCACGACTTGACCAAGAATGTTCTTGCTCCTTTACAATATTTGGAAATCTTTCAATAAAGGAACGATCAGGAGCATCTTTGAGTTTCCAATCATTTGTGGGACCTTTAACTGCTAATTGACTTAATATTTCTTTCAAATTGGAAAATTCACCAAATTTGGTTCCGGTGATTTTACTGGAGGGCACTACATGGTTCTTACTAAGTAGAAAGAGGAAATAGTCCCTAACATGAGCCTGCTCCTCTTTGAATAGCAAAGAACTTTTTGTAATCCACAATCCTTGAACCAAATCAGCATAGCGTTGAATCACCTTTAAAACTTCATTTGTTGATTCATTGGGAGTAAGATGCATAATAGCATTAAACCGGTTCACCTGAGGGCCCTGCAAGGGCATGATATAGTTAAGAAATCATACCCATGATGATGATAATGATGTTGTCTGCATGTGTGTATCGGATGACGATAATGATGGTGGTGCTGGTGGTGTCCATGCACATGCATGCATGCATGTGTGCGTGTGTGTGTTTAGAAGATTTTTGAGAGGGATAATAACAGTTCATCAAAATAGAGATGTCAGTAAGGAAAGCAATCAAATTAAAAAAAAAAACATTAAAGTGAAAATACTTATTGATCAAGTAAAATTTATTGAATCAATTAAGATTCACAATTAGAATTCCAATGCTTATTAAATTATTAGTTTATTACAGTGCAAACTGCATATAAGTGACGATGTATAAGTGGCTTGTACCTCACAAAGCCACTTTTTGAGCCTTTCTTCCAATGGCATCGAAAGCAAATTCCTGTTGCATTAATTGGTAAAAATAAATAAATACCTAATAGTGAAAAGTATCACACACACATCCAAGTAAAACAGTGCATATTCAATAAGAAAAAGACAAAGTAAAAGAAAACATTTACAGTGTACAAATTAATGAAAGAAAACCTAGGAGCTACATAGCACCAATCACAGCATGGTTAATTTACCATTCTTTTTAGGACCATTGAGGACCACAGTTACATGATGACTGAAATTAGGGAAATAAATAAGACTTTATATCTTAATAAGATCAACTAATGTCATACCATAAAAGTTGATGTCAATCTATATAAACAATTGTTCTGCTTCCTACTGTAGGACTTTTGGTCAGTAAAGAACTAGCAATCAGCAAATGACTGCTTCGATGTGGATCTTTTTGGAAGAAACATCAAAAGATGGTAGGTTCTTCACACATGTAGGCAATTAATAAAACTTTGTAGCGGGTGCATGATCCATATAATACCATGGCCAATAGGAATAGGAATGAAAACAAGCAAGTCAATGTTCAACGCCCTACATCAAATCGTACTACATAAATATTTGCTCATGTCGTGACCATCATGACTCAGTTGACTGCACCCACTATACACAAAGAGAAATACTTATCCACATCATTCATCATGATCTACAATATCAACAACACTACAAATAAAAACCAAACATTCTTAAAATATTATATCCATCTGTCTCATTGACATGAAAGGGTCAGTTTCTAAAATATCATTTTGACAAATAAAAAATAGACCATCAAAATGAAAATGGTACACCATTGATCTTGTTCTTTACATGCTAAAACACAAAAGTGTTTGGTTGAGAAGTAAACCCAGGATAAGAAAATTTATTTGGGTTTACTCCAAATGGCAAATAAATATTGGGGTTGGCAATGTGGAGAAGGGTGTGTTTGGTGCACTTTGTGGGGGTGGATGGCCCATATTTTCCTGATCTCACATACTGGAAGCTCCTCAGATGAACAAGCTACTTGGAGCTTACAAGTACCCCAAAATTTGGTCAAGTTTGATTACCACATAAACAGAAGTTTAAGAGAGACCTCAAGCTATTGTAGTCTGATCTTCCAGAAGTAATTATAAATACAATAAGTTGCTAAAAGAAAGCAAGGACAAATTTCACTAAAAAATAAAGACAATATATGACACTTAAATGCATTTCATTAACAAGGAAGCATAATTCAAAATGAGTATACAGCAAAGCCAACTTATGCTTGGATTTTCATACTAACAACATTAAGATAAGAGCACATGAAAGTTAACTCAAAATATTAAAAATGAATGACTACGCAAATGGAAGTAATGGAATCAAGACAAACCTAACATCAATATAAAGAGGGATATATAGCATTGAAAAGAAATGATCCCAGCAACATGCAACAGTAATGTTTCTGTCAGATATTCAAATGAATTTTTATACCTTTTGTTATTTTGTTATTTTGAGAGGAGATGTAACCATACAAAAGATATTCAAATGAATTTTTATACCTTTTAGACAGACCTTTTGTTTTCTTGCTGTCAGATGATGCCAGTGGACACAAGGAGTTGACATAGTCGCTCCTTTACAAAACAATAAAAAGGTCATGTTTAATATTGCAACATTATAGGATCAACCTATAGCCAATTTTTTCAGCTACAAGAGGGAGAACTCGTCCAACAAAATGAGAATTAATGTTAAATGATTTGATAGCTACAACACTCACGGTGACAGCAAAAATCGTATAGGATCATGTGCTTCTGCGACCATCTTTTGCTGGTATGCACCTGAAAAGGAACTTCCCTTTGCATGGTAATCCAGGGAAACCCAAGCCTGAAAATTTCGAAGGATGGATTGAAACAAAGCTCCTTATAAGGCAATGTAAAGTGTGTGTTGAATGTATTATATTGGATAGTTTGTCTTTTCCCCTGAACAAAATAGCTAGAAATTCCAACAGAATTAAGGAATGCAATAGCAAGTGAAGAAGGTGGCCCTGCATTGTCAAACAAAAAAGGCCTCATTAATTGAGCAAGGTAACTATCCTAATTGTTCTTTCCCTGAATTGGCAATCAAAGAAGGCAGTCTTGCATTGTCCATCAAACCAAAAGTACATTCTTGCTCTGAATTTCCATATTCTTTCATTTCCTTTATATATATTTAAATTGTCAATCAATCTTAGTGAATTAAGATTTTGCATGCATTTATTTTTCTTGTATTTTGGACAAGAATTGGTTATGGTACTCAATTGTTTACAGCTACTCCTTTTTAAGAGAGAGAATCTACACCTGAATAACTTAGGATTCAAATTTCTTTGTTATCAAGGGTCAACTTGTTATAAAAATAGAATGCAATAAAACTGGAGTCACATGATAAAACTCCTGCATTTACATATCCATCATCACTTGTTTGGTTCAATGTAAATACCAGTGCATGATTTCTATTTTTTAGGTGGCTTGAAGTCAGCCCATAACCCAGCCTTAAAATCCAGATCTGAGCCTATGTTCTCGAAGTTCTGGGCTGGAATTGGACTATGTTATTTTGAAATAAATTAGACAAGCCTAAACTCAGGCCAAAAAAATTGTAGAATGTAAGATTGTTCTAGGGCTCATCACAGCCCAAGGTGAAGTCAATACATCATACATGTCGCTTGTCCAATGTGCATGATAAGAATTCCACACTAGCAAGTTCAAGCCAATTAATGCTCACCTCAGCATTTTCTACATTTGAGTGAGAATCATCTGATGCCACCTCCTGTTGAGGGGAATAAAATAAAAGTTGTTAATATCATATAGTATTTTGTAAATAAAAAAAAAGAGCAGCCCGGTGCTACAAAGCTCCTGCTATGTGCGGGGTTTGGGGAAGGGTCGGACCACTTGGGTCTATTGTACGCAGCCTTATGTACAATAGACCTAAGTGGCCCGACCCTTCCCTTATTTTGTATTCAAAAGAAGAAAAAAAAGATGTAAAACCTCATCAAATGAGAGAAAACTATATCTGCAATTATCGATATCAAGAAATCAATACGCTGTCGCAGAGAAAGAACATTATCTTCTCATAATTTGGAAGGTCAATGACTCAATATTCATAATAAAAAAGTATGTGAACACATTGAAGAAGTACCAAAGCAATTAAGAAAGACAGTACCATTTGTCATTGGGATTATAAAATAATAAAAAAAAGTAGAGCGACTTAGTATCAGAAAATAACATTTACTAAGATTTTTTTAGCTTTACAATAGACCCAAGTGGTCTGACCCTTCCCCGGACCCCGCACAATGCGGGAGCTTTGTAGCACCGGGCTGCGCTTTTACAACATCAAAACGTTGAAGAAACAAAAACTATAACAAAAATGTAGATGGAAGAAAAAATAATTTAAATCAAATAAAACTTAAGTTAAAAAGGTAGCGGCCAAAGGTGAAGCATCAAGACCTTTTGTCAATTGAAGCATAAGCCTGAACATGTAAGATATAAGCACACTATTTCACGTGTATGTGTGTATTCCTAGGATTGTATGCTAAAATAATTAGATTATCCAGTCCAAACTTGAGAATAATTACAAAGACAAAGTGCCAAAAAAAATTACTACCATTAGTTACATGAAAAGTATTCCACATAAAATGTATAAATTTATAATAGATGGCAAGTCTACAAGAGAAGTATGGGAGGAAAAAATGATAACATTTAACTACAACATCATGATTTTGAATTGGAGCCTCTTGCTGAGGCAATTTGATAGAATAATGTACAGTCAAACACAAGAAACTGTTATTATTTGACAAGGACACACAATGTGAATACACCACACAAATTTGTAACTTCTAATTAGATAATAGAGATCGAATACTATGAATAGGTAAAAAGTGTACTTCTGAATGAAAACATATCAAAATACCATCAATTTTACTAGTGTAATATTAGACCAATAGATAGAAAGCAATGAAGCAAAGGCATAAGCTAAGCAGAGTATATAAGATGGATAAAAGATGGGAGTAGTTTTTCAATTCATGTGACTAGGTTATGCTCTTATATATGCTTCAACATGCACTCACGATGTCAAACATGAAATGAAGCATATAAAAACATGGCTTCAAACCCTTATATTTAGGATAACCATTTTAAGTTTTGCTATTAACAAGGAAAGATCATAGATTTGCATATTTTGAGAAAAATGAACTGGCATGAAATGAATATTTGCTCACATGGTCCTGATGTGAAGGTATTTGAAGGTTTTAGCATGGTAAAGGCCTCAAATACAAGGTCAAACAAGAGAGGAACACAGGAAAAAAAAAAAAAACACAAGAAAGCAGAATGCGTAGCAAAGAAACAATACATTGATGTGGGGCTATTCACCAGAAGATGAATCTATAAAGTTTAACAATGATATTTAGGATCAATAGCAACTAGTCATATCTGCTAATTTGAGGGTAACAAGCATATCAAGTTAGCTCAGAAGAACATTAAAAGAGAGCAGATCCATGTTGCATCTTGATTACATTGATAATTGTTTCATAATTTCCTCAAGACTTGGTACTACCTGTACAATTTTCTTCTGCTTCTGCAACCCACCACTGTTTACATGTGCCATTGAAGGTCGAAACTGCACAACTCCATCAAGAGGATTCAAGTACAGCTGCAAGGTTTTAGAGTTTGATACAGTTATGCTTGATCATGCTAAATTAGAGAAAGTCGGTAAATAAATCATTCTATTGGAAGAATTGTTTTGGTTTCCTTTTAGCTGATGAGTAGTTTATGCTTACATATTCAAGCATTAGAGAAGTCTGACATCAGTTTTGATGCACAAACACCAAGAGCAGTACTATATTAACCCTACTTGCTCATGAAAACACTATTTATCATGAGATTTAGATATTAATTCATGGGCAAGTAGGGTAACATAGTGGTGAAAGAAGGTCATTTTCACCAAGTTTAAGCCTATAGCTAAAGAGATATCCAAAACATAGAAAAATAAAAAATAATACTGGTTTTAGGTTTTTCAGTGGGTATTTAGGTAATTGGTCAGAATGAAATGACCTTCTTTTAGTGGAATAATTTGATAGGTTTTGCATGATTTAGGTAACCAACTGGCCATCATGGGTGAAAAAAATTGGCAAGTTCTAGGTTTTTCCATATTAGGTTGTTATGGGCTCCAAGAATCCAGTCAAGCACAATACTGGGATAAAGTTATCAGTTCCACATTTTTACTCATGTTTTAGGTTCCTCATGTTCCAAGTTAAATAGTTCTATGAAAAGAAAAAATAATTACAAGTTGTACATATATTTAATGAAGATGGAATATTCGGTGCTCAAGTGTTCCTCTTTTTCTACCTAACAACAGATATCTATCACTCATATCAATCAGTTGGCCTGGTGAAAAGTTGAGTTGTTTAGCCTTGTAGGCTTTTATAATAATAAATGGGTCACTGAATTGGTTTCATGTATTATGGCATAGTTTAGAAAGTGATACTAGAAGACCATGAGAGCCAATCCATCTACGGAACAAGTTAAACAAAAAGGAAAATAGGTCAATATAACAACAATATAATCATCTATGACACATTCCACAAACTGAAGTTCATTCAACTGAAAAATTCAAATGCATAAGTATCATTTGCACAGGCTAGCATCAATGCATATATGCTACATTATATCAAAGATTCAGAAAGATGCTGACAAATCAACCAGAATAAACAATAAGAGAACAAATTTACACACAAAAAGTTGAATGTCATTTATGTTATTGTTAGTTAACGATACATCCCGGCTAACCAATTGAACTGAGAAAGAGCAAAACCTGGAAGAATATGGAAAAGTAAACAAAGTGATTGAAGAGCTTACCTTGTCTCCAACCAGAACACCAACTGCATACTGAGTAGTAAAAGGTGCCTCAGATGAAGATAATGTCTAGCAAATGTAAAAACCATATATATGTTATTAGGATGATATGATAAAATGTGATTTAAGAGTTTGCAATATCTTTTCAAATATCAACGATTACTGAATATAAAATACTGGTTTTCTTTAGCAACAAAACAGATTTCTAACTAGTTAGTTCCAACATAAATGAGCTGCATGACATAGTGAAAAATGGCTCGTCAGATTTAACAAGATATCATTCTGTAAATAATTCCACATTTCATAAAATCAACAGTAAAGTTAAGAATGTTCACAAACATTGACCATTATGCAGGAGCCAGCCTTCGGTAAGATTAAAAAGAAACTGATTCGCTAACAATTTTAGCATCAACCAATTTTTAACATTAAAATTTAAAATTTCAGGAAATTGTTAAATAATAATGTGCTATTGCGTTATTAAGGATGAAGTATGAGAAATAATAACTAGAACAATTATTCATTACTACCTAATATTTTCCTCATTTTTTACATTTCTTTAATTTGTATTTTACTTATAATTTAAAAATAAAAATGCTTGAAACCAACCAAACTAGTAAAATTGGGGTTTTTAAACAAGATTGATACAAGTATCCACATAAGTAACATAGCCAAAGGGAAGAAACAATCTTAGACCAGTAAGATAAAGTTTTCCAACAAAAATTATGGAACTGCACAAGAGATAGAGAAGAAAAATTGCTATGGAATATGCTATTGTTTGTGGAATTCTATGACCAATCAAAATCATTCCCTGAGTTTTAGTTTCATTTTTGTTTCTCATGACTTGGTACTAAAGGAAGTTTTCATGGAATACCTTGTCCAGTTGAACACTAGAACTGCCTACAAACCCAAGCTTCCTCACATAGAGTGGGACATATATTCCCTTTATTACATAAAAAAAAACATTGTTATAAAGTTTATATGTCATTGAGGAAGCAGGTTTCATGCCAAGAATCACCACACATTTCACTTGTATGATACATGCCCAAATGGAAGACAGAAAATAAAGACCATCTCAAGTGGCTTATGATAGTTTCTACCAATGTCAGATCAAAGAGTGCCCTGAGGTGATGCGAGGTCTTTTTGAGCAATATCAATAGCCAAAATCACCAAGAATTGAATAGCATAGCTAGGACAACAACTCCAGAAATTTCACCACAAAACAATATGATTTGAAAAATGATATGTAATTGATCCTTACCACTTTCCTTTCAGATGAAGCATCTGTTGCATCTTCATCGTAATTTTCCCCGGCATCCAATTCCAAATCAACCTCAAATTTGGATTGTTTTGGACTAATTCTAACCTGTAAAAAGCAATATAAATTAAATACTATTGATCTTAAATGTTCAACCACAACAATATACATGAGCATATGGAATGTATGCCTACTATAATATCAAATAGTCCCAAATCTCAATCAATTGTTACTCAAAACAAAGCACATGTTACGTGTGTTCAATTCAACCCAAAATTTTAAACTGATAGGATGAAGAAACTAACCAACCTTGTAACCAACCTTTGATAGTTAGGCTACTATAAACCAAAGATACATAACTTGCAATCAATTCAACCCAAAAAATGAAAGGCTTGGACTTATATATATTCAAATCCAACCCAAAAATGAAGATAACCAACCTTGTGACCAACCTTTGATGGTTAGGTTACTATAAACAAAAGATACATAACTTGCAATCAATTCAACCCAAAAATGAAAGGCTTGGACTTATATATATTCAAATCCAAACACATATTAAATTGAATGATGTGGAACTATTAATTACTCTTACATGGATTGATTTGATAAAAACATTAAATGATCTTCCAAACTATATACCCATCAAGGGATGAAAATCGATTCAAAGAGATGGAACAACAACAACAACTCAGCCTTAATCCCATACTAGATGGGGTCGGCTATATGGATTCTCTGTCTCCATGTTGCTCTCAAATATGAAAAAATAATAATAATAATAGTAAAATAAAATGTGAAAACATGGAAAGTGGGATGAACAGCTATACCATCCCTAAAGCAGATATGCCATGGTTCAGATGCATAGCATGCAAAGGAGAAAAAATATAGAATATATACCTCCTTAAGTCTTTCACTTAATTCATAAGGGCGCCAAGAAGGTCTAAGTGGATATTGCATAACATATAGCTGCAAGAGAGAATAACAACCATGAGATAAGCTGTTCATCAATTATACAACCATGCGATAAATTTCGCTTACCTGGGCATATGCACACACATTCAGTAGTAACTAGTCAGTACATTTTTATGATTTTATTGTAATAAATTCATCAATGGTACAATTCTAGAAACAACATAGGCTAACCACTAGGAATCCTGAATCAAACTTGAACGACAAATAAATGTAATGACTCTTCCGGCCATAAATGAAACAAGCAGAAAGAAAAAGAAAAAGAAAGCTGGGCAACAATTTCTAGTGTCCCGTTTGAACTCTAGATAAATTTCAATTCTCAGACACACATTCAATAATCAAACCCCGTTATCTACATAAGCTCAAAGAATCATAACCCTGCCTCAAAAGCAAAAATAAGCAAATGTGTTACCTTGGTGTGATCATCAAGAGAAGGGTTCAAGAAAACATCAATCTCTTTGATCACCCTGTCTTCTCCGTCATCGATATCCATCAGGTTGATGGGGTCTTCATCCAAGATTCCGTTGAAGGTCGGGACCGAGGCAAAGGAAGGCGCAGGGGCAGGGCCGGGGGTAAGGTCTTCAAGCGTTGCCTCCTCCATCTTGATGGGGATCCGAGGGGGGAGGGGGGTATCGACGGGCTCGGCCTTGAGCTTGCCCTTGAGCTTAGGCTGGAAACGAGAGACGCCGCGCGAAGACGAAGGGCGAGAACGAGAGGAATCGGGTTCGAGGCCGAGAGCGACATCATCGGAGAGATCAAAGGGCTTCTCTTCCCCGGCGCCGTCCATTGCCGGCGATCTCCCAGAGGTTTGGACTTCTTGAACCCTCCTTGCTTAAACCCCAACAAGAGAAACGTGAATACAAGACACGCCGAAGGGGGGTGGCGGAACGGATCGGGAATTTTGACGGGTTGCATCCTCTAACCCGTTAATTCACGAATCCAAACCCGTTAATAGTAACACGTTGGATCTTTTGGATCGGGCCTTTCCTAGGCCCAAGTTGAGTGTTAGTGGGCACTGGATACGGGTTTTCTTATTTTTATTTTTTAAAAATATAGATAAGAAATAAAAATCTAATAATATAGGAGATAAAAATTTAGAAAAGTTACTCAATTTTCTTCAACAAATATAATATAATTTTTTTAATATATCAAATAATTCACTAGTAAAGGGTATGTACGCTAGTTTGTGTATATATATATATGTGTGTGTTGATGCCCATAATTTGCTCATTCTTGAGATCATAGCTCATCGAATGAAATTTGATGAAGACCAACGAGCTCCAACTTGCTCGAAGGGATATGATTGGTTACAAACAATGGCTTCAGATGGTACAATGTCTTTGGAGGTAGGAGCTTCTCTCTAAGTCTGGGATATATAAAGAAGGTCTAGAATCTATCCCCATACTCTCCAATGCTCTAGTCAGTGGACTAGTTTGTTTGAAATAGAAAAGAAAGAGAAAAGATCAAGAAGATTTTTCAGATAAAGTTGGATAACATGGGAGGAAAAAAAAAAGTGACAGAGAAAAAAGTGTCTTATAAGTAGCTAGAAGTCTTTTTTTTTGTGTGATGTAAGAGCTAGGATGAAGCTAGCTAGACAAAACAGGTGGATATAAAACAGCTCGGCAAGAACCCATAATAAAGAGTTGTAACTTTGACACATATATCCTAAGTCATGTAGGTAGTTCTTCTTTATCTTTGTAATTTCTTATGTTATCTTCTCTCTTAGCTGAAGCAGCATGCCAGTCAGCAGCAACATTTTCTTCCCTCGGAATCCATTTGATGCTTCCTCCATTCATGGACAGTAACAGCTCTTTGCATTGTGTGATGAGCTCTTGGCATTGTGGGTTAGGGTATGGTCTTCCCTGAGCTATCCATCTTTGTGCCAATAAAAAGTCAGTATGAACTTAAGCCTCTTGTACTCCCATTTGCCTTAGTATTTTTAATCCTTCCAGCACAGCACAAAGCTCTCCTTCATATACAGAGTTGGCCATACATTGTTTTGCAACTGCAATGGAGAAAACCCCAGTGTTAGTGAGAATCACAACTCCAATTCCAGACCTTACCTGGCCCACTTCCCATGCAACATCTACAAAAACTTGGTGCTTGATTTGTAAGAGACCCCATTGCATGACAGAGTTGTTTTCCATATCTTTGATATTCTTCAGCCCTTGTTTGTATTCCAGCACAAGAGACATGGTTAGTTGTGTAACTCTGTTTGAGTCTTCTCTCTGTTCCCGGAAAATTTGTTGCATCTCTCCTTCCACATAAGCCAAAGCCCAGTGGATATAACTTCAACTTCTTCAGCACAAATTTTATCCTCAAAAGTACCTCCTTTATACTCTTCGGAGATGGTTAGCTTTCAATTAGTTGTTGAGTAGTGATCCCATGGACTCGGTTCCATGGTGGCTTCTCCTCGAGATACGTTTGCCTCGATAATTGTGACATTGACTTCTGATCCACACATCTTGAGGCAATTAATGTGGCTACCCAGAAGCCATGTCTCGGTTCCATGGATGATCCCATGGAATCGAGTTAATGGGATCACTACTCGGCAACTAAGAGTAGTGATCCAATGGACTCTGTTCCATGGTATTATCCATGGAGTTGAGATGTGGCTCTCCTCGAGAATTGTGATGTTGACTTCTAATCCACACATTTCAAGGCAATTTATGTGGCTACCCAAAAGCCATATGTCGATTCCATGGATGATTCCATGAAACCGAGTCCATGTGATCACTACTCTTAGTTGTCAGCTGGGAGTGCTTTCTAGAAACTAACCAACTCAACACTAGCTAGGCCTATCAGCTCAATGCCAGCTTGTGTAGCATCTTATAAAGCCTTTCTTAAACACCTTCAAGTGGTTAGTTGGTTACTACAGTTGCTTTCTGGCCTTAGCTCTCGATATCGTGCCATATGTGTGTGTCTATATATATATATATAATTTTTGTACACCAATTTCATAAATTTTAAAAATAAAAATAAAAACCATCAGTGTTTGAAGGGATTCTCAACCTGAAGGCCTTCAACGATGCACTCCTAGGTAAGTGGTGGTGGAGGTTGATGGGGGGAGAGACTGGCCTTTGTGGGAGGATTATCAAGTAGACTTATTTCCACAACTCCGGCCACGACCCGTTCAAACGACCACCGAGCCTGGCCTCCTACCTCTGGAAGGGCATTGCGGCGCAACGGGTTCTAATCATGGCAAATACCACCACCAAGCCTAGGACGAGAGATTCAGTCCACTGTTGGTGGGAAAACTGGGTTGACGAGGTGAGTCCCCGTCGAGTCTACCCGGAGCTCCAGACATTACTAAGGAAGGAGAACCTAACGGTCAAGGAAGCGTGTCAGCAACAACACAGGGAAACTCCTTTGCTCCAACATGGACCCCTCTTTGATGGGATGACAAACTTAATGAGGAATTTGTGGGACCTTCTACAACAAGACGACGAGGTTGAGAGTAATTGCAGGAAATGGAGGCTCACAACGAACCAAGAGTTCACGATCAGGTTGCTCTACCAGTTCCATATGGATGGGGGCCTCAGAAGTCCCCTCCCGGCTTCCTTCTGGAGCCAAGCTTGCCCTATGAAGGCCAAATTGTTTACTTGGCTAGCGTGGGATGAATAGCTTCTCACCCTGTAGAACTTGGCCAAGTGAAACTGGAACAGTGATAGATCCATGTGCTCCTCTGTGATAGGGAGGATGAAACAATAGAGCGCTTGCTCACCCGATGCCAATACTCGAGGGGGATTTGGTCCCATTTTGCTCAACTAATTGGAGGTTTGCCCCGCCTCCCTGCAAAGATACAAGACCTGTGGGGAGGTCTAACCCCCCCGGGTCAATGACGAAGGAGCTAAGGCAAGGTTGGAACTTGATGATTTTGGCCATCACCTGAAGTTTATGGTTGGCGAGGAACAGAAGATGTTTCCAGGACAAACATTGTGTTTTCAAGAAACTAATCCAAGACTCAGACTTCCTCTTCTTATCTTGGTACGAGGCAACCCACGTCACCAAGCAACAACAACTACAGGAGATGCACAACATTACCAGGCGGAGTCTTGCGCTCACTAGGGAAGATCAGATACATAGGCCACTAGGGTGGGATTTTGACGAGGAGTAGGCCCCCTGACACAAGGACGAGCCTTGCCGCCTCACCTCACACACATGTACTCCGCTACTATGTACTATCGGGTTGTTTTAAACCTTTAATTATTTTAATGAACGTGGTTTATCATATTTCAAAAAAAAAGAAAAAAAAATGGGCTATCTCACCAAACATTGACATTTACTTTTTTTTTAAAGCAAGTGATTTTACCTGGAACCTATGGCTGGAAAGAAACAGGAGATGCTTCGAGGACAAACGACGCGTTTGTCAGCGACTCATCAGACAAATTGATTTCCTTTTCCTATCTTGGTTCTACAGTGCACACGCCACCAAACAGTCGCAACTCCAACCGATGGTCAACCTCGTCAGGCACAGCCTCACCCTCACATGGGAAGAGCCAACACCGAGAGACCCAGGAGAGGACTTTGTGGATGAGGAAACCACGACACGTCCCAACTCTCCCAACGTGCCCACTCGGAGAAGCTTACAACCGCCCTCCCACAATCCACAGGAAACCACTGCGCTCCCCGAGCCCTCCTGCCCCACCAGTTATTGAAAGTCAGGCGTAACCAATACACGCTGGGAATATAATATGTGTTTTTAATTTGTTTGGTGGATGGGAGATGAGGGGGTTTTTATCCCTCTCATTGACACCACCACCACCCATTCTTTGTACTACCATTTCTGTCTCAACATCAATAAAAGAATGTGGTTTATCCATTTTTTTTTTAAAAAAAAAAGTGATTTTACTATTTTTATTTCTTAAATTGTCCCACATATAAAATTGTTTTTTTTTTGACATAGTATAAAATTGTTTTTTTGGTTCCACATAGAAATGAGGCTAGAAACTAAAAAATATTCGATGGTAAAACAAAAATAAAAATATTTTTAAAATATATCATTAAAAACAAAAAGAATTCCTAAATCTTTGTAGGACCATAAATAATTATTTTTAATAATTACCAGAATTAAGATTCAATCAAACAATAATAACATGAAAGTCTTCTTAATTTCATTCAATTCCTATGTTTGGTGGTGGATTATGACCTCTCATCTTATGCCCCTCATTAGCAACCTTGAAAAATATATATCTATATATCATGAGAGTTAGTTGGATAACAATGCCCTAACAGCATATGATGTCAATAAAACCTCACTATGAAGATTCTAACAAACAAAAACCTCTCACCAAGATTCAGAAAATGATTTTAGAACTAATTCTTTTTTTTTCACATTCTCAAAAAAACCAGCTCAAAATTAAATAATATTTAGAACCAAATACCCATTTTCTTTAGGAGTAATTGTTTATTTTGGTCAATCATATATTAGTTTTAAGAGTTTTCTATTATAAAAACAATATCAAAATCACAAATTCAATATTTTATATTTCATTTGTTGACATACTATTAGTCGTTGATGAATAGTCATCATGTTTAGCTGCGGAATAATTTTGAATAAACGGGTTTATTTTTTGAATAACTTGGGATAGAAAAAAAATATTTTTAACAAAAATTAATTAACCAAAGCCTCTTGACCTAGCGGTCATCTCCCCGTGTGTTGTAGTGCATGATGAGGGGTCAGGGGTGCATGTCACTTGGGATCATATCCCTAATAAATCTGTGAAATGGCGCTTGTTGCTCATGTTAAAAAAAATATATAATTAATTGAATGAACAGAATATTAACTACAAAATAAAATTTAAAAAATTTATTTATAAAATATATTAACTAAATTCAAACTTTAAAGCCTAATATAATTAATTATAATTTATTTGGGCCTGTCCAAACCTCCTGAATTAAATAAATATTATTAATATAAATACTTTTTTAGTAGCAAAAAATTAACGGCATTTTAATGCTGTTCCGTGTTTGGTACCAAACAACTGATACACACCGTCCTTAAAAAACATTCACTTAGAATACAAGTTTCCAAAAAGAAGAAAAAAAATAAAAAATAAAAATCATGATCCCACTCCTACACCTACCGTTGATGCTCCACTCCTCCCTCACGACCCTCCTCGAGATCTGATCCCAAACCCATCGTGCGGCTATCCAATCCGAAGTGCCTCGGGATATGCTCTCGCAACCAATCCCAACCATTGGCTTCAATTCCAAGCAACCCCGACCTACTAACTTCTATACTAACCCCATCCCCGGCCTTCTTCTCAACCGAGAGAGAGAGAGAGAGAGAGAGAGAGAGAGGAGGGAGATGAAGCTGTGGACGCTCCAGCAAGGCGGCGCACGTCGGACGGGGAGCTTCCGATCATCGGCGGCGGCTGCGCCGAACGACGGAGGGGGTGGTGCAGCCACCGAGACGCCGCTGAAATCCCCCGGGGCGCTGTTCTGGATCGCCCTCCATGGGCTCTGCTGCCTCATCAGTCTCGTCCTCGGCTTCCGCTTCTCTCGCCTCCTCTTCTTCCTCCTCTTCTCCTCTCCCTCTCCCATCCTCCGCGCCACGACGACGACGACGACCACTACCACAACCACCCATACACAAACCCAAACACAAACCCTGACAATCTCTATCCCGACCACCCCGTCGTCTCATTTCCCGATCGTCAACCGGTCCGATCCCGCCGCGAGCCGCGTCGTCGTCGGCCGCCATGGCATCCTCATCCGTCCGTGGCCGCATCCCAACCCCACCGAGGTCATGCGGGCTCACCGCATCATTGAGCGCGTCCAGCGGGAGCAGCGCGCGCTGCACGGCGTCAAGAGCCCTAAACCCGTAGTTGTGATCACTCCGACCTATGTTCGGACCTTCCAGGCTCTCCATCTCACTGGCTTGATGCATTCGCTCATGCTCGTGCCTTACGATCTCACCTGGATCGTCGTCGAGGCCGGCGGCGTCTCTAATGAGACAGCGTCCCTTTTGGCGAAGTCCAAGCTCCAGATCTTGCACATTCCGTTCCCTGAGAGAATGCCGGTGGAGTGGTCCGATCGGCATAAGATGGAAGCGCGGATGCGGCTCCATGGTTTGAGGTGTGTTCTTGTATTTGTTTGTTGTTTCTTGTTTTGTTGTTCAGATCTGATTTGGGGTTTGGTGGATGTAGAATTGTGCGAGAGCGGAGATTGGATGGGATTGTCATGTTCGCGGATGACAGTAATATGCACAGTATGGAGATGTTCGATGAGATCCAGTCAGTGAAATGGATGGGCGCGCTTTCAGTTGGCATCTTGGCGTATTCCGGGAATTCAGAGGTGGAGGTGAAGAAGGAGGAGAGTGATGAGGGGGAGGAGAAGAAGAACTCGCCATTGCCCATTCAGGGACCAGCTTGTAACTCGTCAGGGCATTTGGTAGGATGGCACACGTTCAATTCATTGCCTTATGCTGAGAAGAGTGCGACTCTTGTTGGTGATGGGGCCACGGTGTTGCCAAGCAAGTTGGAGTGGGCAGGTTTTGTGTTGAATGCAAGATTGGTTTGGAAGGAGGCGGAGGGGAAGCCAGATTGGGTACAGGATCTTGACAAAGTTGGTGAGAATGGGGGAGAGATTGATAGCCCATTGGCTTTGTTGAAGGATGCTGCGTTTATTGAGCCTCTTGGCAGTTGTGGAAAGAAGGTGCTTCTTTGGTGGCTTCGGGTGGAAGCTCGTGCCGACAGCAAGTTTCCACCAGGGTGGGATTTGTGAACCTTCTCTCTCTTTACATTCTTCTTCTCTTTTCCATTTACTTTGTGCATGCTATTGTATACTTAATAGGTTTTGCATTTTAAATTCTTTCGATTTATGGTATGTGGCTTGTGTCTACTGCTGTTTTTAGCAATAGTTAATTTGGAACAATTAATACATATAATTCCTGGGAGATTGTATAACAAATACTATTACCTACCATTTTGTAAGCACTGAAAGGGTAGCCCGTTGCTACAAAGCTCTCACTATAGGCTGGGTTTGGGGAAGAGTCAGACTACTTAGGTCTATTGTACACAGTCTTATCCTGCATTTTTGCAAGTGGTTGTTTTCGTGACTCGAACCCATGACCTTCAGGTCACGTGGCGACAATTTTACCATTGCGCCAAAGTTCCTCTTCTTTTTGTAAGCAATGAGAATGAGTTTTTTGGTCTAAGATGTACTTTTCTCAGCATTATCCAATATCGTTTTTTGACATTACTTTTGTAAGTGGGATGTCTTGGAAGTCATGCTAGGCATAAGTAACTAACAAAATAATTATGCTTTGTATGTAGGAATATTTTTAAGTTAGTAGGCTTTTGAAACAGCTTGGTCTCTATCTTTCTTTGTGCGATTTAATTTATATTGTACATATGAATGTAAACTAGATTACCTGCTTAATGTTTCACAATTGTCTCAGTTAAACTATTTGTCATGTTTATGTAGAAGACCTTGTGCTTAATTCTCATGGTATCTAATCTTGAAACCACCTTCACAGATGTATAGCGACAAAACTATGAAACATTCTAAACCAAAACAGGAGAAAACTGACATATTACCAATCTTCATTATTAGACTAATAAATGTTTTGAGACTTATACAATCATAAACCTCTATGGTATGAAATTCTCTCAACTGCTCATAAATTTCAATAGTTGCTAAATATTATGCTATTTAAGATATTGATCTAAATGGTTACAAGATAAGATGATTACTAAATTTTAGGAGAGAAAATCACTCTTCACAAGAAAATTTTTAATAATACACAGAAAATGTGATATGCCTACAAAATCGAGGAAAAGATATATTCCAGCTTGTTTAATTGTAGACAATATAGATTTTTGATTTGATACGGTGATTTAAAACGTTGTGGTAGTTGATATACACAATGATTATCTTGTCAACTATAGCCACAAAGAAGGTTCTTAATTGTGGATGTTATTGTCAGCTATTGTCAGGAAATTTTGTTTAATGTTTTACATTTACTTTGGTTGTTTATTGGCTGTTCTAGTAATTACACGAATTTAGTGAAGCCATTCCAAAATAATTATATTTTTTTAAGTATGTCCCTGAGCAAGCACCTGCCTGAGGACTTTTGATATGCCGGAGCTTGGGACACTTAGGCACTCCAGGATATTTCACTCCACAACAATAAGATGCATCAAATCATATTTCAAGTTTATTTTCATGCAATCTACTGATGATATTGTAGTATGGATCAAATATTGAGTAAGTTGTGGCATAAAAAAACACTAGTTTGAAATATACTCATATAATTGCAGAATTCATGGAGTAGTTTCCTTTCTATATTTTTTAAGTTTGTTAGATATGCCACGATATGTGGGATTTTGGATACTTAACACTTCATCGATCTGTTGGTTTCATTAGTTGTAGCTCTTGGTGAACTTGAATGGAGGTGTTATGACTGATATTTGAGATAATAATAGGAAGGCTGCATGTGAGAATAGATGTATGAAGCAAGAAATTGCCTGAGTAATTTTTCAGAAAGCTAATGTCACACCTTGAGTCATTTCCACTTAACCTATTTCGAGACAAACATAGAGCAGCCTCAAAGTCTAGTTATTTTCCCACTTTTCCCTGAAATAAACATGCCCATAGCTATCAGATTTCTTGAATGGAAAATATTGACTGTTGCTGGAGTAGGTAAACTTTGCTCTATTTCACCATGGTTTTCTGTATGATCTTATTATTCTTTCTATTGTTATTTCTCAATTAAAGATTACTTGATGTAATTTGAATTTTATTTCAATGAGCTTAAGTTTTATAAATGAAAGGAAAAGAGGAAAAAGAACACTTGCTAAACAAGTGGACCTATGAATATAAGGCCTTTTTGAGCCCCTTGAATTGTGATCATTTGTTCATTACTTCTTAATGTGTAAAATCGTAAAAGGCTAAATTTTGTTAGGCTAGGTGTGGAGTGCAATATTATTCAATTCTAAGCAGAAACATATAATTGTGTTTTTTGGTGATATTGGATGATTTGGGTACCATTGTGAAATAGCTTTGTGAAGAGGATTTGAGTCAAAATAATGTGCCGATGATGAGTAGACAATGGATACCTTCTGCTGATTTTATTATTTCAAGTGTTCGTCTTTGTGTTTGTTCCACATGATGGCACTTTGTGGTGGTGTTGCATTTGTTCAGGTGTCTCTGATGAATTCTCCTTTATTTTTCTAAAAATGCACTTCTGCAGCTTGGCTTGTACTTGTAGTTCCTTAGTTTCTGGTGTGCAATCACACGTGTTAGGGCCATATATGAAGAGGTTAGGGATCAATGCTAATTTTTTAGTCATGAAATCATCAAGTTTTGAGGGAGTTTAGTATACTAAAAGTCATGGCTGCATGACTGCACTTTCCATGTGAATGATATGGACAATTCACTTGTAAGTCTGCAGCTAGAACTACTTGATCCACATTCAAATTTGGGCGTGTTCACTTGGATGGACAAAAACCGAACAGCATTTGAACCATATCTATATTTGTCAAAATTCACTAGGGTGAGTCACTCATCTTGGCTGATCTGTGTCTAATTGCAAAACCTCTTGAGATCTCCCCGATTGTGCAGAACTCATTTTACATGGTTGCCTAAGTGCAATCTTGTAGTATTGTCTATAGCATGGTTCTTCCTTTCCTCTTAATCTCTTCTTCTCGCTCATTAACATTGGAAAAACATGAGGAAGACTACAATATCAAATCCTTCCTTTTCATAACTCTATTTGTCATTCATCTTCGTTGGGTATGCTTTTGGTTAGAGATTAAAGCATATGAAGTCATTTCTTTCGTTTTGTTTTATCTAGATAATTAAAACATTTGGTCTACTGATCTTTTCATGCGTTGAATATGGAAGGCGCGATTTATGATGGTTATCATGTTGCATTCAATCATTTGGAATTACCTTTTGTATCTAAAAATCCATGATTGATTTAGTTTTTCAGCAGTGAAGCTTTATGTATTTGTTTCTTAGTTTATTTGCCAATGTTAGAAGATGGCAAACTTGTCTGAGATCCGATTTGTCTTGCCTGCGTCGTGATTTTTCTTGTATTTGATCCATATTCCCAAACCTTCAGTTTTTTAAGTCCATGGTCTAACCTATTTATGTTACCAAGCATTTGGGTTTTTGTTATTCTTTCTCCCTTGCACGCAACATATCAGTCTTTGAAGTAATGTGACTACTTCCAACATATTTGAGATTGAAAATTATAGTTGCTGTCAAATTCGAAAGGTTGGATGATTGTCGCACCTGTTTTTTATTTGTCTCCAAGTAGGATCTAGAAGTCCATAGACAAAACAAGAACTCTTCAATGAGTAGACTGTAGGTTTGGAAATAATGTTAATAAATAATCATTTACCGTCTTTGGAAACTCCTAGTTGTTCAGAGGGTAGACAGTCGGAAGAAACTTTATGCATTTTATGTCTGATTTGGTAGACATATGCTCCTCTTATAATTGCATTTTAAATATTTATTGATATTGATTTAGTTATTAGTGTTTAATTATATTGGTTGGAATGCATACTGTAGTAGTTATGAGAAATTACATATGTTCAGGTGTCTCACTCCTGTTACTTATTTTTGCAGATAAATTGAGTAGGAATCAAGTAATTTTGTTGTAATTGATCAGCACTGCTGTTACTTGATCAATGGTCCAATGTTTTGAATTTTGTACTTTTTAGTTATTGGCTTGATGCTCTTATATCTGTGGCCTCCATGCCTACACATTCATCTAGTTGCACAATTGTGTAAATAATCGTAGCATTAACTGTGACTAATAATAAATGTCTTCATCAAACAGTTGGATCATCGACCCTCCTTTGGAGATTATTGTCCCTGCGAAGCGAACACCATGGCCCGACGTGCCTCCTGAAATTCCTTCTGAAAAGTTGTCTTCTGAAGATCGAGCTGACAAGCATCCTTCAAAGACAGTCAGATCATCCAGATCGAGGCACAGTTCTCGCAGTAAGAGAAAGCACGAATCACATGCTGAAAAACAAATTTCGGGAACAACTCAAACTCAAGCAAAGTAAGGCCATGTACACTATTACACCGAAAGATGCTCAACTTCCTGACTTGATCTGAATCAAGTACTCTCTATACATACTTCTCAATTAACTTCACCAGTAGCTATCTGGGGGTTTTAAGTGGCCAAATGCTTGTTCTTTCAAACAAACAGCAGCCCTAGCAGTTCAAGATATGATCATGTTTATAGTCTGGATTTATAAATTGGAGTACCTCATCTGTAGATCGTGTTTACGAACTTTTTTCAATTGTGTGATGAGTTTATATAGAGTTTGGATTTTTTTGATGTTGTATTCAGTTTTGTTTTTTAAATTGTTCAAATAATACATATTGACGAGATGGAAGAACTTCAGCCCCCTGTTTTGTTGTTGTTGTTGTGTGTGTTTGTTGGTGTTATGAGCGTACAAGTTTTAACATTTTTCTATGGAAGTACTGCATTGTTGTAGTTCAAACCAGAGACATATCCAAAAGATTATGTTGTTTTTATTTAATGAACAACATAATATATTTTCAGAGGTTATGGGGTATTAAAAAATGAGGTGATTATTTATCAGGGGTGATAAATAAAAAACTCTAAAAGAAAATGAAATAATAGTTTTTATCCTTATCTTCCCCTATTTTGGTCCATCTTCACACACCATTATTTTATTTTAAAAATATTAGTTTATATGTGTATAAAGTTTTTAATTTTCCTACCAATTCTAGACTTTGTTATAAAAAAATCATAAAATCAAATATATATATATATATATATATATATATATATATATATATATATATTGCTCCTGTTGTAAAAATTATTAGCACCAACTATTCTGACCATTTCATGCAGGCCATTTGGGGCTTTTGCCTCACAAGGGTTTATATGCCAATATATATATATATATAGTAAGGTATGGCCAGACTAATTAAAAAAGAGGAAGAGGACGAAGAAGGACATAGACTGATAAACAACCCACCAAGACTCTCTGCAACCCATACTCAAGACAAAAGCAAGGAAACACTAATCAAAATGCATAAAATAAAATAGACAAAACAACAAACAAGAAGTCCTTCAAAGCTCAACCTGGAAAGACACCAGAAGCTACAAACAAGACATGATGCTCACCCAATTTTCAATTTCAATCTTCACACTTTTACCAGGTCACAACCAAACTACTCTTGACTGCTGAAATAGTCTAATACAGCCAAGAGATTCTCATTTTTTTTTCTCTATACTTTTTCGCAGATGCAGTTCTTGTGTTCTCGTTTCGTTAAACACTGCAAGAAAAATATTATTAGCAGCAAGTAGAACCAATGTATTTTAAGATTAAACAATGAAAAAGGTTGGGCTTTAGCCGAGCAAACCATTCCAGCTACCACCCACTTAACTTCATTGTGGTCCCTAACAACTGAGAAGTATCATAGTCTAAAAACCAAATGTTTGCAATATTTAATCTCTGCAGCTACAAACCATTATTCCTAGACATATAAAATGAGCATATAAAATGATAGATTACATGCTTTAGTATACAACAAATGGTAAAAATCCTGAAACTAATCGAAGATGTTAGATGTCTGCTCAACAAACACAAATAAGGCTCTAAAGAAATCACAGAATATTATTTTGCAGGAAGTTTCGAAATCTAAAAACAAAGATATGCAATATCTAATCTCTGCAGCTACCAGCCATTCGTACTTCTTACCATACCTAGACATATAAAATGAGCATAAAAAATGATCAATTGCATACTTTAAGCATACAAGAATTGGTAAAAATCCTAGAACTCATGTTAGATGTCTGCTCAATAAAGACAATATAAAGCTCCATTGAATTACACCATATTATTGGCAGGAAGTTTCATAATTTAAAACGTATATTTCCAATTTTTCATATTTACTCTCTGCACCTACCGGTGTTTATATTTCTTATAATTGATTTACATATAAAATGAGCATACAAAGTGAGATTAGAAACTTTACTAAACAAGAAAAGGTAAAAGAAAGTACCAGAACAAATTGAGCATATTAGTTGTCTGCTCAATAAACACAATGGAGCTCCAATAAAATCACAGTATACTGTTTGCAGGAAGAACAAAAGTTGGACAAAATGAAAGGATATGATTTTCTTTTCTTTCCATCTATTTTCATTCAATCCGAACACATCCCATGACTGTCCTTTCCTCGAAACATTTCATGACCACTAATGGCTACTAGAATAAATCAGAAAAGTTATCTGGAAGACTATTCTCCTGACAGTCAGATTATGAAGACTTAATAAAATTTATTACCTTTTGGAGGAATGTTGTCATCCCATGGCCTACCAATTTTTCAAGACTAAAACAACTATGAAAAGGTTGCCAATCAAATTCCAGCACAGATAACAATATAAATGTCATGATCAAATCAACAAACAAGCATATATCCAGAGGTTGTCTCCAACTGGAAACTTATTGTTGAGTTATGGAATACAGATTTGCCCTAATCGCTAACATATGTGAAACTGGAAAGAGGACAGTTTGGACTAGCATCACATTCTAGAAATGAGTTGAATAGAAATAAACAACATAACATGCATATTCTTATCTTAAGTAAGATGATGATCATAAAAAATAATTTTTTTGATTTACAGATAATAAATCAAAATATAAATTCATGGGCAATCTAGAAGTTGAACCATCTAAGTTGGTAAAATCAAATAACACCAGACCTACAGTATATCAGGCAAATGACAATATCATCCATTTTAATCACTATTAGGAAAATAATATATACCTTTAAACCAACACTTGTGGTTTCCAACCACCAAACTGAGATAAGATGGAATGATACATACTGCATAGAATGCTAACTTATAAACCAAAAAAAAAATTTTCAATGTTCCAACAGAAGAGGAATAACTTGGGTAACATTATGGTGCCCCAGAAAAATTTCCAAATAAGACCCTCCTTTCCCTGATTTATATTCATCAGGAAAGAATAAAACTTCCAAACTTCCACAATACTCTTTCACCTGCATCTGAAGAATTTAATAATTTAATGTGTAATATCAACATTTACAAAGCTGTCATTCAGAATGAAAATCACTAAAGAAAAAAAATTTCAGGTTAAGGTCTTCATAATGCAAGAGAGTTACTTATCATCCCTGTTTAACTTAGAATTGATCACATGCTGTAACTAGATTCCAACTTAAACATTCTTTTCACAGAAGCATGCATTTCTTTTGAAAGACTATATAACTTTGTTGTTTCGCTATTCTAGCATATAAATTCTTAAGAGATCTCCAAGTATCAAGTGTGCTTCCTGAATCAACAAAATTTCTCAGCCAATAGGCATTTATTTTAATAAACAAAAACAGAGATTATAGACCTAAAAAAATGGTGCACCCTTTACATGTTAGGACCAATGCTTATGCATTTGCTTCAAAAGCTATCCAAATAACAGACACATAGCCCACCAAGCAAAAGTCGACAGTATTGTGTGAGAACGGAACACAACTCACATGATTAAGACATGCCACTTGGGTCCGCAAGAGAAATCAACTAATTTGGACCCATTGTAAAGCTAGTATGTTACACAGTAGAAAACTGAACAATTTACCGGTCTTGAATTCCTTAGTTGGATTCAATACTTCAATAGAAGATGCAACTCCAAACCAAAAAACTGACAAAATTTTATCACTAAGTTGTGCAAGCAATAACTGAACCCTTTGGCAATTCAAGGTGAATTCCAAGGAATGATTTCACCATTAAACTAGACAGAATCAAGTCATGGATGTATTATCTTTCCACTGAAAAATACAGCTTCAAATATCACTAACAACCATAATGACCAATGGCTTTTCACATGAACATATGCATTGAAGATGCTTACAAAAGAGTATTTGGCCAACATACAACAAATGAAGTAATGGCACATCATTTTCTATTCTTAAATAAGTAGATTGAAAAAGATGGCACAACAAGCTAAAAGAAATGGCAAAGTTAAGAAAGGGTAGAATGTAAAGCATATGTTATCAAAACACCAATAAACTGCCTCTAGTAGATACTACATATATGCAATGTAACAAGTTCATCCACTTGTATACCTCAAGCTTTTATATAAGTGAATGTTCGTCACAAGTTGGCTCTCCCCACAGTGAACTATTATAATCTTTTAAATTTAACCATCCATTTGGGTTATAATGTCACAAAAACAAATGCTATTAAACATTGGCAATGCAAAAAGAAGACCACAATAATAGAAGTGTATAACTATGTCAGTGCCTCTCACATGCAAGCATTCTAGTCAAGCAAAAAGAGTCATACTAGTATAACAATTTTCTAGTGGTGGTTACATATACAATAATGAAAAACACCATGCTACTCCATCCGACACAAGCTAGTACTAGTGAAAGTATCATTTTCTATTCCCAGCCTTGTGTGAATCAGATTCCATAGAGAGAAATAATATGCAGTTAGATCTTTTGACCCTTAAAACCATAGATCAATGAACTTTAAAGCTTGTGTAAATTCATTTTGCCTATAGAGAAGTCTTCTTCCATCACTATATTGGTCTGTAAATTGATCTATGCTAGAGAAGTTATGCCCAAGGAAATTCAACTGACAAACAATTATACTGCAGGATGTTCCTAAATGCATTAAAACAAGAATTTCAAAAACTCTAAACCATCTAAACGACCCCAAAGTAAGAGGTGATCTTTTGAGTGTTTCAAACAATGTCAAAGTCTCTAAAGCAGGAATCCCATCACTAGTTACCATTACGCAGATAGTATGCACACATTAACTAAAGAAATTTTCAAATATTGCAGCAAAACAGAAATTAATAACACAATATGGGAACATGAATTTTCTATAGTTGATAAAGCTGACCTTACCAGAGCATCTGCTTAGCATTAAAAACACGTCGACACTACACTGGATCATAACAAGTCCAATTGCCAGTGCAAATCATACTACAACAAGTTAAATTCTACTGTTAAAAGGAGCAGTAAACATGGAACAGAAACTATAAATCAACATTAAATTCTTCTCCCAATCAAACAGTATCAATGAACCATGATTGAGATAAACAAGTCATCCAAAGATTGTAGCATAAAAAGAACCATTGAATAAGAAAAAAATGTTGAAGGAAAGAATTTCATGATAGAGCGGTGTTGCTGACATTAAGTAGCAAATGACCGATAATTTAAAATCCACAAGATAGATGTTTATAAAGACTAAGCTTGATTAAACAGTTGCTAAACAAACAGAGAGATATAGAGAGCTTGAAATAAACAACACAACAAACAGGAGAGGTTTCTTCTCTTTTAGATAATCATGTGTGATGGCAATTGCTACTCCCATGGTACCATTTCCTGAGAGTGGATGCCATAAAACTTCTCACTTTTGACAGCATCGACCTGCCACTATTACTCGATGGAAGATCCATAGCTGCAATCTGTTCAGCTAGTCCAGGAACCACATCAGCACCATTCTCCAACATCCCACTGTCACTGATGCTCCCCTCCTGCTGCTCTACAGGGCCTACAGGATCCAAGTTCACAGCCAATGTCCCTCTGCTGGCTCTCAACCAATCAGCACCCTCCGTGGTCACTCCCTTGCACTTCTTCACCTTCACCTTAATGAGATTAGGGCAACCTTCAGCAAGAGCCTCCATTCCATGGTCTGAGACAGGGCAACTCTTAATGCAGAGCTTCTTAAGAGCCATGCACTTTGCAGCAATGCATGTGATCTCCTGATCCCCGAATGTCTCACTGCTGCAAAGTGCTAATCTTTCGAGGTTTCTACAGTTGCTTGCAATCATCCCAAGGCTCCGCGCAGTTGGATTGACACCAATCAAGACCAGCTCCTGTAGATTGGGGCATCGTCGCGCCACGGCCATCAGGCCTTCATCTCCTATGCGATTCGTCTTCCACCCATCAATATGGATCTTGCGGAGAAGCCGGCATTTCTCCGCCACCCAGGCCAGTCCAGCGTCAGTGCATTCCGGAGTCTTGACAAGGTGCAGCACCTCCAGATCGGCACAGGCCGAGATGGAGAAGAGCCCGCGGTCACTGACCTGGAGCTTCTCCAAATGGATCTCAACGATCCCGGATACTTGGGCGGCGATGTCATCGAGGAGCAGGTCCCAGTCCCCGGAGCACCGGAAGAGCTTGAGGGTCTTGAGATTCCGGCACCCGGCGATGAGCGGCCCGAAGCACTGCCCATTGTATAACTCCTTGAGACAGATGGTGCGAAGCGAGCTGGCGGCGGCGCCGGGGCCGACGGGGTCCGCGGCATCGGCAAGCCCGCGGAGTCTCTTGATGGAGAGCTCCTCGAGAAGTGGGCAGCCCTTGAGCACGGCGTCAATACCTTTGGAGCCGAACGCGCAGGAGCCACAGGACAGCTTGCGGAGAGAGGGGCAGTTCGCGGCGAGCGCGGCCATGCCGGTCTCGGTGAGGGCACGGCAAGCGCGGATCTTGAGCCGGGTGAGGTTCGGACACCGGAGGGAGATCAAAGCCAAGGCCTCATCCCCGATGCTGTCGGAGCGGCGGTCGCACTTGAGGGCGAGCTTGGAGACGGCGTCAAAGCGGGAGAAGAGGGCGGGAGCGGCATCGAGGAGGGCGGCGCGGGCATCGAGGGAGAGGCGTTGCCGGGACTGGCCCTCGATGGCGAACCATCGGCGGCACACGAGGGAGCACTTCTTCCGATCGCCGGATCCAAGGGAATGAAAAACGAGGGCGAGACACTCGTCGGGAAGATCCACAGTGTGGTCGCGCCCAAGCTCGGCATCGGAGCTAACGATCATCGGGCCGACGGCAGTCGTGGCGGCGGTCGTGGAGGGGGAGACGTAGGGAGAGGGTTTGGGGCGGCGAGGAGGAGGAGGAGCGGAGCGGGAGATGGTCTGGCCCATGCGCGGTATGGTGATCCGCGTAGAAGGGGAAGCAGAGTTAAAGTAGTCCGGCGAGTGTGGTCGGAGACATGCGGATCCGGATCTGGAGAAGAAGGGAACGCGGACGTGAAACGGGGATCCAAACAGCTTTGTTACGACACTGATGAGTGTCTGTTTATTTATTTGTTTTATTTTGGGGGATTTTTACAGATAAGTCCCTTGAAGAGATTAGTATAATTATAAGTTTAGTCCTCCCTCCCTAGTCCCTTCCAAGTTTTCGTTTTAAATTCATATAAATTATTGAACTCGATGTATATCATGTAAATTATTGGATATATATAAAAAAAAGGAAAGTTTGAAGCAGGGGTAAAAATTAAAATTAAATTAATAATGATAATAATAATAATTATTATTATTATCAATAAGTGTAGCGTGCGCGTGGGTTCCTCGTTGGTCGTTGAGAACTTTTGAAGATTGCGTGCATTGACGCGCCATAACCGCATGTCATACGGCACCATGTATTTTTTTTTTTAAATAACACTTATTTTTTTATTTATTTTTAAAATTTTGTTTTTTTTAAAAAAAAATAGATAAATCATATTTATTCATAAATTAAAATCCGAAATTATACAGATTCTTTAAAAATTTATAACTATATATATATATTTCTTAAATTCGTTATTTTTTCCTAACTTCATTTTAATATTAGAAAAATGATATAAATAAATGATATGTTTAAAATTTTTTCACTAATAAAACCTCAATTAATATATTTCCTTAAAATTTGGAGTTGTGTTAAATATGAAAAATGTTCATTTTCAACGTTGAAATTGAAAGGTTTTGTCCATTTTTGTTCAAATTTATATGGGAGAATTTTCAATATATTTTTTGAATACCATATTAGCGAATCCTATCACATAAATATGGGTCAAATAGTGTTAAACACATCGCAAATTGTAGGACATAAATAAGCAAACTTTTCTAACTCATAAATAATTATTTTTTATATATTATATATATATAATATTAGTTAATTCACTATTAGTCTCTGAAATAGTGCCAAAATTACCTTGGAGTCCTTGGAAGTGTTTGTTTATTATTTAATGTTGTGTGTGTGTTTGACTTTAAGATCCATGAAAACAGTACCAGAGACTTATATATATATATATATATTATTTTTGAGACGAATTATACAATTACATGAATAATTTTGTATCCTGATATAAATAGTTTAAATTATGAGGTGAAGTCCGGAGATCACAAGGAAGGTAAAAGAAGGATAACAACATATGCTAGATGTCAATTTCGAAGACATAGAGTAAACATTCACCTATGAGAGAGATGCCAATTAAGGCAATCCAACAAGACACATAGTATGGAACCCCCGAAAATGTGAAGGACATATAGGATAAGTACCATCAACTATACTCATATTTATTATCATTGTCATTAGTTGCCTTGTAACCTATATTTTGATTTGAGCTTAATAAAAATGATTTATCTACCAATTAAAAAAAAGTTTAAATTGGTTCATGAACTAAAACTAAAATTATTATTTTATCCTTTGAGATAGCATAGGCAATGCCATACATCCCATATTAAATGATATATAAATTACCATTTTTAACTTCTAATTTTTTTTGCTTAATACTAATAGAGTTATAGTTTGAGTTATAATGGCAAAAATATAAATATTATAACCTTAAAAAAGTATATTATTTTTAAAACAAAACCTTTAAATATTATTTGTAGGTTTCAAAACTAAAGAGATTAAATTAATAATTATCAATATAGTAAAAAAAATACACAATAATTTGATGTTATTCAACTTTTATGAATCGCTCTCTAAAAAGATGGGGAAAAAGAGTTTACAAAATGACCAGACATTGAAAAGATCCACAAAGCAAAGTGGCATTGAAAGTCAAAAATCTTTTTTTTTCCTTTTTTTTAGATACTCTTTTAATCCAAACTTTTAATGTAAAATATTGACCATTATTATTCATCAAAATAAAAAAAATAAAATATGCATATTCTAGAACTCTAAATCAAAATGTGACAATAAAGTTACTTATAAATAATATGACATTTTTATTTAATTGATTTTTTTTTTTTGTCAAGGATCATTAAGCTTACCTATCATCTCTAATTTAATTTAACAAAAATTTTATAAAACTATTTTGATGATGAAGAATCAAATTAATAAATTGGGTTCAACCATTAGACTTGGTCAAGGCAGACCAACAAGATAACTTGCTTCTATTTACCAAGAATGAATTATTTACAACAAAAATACATGGAGAAATAGATCAAATAAATAAATAAATAATATACAAATTCAAGTAGTTTGGACTGTAATTTTAACAAGCTTGAGGTATTTGACCTAACAAGGGAATGAGAAGAGAAAAGGTCCAAATTCTTGGTTTTTATAGAGAATTTTAAATTTTCTTCTCATTTTCCTTTCATAATTAATTAGGTCCAATCAATCGACTATAATTAATAATTATTTATATATCAATTTAGTCATAGATCTTTGATACATTTTGGTCCTGATTTAGTAATAACTCATAAACCCAAATAAATTCCTCTATACATGTAGTATATTATAACACTCAAGTAAGTCAAATAAGGGAATCATATGCCGAGCTATTGGTGATGTTATCAATCAATAATGACTGAACAACCTAATATGGATCTCATCATATACAACTGTAAGTTCTGTCTGGTTGTCCGTCTGTTGTATTTTTGTTATAACTTCTGTTGCAACTTGCTGTCAAGCTGTAACTTGAGAAGTACCAGTTGCAACTTGCTCCTTGGGTATGTCTTGTTGGTCTCGCCGAGGCTGTTGTGTGGTTAATTGTAACTCTATTTTTCCTCTTCAAGGAATCACACAAGCTCTCACATACACACTCACACAATCAAGACAAAACATACAAGAAGAGAGGAGACAAAGAAGTTTGGTAACCCAGTTCGGCTAACCAAGCCTACGTCTGGGGGGCCAAGCCCGGAGAAGACAATCCACTAAAGGTGTAGGGAAGACAAGAGTACAAGAGTCTCACTCACTCTCTCACTCTATCATAAGCACCTCGACTCCTTGATTGACAATGACCACTATCACCCTTCTCCGGAGGGACTACTCTAGTCGGCTCACCTCAATCCACCGAGTCCTCGGTCTTATATAGACACCTCCCTGTCTTCACGCCATCACAACACCAGCCTCCACCCTTTAGTTTCTCCGCGACTTTCCAAATTGGACTCTTTCCAATTCTGGCTATTGTAACTTAGTTGTAACAAGAGTTGCAACATGGCCCGGCTGACGAACTTGACCAAGGCTACAGCATCCATTGCACCTCTTCGACTTCGACACACCTCCAACCCTCCTGGTTGAGTTCTGAGTCTACTACGCCAGATCCTCCCGATCCCGACACGCAACTAGCCGATCCACCTCTCCGTCGCGTACTCAGCCCTTCTTAGTCGCACTCCACCATAGCGCGCACCCATCAATCAACCTCCATCTTCATGCAAGGTTGAGCTGTTGATTGGCTCCACCAATCTCTTTCCAAGCTTGGTTACAGCTTGGCCTATCATGCTCCACCATATTTGCTTTACCAAATATGGCCTTCTTGATTTGGCTTGAATCAATCACCTCATCACATATTAGTTGCCAAATCTTCCTTCCATTCTTGCCTTCAATCAGCTCTCATCAATCCTCTTCCTTCCTAATGTGGTTGCTTGCATGCGATCTTCAAATCAGCTCTCAATCATCATGCATGCAATCATTTGCATGATAAATCAATCAAATGAAGGGATGATGTGTTCTTCCAAGAATGGAGTCTCCAAGCCATGTTGTAGTCAATTTATGTCTTGGGTTGCACCGGAAGCTTGCTAGTTGATTCGCTCCTCTTATGATGATGGTTGCACCCGGATTAAGTATGACTTGGACTTGTGTCAAATACTTGCCAATACTAGTGCCTCTGCACTAACAACAACATAACCAAAGATATCATATATCTGAGAATTAAGTATAGCATCTGAATAACTCTCCACAAATATGAAATACTCTAAACTATCTCTCTATCTAGTGTGCAGTGCCATGTACTATAACAACATCACTATATTAATCGTGGAGAAAACACTACATTATCAAACTCATAACCAATACTCATATAGTGAATTAGACTCGATTAAGGTATTGATGTAATTCTATCATACCAACTTATATTATCAAATCTCATTTGACATATAATCAACTTGGTTTTACCTCAATCATGATGTTTGTCTTTCATTCTAAATGTTCTCCTCAATAAAGGCACTATAACCCTTGTTAAACATCCTATATTATCTCAACACTAATCACAAGCACCCAAAAGAAGATTTAGAGTGATGCACGACTTGACTACACAATTTATCCTCAAAATATTTGATAACAATGCTAAATAATAAGGTACTTGCACTAAGAGAACATTGTCATTACCCTAACAATGTATTTCAACAACATGCCCTCTTGGTTGGCTTACCAATATATAATAACACACCCAAACAACATGATGCATCTACATGCATGCTATAACCGAAAAAGGTTATCACCATCTAATGATCCTCTGTTATTATAGCAATTATGTTAGCAAACTGTCAAGGTTCACTTTAAGTTGTGATAAGTTTAAGGTGTCAAAATCTGACCATTCAATTCTCTCACAATCATCCTAATTAGTGACCATTTGAATGTCTTACAAAAACACCTTTGAATCTTTTTATATCTCATAAATTAATCATCTCATATTAGTACTTAACAAGTCATTTTATGCTAGTTAATATCAATTAGAAAAATAAACCTTGTATGTACATAAAAATCAACATCATTGCTTTTCTTTCCGACACTAATTTTCTCATATACATGCCTGTGCAAATTTAAGCATATAATACCATAAAAATCACATTTTCTTATTAAATATCCAAAAAAATTACAAAATTTGTTTCTATAATACCATATAATATATATTTCAAATCAAATTAATTTTTATCTCACAAACTAAATCATATAAAAAATTCTCTGTTTATTTTAAAAAAGTTGGAACAAAATTAAACTCTCTATACTTTTTTTAATTTTTTGACATAGGTCATAAAGACCTCCTAGAGGGCGTGTCAAAGGGTGTGGCCTTAGGTGACCATTGACCACTCATCGTGTGCGTACAGATCATGGGGACTCGAACTCGGTAGCTTTGTGCTCACCAAGTGAATTACCCAAACTGCTCCCCATTTACGTGGGCGGGGACTCGAACTTGAGAGCATGCTCAATCAAGCCAATTACCCAATGCACAGGACCCGAGATATCACTAGACCAATGGTCCTTTTGGTGTCTTTATAGTTTATACTAATTTTCAAAAGACAAATTGGTTAGCTCATTTTCTCTCATAATGAGCGCTTGAGGGTTCGAACTAGGCTGTGACGTATTTCTATCGGCTTGTTCATATTTATAAATAGATTATAAAAAAAATATTTATCATGTCTTGTCACCACATATCCCATGCACCAAACAATATCTAACAATTAATAGTATTTCGGTATTGAATTAATTGATCTCAAGCATGAAATAAAATTAATTAAGGATGATAGCAGCCACGTGAGTTGAATAGTAGGGATTTAGACCAAACAATAACTTTGTCACAAGGGAGACTTGGTGCATTCCAAGGACTTCTAAAAAAGGATGGTGACTTTGAGTTTGAGTTTCATTCATGGCTGGTCCAATCATTGACCCCAAATCAAATGGAACAAAAATATAACAATTAAAGGATAAATTTTGTGTGGCTTTGGAGACTTGAATTTGGTTTTTGGTCGGTCAGAGTTTCTTCTATCTTTCTTATTAACTAATTGTAGACATTTGAATAATGGTTTTTGATTTGGGTTAGACTTGTTGAGGGTACTTGTGTCATTTTATAGTTTACTAAGTAAATTATGTAATCTATATAAATATTAGTTGAAATTTACCAATTAAGAACTAATTATTTTATAAATTTTTCCATATCGTATTTGTTAGTATATAGCGGAAATTTTTTTTAACTACATTAATTCATTAGGGATTAGAAAAATAGTACATAATGTATGAATGTGAGCCGCTACAGATCCGATACATGGGATATAAATGTCCCCATATGAAGTGCTACTCTTTTACTCCTGGGTGTCATCAAAGTCTACCCTTAGTGAATGTAATGGTGACACTTCTGGTGTGAATGTGTTGGTTTTGATGGAAATCATCATACCAAGTTGAGAAACTTTTTTTTTTTTTAATTAAAGTGGATAAATCACATTCTGTTACTCAATAATAAGTACAAGTGACGCTCTTGTCTGAGCTCCCCCCAGGGTTCCTAGGATCTCTAGGATCCCTATTTACATGGTGATGGCAGTCCTCTCCCATGTTGCCAATCATGTGGTCTCTTCTTCGAAATCGTCCCCGTTGGCTAACGCTTGAGACTGCCTAGTATGGATGGAGGCCAGAGAACCAAGTTGAGAAACCTTAGAACAGAGAGCTTCTCACTTCTTCTCTGCTGCTCAAGGAAACCAATCAATCTAGAAATCCAAGCTTCAATTAATGAAATGAAAAAGAAGAATGAGAGGAAGTGAGAGAGCGAAAGAACTTCTCATTGTATTGATCTAAATCCTTGAAAAATCACATTGATTGAATATAATTGCTATTTATACAAAGAAGAGGATGCCATGCTGAAGTGGCATACAAAGACAACTAATTAATAGCTAAACAATCAATTTACTTAACTGCCGAAGTTGCCAAAACAATTCCAACAACCAGATAAAAAGCCGAATAATAACTGATAAATCAGAAATTGAGAGTTAATTCCAATAAAATATCAGGCTCCTCTTGACAATGGACTCCAGAGTCATTTCGGCCACTTTGACACATGAATTGCATCAAACCATGAAAGAGTTAGAAGTTGATATCACAAATGGTTTTTGAGAGAAACACCTTGCTTATTTTGAAAACATTTCATGTTCGTTTCAGGCACAAATTTTAGGTTATGATTATGGTGAAAAAATACTTTTCTAGACATGTTGAATTGCACCAAAGCGGTAAAATACAATAAATGACCAGTAAGTTCTAATATTTTTTTCTCAAAAATTTTACAAGTTCACTTATCATATTTTTATTAATATAGTGCAATGCACTTGGTCTATTAATTGAAATATTAATATATGATACAGATAAATTATGGTTTAATAAGTTTACTCAGAATACACACTTGGATTTCTATGACTAATAAAAAACTATATAAAATAGTTATAATTTTGAATTAATCTGATAATTAAAATTTTTAAGCATGTTGCATCAATCAGCTATATTCTAAAAATTAAAAACCAAAATATTTTTAATTTTATTAAATTTTTGGATCAAATTAACAACAAGGTCTCATTTTATTGTTCTCACCATCATCGTCATTTTTAATTTATGTCAATTATATAGAACAATCCACCCCTTTTCCCCTTATTTAATTTCTAATTCTTAAATCAAACATATATTTAGAAAAAAAATATATATTTTTAAAAAATTATGGCCAAATGTTTTTATTGGCCTCATAAAACTATTTATTATTTTTAGAAATAAAAAGTTTTTCAAAGTAGTGCACTAACTAAGCAGAAAGTTCTACCACTTTCTATGGTCACAAGTGATGCCATGGTCCAACAATTGACTTTGAAATCCCTAGTAGAAACTTCTTTCACAACAACTAATCAATGGAGCAATTTCAATGTAGTGAAATTGGGTCCAAGATTGACCGAAATGTGTTGAAGATCCAATTTGAATCAAGATCTAAGCCCTAATTGGCTAAGAAGATAGATATTTTTGGGTTGAATGCTTGTTTTCCACTAACCCTACTTTGCAATCTTTGGGGAGTGGGAAGTGTTAATAAAAAATAAAAAAAACAATTAGCAGGTATGAGAGGATTAATGTCAGATCCACAAGGACAAATTAGCGGGTGAATATGTTACATTACAAAACCTCGCAAAAAGATATTAGAGAGAAGAACGCACAAGATGTTATCTCTGTAATAAAGAGGATGAGACAATGCTACACATGCTCCTGCAATATCCCTACTCCCAACAAGTATGTGACCACTTTTGTGGACTCTTTGTGACCAGCTGCCTCCCAACTCAAATACAAGATCTATGGGGGGCGACACATTAGCCAAACAAATGGCTAGAGCTATCCAAAGGGGATGGAACATGGTGTTAGTGGCAATTTCACGGAGTATTCAGCTCAAATGCAACAGTTTTCAAGCTAAATAGCGTGTTTGTAAGGAACTGATCCGCCATATAGATTTTCTAGTATTTTCTTGGTTTCATATAGCACATGCTACAAAAAAGACAGAGTTATTGACGATGGAATCCTTTGTGAAACGATGCCTGGAGTTCATGCTAGATGGGGACCAACGACAACCACCCAATGCAAACTCCGATTTTGAATATGAGACACCGCAAGAGTAGAACCCAAGAGGCTGGAGAGGCCGGCTACCATCTACGGAAGTGTTTTTGCCTCTAACCTAGCATCTTTCTCTATAACTATAACCTGACCCAATTACCAAGGTCGATTTCCATGTATCAACTCTATCTTATTTCAATGAAATATGGTTTATCTACTTTTTATTTTTTTAAAAAAGGAATATGTTGTTTCAGTTACCACAATAGTGTGTTTGATCGCTCCTCGCTCTAGAAAGGTAACTCCATTCTCTTTTCAAGACCTATCCGAAAGAGAATCCAATACCTATTAGTTGTGAATATCAGAATAGGATGAATTGGCCTCTATGATCAATTTTTATAAATTTTTTTTAACCCTTACTCAAAAGGTCCAATAATGTATGTATATCGCATCTTGCTCGATCACAATTATAAACAGTTGCTAATACCCATAGACTGAGGAGCGAAAGGAGAACTCTGCCTGAAGAGGGGCTTGCGTCTGATTAGCTAGTTGATGAGGCAATAGCTTCCCAAGGCAAAAGAAAATTCTATTTAATTTATTATCCCATATTCATTTTCATAATAATAATAATAATAATAATAATAATAATCATAACAATAACTATAATTAATTTGGAATTTTCTTTTAAAAAAACATAATATTATTAAGGCGATTGAATATATTCCAAAAAAATATGAAATTACATGTATTCACACGTATATATGAGATAAAATTTGAATTTTTTTTTAAAAAAATATATTTTTAAGGTAAATTAAAAAAAATCCAAGTGCTTTATTTTTTTCTTATAAAAAGTTGTGGTTTCTCCAGTTAAAAAAAAGGGAAAAACCGTTAACTCCAGTTAACGGTGTTAATTCCTACTTAGTTGGTATGGGTATTTTTGTCAAATTTTTTTGTTGTGATCTCTTAAATAGATGGAGATTTGAAAGAAATCCAATTGAGGGCACTTTTCATGCAATTTTCATACAAAATTTGACTTAAATATCTTTTCAAACTAAGCAAAAGTTAACGTTGTTAGTTAGAGTTAACGGTTTTTCTTTTTTTTAACCGGAGAAATCATAAGTTTTTACAAGGAAAAAAAAAATAAAGCACTTTCCCTATTTCACAAATCTGTGAAACTACATGGATTTTTTTTTTAAATTTATGTTATAGGTTACAATTTGAATTTTTTTTTTTGATAAAGTGGATAAACTACATTCCTTTATTTAGAAGAGAGAAAAAGATAGAGACATATAGTCTTACAAGGATTCTTTGTTAGGCCGGGTTTTACATGTAGGGTACCCTGACTGGCGTGACCCTCCGGGGTTATCATCCTCGAAATCTGCTCCAAGAAGGCTCGGGCTTTGATCTTCTCTTGTAAAGGTGAGACTGTGCCTAATAAGGTTGACCATGGGATGTAATTGAGACTGTTAGTTGGCATGGGCACTTTCGAATCAAGAGAGGAAGAGGAAGTCGATATGTGGGATGAGTCGCCTACAATTTCATTTTTTTGGGCCTATTATTGAATACAAGCAGAATTTCATATATTTTTGAGGGTATACGTGCAATTTTGCTTGGTTCTTCCCGGCGCTCGAGCTCCGACGGCCTTCCCCCAGCTCCGACGACGCTAGAATAAATCCTTGGCCGGATCAATTGGAATTCAACAGGGGAAATACATGGAGATTTACTTCATGTTTATCACCGGGGAAATGGTCAATTCGAGAAGGTAATTAAGGTATAGCTCCGAATGATATAGAGATGGGAAACCTATTTTTTTTTTTAATTAGTGTAGATATAGCTATCCTACATTGTGAAAATTTCTAGCTATATGAGATTTTTGTATCAGTATTCAAGTGTTTGAGAAAATGACAAGTATGTAGCATGTGGTTTTGAAAGTTTAGATTTTGCATCAATGGTGAAAGCTTGGAACTTTTCACCTTCTCTTTTAGATCCCAACAACCTTAGAAATTTCAAGCTTTGTAGATTATGCTTTTGGTTGTCAAATATGTACTTGACATGATTATTGGTGCCAAAGTATGTGGTTTATCAATCTATAGCTATATTCTGGCATTTGTATTTGACATCTTCGCCTTCATTATTTGATTCTAAGTATGTAAATGATATGAATAAATTTTATGCAAGCAATCTGAAATTGGTGCTAGTTTCTGGTCAATGCAAGATTGTTAACATATGTTTTTTCTTCAAAATGCTAAGGCCAAGTGGTGGGAAAGATTAAAGATATGATGGTAATTCATGCAACTGGGAATTTAAGAACAATGGAAGCCTTTGGTTTCTGAAGACCAATTGGTGGAAGGGAACCTGCTTTATCTGTTCCTGTAATAGTTCATTCAATGGGAATTACCATCTAAAGGAAGATGGTGAATTTTGATTTCCAAAGGCTAGTTGGTGGAAGGGTGACTTTATTTATTTTAGTTGGAACTCTGGTGTTGGAAATTAACACTAAAGGAAGTGGGATATAGTATGCATTCTCTCTTTAGTGAGAATCTTACCTTGATTAGTATTATGGCTAGTGTTTTACAGCATAGGTGAAACATTCTTTGCTTTTGGAAAACTCATTAACCCTCAGAAAGAAACAAATATCTATCGGTCAACACATAGTTGCAATGGTAACATCAGCATGCTGTTTGGTCATTTTCATCATCAGATTTCCATACCTGCTACCAAATGGTTCTTGTCGGTCTACATAGTGTTTGTTTGACTTGAAAATGTTGTACATATAAGATAAATACATTTTTCATAGCTGAAAATATGCATCAATTGAAGCCATTAATTTGGTTGACATCTAGTCAAAGCAAGCTTGTGTAAAACACAAGTATGACACGTATCCCAAATATTGATGGGTGGGAAACAAGGCATACTTTTATCTATTTCTAACTGGAGCTTATGCTGTTGATAATTGCAACCTACATGAATATGATGAGGTGGTGTGCATATTGAATTTCATTCATCTTTGAAGGCCCAATTGCAATTTTTATACTCTGTTCAATAAGAATCTTATGAATTTTAATTTAGAGCACAGTTAATGACCCTTAGAAGGAATTGATATCCATTATTAACATTTATAGTTTGAATGTTATACATAAACCTTGTCAACATCAAACTTCAAACCTTATTCCAAACAGCTGTTCTTATTCTACAGCATGTGAGATTGGCGGGGAAAGCCATGGAAATTTCAAGTGTTGGGTTTCTTCAGTCAATGCAAGTTTGAGCAAGTCTCATTTAAAACAAAATCTAAAGGCCAATTGGGAAAATGAATATCATTTTTGACAACTACTTTGCTATTATGATTTCACTCTTTAATGTGTTTGATGTGTCAAATTGTCTAATACATCACCAAACCTTTATATGATGCAAGCAGGCAATGCTGCTTCCTGCTAAAACTCAGTTATTTCATTTAAAATCATGTTTCATGGGTTTGTACAAATTGGTTTAGATGACTGTTAGCGTATGTGTTTGTTAGAAGAGAAGAAAGTAAGAGAAATGGAGATATTCTCTTCATTTATTTTTCAATACTTTTTTTTAAAGAAACTATGCTTCATTAGGATATTTCTATACTGAAAACTGAGTTTGCATCTGTACCATTTGATTTTGTTGTCGTCTGTTATCTTAGCTTCACTTGAATTTAAATTGATGTTGAAAGTTTAAGTGCATGTTTGACCCAATAGTTGGCTGCTCTAATTTGTGGGTTCGGAGTTTTTTGCCCTCTTATTCCTCCAACCACAGCTTAATCCCTTTTCCTCATAGTTATCCTGCCATTTGCAAATTGATGATCTGCCTCCTAGCAACACAGTCTACTGTTGCTTTGTTCTTATTTTAGAAATCCCTTTGATAATTGGATTACTCATTCAGTGTCCAGCTTGTAGTATGCCACAAACCAAGACACAAATTTGCAGCACATGTTTGTATTACAATGTTACTACAAATAAATGAATAGTCAAGTAAACTGTATGTTTTCCTACTATTATTGGGCTACCTTACACTCTAAATTTCCTTCATTGCATAGAAAAGGTTTATCCTGTGAAGCATCTGCTTATATGATTGTGAATTTGAGCTGCCAGATTGGGTACTATTAATGAACGGAGGATGTATGGTAGATAAATCACTACACAAGTTGATTTCTTTTCCTTGTGATACCCAAGTGGTGCATTATTTTTGGAATCAGATTGTGTATTATTCAGTATATATGATAACATATACTAGGATGATGTACACTGGAAACACGAAAAAAAATTCAATATACTCGTTGATATTTCTCATTTTGTAGGTTTTGTATAGTCACTATATCTTTGATTTTTGCTTCTTTCGGAGATAACCACAATTTATTCACACTAAATGATGATTGAAAGCTGTGAAAATTGTAGATTTTTTATATTAGCCTAAGATGTTTTGTTTAATGGCTGGGCAAACTACTTTTTTAACTGAATTTCAAACCTGTTGCACTAGGTTCCTGCTCGAAGTGGGACAATCATTTTGATTAGAAGGCACTAGGTTCATTGTCTAATTATGTATGATCATTATCACTCTATGTTATTGTCCCAATATTGAAGCAAGTTTATTGTGGATGATGCATCAATGCAGTGCATTTTCGAAGGCCATGTCAGCTTGCCAAATGTTAGGAATTTGGGCGAATGATGAATGAGTATTAGTGCTTTCAGAAATTGAAGGTATATATCAACCTTCACAAGTTGGTTAGCCATTCTCTAAGAAGGCCATGTCAGCTTGCCAAATGTTAGGAATTTGGGCGAATGATGAATGAGTATTAGTGCTTTCAGAAATTGAAGGTATATATCAACCTTCACAAGTTGGTTAGCCCATTCTCTAAGGTTAAGGATTTGCGTATTTCTAGTGATTTGTTCATATTTATAAATAAATAAATAAATAAATAAATAAAGGCATATAAATCAATTAATTTAAGCTCAAACGACTTGGATGATCTTCAAACAAAACTTACTGAAAATTGCATAAGGTGTCCAAATATTTATCAAAATTTGATTCTTTTTTTTTTATCATGCTCCTAATTGCTGTTTTTGATGTTATAGGATGTATTTGCACAAGGCTAAATGAAATATATATATATATATATATATATGTGTGTGTGTGTGTGTGTGTGTGTGTGTGTGTGTGTGTGTTATGGGAGTAAAATATCTGAGGACATGTGGTATGATCATGAGCGCCAAGATAAGAGATCAACTGTTATCATAACCGCCTGATCATCCGATGGTGGAGGATAGATTTCAGAAGGCGTTGAAAGCTGGCAACTAATTGTCTCAAGGCTGATAGCCAACTATATCTAGACTGACCAATGGTGTCCAGGCTAGCAATTAACGGTCTTCGAGCTATAAAAGGAGGTCTTTGGTTGATGAAGAAGGTAACCTGAACTTTGAACCTTGACCTTTGCTAAGATTGATTGCTAGTTTGAGCATCTCTTTCTGGTGGAATCCTCTCTATTCTCTCCTCCTTGCTCTTCTCTCCATTTGGAGTTCTTGACTTGAGCGTCAGAGGCTCCCCTAGAGCATGAGCGCTCGCCTTCTCTTCTTATGCAATTCATTTTGGAAGTTGGTCTCTAGAGAAAACGTTCATACGAAGCTTGAAGGAGTGAGGCCGAAAAGTCGTCAATCACAGTCGATCTCTTCTTCAAAATTAATTGAAGCACTTCAATTGTCACTGACTTCTTTTACTCATTAATCTAGATCTATTATGATCTCTAAGAGGAGCAGATCTCTTCATCAATAATATATATGAAATCTTTATTCAAGGAATAATTCATTTTTGTATCCACAAAAGTTTAACTCATTTGTTCAAGAATTATTCGTGATATTACTTTCTTCACTATCTCTTGGTTGAATGCAGCTCCTCCGTCCAAGCGGCTCAAATTGGAAGTAGCAGGGGACCTGGTGAAGCACAGCCTTGAATTCACCTCACGAACACCAGGACGGGTGGAGAATGACGGCGATGAATTCGAAGATGATCCACCTCCAACCCAGGGCATGTCACGAGCAGGCTAGATGGTTTTAACGAAGTGAGGAGACAACAGCTCACGCAACAAAGCGAGCTAAAATGTGAAATGTATCTTTAATTTTCTATCGACGTACGAGCAATGTAACAATCTCCTAACAAGTTAATCAATAAATAATTTGTGGTTTATCCACTTTATCAAAAAAAAAAGTTTAACTCATTTTTAAAAAAATAAATACCATTTCAGCATTATTTAATTAAATATATACAATATTTACAATATTAGTTTGTGTGTATATATATATATATATATATGCAAAATTCCCCTTTATTTATTATTTATTTTTTAAAATTATTTTCCTTCAGTTCGATGCCCATCTCTCTGGAATCCAATCCCCAATCATCAGTCATAAGCTCTCTCTCTCTCTCTCTCTCTCTCTCTCAAGCTTCGAATCTCCTCCTAAACCATGGCTTCTACTTCCCTCTCTCTATCAGCTACCTCTCTCCTCCCCCTCCCCAAAATACCCAAATTTCCACTTCCAAACTCTACCGCATTTCCGAGAATTTTTCTGCAACTCCCTAAATGTTCTCTATCTCTAACCGCCGAGCCTTCACCTTTGGTGGAAGAGCGCCAAGTGAGGCTCTCCCCTGCTGAGGTCTCGAGGACAATCATGGAGCTCTCCTCTGTCGGGACGCTGTCTACCACGGTTGAGGATGGTTGGCCGCTCGGTATAGGAGCTCGGTTCGTCGTCGACGCCCAGGGACTGCCGGCTCTGTGTTTGAATAAGAGCGAGAGGTTCTTTCAGGCTTGTGGAAGATCGAGCTTCCATGTTGGGGTAATGGCTATCATATCAAGCTTTGATTTTGTTGGCAAGTTTTAGGTTCCTAGATTGATCCCCTTTTTCACCTTATGTCTGTGTTGAACTGAGAGAATATGTTGATTTTGCTGTCATTTCGAGTAATTTCTATTTCCTCTGGCCTAAAATTGTGATTTTTATGGGTTTTAGTGAATTCTAGTTTTTGTAATTATTGTTTGGTGAATTGTGGAAACTGGATGAAATCACTGATTTTTCCGGTTCACTGCTTCTTCTTTATTGAGTGGGTCGGTACTTTTGCCATTTTTGGAATACGGATATTCCAATTCTTTTTTCTGAATTTATCTGGTGATTGTTCAATGGGTTTTTGAAAATGTTGGAACTGGTTTTCACTCTCATTTAAAAAGTTTTTTTTTTTTTTGGGAGCAATGTTTATCTTCTTAAGTCTCTTGTTTAGCCTTTAAATATATACAGATATGTGTTTTTAATCAGCTTACTTATTTTGATTTTATGAAGAATATGTTGGTTTGGTGAACTATGTGAAGTTGGGGAGTCCTTTGTTGATTGTGTTTTTTTCTTTGCCACATCTTAAGTTTTTGTTTTTATTTTGTGATTCAAATAAAGTTAAGTGTTTGGTATCTTTATTATTATTGTTATTGAGTTTTTTCATAAATTGTGGCCACTTGGGTGACATGCACTTATTGTCAGTGAATAATTTTTGTTATTTGGAGAAGGTAAAGGATTTCTTTTTATTCAGAGTTTGCTTCTTTTATTTATGTTATGTTTCCAACTCACATGGTAGTTTTATTGTATAGTTAACTATAGCGTTAAGGGAATGTTTCTGTATTAATTTTCACGGTTGTTGTTTATGTGTGCCTTTGATACAACAGTTTGAGCAGAGTGGTTTGCGCACTCCGCAATGCACTATTCTTGGGAGCTTAAATAAGGCTGATGATGAATCACTTGTGAAGGTAATAACTTTCTTGCTCCTTTTGAAGAAGCTAATCGAGTCATCATGGATTTGGTGCTCAAATTATATCATAATTATACATAAAGTGGCTTTAGTTTCATGTTGTTTAATTTTAGAGTGGGGAACTGTTCAGTATCTTCTCTTCAGCTTTCATTGTAGCGTCTAGAGAGATAAAACAGCATTTTCCTGCAGAGACTTTGCACAAAATGGGAAAGAAAATATGGTGAACAAGTGGATAAGGACCATTGGCATGTGATTTCTGTGGAACGTGTACTTCAGGTGGAAAATTTCAATGAGGTAATACTTGAAAGGGTATCTTTTGCTTGTTTGTTGATATCAAATCCTTACAAATTATTTTCCAAGGAAATTCAGACAGTAACCTATTGTTCATTGTCTATTTTAAATATGATAAAAAGCAAGTGCAATAATAATTTTAAATGAGTATTAACATGAGAAAAAAATATTTTATATATGTAATTGTGTATGTATTATAAATAGTGATTGAGAAAGTGGTTGGGTAAAGTGCATCCAGAAGTTACCAAGCCTAGATAAAATCTTCACTGAATTAGGATTCTTCAGTATAACCAGTGTTTCATATAGAATCGTTATGGCAGCTTCAATATTAACCATTCTGCTCTTGTACGAGGGCTGAAGTTAGCAGCTCAAAATTTCAAAACAAAATAAAAAGAAAAGGGAGTTCCAGGATCCACTGGTGGCATACATCCTCCTGCTAGCATGTTTCAATATCATATTTTAATTTCTTTTCATTTCCTTCATTTCTGTGCTTACAGCTTCAAGTATCTTCCTTTTTCCCCCTTTTGGTCATAATTCTCTTTGGTTATAGATACTCATGCTACTAACTAATTAAATCAATTACTATTTTAAAAATTAAGTTAAAAATAATCTAGGCACACCCACGGACCTTATTATTTTAATTACCATTGGAAGGCCCATTGACCAAAATCCACTTATATAAATTCGCTTGAATTTGCCACCCATTGTATATTTGTATTGAGAGGTCAACCATTTTTTTTGTGCTCGTTACCTTTTTTGATTTGCTCTACTTTTCTAGATTGGCAGGGTGGCCATTACAGAATTTGCGAACAACCATGATGTTCCTGAAAACATCTTACCTTCTTTTTTTATAGGATGGCGTATGGGTAAACAACTTGGATTATGCAAATGCTGAACCTGATCCACTAAGGAACTGTGCTGAAAAGATCGTGGAGGAGATGAACTCTGTACATGCTGAAGAAGTCTACCGATTGTGCAACATTTATGTGGATACAGAATTTCAGGTTTGCATCTGTTAATAAATCTATATATTGCTAAGGCTTTATGTTTGTGCACAGTGGTATGTGGTTGAGGAATATTTGCCAAATTCAGCTTTTATTAGCAAATGATTGCAAACAACAGTAATTACAAATAGTTAAGTGAAATATCCTTCTAATGAATTTGACTGTAGTGACTTATTGTGATTGGACCAAGGTCAAAGTGAGATGGGGATAAGTTTAGTTTAACACTCTGAATACTATGTTCATAGCTTATATGAGCCATCTTCTATCTTGAAGAACTACACAACAGTTCCCTCTATAAATTAAAACCAGTTTCTTCTTGATACCGGGACATAATTTACTCTACTTCCTATTTGTAGCCATTGTGCCTAGTGATAATATACTCATAGGAATAGCAAAACAAAACCTTTTGTGTGCATGTTATCATCCCTGACTTGCATTCCATATTCTGATGAATGTATGAATTGATCCTGAAAGTGTTTACAAAGAAAACAAAGAAAAATTAACCTGTGACCTCCCCATGGCAGGTTACAGACACGAAGATGATATGGGTCGATCGGCTAGGCTTCGACTTGTATATATATTCCAGTAACAGTGTGTTTGCAGTCCGCATTCCGTTCCCTAGAGAAGTTACAGACGAGAAGGGTGTGAAATCTTCGTTCAACTCCATGTCTCACCTCGCATGGGAGATAGAGAAGAACTACATCACGCTAGATTTCGAAAAAGTGAAGCACCTGAAGAAGATCAGATGATCTATATATCTATCATGGGATTTCCCACGGATTTCTACCCATTTCCAGAGGCTGTTAGTTTATCATGCATTTTCGGTGTAACACAACAACATATTAGATCGGTTTCTCCCGAAACCTTTTATCCATCAATTTGTATCACACCATTTGACAATCTTCGGCACAAATTTTATTAATGAAATATCATTGAAGATGGAAATACAAACTCTCCTGGTCTCTAATAATTGTTGTAGCAGAAGAACACTGTGTACACAAGTGAATCATAGATTCTCCCAAGGAGATACAAAGGAAGTGCCCAAGCTATCTGGATCAATTCATCAGTTATCATATAAGTTCCCACCTTGAAAATGACCAATTCCTGAGGTAGTGAAAGCAAAAAGAGAAGAAACACCTGAAGTTTCCTTCTTCTCAGAAAGACCAAACTCCTCTTTATGGCTTCAATCCCATATAATCCTTCTTCCAGTATAGAACTCACAAGCCCCCATCTCTGTGCAAAACTTAGCAATAAAAACCATAAAACCATGAACCCAGAGAATAAAAGCATTACTATCAAGAAGGAAGAACCAAGGAAATTAACTATCTTTTCTATCAAGCCGGGTACAATCAACATAAACAAAAGCACAGCAAGGGGGAAGGACATGAAGAGCAGGACATAGAAAAGAGTGATTGCAGGTCTCCCCAATGTTCTTCTGGCTTTCAGAAACAAGGCTTCAAGTGTTGTCTTCTCTCCAGAGCAAGCCATGGCTGAGAAGTAGACCATTGCTAGTGTTGAGAGCATCGTAAGGAGAGAATACACAAAGTTTACTTCAGTCTTGGTGGCTTGATTGATTGGTGGAGTGGGAAAGAAATCAAGGACTAGAGTTGGAGGAAGAAGGTGATTAGCAAGCATACTCAGAAGGTTGATTGGTATGAGTATGACGAGAAGGAAAAGAATCAAATTCTTTCCGTTTGTCTTTGAGATCTTCAGAGCCTCTGGAAAACATGCAATTGCTTTCATTTCCTCCATGTTTGATATCTTGTTCTTTACTGCTCTACAATGTCATTGAGTCCCTTATAAATAGGGAGATGATGTTTGAGTTAATGGTTGAATATCACTGTTATGACAATTACTTGGAGTATCTGGGGAGAAAGAAATAAACGGTGTTTTCAGGATAAACAGCGTGTTTATTTAAGAACCATTCATGATATTTTTTTCCTCATCATCTCTTTTTTGGATGCAGCTCCACCTACAAGAGAAAGAAGCTGGAAGAAATAACTCACAAGACAATCTAGAATTCACAGCAACTACGCCAAAAAGGGACGAGGATGGTGCAAACACCACTGGGGAGAAACCGGCTCAAGCTTGAGGAAGAAAGCCGAGGGAATGAAATTGCTTAATGTCAGAAGGGGTGGGTTAAAATATGTATCTTTTAATTTCTATTATGATCAAGCAATATAACGCAATATAACAAAACTTTTATCTAAATTAAATAAATCTGTGGTTTATCCGTTTCATCCAAAAAAAAAATGGTTGTAGAATTTTCCTCCTTTGAAGTCTGAACTTAATAATCTATCTTTTCAGACTTGTATATCTGATGACTTTCAAAATGATTTACTTGTCAATTAGTTCTTTCTCTTCTTAATATATTTGCAATTGGATTAAACTATTGTTTTTGCGGTGTTGGTATCCTTTCCTGTCCTATTCAAACAACCAGGCAATTAAAGCAAATCAATTTTCTTGAAATTTTTGGTTTATTTTTTGTCAGTCATTGGAAGAGAATAGAAGACTTGACTGTTCATGGTTGACTAAACCTTGATATTCGTTTGGATTAGCTTTTTCTATTTTTTAGAAGCGTTTTTTTAATAAGTTCAACGTTTTTAGGATAAAAAAAACTAACTTTTTTGGAGAAACAAAAGCTGTAAAATAAAAAAAATTAAAAAACATTTTTTTTTTCCGGAATCTCATGATTTGTAGCTTCTGAAAAAAAAATCTTTATGAAGAAACTATTTTAAAAAATATCAATTACCAAAAACACCATTCTCAAGCCTTTGAAAGCTATTTTGGAAAGTATCAATTACCAAAACACCATTATTATTATTATTATTATTATAAAAATACTTCTAAATTAATATATCCAAACACAAAAATAATACTTAATTTATTCTGAGAAACCTTTTTTTTCTTTCAAAAATCCTTCTATCAAACTAAAAAAAAAAACCTTTTTCATAAGCCAATCCAAACGAGGCCTATATCCTTCAATGAAACCTGGAAATTGACGACCAACCAAAGGTTATCCATATACACATCTGGATATTTTCTCAAAATTAATATCACCATTCTGCTCAAGATCATGTGTGAAAAATAACTTTGGTGATATGTGTTTTGTCATGTCACCTTTGATGTATCCTCCTTTAAATTGAGTTATACATGTGGTATTGTCTTCATATAATATCATCGGTGTGTCCTTTTGGGACAACAAATCATAAGTTTATCAAATATGATGTGTCAATGATTTTAACCAAACAAATTCACGACTTGCATGATTCGTGAATTGCAAGTATTTCCACATGATTTGATTTGAAGATGCAACAACCGTGGTTTGCTTTATAGAATGTCATGCTATAATTATTCCTCTGTGTGTAAACACATAACTAGTTTGTGATCGAGCTTTGTGTGGATCAAATAAATAACCTGCATATACATATCCAATCAATTGCCCATTTAATTCATGTGTATAAAATAAACTCATATCAATTGTACCCCGAAGATAATGTAGTATATGTTTAATACAATCTAATGTCTCTGTGTTGGTGTATAACTATATCTTACTAATAAATTCACAACAAAAGCTATATCTAGTCGAGAATAGTTAGCAAGATAAATCAAGACACCAATTGCATTAAGATATGGTACTTCTAGACCAAGTAGTTCTTCGTTATCTTGGTCTTTCTGAATATCAAGGGGATTGTTAATGGATATACTCTATCCATATTTAATTGTTGCAAAATCATTTGTATATGTTGATTGGTGAATAAAAATACCACCACTAAGTGTTCAAACTACAGAGAAAAAATTTTGTTTTCCTAAGATATTTCATTTCAAATTCTTTTTTCAAATAATTAACAGTGTTTTGAAGTTTTTTGGGAGTTCCAATTATATTTAAATCATCAACATACACACCAATTATCACAAACCCATTTTCAGATTTCTTTGTCAACACATATGGGCAGGTATGGTCAATATTCTTTTTTTTTCTGTGATAAAAGTGGATAAACCACATTCATTGATTATCAAGAGGTTCCTAGTTGAACCATTGTTACAGATATTTCGGTAACTAGTGATACCGAAAGACTCCACTATGTTACAATTGTGGTACAATGGACGAGATAGAGCGACATGAAGGAGTAAGGGAGGTACACCCCAAGGTGCAGGGCGCCCCCGGTAACCATAACTGTCACAGGCCGAAGTTAAGAGCATTCACCACGGGGGTATTCTGTGCCATATAGATAGGTGCATGCGAAGTGGGATATGAGTAGCCGCCTAACTGAGAGAGACCTTTCGTCACAATTAACTAGAAGTGTACACAACCGCTAGGGCAAGCTATTGCTTTCACCTTTTTGACTATCTCCGTTGCAAGTTCATTTTCGTACTCACATTTTCTTTTTCCGGTAGGGCATCCATATTGGATCCGACTTTCCGGCCGGTAGAGCATCCCTTTAGGATCCAACTTTTCGGGTTTATTTTTCCCCCGGTAGGGCATCCCAGTAGGATCCGACTTTTTTTTTTGGCATCGAAGAATCATCCCTATGATAAAGTTCACTTGTACCCCTAACCTTTGTGTCATCCCCCAAGTATCAAGGACTACGTGTTTTCCCAGTAGGACTGGCCCACCTCGTATCCCCGAGCGCATACGCCATTTAGATGAGGCCTAGAAACTCCAATAAGAGAACCCTAAGCTTCAGGCTGCAATAGTCTAGGCTATTCGGGAGTGTCCTGTGCAATAGTGGGGTTATGTCCGTACCCTTAATGCTGCATCATCATCGCTAAAGTCTCTTCCCGCTAGATGTGTCTCCACCGTGCCTCTGGTGGATGCTAGGCTGCTCTTTGCAATGGTGTGCATCATCTGGAGCTTTTGCTTTTTGGATTCTTGGGTTGCCTCAAACCAGGAGAATAGGAGGTAGTCCCTCTGTCGGATAAGGTCCATGTAAACACGTTGTTTATCTTGGAAGCATCTCCGGTTCCGCTCCAACCATATGTTCCAGATGATGGCCATGGAAGTAAGGTCCCAGCACCAACGGATTCCCTTTTCCATTGCTCTGGAAAAGTTAGTTCCTCCCCACAGATCTTGTATCCTGGATTGGGAAATGGTCAATATTTTTATACCCTTCTTTTAACAAATACTCATTGAGGCAATGATACCATATATGCCAATTATTTCAAAATATCTTTGTAATTTAATTGAATACATTTCACAAGAATTCGAATTGCATGCTTCAGGCATCTTAAGTCATTCTAAGACTTTCATGTATATATTATTATCAGAGAGACTATATAAATATGCAGTAACAACATCAATTAAACAACATTTATTTCTGATAAAATAAATAAACTATAAATATTTTTTATTAGATATGGAAATTAAGTACAACAATCACTTGGTACAATATATGCTAAGAAGAAAAGGGAATCAGCAGTTCTCTAGTCTCTACTGATTGTTGTAGCAGAAGAACACTGTGTGCACAAGTGTATCATAGATTGTCCCAAGGAGACACAAAGGAAGTGCCCAAGCTATCTGGATCAATTCACCAGTTATCATATAAGTTCCCACCTTGAAAATGGCCAATTCCTGAGGTAGTGAAAGCAAAAAGAGAAGAAACACCTGAAGTTTCCTTCTTCTCAGAAAGACCAAACTCCTCTTTATGGCTTCAATCCCATATAATCCTTCTTCCAGTATAGAACTCACAAGCCCCCATCTCTGTGCAAAGCTTAGCAATAAAAACCATAAAACCATGAACCCAGAGAATAAAAGCATTACTATCAAGATGGAAGAACCAAGGAAATTAACTATCTTTTCTATCAAGCCGGGTACTCTCAACATCAACAAAAGCACAGCAGGGGGGAAGGACATGAAGAGCATGACATAGAAAAGAGTGATTGTAGGTCTCCACCATGTTCTTCTGGCTTTCAGAAACAAGGCTTCAAGTGTTGTCTTCTCTCCAGAGCAAGCCATGGCTGAGAAGTAGATCATTGCTAGTGCTGAGATCATATTAAGGAGAGAATACACAAAGTTTACTTCAAACTTGGTGGCTTGATTGATTGGTGGAGTGTAATCAGGGATTTGAGAAATCTGAGAGGGAGAGAGATCAATGACTAGAGTTGGAGGAAGAAGGTGATGAGCAAGCATACTCAGAAGGTTGATTGGTATGAGTATGACGAGAAGGAAAAGAATCAGATTCTTTCCGTTTGTCTTTGAGATCTTCAGAGCCTCTGGAAAACATGCAATTGCTTTCATTTCCTCCATGTTTGACATCTTGTTCTTTACTGCTCTACATTGCCATTGAGTCCCTTACATATATATATATACACACAAACATCAGAGAGAGAGAGAGAGAGATTGAGAGAAAGAGATGATGTTTGAATAATTAATGATCGTAGAATTTTCCTCCTTTGAACTTGAATAGTCTATCTTTTCGGATTTTTTCTTTTTTTTTTTTTTTTTTTTTGACCAAGAGGCAAATGGCTTGTAAAGTAGGGGTGTGCACAGTCCTCGGTTGAGCTATTGGGCGCGGGCCCTATGTCCACATGGGCGTTGGGAAACCACCCGCACGCAACCTTCACTATCAACTCTCAGAAAAAGTCTTGTGAGGACGCGGGTTACCAATAGACCCTTGGGTCATTGATTGTCCTTCAGTTAGGATATGTCTTTTGTTACTGCAACACACTTCAGTCGAATCCACCTATCATATTGTGTACCATAGAAATACAACAATTTGTTTATTTATTTATTTTTTTATAATAAATTTTATTTGATATTCATAATAACATGTAGCTATAGCACATGCCAAAATAAATCAGCAAAAGTCACCCAAATTGATTTTAATCAACTAAGGTTTTGTTTGGATTGGTTTTTTTTTTTTGTCCCAGAAGCACTTCTAGAGTAAGTTAAGCGCTTCTAGGACAAAATATTATGTTTGGATTGGCTTTTACAAAAAGTTAAGCTCTAAAAAGAAAACAAACTTTTCGTAAGCTAGTGATTTGTAGTTTTGAAAAGTTGCTCGTAGTTCGCTATTTTATAATGTATCAATTACCAAAACACCTCTCTCAAACTTTTTCAAGGCTATTTTGAAAAGTATTAATTATCAAAATATCCTTATTATTATTATTATTATTATTATTTATTTATTTCTATTTATTATTATTATTATAAAACTGCTTTTGGATTAACATATCCAAACATAAAAATAACACAAGCGCTTAACTTACTCTACGAAGCACTTCTTTCATAAGTTTAATTCCAACTTAGCTCCAATTAATGACGTCCAAATCAAATTAATAGTCAAACCAACCCGATTCTAATAAAATTTAAATGTCTGATTGACTGATTCTATTCAGAGTCAAGTATGATCTAAATACTATCTTAAAATTGGACCAAGTCAGTATGATTAGATAGCAGGCCAAGTCTTGCAGTCAATTAAATAACAGTGAGATACAAATGTTTAATTAAAACCCACGAAACTCTATTTGATTAATCATAACAAATTTGATTAGTTAAATTTATTTAATTAACCATGGGCCAATGATACAAAAATGGTTTAATTAAATTACACATATTTAGCATAAGTGATCAACTAATTAAATTAAACTCTCAAATCTTAGTTAAGTTATATTCTAACTAATTGTAGCATGTTAAACTGTTCATTTAAATCTCTAAAATAAAACTTGATTAATAATACTAAACTAGATTTATTATGCTATATCCCAATGAACCTCTTACATGCAAAATGATTAATTAAAGTTTTAAATCCAACTTATTTAACCAAATCATATATTAGATTAATTAACTTATGTATTAATTAATTAAAACTGATTTGAAATCAACTTTCTTAATCATAACATTTTTATTAATTAAGTTAAGACTTCAATAAACTCAAATCAAAATGTCCAACTCAATTTGGATTAATTCAAAAACCTAATTGAGTCCATCATCTCCTTCAAATTCATAATCAATAACCAATTCAGTTCAAGTTTAAATATAAAGTAAACGAAAAGTTTTATCTAATTAGACTAATTTAATATTAAATCTGACTATGGAGGATTAATTCAACCATCTCTTCTTGACTTTATATTAAATAAATATAATTTATTCATCTTTATTAAAAAAAAAACTATTATGGGTCCATGTGAATTGGGCGTATTGTCACGACTCGTACTCGAGCCCGCGCATGAGCTGATTGTTGGCTGATTTGTTACTTAGTGTTTTTACTTGTGTGCTATGTAACCTTGACTAGTTGGTTTATGTGGTCATGTTGGACCAATACTTGGTTGTATGGTGCATGTATGATAGTGTGTATACTCTCATGTAGCCATACATGGCTGATATTTTCCTTCTTTACAGCTGTAAAGTTAGAGTAGTGTAACCCATGCTTAGATGGGACAAGTTGGTGGTAGACCATACTCGTTGTTGACTAGGAGATCCTTCTCTCCAAGAGAGAAGTTCAGTTGGCTTGTTGGGGAGCTGAAGAGAGTTTGAATGAGAAGATAGTTCATCTCTCACACTTGTGTTCTTGGTGTTTGATCTTGTGCTTCTTATTTAGCTTTCTTCATTCTCTTGTGTTGTGAGCTAGTGTAAGAGAGTTCTTTCATCAAGGAGGGCTGGCCAAGACTTGTCTGCTGGAGAGACTTGTGTTTGGCGCCATCACGGGGCTCAGGAACCTCTCTTTGCTCTGATCTTTGTGAGGTGTAGCCTGAGGACGTGACAGTATGGAAAAATGATTTGTTTTTTTCAATTTGATAAAATAACTTTTTTATAAAACTATTAGTTTTTTTATTTAGTGTTTTTTTAAGTTTTATTTAAATACTTTTTTTTAAGTGTCTTTTTATTAAAGAATAGAACTCCACTTATGTGAGCATATGCAAGCATAGTCGGTCCCAAGCTTAATAAAAGAGGAGGGTTGCGGTAGATTGACAGTTAGCAGAAAATTTTATCACAAATATAATATGAATTCTTTGCCAAATTATAACGTTGGGACGGCCTCACCTAGGTACATGTTACATCGACACTCGGATGTAGTGTTAATTGAGCAAGGTGTTCTCATACATCTTCTAACGGATCTGCTCATTTCTAATCTTATTCAATCTTGTATGACAACTCATCCACTTTAACATCCTCAGATGAGTGTGGCAGAAATGAGGATGTTAAGGTGGATGAGTAATAATACAAGATCGGATAAGATTATAAATGAACACATTCGACATAAAGTACATGTTTCATCAATTGAAGACAAAATAAGAGAAGGGCATTTAAGATGGTTTGGACACGTGCGTCATAGAACCCTTGCCCTTAGGTGCCCCGTTCGAAAATGTGATAGTTTAATAATATAAGGTAAGAAGGGGGTAGAGGTAGGCAGATGATTACATGGAGAGAAATAATGTCTAAGGACCTACATATAATAGATATTGAGTTGGATATTGTCTTTGATAGAGCTACATACATGGAGTCAAAGAATTCGTATAGCCGATCCCATTTAGTATGGTGGGATTAAGGCTTTGTTGTTGTTGTTGTTGTTGCTGTTGTTGTTTTTGCGAGAATAGTTTTCTATTCAAACAAATCACTATAAAAACATTTATGAGGATATTTTAAATAATTGAGGTGGTTTTATCCATAAAAAATGTTTAGTGTGTTTTTTATTTACTTCCAAAAGTGAGAAGCACCTGTCCAACAACTTAAGAAAAGAATTTCTAATATTAGGGCATGTTTGGATAGGCCAGATTTATTACATAATCCGTACATTATGTAATAATTTTATATTTTGAGGGGATTATAGAATATTGGGTGTTTGGGTTGGTTCCATAAGACTATAAAATTATTACATAATATGAGGATTATGCCATAAAAAAATATTCCACTCGGAGTGGAATATTTTTGTAAAACCCAAGATTTTATCTTAGTGAAATAATGAATTTAAAATTTTTCCCTCTAAATAAATTCTTTAATTAATTAAAATGCAAAGGGGGCATTTTGGGGATTCACAAGCTCCAGGGGGGCATTTTGGTAAAATGGTTATGAGAGAGATTAAACAAGGAGTTAATAAATTATGGGATAATTTATTAAGGAAAATTAGAGGATTATTTAATTAAATTTGGAAGTGACCAAATTAATCAAATTAGGAAACCCTCTAATTGATCATGATTGGGACTTAGAAGGAAGGGGGAAATAGTTGATTAAATCAATAATTTTTATTAAAAGGAATGTCCTAAGTTTGGTATGGTTGGAGAAACAAATTGATTGAATAATTCAAAATTTATAATTTTGAATTTTATTTGGCTGCTAGGGACTAAATAGGAATTTTATAAAATTGCAAGGACTGCAAAGTAAAGGTTATTGTCTCTGAAGAAGGACCTCGTAGTAATTTAAAAAGAATAGAAGGACTGGAGAGAAATATCACATCTCTCACAGAGCGAGGACCTGGGAGGAAATTAGAAGAGTCCAAGGGTCTCTGCGCAAATGGACAAATAACTTTCTACGCCAACGGATGGACGGCTGCGATGGCGCGATCCGCAGAGGTCTGATCACAAGGCACCATCCAGCCGCTCAATTTGTTGAGCAGAAATAAAGATGCGCACATCTCTACCGTGCGCACAAGATCTGAACCGCTGGATCCAAAGATGAAACCGATCCCGAAGCGCTACAGTGCTTCTTCTCCAGCCATCAACGCGCGCCAAAAACCTCGCCAAAGCTGGCGAGAGAATCTACCAAGAATGGAAGATGCAAATATGGTAGGTGATTTCCTCAATCAACAGGCGACGAGAATGGAAAGAACTCAATGATGATTCCTCGATCACCAAGGCAGGCCCTCGTCTGGCTTCTCCACGAGTCTTATAAAAGGTAGGAGGCCTGGAGGAGTTTGAATCATCAAGCAACATTCTTGAACGGAGAAGGAAGAGGAGTAGAGGTTTTCACTGGACCTTCGTGAGATGCCGGAGTCAGGAGACGGTGAAGACAGGGAGCGCGCCTGGATCCCCAGACGGTCAGAACAGGGGAGCACCACTGTAGTAAGGTCTCTTCCTCCTCTGTTTTCCTTATGCTTTGCACGAGCATTTGCATGCATGAGTGATGTTAAGCCGTGAGGAGGGAGGAGATGACGCCGGACTCCGATCGTCGAAGGGCCTGGAAACCGGGAGGCGAGGTCGTTTCCAGGCCTGACAGTGGCTACTGTCTGCGGCAGGGACGCCACCTACCTGGTCAGGCGTGGACACGACGGAGAGGACTCCGGTCCTTGTGCATCACCGGCGGCCAACGTGCAGACGCAAGAGCTCCCAATCGCTCTGGCAACCTGCAGTGAAGAAGAAGGAGACCACGAGAGGGAGATTAAGAGAGGGGAGTTAGTTAGAGGTTAATTAAGTATTAATCAATTTAATTAATTGTGGTAGATTAATTGGAAATCAAGAAATTCTGATTATCAGTTCAGTAGTTTCGTAATTCAGAGAATTTATTTGAATTATGATAATTAAATTATTTAGTATATTGCTAATCAATTAATTAATTACCATAATTGATTTATTGTAACTTAGTCATTTGACTAATTTAGTCAGTTAAGTATAGTTTTAATCTAATCATAATTACAATGGATAATGAGATTAATTAAAGGATTAGTTGATTAATCAAGTATGGATTTGGTTAATAGATTTAATCAAATTAAAAAGGTGGGGTCATGTATGGTGGAGATTAATCAAAAAGAGATAAATTAATATTCGATCAACCGGATTAGTTAATTAACTAATTAACTAACAACTACTTAGTTGGAGAACTAACTGATAATTAATTAATTGGGAGATTAATTAACAAAATGGTTGAGCCAACTAGTTAAAGAAGATTGAGTCCAACCAATCTTAGGTTGGGTCCAGATCTAGTATGTTGGTTTATGGGAGATCATTAGGAGATTAATTAATTAGTTAAATTATTAACTAATTAAGGGACCAGTTTAAAAGTCAATTAGTAAATTAATTAACTTGGTTAATTAACTAAATGGCTAATTGAATTAATTGAGAAGATGAATTGATAAATCAATAGGGTGAACTCAAGAATGGTTCGAATCAATTCTAAAGGAGATGGGACCAAGATGAAGTGACAAGGGAACGCGAGGGAAGGTCTACAAGCCGAACTCAGGGCCGTTAGAGCATGCATAGCAGATGCAATATTCCTAGACAAGTACCTTATTGAGAATAGGATTATCTTACCAGGTATTGACTTGGATGCGTCGAGAAGTCCCGTGGAGCACGAGACTTTGCGATTTTAGGTAAGTATTTCTGCCTTGTACCTCCCAGTCATTTGTTGATTGGTTTCTTGGCTTTTTGATTGCATGTTGATCATGCCTTGTTCCTCCCTTCAGGGATTTTATTTTTATGTCTTTGTTGTGACATATTGTTTTCATACATGCTTCCATGAATTTTGTTGAAATCCATATATAGCATGTTTGATTGTTTTAGGGGATGTTGGGATCCCTACTTGTACTGTTCTTCGTCCCGGATTGATGGAGCGGTGAGCTCTCGATTTTGGCGAGAGCGTTGGGGGACGGGACACCGACGCTTCCGGCACTCCTAGCCGAGGGAGAGTGTTCGTTGTCCTTGCTAGTCGAATGGGGTCGATCGGCCGTGTCGCATACGAGAGAGGCAGCGGCGCTACCGACATACGACCCAAGGGCCGTAGCGACCGGATGGTCGTTTTCTCAGCAGGTTCGCTGATGGTACTGACCGGGGGAGACGTTTGTGGAGCTTCCGTTGGAACTCTTAGCTAGGAGTCATTATCTTGTTTATTTTTGTGATAGACTCCTAGGGCTTGTTTTGAGGGGCGTGCCCCGAGTTTGCTTTGATATTCATTTTGTTGATATCATATTTCTTGAACCCCGCAGGGGTACTTACTGAGCTTTCCATTCGAAAGCTCATGCACTTGTTTTCTTCCTGTTTACAGATCCCGAGGCGTAGGACACTAGTACGCAGGAGCTGAGCCGATCGTGGGTCGGGTGATTTGCAGAGGTCCGAGGACCTTGTCTATCTTTCTGTTTTGAGTGAGATATTATGTTTTGTAGGTCCCCTTAGGGCCTGGTATTTGTAGGGTACTTGAACCCTTGTTATTTATTTTCTCCATTTGAACTCGCTTTTATTTTGAATAAATTAAGTTGTTTATTTTGCATTATCTGCTTACACACTTAGGCCTTGTATCCGGGTGGGGCCCGTCTCTACTCGGCTACGGCCGGTCTGCACACGTGGCCGAGGTCCCGGGATCGGGTCGGGGCGTTACAATTTTACCATTGTGAAATTGGTTCCTCTCTTCCCGAGCTCTCTCTCACTCACGCCTCTCTCTTTACCCGTCTGATCTCTCTCCAAAGCAGTCTCACCGCTGGCGCCGAGCAACCTTATCGGAGGCAGGTCTCTCTCTCTTGTCCCCTTCCGATCTCTCTCACGGGTAGCCTCACCGCCGACGTTGAGCAGCCTCACCGGAGGATTAGGTTTCTTTCATTCGCTTCAATCTCTTTTTTTCAGTTTTAGGATTAGGTTTGGGTTTGTTCTTCTAGGATTTCTCTTGATTTGATCTCTTTGTTCATTTTTCTAACTTCGTTTGTTCATTTTTCTAACTTCGTTTGCATCTTTGGATGAGGCTTTCAAATTGGTGGTCGCGGTCTCTGGGTGAAGATTTAGGCGCAAAATCATGGTAATTAATTTTGGTGATCAAAATTGAAACTTTTTGTTGAAAGTTATATTCTTTTTGTTTTGAATTGGTTACTTGTTGAATTTCTTTAGCAGTTGTGTGTTCTAATCTTGTTCAATTTTTCTACAATAGTAAGTTCAAATTGAAACATTGATGCATATGTGTTCTGATCTTGTTTCAATTTTATAGTATACTATTCCTTAATTTTATTAATCTGTGGTGGGTATTATGAATCATAGTTTCATGTGCATATATAATTTTGGATGGTTGATAGTGGCTATAGTGTTTATTTTCTCCTGAGGGTTGCAATGAATCAGATGGATGGATCTGTCTTGATGAACTATTCAAAATTTAGGTAGAAAAGGCCTAAGTCAAGCACTTTGCTCGTTTCCTTTTGATAGTTGTTGGCTTATGTGGATCTATTTAGGTGTCCTAGTATTATGAATCATACTTAGCATGATTCTCTGTTTTGATGAGGACTTGCTTTGATTTGTATGTTTGAATTTATATCTATCCTTGATATTATTTCTGTTTTGATGAGGACTTGTTTTGATGAGGACTTGCTAAAGAAGAAAATATAGTTTCTAACAACCAAAAGCTAAACCACAACTAATTCTTAACAAGAGATGATGTATCACATCAAACTAATAAAAATGCGACAATGTATAAATAACTTTTAATATTTTTTTCTCAAAAAGTTTTACATATTAAAGGCTAAGGGTGGAGATTTTTGTTTCTCACTTTTCATATTTTTATTGGTATGATTTAATGCATAGTAATTTTTTTTTCCAAAATAATAAGCAAAAAATGGCCATAAGTACTTAAACAACATTAACTTATTAAATAAATTGTTTGGGCCAAAAAAGCCCAGCCAAATTCCACCTCAATCCATTCGGGAACCTTCCAAACTTGACTACTCATGAAAATCATAAAAAATAAAATAAAATAAATTTAGTATATTTTCAATGTTTGGTATAAGTTATAATTGACTTATTTGATGGAATATGACAAGAAACCCACGTCAGATCTTTCTTAAATAGTTAAAAAAAAAAATTGAAAATAGTGGATTAATCACCTTCATTTATTTGTTTAGTGTGAAAAGTTACATGGACCCCTGGATGTATCCGGTGATTACAATCAATCCATCGGGTGTGTCATGGCCCTCCGGGGTAGGGATGGGGGGTTATGCCCGTCGCCACCATCATCTTCGAAATCCGCTCCTGGGGGTCTCTGTATTGCCGTCACCCTTGTGAGGGTTAGGTTGTGCCTGATGAGGTTGCACATTGGTTGAAGCTATATTTACTTGTTGGCATGTGTGTTGTCGACCCATGAGAGAAAAATGAAGTCTGCTTAGCAAATCAATTGCCGGTAAACACAATGTTTATCTGTAAAAACTCTCATATTCCTTTCAGCCCAGAGGCTCCAGGTCACAGCCATCACTAGCAAGTTCCATCCTTTTGCGGAGGTCGTTTTCTAATCGTTTGGAGGTATTGGAGGGTCCTAAAATTATTAGATTTTTAAAAATATTTTATATAATTTTAAACAAATAACTCATTTAAATCAATTGTTTATTTAGTCATTTTTTTAAAACTTAAAAAATATATATATTTGTAAAAAAGAACCTTTCACAAAACAATAAACGGAATGCGGGTTTTGTGTTTTAAAAAATTGCTATAAAAAATAAAATTGGCAAAAGATTTTGGTATTTAATTTATTTTTTTTAATAATTCTATCACTTTAACTTATGACTAGAGCTAAATGGGAGATACTTTCAAAATAAACAACGTGTTTACACGGAACTAATTCGACAGACGAACTATCTTCTTCTCTCGTGGAATAGGGTTACAATATGAACCTCATAGCGGCCGAGCAGACCTAGATACATAAGGGATGTCACAATAGTTAAGGGTACAAGTGAGCTCTTTAAACATTGGGATAACTCTTTGGCACAAAAAAAAGTGCGAAAAGATAGTCAAAAGATGGGATCATGGGAGCAATAGTTTGCTCTATTGGACTTTCTACTAGTTGAAAGGGTTATTTGACAATAACCTCATTCCACTTTGCATGCATCTATCTATATGGCATCTAATATTCTGGTGGATGTCTTACTACTTATAGCTTCCGACCGCGAAAGTATATGCTACCTTTGATGAGTGATATAATATAGCGTGTAGGTGAGTTTCCTCCCACTCCCTCGAACATGTCCTTGTATTCACATGTCCTCTTGGATTCACTATGAACCAGGGATTTCCTGTAACCATGGTTTAACTAGAACCTTTTGATAATTAATAAATGTGATTCATCCACTTTTATAAATTTTTTTTTATAATAATCATATAAAAATCATTTTGAAAACTAAAACTTTAAATATTAAATTTTGATATTAAGATATCTTCAAACTTAATTTAATAAAAAAATAATATTATCATTTAATATTATTTAAAAAATGTCCGGCATTCCAAAAGTCTATATTTTAAAGGCGGGTTTAGAGAATTATTTTGTTAGAAGCTGTGATTCTAACCTTAGGCTTTAACAAAACATAACTACATGCTAATTTCACAAGGAAAGTTGGCTACCCATTTCCTCTCATAAGAGGGTTCAAATCATGCCGGTGGCATGTTTTTAGTGATTTGTTCACATAAAAAAAGTTCTAATGAGGAAAAAGAGTACAACATTACAAATAGCTCTCACAATAAACTCTTCTTGATAAAAACATTATTGAATATCTTTGAGGTGGCGCAACCCAATCTTGTAAACTAATTTCTCAAAACATTAAAGTGGGTAATGTCTTAGTAAATAAATCTACGGATTTTCACTTGATTGTATTTTCTCAACATCAATATCACTATTCTACTCAAGATCATGTGTGAAAAATAACTTTGGTGATATATGTTTTGTCTTGTCACCTTTGATGCATCCTCTTTTAAATTGAGTTGTACATGATGTATTATCTTCATATAATATCATCGGTGTGTCCTTTTGGGACAACAAATCATAAGTTTATCGAATATGATGTGTCAATGATTTTAACGAGACAAATTCATGACTTGCTTCGTGAATTGCAAGTATTTCCACATAATTTGAAGATGCAACCGTTGTGGTTTGCTTCATAGAATGTCATGATATGGTTATTCCCCTGTGTGTAAACACATAACAAGTTTGTGATCGAGCTTTGTGTGGGTCAAATAAATAACATGCATCTACATATCTAATCAATTGTCGATTTAATTCATGTGTCTAAAATAAACCCATATCAACTGCTCCTCCTCGAAAATAACGTAGTATATGTTTAATACCATCAAATGTCTCTGTGTTGGTGTATAACTATATCTTGCTAATAAATTTACAACAAAAGCTATATCTAGTCGAGAATAGTTAGCAAGATACATCAAGGCACCAATTACATTAAAATATGGTACTTCTAGACTAAATAGTTCTTCGTTATCTTCTCGAGGTCGAACAGGTCTTTCTGGAAATCATGGAGATTCTTAATGGATATACTCTGTCCATATTAAATTGTTGCAAAATCTTTTGTATATGTTGATTTGTGGATTGATGGATAAAAATACCATTGTATATGTTGATTGACACTAAATTTTGTTTCATTTCAAATTTTTTTTTCAAATAATTAACAGTGTTTTGAAAAAAAAAGGTAAAAATAATTAGGAAGTAAAATGGACTTTTTGAAGATGGAGGGACTTATACCCCTCGCAATTTCTGAAGTAAATGGTTTTTCTTCTTATTATAAATATCATTATTAACTTATATAACATGAGTCTCTCTTTATTCTCGTTGGATTAATTCGTTTTCTATTAAACTCTAGAGTCAATGATTTAATCATTAAATTAAATATTGATTCTTCCTTCAACTTTTGTTGAAATAGATTCCCAATAACTTCGAGTTTTTTCAAATATAATGGATTCGAGTAGTGATTAATTGTTTAAGAAATGAAGAGTTAAGAAATCAAAGTCATCGTTAACCTATAATTTAATATTTCATAACAATAATTTATTTTTATTTTTATTTTATTTTTTTCCTCAAAAAACAATATTTTATATTTTGGTTTTTTTATTTTAATTATCCTATTTATTTTGTTTAAATTTAGTTTCTCTAGTTTATATATATATATATATATAAAGAGTTTGAGGCATTAGAGAAGTCCATCGCCGGAAGAGGCAAGGATTCGTGGGGTTTGGAGATCGATTTCGATTCGGATGAGAGAAAGGGGCTCTTGTTAGGGGCGTAGATGCTCCCCTCTCCGCTCTTCGACCTACCGGCCCTCTCCCGCTTCGTCTTCACTGCGCTGCTGCTGCTCGCCGGCGCTCTCTTCTTGCTCCGCCGCGCCGCCTCCCGTTACTTCTTTGTCGGCGACGAGCCCGCCTCATTCGCCGCTGAGGAGACACGCCGCATCCCCATGGCCGTCGCTGGCGGACGCTGCGCGGCGTGTGGGGAACCCGGAAACAAGAAGTGTTCTCGCTGCAAGGGCGTTCGTTACTGGTAGGCTTCTCGGACCGCACCCCTGATTGTGATTTCTTTGGTGTTTTAAGGAAAATCATTAATTGTGGGTATGCTCTAGGCTTTAAATTGGTTTGATTGATTATAGGAATAGCTTGGGAGGAAAAAGAAATGGTGGACTTTGATCTTGATTGGCGAGATGCATTACTCTAATTATTGAGATTAATAACTCCTGTGGACAGAGTTCTGAGGATAAAATTGGTTTAAGTGCCAATTTGGACTGGTGAAAAAAATGAATTTGAGGTTTGATCATGTATGCGGGAAACCAGTGAAATGATCTTTTTTATACATTCACAAATATAAAATTCTTAGTCTTTTCTGATCTTTAGAATTGTCAATTAATGAATTTTGAGGAGGTAGTTGTTCTTGTTGGATTTTTGGAGCTTGGAAAATATTTAGTGTTGGATTTGATGATTGTTACAAAAATTACTTTCAACTGCCAAAGCTTTCATTTGATGAAAACCTGTACAGTACAGTATATAAAGGAGATTAAAAAAATATCAGTGGTATGCAATGCAGATCAATAAGTAGTGCAGGATAAAAAATGGAGAAAGTTCAATCATAAGGTAGAACACTCTTAAATTAAGCATGCTGGAACCTACGATGATGTATAGTTCTTTTTAATATATTTTGAGTAGCAATTAATCAAGAAGTAGCTTGCAGAGATACAAAGGAAGATGTTCTTGGGCTTGTATAAATCTAGGCAGACAAGACCAATGACTAGCTCAATTTGTTGGTAATACTTTAGTACAATACTTGTGTGAAAAAGTTTTTAAGTCAGTGTGAAGCTGTGATCGACCTCTATAAATTCTTGAGAATGATTCTGATCCATATCCTCTTCTTTTTCAACTAAGCTAACATTCTGCTTCGCCCACAATTTATTTTATAGATTTTTGCAATGACATTCTCTATTATCAGTTTATTGTAAAAATTACTTTCACTAATTTGCACGAGGAATTTGTCATAATTTGTCATAAACACAAGATGATAATAGAGGGTATTACTCCTCGTGAGGGTAATTTGTCATAAGCTGATAATAGTGTGTGTTTATGCCATGCAAATCTTGTTGTTTGATCAGAAACCACTAATAGAAAACTTTAAGTTATATGGCATTTTTATGATGATCCTCCCATTCATGATTGTCCTCATATCTTAAAGTTCCACTTGAGGTGGATTTTCAGTATTTTTCAGTGTCAGAAAAACTATTAGATGTTTTTCATAACTATAAAATGAGGTTATACTTTTTTTATCTTATCAATTAAGAAATTGAGAAGTAGTTTATGTTCTTAGGTTGTTTAAATAATAGGTATTTAGAGGAATAATTTATGTGAGAAATCTTGAGTTTCGGAAATCTTTTTTTGCTTATAATTGCAATTTCATGCATTAGGTTTCTGTAAACACATCCAAACACACTACTTCTGTTGAGCTGCTTTTATTCATTTTTTCGTATGAAGGTGTATAGAGCCCATATGGTACTTTTATTTTACCTGATTTTTATTTTTAAGGTATCATAACATATTTATAAGGTATAATTCATCATAAAAATCTGGGAAACCACTTCTTTACAGTTCACAAGCATGCCAGGCCAAGCATTGGGTAGCAGATCATAAGCACAAATGCAGGAAAATCACATCATCATATGATGCTTCACCGAGAAGTGACACAAATAAAAGAAAGCCATCTGGTTTTAGTGCAGTTTCTTTGGTACCTTCCAATGCAACTTGTAAGGTGCTGCAAGAACCGAAAAAGGTGAGTGATAATACATTTCCAGTTGGGTTTGTTGCTTTTCAGTACCTTCTGAAGGATTGTTGATTATACCATCTGGCAGATTCTTTTCCCATATGATGAATTTGTGAAACTTTTTGATTGGGACAAGCCGGGATTTCCTCCTTGTGGTCTTTTGAACTGTGGAAACAGGTTTTTTTTACTCATTTCTCTATCTTAAATTTTGGTCATAATATTAGTGTCATGATTGTGATAGATGTGTAACAATCTAGCATTCATGTTAAATTTCTTCTCTCTGAACTTTGGGCTTGACTAGTTCTGCTCATTTTCTTTGCAGTTGCTTTGCTAATGTTGTTCTACAATGTCTGGCATGCACTCGACCACTTACTGCTTATTTGTTGGAGAAAAACCACAGTAGAGGATGTATGATACAATCAACAAACCTTTATGTTTATTTACTTGGCTAATGAGTTCCATTTTTGGTTAATCTAATCAATTGTTATCTTCACAGGTATCAGGAAACGTGATGATTGGTGTTTCCTATGTGAGCTTCAGGTTCATATCCAAAGAGCTAGTGAAAGCTTGCATCCATTCTCGCCAATCAATATTCTATCTCGATTACCTAATATTGGAGGCAACCTTGGATGTGGTAGACAGGAGGATGCTCATGAATTTATGAGGTACTTACAATGTTGTTGAAATTTAGATACTTCAAAGTTTGGTATATTGGTTGGGATTCTTTATTTATATTTTCTAACTGAGTTCCTTTACCCTGGAAGTAAGTTCCATTCCAAATAATTAACTTGCATTTTGTAGATTTGCAATTGACACAATGCAGTCAATATGTCTGGATGAGTTTGGAGGTGAGAAGGCTTTAGATATGAGCTCCCAGGAGACAACTCTTATCCAACACATATTTGGTGGTCATCTGCTATCTCAGGTCAGATAATGGACCCTAGCATTTTGTAATCATTGATAACTGTACTATACCATTTTTAATTATTTCAGAATGTGACTGCCACAATTGCATTATGGTTTAAATGCCATTTCATTGGATTCAAGCATTGTCATCAACCAAGTGTAAATTGGCATCTCATTGAATATTATGTGGGATGATCTTCTTGGGCAGTGGCTTGCCTTTATCATGTTATTTATTTATTTTTTCTTGATTTTGATGTGTTAAAATATTCAAAGTTTATATTTGATCTAAATGAATGTTGTAGAAATTTACTCTTTAGGTCATTTGGGAATGTGTTCTATTCATGTCCCATGGCTTATAAATTTTATCTACGATCTGTGAATGGGTCATTAAGCTTCATATGTTACAGAATGTCTGGGATTGACAATAAGTTCTACAATATATTGACCTTTCTTGCAATTTGTTGATGTGTTCTACCGTGTAACAATGTCTATCTACCATGAAACACATGTTCTGTTTGGTGAACTAAATTTGGACTTCAATTTTATTAAGCAGTTATGTTATACTGCTGAAGTTTTATAGAAATGTGTTTTGTTTATTTCATTAAATCAATTTATCTTTAATTATTGTTCAATTGAATGCCATTAAGATTGTTCCTATCTGAAAATTAGTAATATATTTATCATGCTGAAAATTTAAATACCGGGACTCTAAATAACTATGTTTGTGTCATGCTTTTGTGCCTCCATCTCCTTAATTTTTCTAATTTAACTACTTTATAACTATTATGATTTTTAACTAATTTTTAGATATTTTAGTGATGAACCGTGTTCCTGCATAGGCGCATACCACATGCTACTTTTTGAATACTGGTTACTTATTTGTTAACTCATTTGAAGAACCTCTAAGATTTCTTATCTATATTCCATGTGTATTTCCAACTTTGAGCACAATTCTTGTTCATTTTCTGATGGTCTGCTGAATTTTCTGTGGATTCTAATCATCTGATGATTGAATATAATTTGACATAACCTTTTCCTTTGTATCTTTTCAAAATATCTAAGTTTTTGTTGCCAATATAATATCTAACAGGGTTTGGGGCTAACTTTTCTGGTCATAATTTCATAAAATGATTTTTCTTTGATGAGTATTAACTGAACTTTATTTTCAGGTGATATGTACAAAATGCAATATGGTCTCAAACCGCTACGAGAATATGATGGATTTAACTGTTGAGATCCAAGGGGATGCTGAGCATTTGGAGGAGTGCCTAGATCAGTTTACTGCTGAAGAGTTGCTTGATGGTGAAAACAAGTATAAGTGTGATGGGTAGGCAATTTTCACTTTTCATTCTTCATGGAAAGTGCATAACTTTCGTATAATAAACATGTGTCCTATGTGGATCTCCTGGCTTCATGATTTACATGTTGGATTTTCTTTAGCTGCTGCTGCTCTTCTGCATATTGCAGTTTTTACAAATATGGTGCAATATTTTGTATAATAGTTTTGGAATCTTACTGTGTTTTCCACTTCTACCTTTGAAATGATATTGTCTTTCATATCATAATTGAAACTTATGATATTGTTTTTGGACTGTAGACAAGCTTTTTTTCATATATTCATACACATGTGCTCAAATGATATTGCCTTTCATATCATAATTGAAACTTATTTATGTGATTGCCGGCCTTATTCAGGTGCAATGATTATGTTAAAGCATGCAAGAGACTTACTGTACATCAGGCTCCGAATATCCTAACAATTACTCTTAAGCGATTTCAAGTAAGAGCTACATGTCTTGAGCATCTCTTTGTTATCTTCATTGCTGCACTCTTTTCTGAGTTAATTCTTCATTCTTGTCCAGAGTGGTAGATTTGGGAAGCTGAACAAAAGAGTTACATTTCCAGAGAACTTAGATCTGACTCCATATATGAGCGGGAACAGGGATGGTACCGATGTTTATACACTCTATGCGGTTGTTGTCCATGTTGACATGTTGAATGCTTCATTTTTTGGTCATTATATTTGCTATACAAAAGGCTATTGTGGGCGCTGGTATAGAATTGATGATTGCAAGGTAATCAGCTGTTGTACTTCTCTTGTAGCTTCAACTTCTAAATGCTTGATCCTTGGTCTAACTACAACAGTGTTGCAGGTTATGAATGTTGATGTGGATGAAGTGCTTTCTCAGGGCGCTTATATGCTCTTATATAGGAGGTAATGTTTTTTTTTTTGTGTTCAACTGAAGTCATCAGATGGATTATATCCTGGGTATCTATACTACACTAAAGGTTAATACTCAAGAGCAGAAGGCTGTTTTTTGTATATGTTTCTGTCTTTCAATTTCACTTAGAGGTAGTTTGTATTTTTAAGAGTGACTGTTTATGGGTGCAGGCGTTTTATTTGTTTTTAGTACTTAAATTCATCAGGTAGATTATAGGCTGGCTATCTGTACTACACTAAAAGTTAATATTTAAGTGCAGGTGCCTTTTATTTGTATATGTTTGTCCTTCAAGTTCTGTTAGAGGTAGTTGCTTTTATTTTCGAGTGACTGCTTATGGATGCAGGTGTTTGATTTTTTTGTATTCCCTGAATAATTCTTATTGTGTCCTGATGCTATCTACGGTTTGTCTTACCCGGTCCTATGCAAAAATTTTACTCTTTCCACTAAACATATCTAATTGCAGTTCTTTTTGTCATTTTAAATAATGCCATATATTCTCAGGATTTTTGGTTGCTTGGACTTTGTGATCTTATTATATGCTTTCACGGTCCAGGAAAAATGTACGTCAAGAGCCTTTTGCAAGGCCATTGGAAGAGCCATTGAAAAACAATTTAGCTGAAGTGGATTCCTTGTTGTCAAGTTCCTCCAAGGGAACCAACCATGTTCAGGAGCTCACTGATGTTGGTTCAGAATCTAAAATGGCATCCAATCCAATAGCTTATGATGCTTCTCTGGGAGATGCTGGACATGACAGTGAATTGCCTGCCAAAATTGATACCACAGAAGTAGAAGATCTGGAGGGTGTGGATGTGGATGTTCTAATCAAGGACAACAGACAGTTGATTCAAGAAGATATACCAGATATTCATATTGACGATCTTATTTCAAGTCCATCAGGATTTGAGGTTGACTTGCCAAGCCAAACTGATACTGAAAAAGTTAATGAGTTTGAGGGTGCGGATGTGAATGTTCTAATCAAGGACAACAAAAAATTAGTGCATGAAGATATGCCAAATGTTCATATTGATGATCCAAATCCAAGTTCATCGGGACCGGAAAATCTTGAAGACAAGAAAGATGCCTTACATTTCAAGTTGATACAATCCAATTCTGTTTCTTCAGTTAAGGTTTCCTCTACTGCTGTTCAAACCATGGATTTCCAAGAACCTTGTGATATCGTAAATGCTGCCTGCCACATGGAGTCCAATGGATCAATTGGCATCTTGGAGAAATCTACATCAGATAGCTCATTTTGTAGCAAGAATATTGTCCCTGAAATGGCTAAGATATCCGGGGTTTACAGCACTACATCAATCCCGATTCAGCAACCTTCAGATGTTTCAAGACCCAAATTAGCACAGACAGAGGTAGACTCCTTGCTTCCAAATTCAAAAGGTTCAGCTGCAGAAGCCAAAACCTTTATATCGTATATGGAGAATGGTTCAAGCAAGAAACCCAAGCCCATGTTGAGTAGTGGTTTCCTTAACAGGGCTGGCAGAAAGAAATCTATAGTTCCTGATGGTAGAATAGAAGAAAATTCTGAAACTGTGGGTTCCCTTGAGGTTAGTGGTTCCTCCCAAGGAGATTCAGTGATTACCACGGCACGGCAAAACATATATAAGAACAGCATTAGTTTGTCATCACTATCTGCAAGTGACAATGGTGCTGTTTCCAAATCTGATTCGGCATGCATCTCCAGAGTTCTCTTGAGTGAGTCTCACAATAAGCCTTTTAACATGGACAAAATTTTGATAGAAGATTTAGTTAGAAATGGTCATCCTTGCAAAGCAGACTGCAGTAAGAAACCTGACCTTGCTTCTCCTTGCCAAAATGGTTGTGTAGGTCAGGGAATAGACCATCCCTTGGATGGTATATTGAGGAGCCAACCAAAGGACTCCTGCAAGGAACTGGCTGACGTTGATCTGGAAAAAGAAGAAAATCCATCAGGTCAAGGTTTTCATGCCTGTGACTCAAGCATGAAGTCATACCCTGAAAATGGCAGTGTTACGTTCTCCAGGTCTGGCATGTCATTCCCAGGAGGTATCCTAAATATGCCTTTCAAAAAGCCGCTGAACAATGATGAGAATTGTAGAAAAGATTCAGATGAATTTGATCATCCTTGCGGTTTTGATTGCTACGGATCTGCTGAACATGCTCTTCACCAAAACGGAAATGGAGATTTTGGATGGAACATCTCCCATGTAAATGGTATAGCCCCACAGTCCTGTTCCTCTGAAGATTTACTAGTGCATGAGGAAACCTATCAACAACCAGGTTGCTGCAAGACTAAAACTGAAGCAAAAGAAACTGGTGGTGCTGCATCTGCTTATGGTACTGGAATGGTGTTTGAGAACTACAATAATGGTGCTTGATGCAGATAGTCGAATCAATTGTCGTTGTTTTGCTATGGTAAGCAGGACAATTACACAACTCAATGGTTGATAATGTTCAGAAAGAAATCATCAAATATTATGTGATTGATATGCTGGGCCTAGTAACCATTCAACCATCATATAGTTCCTGGAGATTGGAGTTATAGTTTGAGGAAGGAAGCATTCAGTGGGTGTATGCAGGTCACAGTCTATTGGAATAGTGAAGTTATTCATATCATGGAAGCTCAATTTATGGTGGTGGTGTCTTTCCTTTCAGAATATTGATAGTTATTTTTTCATGGTTCCACTTTAAAAAAACATAGGAATAGTGGAGGGGGGTCTCTGGGCTTCCACAATTTGCAGAACCTCAGATGCTCCCCTAAGGCCATGTTAGTCCTCATTCTATTTACCATTTTTATCTTATCTTTTTGTTTTCTTGTCCGAGAATTGACTGTTCAACAATAGAACAATCATCTTTTCATACCATACCAATCAATGTTATTTATGCTGGTGGATCATCACATGTTGTCTGAGAATTAAGTTGAACCATGTAGTTTTGCCCGAGCAGTTGGTATTTTGTTGGTATTTTGTTGATTGCTTGTGATGCAGGACATGATTAATGTTATGGGGATATTTTAATCAATAGGTTCTTCTGGTGGATTCCAGATTGTTATTATACTCTGATAGTTTCTCATTTCATTTATGTTTTCCAAAATTTAGCAAGAATTACATATGATTAGAGTAAATACCAGTATAATCCTTCACATTACATCCTCGTATTTATGTATCATTGAAGTTCTCTATTTATAAGCTGCACTATCTCAATTGCCATTGGTATGCAGATAAAATGATTTTCATGGTGTAGGACTAGCAACCCAGGTGCTTCTTTTGAAGAATACAGCAGTGCCATATGGGATGGTCTCATGCTCTCCCAGCAGCTCCTCTTGTCAAGTGAAGCATGGCATTAAAGCCTGAGATAACTGTGAGTCGAAATGTCTCCTAATCTCTAGACCAAACCTATCTTCTACACTTCACAATCACTTCACTCCACTGTTGCATCACAAACACATCACATTTGTTTGCTGGAGTGAATTCTGATCAATGTTCCGGGGCCTATAGTTCAGTTGCTGGTTATTGAGGTGTCTTTTGGGGCAGTTAGGGTCATTCAATGAATCTGTTTTTGAGATAAACATCGCACATCCTGGACATTATCTATGATAAGCAATAGTACCAATGACTGTCGAAAAGGTGTTATTACTAGTATTGTTTGTCTGGTGATTTCTCCAGCAGGTCTTGTTAGAATTGTGGTTTTGATTGATATGCCTGCCCTGAAAATGGTTAAGTCATGATTCATGGAACATATATACTCTCGTCTTCAGGATTCAGTTGACAAGAATAGTTGTTCTTATGCACTGTGAACACTCTTTTGAATTAAATGGTGTGCTTGTGCTTGATGACAAAATCATGGAATTTATTTCGGTGTTGACTTCTTTATTTCTTAAAATGTAGAAGAAATGTTAGGCACTGTGAAACTAACAGCACTTGAGTCCATGTTTTGTTTTTTTATTTTTCAGTGGAATGGTTGAGCCTTAGCAACATCAATGTTATCATAGTGATTATTATTAATGGCTTGCTGTTCATTAAGTTTAATTTTTTTTTATCATAAAATTGCTGAAAATTAGTGAAATAAATCCTTAATTGTGTTATTTCTCTCCATGTTATCATATTGTTTAATGAGAGTTTGTTCTTGAATGTAATAGCTTAGTTTTATTTGTCATAATTGTTTGATTTTTTAATATAACTATTCATTTTGCATTAGTAGTTTAAGTATTAAAAAAAAAAAAAATCAAGAAACAAAATCAGTTTTACATATCTATAAAAGTTAGGGGAGTTTTATTTATTTTTTAGAAAAAATTAATTGGTTTTTTTGGGTTCTAACCAACTTTTAACTCTACTTAAACCCAAGCCAAAATATTTGAACATAATGAAAGTCAACTCACCTTTTCAACTATGTTAAAAAAAAATTCACGGATATAAGTAAATAAATAAATAAATTCTCAATCTCATGCATTGATAAAACAAGGACCTAATTATGGTCAAAAGTCAACTTTCCTAGATTTTCCGAGGATCAATGGAAAATATTGCATCAAATACGGACATTGGATCTCCAACTAAATTCTTTTTCTATCTTTAAATTAGCACAAATTAATTAATCCAAATGTTAGCAATTTTTTAAAACACAAATTTTGAGGATCTTTCCTAAATGTTAATATAAAAATAAATAAATAAACAAATGGGCCCCCATTTGAACTAACCAGCCTAAGATATTTTAATTAATGTTTTTTGAAGAAAAATGTAGACATTATTTTCTAATTTTGTTTTTCTTTTTAGTGCTAACACATTGATATATATCCAGCATTGATCAAATTGTTGAGTTAAAAGTGTAGGCTGAGCTTCTATATTTAAAATTATCAACATAAAATAATAATTATTTTTCTCAAGCATTAAGTTGAAATTAGGGGTTTGAGTCTTAGAAGCTTGATCTTTACAATTGTAAAAGTCATAGGAGAGTCTTGTATGATGATAAAATTAATAAATGCATATGGCGTAGAAGATCATGAGTTCGAATCATAAAAACATCCTTCTATAAAGGAAATAATATAAAACTACATACAATAGACTTAAATAGTCTGATCCTTCTTTAGACCCACACGCAGCAGGAGCTTTATAAAATCCTAACCATTAAATATTGTATAAAATCATTTCAAAATTTTATTTTAAAAAATATCCTCATTCCATATATATAAAATATTTCGGGCCGAGTTTATATGAATCCGACCCGTTTAATGTCCGAAGAATAGTAGCAATAAATGAGTCCACGCAGTCTAGTGGTTGTTAGGACTCTCTCATGCATGGCCCGTGATCCTTGTGTCGGTGGGAGATATATTACCAGAATTTTTTAGAAATTAATAATAATTATAATTATTTTATTTTTATTTCTTGAAAGTGCTACTTTTATGGCTTGAGAAATGTTCATTTGTTATTGTGACAACTACCATAATTAAAATCTTGGAAAAGTATAAAAATAAAATAAATTTGAGAAAAAAATTGTTTAGTTTCCTTGAATTTTTTTCAGGTAAATAAATCATATTTTATTTTCATTTTTTTAAAATATTGGTACGAGTGTCCATGATAAATTTCAAACTTTTTTTTATAAGGTTTTCTATCTTTATTAGCTTTGATCGTTCTTTTTTTTATTTTTTTTTATTTTTTGACAAAGACAACAAGTGCCAATGAAGGTAAATCAAGGACGTGTCTGAAGTGTAGTATTTCCGATCGGTTAATCTGAAAAGAATAACATCATTTAAATGCACTATAAGTGTCGATTCCTTGATTTACTCTGAGTAGAAATAACACCTCTTATAAGAGTGAGGATTCAATCTTGAGTCATTTATTAGAGAATTTCTCATCTTAGCAAAAGACCCAAATACCTATAGATCCTTTGGTCATTGGTATTAGCTTTGATCGTCTTAATTTAAATTAAAATAGTATAAAATAATCAATTTGAAGTTTTTTTTTAAAAACTTTTGTGTCCAAATAAGCAGGGTGTTATTGCACGAGCGAATGACACGTTTGTATTTTTTGTCCGTTTCTGCGATGATGGCACGGCAACTCTGGAACAAAGATGGGCCCATATAAAACAGACGCTCGTGGGCCTACTAACGGAGCCTTTAGCTGTATGATAACGGCCCGTTATAGACACGTGGCGTCTCGTGGGGGTTTGTATTTTTGCTCCCCCAGTGACGTCATACGTTGGAATGCCAGTACATGCCACCCATTTTAGTTTGTCGGTGAACTGGGCTCTAAAACCTATTTTGTCCTTTATTGCTCCTAAACCCCTTAAAAAATAATCACTCCATTATTTAATTACCTTAATTTAAAAACTTAGTTATGAAAAGTTTTTTTTTTTAACTTGCTGTTTTTCAATTAATAAGTTCACATACACATTCTTTTCATGTGAAACCATTCCAATATTTATTAAAAATTTTGAACTCTTGAAAAAAATAAGGGTGTTATTTTGGTTTACCCTAATAAATGTGAAAATTTTACAATTAATATATATATTTAATAGTATTGATTACCGGTAATAAATAATGTCATACCAAACTTCATATTTTTTTTTAATAAGATGACCTTTTGGAGGGATTTCAAAGGACATGTATAGTTGTGACTATTCCATCCTCTGGCTTATCTTCGGAAGAACAACGTCACATCCGATCCTACAATTAGAGGGGTAGGGATTCAATTCCGATCTCATCCACAATGATCCAGATATCTATAGATCTTGAATCGTTGGTAATTTCATGGTTTTCTTAAAAATAAATATATTTTTTTTAAAAAAAAAGCATATACTAAAAGAGATCCCCAAATCATACTTTCACTGTACCCACACCACACAGCATGCACACCTTCATGACATGTGGTCTGTTTGTTTGCATTCCCATACCCTTAGCCTGGTTGGTGAAAACAATGTAAAGTAAAAAATAGAGAATAATAGAAATCCTAAACAATTCAACAGAACCTCACCTGAGAAACCTTTTTTATAAAAAAAAAAAAAACTGAAGAAAAAAGGACAGATCTGATCCTTCTCCTCCTTCCCAACCATCACCACCACCAAACCAAAATTATGGCATTATTAAAGAAAGTTTCTATCTTTAGTAATAGTCAATTATCTATGTGTTTGTGTTTATATATTTGTCCTTTTGGGAAGGGTGGTGTGAAGCTTCTTCTCTAGATCATTGTTATTTTTATATCTTGGATCTGAAGCTCAGTGAGGTTGGTTCAGATCAGCCAGAAATCTACATTTCCACTGTAAAGTTTTCTCCTTTCTTCTTCTCCCCTCATTGTGTTGTTTGAATCTTTTGATGTTCACTAGAGTTTACCTTTGGAAGCAAAATCATGTTTTATAGCAGGGGAGGGTGAGGATTTGGATGGTGAGAAAACATTGATTAATGCCCACATGGTTTGAAGCTTTACAACTGCAGATACCTTCCCTCAAAATGCTGTCTTTGTGGAGAAGTGGGATTGGAATAAAACCCTAACCCTACTGCTCCCTTTTCTTGTCCCTCTCCCTGTCTCTCTCTCTCTCTCTCTCTCCAATTGCTGCATTGGTCCTTTGATGCTGGTTTCTCATATGTTTCTTTGAGTTTCCGCTAGAAAAGGTCTGATTTTGATGGTGGATCTTCGAGGAATTTAGGTGTCGAATTTCTTGTGGGTTTTTTTAGGAAGCAATGGCTCCAAGCTTGGATTTTTCTGAGTGGTGGGCGAGGGAGACACGGCGAGGCACGCCGGTGGTGGTGAAGATGGAGAACCCTAACTACTCGTTGCTCGAGATCGATGGCCCTGATGCTGATGACTTCCACCCTGTGGGCAAGGCCCGGGGCAAGAACGCCAAGCAGTTCACCTGGGTCCTGCTCCTCCGGGCTCATCACGCTGTCGGTTGCCTGGCATCAATGGCGGCCGCCCTATGGGCTCTTCTCAATGCCGTAAAGAGAAGGTTAATTCAAAGACAAGGAGCTTCCATGGAGAGTGATCAACCAGGCAAAGGAAGAATCTTGTTCAAGTTCATTAGAGCATTCTTGTTGGTTTCTCTGTTGGCACTTGTGTTTGAGATGGTGGCCTACTGGAATGGCTGGCATTTTCAGAAGCCTGGTTTGCATTTGCCGGAGAACTTGCACCTCCCTCAGGTGGCGGAGATCCATGGGTGGATGCATTCTGCTTATCTATCATGGCTTGCATTCCGCGCAGATTACATTGCCTATCCAATTCAGGCCTTGTCGAGTTTCTGTGTCATTCTGTTCATTGTTCAGTCCGCGGATAGGTTGGTGTTGTGCCTTGGCTGCTTTTGGATCAAGTTCAGGAAGATTAAGCCGAGGATCGAGGGCAATCCTTTCAAGTCAGAAGACGTTGAGGGCTTGGGGTGTGAGCATCCTATGGTTCTTGTCCAAATTCCTATGTGCAATGAGAGGGAGGTAATGAGCTTTGGCTTTATTTTGCTTCATTCATGAACAAATTCTGTGTTTGGATTACAGACTTCATTTTCGGTGTTATGAGTTTATGAACATGAAGGATTTCATCCAACTTTCGTTTGTTGTAGGTATATGAGCAATCCATATCGGCAGTTTGCCAGATTGATTGGCCCAAGGATCGTTTGTTGATTCAAGTTCTTGACGACTCCGATGATGAGACCACCAAGCTTCTAATCAAAGCAGAGGTTTTGAAATGGAGCCAGAGAGGTGTCAACATTGTCTATCGTCATCGCTTGGTCAGGACTGGTTATAAAGCTGGAAATCTCAAGTCAGCCATGAGCTGTGACTATGTCAAGGACTATGAATTTGTTGCCATATTCGATGCTGACTTCCAACCAAATCCAGATTTTCTCAAGCAAACAATTCCACACTTTAAGGTAATGAGACCATGCGCTTATAATTAGCATAGAATTCAGAGGAATTTGAGATGTGTGTGTGGTATAAATATTTCTCATTGCATTTAGAGTTCATGCTTTTAACTATGTGCAGGAGAATCCTGAAGTCGGGTTGGTTCAGGCACGATGGGCGTTTGTTAACAAGGATGAGAACCTATTAACTCGGCTTCAAAACATCAACCTCTGCTTCCATTTTGAAGTGGAACAGCAGGTGAGTGGTATCTTCTTGAACTTTTTCGGATTTAATGGAACTGCCGGTGTTTGGAGAATCAAAGCACTGGAGGACTCCGGAGGCTGGCTTGAAAGAACAACTGTGGAGGACATGGACATTGCAGTCAGAGCACATCTCAATGGCTGGAAATTTATCTTCCTCAATGATGTCAAGGTTACTTGCAATACATGGTTACATTTTGTCAATCATATGTGTTACAAAATGCTCTGTGTGAATAAACAACAACTCCCTTGTCATCAGGTTTTATGTGAACTTCCTGAGTCTTATGAGGCTTACAGGAAGCAGCAACACCGATGGCATTCTGGCCCAATGCACCTTTTTCGCTTGTGCCTTCCGGCTATTATAACTTCCAAGGTGATCAATATAGTTCTATCAATGCTTCACCTCTCAATTTCTCATTGTAATAGTTTCTGACCAAGTGCTCATTGTTTTTATCTGCAGATATCCATATGGAAGAAGGCCAACTTAATCTTTTTGTTTTTCCTCTTGAGGAAGCTCATCCTTCCATTCTATTCATTCACATTGTTTTGCATAATTCTCCCCCTTACCATGTTTGTGCCTGAGGCTGAGCTGCCTATGTGGGTGATATGTTACATTCCGGTCTTTATGTCCTTCCTCAACATTCTTCCGGCACCAAGATCCTTTCCTTTCATCGTGCCATATCTTCTCTTTGAGAACACAATGTCGGTGACCAAATTCAATGCAATGGTGTCGGGACTATTTAAGCTGGGAAGTTCATATGAGTGGGTTGTCACTAAGAAAGCAGGCAGATCATCAGAGCCAGACCTATTAGCGGCCGCTGAAAGGGAATCAAAACCTTTAAGTCTTCATCAGCTCCAGAGAGGTGTTTCTGAGAGTGAACTCATTGAGCTGAACAAATTGAAGGAACAAGAAGCAGCCGGCCCGCCTCCTGTTAAAAAGACAAACAAAATCTACAAGAAGGAATTGGCTCTTGCTCTTCTCCTCCTCACTGCAGCAGCACGAAGTCTTTTGTCTGCTCAAGGCATTCATTTCTATTTCCTCCTCTTCCAAGGAGTGTCATTTCTTCTTGTCGGTCTGGATCTAATTGGTGAGCAAATGAGCTAAATTGAAAAGAAGACGGACAAAACGGCGAAAGAACATATTGGTGTCAATATATATGAATCTGATTAGTTTCCTCTCTTGAGAAATTTCATGTGAAAGTCTGATTCTTGAGCTTTGCAATCAAAGGAACTCTTCACCAAATGCTTTAGAAGAGAACGCTGGTCATAGTTGGAGCTAGTTTTTCGTATTCTTTCTTCAAGGAGGTTTTCTATGAGATTCAGCCTATGTACTCATCTTAAAAAAGAAAAGCACAAAAACAGATAGACAGAGATGACATTTGTATGATCTTCATATTATTGTTGGAGTTGTATTCTTGCTTTCCAAACAGATATCCCCCATTGTAATATATGAATCAATTCAGTTATTCTAAAGTTGAAATAGATGATCAAAGTTCAATTGCCTTGAGATATTATTGTTTTGGATGAAAGCAGAGTTATCATGAAAGGATATTAATGAAGGTTAGCAACATAAACAATGAACATGCTGTTAAATTCAGTTGAGTGGAGAGCTCTCATCCATCAGTGATTCTCTAGATGTGCATTGCCATCCACTTGCCCTGTGACAACCTTCCTCTTTATGAGTTCTGGCTGTCAGATGTCCTTTGCCAACCTAAGCTACATATAACTGGACAGAGGTTCACAATCTTAAAAAACACTGGTGTTGTACTTCTTCTGACCTCTGTTTCCTTAGTTTAATTTGTTCATTGATTCATGGTAGAATATTGGGATTCAAAACTAAAAAGATTACACAATTGAATTGATTGTTTTTACTTTTTACTGTTTTACACACATACACAGTTATACATATTAAGGCATGTTCTTTGTTGGGTGGTTGGAGAGGAGTCCCTGTCAAAATAGATATTGTGTATCAGTAAACATGTGAAACGAGATCTTAAGCATGACAAGATAATACAAGGTTTAATGCATGTAGGTGAGTGTACATAGATGTAACAGAGAGAAGCAGGGAGAGGTCCCATGCATTAGGGTTTGATCACGTTGAAGCTAGTGATATGGGGTCCTGTTGCACGTGCATGAACCAGCATGAGTTTGCTCTATAATGGTCCACGTTCCAAAAATAATCCAACACTTCACTTCAAGCTATTGACCATGGAGTTTGTTTAGCAAGAAAGACATTTCTTGTGAACAACCACAAGTATAAAATAGAAGTGGTCTTACATGATAGATCTTATAGAAAAGAGATATTTACTAATATAAAAATAATAGATTTATACTTATATATATTTATATTTCACTCAATTATACATACCACATGATTTATGAAAATGGTTAAAATTCTGAAGTATTCTTATATATTAAATCTTTTAATTAAAACCCTTGTTATTGATGTGTGTTAGTGCAACTGCACATATGTTGGCATCACTTGACACTATGGTGACATGGCAAGTGATGACATGGCATCATGGTCCAAGGCACAAGGTTGACAAGTCAAAGCATGGAAGATGTCATATGTGTTTGAAGATCTCATCGAACTATATTTGGCAGGAGGCTATCTTTTGGAAGGCTTTGAAGATGCTATTGGAGATATCTTTGGAGAGGATTTGCTCGAGACATGCTTTGCAAGGAGCTAGGAACGGGAGCTATAATTGAAGCTATGATTGGAAAGATTGCTGCTGATTTAAAGATCAAGCTTGGTATAAGCTAAAGTTTGGAAAGTGACTGCAACACATATGGCAACATGCTCAACTTGAAAAACAGAATTGATTGAAGGCTATAGTGCAGGCCCAGATTTAGCGAAGAGCTGAATATTTGAGATCTGATTTGAGGCTTGATATAGGAATATGCCACATATGGAAAGGAGTTGATTGAAGCCTCGATTGAAGAAGTGATTGAAGGCCATATTAAGATTGAAGGCTAAATATGGTGAGTACCAATATGATTTGATATTGAAGATTATGAAGAACCAAATTTAGATAAATGAAGATCAGATTTGGACAAATAGCGTTGAAGAGTGATCGCACCTTGGTGGAGGTGCAACCTTGAAGGTGAACTGCGGACGTGACGGAAAGAAGTCTAGCTAGTTAACGTAAGTCGAGATCGGGAGGATCTGACGGTATTCGACTCAGACACAACCGAGAGGGTTGGAGGCGTCTTGAGGTCGTGTCGCAACGGAAGCTGCAATTTTAGTTAGTTAAGCATTCAAGGCCACGTTGCAAGACCAGTTACGATAGGATTTGCAACGACTAAATTTGGAAGGTGTCCAATTTAGTTGTTGCGGAGATTTCAAATATCCTAAAAGAAAAATATGATATTTTGAGGCTCGTGGAGCTTTTATATGAGACCCAGCTCTAAGGATTTACTATTTAGGATGAGCCACTGGGAGAGTCCCCTTGGGTGTATGGTGATAGTAGTCATCAGTCAATCTTGAGTGAGGGTACTTCTCTGTATTGTGAGATGAGTGACAAGGGAGTTGAACTCATGTTTCTACCACTCTTTTAGTGGATCGTTATCTTCGTGCTTAGCCCCCAAACGTAGGCTTGGAAGCCGAACTGGGTTACCAAACTTCTATAGCTCCTCTCTTCATATTTGCATTAATTTGATTATGTGTGAGTATGTGAGCTTGTGTGTTCGTTTGAGAGTGAGAGTTACCTTAAAGCCACACAACATCCCGGCAGAACTAACAATATGAAAAAGGTGCAGATATTTAATAATGTATGGATGAAGAGTATTTCATTTTTACTTAGTTAATACACTGCCACACTTATCAATCAATAATTTTTTATTTTGTTGGTGATTTTTTTACCTCTTTCATATGAAATAATATAAATAATATAAATATTATTTATTAAATAAGATAATTTAAAGATATTTTAGGGTCCGTTTGATTTGCAATAAGTAGTTGTGATGTAAGTGGTTTTACATGTAAGTTACATTTTTTTTTTTCTGTTTGGTTTATTGTGAAAAGAGAACTTATTTGTGAAACCACTTACCAGAAGATGTACTTCTGTAATTCAACTTACAGGTAAAGTGCCATCACCACCATCAGCGTCTCTCTCTTTAACTTCTTAGTCTTTTTAATATTATTACTTTTTTAAAATTTTGAGTTTTTTCATGAAATATTTTGTGGACATATCTAGTATACTTATTTATATTTTTGAAAATTTAAAATTAACATTTAAAAAATATTAAAAATTTATTATCTTTTACAAATATGTCACAACTTTCAGCGTTATCTTAATAAACATAGAGAAGAGATGTGCAATACATTTTTTTTTGAAATACCTTACCAAAAATGCAAAGTTGAAAACTTAAATTTATATTATGAATTCACAATTTTTTTAAGTTATATAAGATACAACATTACATGAGATTAGTGTTAAATTTATATTATAAATTATAACAAAACCAAATGAATTAGTAATTTTAACAATTCATTATTGTTTACAATAAAAAGTTAATATAAAAAATTAAATATAAACATATAAAAGGTTGAACAATGTGGGTAACCTCACCACTTATTTTACATGGTGATTGTATCACTCAACTTAAATTAAACAAAACAATGAAAAACTAAATATAATATTTTCTTTTACAGGAAAACCAAACAACTTTGTAATAAATCAAAATATAATGATTTAACTTATACGTAATTTCACTTATATTGTGATTTGAAATACTAGAAATCAAACCGCTTGACATTATTCTAAAATCTTGAAAAGTGAATCAAATAACAACTAATATATAGAAAAATAATAAACCAATTCATGAACTAGTAACTTAATAAATTTCAAATTAAATAATAAATGTTTCTAGTATATGGATACATACCGATGGATAATGTGTTTTACCCAAGGGGGCCGTTTGGTTTGTGGTATTGTGAAAACATTACCGGGAATCAGGGCAGTTAACTGTCAAGGTTCATGGCGTTTTGGAGAGGGGTTTGATTGTTTTTTATTTTTTATTTTATAATTTTTATTTAAATTTGAAGGTCCTGGATATTAAGAGATATTTTTCAAAAAAAAAAGACTAAAAAGTAAAAAATAAACAGGCTAGTTTTTCTATTTAATTTGGTCTGGAGGTGTTTTTTTTTTAGTTTTTTAAAAAAAGTCATTTAAAAATATGCGTGCATATAAAAAAGAAGTAAATCAATTAATGGAGAGTAATATAATAAAAATAAAAAATAACAATTTAATGACATGTAATTAGACCGCGCCACGCGTTACACAAAGAATCTAGAATAGAAAGCATTCGACGAATCAGTAACCCCGGAGTTAGGGTTTTAAAGCCCTGCGACTCGAACACAATAGTCATCGAAAACCCTAGAAACCCTACGGCGTCGAGGTGAGAAATCCCCTTCCTTCTTATGGTTTCTGATCTTTTTCGATTCAGGATCTACAGTTTCATCTCATCTTGTTCAAATCCTATCTCGTTGCATCGATCTCTTTCAAGGTTCTTGGTTGGCTTTACGTATGGATTTCACCTGATTTGTTCGATCAGATCCCTTAATTTTTCAAATTCCCGAGGGTTTTTGATATGTTTGGTTGCATCGTTATTGACTGTTGTTTGGTTGGTTTTGCTACTTAGATCAGGGGGATATTGTTTGGATTGTCTTCTAATTTGTTTTCTAGATTTGTTTTTCCTTCAATTTTGTTCAGAGAAATATCAGTGGAAAGGAAAGAAAGATGTGATTTTTATTAAAAATTTATGTCTTTCGGGAGTTTCCTATGTCTGTTCATTTCCAGGAATTATTGATCCTTTTTTCTCATGCTGGATTGTTGGAACTTGGAACTGTTGTTCAGAGATGTCTCGTGTGTATGTGGGTAATCTTGATCCCCGGGTGACTGAGCGGGAGCTTGAAGATGAGTTTCGTGTGTTTGGGGTACTGAGAAGGTAAATCTTACTGGCATACCCTTATTTTTATCAAAACTGATGGATTAGAGACAGTGCGTAGGTTTGGCCTGTCAAGGTTGGTTTTATCTTTCTGTGGTAAAATGATGGTTTCCTTGACATACGCTTCACAAATTCGGAAAAGGAAGTGTTAAAACATTTTTTAAATGCTTTTTCCTGCTAGTATGGATCTAATTCATACATCAAGCATTTAATTTTATATACGTCAATACAATGAGTACTACTTCTAGATTGCTCACACTCTATTGCTTGTTTTACAACCCAGTCTTTCTGATGCAGTGTGTGGGTTGCAAGAAAGCCACCTGGCTATGCTTTTGTAGACTTTGATGATCGCCGGGATGCTCAAGATGCAATCCGTGAACTGGATGGTATGCATAGTATGATAAGTTTTTATTTCATATTAAAACAAGATATCTTGTGTTAGTGTTTTCTTTCTTTTGATATGAATCAACTAATTGCATTGTCAACTATAGATTCTTTTTTTGTTGTTATGTTGCTACTGACTATTGTAATTGACCACCTGAATGAGTGAACGCTTCTCCTTGGGTTTTTGTTGGTTACTTAAAGTGTTTGTGTTTCCTCTGCCATAAATTGCTCAGCACATTGTCCAATTAGATTTGTACTCATTTTAGTGCAATTGTTGTTGTGCGTGAATGTGAAACTTATTTGGCAATTATTATTGATAAACCCAAGACAGTGAGGTCTTATCACTCTCTTTTGTTGTTTGAGTTTCTATTCCTTTCCATGAATTGCACTGGCCTCTTGCATCCTTCTGAGAAAAAATCATTAGGATTAAAAAAATTCTTTAGTTTCTTCAAAGTCAAGTGTGATCTGCAACTTCCTTATATATTCAATAACTTTATAAGCTTGATGTTTGTTCAGCAATATTTTATACTAATTTCCTTTGAGTTTTATGATATTCTAATTTTATAGTTGCATCTTTGCCTCTTGTGCATTTGTATTGTTCATTTTCATTTGCTCGATCACTTGATGATATTGTTTTGTTATGTACAATCACTGTGCATTCTATCTGTTTTGATTAATGGTATGATCATCAGTTTAATTGTTGCTGGGATGTTCTGATTATAGGTAAGAATAGATGGAGAGTTGAGCTTTCTCATAACTCAAGGGGTGGAGGGCGTGGTGGTGGCCGTTCTCGTGGTGGCAGATCTGGTGGTGGTTCTGACGCAAACTGTTATGAGTGTGGTGAGCCTGGTCACTTTGCACGGGAGTGCCGTTTGCGCATTGGTGCTGGAGGAGCAGGCAGTGGAAGACAGCGGAGCCGGACACCTCCTAGATATCGCAGGAGTCCCAGTTATGGCCGAAGGTAATTTCAATATTTTAGTTGCCTTAGTATCATCAATTCATCAGTTCATCCATTAATCCGTGTGAAACACAAATGCAAGTTTACAGTTCATCATACTCATTTTTATCAAATTTATTTGATAACAATTACTTTGTGCTTTAGTGTCTCCTCTATTTCATTAATGAGTTCTTAATCATTATTTTAACAAAAAATCGCTGAAATCTTCTGGACTACATAAAAAACCCCTAAATCATTGCATTTGCGCATAACTTCCTGAAAGTTATGTTATTCAAGGTGGTTGCAAATTTCAAGGGAAAAAATTGCAGTTAAAGAGTGAACTTTTATGTAAATCTTGTGATTCAAGGTAGTTGCAAATTGATACATGAGATTTCATGGAGTTTATATTTTATTTTATTCCAAAATTATTTCAGTTTATTACTTCAAATTTTGTTTCTAACTGTAATTTGACAGGAAGCAACTACTTTAAAATCGTCATGGTTGTGCTTAAGCTTTTCTAATGTGCTAAAAAAGGAACTATCAACCTGTTGGTGGTAAGGTTTCTCCTTTCTGCAAAATCATCCATGGCTGCCGGAAGTAGTGGACCTCATAGCAGAAATGAAATTCTGGAGAAGATATCATTGAGGAAGATAGTTATTTAGAAATCCAGACTTTCTTTTGTAAAGATTTTGTTCAATTTTTTACTACTGCTTGATATATCTATTTAAAATCAAGGCACCTTTTTCTATTTTACAAAATTTTAAAATATCATTATGATGGTCATTTATTTAATCATGGTGAAGTCATGTTTGATGCTTGACATTTTAACCAGGAGCTACAGTCCTCGCGATCGTTCTCCAAGGAATCGCAGTGTCTCACCCCGTAGACGCAGCTACAGCAGGTCACCGGCATATAAGCCGGATCCAAAAGAGTCACCTTATGCAAATGGGTAAGCTTTTTCTTTTATTTATTATGTGTGTGTGCGGTTCAACAGTGCAAATTTTTTTTTTCTTTTGTTTTCTCTGTGTCTCTGTATCATGTGCTCACCTAATTGTGATTTATGCCAGGGATAGGGCCCGAAGCCGAAGCTGAGTATTTGAAGACCTGGCTGGAGACATCATCTGAATTGCTGTTTAGCTATTTTGGTTTATTTGTCTCTCTGAACTATGTTTTAAGAACGACCTTCACCACCCCAACTTCTTGAATTTGGAAAGGTTCTTTCTACTGTATTTTACTTTTCATCACTAACTTTATATCATAACTCTCTATTCACTTTCCTAGTTGAAGAGAATTTCATTATTATGAGGATTGAGAACTATCATAATGCCACTAAGTTTTGTATCTTCTTCTGTTTTGAGGTGTGATCCCATCTGCTTTAGCAACTTGCTAGACTTGCCTTTGCAAGCGCTGCTGCTTCTGCACCTTCTGCACACATGATTAAGTTTCTTCATACGCAACTGCTGCTTCTCCACATGTGGTTAAGTTTCTTTACAAGACACTGCTGCTTCGCCACATGTGGTTAAGTTTCTTCACACACAACTGCTTCTTCTGCACACATGGTTAAGTCTCTTTACACATCCCTGTATGTCTACATTTTATGTTCTGGTTTGCAAAAAACCATGCCGAAGCTGTGGTTTTTATACTTGAGAAAATTTGTTACTGCCCCTCCAAAGAAAGGATCAAGGAGCTGCTGCTTACGTCTCCAGGTAACCCAGTTGGTCATCCTGTATAAGTTACTATAAAGCAATTTGGTATTTCGGATTCTTACTTGCGAGAACTACAGGATCAAGGGATTGGCTGATCTGTTGATCACCAGCTAGTAAGTTGGATTCAAGAGTTAATGAGCTCTCTCCAGTTGCATTATGAGTACCACATAGGATCAGTGGAGGAGATCTGGTTGGGGGTTGTTTTCTTGGCATGCAGCACCTTTCCTTCATCTTCTCAACCCATTTTACCCCAGATATTGTTGCCAAGAGTTTGATGGAGCTCCTCTTAGAAATAAACCAAAATTTTGCTCATCTCCAATCTCTCCTGGTTTGTTTGATGGCATACACTTCAAAACCTTTATAGATAAGCAGTGTTAATGTCTTGTTTATCTTACCAAAATTTTTATTTCTTTCACCTATTACCTGAAGTAAGCGAGATTATAAGGTAAGCTGAGCATATCTGTGGAACTAATCTTTTGTAAAAATGCCTTGATCAAGTTTGATGCCACTTTAGTCATTGCCTTTTGCATGAATGCCCTGATTGAGTTAGTTGCCTTTTCATATCTTTTGTTTCTTAATAGCTATTGTTCATGTCTACAATTTTTTGGCTGATTAGAGAATTTACTAATACTTGCCTCTTGGGAATACTTGCCATGTGAGGGATGCTGGTTTTCTTTCATTTAGATTATCATGCTATATCTGGCCCTTGTACATTTACAAGTTTCAAGAACAAATGATATACTTTTTTGGATCCAAACTTCTTTGTTCTTTTTAAGTCTTCTTCTTGCATAGAAGATCACAACTCTTGCAAAAACAGGGATTTGAGTAGTAGCCGGCACCCCGTCTGAGTTTTGAGTAGGTGGAACCATTCTGTTTTGGTTCTTCTCTGACCAGCAGCAATTTTCCAATGATTTTTTCAACTGATATGTTGATCTTTGTTTTTATTCCATGAGGTTATCCATCGCCACTGGTTTTCTATTGATATGTTAATTGGTTCTACCACCATTATCCTCTGTTCATCTGATTTCCAGATTCTCTGTTTAATGTAGCAGCACATTGTAATAACCACTAATCTTTTCTCTAGCAGTACCATACTTTTCCATCAGGTGTTTATCTCTGTGCTTGATCTCTGAAACTGAGATTCAGCCTAAGTTATGCAAATAGATGATATTGAAATCATGTGTATTGAAACCCAAGGGAAGATGCTTTGGTACCTGTTCCTCTTATTTTTTTTGTTAAAACTTATTTTTTACTTTTGTTTTAGGCATTTACTGAACTGCCCAACTGATGTAGATAAAAGCAGCTTATAATCTAGTCTCTTCCCTGTTACCTAAACCTCCCGTTTGTTACTTTATTTTTATTTTTATTTTACTTTATAACTATTTACGGAACTTGTTGACCCTCTTAAAAAAAAGGGAGAAGTTGATATTTTGTTGGTTTTTAAAATGGACAGATGTAAATAAATTTTATAAAATGATTAGTTTGCAAATTATCATAAGGCGGATCTGTTCTTACCACTCGTGTGACATTTAGGCCTTATTTGGATTAGTTTTTTTTTGCCCCAGAAGCGCTTTCAGAGTAAGTTAAGCGCTTCTGGGACAAAATAACATATTTGGATTGGTTTTAAAAAGCGTTTAAAAAAAGTTGATTTGTATTTTAAAAAAAGTGATTTGTAAAACTACGAAAAAGCTGTTATGTAGAAGTTGTTTTAAAAAGTGTCAATTATCAAAATATCCCTTTCAAATCTTTTTAAAACTATTTTGAAGGATATCAATTACCAAAATATCCTTTATTATTATTATAATTATTTATTTTTATTTATTGTTATTATTATAAAACTGCTTCTAGATTAACCTATCCAAACACAAAAATAATGTAAGTCAGCTTTTAACTTACTACTGGTAAGCACTTCTTTCAGAAATCTTTCTAGTAAACTTAAAAAAAACACTTTTTTTTAAAGTCAATCCAAACAAGCCCTTAATATATTTTCAACCCGGTTGAGAATATATTACAAGGGTTGCTTTAAAGACACTCAGCTCAACTTTTTATTCCTAAATGAAGGTCAACTTTTTATTCCTAAATGAAGACGCCTCTTTTTAGACATTTTGGAACTTTTTACATTTTTCCAAGATTAATGGAGTTTTGTGAAGAGATTTTAAAAACTTATAGATTTCTAGTCTATTTTAGATTTCTAGAACTTTCTATACAAAAAAAAAAAAACCCTCAAAAATCCTAAAAGAATACGGAGATCTCTAGAGAAAGTGACAGATATTGTCATATGCGTTAAGGGTAAAAACCATAGCTCAAATTCTCCATGCCACTGGGATTCTTATTCTGTTAGCTTCAACAGATGCAAGGATTTGGATTTGCATCTCATCTTCTGTTCAACACTTTGTAAAAACAAAGGATGGTTGATGTTACAAATGACTGCACATACATACAATGTATACAAAACTGAGCTTGGGATACAACTTTGTGAATAACATCCTGAGACAATAAACTATGTGAATGGTAATCAAGGATTATAGTTGTTGATATCATAGAACTCAATGTTCTTGTATTTCTGTGAGATTATCTCTGCCTGGACTTTCCTGGCTGTATCAGTTGCGCAACCAACAAGGATTAGAACAGATGTTCCAGCAAATCCACGGAATGCTGTCAAATGAGTTGTCTGTTCAATTATGGCTGGGCCTGCAGCCAGCACTGCCAGGAATGCCGAACCAAGAACGGATATCCGGCTAAGTACCTACAGATAGAATACCCCATTTCAATGGAAGCATGAACTCCTCACATGATGCAATCAATTATGCAAATGATCTTAATCTCTGGTTTCAAAAATCATTAAGAATTGAAGGTTGTCAACCCATTCTTTCTCACAAGGAGAGGTTGAAGGTTCAAACCATGTGGCTTGTCCACATTTATTTAAAAAACACAAATCGTAAAGAACACAAGCAAAATTTGATGTCTGAGAGGTAAGGAAATGTATGCCAAGGCGAAGCATTCGACGAAAACTAGGAGCCTAAATTAACAAGGTGATATCGTCAAAAACAAATGCATTGATTTGTAAAAGGACATAAAAAGGTGAGAATAAATTGGCAGACAAATGAAAAAAAGCATGTATACCAAAAATGAAGCCGTCGGAGCATGATTGCAGTTGGTTCTAAATTTCCAATGTTTCCAAATGGCACTCATGGATTTACTCTCACGAATGGACTAAAAAGACTTTATTCCACTACAATGAAGTACAAATTATCTTAAGAGCAAATTGCTTCCCCTTTGGACAATATAAACGGAAGGTTCCAGACCAATTAGTAACAGCAAGTATGGCTACAAATGCATAATATGGAATAAGATTACAGAAACAACTACTTACTGTTTTCAGAAAAGCAGCAGTGCTTTTCCCAGGTCGAACAAGAGGGATTGAAGCGCCTTGACGCTTTAACTGCTCACTTACATCATCAGGATCCAATTGGAGAAAGGTGTAGTAATAATTGAAAAAGGCTATTAGCAATATATTTGTAGGAAGATACAGTGCACCTACAAGAAATAATTGCTTAAAATCAAAACTTCACAAAGATACTAAGTTGAAACTTTGCCAATTGAAGTAATAAATTGATGAAACACTCAAAGCTGCGAAATACACAGACATTGTAATCAAATAATCAAACTTCTCACTATGAAATTGAGCTTACTTGGTTTAATCTCAAGACTGGCTCAATGTGAATGTGTTTTTAAATGGATAGAATTCAATAATCAGGAGTTATATGCTACTTGATGAAGTGCTAGTTAACAGTTTGCAAGTCTGTTAGGACCTGGGTTGACAATATGTGTGTCCCAGCTTCAGCCTGAATTGCCTCAAGCAACATACATGAGCAACGTGTGTTCAGCTTGATTGGGCTAGAACTGTCTGAACTTGAGCCATTCTGAGCTCAAGTTGAGACTAGTCAGGCTCAAAATTAATCTCGTAATTATGAGCTTGAAGTATGTGTGTTCATCTTGATTGAGCTAGAATTGACTCCAACTAAACATTCTGAGCTCAAGTAGAGACCGGTCAGGGACAAAATTAGTCTCGCCATTCTGAGCTTGAACTGAACTATGCCAGCTCATGCCCAGCTCATTTGAAACTCCACTAAAGGGTAGTATATAGATTGGTGAAGAAAAGACAGGAGATGGATCCTCTTGTCCAGTGATCTTGTTATCTTATCCTCCATTTTCTTTTGTCTACTCGTGTATTCCATTCAAGGCGAGAATTGATTAGCACCATTAACCAGAGGTGTTAAGGGATTTCCTCAGGAAGCATAGTTTACTGTCTTTTTTTTTTGGGGGGGACATAAGAGCCAGGCGGTCAGCCCCGCCTAGCTAAGATTACCCACGGGCGTCACGGGTCCTGGGTTCGAATCCTTGCAGCTGCCCAGCAGGCGTGCACAGGCATTCGCCACAGGGCCGCGCCTCAGCGCATCCTCGAACCCGGGTGGGTGTCGAGGAGCGCGACCGGTTTACCATCAGTCTAAGCTGTCATCGGTATAGTTTACTGTCTTTAAGAATATCTCAAAGTTTGAAGTTCTCTTGATTGTATTGTCTAATTTAGTGAGGGCAAACTATTTCAAGAATGATACATAGAGGTATAAACTTCATTGACACTCTTCTCAAAAGTCATATTCATAACAATCAGTTCTCCTTCACTCACAAATCAACTCCCTTTGGCGATCTATATGGTGAAGTGAGTAGTAGAAGCTGTTTAGTCATTACATCATCTTTGTCAACTAAGCCCTAGTAGAATATCCTATTCGTTTGTACATGTGTTTCATATAATACATTGTCAATTAGACTGCTTGAAGCTAATGATGCTGATAGATGGAGCAGATCAAGCTGAAGCATCATCCATGAAAATGCAACATAATTACATTCCGGAGAATTGAAGAAACTGAATTTTAATAAAATTCAGCTTTCAAAAAGTTGATACAAGTAAATGGTGCCAACAAACAAATGTTCATTATGGATAATATAATAGAGGATGATATAATGGTTCCAACATACAACATTTCACAACAGACATCAACATGTGATTAATTGAAAAGGAGAAGATTCTAGTGCAGTGATTTAATCTAAATTCACCAAGTGTAGCATTTTTAGTTTGATATAAAGATCTTACAAAGAAGCACTCTATTGAATTTTGCCTGTGCAAATGAAGAAACTTATTAAATACAGGTAAAAATTACCTCCTGGGTTCAAAGCAACTGCAGCATTCTTAAGAGCAGCTACACCAGTGAAACGAGCTAAAGTACCCGGTAAGGCTAATGAAGATGTTGAAAATATGATGGGCATCACCCCAGAACTATTTACCTGCTCAAACATGCCAACAAGACTAAAAAATATAGCAGTTTTTCTAACAAATAATAATGAGAGAACATACCAGAACCACAAATTAATAAACAAGAAGTGTGGCTCATCAGTCTAGAAAGAGGGGTTTAATGAAATTCTATCTAAAAGCATCATAATGAGAAAGCAACCCTAGCAACATCTATTTCAGCTAGTGTTAAGCCTAAACTTGATCCCCAGATTGGTAATAAATTAGCTCAATTTAACTAACTTGTTGACCAAAAAAGGCATTTTTATTGGTTCTTTTGTGACAGACTCATAGTTCTTCACTAAGTCCACGTGCAATGGAAAAAGACCATCTTTTCTTCGAGTGGATCTAGCAGAGCCACACTGGCCACCTAGAAAGGTGAATGTCAGTTACAGGTTTTCCGTGTCTTAAAATTTGCATTTGGATTTTTTTTTTTTTTTTTTTTGAATTTCTATTTAACATGCTTCAATAAATTAGTTTCAAAAGAGAAGGTTTTGCTGCTAGTTTCATGAATATACCAGCCACATGGAGAGTAACATACCAATAAGTGGTAGCAAAATAAAACAATTACTGTTATTACCTACCTCTTTTCATGTGATATCTTCATAATAATTCTGATAAGATGCAATTTCTATACTCGATATTCACAAGCATGGACTCCCATGTAAAACGACCAAAAGGGAACAAAATTACAAACCTTAAAAGGAAGATATGCAGATTTTTGAAGCCCTCCACTTCTGCTCATGTATCTTGAAGCATAATTAAGGGGTATCTTCCTCTCAGCTTCCTGAAACCCTTCAAGTGGATGCTTGTTAGCACATAAAAGAAAGCCATATTAAAATAGATTGCAACACAAACTTTTTTTTTCCTTTGGGTGGGGGGGTTAAGTACAGAAACATATATTACCTGGACATACACAATGCCCAGAACTAATAGGAAAAACGACAAGATAATTGTCGCAAGTCCAATGTAATTTCCATCCTGAAATGCTTGTGCAACTGTCCTGCCAAATGATGCAGGCAAGTAGGATATAATACTTGTAAATATCAAAAGTGATGTTCCATTTCCAAGTTTAAGGTCAGATATCCTTTCTCCAATGAACGTGGTAAATACTGATCCAAGTGTTAACAGTGTCACAGATGACAGTGCCCACTCAGTACTGAAATCATTGACATATGGACGGAGGTATAGAACTTGCCCAATGGCCTATTGAGAGAAAGAAGGTATTAGATATTCCAGTCAAGTAGGGTATCAAGAGTTCTAACATATAAGAAGGAGAACTGACAAAAAATATAATCACATAAGTGACAAAAGATTATCTGACCAGCAAATACTAACCATGTTGAGAAAAGAAATTTACAACTTCTGGATCCTTTCCAAATTGCAATCCAAATAGTAATTATTTATTGAATAGTTATCAGGCATCTGCTTAATAAATTGTAGTGATAGAAAAACTAGCAAATTAAATTCAGGCAACAAACAGTGGCTAAGCAACCAGTTGAATTTCATATTTTAACAAACATGATCCGGAAGATGAAACATATGCATGCAAGGGATGTTTGGAAAAAAGTGATCAAGTCAATGATATTTGAAAAGCAAGAGGCAATATCGATATAAAAAAGTTGATCTCACTTGCTTACAATTAACACATCTATTTTATCTAGGAAAAGATTTTATTATACTCGAAACACGTTTGTCTAGACAAAGCGGTAGGACTCCAAAGTTTCTAAGTAGTATGTTCCGTTTCCTACCATATGCATCTAGTTATTTAGAGAGATAGACACTAACAAATCATTACGGTTGCTTCATGTCAATATATCACCAAACTTAACATGTGTCTTCAAATCCATTGTAGACTTCATCCCGATTCAAGAAGCTTAGGACTAGGCTCGAAACCCCACGGTCGCACAGTAAAACGAACAAAAATGGAATAATCAAACTGAAACTTGATTGAAATCAAAGAAGGTAAAAATGCCATGAGTAAGTATGATTTCATGTTTAAAGATAAAGAACAGGGAATTCTACTAATAAATCATTGAAAGCATGAACCTATCTGAATTAAGTCAATACTTTGCCCATGAGATGACTATAACTCTTTGGGAACTCCTCCTCAGATTATCAATAGAAACGATTTATTGACCCTTACCTGCACAATTGCAAATCCTACTGAAGCATAACGTGTATATTGGAGAACCTTCTTCCTGCCTGCTTCACCCTCCCTCTTCTGAAGTTCTTGTAACTTGGGATAAATCTGGGTAAGAAGCTGAAAGACAATTTGTGCATTGATGAATGGAACAATACCAAGTGAACAGATTCCAAGCCTACCAATGCCACCACCAGAAAATGAATCCAATGTGCTCAGAAGACTGTTCTGATCCAAATTACCAGCAAAAGCTTCTCTGTTAACTCCTCCAAGAGGAATATATACTCCAAGTCGAGATAAAGCTAAATATCCTAAGAGCTTGAGAAATTTTCCTGGTAAAGGGCCTTTGAAGAAGTCACCAATGTCAATAGAACTATCCTCAATTGCAGCTGCAGTATAAATGCATGCAGTTAGGAAAGAAGGCAGGAGTTTCAGATTATAGGGTTTCAGCAACAGATTTTCAAATGCAGTACTCCCAGTCAAATATGCCTGTGTATGATGTAGCAAATGGTTCAGGAAGCACATTCCATGAAAAGTCACTACTTGCAAAAAAAATTTGAAAGGACAATTAAATGGTACTACTAACAGCACTTTCTTGTTAAATTTCCATTAAAATTCCTTATTGTGTTATCAGCTGTCCAGTCAGTATATAATGGAATGTAGTTTATCGACTGAGCAACATAACTCACTTTCCCAGTTTAAACATCTATACCTGTACTTCTTCCATCTTTTTACTATAGTGTGAAGACCATGGTACTCTCTGGTATTCAAATTGGAGTTGGGGCATAGTTATTATTTGGTAATATGATGACTGTAGTGTAGAGGATAAATTGTTCAACACTTGTTCAAAATCACCTTTCTACAAATAAGGTAGAAATTCAAGAAGTCAAATTACTTTAATGCATTATACTTAATTAAGTTTATTTGCATGAACAACTACGCCTCCGACTCTCCCTTCAAAACCAATTAAACTTTCTCTTAGGTACATAACAGTAGGAGTTGAGCCAGCTCATGTTTGGCCCAAATTTTGGCTTACTCAAACTCATTTGAATAATAAACAAGCCAAAATGTTAGGGTCCACTGTTCAAGGAGCCGAGGTCAAACAATTGTAGACTTGACAAGCCTCAATAAATTTTTGGTAATTTAGATTTATATAGATATCAAAAGTTTTATATATTCTTTATTTGTATTTAATTAGCTTGCCAATTAACATGTTACACATACTTTTATCTACAATTTTTAACAAACTAAAAGATTTAATAGATAGATTGTTTATCTTCAGACCCAAGTTCTAGGGTTAGAACCTGCTGAACATCCAACTTCTTATAGTGTTTAGGGAATTGTTTTTCTTTATAAGCTGCAAGCCCTACTCAGCTTGACTCGAAAAAAGATCAAGCAGCTTGGCCATAATAGCTCAGGCTTGACCCAAACTCAAGCCCAAGGGCAGAATTCCATTCAGGCCAAACTCGAGGAAGCTTGGCTCAGTCAAGCTTAACTTGTCTACAGCCAGGCTGATTCTAAACTCTGCATACACTATAGCAACAGTAATTCAATTCTAATTAAAAAGAAACATACAACAATTTAACTAGTCCTAGAATAAAGGAAAACCTGCCACTCCTCGATTTGAAGCTCTCTCCTTTCTTGGCCGTGAGGTGCTTTCAAATGTTTGAGAAAAGAAATCCAAAACACTTCTCCATGAAGCATTGAGGCCATCAAATTCCTCTGAATTCAAACCCAGTGGATCAAATACAGAGCCATCAGTCTGTTGAGCACATCTGCGCAGAATCTCAAAAAGGAGCTATAATTACCACCCATCACAATAATAGAATTTTTCCATCTCATGATGCTCAACACATATTAAGATAATCTATTTCCATATTACTTTACTAACCTTCACATCTTTCTCCTTTCTCATAACTGACCCCTCCAACTCTAAAAAAAATCAAGAAAGGCCATTCCTATTTAATCTGTTTTTTTTGTTTTGTTTTTTTTCTCTATAAAATAGACATTATCTAAGAGTTTTAACTTCTGCTTAGTATAATAGATAGATGGAAAAATGAATAAAATTTGATTTCACGAAAACATAATCCAATAATATTGTAAACACAATAACTAGATTCAAAGCAATACAGGAAAAAAAGAAGCTTCTGCTTTATTTTCCGGGGTACCACAATATATACAATTTACTTCAACAATTATCATAACACATTGAAGACAATCTGACGAAGGCAAAGAATGAAATTTTCAAGAAATTCAATAAAACTAAACACAAAACGAATTCGAAGAAAATTTCAACCTTTCAAAACCTTCCAAAGTTACAACAAGACTCAGTTAAATCCACCAATGTCCCCAACGAACAACAGACACGCACAAATTCAGTTCAAATAATGGCAGAAAAAAAGCAGAATCAAATGAAGAATACTGCGGAAAATTGAACCAAAGAACGCTAAACCTGCTGGCATTGGATTGGAGGACCGCGCGAGGCCTCCACACAGCGTTTCCCGCACGTTTCCCTCGGGCGGACGTTGAGGAGAACAACGGAGGCTTGGAAGTACGCTTTAGGGAGCTCAAGAAGGCTGCGGGATTGGGACGAGTAAGGGAGGACGAACGGGAGAAGCGCGAGAGAGCAAAGGGAGGAGGCTCGCGCGCCGAAGAGAGCATCGTTTCCCCAGCTCCGATGAGTTCGCTGCTCGCGCTTCGCTTCTGCGGCTTCGAGAACTTCCGGATTTGCTCCTTTTCGGATGAGGATAATTCGCCCAAACGGATCGGATCCAATTGGAAACTAGACCCGAATCGGTTGGGTCCGCTAATTTTTCGAATTTGCCCTCGTTTTTATAATTTTTCGTTTTGGGGGGTTCAGGGCCTTAAAAATAATTAATTCAAAATTGTTTTTAAATTGGTGCGTTCTAAGATACCTTGCCACAGTGCCAAGTTAGCATACCTTAGCACACAATTTACATGCACTTGCACACAATTTCTATAGGGCTGCACACAAATCACAAACGGGCCCGTTTCACACAATCCGGGCCCGTTGCACATAATTTCTATAATCTTGCACCCAATTTGTATAACCTTGCACACATAAGTATGCTACCTTGGGGAATTATACCCAAAGTATCTTAGAATTCACCCTTTTTTAAATTAGTAAACGGATTTTGATAGAAGAAGCCTTCAATCAGGGACCTAGAAGAAATTTTCCCCATTTTTATCATACTATCCAAACAACTCATTCAAACCTGTTTCTTTGAGATTTCATAATCTCTATGGAATCAACCAAGAGTCATGAAGGCTTCTTGGTACTGCGTTGCTTTGCTAAGAGGTTCTGCTTTTTCAGGATCGAGCCCCCTCTCTTACAAATGCGGGAACTCAGGTACATCGAATGGGCTCTGCATGCCTGACCCCATCCTTAACAACCTAATAATAATAATAATAATAATCTATTTGGAATCATATATAACTCCCAGAAGTTCTATGTTCCATATTTCTGAGAGAATAAGTCAAAATTATAGCATCAAAATATCACAAAAACATTTGACAAGGTATCAAACATGTCTCTTCCCAATTCTCAAAACTTGCAAGGGTCTTATGGAAGTTCAAAACATTGCAAATTAATGAGCTCTAGCTGAACACTTTCTCTTGCCTTCGTTTTCTATGACTTCTCCTGCATTCATAGTAGAACACAGTGTGCACAAAATAAACACCAAACTTGACAAGGACATTCATCATCAAAAGAAAAACAGCTCCAATGCTCCATTGATCACCATTACTCTTCTTCTGACCAAACACCATGAATGGCACTTGCTCAAGAACCATCAAAACACATGAGAGCACAAAGCCGAAAAGCTTCCGTCCTTGAATAAGCTCCGAAGCTCTCTCAAGAGCTGCCTGTCCCTGGCAATGCTCCACCACCGACGCAACAACACTCAACTTACAAGCAATATCAGAATGCGCAAACAACACCGGACCGAGCCATGAGAACAATGCCAAGGAACTTAATAAGAGCAAGGCCTCCAATGCAACAACACCTCTTGTTGCCTTAGCGAAGGCGATGAGCATTAGAAGAAGGGAAGATGAGGCAGTGGTGATGAGTTCTAGGTAGAGCAAGGTGATCGCCGGCCTCCGCCATGTCCACCGGACTGTGGAGATTAGCTCTTCCAAAGAAAGGTCTTTGCGGACATAGGTTAAGGTTGACAAGTAGGCAATGATCATGACTGAGAACCTTGAAGCAAGGAAGCTAACTGGTTCTACTTTCATTTCATGGCTTTTTTCTTGCTTGTTGATGTTCTCCACTTGAGAATCTGGACTGAGTTCAGTGAGCAAGAGTAGGATGAGATTGCAGGAGATGAGCACAAGGAGTATGAATTTAGATCTGTTTGCAGGGATGAAGGAGGACTTCATGGCCGGGCTTTGGGGAGTACTCTTGATGAGGTTTCTGCAACAATGAAGGAGGACTAGATCAGAGGTTGTTAATGTTAGCTAACAGTGATGAGTCTGTATGGGTGGTCTTCAATGTTGGCATTGTTTGACTTTTTAATGTTTGAATTTTGCCTTCCATTGTTGACTTCTTATAGTGCATACTTGGTCAAATGAGGAGGGGAGGTATTGGTCTTGTATTTGGCATCTCAAAGTAGAATAACAAATGATTTTAAATCCAAACCATGGGAAAGATGATAATAATATTGCTCTACAAATCCCTGCAATATGATTCAGAGAACAAGTTTAAGGATGACTGTTTTTTTATTAGCTTGTCAAACTAATTCAGCCATTGTACCTCATTGCAGTGAGGAATTAGTTTTCCTCTCTAAGTTCATTAGTTTGGGGAGTTATTGACAAGCTGAGGCTGATAGGTGGTGCTAGAAAATAATATACATTTGATTCAACAAGCAAGGAGGATCAAGGTTCTAGACATCCTGTGTAAGATGGCGACGGAAATTGGAGCTTCAGTGAGGCGTGCTCAGGTCGGAGCAGTTAATCATCCTGAAAACACAAAACAGTACTTGCTGTCAAAATCTTCACTCCAAAACTATAAAAATGTGAGCTGTAAGTTAAAATGTAGATGGAATATCAACTTGCTTAAGATAAATTATAAAAGATATGTTATCTGTATGATGGCAAGGTTCTCACTCACTAGCAAATTTTGTGTCAATGGGTACAAAGGGCAATAACTAGCAACATCATTTGGCACACCAAATTTTGAAGCAGTGAAAGACATCCTAATTCCTATTACAGCCAGTGCAGTCTAACCTCTGATCGGATGCTCTGTGGGTAGAATGAACAAATCTCTATAACCTAATATTGATGCACAAGAGGTCTATCAGCAACTGACTGCTATAGGCTTGGTTCAACAATTTTACTGTATAAATGGTTTACTGGCACCTTTGTTTTCATTCATAGACATGTTTTTTGTTACAGATATGGTAATGTAGGACATTGGTCTAACTCTATTGTTGACACAAAATAGTTCTTGATATGCAATCCAACTAGCTTCTAAAGAACTGCATTAATTTAAGGTCTGCCACTGCTACTTTATAAGAGAATTAAGAAAACATGAACTTCCATAGAATGATCTGGTAAGTTTCCTAAAAAGTAGTCCATGATGGTATTAAGTAATAAACATGATTCCTCAATTTTCTAGTATCAGTCCAAAGCTTGGCAAGATCTATGATTATTTATGATTCAAGTTTCAACCACATCAAAGGCCATTAAAAGAGTCTCAAGAAAACAGATAGATTTACCTAAAGATTAAATAAACTTCAACCCAAAACTCTTTCATCTTCCCATAATCTGCAGGTATCCTGTTTTACCATTTCCGTTAGGCTAAGTTTAAGAGTCTTTATTAGATTATGCAAGAGTTTCCATCTATGTGCTTTCTATACTACACATTTTGCATGATGCCAGTTAATTATTCACAAACAAATATGTCAGTATTTTGCACATCACCATTTTAGTAATAGAAGTGTGACATCTAACTCTCAAAATCCATTCTCTCAGCAGTCTCAACCAAACCTAATACTTCTAGTGCATAGGACAAATCTATTTATTCAGTTCAGATTTGCATAGGACGAATTCTCCCTTGAAAGCTAGATGATTCAACTAATAGTAGTAATAATTAAGAGGATAAAAATAGCAAGTTCTTCAAACTCAAGCAAACTCATAATTCATAAGATCTCGAATTTCTTATCAAGTCATGCTGGGACACTAGATAATCAACACAATATGTTGGTTGTACACTAGCTGAAGTTGTTAATTATAAGACATTTAACATGAGAAAGAAGATTGATCAGATGCAGTAATGAAAGGAAAAGAAAGGGGACCTAGTGTTACACTCACATTAGTTACACGAACAGCATATGATCAATTTCAACATGTGGACAGGAAGATGTATCATATAACTAGTGCTCAATAGGAATAAAGAAGTGTTTTACACATATCATCTGAATCTGCGCGGGTCATTTCACACACATGCAAGAGCCAGAGAACCTATATAGTTGCACTCATGCCCCTAGTGGTTTAGTACTTACGATACACACCTTATTAAGATTTAAGCCCCCAGAGCAATGATGATAGGACCGCCATTCAATATAGAACAAGAAAATTTGACCTTTGTCAGGTCTGGTTTAATCAATTCAGTCAAACAGGTGAGTCTCCTAATGCTATTATGAACATATTACTAAATTGATTTGATAACAGGGGCAAAACCACAAATGTATGGCTTTTGTAGCGAATCCCTGCAATTATAAGTTATATTGACGAATATAGATGCAATTGGGACACTCTGCCCGGGTATTTATACACAATCCAATCAAGGATGAAGAAAACTTATAGCTAAAATTGAGAACAAGCTAGATAACTACAACCACTAACAGCATTATGACAAAGATTTGTTTCTCACTATTCATGTTCCTACAGTAAACAAGTGTTACAAGAAATATCTACTAGCCAAACCAAGTTGTTCGTCAAATCACATACATAAATCACAAGGCAAGCACCTAAAGTCATAACAGAGAAACTACAGAAACATGCTCTGCAGTTGAATGCAAGCTCACCAAGATCTTCATAAATACTCAAGGCTTCTTAAACTTTTAAAGACTGGTAACTAAAGAGCATAAGATGTGACTGACCATTCCATCCCTTGCAGCCTCATCCACTTCAGTCCTTGTAGATAAATTGTCACTACTCTTGCCCCTCCTGCGCGATCTCTTGGAGAAAAGCCTTGCAATCTGCAATTGGGTCTTCGCAATAATCCTTGTTCTCTTAAGCTCCATCTCCCCTCGCTTGATATCTGCCTCCACCCTCATCCTTTCAGAGTCCTTGTAAACCTCAAGCCTAGCTTGCTCGATCTTCAAGATCGAATGAGCCAGCAATCTAATACTCTCAGCCACTTCACTCCCAGATCTTTTCTTCCGCTTAGCACGGTCATTAGCCCTCTCCACCCCATCCGCAACACATCTTGGTGCGCTAACATCACTATCTGTACCCCTGCACACTTTCTTCCCGTGGTTATCACCATTATCTATACAAGCATTCAGATTAACTGGCAATGTATTCGATGCGTCATCTCGGTTGCTATCCTGCAATCGGCCATCAACTTCCATGTCTGCCTCCACCTTTGGTGGAGCCTGAAGATCAACATTATTTTCTGACCTTAGTTGAGCTGGGGAATTCGTTGTCCCTTTCAGTAAATTATCCATCCGTGCATAGAATTGCCATGAAGAACAAGAATTGGGCAGGTGGGCAAGTGCTGACTCAGCTCGGTACCTCTTTTTCATAGACTCGATCTTGTTCTTGCACTGACTTGGGGTCTTGAGGGCTTTGGTCCCAGAGCAACGGACTGATACTTCACGAGCAATGTCCTCCCAGTCACTCCCCTTCAACTTGGCACGGTTGCGGAGCACCCATTTAGACTCATAGAACTCTAAAAGACTCAGAACACCACCCTCACTCCACTCATCCCTCCGGCTCTTATCAGGGAGTCTAGGAGCCGGCAATGAGGACTCTGGCTCCGGAGGAGTAGTTCCAAATCCTTGGGCATTATCCATAACTTTCAAAGGTGTGAACTCACAACAAAAATGAGTTTGGGGAGTAAGAATCACACAGCGGAAGGCCTCATTTTGTAGAAATTGGCATTCTAATCAGGAATTTTCCGATTTGCAAAGGTTTTGAGGATCACATAACAAAGAGAACTAATTCAAATTGTGGAATTTTAAACCAAAAAGGTCCGTCTACCCTACGGACCCAAAGATCAAACAAGAAAAGTCTAAAAGTTTCACTTTCCGACCTCGGAGAATAAAATGAGACATTGGCTTCGCGAATTTTTGTACTTTTGGTGGAAAAACCCCATCTTAGTATGATTTCAATTCACAAACCCACCAATCAAAGTAGAAAGGTCTCATCTTTACGAAATAATGACTATGGACTTCATAGAAAACTAAACACCAAAATAAAAATTCCTAACTTGATGGGATTTTACTCCATGAAACCAAGGATCAAGCAAGAACAAGCCTCAATTTTCTCATTGGAAACTAAATCTAAGCAACGACCAAGAGATTTCAGAGTCTTTGTTGGACAAACCCCATCTTTGATGGATTCTGAAACCCATGGCTCAAAATAACAACAAACACCAGACAAATCAAAGCCCATCCCACCCAGAAAATGATAAATCTCGCACCGAGAAATAAAAATCAACTGAAAAATTGGACTTCATACCAAACTGAGAAGAAATCAGGAGGCTTGAATTCCCTTTTTCTCTCCTCTCTTCGAGCTCTAATGGGAGTTGAATAGAACCCGCAAGTGAGAGAGGGGGAAGAGTGCATCGGCGAATCGCTGTTAAGAGAACAGTGTCCTACCCGAGTAGTACACGTGGCGCTGTCTCGGCCGTTGGATGAGCAGAAGGCCGGTCTCCTGTCAGAACGCATTAGCGCGCGAAGTGGATTCTCCCGTCACGGCCGTTTATAGAAAGTAAACACCCTCACATTACTATGTGCGTATGTCTTTAAAATACCCTAGATTTGCCTCGAGATTGACGATTATCTACAATCCCGAGGCATATATACGGTGGATGATGGGTATTGATATGAGTTTTATGTGAGTAAGAGTGTTATTTAAGAGAGTGGTGGACTTTGACGTCATGGGAATCGCGGTGGGAGGGAGCGGTGGTTTGGTGCGCGGGTCCCGCCAACAAGTCCCAGACTCCCACGGATGAGTGGGGTCCACTTGATACGGATCGGTGGGGCTCCGGTGTTCCGTCTGCCGTCCAAGTTTCCCAAATGGACGGCCCTGATTAGTTTGGAGAAGGATTCCTGATTCATTCATTGAGCCCGCGTAGACTTGTTACACGGACAATTAAGTGTAGCGTTTATCACACTAATTATCATTAATGTTGGGCTAATATATGTACTTTGTACTCTAATTTTTCTTTTATGTTGAAAATGACAACTTAGGTCTTGTTTCATGGTTTTATAATGTATGATATAGTTTATTTTCTTGTTTGTTTTCAGTTTCATTCAAATGGTATAGTTTTCACATGGACTTCAAAAGATATGTATAGAGTGGCCACTCAATCCTGTAGGCTTATCCTCGGAAAACAATGCTACACTTGACCCTCGGTTTGTAAAAGTGGGGATTTGACTCATCCAAAGAAGAATCTCATCTCTCAGCAAGATAGACCATTGGGTGGTTGGTATTTCCATGGTTTTTTTATGATTTAGTAACCATGGTTTTTGATGGATTTTTTTTTTTGACTAAGTTTTTGATGGATTTTCAAACCATCAATTTGGTAGTTTCCTAAAGTTCTAATTTTATTTTGTCTAAAATATTCCTAATAATTTTTATAAACACGAAGTTTATTTTTCAAACATAATATTTCAGTCCTATCTTTAATCTAATAATCAAATAACATAACCCTAATCTCCACTTAACACAAGACGCAACTGTCATTTCCAACCACAAACAGCTTATTAACAATACCATACCATATTATTATTTTAAATATAATTAATAATAATTATAATACCATACCATATTATATATTACTAAAGTATAACTACCGCTCATCGAAACAAGACATTAACGAAGAACAATAACCAAGTGATGGGGATGAAATCCAGCAGAAACCAAATATTAATCCCTAATAAATGAATAATATATGGACCCATTATCATTAGGTCAAATATTTAGAACATGTACTTGGTGGTTGGTTGGAAAGTATTGACTATTCTGAAAGTTTTAAAACATATTTGTCAAATATAAGCATCATACAAATTTAAATATGTATTTGAATATAGATAAACATACCCTTGATAAAGATCACATCACACACCAAACAATAACAACAAAACTAATTAATACATTACAATAAAAATACAAAAAGTGACAAGTAATTTTTGCTTTATTTTTTTTCTTAAAAGTTCTACGGTTGGAGACCATGAGTAATGAGAATAGCTTCTCACTTGTTATATTTTTATGGTAAAATGCATTTTTTATCATTGTATTATAATATTATTCATTTTAGTCACTGTATTATGAAAATATTTATTACGATTCTTGTATTTTCGATGATTTAGCAATTACGGTCCTTAGGGCTAACGTGACAGTCACATGGCATACGGGCTGAATACACATATATTTTAGGTGTAATACCCATATTAGTCACTCTATTATACCTAATCGGCCCTTTTGGATAATTTAAGCCCTGTGAGACCCTCAACTTTTAAGATTGAGAAATATCAGTCCCTAAAGGCGAGGGACCCTAGATCTCAAATTATAATAAAGGGACCAAAAAGACAAATTCAATATAACAGTGGGACTAATTTGGGTATTATTGTGACGTGCCAGCTCAAAAAACCAAACTTTAAATATATTAATTCATGTTAATCAAAAAAATAAAAAAAATCTATTTTTCCTGATTTTTTTAGGGTTTTTTTGCCAACATGTCAACATTACTCGAATTAATATATTTAAAGTTTGGTTTTTTGCCATGTCAGTATGCCAAATCATAATAAAATATATATGTATTCAACCTGTATGTCAGATGGCTGTCATGTTAGCCCTGGGGATCGTAATTGCCAAAACTCCGAAAATATAGAAACCGTAATGAATATTTTGATTATTTTCATAATACAGAGATCAAAATAAATAACATGCTATAATCTAAAAATACATTTTTGCCTATTTTTATTGGTCTAATGCAACGCATCATATCTAGGCAAGAATTCCCCACTTTGCTGTTGTTACCAAGCTGTAAAGGCACCAAACCAAACACACTTATGAACCATGAATAAATCCAATCTCATAAACATACCAAAACTGTGTACTGGACAGAGAAAGCCTCCAGTCACCAGCATTGAATCCTATATAGCCCAACAGCCTGGAACCATGCACTCCTTGGCTTCACTCTGCCAGCCTTTCGAAGAGATCCAATTAGAGGAATAAGATCATACCCCACACAACAATGCAGATAGGAACAATTGAATTTTCAATGTTTGTAGCGAATCTCTTTTGCATGATATTTTTATCTGCTGTGATAAGTTCATATTCAATCCAAAATTTATGCCAGTTCTACGTTTGAGACACATGAGAATAAGCATTTTCTCTAGAACTAACGGCCCATGGGTTAATTGGTATCTGGGTCCCTTACTAAGATGAGGGGTTCTCCAATGGATGAGCCTGAGATTGAATCCTTACTCTTGCAAGGTGAGGGTAGGGATGTCAACGGGGCGGGGATTCACCGGGGGATGCATTCCCCGGCCCCGACCTCGATTTTCCACCCCCATCCCCGACCCCGGCCCCGACCCCGGGTATGGGGAAAAAATTTTCCCCATCCCCGTCCCCGCGGGGATTACCCGGGTTCGGGGATTCCCCGTCCCCGAATTTACTTGTTTACTAATACATACTTTGTTTAATACAAAGTAGAATCAAGTTGCCCTAACTTATTAATTGATTAATTAGAGTTTAAATTATTTTTATATTTATAATTACAAAACTATAATTATAACAATTATTAGTATATTTATAATAACTTTTTATTTAAATACTTATAATATAAAATATACTATATATATATTTTTTTATTTAAATTAAATATTTCGGGGAGGGTATTCCCAAGACGGCCCCACGGAAATTCCATTTTGGCCCGGCCCACCACGACCCCGAAAATCGGCCCGGCCCCCTCGTGGGAGTGGGTTCGGGGCCGGGGCCCATTGACATCCTTAGGTGAGGGTCATACATGGTGTTGTTCTCATGTGAACTAACTTAGGATCGAGCGGCCATGTCTGCATGCATTCCTTGACTTATCTACAAAAGGCGCTTGTTGCCTTTATCACACAAACAAAACAACATTCTCTCTGGATACAATCAAATCTTGAGCAAAAAACTTTCAGAGATTTTGTAATGAAACACAAATGTGTTTCAATCCTCTACTTCCCAACTATGGAGAGCAGTGTGTCATTTATCCTCTAATTCTATTGAAGCTTCCAACCTCCACATCCCTCTTATTTGCATCACCAGTAGGAATTGTTGGAAGCCCATCTCATTTTGGTCTTTATTGTAGGCTTTTTCTAAAGTTTAAATTTGTTTCAAAATACTTAAAAAGACTATTTGAAGTGTTAGTCTCACAATAATTGGAGTAAAAACTTCCACACACATTATATATATCTTTATTCTAAAAGCTTCTAAACTTGTTTTGTCGAAAGGCCCTCTCATATGTATACATTATACGCACACGAATGCCGGATTGATTTGTGATATTAATTTTTTCCCCTATGTTAGTTTAATATAACTAACACAACTAATAAATGAGTCCTAAGTTTGTGACGATGGACTCTCTTGTTAAGAAAAATCTAACCTTCACCAAGGATGATTAGCCACAAATCCCTAAACAATGAGACTTCGCAAGTAAGCTACCAAGAGTAGCAGTTGCGACTTTATCTTTATCATCATTTTTGTATCACACTCTAATTTGTACTGCTTTCTCTTATTTTAATAAAACATAATTTATTTATTTTTATAAAAAAAAACTATTCAAGTATGTTGCTCATATTTGTTGTATGAATAGTGACAAAAAGACAAATATCGGAGTGAGCGGCCATGCGGAGGGACACCAAATAGGATTGGGGTGCGGGGACAACACCACCGCTGTACAAATGAATTTACTAGTTTGAGTCATATTTTAATTATGATTAGGGATAGAATTGATTTAGAGATAAATGTTTGAGTCTTATTCATATTAGAATAGGAGGTATCTCTAGAGAGCTATAAATAAGGCTTTTGTTTATTGAGAGAAAATATCTCTGATATCACATTATTTTCTCTGGTATCCTATTGACTCTAATAGTAAAATTTTCGTAGCTTATTCACGTGAAGATAGGCGCACTGTAGAACCACATAGTGTGCTTTTTCTTCATGTTTTCTTTATTGTTTGCTTTTATTTATCTTTTTTTTTTTTTTGAATAAGGGGATAAACCCCACCCACCCAGATAGGACACGCGCAGGCAGGACTATCACTGGGCTATATTACTAACCCGAGTGACTACTAAATCTCGCACGCTCCGTCCACAGTGAGGATTCAACTGATTCTACTACCAGGGATCGGAGGAGGACCTGCTTGGATTCGACCGTGGTCTTTGGTACGCTTTTATTTATCCTTATTGCCGCACTCGTCCACAACAAAAACTTATGTTAAATCTCAATTTTTAAAACTTTTTTGAAATTTTTATTTTTATTTTTAATTATCTCATTTATGCTCATAAAACTGTAACCTGCAAAATATACATGTATATATAGAGAGAGACTTGTGGTTACTGGTTACAGACTCTCAGATGCGTATAAACAAATAACAGTGTTTTCTAGGGCTATAGAAATAAATATGGTTTCTAGAAGGATAGAATAACAATTTCTCATTTTTGTGGGGATATGCAAGAAGAGAAAAAAAACTTTTATTAAAAAAATAAGAAAAACAAAACTTTTAAATACTTAAAAATAAGTTCCCACCCACATGTCTAAATTTAAATAAAATAATTTTAATGATATTCACACAAAATATAAAATATTAAAAAGAAAAATAAATCTCCGGGGAAACCCCAAATCTCCCCCGATCAGGCCTCAATTCGCTCTTCCCCGCAATCTCTCTTTCCAAATTCACGCAATGCTTGCATTCGTGAATTTGGTGGCAGATGTATCGTGAGCAGATGCATCTTCTTTCTTTGTTTTGAAGAGCGATCTGTTGTTTCATATCCAGTTTGCTGCTTTGCGGGTTGGGGCGCTCTCTGTGGCCAAGGATTCAGAAAGGTATGGGGATTTTGGAAATGATAATGCCGTGTTTGGAGTTATAATTTATTTTTCTGTTTGGGATTTTTGTTGGTGTTGTGGAATTTTTGTTTTCTGTTTCATCTTCTTTCTCTTCTGCTTGTACTGTTATTATATTTTTTAATTATTCATTGTATGAAGAACATTGATTTTTTTTTATATATATATAAATTTGTATTGCTTATTCTTTGGATTCATTTGGGGAAATAAGAAATAGAGAAGCATCATCATTGAAGTTCATTCAAGTTAATCAAATCGGGAATTCCATTGTTATTGTTACTGATGATTGATGTTGATTTGGTGAGAGTCTAAAGTGTCGCTTTGTTCTCAAAGTATATTTAGTGTGTGCTTGATTTGAGGAGAAAATGGAGGAAAAGAAATATCTAGGGACAGCTGTTTTTTTTTTTATGTTTGATTGGATTAAGAAAATTCGCGAGTAATTTTTTCCCATTAAGTTTCCCTTATTTTCTATTATTTTCCTTGATATTCCCTAAATCCAAACAAGTTTTAGTACTTGATTAGGAAGTAGCTAAAAAAACCTGGGAGGAAATTAAGCACAAATTATTATAAGCTTGCTTCATTAAGGGGAAGGGTGAGAAAAGGGTAAAAATGAAATCTGTTCATGATCATGTCTTTCCACTCCCTGATTACTTATTCAATATAAACTTTCTATATCACTTAATATCATGTGAAGTTATACCTTTGTATTTACCTAAATACTCTGAAATTTCTACCCTTTGTGGCTCTACTAAATCATCTATGATGATGACTCTTATTTTTCATATAATTTGAGTTGATTGTGGGTATTTTAGAGTTCTGAAGAATGATTTCTATTGAAAATTGAAATATCTCTAAGAATTTTCTTTGATAATCCTAGTTGCTTTGATGTATCTCCAAATTGAACTGCAAGTAAACAAAAAAAAAATGTTAGAAGTATACTGGCGGACTTATCTTTCAGGATCAAGTGCGTGGTACGCCTTTCTTGTATCATGAACCTGCATCAAAATTCTTATTGAACCTGCTACTGTTATCATGTGGAATTTAATTTTTCATGGTATGGTTTTGTAACCAATAGAAGATTCGCTGTGATATTACAAAATAATTTAAATGTAGGATAATCATTGTCACCAATTCCAAAACCGATCCTATTCATCTTTGGTGGTGGAATGCATGACAGTGTAATTTTTTGTTTATTGTCTTTTAATCAAAGTTCTATTCAGAATATACATCGCATCTTGCGTGATTAATCATACATTTCACATAAGATTTATCAAACTTCTCTCCGGATACTAGTTATGTTCTAAGAGCTCATTGAATCTGTTATAGTTCATGAGTTGTAAACAAGTTAATTTGAATTAAAAATTATCAATTTATCTGGGGCTAAGCTTATTTTCTGTTGGTAATGAATTTTTTTTCTCCATACTAGGTTTTTGTGTGAGTGTGCACGCGGGCACGGTTGGAAATGTGATTTCTAATATTTTTATTTTGTTGATTTCAAATCTCGGAACTTCTGAAACATTTTATTTCATATTTTTCTGAATAATAATATTGTTCTTTTTGCCATTAAAAATTCAATCATGAGAAATAATCAATATTATCATTTGGCTTAATCATCCATCCCAGCTTGCCTTTTTCTTGATCTCAGGATTGGTTCTTCATAGCAATGAGAAAGTCCACAGAAAGTGCAAGAATGATTGGCTTAGGACATTATATTATGATGTTAGTGAATGAGGGTTGTTGACTCCTTTCTGCTGTCTTGTTTCACCCTTTAAATTATTAAGCAAAGTCAAAATGGTAACTGTTAATAGTATCAAACAATTACACTGGTGGTTTGCCATTTTGGATAGCCTTTGGTTCTAAGGAGAGAAATTACTCCTTTCTGTAGTTGCTTGGATAACGTGCATCCAAGGTCTTTGCATGTTGGACACTTGGTATATCTTATAGCCATGGTTTTCAAAAGCTTTCGAGGCTTACGCCTCTGAGGCTTAAAGGCTTAGAGGCTCTCACAAAACGCCTTAGAGGCTTGCGCCTCATAGTGGGGGAACCGAGGCTTAAGCCTCGGTTGAGTGAGGCTTACGCCTCAGAGGCTACGCCTCAAAGGCGTTCGAGGCTTAAGCCTCTATTTTAGAATCTTTTTTGAAGATGTGGAGAGGTTTGGAGCCAAGGCCGACAATGGCAAAGGTTTTGATGTCGCCACAGTAGGCTCCCATCTCGATAAACAACAACACTGATGACAATCTGGATTCTTAGACCTTGTACCATGCCTTCTTAAAAATAAATAAATAAATAAGAACATTTTTTATGTCATGTAATTATATTAATAAATATAATGAAATAAAAAATCCAGAATAGGAAGATGACAACATGTGAAAATCGAGTTAAGATCCTTCACTTCATGGAAACCCTACTATATTAACATATAGTTATGTGACACTTCCTGGAAAGTGTCAAGCTTGTGCCGTGATTTTATTTTTTCTTAGAGTATGCATATTATGGGTGTTTTTATTTAAACTTTCCTTATATTTTGTCTTCTATAAATTATATTATGGGTGTTTTTATTTAATGTATTTGAGTGATGATTTTGCTTTCTTACTATATTTTGTTTTTTTATGAACTATATTGTGGATGTTTTTATTTAATGTACTTGAGTTATTGACATTCTAATATATATTGCTATTTTTTAATTTATTTTTGAGGCTTACGCCTCGTCTCGCCTCAAGGCTTACGCCTCGAGAGGTTAAAGCAAAACGCCTCGGTACCCGTTTTCGCCTTTTAAAACCTTGCTTATAGCTTGACACTAAATTATCAAATTCTCTTAATATAAGCTTCTTAAATTACATTATTTTATTATGATTATCACTAGGTGTTTTGCAACAAGTTATTTGTCAAATGCTACTGTAGATACATCGTCATCTGCAAGTTCTCCATGGTTGCTTCTTAATTCTGAAAATTATCCACCTTCTTATTTTGTAAGTTGTGTTTGATTTTTCTCTGTTAAAACTATCACCAAGTAACGTTTGTGGATTGGGTATAAACCTATTGTAGCTTTTCTGAATGTAAACATGATATTTGGTTATTTTCTTGTATGAAATAGTTATAATCATCACTTTTGCCTTCGAGAAATTTGTTCATTCACAAGTAGATACCAAGTAATTCAAATTTAAACCACTGGATGCAGAAAACCAACCAACATATTATCATTATTTTATTTCAATGAATAAATGAGGATTGGTTTGCATAACCATGAACTGTGACATGTTGTTTGAGGGATAATACCCACCATTAAGTTGCAATTGACTTTGGTTTGCATACGCCCCTGTTTAAGAACTTCTCTACAATATGCTTTACGCATTGTTGAAAGAATAACTGAATTGTTCATGATGACTAATCTTGATTTGGAGTGCATGCATAGCACCACTTTACTGTCAATTGTTTGTTATTTGTGAAGATGTTTCCAAAGCTAACTACATTTCTAGCAACAACTAAATTTCTTGATTTCCTCTTATTTTTTTATTCAGGGTATTGTTTATAAGTGCATGATCACATATAATGGCTTCTACAAGTTTGTTAGCGAATGGCAACATGAAAAAGCCCCTTTTCTCTTTTGGGGTTATATCTGATGTCCAGTATGCTGACATTCCAGATGGCCGTTCATTCCTTGGCATACCTCGGTACTATCGGCACAGCATTCTTGTTTTGCAAAGGGCCGTCGATAAATGGAACAACCACACGGAACTCAAGTTTTCTGTCAACTTTGGAGACATAGTTGATGGGTTCTGCCCCAAGGAGAAATCATTAGAAACAGTTCAAAATGTCATCAATGAATTTGAGAAGTTCAATGGCCCTGTATATCACATGATTGGCAACCATTGCCTCTACAATCTCCCAAGGTGTAAATTAGTGCCTCTGCTGAAGATGCCGTCTATCCACGATTATGCATATTATGACTTCTCCCCATCCCCTGGGTACCGATTTGTTGTGTTAGATGCGTATGACATTAGTGCCATTGGTTGGCCAAAGGATCATCCCAAAACTATAGCAGCCATAAGAACCTTGCAGGAGAAGAACCCGAATGCTGACAAAAACAGTCCCACTGGCATGACGGGCCTTGAAAAGAGATTTTTGATGTTCAATGGAGCTGTTGGCAAGGAGCAATTGGAGTGGCTTGACAACATTCTTCAGGATTCCACCAAGCAACAGCAGAATGTGATTATATGTTGTCATCTTCCTCTGGATCCTAATGCAGCGGCAGCAGAAGCTCTCTTATGGAATTATGACGAGGTAATGGAAGTAATTCACAGATACAAATGTGTGAAGGCTTGTTTAGCTGGACATGACCATAAAGGCGGGCATTCGGTTGATTCTCATGGTATTCATCACCACGTCTTTGAAGCTGCCCTAGAGTGCCCTCCTGGCACAGATGCATTTGGTTTTGTTGATGTCTATCATGACAAGATAACCCTTTTTGGCACCGACAGGATGGCCACCATGGAGATGGTGTTTGATCCATGATCGCTTTATAATATTTGTTGTGTTTCATAAAATCCATATCCATTCACAGCTTGTTTCTGAACTTGATACTGGTTATACTTGTGCAGAAAAAACTTATACTTTATTACTGGATTCAATGCAAATTGATAGGATTGATCTTCCTTCGACTTCGGTATGAAATTCTGTGATAGAAAATATCCAGTAAAGATGCATTCTTATGCCTCTGTTTAGAATCAAAATCCAGGTTTCTGCCAGGGAGTTCTAAATTCTGTGTATATCCCCATAAATATTAAGTAATATTTATATATCCTCAAAAACACTGTTATTTGTGTATGTATCTTTATATGTTCAACATATTTATATTCATGTTAGTCACTGTAATTTCTAATAAGATAAATTAATTTAATTCACTGGAAACCTCAGTGTCATTCTCTGATACAGATCCTATTCAATGGAAAGTTACACAAACCTAATGTTAATATGAGTTAAATGTGTCATTTTCAAAATATTTCTGATTTTCTAAATAATTTATTTACATTTTTGTTTCTCAAAAAAGAAATGATAACTATAATGATAGACATGCATCAAAGATATATATTTTTAAATTGGATTAAATAATTCTAATGCAACTCATAATAATACTCTCTGTTATGTATTATTTCATAATCATTTTAAATTAAAAATGAACTTAATCAAATATCTTGATAAATATAATTTATTTATTTTTCTCATGCTACAAAATAGATATAATTTTCACTTAGGTCCCAACTCTTATTAATATTAACTCTTATTTCATAACCAACATAGAAAAGTTCTCCTGTTCGTGGATATATCAATATATTAATATTAATATTATTATGTGTCAAATATGTCATATTATATTTTTGGTAAAAAAAAATAGAAAATTTAGGACTAAAATTTTATTCTTCATGATGCAAGTTTTTTTAAAAGTATCATGAGCGCAAAACAACCTGGAGGTTATGGGTTCGAGTCATGAAAAGAACCTCTTGTAAAAAAAGAAAGGTAAGACTATCTACAATAGACCCAAGTGATCAGACCCTTTCCCAGACCCCGTACATAGCAAGAGTTTTATAGCACCAGGCTGCCTTTTATAATGTAAGATTTTTCTTATAAAGTAATTGGCTCAATTACTAAGACCCAAATCTAGAAATACATTAAAAGTTTAATCTCAACCAATCACCTTGAGTGAAACATCTTTAATCAAGTTTATTTCTTGGGAGTTTACATCATCTACTTTTCAAACTCAACTTGGTTCCATACCTACCATTTTGAGTAGGGAAAGCTTGTTACAATAATCAAAAGCTTGATTAGGCATTTCAATTCCCCCAAAAACATTTAAAAAGAAAAAAACAACTTTAGAAAATTATGTTGAAGATTGACAGGAAATCAGCTGGAAATCAGCTTGAAGACCTTGAAGATTGATTGGAAATCAGCTGGAAATCAGCTTGATTGAAGATCTTGAAGATTGAAGATTTTCTTGATTGGAGGATTCCTTAGTTAGAGGATTTCTTTAAATTATTTGAAATATTTCCAGATTATGTAATTTTCTTTCCTTATTTTCATTGTTAGGTGAAGTTCTATAAATTGTAATGAATTCTTTCAAGTGAGTATAAGTGCGAAATTATGAAATGAAATAAAAAACTTTTCAACACGTGTAGTTGTTTAAATCTGTTTGTTAGTGCTTTTTCATTGCAACTTTCTCGCAACTTAACTCCTGCTTTTCTTTCTGCTATGCAAGTCGTTTTACGTATTTACAACTTTCTATGCAACTTTCAACAAATTAATGATCATGTCTCATTAAATAATAAACTAATAATAATATATAAAAAAACACAACCAAAAACAACTCGCAAAAATGATCATGTTGTAGATCAACTTTGGCTTTTAATATTTGTTGGCTTTCAGCAAATCAATGATCAATATCCAACAAGACAGGAGGAAAAGGAAGATTGGAGGAGGACACATCCAAATACAAAATGTTCAAACAAATCAGTCCATAAGCTCAAGCCATCAGGTACAAATTACTTCAAAAGAGACAAGTCAAACATTTTAATTTCCCCACATAAACAAATCATCATCATATCCTTTGAGCACATCTAAGAGCCACTTAATTAATTAACCTTAATCTTCAATTATCCCATTCCCCCCATACATTAAGTTTGTGTTATAACTTGGCCCCATAATATCTTCTTAATGAGTCACAACCAGCTTCCCCATCCTTTGGGCCATCCTAAAAGCCTTAACTATTGAAAATATCCTAAAGTTATGACTTTCATTGCCAGCCAAACCTAGTTGACTTTGATCACAAAGCTTAATTAGTTTGGCTATAAATAAGAAGGGTTTTCATTTTGCCTCATTCATCAATATCACTCACTACTCACCAATCAGGTCTTCAAGAAGAACATCCACCACCGCTCACTGCTGTTGAAGTTCCAAGGGAGAGGAAAAGATGGCCGTCTTTGCTTCTTCAACTTTGTTTCTTCTTCTTCTCTTAGTTTGCTCTGTGGGAACCGCTGTTGGAGGAGTTCACTTCTCAACACTTGCTCGTACTCTCAATGTCACTGCATCTCCTAAGCAAGGACAAGGTTTCTTTCTCTCTCTCTTTTTTTCTTTTTATTCTTTTGTGTGATAAGATATATATAAGGATGAACATATATATGGAAAAAAAAAATACAAGGAAAAAGTTCTTTTTTTCATTGGAATGAAGAGAGATTTATATATGTGTGTGGGAGTTGGGGTAGTTTATAAATATGAAGTAGTAGTACTTGAACAATTAGAAGAAAACGTGCTGTGCTGATGGATTTCATTAATCTTCTATGTGTTTTGCACTTGTTTAGTTTTGGTCAACAACTTGTAATCATAGAGAAGTCTTTGTGTAGTTTTGTTGAAAAGATTCATGGCATTTACTGAGGAAGAACACAACTAGTACCATCGATTACCAACGGCCTCTTGGTCTACTGATATCAGTCCCTTCATGTGTAGGGCGTAGATAGTTAGGATATACTTAAGATCGAACCCCCATAATCACAAGGTGAGGGCACACATGCAGGAGCCGTGTTGCCCGCCCCTACTTACCTCACGGAAAGGGGGTGTTTGTCCTTTGTAAAAAAAAAAAAATTAGATAGATATAATTCTTGAAAACTGATACTTGTTCTTGTTCTTGATTGAAATGGATATCTTCAGTGCTGATGGCTGGAGTTGACAAGATAAGAGTTTTCTGGGGATTAAACCAGACGGTAAAAGCCGGAACCGACGACGCATATAAGAAGGTGAAGGTGAAGCTGTGCTTTGCTCCGGTGAGCCAGGAAAACCGGGGATGGCGCAAGACTGAAGATGATCTGAAGAAGGACAAGACATGCCAGTTCAGCCTCACAACACAACCCTACACCAAGAACCCTAATCCAAGCTCCTTTGAGTACACTCTTGAGCGTGAGCTCCCCACAGCTACTTACTTTGTGAGGGTGTTTGTGCTTGATGGGAGTGATACAGAAGTGGCCTATGGACAAAACACTGATGCTCAGAAGACTACAAACTTGATTCAAGTTATTGGGATAACAGGTCGGCATGCATCACTTGACATTGCTGCTGCATGCTTCTCTGCTTTCTCAGTGGTTTCATTGATCTTTTTCTTTGTGAAAGAGAAGAGGAAGGGTAGTAAGAACTAAGTGCATTAATTTGCATGCATGGTTTATATATATATGATGATGAGAAACAAAAAGGGGAACCAGTGTGTCTTCCTTTTGTTCCTTTGCTTAATTATGGTGAATGTTGACTTGGTTTTTATATATATAATGAAGTGTACTGTGTGATTGAGTATTAATTAATTAGGTTTTTTTTATAAATGAAAGATATCACTTTGTTAAATATTTGTGACCTCTCTTTCTATTTGCTCATCTGGAATGATATCTGATGTGATGTGATGTTCAACTCTTCCAATTAGTTTTAGGGAGAAAGAAACTGTATAAAAGAAAGCACATAGCCGAAGTTTTGTAGCACCGGACTGCCTTTTATTTAAAGAAGACTAATTAAAGAACTTGAGTTGTTGAGTGATTGAATCTAATATTATGTTATATGTATGATATGAATCCTCAATCTCTTTTTGTTTTTATGAGAGAATAAATTAGCCAATTTTCTTTATTAAAGTTGAGAACTTTAAAAAGTTATAAATAAAAAATATATATAATTAAAATGTGAAAACATGAAACTAGTGAGCATATATCTAAAAAGAGAAAAATGGTCCAAAAATTCTAATTACAATGACTCTTAAAAGAAAGAAAGAGGTAGGTGTGAGAATGATCTCAGATCCCTACCATCCCTTGGCCACCATAAAAAGCCTCACCTCCTAATTAATGAGGTTTCAACATTCAATCAGTTTGACCATTCCATCTAATCTCACTTTCATCAATCACCATTCAGACATTTGTGTATACATTCAGTGTCTATTAGTAAACAAGAAAGAAAAAAACCAATTCAGAATTTCAAACCAAGCAAACAATGGCCATCTTTTCTCCTGATTGTCTATTACCTTAAAAGTACTTTTCTCCAACACCAAACTCTTCTCATCACTGCACACTCTCATGCAAACATGGACCATAGTTTTTCTTTGAAGAAAATACTTCTACTGTATTTATTCTGCAGTTTGTTAATCTCAAAGCAACCTTGATTTTGTGGTAGTATGCTTTTTTTTTTTTTACAAAGGCCATAAAGACCCCCCGTCAAAGAGGCCACGCCAAAGACACCTGCAAGTAAACGCTGCTAGCCCCCATCTACTTGCAATTCGAGGGTCTCGAACTTGCAACATCCGCGCAAGAATCGAGGCCCGCGCCTTACAAGCGAACCCGGATACCAATAGACCGAACGGTCGTTGGTTGTGGTAGTATGCTTAATTATCCATATCTCCATGGTGTCATTGATCTTTATAATGGAGAAATATACATGTAAAAGCAAATGGTAGACTCACTCTACTATTAAAATCAGAGAGTGGAAATTCAAAGGAACAATGAAGGGATCATCAGGATTTACAAAGATCTAAAGTTAGGGATTGCCGACTAAAAGATGACAAGAATTGTTGAGAATATTCAGTAATGATAAAAAAGGTTGCAATATATAGGTTTTAGTAGAAGTCTCTAGAGTCTAGTCTACATATGTATAGAAAGTCCTAGAAGAACAAGAGAATGTTCCGAGAGGGATATAGATACAAATCATTTCTATAATAGTGTACATATGTATGAAAAACCCAAGAATAAGAGAATATTCTAAGACAAATCTAGATACAAATCAATCTTTTAATACCAACCATATTGCTTTCCGTGGTTCCGTCTGCTCATCTTCAATTGGCTTGGTTGTCCCCATGAGCAGGTTCCTCTTCAAAGATCTTGTCGCCTCGTCTAGCTTCCCTTTAGGTAGGTATGTCTACGACGAATTCCAATCTTTTTTTTAAGAGGTTCTCCGCCACCACCAGCTTTGGTCGTTTTGATGGGTGGGTTACACCAAACCAGAATAGCATAAGAAAACACATTGTTTTCTTTGGAAAATTTTGATGTTCCTTTGATCCAAATGCTCCATCAAATGGTCATGACAACTATATCCCACCCCCACTGAAAACTTCAGTGTACCTTCCTTGTGATGTTATTAGGACCCCATACATCCCTTGTGGATATTGGGGCCAAAGATAGACCGAAGAAGGTCATTTAATGGGACCATATACTAGCTACATAAAGGGTAATTATGAGATGTGTAATTGTTTCGTTAGCCGAATTGAACATTACAATTTTGCTCCTCGTTCCACTGTCTCTTGTGTAGATTATTCAATGTGAGAATTTTATTCTCCTTTGCTAGACATGCAAAGAGTTTTATTTTGAAAGGGCATAACATAGTTCAGAAGCTTTGGTTCAGCTCACTCTTCACTTCTCTATCAACTATAAACATAAGAGTTTTGATACCATGTCAGAATTAGAGAATCAAATAGAAATATGAGATAAATGAATTATTCAATTCATTAGTTTTCAATTTTGAGAATAAAGTAATATTATAAAATGAGATATTCCTCAGAATATTTCAAAGATATGCTCCAATATTTTTTTATAATCAATTCATTATTTAAATATATATTAACAAGTCTAAATCTCAGTTATCTTTTTTAAAATGATGTGAACTTCTTTAATATTTCCTCTTTTCTTTTGTTGGCAAAAAGGAATTTGGCTTTGACTTTTTTTTGGCATTTTTTCATCGGTTTTCCTACCACACTATATGGAGCTTATATATATGCATGGTGCACATCAATCTCTCTCCTTTTCAAGTTTTTCATTGAACCTAAAATTTGTAAGTTGTTAAATTGGCCCCTGCAACCAATTTTTCTTAGAGTTTAGATTTTTTAACTTCACAATTTTTTTAAAAATCATCATTATACATTCTATATGGACGTTGTAAAGCCAAGCTTGATTGGGTTAGATCCATCTCGAGCCGAGCTTGAGCTCAAAATTAGATTAAAATGATTCATCTCAGTTTGATTTTAATTTCAAAAGTTTGAGGTTGGTTTGATTTAGTTCAAAAATTAAAAATTGATTTATAACTTGAGTTTTTTTATACTTATACATAATAAAAAAAATATAAACTATATAATATTTTTAATAAATAAAATTTATAGTTTAAAATTTCAATTTTTTCCTAAATTAATGATTATATATATAATAAATATTTTTAATATGTCAAATAATATCATAAAAGAAACATTCTACAGGGACAATTATATAGATTATAATATAAGAAAAATTAGTTATATACCCCTCAAAAATTTTATAATTATATATTTATCCCCGAAAAAATTATAATTGTTTGTATTCCCTTGAAAAATATGTTGAATTGCGTATATGCCCCTACTATTAAGGGTTAGTTGACAGAAGTTAACCGGATAACCTTAACCATGGTTACAACTTAGGTTAAGGGTTGGAAAATGTCTGAAATAACCCTCTTTATATATTTTAAGTATTTTAAATTTTAGATTTTTAAAGGGGTATTTTTAAATCTACAGTCAAACAAATTTTTCAGGGGTATATATGCAAAGGGTATAATGGTCATTTTACATGACTACCGTTTGTTAATTGACAGTTTTTCATCTAATTTTAACCTTAGGGGTATATACATAATTTTACCTATTATAATAATAGGGGTATGTATGTAATTATGTTTTATTCATGAGTAAATACATAATTTCAAAATTATTCAGGGGTACACCTGCAAAAAACCCTATAATATAATATATATACATATATATTATAAGGAAATACATATTCTAGGGCAGTCACATTCACATTCACCCAAGAATAACACTGAAACATGAACACATTAGACAAAAATACTTTTTATCAAAAAAATTACACAAAAGTAGGACAAAAGTAGGGCAGTCAACTGATCACACAAACTTAAGGTTGTTTAATTGTGATTGAAATATACATTCAAAAAAACAAGGCCAGAGTGAACCTATACAAGGCCAGGATGAAGTATGGTTAAACAACAATTCTCTCAGAATTCCCCACTATAAATAATTTAGAAAGAAAAGTGGCCGTCGTTCTCAAGCGCGAGATCAAAATCCACCAAGTCCCTACGTCGCAGAAGGGGAGAGGTTAAGGAGGGTGGATGAGAGGAGGTGACGAGGAGGAGGTCAGGGGTGAAGACGGAGACGTAGATGAGGGCAGAGAAGATGTTGGGTTTGAGACATAGAAATCATTGGTTCAGGGAGTTGATGTCGGCGCCAGCGGAGATGAGGGCGGAGAGGATGTGGGGGCGGGGTCTAGCGACGGAGCGGTGGAGGAGGAAGGCGAGGTCAGCAGGAGGAGGCAGCCTTGGAGATGAGGGAGGTGTTGAGGGTTTTCAAAGGAGGAGAGAGGAGGAGGGTGTGGAGGACGTGAGGGTTGGTGAGGGAGATGGGGAGGGAGAAGAAGAGGCAGAGGAGATTGAGGAGGGAGACGGAAACGAAGAAAAAAAGGAGGGGAGGGGGAGGAGGTCGGCCGGGGAGAGAGACAGGGAGGCGGGATGAGGTTCTCTTAAAAGCAAGTTTCAGGATTAAAAATCTAACTGTTAATCTAGGACGTCCCTAGACTTCTCTAAATTACTAGCCCCGCCTCATCCTATCACTACTTATATATAGTAAATATATATAAATACATATTATCTTTTTTATATGTGTTTTAGATATATCTTGATTTATCTATATATTTTAAACAATATATATATATATATATATATATTAAATTATCTTGTCCTCAAAATACATATATATATATGTACATATAAATTTAAAAATTATATATATCTATATATATTTAAAACACATATAAAAAATATAATATATATATATATATATATATATATATATATATATATATATATACACACATTTATTATATATAAATAGTGATAGGATGAGGGCCATGAGGCGGCACTATTTGGCCCTGTCACTGTTTCAAACTTTCTTTTCTTGGGTGTGTATATCTAAACAGAGAGAGAATTTTTGTATAATAGTTTTGGTATAATGGGAAAGCGTGGGGACTCGTCGGAGAACGCCATTGAAAGCCATGAAGCCGTAGTGCCCGCTGGCAATGAGGCCACGCTAGAGCTCACCATCGTCGCCGCCGACGGCCTCAAAGACACCACCTTCTTCCCAAAATCTCGACACTTGGCCACCGCGTGGATAGACCCCCGCTTCAAGAAATGAACCAAATCCCTCTCCCGAAATCCCAAGCTCCATTTCCCCATTTCCCTTGAAGCCCTTCAAAACCCTAGCTCATCCCTCACCATCCAACTCCTCTCCTCCCGGATCCCCTTTCGCACTAAGAAGCTGCTGGGATCGGCGACGCTTCTGCTTTCCGATTTGAGGATCGGCGGGGATGTCATATTGGCGGCTCTGCGGAGGCCTTCTGGTCGTGTTGCGGGAACTCTCTGGATATCTGCGCGTGTGATGTGGTTTCTTGGGGTTGCTCTGGCGGTCCCAAGAGTATTAGGGGAGGTTGAGGGATCTGAATTTCTCCAGAGATTGGAGCCATCAGCACCACCATTGCCGGTGAATGATGGACACAGAGCGTGGAGGAGTTTCTTGGTTGGATTGGTTAGTGGAACTGTGGCGGAAGCTTGTGTCTTCCTTTTTGGGGGCGTTTGGTTGGCGGAATAGGAATGGGAATGGGTATGGGTATGGGATGAGGGGGAATGAAAAATAGGGGAATGAAAACTGTGTTTGGTTGGAAGGGATTGGAATGGTAGTTTATTGGGAATGAGAAAAGTTAAAGAGGAGATATGTGATGAAATGACTATTATGCCCCTTATGTAAATAACTAATATTATATGTGAGGATAATATGTTTGTTAAACAATAACTATTTTTAAATATTTAAATATTATAATAAATTAATTATTATAAATAATTATTTTTAAAAATTATTTTATATATTTAATTATTATGAATAAATATTTAGTAAAACTCTTATAATTTATTAATTATTAATAATTTTAAAACAGGAGTTCATTGAGCAATAAAATTTCTAACTTAACTTTAATTTTCATTGGAATGAAGATAAATATATACATATGTATATAATAAATATATACAAATATCAGGGCAAGAACATACTAACTTTAATTTTCTACTACAAAAAATGATGTAGTAATTAAAGCACATTTCACTATCTTTAATTTCCCTTCATCTCAGTTCTGCAGCACTTCAGGTTGAGTTTCTTGAAACTTAAAAATATAATTGTGCATTTTCTTATTTTTTTCATTTTGTGAATATGAATCTTTTGTGTTTAAAATATTTGATGTAAAAACATTGCATTAATGAAAATATCAACACGTAAATGTAAAAGAAGATACAAGGGTAGTCATAAAATTTTGAAGCCACATATTTATAACCAAGATGTGTTTTGTCAGCCTCTATACATTGTATTTTCATGTGTATGACTGTGAGGCCATGAACTCTATTGCCTTTGATGAGATTATTTGTTTCATCTCAAACATTCCCTTTGCTGTACTTCAAAGAACAATTCAAATTACAACAATACATTCCTGAAATGGTACTTCAACAACATTCAACTAAAATTCAATGAAAAGACTGGATTTAAAAATACTACAATCATGTTCATACACTGGAAAACCAACATCTAAAGACCTCGACAATAGAATTCAACCGTCAACAAAAGATTACAACAAACAACAAAGTTCATAAGAAATGTCCAACATCACCAACTGAAATGACATAACTAATACCATCACATATTAGGTGGGGTAAATGACAACCTTGTTAAAAGGTGCTGACAGAAACGCAACCTCCTGTTGTCGGGCAACTTCAGAAAAATTTGCAGTTCATCGTCATCTTTGCTCAAAGCTCGTAAGATGAACATTGCCTCATCCTCTGAAAGACCTTCAATCTCAAAAATTTTATCAAACAATATATTTTTCCTCTCTTCAATGGCCTTCACACGGGCCTCTTCACGAACAGCAACTTCAGCCATGGACTTTAATCCTGGACCAACCATTTCCACAAAATTGTGAAAATTTTGGGATATTTTCTCCACTGATGGATCCACGAGACTTTTCCTTTTTCGACGTGCTCTTGAGGTACCTGCATCTGAGACCATAGGCGATGGAAACTGATTAGGTTCAGGCGTAGGCATAGAAAACTCATTAGTTGCCATTGGGTCGAGGCCCCCATCTTCATCCAAACTGATGTTCTCATTTAGATACTGTTCGGCATCATCTCCAATATCCCCTCTTACCTTTGCCATGTGCTCTATCTCTTGCGAAGAGGCAAGGTCATTGAAGAAAGGAAAAGCTTTTCCATAAAGACCGGATGCTTCCTTATGGGTCTGCATTGCATTAAAAATTAAAGTTAGTAATACAAAAATCATATATAGCTCATTACGTAATTAACATAATTACTAAAGAAAATTATGTATACCTTGACGTAGTCATCATATGCACTTTTTTCACATTCGATAGTGCACCTTTCGTAGTTCCAAACAAAACCACTTATTTGTAGTAGATCGGCGATTGCACTAGTCTTGCTTCTTAATAATTTGACCCGAGACTCGATGTTTGGTACGGCCTTCAATGTGGTCGTTGGAATCTTTTCCTTCACCATTCTCTCTAGCTGGATTAGGTACCCATTTTTGAACCCATTTTCTGCCCGCCAAACTGGATTTGCGGATAACTCAACCAAGGCGTCAATAAGGGCTTTATCTTCTTGTAGAGTCCAATAGTGTTTGTTTTGGCCCCTACCCCTTGATTGTGATTCTGCTTCCATACTATATAAAAAAGACATGTCAATCAACTAAAATATATTATGTACAAACATACAAGACTAAAAATCATAAAGGTGTCAAGTAGCTTCATTAAACCATAAAATTGTCAAGTAGCTTCATTAAACCATAACAACGAAAGATAATGTTAAAGAAAAACAACAACAAAAAAAAAGACAACATGTTTTCAAAAAGCAACAATTAGTGGTTATGTTTCCCAACCACATTGAAATAACAACATCAACTTGACCGCCAAATTTCAAATATGTTTTCGGCCATGGTAACCCTAAACTGTGTCCATTCATCTGTTGGTTCAACAGCTGTGATGTTTTCAAGTGGTTCTTGCATGTTTTCCTCTGGGCTTAGATTGGCAATATCTTCTTCTGCAGGGTCTTCTATCATCTCTCTCCTGATAAAATTATGGAGTAGGCAACATGCATTAATGATTCATCGTTGAGTGCCTATGTTATAAAAACTTGGGCTAGATAAAATCTTCCAACGACTTTTGAGAAGCCCAAATGTCCTCTCGATCACATTTCTTGCGCTAGCATGTTTCATGTTGAAAAATTCTTGAGGTGTAAGTGGTTGATGTCCATCGGCCCAAGAACTTAAGTGATACCGTTGTCCTCGAAAAGGCGCAAGAAAACCAGGACAATTTGCATACCCAACATCCACTAAGTAGTAGAAACCTGATAGATAATCAAAACATTTCTTATTAGTTAATGATTTATTAGTTATTTATTCCTAAACCCAAAAATCAATGGAAATGGTTTTTCATACCATCTGGAACCTTTAATCCATTAGGCTTTGTCATAGCATCCCTAAGAACTCGCCCGTCATGAGCTGACCCTTCCCAGCCAGCTAAGACATAAGTGAATTGCATGTCTTGACTGCAGACCGCGAGAACATTAGTGGTTATTTCAGCTTTTCTTGATCTATATCTTAGGCGATCAACGTTGGGCACATTCACACGTATATGTGTTCCATCTAATGCTCCAAGACAATTCTACATTGAAAGAAAAAATGAATTGTAATTATAGTATATCTAGGACTAACATAGCATTTGGACTTAGGTTATTACCTTAAACCACTTCCATCTGAAGTCAGTTGAATTTTCGGGTACAGGCTCTGGTTTCTTCAAAAGAACAGTGTGACAGAGAATGACCGATTTTAGCACAGCATGGAAATGTCGACTGACTGTCTCCCCCGATCGGAGAAAGTCAAATCTAATTACTCTATTCTTGACATGGTGTGCCAAAATGTTTAGAAACATTGCAGTCATCTCTTGCACACCAACATTTACCGTGCCTCGTAGCCCGCCAGTTATAGTTAACAATCCACACAGGCTATGAAAGCAACGTCGGTCCATGCGTAGTTTATCTATGCATTTGACATCACTTTCATAAACTAGGCGGTGGAGATACTCATGTTGTTTGCGGCGTCTAAAAGGTTTGAGACGATCTCATATTGCTTCACTCTTTTTCTATCATTACTTTGCTTAATTGCACAAGTGAGTATCACACTTATGACGTGAAAGTAGCATAACATCATTATGAGGTATCCCCGAAGTTGTGAAATCTTGCCCATATTATCGAAATCTAAAAGAACCAAAACACGTATATCAATTTAAAGCACAATGATCTTTTGGGTATGAGATAACAAGGATATTAATATGAATTCATAGAGATCTAGTATATCATTCTACAGAATAAGTCATAACTACTGATAAGCTGGCTTAAGAAAAAAATGTTATTTCGATACACTGGTAATTTACCTGGCTCTCTTTGGTTGCACCAGTGATTACAGATGATACAATTGGATTTGAAGCACACCAAGCAATTGCTAGTTGAGACAAAGGAACACCCAACTCTTCAGCTATGGGTTTCAGACTATTAACTTTCCTCAGCACATCATCCACCAGTGATCTGCTGGCAAGATTCTACAAGGTAAATAGCAGTTAGTTGCTTGGCAACTTTCACAATGCTTAAAATAAAATGTCTTAGTAACAAGATTCCCGGCACAATAATCTTTATAAAATAGAACTGGATAAAGAACATTTTCTACATGAACAAGATAGTGAAATAATAACAGAAGCCTAAAACAAAAATATAGCAATCATACATCTTGTATACATATGTATCTAATAAATATATACAAATATCAGGGCAAGAACATGCTAACTTTAAGTTGAGTTGTACTCTTCTTCACTGAGCTCATTCTATGTAATTGATGCAATGTAGTAGGTTGAGGTAATGATGAAGCCTCTCTAGAGTGATAAATTTATCATCCTTGTAAAATTCAGAATGCTAAAAGATTATTCTGAATTTTTACTTGAAGTTCATCAATCATTCCCTCTACTTCCAATGAACTGCCATTAATTGTAATAGATCAACTATAAATTGTAATAGATCAACCTTCAATTCAGAGAATCAACAAGTTCAATGTACTCTATCTAGCTTGATTAATGGGAAATGCTCTATCTTAAACAACTCTATCTTAGAAATAAAATATCATAAGTTCGGTTCCAAAAATATCTTAAACAAATCAACTTCAGAAATAAAATATCACAAGTTCAACAGCTCTATCTTAGAAATAAAATAAATAAACTTATCTTAGAAATAAATACCAATTGATGAAAACAAGAGAAAATGAATCATTTCATTATGCTTTGAAGATCACGAACAGAAAAAAAAAATCCTAATTTAAATTAAACAAAACAAGAAAACCAATGTTATATATTTTAAAAAAAAATTCTCTTTGAGAGAGACGAACTGGAAATCAGACTGAAATAAATCAAAATCAGAATGAAATAAAAACATAAATCAAAATCAAAATCAAGAGAGGGACGAACTGTAATGGGCGATCTTGATGGCGGAGCTGCGGACTTGCGATCGCCGGAGAGCTTCCTGTGAGAGAGAGGATGGACTTCTCGTTGGGGATTAGGGCGCACGATGGAGAGGGTGTTTTTTATCAAGGGGCAGGACCGTCTTTTCCTTATCCGGGAATCATCCATTCCGCCCAATTTGGGCGGAATACAAAGATGGTGATTTAGAGAATGTGATTCCTTACATTGGGGGGAATGATTCCCATATTTGGCATCCAAACACCTGATAATAGTGGCCAAGGAATGATTCCCATTCCTATTCCGCCAACCAAACGCCCCCTTTGTTCTTTTGTTTATGGTGAGTTGACTTGGTTTTTATATATATGATGAAGTGTACTGTCTGTGTGATTGAGTATTAATTAATTAGGTTTTTTATAAATGATAGATAGATATCGCTTTGTTAATTTGTGACCTCTGTTTCTATTTGCTCATTTGGAATGATATCTGATGTGATGTTCTCCCCTGAGAATTAGTTTTAGGGAGACTTCACATAGGGCGTGATCTTAGATAACAAACAACCTTGACTATTCACAATGTGCGTACAAATAGGGGACTTGAACTTGAGCTTTATGCTCATAAAGTGAATTATTCAAACTACTCCTCCTATTTACGGGGGCGGGGATTCGAAACGGAGAACATGCTCAATCAAGTGAATTACCCAACTCACAGGAGCCGAGATATCGCTCGACCAATGGTCCTTTGGTATATCCTTGGTTATTGTGTTAGTAATTTCGTTAATGTGAACTCATCTGTTTAACTCATTTGTATATGTAAAACTATCTAATTAATGTGTCATGTTAATTGTGATATATTAAGGAATATTTGAAAAAATTTAAAAAGAGCCTAAAGAAATACCAGTTAATATAAAGTACAGGTTTAAATAATGTGTAGTAATTAATTATTTCTTATGGGCTAATTATTAATTCCTAAAATATCTCTTATAAATTATAAATAGAGTTGTGGTTTAAAACCAAAGATTATCACATTTTGTTTTATTTTCTATCTGAGAAACAGTTTCAATGCGTTTTATCTTGGTTTTGAAGACCCAGATCCGAGGATTCTCTCATCTCTCCTTTAATATATATACTTCAAAAATTTTATTAAGTTTTATTGAGCTGATGAACTTGAGTTGTTGAGTGATCTAATCTAATATTATGGCTCAAGTTCAACTCATTTATTATTTAAACGAACTTGAACATATCTAAATTACAGGTGAACTCGGAACAAAGAACAATTGGCAAGGTGTGCAATTGCCATTATTCGTTTTTGTTATAAAGAACTATATTACTTAACTATTACAAAATCTCTAAATATGTGGAATTCTTCTTGAATCCCTCCATGTAATTCCCCTAACTTTTTGAATCATGCTTCTATGCCTCCAGTCAAAGTTTCTTTCGCTAACCTATTCCCAAGCATGTTTGCTTCTCTTATCAAATAACTCATCTTCCAATTCCTGAGCCATTGTATTAAGATTCTGCATTGCTCTAACGATCCTTCACTTCTCTAATCTGGGCTTCTTTTGCTTTTTTTGGAGCATATTCTGTTGGAATTTTAAAGTATTTTATTTAAAAACTCAAAAAATTAAATTGTCTATTATTGGTATAATTTATTTTGACCGTTTTGATTTTTATGATTTTATTTTATTGGGAGATAATGGTTCCCATATTAGTGAGCCCATTGATCTCCCACAACGGCTAGATTTTGGATATATATGGAAGGCTGGATATGGGTTCTCATGACAAAGTGAGAAAACCGTAGCCGCCTCTGCAAAAAAGCTTGAAAGAGTTTTTCATCTTCTTCTCGAATCCTCTACGATTTTCTTCTCGTTTCTCTTAGATTTTCATAAGACTTTGGTACTGCCACTGAACGCTCCATCAGCTCTCTCCAAGTTGTGCTCTTAGGAGGGACTACACCGGTTGAATTCTTGGGGAGTATTTCTCGTCAAAACCTTTATGAAAGGAGGGAATACGCCTTAGGACAACGATAACATCACGCTTCTGGTATTTATATTTTTTATGTTTTTATTCATAAATTTCATTAGTTCTTCTTACTTGTTTTTGCAAGGAAAGAATCAAAAAAAAAATTGTAAGTAAATTTGTTTTAATTTTTATGATCATTTATTTTTATAATTATAATCGATTTTATAACAGTGAATGAAAAATATTGTTCTAACATATTCACTATATCGGAATTATATATGCCCTCCTTCATGGCCTCTATCACTGCTTCGAAGGCCGAATTCACCTTGTATTTCCTCGTCTCTGCCGAAGAAAAATAATATCCAACCCCTTCTTTATTAGTTCCTATCATCCAGGAACTATCTGTGTCCACTTGCCATTATTGCATTGATCTTTTGGCATACTGGGGAGTTCGAAACTACACAAATCTAAACTAGTTACACTATTGCTAAGAAGAATTCAAGCTCGCAATACTAGTTAGGACCAACATCTTTTATTTTATACATAAGCTAAGCTTAAGATATATTTTAATTTTCCAAAAATTGATTTAAGTGAGAAGCCTAGAATAGGTTTGTTCGAGTTCAGTTGAAAAGACTGATTTAAATTATATTAACATATAAATATATATTATACATAGCTAACATTAATTTTCAAGAGGAGCATATGTAAACCTAGTTTGAGTAATATAAATATACTTAAAAAATATTTATTACAAAAAAAGCAACATATTTTTTTGTTATAATATGTTTTAATAGTTAAATCTAACAATATATATATATATATATATATATATATATATATATATATAATTATTGGACAATGGTATAATGGGAAAGCGCGGGGAGTCGCCGGAGAACGCCATCGAAAGGCATGAAGCCGGAGTGGCCGCTGGCGATGAGGCCACGCTAGAGCTCACCGTCGTCGCCGCCGACGGCCTCAAAGACACCACCTTCTTCCCAAAATCTCGACACTTGGCCACCGCGTGGATAGACCCCCGCTTCAAGAAATCCACCAAATCCCTCTACCGAAATCCCAAGCTCCATTTCCCCATTTCCCTTGAAGCCCTGCAAAACCCTAGCTCATCCCTCACCATCCAAGTCCTCTCCTCCCGGATCCCCTTCCGCACTGAGAAGCTGCTGGGATCGGCGACGCTTCCTCTTTCGGATTTGAGGATCGGCGGGGATGTCATCGCGGCGGCGCTGCGGAGGCCTTCAGGTCGTGTTGCGGGAACTCTCCGGCTATCGGCGCGTGTAATGTGGTACCTTGAGGTTGCTCCGGCGGCCTGTTGCGTCACCGGAGTACCTTCGGTCCCGGGAGTATTAGGGGAGGTCGAGGGATCTGATTTTCTTCAGAGATTGGAACCATCAGCACCACCATTGCCGCTGATTGGATCACCAATTCTTCCAATGCGGCCGCCTGATGAAATGTCTGGGGCACCGAGTGGGCCGCCTGTGAATGATGGGCAGAGAGCGTGGAGGAGTTTCTTGGTTGGATTGGTTAGTGGAACTGTGGCGGCTGCACTTGTAGGAGTTGCCGGGCTCTCTGAAGGCTGAAGCAGATGAAGGTATACCTTCTACTTCCGCAGTACAAAAATTTTCATCTTTTAATGTGTCTTTTGCTGCTTGAAGTTGCTTAAGATGCAAGGAGTTTACTGTTAGTTTAAATGATGTGGTTTGTTTATGCTTAGAAGACATGAAAATGAAAATTCAATTGAGATCTCTTGAACTTTTCATTGATCTGGTTTTGTAGGCTATTTGTTTCTGATAGGGATTGTTAGCATTAGCATCACATAAATGATGTTAAAAATCAGAACTTGATGTGATGACTGCTAGGTGATGGTGGATTAAATGTTTGATAAAGGGAATTATTCGGTAATTATACCTTAAAAATAATAGTTGTAATTTACAGAGAACATTGAGCATGTAGAAAAATTGATTGTTGCATGAGCCTGTAAATAGATTGAATGTGCAAAATGATCATTTGTTCCATAAATAGGTCATTTGCTGACTACCTTCAATGATGTGATGCATTACTAGTCAGCAAGTCAAATGAATGATGTAGAAATCAGAAGCATAGCTTCACCTTGGAAATATTACGGGCTTCAAAATTTTTTTTTTTCCTTTTTTTCTCATTGCCTAGTCATAGTCAGATGTGCTTATTGATCTTTATCACAATCACAGTCATTAAAAATCTTTATCACAAACACATATATCGTTAGATTTGAATAACTGTGGCTGTGAATCCATATGAGATTCAGAGATGATAATGATAGGAACTAACCTTGGTTCACACATATATGTTAGCTATATAGATCTGTGCAAAAAGTATTACCCAGTTAAGGGTGCTATGGGGTGTGAAAAGTAATTTGCTAGTTTTACTTTTGCTTTCTAAATCTTTGCTCTATAAGACAATACCAAGAGAAAATGACAAGATACTAAGCCAAACTATCTGTGTCACAAAGTATTAGCCATTTAAAGCTGCTATGGGGTGTGAAAAGTAATTTGCTAGTTTTACTTTTGCTTTCTAAATCTTTGTTCTATAAGACAATACCAAGAGAAAATGACAAGATACTAAGCCAAACTATCTGTGTCACAAAAAAAAAAAAAATGAAAAATGTTCATCTTCTAGTGCCTCAATTTTCTTCTAGAAAATCTCTTAGATTACCTATTTACCTTATCACAGTGTAATTATACAGTAGCCAAATCTATCATTTGATTGCCCTTGTGGAAGAACTGTAGCATTTTGATGTCTAGCAGCAGTCCCTTCAATTTTAGAGTCTCTGTTTGACAAGTCCAATTTATGGCATGTAGATTAATTATGTACTTCAAAATAAGGTTTCAAAATCTTACTAAGCTTATCCCCCATGTGGGAGTGAAATTCCACTGGCTATGTCCCTGGAGATTTCTCAATGGGCCAACAAAATAATGAACCATTATCTTAAGCAATGAACATTCTTATATACTCTCCAGCCCTGCACTTCACTTCACCGTGTCAGACAACTTCAATATTCAATAACCAGAGACCCTTGGATGATATTTTGTGGGAATAGCCTTCCATCTAGATAATGGCATTTGCAGATATAGGTCTCCACCCAGTCACTGCATCTGACAAAATAGTCACAGTGTTCTTGGTGTTTGGAGCAACTTGCCCAATATATTGCAAATCATTTAAAATGATCTACTTACATACTTAGACACCTATGGAAGGTTGTTGATGGATATTTTGACATGCTTATTTTTCTGAAAGAACACTTCCATGCTTGATTTGTTAATGAGTGTTGTGAAACTTTGATTACCACAATCAGTATTGCATGTCTTCAACTCATATGGAATACATAAAAAGCTGCTTACTTATTGTATGAATTTTCTCCACAAATCAGTAGGCCTTATTCTGCCCTAGAATTGGAATTTGATGGGAGCAATTTAAGTGCACAAACCTCCAGCAGTGAAGGAAATTCAGAGTGGTGCTGACACTCAACCGCCCAAGTGAAACTTTATTTTTGCCGAATTTCTTTAAGGAGCTCATTGGAAAGGATAGAAGTATAAGACATGATCTAGGGAAGGTGGGAGTGACATGGAAGAAGCACGGAGTTCAGAAGTCGTCTTCCTCTCATACTCCATTTTGGTTGCTGTAAATATGAAATATTTGTTCATCTTGGGTGCCTTTTCTTTTTATATTTTTCCGGCCGAATGGTGTCTTTTAAATAAGTTCCTCCTTTGTGTTGCTTTTCATCAGTGGGGGGAGCTGGATTTGCTTTTGAAGTGTGAGGTGAAATGTCATGAGCTTTCTTTCTCATACCATTGCTATCTTTTCTGATGATGGGTTAGGCCTCTTGTTTGTCTTCCTGCTACTGTTTCCTTTATGGAACCAAACAAGGTTTATTTTGTGTGGGACCCTCTAAACAACATTTTGCACTTATGCATTTTCCTGAAATTTCAGGATGTTTGTTTTGTAGAAATATGGACAAGCCAATTTGTTGAACACTTGTTCGAATTATTTGATTTGAATGATATTGAAATTATAATTTAGCAATAAACATGTTATAGTTGGGAAATTATGTGGTATTTAACATGTTAATGTGATAAATATACCATGAGTTTATGGACCAAATTATGAGTTGTGTGTTGTAATTTGTAAATGAATCATGTTTGGCACAAAGCAAAACTAGTCATGTTGTGCCTAATGTTCATCCTGTTAATCTATTAAATTTGAAAACTTTCTTTTGAGTTTGACTTCTTTCAATATTTATATATGTTTGATATTAAGACCTGAAACCCCTAGGACCACTGCACTGTCACCCTCTCTTTTAACTGATTGGAGTAGGCAAGCAAAGACAAAGGCAACCATGGTGGAACTGGAAGCTGCTGGCCCATTTGACAACTGGAAAGGTCCTCATGTTCCTTTATAGGCAATAAGCCCCAAGGTATGCCATCCTGTCCTCTATGCCTTATGCCATTTCTCTTGGTCAACCTCAAAAACCATATTTGCTGAAATATCACCATCATCTCAGAGAGAGGTACCTCACCTGCATCTCTTTGGTGAAGAGTTAGATTTCTCTTCATTAGTACCAAGTGCATTCAATACCCTTGTTTGCAACTTGTCCTTTTTTATTTTTTATTTTTTATTTTTCTTTTTGCTATATAAGTTTGTCGGTTCTAAGTTTCAATGTTTCATCTTAAATACCTCTGTACAATTTTGTTGATAAAATACGAAATCAATGTATTTATTTAAATCATGATTAAGTATATGATTAATTTTTGTATTAAGTACTTTTGATCAATTGGATTGTTAAACTTAAATCTAGGCCAATTTGATACTGAATCAAGGGAAAAAAATGAAGAAAAAAAATCAAAATCAATCATTTAATATTAGATTATTAACCTCACTAATGGTTTTTTTTTTCTTTTTCTTTGAAACATGTAAAATCTCCTCAAAACTTAGAATGAAAAACTTTATGTAGGAATTTTATTTTAAAAATAGTACTTTTTTGTGAGCGAGAAAGATATTGTGATAAATGACAATGATTGTAGACAGAAATAGATAGACAGAAATAAGTCAACCAAATTCTCCGATTGAAAAGAGATGTGAATGCATGGGAGGAATTTGAATGATGTATTAGTTGAAGGTGAAATTATATTCTTTTGAGTTTTTTTTTGAAAAAAAAATGGATAAATAACATTCATTGATATGCTCAAATAAAATACAATCATATTATCCTTTTAAGTCAAAAATCAAAATCCTCTAAACCGGTTGTCTTATTTATACTCTAATGTCTGAGTACTAGTTGTTAGATCGGACAAATCCCAACTACCTATCTTAAAATCAACCTGTAATATTCAAAACAAACTATAAAATGATTATATTATTTTATAACATAAGAATATAACAATTTTTGATTTTTGATTTTCTCCTATAATACAACTAATTTAAATTTTAAATTTTCACTGTTAAAAATTATATATATATATATATATATATTTTTTTTTAAAAAAGAAGAGATTTCTGAGAAATAAAAATCTATGCGCCAGCCCACAAATCATAATATCATCGTCTCGTATAGTTGTATGTGTCTCGGCGAGGCGTGACGTTACGCACATTTCCGGGCATCAAAGCTCACTGTTTTCGTGCTCTTTCTTCTCATCAAACCCTAACCCTACTTCTCATCTAGATCCCAACCAGAGGAACCCAGAGGTGATGTCCAAGCCCTGGGGCAGCGTCGGCGCGTGGGCGCTCGACGCCGAACGCGCTGAGGCTGAGGAACGGGAGCGCGCCGCTTCCGAGGAGGCCATGAACCACGCCGTCCTCGCGGGCCAGCATCCGCAGAGCTTCCCGAGTTTGAAGGAGGCCACCTCCGCGAAGACCAAGAAGAAGAAGCCCGCTACCATGTCCCTTGCCGAGTTCGCCACCGGCTCCTACCCCGGCCCCGGCGGTGGGAGGCGAGAGACCTCGCTCGAGCCTAAGGGCCTTACCCCCGATGAGATGCTCCGCCTCCCCACCGGCCCTCGTGAGCGCTCCGCAGAGGAGCTCGAGCAAGGCCGTTTAGGTGGCGGCTTTCGCTCCTACGGCTACGGTACTGGGTCGCGTGGTGGGCGGAGGTCGGATGATGGGGAGGGAAGGAGGGCGTTTGGTGGTGGTTTTGATGATGATTCGCGGAGGGGATCGCCGATGGGTAGGGCTTCGGATTTTGATCAACCTTCAAGGGCGGATGAGGTGGATAACTGGGCTGCTGCGAAGAAGACCTCTTCCTTCGGGCCTCCGCCGGGGGATGTCGGACGGCAGGACCGGTATAGTTCACTGGGAGGTGGTGGCTCGTCCAGGGCCGACGATGTGGATAACTGGGCTGCTGGAAAGAAACCACTCCCAATCAGGAATTCTAGCTATGGATCTGGGTTTAGGGATAGCTCTGGGGATCGATGGGGACCTGCATTGCGGACCAATGATGAACGTGAGAGACCTAGACTTGTGCTGGATCCTCCCAAGAAGAACGTCGGGGAACCTGTGGAGCCTCAGGGGAAGAATCGGTCTAGTCCATTTGGTGTGGCCAGGCCAAGGGAGGAAGTTCTTGCAGAGAAGGGTCTGGATTGGAGGAAGGTGGACTCTGAGATTGAGATCAAGCAAACGGGCAGACCTGGTAGCTCTCACTCTAGCCGCCCTTCTAGTGCGCATTCCAGCAGGCCTGGGACCTCTGGATCATCTCAACAAGCAGCAGCAGCAGCAACAGGGGAGGGAGCTGTGAAACCACGGCAGAAGGTGAACCCTTTTGGTGATGCAAAGCCACGGGAGGTACTGTTGCAGGAGAAGGGGAAGGATTGGAGGAAGATTGACCTTGAGCTTGAGCATCGTAGTGTTGACAGGTTTGAAATTTCTCATTTTGCTGATGTCTTTCATCAATTTTCTTCAATGAACTATTATAACTAGTGGTTGAATTTATTTGGGTTGTTTCTTAATTAGTAGTGGCCTAATTTGCCTATGCATGGACATTTTCTTGCCATTAAATTGCCATCTTTGGAACTTGAAATGAGCTGGAGATACTTGGAATATTGAAGAACTCCTTGGGATTGAATCAACTCTCATAAAAGTTCTCTACTGTTTCTGTAATTTTGAGGGCAATGGGAACTTTAGATTGGTTGTTTACTGTACTCCAAGAATGTTGGTGGGTTCAGTTCGTCCTATTCTTGTGCTGTCTTTGTTTTGCACCTTTCATAGAAAGAAATAATATCCCTACTATAATTGGCTTCTTTTTTTTGTAGGAAAAAAATACATGATCCAGTTCTTTGCAACTTAAATCAATGTCCTATATGTTGCGGCAGTCACAAGCTTTATCTTTACCATCGATTATGTTGAATCAGTTCTGCAATCTAAAGCCACTTCAACAACTTTTACTTTTAGATTGGAGGATTCTCATTTGGATGATTGCACTTTTAACCACTATAATTTTTTAATTTCAATTTAAAAATCTTTTTCAGCTTCTACATTTTTATATGAAACTTTTGTTTGAAGCATATAATTTGAGTCTTGCTTGTTGCAAGTTAATTGTAATTTGTAGCTTCTTGTGGAAACAAAAGGTTTGTTAGAGAATGGATTTGACAGGATTATGCGACATTGCATAATCTACAATGCATTAGAGTGACTATTTCTGGATATGCAGTTGATGTAGCTGCATTTTGAAAAAAAGTAATGAATTCAACTCCAATTATGCTTATTTAAATCTGATATTGCAAATCCTTTTAGGCCTGGCTAAGCATTTGTTTCCCCTTCATCTTAAGTTTGGTTCTCTTTCACTAGCTCTATTGTAATAGACACAATCTTTTTTCATAAGAGTTCCCTTAGATTTTTTCCTTGAAGGTTTGCTTATACAATTGAAGCTGTTCATCCAATAGTTATTTTTAAGTACTGTTGAACTACTATTGATCTGTGCATCACCTAATTTGTTCCTCTTGATTGCATCCCCTATTGTCTTGCAAAACATTGATGCCAATCTTTTTTTATTTTTGGCTTTAGGTTGTGTAATGGCCGACATTGGAATTAATATTACAACTCACAAGTTACATGGTGCACAAAATATGATCTAGTTGTTTTCGGATCAGCAAAAAATTGGATACCCCCAATTGAATTCTGTTCTTCTGTTATACTTTTTGAAAACCAAGATATGTTCTTCCTTAATATTTATTAATTAGCCCTTTTATTGGAGTCCCAGAAATTATTTTATTTTTGTTAAAGCTGTGTTGGGCTAATTTAGTTCTACCTTGTAATCTAGTATCCTTAAAGAACTTTGAGCATAGTTTATACTTCTAATCTTGCACTTATGTCCTTCAAAAATATCTAGGACTATCATTTGACCAGAAAATATGTAAATTGTCTTTTGTGTTTTTTGTTAATTTAATTATATGACTTGTTGGAATAGTGTTTGAGTTTATGGGATGGCCTTTAATCAAATTTTGGTTGCTTTTTAATATAGGATTCATTCCCCTGAATGCATGTCAATTTTGATATGAGAATGAGTGTTTTTTATTTATTTATTTATCTAGTCATTTTTATACCACCAATGGGTTCAAAACCATGATAACAGGTTGGTTGATGCAAGTTGATGAATAAGTTGATTCTTGTAGATTGGAACATTTCATCCATCCTATAAAGGTGGCCATTTGATTGAGACTGATAACGTATTTTGCATGCATACTGTCTAAGTAGAACCAAGAAAATTTATCAAAAAGGTTTGGCATCTACTTTATGGGGTTCATGCTATTGTGATCCCTTGTCATAAAATTTGATCATTTATTTATTTATTTTGCCGTCTAAATTTAATTTACATGACTTCAAAATTTTAAGGGCAAAGATTGGATTGGGATGGAATTGTATTAATTGCCTGAGCCCTATGTCATAAATGTGTGTCACCTGAACAAGTACACAACTAAAAATATGTTCTCTTTGTCGTGGGTTTGTTTAGTATTTGAATTATGGGTAAATGGCATAACCTTGATTGATATTGGTAATGCATGATCAGATTTGATACATTGTAAAATCTTTTGGAACCTTTTTGATAATTTTCCTTTTCCAAAAAGATAAAATAGTCAATGAGAACCGACATGCACCTAAAGTTCTATAAGTCTAGGGTCATATATTAAACCACTTAGAAAATTTTGGTTCTTAAATGGATTTATACAATTAAAACTTGAAATTACCTAATAGACTAGTAAATGTTATCATGTCACGTGTTACATATGTTTCCTTTGAATGAATTTGTTAATGATGTTTTACATAATTAGATGTTTGATACTTTAGAACTTGCTTACCTTAAGCTGAATTTAAATCCCATCTGATTCTCTTGATGGATAACCAAGCCAATTGTAGGTTGGCATAAATGCTTTTTATTCATGGTGATATTCTTTAATGAGTTGTGTTGGCCACTTACTAATAATAACATTATACTTTAGCTTTTGAGATGATTGCTGTTTCGGGAATATTTCTATCCTCTCAGGTATCAATATCACTATATTTAATTATGACCTTTTTGATGCAACCTATGATTACTGTTTTCTTATTTAGGTTCTTTGCCTTTTATTTGTTTCTTGTATGCCTTTCCATGAATAAATATTTTTATTTTTGGAATCTTGAATTGCAGGTCTGAGACACATGAAGAAAAGCTGCTGAAAGAAGAGATTAGTCATTTAAAGAAGTCTCTGGCAAAGGAAAATGAGGGTAATTTAAGTGCAGGGCCCACACATGTTTCTGAAGAGTTAGCCAGAATTCAAGTGCAAATAGCACAAAGAGAAAGAGACCTAGAACTCCTTATCCGTGAGTTGGATGACAAGGTCCGGTTTGGTCAGAGGGCTACAAGTGTTGTTGTCAGGCCTGGTTCAGGAGCAGGAAGGACACTTGCATCTTTTGAGAGGCCACTTTCTCAGTCTGGACGCTTGGAAGAGTCAAGTAGCATGGACTTTACCAACAGACCTCAATCCCGTGGGGGAAATGAAGATGCATGGTCCAAGCCCGTGGAAGAATCTCGCCAATATCACGGGAGTAGAGGGAGCAGCTTCTATGGTAACAGAGACATGGATAGGTATGTATTTGAACTTTATCACATGGTTTTCCTTCTCCAATTCAGATGGAGAAAAAACATTGAGTCTGCGATTTGATGAGGTGACCATTGCCAATGTCATAATGGGCTACACATGGACTTTCAATTCATGGTGGGCTTTTCCATTGTGTTGCCGTTATTACTGACATGCCAAGTTTTCGTTTACCTGGGGATGTGTCTGGTAGTGCTTCGGTCACATCATATGTTCCTTTTCAACTCATGACTAAATCTTTTCCCAAATAAGTCTAGAAATCAAAATGATACAATCGGTTGATAGCATATCATGATTGATACTTTTTGTTTGCAATATCTCTATTTAATTTACAGTGCCACGCCTATTTACTGTTAGGCTGAAAAGACAATTTAGTTAACAGTTGGTCTTGAGATATTCTGGATTGTCAAAGTCGTAAAGTTGGTCCTTCAATTTACTAGTAACTGTTAAGATTCATTCCAGCTATGGAGGAACTCTTTTGGCATTTCTGTCTACTGAATTTCTATGAGATCAGAGAGCTAGATTCAGTTAGCTGACTCTATATTGTTCGGGCCCCTTTTTAAGTTAAAAAATTTGTCATTTTTGGCCTGTATCATGCTATGGTGAAAGATACTATGAATCATGCTATTCTATGTTGCTGATGGAAATTGTCTTAGTTCTCCCTTTAACCTCATCTATTTTCAGGCCAAGGTCAAGAGAGAGATGGTGAAAGATGCCAGCCTCCAAACAATCGTGCTCCTTTGACATCAAAAGTTGTAATAATCTGCTATATCGGCCATTTTGCTCTGGAAGAAGACTGGCCAGAAACCATGGATGACTGAGATTAACTTTGTTATTTCCAATTTATGGCGACCTTGATGTGGTGTAAGTGCAAGTTTTCCATGTCAAGGCAAGCAGAGATGTGTGCTTTTCTTGACTCAAATATTGTATTATTGAATGGCATAACCTTTTTAAACTTTTGCATTAAAAATGTGTTTATCTATTTCTCACAAGTTATTGTTCCTGCTAAACTTATAAACAAGTCCTATGTAATCATGCTTTTTATGACACAGGTGATGAAATTTACAGGTTCAATGGCCTTTTGGCTTATTGGTACCGGTTCCTGTATAGGGTGTGTTTTTTCAGATAAACCAAATCTGAACCCACACTCATGCAGATGAGGGCTCAAGCATGTTGAGATGGGTTCCACATATGTATCCATCCTTGACTTTCTTGTTGGGGGCGTTTGTTGCATTTGTCAAAAAGAAAAAAGAAGAAGAAGAAATGATCGACACATTAATTATGTTTATCCATCTTATCTTGATGAAATCTACAAACAGTGTAGTAGATGCATGATTTTCAATTGTACTACTATCTCTTGTACAAGTGGTCCAGATCTTGAAAATTGCTTGTGGGTGGGTATCCAAGACCTCTGAAAGCTATTGAGCAATATAAACAACAACAATAATGAGAAATTGAAAAGAAGCCCAGACGTGCCGATGCAAGCAATGATCTACATGATACAGACGGATGATGGAATCCAAGACATACATTCCAGTCCAGTCACATGCTCATAGTGTTATGTATAATATATAAGAAATAATTTAAAGTTTAATTTTTAAAGATCATAAAAATCTAAAAAAAATCACTTGACTTGTCTCGTTATCAAAATTTTAATAACCCATTTAAAAATCAGATATAAAATTTATAAAAAAAAACCTCCAAAAGTTTATCCAGATGCTCTTCAAGTTATATATATATATATATATATAAAAGAAAGGAAATTGATGTGATGATCATCCAACACTAGAGTCCCCACACGGCACGTGAAGTTCACTAGATTGCAAGCTTGCAAGTTTGGCACAACAACGTCCTTAAATACTTCTTCTGACGGTGCATGTGACTAAACTCCATCCCTTCCTTGTCTTTCTCTCTCACGTTCACAACCCAATAATATGGTTTCTCTTTCTCTTTCTCTTTCTCTTTCTCGGTGTTGTTGTTGCTCTAATAAGTTCACTACTGTGTTAGTAGCATCGGTACTACTAGTGGTGCTCGTCTCCTTCCCTGAGGTCTCTGCCTCTCCCTGTGACTTCCCGGCCATCTTCAACTTCGGAGATTCCAACTCCGACACGGGCGGGTTGTCGGCGGCCTTCGGCCCTGCTCCGCCGCCCAATGGCGAGACCTTCTTCGGCGCTCCTGCCGGGAGATACTCCGATGGCCGCCTCATCATTGACTTCATTGGTATGCCCTACTTACTACTCATTCATTTTTTTCTTTTAGATAATTCACTATTTATCTCTTGAATAGGGGTTTTATTTAGTATTTTTTTTGGGGTGGTTATGTGTTGACCTTAAGTCCCTGCAAACAATAGCAGAGACCTTATGATAATTTGTCCTTTTTTTTGGTTTTTTATTACTTATTTTTGTGTTTTATTAAAAGAAACTAAAGGAGAGTAGTACTGTGTGGCTTTTTGTTCATGATTTCTTTGGCTTCTTTTGCGGAATGCCTCCCTTTTTTCATCATGTCAGAGCATGCTGGTCCCTTGACACCAAATCTAGCCATAGGATATTTATATATATATAACAGAGATTAAGGATGATATTTGTATGAATTTAGTATTTATTTTTAGAGCAGGATTATGGTCCAAAGATTGAATCAATGTTGATTGACACTAACACACTTTGCTTTTATCTTTATGTCATAATGCCAACTCTGAAATACAACTTGACCTGGAAAAACAGAGGTCTTAATAACTGTTAGAATGAACCATGAAGAGAAATTTGGAATTCTTCTGAAATTATTCTTGGCTGATTCATTAAAGCACCAAAGAACCAATCCATGAATTAATTTTATACCAGATTTTTATAGCAGTAAGGACCCTTGAGATTACCATCACTTCACCAATTTTTGAAAGAGGACTGTTTTACTGTTTAATTCAGGGTTCTCTGTACACATCACCACCTGAGGGAGTTTACATGCAAAACAACCTCTGTTATTGATGTTTTCATATATATATCATTTTACAGATTTTGCATAGGTATAACTATTTAATTTCTGCTTGTTCAAAGATATATAAATAAGAGCAATTTTCTCAAGGAAAGTTAGCTATCACACTCCCTATCAAAATGAGAGATCGAGTGATCAAAAGCTCATTTTTTCTCGTGTGTTTCATCCCTCAGCTCAGAGCCTTGGACTGCCTTATCTCAATGCATACCTCGATTCTGTTGGCACAAATTTCTCGCATGGTGCCAACTTTGCCACTGCAGGATCAACAATCCGGAGACAGAACACAACATTGTTTCAAAGTGGGTACAGTCCCTTCTCATTAGACGTTCAATCTTGGCAGTTCTCTCAGTTCAAAGCTCGTTCTCAATTAGCATATGCAAAAGGCATGTACCATTTGATTTCTGTTGTGTTCACCGCGTCATTTCAGCATGAATGCATTTCATTTATGTGGTGATTTTATGGATCTTCAGGAGGAGTATTTAAGGATTTGCTACCCCCGGAGGACTACTTCTCCCGAGCTTTGTACACCTTCGACATTGGCCAGAATGATCTCACTTCAGGCTACTTCCAAAACATGACAACCGAGGAAGTTAAAGCTTATATACCAGATGTTCTTAATAAGTTTACCATAGTTATAAAGGTATATATACAAAACCAAAATGTATTGAATAGCATCTTAATTTACATGATCAAAATCATGAAATTGTGTCACTGCAGAGTGTCTATGGAGAAGGTGGGAGGTTCTTTTGGATCCACAACACAGGTCCATTTGGCTGTCTTCCATATGTACTCGATCGTATTCCTCTCATGGCACCTCAAGTCGATCGTGCTGGCTGCGGTGTTCCTTTCAATGAGGTGGCTCAGCTATTCAATTTGAAGCTCAAAGAAACAATTGCACACCTAAGGAAGGACCTTCCCCTTGCAACATTCACTTACGTTGATGTCTACTCGGTCAAGTACTCGATCATAAGTGAACCGAGAAAGCATGGTAAGGTTCAACCTCTAATCATCTATGCAAGAAATCCTGTTACATACATCTTTGAGAGTTGATTGATGATTATGATAAAATTTGTAGGTTTCGAGCACCCTCTAGTCGCTTGCTGCGGGCATGGTGGCAAATATAACTACAACGTTCGTGTTGGTTGTGGAGGGAAGATTAAGGTGAACGGCACGGAGGTTTTGATCGGAAAGTCATGTGGGGAACCCTTGAAAAGGATCAATTGGGATGGAGTACATTACACCGAGGCCGGAAACAGATATGTTTTTGATCAAATTTCAAATGGTACATACTCTGATCCACCTATATCTGTGCGAATGGCATGTCATAAGCAACTGCAGTGAACTTCAAGCAAGTCTCTTCTCTGGCCATTGCTGCTGCTGCTGCTACCTGTGGTTTTTATCTTCACTTGTTTTTTTGAGAGAGCCATGCAGCATGTTCATTAGCATAATTTGCATAATAATTAAGTGTGTTTTCTATCCTTTTCTCTGTGGTTAAGAACTTGAAAATCACATGCAGCTCTAATAAATCAAATAGTTGATTTTTGGTAAATTAATTGTTGATTGAAAACCCCAAATCTGCAGATATTTATCTTACTCTGCTGCATTTTATTCAGAGACAAATATAGCCGATTTATTTGTCAAATAAATTGAAGCATTTTAGTTCATAGAATTGATAAATTATTGCATGGAATTCACTTCTGTAGAAAGATTGGTGATGACCGGAGTTGGTTGGAGATCAAACCATGGATGAAGAAGCTATAGGCCAACTGTGGTGGCTTCTAGGTTTTCTCATTAATCACTTATTAACACTTTACAAACCCTAACCCTTTATAAACAAACATTCATATAATCTGGATCCGTTACCGCTAACCCGGATCCGTTAACTCTAATACTTTTCTTAACACTCCCCCTCAAGATGGGCGATAGATATCAATCATTCTCATCTTGTTACATGCTTTAACACACTCTTGAGGACCTAATCCTTTAGTTAAGCAATCGGTAGTTGCTCAGAATGGAACATGATTCAACTTCAAAAACTCCATTATCTAATCTCTCCTTAAGAAGCCTTATCAATCTCAATATGCTTTGTGCGCATCATGTCAGTATACGATTGTTAGCAATGTTAATCGCGATTTATTGTCATCACACCGTAGGCTCAACGACGCTTCTAAATAGTCGCACTCACAACAAACTCCTCGCATCCAAAGCATCTCACATAAACTAGTCGCCATAGCCCTACATACCGCCCTCACATTTATAGACCGAAGCAACCACCTCTTTGTTTTCTTTACTATGCCAAGATACAAGGTTACCCCAACAAAGACAAGAACTGAGGTGGATCTCCCGATCATCCAAGCAAATATCAAGCATCGCAATATCCTCCACATCCAAGTGTCCATGACTCCCAACCAAAGGCCTTTCTCGGGCTTCCCTTCAAGTATCATCTCGCATCCCTGATCTTGCCTCCATGCCATACTCGATCGGATCATGCACCTACTCACCACGCCACAAAGATACGCATATCGTTGAGGACTGCGTGCATAAGTAGATAAGGCTACCAACAAGTCTCTGAGAAGGCCCTTGTTCACCTGAGTTACCGGATTAGGCACACAACTTGTGATTTCGCTTCAATTGGTGTAGAAGCTACTTCGGCACCCTAGCATTCATGTTTCAAAGAGTAAAGTCGCAACATACTTCCTCCGGAAAGCACTATTCCTTTAGGAGGCCTTGCAATCTCAATACCAAGGAAATATCTTAGTTGACTGATCCTTAACTTCAAACTCTTTTACCCAAAACTCGCTTTTAGTGAGATCTCCTCAAAGATCATCTCCTCAGTAATAACAATGCCATCCACGCAGACCGTAATTGTGGCGGTATGGGATTTGGAGTGTTGCAAAAGATCACAGATCCCGCACTACACCGCATATAGCCTATACCACACATCGCGACCGCCCAACCTCGCCAAACCTGCTTGGTGATCGCTTCAACCCATATAAGGACTTCTTCAACCTACACACCTTCCCAACTGCCTGTAGAGTAGTAAAGCCAGGAGGAATCTCCATATACACCTCCTCTTGTAGATCTCCATGCAAGAAGGCATTTTTGACGCCCATCCATGTAATGGCCAACCAAAGTTCACGATATGAGATCAAAGTCCCTCACCGTCATTCATACTCTTTGGAGCAAAGGTTTCATCATAGTCAATCCCATAAGTTTGGCTATACCCCTTTGCAACTAACCTGCTCTCAGACCGCTAATCTTCCCTTCGTGAGTTTGCTTCACAACAGACACCCACTTACCAACCGCCTTTTTCCCAAATTGGGAGAGATACAAGTTCCCATGTCTCATTCTTTCCAAGGCTTGAGTTCCTCATGCATAGCACCTTGCCTACTTAGGATCTCGCTTTCAGCTCGCCATTACCTGTCGGGTAATCATCGAATGATGTAATGAAAGTTTTGTATCACGAGGAGATAATGAATAAGAGACAAAGTTAGCAATATCATTCTCAAAGCCAAACCTAGCTGGAGGTTTTCCAAAGATTGGCTCAGGTTCTCTACGATGGGCGATAGGCAAATTAAGAGAAATAGAGATATTACCACTCACTCGAGGGAGCGGGAAGGACTTGAGGAAGAAGGAACCGAGGAGAGGTGCTGGGACGGTGCATGCGTGGACCGGTCATCAATCTCATCGTAGGGAGTGTGGAGTATCAAGGCCAAGGCCGCCTTGCTTCCATGCTCCCCCGACACCTATCTCCTCCCTTTGTACACCTTCAATTCTCCTTCAACCTCGCTGCTCTCATGCTCCCTCAACACCGTCTGCTCTTCTATACACCTTCAATTCTCCTTGTCCTGCTCGTTAATATCACCATTTTCAACATTATTTTCAACATTTTCATCTGACATACTCCAGCTTTTATCTTGACCATCTTGACACACGATCCATATAATTCAAAGGACACGAGGTATAAGCCCACAACCACATCTCTATTTATTCTCCCTCACCAAAGACCACCGGCGCACATTGCAGGGTAGGAGAATCCTCAAAGAGAGATGCCAAGTCCTGCTCACCATAAAGGCTCCCTGAAGGTCACATCCATACTCACAAATAGTCGACGCTCAGTCGGGCTCCAGCATTTATAACCCTTCTGGCTAGAAGAGTACCCAACAAATACACACTTCACAGCCTGAGGGTCCAACTTCCCCACCGAAGGCCTATGATCTCTGACAAAGCAGGTGCAACCAAACACCTTAGGAGGGATGATAAACTTGTTCTCACCCAGAAGCATTTCGTATGGTGTCTTCATTCCCAACACTCGTGAAGACATGCGGTTGATGAGATAAGTGGCTGTCATCACTACCTCACTCTATAGGATCTTTGGCACATTCATGCATTGGAGTAATGATAGAGTACGCGACCTCAGGATGTCTATTTTTGCTCAAATACCCCATTTTAAGGATTCCGGGCAAGATATACGTCACGCAAGATCCCCGAAATGACAAGAACGATGCAAAATCTTTATTAACATACTCGCCCATTGTCCAACTGCATAATCCAATCTTCGCATTGAGCCTCGAAGTCTTTACACAGTACGTAAGTCTTAGAAAACACAAGCACCTCACTCTTGTGTTTCCATCAAATAAATCCATGTCATGCGAGAATAAATAAATCATAGGGTCCACAAAACCACTTTAATCCACTAATCAAACAACCTGACAAGCCCCATACATCCGAATCTAATAAGAGCAAATGGTTTCAACACTCTCAAGACCAATACTAGAATAGTAACAGGTATGCCGCTAAACTCACAAGCATCACACACAAGTTTACTCCTATCTACCTTGTCCATTAGGCAAGAACCGACTTAAGCTATCAAAAGATAAGCTAACCCAAACGACAATGTTGGAGTAGCACTGCGGCCTCTACTCCTCCACACACAAAGCCGGCAGCAAGAGATCAACACTCCCTTGATCTAAGTACCAAAGTCCATCATGCTCAGCGCCCCAAGCCTCCTCGCTCACCTCTCACGGAAAAGACATGATCACGGTCAAACGTAACTTGGCGCCTAATTGATCAATAATAGAGTCGACGAAAGAAGGTTAACGTGGAATGAGGAACATGTACAAGGAGCATAAGAGTGTAATTGATGAAGTGCATTTTGACCTGAACCAATTCCTCTAATAGGGTTGAGAAGTCCCATCGCTAGCTGATGCATTATGAGTATGCCTATATGGTGAATATGATGCAAACTCACTACATGCACCAAGAAATATGCCTTTAGATGCTCACGAAGTCTACAATCCATTCTACATGCGATTTCTTTGTAGACGCAGCGCTGAAGTGCTTTACGACACCAGAACACTGTGCGCATGGGCATAGTTAGCAAGCGAAAGCAGCCGCCGTGAGTAAGATCCCGTGGTGGCTCGCTGCCCTTGTCCCTTAGAACTCTCGCCTCCTTCAATCTGCCGAATCTCCTCCAACTCAAAGAACATCGCTAGCCGGACATCTCAGCCTAAATACCCTCGTCAATAGCTGCTTAAGTTGGCTTTAGGACCGTGAAGATAACCTCACCACGACCTCCTCCACGCGACCTCTATAGGCTCCGCTTCGCCTCCAAAGCAAGTGACCGGACTGTAATTACGATTTGTAGGCAATCAAGGTGATGCCCCTTTCTCCCACAGTTGTAGCATTCTCTATCATCAGTAGCAGGAGCATGAACTACCAAAACAGACCGATCAGGGGTCAAAGGGAACGAGGAGGCAAGCCCCCCCATCTTCCGCATATCTTGCTCATCCGACATGGCATGAATCACTGATGTGAACATCCTCGCAGGTTCCCCAAGAATAACTTTCATATCCTGAGTTGTGACTGGAGTCACCATCACCACAGTCACCAATCCCCAATAAAAGGTTTTGCCCAACACACCGACAGAGGTTTCAAGTCAAACAAATCCTTAAAACACAATCACTGAATTCCAATTGAGTCAATGGACACTCTTTCACTGTGGGTCCCACTTACTTTAGTGATACAAACCCTTGAAGTTTCTCTCACGGAGAGATCTCTTTGCCCCCTTGAAGCTTCTCTCAGGAGAATTGAACCCCGGCACTGCTGCTGCCGCCGCCTTGAACCTGGGCGGCTATTGCCAGCCGCCGCCACCCTTCTCTCGGCCAGCCTCCGATTAGGTCCGCCGAAATTGCCGCCAGACCGCCAGACTCCCTAGATCTGTCTCCTAATGCCGTGAGCTGCCGCAGCCTGCGTTACTTGGCCCTCGGCAGCTCTCCTTTGCTTGGCCGGGCTCGTCTCGACACTCCCTGACGCTCGCCACCCGGCCTTTGTTCTCCGCTCCAACCGACGTACCGATTTGTTCCCCGATCTGCCACGGACAGCGCTCACCACCGACAACCCGATGTTCCCAGATATGCTTCCGACGATACCATTTAGGTTTCCATTTCGCAGCACGGACAAATTCTTTGATCGACTGGTCCGCTCTCCCACGCATCTCCTTCGCGAGTCCATCGTCCCGCACTCGGCAGCTTCACGTAGCTCTGATATCATGTAGAAAGATTGGAGATGACCGGAGTTGGTCGGAGATCAAACCATGGATGAAGAAGCCATAGGCCAACTGTGGTGGCTTCTAGGTTTTCTCATTAATCACTTATTAACACTTTACAAACCCTAACCCTTTATATACAAACATTCATATAATCCGGATCCGTTACCGCTAACCCGGATCCGTTAACTCTAATACTTTTCTTAACAACTTCTATATAGCATTTATATATGATGAGAATATAATTTTTGTTGGTGTACTCATTTTAAACAATTACAATCTTTTGGAATATCATGTTAATTTCCTAGTTATTTCACTTGCATGAAAAAACAACATTAACCACCATATGAATCACTCTAAACTTTTTATTTCTTTTGTGATATAGCTGAGGAAAAGGTTCAAAGTTTAATGGCTGGCTTTAGCTAGTAACGGTACTCTGCCAACCTAAAAAGGGTTTTTTTTTTCTTGCAAATGTTTTACATTTCATCCAATTAATTAAGAGATAAGAGAAAAGAGAAAAGAGAAAAGAGAAAAGATGGGCTTCTGATAAGCCACCAGTAAGCTTCATTCATCTGATGAACCAGCACCAGACAGAGAGTGCATGCATGGCTGAGTTCATCCAATCTAGCCCCTTGTTTGCATGTAAGACTGTCATGAAAAGTTGAGTGGCAGACCACTGACCACCCCATTTAATCAGTCAATTCACTTCCCAAGTGAAGTGGGTCATGCCTGCCTGATGAAGAGCCCCACTCACCATACTCAATATATATCATCTTTAGAAACATGCATGCAAGAAATGTTAAAGATCATTTAGTACATTAACATAATTTTGTGTCACAGAGCAAAAAACTATAAAACTAATTGTTCAAATATATATATTGATACGGGTATATCTGGTTAGACACATGGTGACATCCCGAGCGCCCATCCAACCGGCTCAGAACCCCACCTCGGACACCCCTTTCAAGCGAAAAGATAGCTGCGAAGTCAAGACATGGGAAAGAAATGACAGAAATAAGATGCAAAAGATATTGTGTCAAATGATAAGTACATGGTCTAACATGGAGGGGACGGGTGCTAAACATGACAAGGGAGAATAAGGAGGAGGAGAACAAAGTGAAAGGTGAGCAATGACACTGAGTTGAACTCTCTTTTACTCCCAAGTTTTCTCCCACTGACTTGATCATCGGACTTGAATAAGGGCACAAGGTCCTCCCCAACCGACTCTCTCTCTCTCTCTCTCTCTCTCTCTCTCTCTGCACCTTTGGCAATTGTCAGCAACCTCTCAAAAAAATAAATCACAACCGTTGGCCGGAACTTGGTTTGATCCCAAAAAGGAACCGGTTTTAGCACTAACATATATCTTCATTACCCTATTTATCCAATGACTCAATCCAATAATTCCGATTTAGAAAATATAAACCTGGTTAATTACATGTGTTTGAGCTAACTCAAAAGTACTAGAACATATATAATCAATTCAACACATGTAATTAATTATTCTGTGTAAAACTATTAAAACAATTATTTTTAATTTTTTAAACATGATATACAAGCTTGTTATTTATAAAAACTAAAACCATTATATATATATGCCAATATTGTTAGTAATCACCTCCCAAATCTATTCAACAATATTTTTGTTAGTGAACTAGCTAGCTATTCTCTCTCCATGTGAACACCCACAATATATATATAAAGAAAAGAAATAAAAAAGACAACCCCAGAAAGAAAGCCAACAGCAATGCATGAACTTGAAGTTATGTGGTATGGGGCACATTTGATTCCCAATATCAGACAAAACACTCACATGCACCACTCACATACTGCAAGAAATGACAGAGAATAGCTCCCACTAAACCTCAATCACTTCACCATCCTGTTTAATATTTGTTAATAATTACATGATCATCAGATTTTAGATAAGCCTTCCATAATTTGGATACAACATATTAAACTCTTAATTTTCATGAACCCCTGAATTCCCATTATGCATCATTCCATTAATTACCTCTCTACGGAAGCAAAACGTTGAGGAATTAAAGAAAAGATAATTAACTAATTAATTAATTAATACAAGTGTTTGTCACTCGAGCTTCCAAGCATAGAGAAACAGGCAATTAGAACCAGCAGAAGCATCTCCAAGAGTAGTAGCAGCAGCAGCAGCAGCATGGCAACTACCCTCCAGAGAACTCCACAAAGAACTCAGCGAAGACGAAGAAGATGAAGACGCCGAACAACAGATGGCATTATTGACAACAGGCCTGAATATGAACAGCGCACGCCGCAATCCCGGGACAAAGAGCCAGTCATGAACATCCCAGTAAACCTCCAACTTGGTTTTATTAATGAAGATGGATTCATTCCCTCTGAACTTCCAATGCAGATGAGTGACATGAAGAACATCTTTATCATCAATCTTGATCACCATCTCCGAATCAATATCACCACCAAGAATGCTGCTGCTGCTGCTGCTGTTGCCGCCATTGTTGCACTGTATCAAAATCTCATGGAACTTTCCCTTATCATGGAACTGAGCTCTGGTGGCCAACTTCTTCTTCCCGAAAACATGTTCTCTTCTGGAGACTAATGCGGCATTGGTTAAAGAAGGCGGGAAGCCGGTGTGTTTGTAGGCTTTAGTCTTGTGATCTCCGAGCAAAAGAACCACTTCGTTGTCGGAGACGAGTGCGACGTAGTAGCCGGAGAGTGGCTCGGGCTCGCCGGAGAATTTGGCTCGGCGGAGATCCCAGAACAAGCGGACTGGTTTGTCGTCTACATGGAAAAGCTTGGAGCTGAGTTTGCGCCAGAAGAACCATGGACGTAGCTCTACCTTGCAAGTCCACTGGTTATGATGATCATGATCTTGTTTCTTGTTTTTGGTTTGAAGTTGGTTTTCTACTGAGATGGAGAGGGTGTGGACGAGGAGCTTCTTGGACCATGTGATGGTGATCAGGTGGCAGTGCCCGTTGATCTTGGTTTGGTACACTGAGATGGCCACTCTCTGGTTTGATGACTTGCTTGCTGCTGCTACTAAGGTTGGCTCTTCTGCCAACTTTTCAATTGAAGAGAAGCCTACTGATGGAATTTTCATCTTATTATCCATCCCTTTCTTTCTTTGAGAGATATGAAGCCTTTCTTAAAAAAACGGAGAGGTGAGTGAGTGGTTTGTGGGGGGAGCATTAGCATTGATCAGATCAAGTTCTTTAGACAACTGTTATTAGGTTTAATATAGATAGATCTCATGTTAGATATTCCTGGATAAAACATACACAAGGGTTTTCAAGTATTTTATTATTATTATTCTCTGTTATGTATTTGATTTTGAGGTAGAAAAGATCTTTATTTGTGTGAACTAATTAATTTTTTAGTTATTTAATTTTTAGTTTTTGGCACTGTTTCCTTGTTGGCTTGCGGTCCTTGGGGGTGTGTAGGGGTTTTAGTGTAATAATATTTTGGGTTTGTGTGTTTTGGGTGGAAAACAGTGTCAAATAGTGTCAGAGACCTATAGATAATTTGCCCTTAATTTTTTTGTTTTGTTGTTTATTTGTGAATAAGTTGGGAAAGTAAGACTTTCTAATATGACTTTGGGAGAAACCAAACCAATCATTTTATATAATTTTGGAATTTATAAATATTTTTGACTCCCAAAACAAAAAACATGGAGAAAAAACAATAAACTATATATACCCCACTTCACCAACGATCTCTTGACTTATTGGTACCGGGTCCCTTGTGTAGAGCTTTGTTGGTTGGGACAATTTCATGTTCGAACCCCCACGACCACAAGGTGAGGGTATGCGGGCACGAGTGTTGCATTGTCTGCCCCTGACTTTCAGGAAGCGCTTGCCGCCTTTGTCAAAAAAAAAAAAAAAAAAAACTATTCCCCATTTCAAGATCTAGAAAGAGAGGAATTTTAAGATCACTCTTTGGTACTTGAAACATAGAAGTGGCAATTAAACCTTAAAAAATTTAAAAGGAAAAGAAAACTACAGAAGAAAGCAAGATGATAAATTGGTCAACAGGTAAAGAATAGTGTGTTTCCCTAAGAAAATTCAGTACAAGAAACTACTGTTATAAACTGACATGACCCCAATGTTCCAAATCAATCAAATATGCTAGTGATTGTGAATTGTGATTGCTCAACTACTGTTGCCATACTTGTCCCATTCCAATGAAATGCTTATGATAATAACACAATCCATCCATGACTAAATCAGATCAATCAGACAACGACCAGTAGCTGAATTTATTTAGTAGCCAGAAGACATCCATATCCATCCATGCAGATATGACATGGCACTGTTGCTTACCGAAGATTATGTTCTCGGTGTAGAGCATATGATCACCAGGTTGGATGTAACATGCTGTCTATGAAAACATATGCTCCTTCACTAACAAACAATATTCATGTGTCCCGCCCCAAATCTTGGATTACCACAATTCCAAGTAAAGAATGAATATTATGTAAGGTTCAAGCATGAAATGTTTCAAAGTGATCCTCAGCTCACAAGATCATAGAAGATTATGTTCAGCTATTCAAAGATGAGAAAATAATAAGAAACTGGAGGGAAGTACATAATTCATTCATAGGATAATATGCAACAATCTAATGAACCAACTGTTGACAGGAATCTAGATCCAATGGAGATATTGCATGTATTAATGGAAAGAGAAGATACTGTATCATTACAACATCTAATTCTGTATGGAAAGTGAACTAAAATTAATTAACCTGCTGTCAGATCACATGTTAATGATGCCCTGCTAAACAATGTCTACAAACACAACCTCTGCTAATATTTTCAACATCATTGAAAGAAAGCAAAACGCTATCGAAACACCTCCTACTTGGAACTAGGTGAAAATAGTGTATTTCTTTGAACATGCATCTCTAGGAGGCTTGAGAATGTGGTTTTTCTAATGTTCTCATCAACATGATGTGGTGATTGATAGCACATTCTACAAACCTCAAGAGAAGCATGTCATTTTCCATTTTATTAATTAAATTATTTCCACTGAAAAAGCCTGCTGTATTTTCAATTATTGGTATATTTGATAAAAAAATAAACAACAGTTCAAGATATAAGATCTTCAATTATTGTAAGTTTGTAACAGCATCCATGAATGCTCTACATCTATAGAAAAAATGAAAATTAATAGCTAGCAGTTACACAACTAATAAATACTGATAAGGGATAACCTGATAAAAGTTTCAAGTTAAAATCTATAAATATTCTTCACAGGAAAGGAAAAAGGCATGAGCATTTCACACTAATTAACTGATTTTGACACTCAATGTTAGCTGTACCTTAATACAATTGAAATAGTTGAAAAAAAAAATAAAACACAAGCACTAGACTAACATTAGGAGTTGAAGAAGGAAAGGTTAGTGGCATCTAAAAGGAATGTTTAACACGGAAATAATCACATGAGAGTTGTGTTTGGAAAACAAAAAATAAAATAAAATAAAAATAATTATCTGACTAGAACACATAGGAGGCATTTATATTATATACACATGAGATCCCATGACTTCATGGGCTGCTTAGAACTTTGGAGATAAGGCATTCAAATCTGCTTATAAATAAATATACCAACTTGTTTTAGCAACTTGAGTGATCATCATTTGACTGCGATTAGCAACAGGCTTCTCTGAACTGGAAAAAGATTTGCATGGCATAAGATAGTGTTCCGATAAATGCAAGTTACCAAATTCATATGACCTCCCTTGAATGCAATATAGCATTTTTCAGACAAGCTTCAAACCTAATTTATCTCCCGGGGATATTAGAGGCACCAGCATAAGAAGTTTCATGCAGCTTCAACAAATTTTCATCTCTTGTAAAGCAACTGGCAAAAAGAGGAAGCAACTAATCAAATTCCCATTTTCCTTGATGAAATGGCTTGTCGGTGCATCAGAATGTTAATCTAAACCACTGTTCATGTAAGATATAGCCAGATGGCTCACTGATGCTTCTGTTGTTCAAGAAATACAAATCTATGGATTAGTTGGTTGCCATTCATCCTCAGTTTGTGCTATATTATAAACAGGAACCTTCAAGCGACATCCATTTAAAGCTTTCTTTTGAAGTGCAGGATGCAATTCCTTCAAGGTTTCTGCCACAGCCATATCATGCTTCTTTTTAAGTTCAAGAACTTCCTTCTGCTGATCAATCAATAGATTCTCCAGTTTCTTCACAACCAAATTCAAATCTTCAGGTTCATCCTCCAGCCATTTCCTATGCAAGGATCGATCATCATTTTCACATCCATTTGGAACATGTTCATCACCCAAATGAGAAGCACCTGTTGCAAATAATTCTTTCTGCTCATGACCAGATGCATCAATGGAGTATGTGTCTCGCATGGTAAAAGTTGTTGATGACTCAAGACTTTCCAAATTATCTTTTCCTTCACCAATAAAAGTAGAGGAAGCTTTCTGCTGATTAGAGAAGTGCATTCCCCGGGAGTTAGTATGCTTTTGATCATTCAGGTTAGAGGAACTGTCCACTCCTCCATAAACCCCAAGCAAAAAGTCATCACTGGCATGAGAATTCATCCCACATGATTCATTTGAATCAGTAAGCCCTGATGGAGAGCAATTGCTGGTAGCTTTGGGCGAGTCAGACCAGTACCTGCGGCCAGAAGGAAGCCTTTCCAACACTAGAGTGCCATAAGGATGTTCTGCATCATTTGGCAAAGCAGTAACTTCATCTTCAGCTTCTGAATCACGATAATCAGAAGCCATTATCTCACTGCCAGGATTAGCGTCAAAAGGTGTCCACTCAGGAATGTGAGCCTGTATTTCTGTGTCCATGATTTCAGCAATAGTGGTAACATCTTGATCTGTAAGATTTAATTCTGCAACCATTTCAGTGGCTACACTGATTGATGTGTCTGCTTCAGTATCAAATGAGAAGTGGATGTTATGAACTTGTCCTGCGAATACAATAAACAATTGCAACATAAGAACTTGGAGTAGTAATCACTGTAACAAAATATATCACAACAAATATTAAATCATTGCAGAACCTGTTGAATCTGATATTCGAAGCTTTAAAATAATTACATTAATGTCTTTCCGTTGACCACCCACAGTGAAATCTCGACTATTAATTGAAGGTTCTGCTTGATCATGCACATTTGAGCAGCCAACTGTTCCTGCATTTGCAATTTAATATTTTATACAGGGAAGACATGAAGTAAAAACTACAAGAGGCACATACCACAATATTTAGTAGAATTAGGTTGCTAGCTGAAAAAAATCATCCTAAAATCATTTACCTGTATGTTGCATAACAGGCTGCAGAGAATGACCTATGCTTCCATTACCAGCATCCAGTTGGAGAAAAGGATCCATTAATAGTTCTCTTGCAGACAATCTTTCAGAAGCATCAGCAATACACTTTTCTATGAACTGTCTAACTCTGGGGTCCTTCACTTTACTCAATGATGCAGGCTTAATGCCCTGTAGAACAAGAAGTAAAAAGTAAGATCAGTTTGAAATGTATTGTGGTGCAGTAAAAGGTCTACATCTTTAGTTCTTTCTAATGTTTTCCAGACTGGAATACAGAAATATACTCATGCCTTAGTAAATTTAACACTTGCCCACTGTTCTGTATCTACATCATTGTACACCCGTTTGTCCACAAAGACTGGTTCAATATGGACTTGATCCATATCAACTACTCTATATCATGAACAAACCTTGTTATCTAACCCTGAGAAAGTCATCCTCAGGTTAAATTACCAAGTAATATAATCAGGTTGTTGCTCCCTTTGGAACCTTATTATAACACGAATCTATGGTTTAACGCAATAATTAACATAAATGGAAAGTGTTTCATTTGTAAAGCATTGCATGTAGTAATGTCTTCATTTTTATAAAGTATGCAACATAAATGGATATTAGGAATAGTACATTTTTGCAGAAGATTTGACTATATAAAAGATTACACCTAAGATACATATATATAAATGAGGCAGAAGTTTGCACATAAGATGTGTAAAAGATTACCAAGGACTTCAACTCAGAAGTGAACTTGATTCTGTTGGTATATCAAGCATAAATTTGTCATGCCGGTCAACTAGGTAGGCACTATTACTGCCTAGTTTTATGTTGAGTAAGATGCATACTAGATGGACAAAATCACCAGGATAGACAATATAATGGAAAGAAAAGAGGGATAATTCAGTAAAAGAAAATAAACAAGTTCTGATGCTAGTACAATATCACAGTTCAAATATCAATAACATAAAAAAGAGGACTAATGAAGTAAACAAAAATAAAATTACTTTATGAAACAATATCATCCTCACCGATGTCACTTTCTTGAATATTTGCGCAGGATTAGAGCACTCCACATATGGGTATTCTAGCGTGACCAACTCCAATAAACACATGCCAAATGCATAGATGTCCACCAGCTCGTTATACTCTTCCTCATAAAGTTCAGGTGCCATGAATTCAGGTGTCCCTACAGTCAAAACTCAAATATACTTCAATAATTTGCTTAGAAAAAAAAACCTTCTCAATAAGTTAAAAATTGACCAAAGAAGAACAAGAGATAGTAGTGACCAATCACACTGTGAGCTAACTGAGCATGTCGAAGTATGGCAGCCAATCCAAGATCTCCAATCTTCACCTCACCCTGGTTCCCATTAACAAATATGTTATCACATTTCAAGTCCCTATGAATAACCGGCGGGTCATTACTGTGGAGGTAGTAAAGGCCACTCAAGATCTGCCTTGACCAGTTCTTCAAGGCCCTTAAGTCTACATGCTTGTGTTTCCTCCGGTACCTATCAATCAACCATAATCCAAAAAGAACTCAATAAGACAAAATGCCGATATACACATACACACACACATGCGGATAAGTATGAAAAAATACTGACTGTCGCAAGGTCCCTGAGGTGAAAACCTCAGTAATGAAATTGATATTATCATGCTTGGTGTCAACCCACGAGTTGTAGAACTTGATAATATTCTTATGCTTGAGAGTCTTCAGCAGGTGAACCTCCGAGTAGAGCCGCTCCAGATCGTCAACATTCCTAAGCACATCCACCAACTTCACCTGATTCCAAGCGACCTCTATTCCTTCCAATTCATCAAATGCTTTATATCTAACAATACACATAAAAAAAATAAAAAAAATCATGCAAATTAAGGACCCAAATCAAACGAATCATCAATCACACGATCCACAAATATTCATCAAAAAATAGGGCAAAGGATACACCGTCTTGAAGGCACCCTTTCCTAAAACCTCGCGATACTGCAACATGATGAGATTCCGAACAATGAGACGATCAAAACAAAAAAGAGGATAAAAAAAATTGGTAAACTATTATCAAAGAACAACCGACCCGGACATAGCGACAGGTAGGGTCGATCTCGACGTAATCGGCGTCGGCTTCCTCCTGCTCCCTCTCCGAAGACGAATCGACCGGCATTGATAAATCGATCAATGGAGAGAGAGGGGATGGGGGAATCCAAAGAGGGAAATTGGGAGAGTGCCAGATCTCCACGAGACACGGAAGAGGTGATGGTTGTGGAAGAGACGGGTAGAGAGAGAGAGATGGAGGGAGGCTGCTGACCAAACTACCCGGATTGGCCGTTATTATATATATTGTTTGGGTGTTTTGTCTGTATTCGTTTTGAAACAAAAAAATAGAATGGGCTTTTCAGTTTGCATGAACCAGAGATTCGGGGGACCATCGATCTCAATCAGATGAGACGAGCCTGAGTTTTGGCTGGTTCCATGCGTTGAATAATAGGTGAACTTGATACAAGATATTAAGATTCAATAGTTAAATAGGTCAATTTTCAAATAATAATGGACTCATTCAAGTTCAATTTGATAAAATTTTTTAAAAATAATTTATGTTGACTATGAAAGTGGAGATTGTCTCGAGATCAATCCCAACTCCAAATCAACCGTTGAATTTGTTTGATTAATTGGAGATTCGAGCAGGGAGAAAGCAAAAGATAGATCAATCACTCAATAAGTAGAGAGGCAGATGTAGCGTGGAAAACCCTTGTTTGGGAAAAACCACGGGAAAAAGAGAAGAATTCTCATTGATTTGGGCCATGAAAGTTATTTACAAGTGGAAAAAATGAAAAAAGTGGATCAGCTCTCAATGAAGCAGAGCTTCGTTGCCTCTTATGACTTGTTTCCAAATGAGCAGGGGTCTTGGCCTTTTATAGGCTCCGGTAGCTTGGAGAAGAAGCTTGCATTTTCGACACTTGCTTTATTGAATTATGCCACGTGCCAAATGATTGAGTTAGAGTCCACCTGAGTGCTCAATTACCAGTCTTCTAGAAGAGTCTCGAAATCGCGCCTATGAGTTGAGTATGTATTTGGAACGAAATCGATGAGGGACATTTCCGGTATGATGAGTTGAAAATATCTCCCTGATCCGGTCTGTATCGAAATTCATCGGTTTCGACTTGATTCATGCTTCTTTCGATCGATCCGTTATGGTAAAAGGTGGTTACCACAACGTGGATCGATCCGATATGAACCAACTTGTTGCGGACCGATCCGTTATGAACTAGCCTACTTTTAGTGATGGGCTCTTATGATATCGACACGTGGATATTTTTGATATGTCCCACGTGTCTTGCGATCTTTCTCTCTATCAATTTATATTATGTTTATGATTTTGTATTATTTTTGACTATATTATAAGTGGCTCACAAAGAAAGTTGGTTATTTATTATTATTATTATTATAAATGTGAATAGGCCAACGTCTCTTTATGAAAAGAAATGTACTAATCAACTTCCTTAATGCTAATCAACCCTCCTCCATTTTGGTTTATTGGGGTTTTGGAGGTGCACAAAGCATCCGATATCTTCATCATTTGGTGAAACCTTTGGATCTTCCATCCAGCCCACACAACTAAATGCCCAAAGTTACATGTGAGAGAGTCATTTATCAGAAGAAACCTGACTTTCATTATAGAGGAACCAGGAGCAAGGGATGAGACAATTCGAGAATGACCCATTATGGTAAACAACTTAGAAGAAATGTAACTAAATATTACATAAATCTTCTCTCTAAGGCTAGCATTTGAGGAACCGAATCAGGCCAGTGAGTGACATTTTTACTCATTACAATCACCTCTTTTATATCTTGTTTGGGGATAACCCCAACACAATTTCCAATGAAAAAGTTTTTCCCGTCAAAATCTTTAATTAAGATTTAAAAATATAACCCACCAATATATAATCAACACATCACTAGCTTATCATTAATACCTTTACTTTAAAATTTCCCTCCAAAAATTTTAAAACTTTTCAAAACTTATTCCTATCCCCAAGTGGGATAACCCCAACCAAACGCAAAGGTTCTTCGCCCCTAACCCCTAGATAGTATCAGGACCCTTGTGCCCCGGGTTGTTTTAGACCCAAAACTCAAATGAGTCTAGCTTGCAACTATTATAAATAAAATATAGTTTATTCATTTAAAAAAATAAAAAAAAATAATTGTTTAAATTATTTGATTATTTTTAATATTTATCAAATCTTGAAATAGAGTTAATTAGCACCCCTACTTTTATATTCATTAATTTTCAAACATGACTTACAAGTTGCAACTACGTGATAGTCTTGGTCATTGTCAACACCATCACGTCATGACCTCCTCTCCTCCCAACTTTTACAATTTTTCAATGTAAGATTGTTCAACTTAATAAAAGATTTACTAATTTAAAAATATTTTATTTATAATATTGTTCTAATATTCTTGAAAAAAACCCTTTTTCCCTGATAACAAAAACACAATCTTGAAGAATTATGATCCCATGGTCTCGGTACCATGGAGTCATCTATGGTACCGAGACGTGGCATCATCTCGGCCGCAAAAGGCAGCTCGGGATATGTGCTCGTCACACATCCCGAGGCTTGCTTTATGACGTGCCTCGGGATGTGTAGCCTGAGCAGTTTTTGCGGCCGAGATGATACCACGTCTCGGTACCATGGATGACTCCATGGTACCGAGACCATGGGATCAGCACTCAATCTTGAAATGAAAACCCCTATGTTTTGTTTTTGCAAATTTATATAAAATATATGGATTTATTTGAAAATGAACCTTTGTAAGGCGTGACTAATTAATATAAATACAGGGACTTATTTGAAAATATAGCCTGAAAGGCTTGACTTTGGAGAACTTTGGAGAACACCACCGACCATGCCTTCATTGGTTCTTTCCTACGACCTGCCTTCCATATTTCCACCAAACCGTGGAACCCCTAAAAATTGGAATTGGGGAACCAGCAAACACAATTGACTTCGATTTCTCTCGCCATTCCTCTCTTTCCAATCTCTTGATCTCTTTCCCTGTGGTACGTATTGCTTCTCCTCCGATTCATCTCCTTTCCTACATTTTCGATCATCCCTTGAAGCGAATCAGACTCTCTCTTTTAGAATTTTCTCATCTCGTTTTTATTTATTTGTTTGTTTATAAATTTCTTGTTGTATTTGGTGTTTTGTTGGTTGGTGTTATTCTTATTCTGATCTATGCGTTCACTGTTTTTGCAGGCAGGTTCGTGCCAAGGCATGGATGCTTTGGGTATTAGAGTTTCCCACACAAAGCTCTCAGGCCTTTGTCATCGTAGAACCTTCTCTTCGCCAGCCTTGTTAGTTTTTTTTATTTTAAGATCATTTTCATTGTTTGATTTGATTGGCTTTATCAATAATAACACTGTTTCTCATGCTTTATTTGATATCCAATGATCTGTTTGATTTTTTTTCCTCTTTTTTTTATTGGCAGGGTGTGCAGTAGAAAAAATGTCTTTTTGTGTAATGGTTCAGATCGGCAATTCTCTTTACACTTAAATGCTTCCTCTGATAAGTGTAAGGCTAATGTCAAGCCGCATTTTCAGCTGCCTGTTCAGGAAAGACAAGTGTTTGGGAAGGCATTTTATTCTGCAAGAGAATATACCTTTGAGGAGAACTTTGTTGGAGTTCGGTCAAACACTGTTCAAGAAAAGATTGGTGTGCTGTTGTTAAACCTTGGTGGTCCGGAGAGACTTCATGATGTGCAACCATTTTTGTTCAACTTATTTGCTGATCCAGTATGTGATTCCTCTGTAGTGTGCCTCTCACATATCAAATAATGTTCCCTTTTTTAAAAAAATATCTTATGTTTAGAATGCCCAAGTAATTTCATTTTTCTGATATCTAATCTTTGGTATGAATATCATGCTTTACAATGCCCGTTGGTTTTGTGATTTTATCATGTAGAAATTGCAACTGCACTATGAGTGCATGAATGTGTAAACACACATTTTTTTTTGAGTCTTGTAAGGTGATGAATTTGGCTCCAATCTGATTTTTTCATATTTGGACAGGACATCATACGGCTTCCTAGGTTGTTCCGATTTCTTCAACGGCCACTAGCTCAACTTATTTCAGTTGTCAGAGCTCCAAAGAGTAAAGAAGGATATGCTGCCATTGGTGGTGGGTCGCCTTTGCGTAGGATAACCGATGAGCAGGTCTTCTTTTTCATCTGTTATATTCTATCTAAATTCTCTGTAAGGTTTCAGTTTCCAGTATTAATGACAAGATGCACAATAGGAGTGTATCCTATTCTTTTGTGATGCTAGATATCTTCTTTAGTTTAGCTTTCTCATTCACAGTTAATGAACTCCTGATTTATCATTCTCAAAAACCTTCATCACTATGTTTTTCATACAGATGCTGATGTAAACCATAAAGTAGATGATAGCTTTGATCAGAAATCTATGTGCACTGGTAATATATAATTTGACTTTACAGGCATTTGCGTTGAAAGAAGCTCTCAAAGAAAAGAAGTTGGATGCAAATGTATATGTTGCAATGAGGTATTGGCATCCTTTCACTGAAGAGGCCATTCATCAGGTTAGTTTTCAAAATTCGTAGTATCTTGTTCTTGCTCATCTCTTATTCCTTTTCGTAATAATCTAGTATACGAAAATGTCAAGAGATATCTATCTACCTTGGCGCAATGGTAAAGTTGCTGCCTTGTGGTCAGGTGGTCACGGGTTCGAGTCGTGGAAACAGTTTGTAAAAAGCAGGCTACGTACAATAGACCCAAGTGGTCTGACCCTTCCCCCGGACCCCGCACAATACGGGAGCTTTGTAGCACCGGGCTGCCCTTTTTTAATAATCTATTATACAACCACTATTCTTTGTGCTAGAGCTTAGTTAAATATCTGAATGTTGATTGGCTTTCATCGTCTACAAAGGTTCCTTATATTGAGTTTCTACAATTGGATGCCTAACCAGGATCTCATAATCATTATTTTAACCATATCTGACTTTTGGTATTTTTGTAGTAATTATAATTCTAAAGATTGGAAAACTAGGTGACATCTTTTAATGTAAGAAAGTGAATAGCGAGCAGTATGTTGAGTGGAAATAGGGCATTACTTAGTTTAATAAAAGTTTGGCTATGATTGCTTTGTACATTCTTGTGTGGCACCATTTGTCCAATGAAAATTAAGTAAATCGTGTGGAAAATCAGAAACAACTCATTTGTCAATCTTCTTGAGATTGAAAGGATATCGGGCATTAAATTGTCTGAAAGCCTGAATCATATCCTTACCTCTACAGATTGAGAAGAATTATATTGCTTAAAGTTTTCCAATATAATAAACCTTGTCAATGTGTTCTTCGCTTTGCATTTTATTTCCCCTTTTTTTTATAACCTTTTTGTTGCTTTTTTACATGAGATAGCTCAAGAAGGATAATATCACTAAGCTTGTTGTCCTTCCACTTTATCCTCAATTCTCTATATCTACAAGTGGGTCAAGCATAAGGCTTCTTATGCGCATCTTCAGGTGAATAGTCTGATTTCTAGATTTTTCTGAATCATGTTCAATACTTGATTTGCTATGCAATGTGGTTCTAAAGAGCTTAATGTTTTCTTTCCTCAGGGAAGATGCCTACTTTGAACGACTACCAGTTTCTATTATTGAATCATGGTATCAACGTGAAGGATATATTAAGTCTATGGCTAACTTGATAGAAAATGAACTTTCAAATTTTGCTAAGCCTGATGAGGTATGTCTCTCAATTAGGTTACCTGTTTTCTATAGATTTGTAGAGGTATTGGTATTGATCTTCAAAATGTCTAGAGAATCATATCTATCTTCCTTGGCTTTTAATTTGCAATTTACAATAACTGGCCAAAAGGCACACGCCTTATTTCTCTTTCGATATATCGTTTGGTGATTTGTTTTCTCCAAATTCTGTTGTGATGGGTAAGTTCAGATCTGTAAAGCAACCTTTTTTTCCTGCAAGATTTTGACCCACTTAGAATTTACTTTATTTTCATCTGGATTGTTCTTTATTGAGGGTAAATAGTGCCAAAGAAGTTTCAGCTGACTAATAATGCACCTCTTTTTTGTTTGATTTCATATTTTCTCATGAATCAAATATGTTTTATCCATTCCCATCTTCAATCTATCTTTTAATTCCCCTTAGAGATCAGATAGTTTTTATTCCTGATTCTTTGTGCGAGTTCTCATTATATTGAGTATTTTTAGTTGAAGGCGCCGTCATGGTGGATTCTGAAAATATTCACAACTTTTTTCATTTGTCATGCAATCATAGGTTATGATATTTTTCAGTGCACATGGAGTGCCAGTTAGCTATGTTGAGGATGCAGGCGATCCTTACAGAGATCAGATGGAAGATTGTGTCAGCTTGATCATGGATGAACTAAAATCAAGAGGAGTTGGCAATACCCATACTCTTGCTTATCAGGTATTGCTGACATAAGTAACTCTTTGTTTTCCAGTTTTAGGTTACTACAACTTTTGATATAAATTCAATGCTCAACATCTGAAACTATCAAAATCAAATATATAATATATCACTATTGGATCTGTTAAGATCTTAGTTGCATTTAGCAACTTAACATTGTTCCAATCATTGCAGAGTCGAGTTGGGCCTGTTCAATGGTTGAAACCTTACACCGACAAAGTCTTGGTTGAACTTGGCCAGCAAGGTGTGAAGAGTCTTCTTGCTGTCCCTATCAGGTAGAGTCTTGTAGTTATTTTCCTCTTTCTAGTTTACGGAAATTAAATACTTGACTCAAACTCTTCAGTTAGAACATAGAATTTATAATGCTCCTCTACTTTTCTGTATTTTATTCAGCCATTGGAAATTGTGCACTAGAATACTCTACTAGGTTTCCATGGCTGAGACTCTACACATACAAGATTCCTTGATTGCTTGACTTCAGCTGAGCTCATACTGAACTTCCATCTTAAGCTGTTATTGTTAGAAAGGATGTTGTGTAACTTGAATTGGTTTAAAGGGTGCATGGTTTGAATTGTAATTAGCTGCATAATTTTCATGTGTGCATATATGCATCAATGTCTTTTCGTTGGTAATAAGCCAATAATCAATCAATTCATTCTGAAAATTTCTCTGTCACCTAATTCTGTATACAGCTTCGTCAGTGAACACATCGAAACTCTGGAAGAAATTGACATGGAATACAAGCATCTGGCACTAGAATCTGGTATCGAGAACTGGGGCAGGGTTCCTGCTCTTGGTTGTACCTCTTCCTTCATTTCAGATCTGGCTGATGCAGTCATTGAAGCTCTTCCGACTGCATCCCTTGTGGCATCAGCTGCAGAAGAAACAAGCAGAGAAACAGATCCAGTGCAGTATGCTATCAATCTTTTTTTCGGCTCAATACTAGCCTTCGTTCTGCTTCTGTCACCTAGGTTGATCTCCGCATTCAGGAATTTTCTTGTCTAACTGATGTGAATATTCAAGTTTTTTCAGCAGGTAAACAAAATAATGTAACAGATAACCAGACTTTTGGGTGTGGAGGTTTATAGGATAACTAGAGTTTTCACAAAAGTATTTATTATTATTTTTATTTTTATCAACATTGCATTCAGTTCTGATGTGTGATTAGCTATCACAGGCTTCTCAAGGACCTTGTATGCTGATTATTGATTATCAATCTGAAGTATGAGCAGTTAAAAAGATGTTTATCTTAGAGTTTTGAAATTATATATGCATTAAATAGAATTTCACACTTTGATATTATATATTTATTTTCAGAAACTTTTATGTAAAACATTTTTACAGGAATATGGTTAAACTTCTTTTAATTTGTTATGATAACCTTCCATTTTCTCCAGTAGAAAAAGAAAAATCCAAAAAAAGTCTTAAATTATAAGATCAAAATTACTTGGAATGTTATGACACTCTTTTAAGTGCATCAAAAAAAATATAGTTTTGGAGGGGTATGCAAATAAATAATATTTTTACAAGATATTTAAGTAAATATATAATTTTAAAGGGATGTATAAGTAATTTTTTCAAAAAATAAATTACTTTTTAACTCTGTACATCAACCCAAGTTTGCTCCTTAAAAATTCAATTTTCCCCATGAGATAGTCCCTGTGGAATTCAGACAAAGAGTAAAATTAATTTTATTTATTTATCTATATATTTTTATGTGTTTTAAATAATAATAATAATTTTAAGTAAAAACTATAGATGATTTAGCATTAAAATGGTTTGTTGACAACAATTTAGATAGTATGATTTAATTGATAAAATTAAAAGTTTAGAGATTTCTAATAAATTTAGCTTAAAAATAGAGTTAAAAAATAATTTATTCTAATATTAATTAAAAGGTTTCACTCACTTGTTTACACAAAACCTCTAATTATCTTTTGATTTCCAAAATATTGCAATATTTTTATTTTTTTTATTTTTTATTTGAAAAAAGTGGTATTATTTTCTGATTTATAAGATATATTTAATATCTAATAAAAAAAATAAGAGACTCCCAGTCCCGGGCCCTTTTAAGAGCCCTAGAACAGAATCTTCGTCTCCCGCGCTCTCTGAACAATTCGGCGGGAGTGGTCTGCCATAGAGGAGATCCGTTCTTCCGCCATTCTGTTCGCAAGCTCCACAATTCTCTCAATCAAAACTCCAAGTTCTCTCATCGGCTTGGAAAAATCTCCAAAAATGTCAGCTTGGCACGAAGGGATGGAGGCAACCCGCCTACTAATCGCTCCTGGTAAGACCATTCCTCAACTTCGTTTTCGTGTGTTTTGGTTGTTCAGATCGAGATAATGGTGGAATTATTGTATGAGAACGGTCTCTTGCGAAGCAATTAGTTTTTGAACAGTAATTTGGATGGTTGTTGTGTTTTGTTCTAATGATTGTTGTCTGAGCATTTGTTTTTTCTCTGGAAAGATAGATAACCGAGGTATTGCAGTTAGATGGATCATCTCAATCTTGTATGGTTGTCTCCTTGAACATTAATGAAGATTTTGATGGTTTTATGATTGTTTTTCCCCCCCTTCATTTGAGAGACTGTGCAATGGCATACAAGGGTTGCTGATAGTATACAAAAGAAAGCTTTTGGAGAGTGATTTATCATCTTTACACACATTTTGTCATATTATGCACGTTTTAATGGTGTTGATTTTGGCATCATTGTTGTTATTTCATGATGAATATGGTGCAAGTCTGATTTCATGATAATGTTTAAGAGGGATAGTACTTGAAAAATAAAACTTACACTTGGAGATTGCAAAATTTATATGCAAAGTTTTTATTTTTCAACACAGTCAAATTGAATTGAAGTAAAGATGCCATGCTTCCTGTGAATGCCTTGCCACTGAAATTGGGGGTGCTCTAATTTGGTATTGTGTTCTACAGCACTATTTTCTGATATCTTTTGGCGAACATATGATTGGAAGATGAACTGGAGGCCTTGGAAAGGGAACCTTCTGAAAGAAGATTATTAATAAAAAATTTTATCTTGTTCACTTACCTTATAGTTCGTAATAACTTGAACTTGAGAAATATGGAGAAGGCACTTTACTTTTTTAAGCACTGACACTCCTAGAACCTCTCACTTGTAGAGCAAGTGTCTCACACCAATCTTTTATGAGTTGATTGACATGTTTTAAACTCTTCAAGTTCATATATATATGTATGAACTTCTCTTTCAATTAAAGAATTTCTTGAGACCCATGAGTTGACAAGCAAGCTGATCTAGACCAAAGCTCCTTTTTATTTCTGAAGCAAATCTAATCCAAAAAGATTACCAAGTGGGGCAATGGTATAAAAAACTTCAGTTATATTAATATATTCATGATCTTGTGAACACTCTTTCTTGCATGTTTTTGTTGCATCTGTTTTAAAGTTTAAAGTATTATGTGAATTGGTTCAATTCATTTTGTTTTTTGTTTTTTTTGATAAATGGTTCAATTCATTTTGTTGATTTGGTATTTTTCTTTATTTGTTGTGTCCTGTACCTTCAGTTACAGGAAATGATGCCTCGAGAATTACAAGCAAAGGGTCGATATTGTCTTTACGCCATCCAAAATCAGGTTTATAAATTCTGCTTTCTAGACATCTTAGTTATTTATGAAAGTTGTTAACCATTTTTTAAAATTTTGTAGATGTACATTCCCTGTCAACAGAGCACATTATGTGTGTGCATGGTTTAACTAAAATATATTCAAGAGTCATTCATAAGAGATGGAAATATGTAAATCATATTTTATGATAATTTAGACAATATAGACATGATTGGAGAGATTTGATGAATAGTTACTGTTTAGTTTAGATGCCTAATGTAAGTTTGAAAGCTATAAAGGTCTGTGAGGGCAGTGATAATTTCTGTTAAAAGAAAGATGTAAGTTTGATAGTTTCTATTGTAACCTAGCTGCAACTTCCTTTGATTCAACTTTGGGTGGTTGGGGGTTTGTGATAAATGGTTAATGGTTAATGACTTAATGGTTAATGGTTTGGGGTTTGGGGTTTATGGTTTATTAGGGTTAGTGTTTATTAGGGTTTAGGGTTTATTATGGTTTAGGGTTTATGAGGGTTTAGGGTTATTAGGGCTCAGGGGTTTTATTAGGGTTTAAGGTTTAGTGTTATGGTCTAGGGTTAGGGGTTATTAGGGTTTTTAGGGTTTAGGGTTATGGTTTATTAGGTTTTAGGGTATAGAGTTTAGGGTTTATTAGGTTTTAGGGTTGTTTATTAGGGTTTATTGTTGTTTAGGGTTAGTGTTTATTAGGGTTTAGGGTTTATCAGGGTTTAGAGTCTAGGGTTTATTAGGGTTTAAGGTTTAGGGTTGTTTAGTAGGGGTTTAGGGTTTATTAGGGGTTTGGGTTTATTAGGTGGTTTGGGCTTATTCAGTTGTAGGGTTTAGGCTTTATTATTTATTAGGGTTTAGGGTTTATCAGGGTTTATTATTTATTATGTTTTAGGGTTTAGGGTTTATTAGTGTTTAGGGTTTATGGGTTATTAGGGTTTAGGGGTTATTAAGGTCTATGGTTTATTAGGGTTTAGGGTTTATTAGGGTTTAGCAGGGTTTAGTAGGGTTATTTTTTCAACATTAGGATAACTAGATCATAACTGACTAGATGAATGAGTGTCCATGTGAAGCGATTCCAAGCTTTCCTCTCCATTCTGTGTAAAATAGTATTGTTTTTCTTTTTCTTTTTTTTTTAATCTAAGGTTTAAGTTGATCTGTTTATGTGACAAGCGGGTTGAGACTATGACCTGTAAGAGCTTTCTCTTGAAGGCGAGTTTCCTAGCCTCTAGGAAGGTAAAAAGCTTAACCTGCTGATCATGTTTTACAGTTCTATGAATGTGAGTTATGCTCATCATCCCATAAGATTTACATTATTTCCCAACTAAAATCTTTCCCTTCTTATTCTATAAAATTTATGATAATCATGAATGCTAATATAATTCCTTATTATGAATTTTTGGTATTTTGGAATCTTTATCTTAGACATCCCAACAAACTGCATTATAACTCCTATTCTTAGATTTATGTACTTAGTTAAAAAAATCTTTCTGCTCTCATTTAAATAAAACTCCAACATGTTGAAATAATGCCATGAGTACCTTTTTATTTTTCACCTCATCATTTAATTTGTCAGTTTCATGGGGTGCATGCTCTTGCTTCAAACTATCACACTGATAAATATCTTGCTCTTCAATTAAATAATACTCTTTTTTATTTTTCTGAAATGAATATAAGCACTATCATGATTCTTTCATTCATCATACCACAGCTATCTAGTAACATTTGACTTTATTGAGATCTAACTATCACTAAAAGGGCATGTTCTTTGTTTGAAAACTTGGTTCCATATTATATTCCACTCTAATTTAACAGGCGCAAGAACAAATTATAGGTTCATTGATGGAGCACTTCAAGAATTTCAATGGTTCAAGCAATCTTATGGATCTTGGTTCATAGGAGATTATATTTGTGAAGGTAGCCTCTTTATTATCTTCTATATGTTCTTATGGTTGAACCCTTGAGGAATTCTCAAATGTTCTTATGGTTGAACCCTTGAGGAATTCTCAATGGGGAGCATAGTACTCAGTAAGGTGGGCAATTCAGGGAGAGATGATGCTCCCAATGTAGGAGGTTTGACCACCATGCGATCAAGCAATATTACCTGCTTGATCCAATGGCTGCATACTTCTCTCACATGTACTTTCCTTAGGGATATGTAACAATGCTTCTTTGGCCACCCAAGTTCACTCCTATACTATCTTTATGTACTCCATTGGATCAAAAGTAGTATAAAAAGCCTATCCCTTAGATTGCTCATGGTGGCTCAAGGTTCTATGGATGTTGTAAAATGAGGAAAAACGGGAAAGATGTCATAATTCCCAAAGATGTTGGAGGGAGAGCCACTTTCTTGGTGAGCTTGTCAGGGTCAAATATGTTATTTTATATTTTTCTGTTATTTATTAAATGCCAGTTAATAAGTGTAGCTGAAGGACACTGCAATTATCTATGTGACATACATAGATAATTCCAAGATTTGTTTGTATCTGCAAAGAAAAGCCAAATAAAAGCAAATCTAAACTCTAAACCTTACTTTTGCAATAAAAAATAAACATAAGTGGAGTGGCTCATATTTTAGTGAGCTAAACTGTAATAGCTGTATGCTGTTATTTTTTTTTATTTTTTATTTATTTTTAAACAATAGCTATAAAGTATTGCCAATATAAGACTTATATGACATGCAAAACTTCACATTCTAAGGTGTTCTTTTATTATTTTTATTTATAATTGGATATGATAATCCATGTTTGTGGTGAAGCAGATGGAAGCCTGTACATTACCACTCCAGTTGACTCTATATTCATTCTCCTGCCAATTTTTGAGGTCGCTCGTATGAAGGTTTTATGTTATATCAATTTTTGTAGTTATTGCCATAGAACTCGCTCATGTTGCACCCTTTAAATGCATGACACTTGCCTACTGTACTTAGTAGTCTATGCAGAATATCTTTAGTTATTATTTTCTTGTGAAAATGGCTTTCATTCTTTGAATAAAATACAGAACAAATAGGAAATCTGCAGTTGCTATTGTTTATGTAAAAACAATTATTATTGAGGTTTAATTAACTTTCTTAATTTTTTTGATACCCCTACTGTTTAAATGGTGAATATAAAGATGGGATTCTATTCCCAACTTGTTCATGACATTTGAAATTGGTTAATATATCAAATACTTTTCGATTCAAACCTATTGAATGGGGATGGTGTAATGACATTTTTACTCCTAGTCTCAAAAGAATAATGTCTGGTCCTCTTCTAAATCAAGAGTGTTTTAGTAATTTAAGAATGACGTATTATTGGTAATCATCCCATGTATAACATATATATAAAGTTAATTAACTGCAAGTTTAGGGACCAGATCTTGTTGTGGCAAAGAGTTCTCAAATTGTAAAGGGCATTGTGGTCATATGTCTCAAACCAGTTAAATAGGACTTATGGGGGTAATGTTTATACTAGTGTAACCAGTCATGTTGGAAGCACATGGTTATTCTGGTTTTATTCCTTGTCCAGTTTCTTCTGCTTGATTGTATATTCCAGAATAAATAGCCCACCAAAGGATTTATGGTCACAAGAACGCTTGAGGTAAATAGTTTTATAAGAAGAGAAAAGTGAAACAATTGGTCGTAGCAATCATCCTGGCTGGTTTTACACCAATTAAAAGTACAACCAAGTTTATATTTCATGGCACACGAAATTCATCCTGGAACCTTATTCTTAGTGCCTCATCACAGACTTTCATTTAATGAGTCCCACGGAAAAAGTTGGGCTAAATAAACAATTCCAGGAATAGATCAGAGAAGGGTTCTGATTTGATGATATGTTTAAGGTACTAACGAGGCTTATTACCTCTTATGTGACTTAAGCAAATAAACATATACTATTTTATAAAGTTTTATTTGATCTATAAATTTGTTTGCAATAGGTAGTGTTTGGATAGAGAATAATGGCGATTGAGATTAAGAAGTCGCCTTATTTTGCTGAATAAAATGTCACCTTATTCTTTCTCGTGGTTGTCTTTTAATCCAGGAATAAGCCAATCCATGTGAAAAGCGGCATTAATATATTCTGGATTAAGACCACTTGTTCCAGAATAAGGCTCTCTAGCCGGAATGAGATATTCTTGGAGTGTTTGGCTTTTAATCTGGGAATAAGAAGCTTAATCTACCTTAGTTCTTTGAAAGTGAATTATGAGTGATGTGATAGTCTATGACTGCATTAAGATTCATCACAAGTACAATAAAAATGATGCAATTCAAGTGCTTTTTCCATAAGTTAATATTACTAGTTATTTGATTTAGCTTCATAAATATGTTTTCATGATTTTTTATTTTATTTTATATATTCTTTTTTTTAATTAAATCATTTGTGGGCCCTCAGTTCTCCTTTACTATTAAACTTGATGAGTTTATATGAGCATGACTCCATTAACTCTCACAAGAAGCTTGATAATTGATAATTAACTATAGAATCTCAAATTATATCAACCAAATTTTTTAAGGATAATGCTTATTTAATTGGATGTAGTTGTGAGGACAAGGCATTACTCCTAGTTGAAAAATCTAATAAGACTCAGGTTTCTTTCAGTTATAAATTTGCTTCAATTTTTTTAGCTTACTTACAACCATCTGTTAGACTTTTCGTAAATTGAGTCGTAATTACCTACTCTAGCTTGCTAGGAGCCATCATACTGATGGGGATTATGGTGTAAATCTACACATTGAATTTGAAGGTTCTGGAATTCAGCTTGCTTTCTAAATTTTATCAGTCAAAGGTTTTGGAATAAATATATTTTCTTTTCATTCATCTGCTAAAATTTTATTGCTATTGTTTTTATTGTAGAAGTTCATTAGAATTAATCACTTCTAATTTATATTTTTAGAATGTGGTTCAACAACTTTTGAATTTCTAATTGCAGAAGGGCAATGATGCGGGGATGTTTAGGCAATTGGAAGAAATTTTATTTGTTGATGGCTACCCTGGTTATCAACACCTGATGTCTATGGCAGAGAATTGCATGCATCTTGTTTGTGAAATAAAAGGTGATTGTCTGATTTTTTATTAACTTTTCTAGGGCTTGCATATGATAGTCATTTATTATCTTTTGTTGCTGGATGAACAATTTAATCTGCCTCTTATTTGTGTTAATCATTTTGTATGACAAAATCTTGTACTTCTGTATAATTATATCTTCTTTGAAAATTTGTTTGATATTAAATTCCAAAAATTAATTTTTGGCATGTTTAGAGCATTTTCTTCCATGTTCTTTTACTCTGTTAGGCAGTAGTCTTTGTTTGTTATATTGAATCTAGAGACAAAAAAAAGTAAAACAATTCAGGAATATTTTGTTGTTTATATCATTTTGACATAAATCAATTTTTTGTTTAAATTCATATCATAAGCATGGTAAATAGATGTTATGGCTGGATGTTGGATGTTCAATGATATGCAGAATAGTTGAAGCACTCCCTTTCCCATTTGAACACTTCATTTTTGATGCAGAATTAAATTCAGACTGCAAATTTGTTTTGGTTGGAAATTTCTGAAACCAAAGTATTATGCTTTATGCTTCTAGTAGTGTGCAGATAAGTTGTGTTTGTATCCTTCTTAATCCAAACTGTTACATATGATAGAACAATCAAGTAAGTAGATCTCTAACCTATTTGAAGTAATTTTTCAATATATATATTTTTTGTTGTGTTTGACCTGTGTATTATCTGTTGTTAAAATGCTTCATAAAGCGCTGCAAGAGAAATGAAGATAAGCCTGCTATGAAGGAAAGAAAGAGAAAATCTTCATTTGCTTAGAAGAAGAGAATCTTTCACTGCCCAAATGTTCTTGGTGCTTGATGAAGGAAAAAGAAGGGAAATAGGCTAAATGGTTTTAAGGTAAAAAGAAAGTAAAGATAAACAAGATAAAGAGAGTACCCAAATTTTAGAGAGAGAAAGTGGTGTGAAAATCAAAGAGTATGGATAGAGAGATTAGTCGTGGAGAGGAAAAAAAGTGTGCGAGGTAAAGAGAAAAAAAAAAGATAAAGAAGATAGCTAGAGAATGGGCATAAGTTAGAAAGAGATGATGGTTTGAGAGTTTGAAGAGGAAAAAGAATGTAAAGTATAGAGAGAACAACAATCTCAATCTTCTGAGCACAGATCTAGTCAACTTTTCTTCTGCTTGGAAAAACACTTACACACACGTGTGATAGTAATATAGCTTAATTGGGACATTCACCGGCCTCAATTGGCTAAGTACAAATCTAGTCAACTTCTCAACTGCTTGAGGACAACACATGTGCGTGTTCACATGCATGTGCACACACCCACAAGTGTAGATAGCTATGTAGCTCAATTGTCCCACATGCTCATGCGCATGTGTGTACATGCACACGACTACAATATAGTCAATCACAAAAGGCCATTCGATGTATCATTTTATCAATTAACAAATCATAAGTGTATTTATCAGAGCCACCCTTGTCCTTTGATGCTGATCAGGCTCTTTGGGCACCATATGACATGTTGCTGTTGGTTTTGCTGTACTTTGAATTGAATCTTCTCTTTTATGCAAACCGAGGCTTGATTCCCATTGAATGGTGTAACCCTTTTTCCACTTGTGTGGAAAACTTCTCATTTAGCTTTCTCAAATATAATATTTTGCATTTATATTTTCTTTAGTGATGTGATTGCTCAATCTTATTACATAGTTTATTATGAATTTTTATCATCATTTATAATTATTTATCTTTATGTTTGTTGCAGAAATTAGATCATCAAAATTCTATAGGCTCGACAATTCAAAGGTTCTAGCATGGTTGTGCCATAAGGTTATACAACTTCAGATTGATATTTTCTAGTACTTCCCTACAAATTTGACTTTAAAAAGGTTACATCTTCCAGTTTACTACAGAAATCACCTGATATATTGAACAGCTCAATTTTTAACATTAATTGCCATTCAGAATAACATGTGAAAGTTGCACCCATCAAAAGTTTAATATATTGCATTAAGTCAGAGATCATATTGGTAGTTACAGCTCCGTTTACAATTGTAGGTTGTATTTCAAAGTATTTATCATAATTAGGCATCAGATTTGACTTCTTGTTATAGTGTCAGTGTTTTGGTTAAATTTACATGAACAGGATGCCTCTAAACCTAACTCAATATTCCTCTTGAAACTTGTTAATCTCTCTTATTTTGTTATGTTCTCAACAATTGAATTTTTGATTCATGAAAATGTTGTAGTCTATTTTATTTTATTTTATTTTATTTTATTTATTATTATTTTTTTTTCTCATGATCCATCCTTTTACAGGTTCATCATTTAGAAGCAGTGCTGGAAAAATTGGACAAAAATTATGCTGTTCGAGAAGGAGATCAGTGTATGGAATCATGTCCCTTTATCTTACCTTGAGCATCTTTTCTTGTGCATATTTCTTGAACAGATGAGATTTCCCATATTATGAAACAAACTTGTGCTGTCTGATTCTTCCTTATTGATTTTGTCTAAGGACAGTGCTCTAGCACGCCCCATCCTAGGCTTGGAAGCTTCATTCTCTCTTCTCTAATCTTTAGCTTCTTCATAATCTTCCATTCAGATAAATGTATTTCTAACAGGTCCTAAAGGCACTCATTTTCCCAAGTCTCCTTTTTCATTAGGATGTGATTATTTTCTAAAATTTATCAGCCTTTGATTTTCTGAGCCATGCAAATTTTTCTTGTTATATTTACTGAAATACTGCAAACAATAAATACACTCTGACATATACATTTTCAGCTGTAAATTACACTTCCTACTTTAAAATGAGATATTTTTGTTCACCAAGTGTTATATTCTTTTTTTTGTTTTGTTTTGTTTTGTTTTGTTATAATATCAATGTTCTAATTATGCAATATCCAATAATTCTACAGTAAGAGATGCTGTCTCTTTGTTGCGAGAATATCTGGAGGAGCCTTTGTTCATGCTCTTATGCAGTCATCTAAAGTAAGAACACTAACGTACAAAACTTAGGCCACACTAGAAAATGATTGAGTCCAATGATCAAAACTTTCGAATTACTGGATTTTCTCTCTTTGCTAATTTTGTAGGGTGAATATCGAAGTACATTCCAAAGAACCAAAAAATGAATTTCTTCAAATTTCTTCAGAGAGTACCCCAAATGCTTTTCAACCTACACAGGTATGCTACTAAAGCTTCCATGTGCCATTAACGTTCTTCACTATTTTTTTCGCATTGCTAACTTCAAATTTCAGGTGAAAAACCAGAATGGAAAGAATTTGGCTGGCAGCGGAAACAAATCAAAGAAGCAGAAAACCCAAACTGATTCACAAAACATCAAGGACATGTTTCATAAAGCCTCGAGAAGGGGATCTAAATGAGCCAGTGAGTTGGTGACGGAATCAGCTATCTAATCCTTTCTAACCAGACACTCTGAGTTTCATATCCTTCCTAATCAGGCATTTCTTGCCACATCTTGGTTGAGTGATGCAGTTTTCTTCTGAAAAATGTAGGACAATTTAGGGAAATTCATCATTTTATGCATCATCTTCAGATGATTATGGAAATTCGAGACTGGAATGTTGGCACTATTGTTGGCTGCATTAGGTGAGTTTCATCAAATATATGACACAAGTATGGATTGAGCCCTCTAACTGCTATATTAATCATCAAATCAATGAGTTTATGTTCAAGTCTGTTACTTCCTACATCATTCTATTAAATTGAATTGGGCTATTATCAGGTTGGATGTTCTTTTTAATTATTCTAATAATTTCCATGCAGCTTTAGTATTTGGTTTGAGGCAATTCTGAGTCAAATCTCGTAGTTTAACAGTGAAGCTGGATAGGGAGATAGTATTTCAATCACACTCCTCCAACTAAACTTTCGAATTGAGTTAAAATGGGTTCTTTATCTGGATTTAGAGTAACATGAGATTCAAATACCAACCAAATTGTACCTACTAAGCAATGCATTCAACCTTCCATTCAGCCAAAGGCCTCTTGGTCTCGCGGTACCAGTGTACCACTACCTTGCATCTTGGGTGGTCTCGGGTTTGAGCCTCCGCTCGCACAAGGTAGTGATAGGTTTCCTACTTAGAGGTGTTCGGCACGTTCAGCTTCCGTGGTAGAATCCTTCTCTACATGGGGTGAAGGCACAGTGTGCATATTGAACTTATTTTGCACGCAGCACATTGAGCTTGTTCCGTGTAATTGTGCCTGTCTTTTGAATCCTTCATAGGGTCGCTTGTCAGCTAATAATTAATTAAAAAAAGAAAAAAACACTAAGGTTATTGCATGAAGTGTTATTTACATAAATCATGTAGTTGGTTGGAGACTATATTTAGGAGGCTGCAACCCTGGATTGACACAAATTAGAGTAATTTGTCTTGATATTACAATAGTTAAAAAAATATCCAAAACAATCACTTCATATGCTCCCTTATCAAACATATTTTTACTGAAGAGCAAACTTTGAACCAAGAAAATAAGAAGAAAAAAAAAGGAAAAAATTGGCAGGTAGATAGTTGCCTTAGGGGGTAATCACTGATACAAGGGCATAATCCACCACCTGATGCTATGCTTCTTGAGCAGAATCAAATTCAGATTGCAGGGTAGGCAACCAGACTTCAATTCGAGTCCCGCCAGCATGGAGAGCAGCATCAGGTCTGCATGGTGAAATAACACGGATCACGCACCCATAACTCTCCAAAATTTCGCGTGCAACAGTCAGCCCAGCAATGAAATTCCAAGTCATATTGTCCTGAACTGTGCCGTCAGAAAAAAGATCTGCTCCAAATGGTGTGAGAGAATGCATCTGTGTCTGCCAGGGATAAACAAATAAAAAAACAGCAAATTAACAATGATCAACTTTTGCTTTCGGAGAACGACAGGCTGATTGAGAATATGCTTTTGCATAATAGAATTCAACAATTTCCATTTCTCTTGAAACAAAAAGTGTGCCTGTGTTGCGCATGCTTCTGCATGATAAATTTCAGTTTCTTCTAACATACATGCATTTCTTGATAACTGCTCCCCAATGTAATACATAATTTCAGGGACTGTTTGCGAACCTTAAAAATGATATATATATATTGGAGCACAGAAGTGCAGAACTTTTTACATACTGTCTTACTTTGGAAACAGAGACAAAAATATTTAAATAAATAAATACATAAATAAACTAAATATAAAAGGACCAACTTTTATACAGCAGAAATATGATTATTAGCCTATGATAGATACAAGGTTGTAAGTTCCTCAACAAAAATGGCTTGATCCATGCAAATGAAAGCAAAATCAAATAATTAATTTTATCATGATATCAGCAAATTTCATTCTTTTAACTAATTGGGGAAAGATTTGCAAATTGATGGAAACCAGGTGGACAAATTTTCTATGTTCAAGGGAAAACATGATGATATAATATCAGATAAATTCCTAATTCTTCTTTTTGGCTTGGTAAATGTAGCCTGTCTCACAGCATATCCAAAATTAAGAATTGCAATAATTTATCAAATAAATATAAAAATCTAGATGTTGTGGTTACCATGTAATGCATGTCAGGTCCATCATCATCAATGATGACCAATGCACCACCAGCTGGTGCTCTGGCGGCAAATACTTCTACTTTACCACCAACATTTGTACGCAGCAAAGCACCTTCGATTAAATTACTCAGTGCTTGGCGCAAGCCAGATTCTTCAACAGCAACTTGCAATTCATGGGACAGTTCATTTAGTTCCAAAGAGCGTTGTTGCAAATTAGCAAGAGGTCTTGCAGCTCCAACCAAATCTCTCAACACATATGAGACTTCACATGGTCTGCCTGACGAATAAGGAACAAATAAGAAGTTATTCCAAATGTTATAGTTGAAATTCACAAATATTCAAGAGGTCCTAATTATCATGTAAAGCTTCATTGGTAGAATACAAATTTAACTAGAACAGATTACATTTGTGCAGATGACTAAAGAAAAGATACAAAAATATAAAGAAAACAAAATTCAAACTAATTGAGAGTGAAGGCCTTTGTGCTACTAATAGTAAATGATATCAGCATCTTATCCTCCAGTTTATCCTCATTGGGAACTTGTCTTCAAGGTTATGTACAATATGGTGGCATATACAAGCTTTGGTGAATGAATTGAATTCTATACTAGTTCAAAAATAGTGAAGTTAGGTTGACAATTCTAATGTGAACCTTTTTCGTTTACTTTGTGGAAGCCATCTAAATTTTGAATTATGATCTATTAATGATGCCATATTCATTATGCTTTGATATGATGATGACATTTTTACAACATAAAGTTGGCCAAAACACACACACACATTGAAGAGTTATACTACAAATCCAGACGGATCATATACTAAAAGGTTAGATTTATATGACCATACTTGAAAAGGTTGGATGTCGTATGCATGCATAATATAAGGCAAGTGCAGCTGATCATGTAGCATAATAATTACCCAACATTGTGCAGTTGCAATGGTGCTAGCAAAAGGGGTGGCATAGGCAACTCTATGTCCTTCCCAGAGACAAAAGGTATCGATGGGTCTATCTTTCTGGATCTATAATCTTGAATTTCTCTCGACTCTTTATTGGACAAAAGAGACCTTGTTGATTCTGATGCAATGTCTACTGAGTCATGCATTCTTCTTGATGTTTCTTCATTGTGCCAAAGAACATTAGCCTGAGCAACACCAGTAAAGTTGTAATACTATTTCATTGAAGTATAGATAAAGATGAGAGTACTAGTAATTGAATGTCAAGGAACTGGAATGTTACATGAAAGACAAAGAATGGAGCGATTTGTTTTCAAAACCTACATTTTGAAAGATCATATGATATTTAATAATATAAATTATAATAAAAGGAAAACCTTCATAACTTAATCCTGGGAACATCACTTGCAATCTTTTGACTGGTAAACACACAATTCAAATGTATACATTGTAGCAATTATCTTGTCATTGAGCTTGAGTCCATTAAAAATAATCTTTCATGCAGGATTTGAAACGTCCCTAAAGCATTGATTGATTGACATGAAAACACACAAGCGAAATATTGATTTCACAGTTAACCAAGTAAAATCCACTTTTTCCAAAGCATGAACTTTGAGATGGAAGCATTGCCCAATGTGATCTATCCAGAACTGAAATAGCAATTTTGTATGTGCTATACATGAACCATTTTGTTTGAATTGACCATTTCAAATTCTGGTTTAGATTTTAATCGGAGATATATTTGCAATTCAAACAAGATAAATTTCACAGATTTAGAAAAAAATAAAAATATCTATCCAATCAAATTTTAGGTTTCAGTTGAAAATGATAGTCTCCATCAACACTCAGAAACTCTGGTAATTCTATATTGGAATTTCTAAAGAAGCTTGTCCTAGTTGCTTCTCTTCTATAACAAATTCTATATCACCTTCAACTTAATTTGTCTTATATATCTGTGAGGCATTGGAGGAAACATCTTGGATAAGTCCTATGCAAAAGAAGGCACCAGTATAATTAGACTATTCAATGTAATAATTAAATCCTTTCAGGACATTAAAGGAATGACAAAAAATACTTTAATAAATGTGGGTATGTGTGGGTATTTGTTCTTTTGCTATTAAGTGAAAAACCTCGTATGAGCAACCATAAACTTCATGAGCCTCCAAAAAATACTAGGTTTCACCAATGTGGGTGATCTTCATTTTCATTTTGATAAATAAATCCATGTCGCTAAAACTATAGAAACAAAATGAAGATGCTATAGTTTTCCATTAGTTCTAGGGCATCAAGAAGAAATTCATGCCCTTTCTTTCCAGGGATGCTAACAACTTATACACAAGAATTTCTTATCATAATTGTTATCCAGATACACCCTATCCCATGAAAATTCACACATCTTAGTTATATCCCCAAATACAGTGCTACATGATGTTTTAATGTCTTCCACTTTCTGATTTACCCTCAATCTTGTTAACATTTTTTAATCTTGTTTATCCTTCATGATCTTTTAGATTTTCTTGGATAACTTCTTGATTTTTCTAGTTAACTTTCTTAATCCTCATGTGATCTTCCAACCCTCTTGATTTTATGTACACATCAATATGGTGTTTAATTAATTGGAATGTCTATAATATACTTCCTTGTAGGACTCAAACTCACCACTAAGGATTACATTAATGTACACAGTACTATGGTATTAAAGTCATTCCCTCTAAATGGTTGGGATCTACAACACAACCAATTTGCATAATTTCATGCTAACTGTCTCAAATCACAAACACATAACATTATAAGGGAATTTAGGGAAATGAGGTCTCATTTACAAGAAATAGCCTTATGATGTTGTCATACACTGTTTCGCACCAATATTAATAAACCAAGTTCTTGATAGCCTTTAACAGTTTCCGGAATGAGCTATATAAATCAAAAAGGAACATTACCTTTGTGAGGAAGACAACATCTTGAAGTTGTTGCAATGCATCATTCATATTATCACCTTGCATGAGTATGTCTTCAACAATATCATGAGCGACCTGTCAACCATTAATTATTACATTTGATACCTAAAAAGTACTAGGACAGAAAAGTTTCAAATAGTTGTTTTTGCAAACCTCACTTCTCTTTACTTGAATAGACAACATTTTGCTCAGAGCCCTGATACTTGAGAGACAGCCACGGATCTGAAATTTTACTAGCCAAAGTAAGCACAATGTATTTTACGAGCTACACATAAGATCAAATTAACAACTTACTTGTTCAACAAGATGGCCCATCTGGAAATTATTTTGCCATGATGACTGTTGAAGCAACATTGCTTTCTGTAAAAAAAGAACATCAACTATAACTATAGGCATAAAAATAATTAAATATAATAATTACATACTTGATGAAATAAATGAAAAAAAATATAAACTTTAAAAGCAAGCATACACTATAAGCATTAATCTAATGATGACTTGCATGAAAAAAAAAAGCCATTGACTAGAGAGAAATACTATCAGTATAAACAGCAGGAACACTTGGACCCTAGTCAGAAATTCTTCCAAGCAACAAAGACAAATCATGACCTGGCAGTTTTTTGTTTCATAGCTCCCTGCTCAGCCATGAGAAGAAAAAATAACTAAATTGAACAACTTCCCCAGTCAACAAAACTTATTTGTTCTAGAATTTGATATATGAAAGTAGCATACAGATAAAGTTTGTGAGACATAGATGATACATGGCATAAAAACTACAACAGTTGACCTTTAAATTATACAGCTACAGGAGTCAAATTACCAAAGAGATGAATGCAAAACACAATTTTCAACCGTAACAGTGGCATATTCTACATATGCATAAGATAGAAATTGTTAGATGCAATTTTATCCTCCTTGAGGTTCCTCAAGCACAATTTTATCATCTGTGATACTTTTTCAGAAAATTCTGTTAGGATCATCCCCACAAGCATCAAAGGTGAAGAACCGTTTAGAAAACTGCACATTTAAGATATAATGAAATTTGCTTCTGTCAACCATCTAATCTTTGATTCATGTTATATAGAAAGTACCTGATCCATGACATATGCCATAGCCAATGAACGAGAAATCATAATAGCTCTAGTTGTTTCTTCAGTTGTCAAACAATGGCAACTGTTCATTAGATCTCCCTTGGAAGTTTGAACTCCCCTAAATTTTTCATTGAAACTTGGTGATAAATCAAATGGCATGTCTCCTTGAGCCTGTTGTGCATTGGTGCTTGTTTCTAATCTCATACTTGGAAGCTCAGCAACCAGAAAACCCACAACAAACGGCTGCCTTACCATGGGTAGAACCAGAGTTTGATACTCAGGAACATATTCCACCTACAGTCCACAAACATTTAGCTATTTTTTCAAGGAAATAAGTAAATTACAAGTACTCTAAAATACTAATATTTAAGTCAGCAACACACTTGCAGTTTTGAAAGAGCTGCTTCTGCAGAACGTAAACCTGCTGGTATGGCAAAATTAGCAACTAATATGACACAGTCTGCATTTTCAGAGATATCATTTCCAGGGTAGAAGGTAACCCGCCGTAGTTCAAGCTGATCCATAACAAAACTACCAGCTGGCCTCACAAAAACCTGCAAAACAAATTTGGTCGATGATTAATTTCAAAAATAGCTCCTTAACTCATATTAATTGCATATCGGAACTTCATAGTGTGTTGATATGCATTTCTATGCTATAATAGTCATGTGTATCTCCTCAAGTTTATAATGAAATTTACAATCCATAAATATGCAACAAGAATGAGCTCCCCGCTCATTCCAATGAGCAGATCATAGAGGAAATGGTCTCATTCCATCTGCAAATGATTCATAATCAGATGTCAAGAACTCCAACTTACCCTGACGAATGCATACACTTTCACACAAAGAACTAAAAGTCTTTCAAAAGGTCTGAAATTTAATATTGCAGCAACTGTTCCAAAGGAATGCATCTCAGGTTCAATCAAAAACTCTGCCTTTGAATCGAATCAAAAGAATGAACTCCTAATTACAATGGAACTTATTCCACACACACAATCACCACACCAACCATCACATCCAGATGCAATTATATCAACCTCATTCTTATCCTCTACCAAGTAGCAACTAATTCGGACATTGTTCAGTTAGTTTGAAATCCATTCATCGAGTATCAAAAGTTCTCGCAATAAAAAAGCGCAATGAATGCTTTCTAATCACCATGAGTCAGGTTGAATTGGTTAGTTCTTATAATTTATAGCACGCATCACTGCCCTAGAACTCATTCCCACTCCAATAAAAATCAAACAACTAACCGAAAGGACAGCATCATGTTGTACGACCGCGCGGAAGAGCTCGAGCTGTTCGATGCAGAGCCGCTGGAAATCAGGGCTCGGCTGGATCATACCACTCTTCCCCAGCTTCTCCAACCTCTCCGAAAACTCGACCGGGGACGTCGGCGAGGCCCTGCGGATTGCGGCGGCCACCGCGGCTGCGGAGGGCGGGGAGAGGGCGTCCTTGGGGGGCTCCGGCGGGAGGGAGACGGGGTGGAGAGTGGAGTGGCTTCTGAGGTTTCGGAGACCGGGTTTTTCAGGAGAGGAGTGAGAGTGGTAGTGGTGAGAGAAGAGATTGGGCGTGCGGTAGGTGTGGGCGGGAATGGCGCTGGAGAGGAGCATCTCCGAGGATGTCGCATACTACTTCCAAAAAAAAAAAAAAAAAAAAAAAAAAAAAAAAAAAAAAAAAGGATTATCTATCCTTCACCACAGAGCATTTCAATTCTCAGGAATGTCAGTAAATGAGTGGAGGAAGCGACTCTCCTCCTCCTCCTGTCCCTCCAGCCTCATCATGGGCTGAGGTAGCTGGTGCAGGCCACCGGGGAACAGCGTCTCCCCTGCCGATCGACGCTGAGGTGCTGGAAAAGCTCAAGAAGGTGGTCATAGACACAGTTCGCGTAGACGAGGACAGCAAGCTACGAGCTCGCACGAGGTTCCAACATGCCCTGTATGGTAAGTTCTTCGGAAAAGCCCCTCCGTTTGGAATCGTTCGTACTACCCTCTTGGGTATGTGGAATTCGATTGGGACGATTCAGATCTCGGATATGCCCAACGGTTTTCTCCTCATCCGGTGCGATTCGGAGATGGTCAAGGAGCGTCTTCTCTTTGGTGGTCCTTGGGCGGTGTACGGTGTCACATTGCGGCTACGCCCCATGGCGGTGCTTTGAACCGGCGTTCACACAGTTGACAAAGGCTTTGGTATGGGTTCAGCTACACAATTTCCCGGTGGACTTTTGGGATGGAGACTCGCTGGAGACTCACACGAAAGCCATTGGGAAACTGGTGAAGGTTGACGATTTCACGACTTCTTTATCTCGTACGAAGTATGCAAGAGTTTGTCTGGAAATTGATCTCGCTGTCCCTCTGAAAAGAGGCTTCTGGCTGGAAGATGGGGATAGGCGCATCTTTGTGATGCTGTTGTATGAGCGAACTCCGGCGTTCTGCCATAGTTGTGGTGTGATTGGTCATGAAGCTTGCTCTTGTACCAGTCGGTGTGGCAAATCATCTATGTCACCGAAGGTGGCCTACCGCAAGCCAGAATGATGATGGTCTGCTTCAGGGTTTGGCCCTTCAACATGCTTCGGAGCCTCGGCGTGATAATGAAGACGGACAATGCTCGCATGGTGCCTCTGCGATGGAGGAGCATGCTGTGGATCCTGGTTTCGGGATGATCGCCTCACGGCGGGCGATCATAGGCGTGGTGGTGGCAGGGGTGTGCCCCCACGTGCCTTGCACATGCTACCTGTTAGTGGAGCCCAGCTGGTTGGTGCTACTGTTGCTCGCCACGCGGGAGAGGTGAGTAGAGAGATGGTGACGAGTGGACTTGATGGGCGCGGGGATCGAGGCGGGCGTGGGGCTCGTGGCGGGTCCTTTCACCATGCCTCTCGCTGCGAACAATCCATCCCCTGTGTCGCGATCTCTTCCAAATCTACTCGCTGATTCCCGATCCGGTTCCTCGCGGGACGTCGGACGGATGGCTCTGTTGATATGGAAGCGGACAATGACGCGTGAAAAGGAAAGCGAAAGGCATGTTCCTCCCTCCCAAGCCGTTGTCTCTCTCACGAACGAGAGAAGCTTGCTCCAGTGATGGCCACGGTGTCTCGTTGAGCGTGTTGAACAAGCCAACGAGCGATAGCAAGGGGACCTCCGAGCTCGGACCGATTCGATTTCTAAGATGACTTAGAGATGGAGAGTTTGGGCGATGATCGCACCCTCCGGGAGATCCAAAAGGTGCGAGAAAAGGGTCTCGAGCATGCGTTGAGATCCAGGTATTGGGTGCAATCCGTAAAAAAAGAAAGGTAAGAAGATGGTCGGAAAGAGGAGGTCCCGACGGACATTATGCATCAGGCATCTATTTGCTGTGTTTTGCTTGTTTTTTTTATCTATTTGGTTCTAGGCTGTGAAAGCTTGTGTTCATCCTGTCTGTTGGATGAGTTTGTAATAGCTGCTTGTTTCTTAATCTATAGCTACTATGTAGCTCTTTTCGATCAAAAAAAAAAAAGTTCCAAGATACCAATTGGCCAACAGATGTTATTTATAATTTAAATAATTTAAAATTTATAAAATATGTTAAAAAATTAGAGGGGTATATTAATAAACCTATAATCATCATTTGTTATATAAAATAATTAATGTTAATAAAATAAAATAAAAATAATTTAGAGGAGTATTTTAGTAATTTATCTTCATTCCATCCATTCATCTAGAAAATAATCATAAGGATATATATAAAAAAATAGTTAATTTGCATGGGAACACAAATAAATATAATTTTTACAATGGTCTTTAAATAATTTCAAATTTTTATAGGGTTATGCAAGCAAAAAAAACCCATTATTAATATTATTTTAAAAAGAACTGGTGATCAGGATCCGAACCCGACCACGTACGGTTTCGGATGCTTTCTAATCGGGCAGGGCAGTAAGCGCTCCGGATTCAAATCCTAGCATCCAGAGACCTTATTTGAGGAGAACCCTGAAACCCTAATCGCAGAGGAAGAGGACGAAGATAGCGACGATGTCGTCGGCGGTGCCATTCTGGAGGGCGGCGGGGATGACATACATAGGGTACAGCAACATGGTGGCGAGTGCCGTGCGGAAGTGCCTCAAGGAACCCTACCGCTCTGAGGCTCTCGGCCGCGAGAAGGTCCATTTCACCATCTCCAAGTGGTCCGATGGGAAGCCTGAGAAACCAAGTATGCTCTATTCCCTTCGTCTTCGCCTCTTTTAATGTCTTTGTTTGCGAATTATTGTGCTTTGATGTTGAACGAGATGGATTTTGGATCTGTTAGTTTGGTTTTCATCTTCCTGATCAACTGATTGATTGCATCCAGGCTTGATTTTTTTTTAAATCCCTATGGTTGATTTTTTTTTCTCTAATTATGATTTGGGGGAAAGATCGGATTAAAGGTATTGGCTTTAAAAATCTAGACCTCCCTCAGAACGGTCCATTATTTTCATGGAGCCATTTAAGAGCTTAACTTGAGTAAATCTTAGGTAAATGTTAGTCGATCCAGGTAAACCAATGCATATTACTTAATTTTATTGGTTTCGTCAGTTAGTGATTCCTTCTGCTTTCTTTGAATCTATTTTGTGCTTTCAAGATGTTTACATTTTGATTGTATCTTTAGGAAAAGATGTAAAAATAACTATCATGGAATATGTAAGACTCAGAAACTTGATTTGTGAGCGACATGAAAATATTGGGAGCTTTAAATAATCCCAAGGATGCAACAAGGAATTTGTCATGCCCATCCTATTGTGGAAGCCATCATTTATGCATGTCCTTGTTGGATCTTTATTTGATCCTTTCCTTCTCAAATGTCATTTTTAGAAACATTGGAATTATACAGTTAACACAACATATGAAATGGAATTAGGAAGATCATATTTGATAGTGATTATATCCATGGCTTAGTTATCAAGCCTATATGTTATTTCATACCCCTTCAGGTAAAGAAGTACAGAATGGCTCAATAGCATGTGGACCTGTACTTTTTTCAGTATAGTTGTTTTGATATGTAATTATTTGCTTGATTCTGTGATTTCATATCTTTTGGGTTGATTCTAGCATTGAGGTTTTGGAATAAAGTATATGTAAAGTTGAACATTCACTATGTATAGTTGCCCAAGAACACTTGTTGATCAAACATCTTATTTATAATGGACCCAAAAAGCTTTGGTTTACGAGCACCTGTTCTCTTCCTATGCTTATGATAATTCGGGTGATGACTTCTTTGTGCAAATTCTACCACGACAGAAGTTTACTTCGATATCCTGATAGCGTTTTAGGAATGCTTACCACTTAAGTCAGTTAACATAGCCTCTTTTGAATATGCAAATATTTTTATAACAATTCTGTGTGATTGTTTGATCTTATTGCCATTATTTCCAAGTTCTAATTGCGTAATATGCATTCTTTCATTACTTTCATCCTGTAGACTTTCTTCCATCAATTGAATCATTTGATAGTGCTGGTTTGACAAACAGGATGATTTGAGCCAGTCATCCCATTTTTGCCTTATAATTGAAAGGTTTTTGTAAGGCTGCCTTTTGAAGTTTGAGAATCTGAATTATACTCTATTTGGATGATTTTCTCATGGCCTTGGAGTTGAACTCCTATTGTAGTCATTCCAGGTAGTTCAACCATCTTATGTGATTCATTTTAGGTCCAATATGGTATGGTTGATTCCAACAACTCCTTGTATCTCTTTAAAAAATGTGTCCACGAAGAGAGCAATAGCTTTTGCATATTTTCAAATTCTATTCAAACTGCGAGGTTGCCAAACTTTTTTTATATGCTTGTTGATTAGGTGGCTTCCTTTTCGGACATTGCTATTTCGGTAACTTTTGATTAAATAGATGCCTTTCATATCAGTTTCTTTACAAACAATGTTAGATTTCCTCCTGTTTCTCTCTTGATTATATGTTACCACCATGTAGTGCTATATAGTAGCTCGTCTTGAGTTTCAAGTAATGATTCCAATTATCTCCCTACAGTCAGTCAAGTACTTGCTCCATCATAACACATCAATATTCGTGTAAATGGTTGTGACGGTCAAGTCAGGTGAGATCCTTTTAAGAACTCTATGATGGTAGAAAGGACTACCTCTTAGTTGTGGTTGTGGTTGTGGTTGTGGTCAAGCTTGTATTGTGTGAGACTGTTCAACTGGCACCGACCAAGGTTGTCATGACATGCAGATCTTTGCTAGTAAATCTCAAATTTTCATCCATGATTGGATGTCCAAACACAACCACACATGCCTAGCATAGGATGCCATACATAAATATAGTTCACCAAAGTCTAAAGACCAATACACAACCCCGCAAACCACCCAAGCACTCATTTACCTCTTATAGGATATGAGATAATTTAAATAATTTCAACCATCACTCCTCAAATTTTGCCTTGGTCATATTAGGTTACTGTGACACACTAGTCTATAAAAACGGCAATAACAACCATTCAGGATCTACCTCTTTATTCTACAGCACTCAAGCACTACTTGAACAAATTGTATACCATTGTGTTTGCCAACTTTCTACCCTACTGAATATAAGGACTAATGGTGCACATTTCTTCTTTTCATTTTATTTAACTTTTTTGCCCAATATGTGACAAGACATTTGTTATCTTGGATGAGCAGTTTCATGATGGTTTGGTTTGGTGAGATCAATGCATCTTCTAATCAGTATATTGGTTGTTACTGTCACATCAATTCATTTGGAATCAATTCTGGGTTGTTTAACCAAATTTATTGTATTGTCACACTCAACTTCTCTAGATTACAATGGTATATTTATATGTAGTTGCAATTTACTAATCCTTTTAATTGATATTATCTTGGCTAATTGTTTGCTTGCTTCATCAGCTTTGCGCACAGACTCAGCCGAAGAATGAGACTATGCTGTTGCATCAAGGCTTTGTTTTGGTTTTATTATTTCTGTTATGATTTGGTTACCATGTGGCAGCAATAATGATGTGCTCGTATGTCTTGCACCCTGAGATTTTATGTTTCCTTCAGAACATTAAGCATGTGATACCTTCCTGATATCAATGTAGTTTGATCTCTTAAACTATTTTTGGTTTTTTAATCATTCATCATCAACCTTATAGGTTTTTTAATCATTATTTTTGGTTCTTTATAAATCTGATGAAAAATACGACAAATCTCCATAATTGCATACAATGCCCCTCTAGAATCTGCAGCAATTGGCTTTCCAAGACTCTAAGTTCAGATTCGAGTTTCACCAATATTTTTGTTAATGAGAGGCTGGATGCCTGGTATTCTAGACTTGGTTACTTGTTCCAAATGTTTTGGAAGCATTTTTTTTTTTTCAGATGTTCCAAACCCATCATCCTGTGAGCAAGATGCTTGTATTTAGGATTGTTTCTCTCTACGTTTAGCTTCAATCATATCAACACTTTTGTTGATGTCAGCTTATGACCGATTAACATCACCAATCCATGGAAACTGCAGGTGGTATAATTTTCCTCCCAATATATCAACAGCATCAGTGCCCTTATCCATAAGATCTATTTTCGTCAGCACTCCAAAAGTCCTCTCTCCTTTAGGATCAACTTCTCAAGAGATCTTGATTGGCAGGTGAAATGGCAAGAATGCTTCAATAACTTGTTTCTCTCAATGATATGCAGATAATGTGAGCGTTTCATCTTTTATAATGTGCAACAAAATGAGCTAGCACTGATTCCTAACTAAGTATTTAACATATTTTTTGAATGTCTTTTCAATAAAATTTACAATCATGCTTTCACGTAATATTATTAACTCTATGGTATTCTTCTTGCTTGCTAATTTCTGCAACAGCCTTGAGATCCTTGTCTTCTTCAGCTTCAGCAATCTTTGCATCCTCTACCTTAGTGGTCTTCTCATCCTCGGCTTGCATAGCCCATGTGGTCTTTATAACTAGCAACTTCAGCCTCTTTCTTGGCCACTTTCTCTTGCTTCTTTTCACATTTTTAGCCTATTATACTCCTCTGCAGCTGAATGTGCAATTTCATGGCAATCTTCATATTCTTCCTTATTTTTTGGCAGCAACATCACTAACTTGTAACAAAAATACTGACAAATGCATCTTTATTTTTAAAATATAAAAATATTAAATATTAAATTATAAAAAAATACATGTTTTATATTTTGTAGAATATTAATTAAACTACCTCATCCGAAATTTCAAGGATGAAATCTTAAATTGAATAAATAAACTTACTCAAAAAATTTATTGCTTTTTGACAATGTTATATAACATATCCAACATTTCAAATATTAATAATAGGGGAAATGAATTATAGGTCCCTGTAAATAGTATCCAGGGACCTCCCCTCCCACTATTTGCTACACCCTCCAACACATCTACCCCAGAGAGGGATAAAGCAAACAATACCATGGACCTATAATTAATTACCCTTTAATAATAGGGAAAATTAGTTATATACCCCTCAAAAGTTTCATAATTGCATATTTACCCCCGAAAAAATTATAATTACATGTATACCCCTGAAAAACAGGTTGAATTGTGGATATACCCCTACTGTTAGGATCCGTTGATGGAAGTTAACTAAGTAATCTTAACCATGGTTACAACTTAGGTTAAGGGTTGGAAAATGTCCAAAATACCTCTCTTTATATTTTTTTTAACTATTTTAAATTTTAGATTTTTAAAGGGGTATTTTTAAATTTATAGTCAAACAAATTTTTTAGGGGTATATATGTAAAGGATATGATGGTCATTTTGCATGTCTACCGTTTGTTAACTTGAAGGTTTTTCATTTGATTTTAACCCTAGGGGTATATACGCAATTATACCTATTATTCAGGGGTATGGATGCAATTATGTTTTATTCAGGAGTAAATACACAATTTTATTCAGGGGTATACATGCAAAAAGCCCTTAATAATATAATGCTACAACTAAACAATCATATTGAACAAATAATTGATTAAAATTAAGGGAGTTAATTGAATTTTTTTATTTTGAGTTAAATGATCAAAATAGAAACTCAGTTTAGTGAGCATCTATATCGATGTTTACCCTAATATTAAGAACAAGTGACTGCATGAGAGCCTTTATGTAATTTTTCCATAGGCCAGAAGACGAAGGCCCAGAACACTCGACCTGAGCTCAATCTATGAAACTATAGTTCTTGCCTCTGCTTAGCAAAACCGAGGAACTCCGGTTGCGGCCGTTCGACTCCATTATCGAAGAAGAGCTTCCGCCGGGGATCCATGGAGGGCGACGAGAAGAAGAACGAGAAAAAGGAGAAAGAGGGGTCCTTCCTTCTCGGCAGCCCCACGTTCACGGAGCTCGGTGGCGGCCGGCTTCGCTGCTTGGAGACCGGCCATGAATTACCCGCCAGAGAAAAAGAGTCCTATTCTCGGAGCAAGGCCTGCCGTCTCGCCCTCATCGACGCCTCTGTCGCTAAGAAGAAGCCCCCTCTCAATATGTTCCGTCCTGATCCTCTTTCCAAGTACGCTCCCTTTTGCTCTATCGTTGTGCTTTGAGTGTCTTCGTTTCTTTTTTATCAATTTCAGCTGCAGGTCGAAGCTTGTATGTGAGTTGACGGGGGATTCGATTAACAAGACGGAAGAGCATATCTGGAAGCACATCAGTGGGAGGAGATTCCAGAACAAATTAGGTAATTCGAGAGAAAGATTTTCGATGTTTTGATTTTGGTTGTGTTTGTTTAATGTAGAGAGAATCAATGGATGGTTACCTATGTTGATTAATAAGTTGGGTTTTGCTGGAAATTGGATTATATGTTTGCTATCCTATTGTTTCACCTTGCGCTGTTCTTTGAATTGTTTGCTCTTTTGAGCACTTTAAGAATGCTTTCTAGTTGTAGTTGTGTGCCTTTTCTTGTGTTTTTCATGGTGAAGTGCTGTAGGTGATGTGAGCTATACAAATTAGTGATAAAAAAATATTGCTTTTTTGTTGTTAGAAACCTTATGAGAGATTTGTTGATTTCAATTGACAAAAGAGACCTCTGATTTTCTTTTTGTTTGTTTTAATATCATTGTTGATGGTACGAGCTGCAGATGAAATTTTCATTATCAGAATAGCGAGCATGTAGAAGTATGCTTAACCATTCTTTTGATTTGATTAAATTCATTATGTCTGTTTTTTATGGTCAGAACAAAAGGAAGCTGAAAAGTTGGCATCACCAAAAAGAGTAGAAAAAGATGTGAAACAATCAAAGAAACTAAAGAAATCCAGTAAAACTACTGCTAAAAAGAAAGAAAAGGATTCCGATAAAAATGGTTCTCTGGATAGGAAACCCAATGCAGACAATAGTGACTCTGAAGAGCCTGATTTTTGGGTACCGCCTGTCGGAAGTCGTTGGGACTTTGATGATGGAAGAGATCGCTGGGAATCCTGTGCAAACTCTAAAGAAGAAACTGATGATGGCACTGAGCAAGGTAATTTATAGATGTTTTATGCACGATGTTGTTTATTCTGTTGTTTATATGATTATCATGCTTCTTGCAACTTTTGCTGTTGGATAAATCTTTTAGATTGTTTCTTTATTTCTTTCTTAAACTTTGTTTGTCTCAATAGTTTCCAAAGATAAATTTTTTTTGGAATATGGATAATAGTGTTAAACTTGTATAATGATGCTTAAAACAAAGCTTATTGCTAATTTACTATTTAAGCATCTGTATGCAGAAATTTAAAGAATTATAATTTGAACTTGGTAAATTGTAAAAAGTTGTATAGTTTTGTGAGATTCAGAAAGTTCTGTGGTTAAGGTTAAGACTAGTTCAATGATGGAGAGAAATTCGATTGGAATTTTCCATGTTCATAGGTCAGTTTGAATTGAAAAGGGCAGCCCGGTGCAACAAAGCTCCCGCATGCGCGCGGGGTCCGGGGAAGGGTCGGACCACTTGGGTCTATTGTACGCAGCCTTACCCTGCTTTTTTTGCAAGAGGCTGTTTCCACGACTCGAACCCCTGGCCTCCTGGTCATATGACAACAACTTTACCGTTATGCCAAGGCTCCCCTTCAGTTTGAATTGAAGACAGAAAATTTTCAAGACTGCTATTAACCTTTTATAACTTGTGGTATTGAATGGTGGGCTACAAAGAAATAACCCATCTGTAGAATGAACACAGAGAAAATAGATATTTCCTGACGGATGAATAGTAATTCACAAAAAAAAGAAAAAAAAAGAAAATTTGTTTTTTTTAACTGAGTCTCTTTTGAAGATAAAATGAGAAATAAACATTTATGCTGGTTTGGCTATTTATGGTGAAGCCTTACAATCAACCAATATAAAGCAGTTAGAGGGTTTATTTCTCTGAGCTCAAAAAGGGCAAATGAGATTAAAAATTTGTGGATAGAAATGCTAATGATATGAATTTTTGCAATGCCAAAGACAAAAAGGATGATGCTGTTTAATAGAGTTAAGTGGGAGTGGAATAAGTTACTTGTGTTTGGTTAAAGACACTAGGGACTGAATTGGATTCACATATCTGAGGTGCTTGTGGTTTTCACATCTGATTGTAGTCTGAATCCATGAGAATGCCTTTTCATGGTGCAAAGCCTCTATTTTTTTTTAATGACTAAACTATTGTATATTTTGGAAGTCTTTACATTTGAGTCCAAGATAAATCAAAACCCCATGCTTCTCTAATTTGCATTTAGGTTTTATTGCCTCTTTGGCAAGCTCCTCTAATGTGTGAGAATAGTATGGGATCCATGCTGCAACAGCAGTGGTGCCCTTATTGATGAGCTATGGGCCCTACAACACTAGTAGGAATGTTTATGCAATTCATTGGAGTATTTTCACAAGTTTCATGCTGAAATTTGCATTTAATACTGTTAGTTGTGACTCTTTGTGCAAGTTTATTTTGTCTTTTGTTTTTAAATGGCAGGCCAAAATATAAACCAAATAAAGGAATCTAGGTTTCCTGAGACCAATATTGTCGTGTAAGCCAAATGTGAGCATTTTGATAATTTCAGGCATAAAATTTCCAAGTATCTTTTTTGTAGGCATCAAAGGCTCTATGATTTGTCTCTATTTGTATAATATCTTTGTTATTTATTTTGAGGTCTTATATTACGATTATAACCTGCACATTGATAAGCAGAAACCTTTTTCACAACCCATATTGACTGGAGTTAAGTCCAATACAAACACCATCCTTTTCATTAATGAGTGATTCCTGGACATGATGGTTTATGTTGCACTCAGAAAGAAGTGCCAAGGATTCATCAGAGATCCTTGCAAGCTTATTAGTATATACTGATAAATAACTTGTGGTTCTCTTCAAGGATGTTAGAAACATTGGACCGCTCCCTTCCATAGAGCAAGAGAAAATATTGGCCTTCATAGAATGTGGGAAACAACTAAATAAATAAAGTCCGCCTTGTGTGATTGAGTCGATGCACAGGTCATAACTGTTCTTATTCATGGGGAGCTATATATCTATTGAGGTCTTTAGATTGGAAGTCATTTTGGATGCCTAAATCTTTTCTTCTACTCCTTGCAGTGATGAGTAAGACGTAAAATGATGAAATTTTAATATTCTACCTTTCTGAGAACAAATTGTATATCTTATTTAGTGCAATATGTCTCTGTTTTCAATATGATATCAATTCATAAAAGTGGCGAGACTTTAGATGATATGCTTTTCTTCCTTTTTACTCAGATAATTAGGCAAAAACTTTAATGTGCATGATAGTTGAACAAGATGATAATGTTGCCTCCTTTCAAAATCCCCCTTCTGTTTTCTATTTACTTCATACTTTGTATTACATGGTTTGACTCTGAACCTTTTATCTTTAGACACAGATCCTAAAAGGGACGATCCGGAGTCAATGGAACTCTCAATGCAGTATGTGAACCCTCAGTTGAAATATTTCAAGTTGGTATTGGGTGTAATAATACTAATATGTGGTGTTTTTTTTTTATAACCATCAGGACCAAGCGCATGTCAATTGCAGTGGGACCCAGTAGCTTTGCCCCAAGGAAGAAGAAGAGTAAGAAGTCCTCTGAGACTCTTTCTAAAGTCAACTGAGAGATGTTATTGATAAACAAGCAGTAACGTATGGAACCTTTTGTTACTGTGTTTCATCTGCATGGCCTCTATAAACGGCTTTAGTTATTCCTGGTTTCAGTTGGCTCTTTGGTTCAAAATTTGTGTGTAATGAATTATAACATAGTGACTTCAATTTCTTTTTCTCCGGTTCGAAGTGTTTTGCTGGAAAAGTTTTGATGTAATTTCTTTCACATTTACTGCTATAGACAAAAATAAATACATGTTGACAAGATGTACAATTTTCCAGTGAATTACTTTGTTCTACTACTAGTCCTCATAGCATGAACCTTCTCACACTAATCTATATTTCTGTGCATCTTTCTCATTCCTACACATTGTGTAGAAAACACAGACAACAGAGCATCCAACCACCTGCATCACAAGCTCAGCAAGAGTCTTCAAAAAGCAGTCCAACAAAATCCTGGGTAAGCCTGCCTCCATCTTCTCTGCATTTTTAACAGAACCAGAATCCACCAGCAATTGCTCCATGAGATTCAGCAGAGCAATCAGAACAAATACTGTGAGTTTTCTTCCTCTTATGAACTCCACTGCCATTCTAATTGCACTAAATCCATAGCAATTCTTCTCCACTGTTGATATTACAAAACACAGCAAAGAAGCAGCATTACTGAACACAAATGCAACAAGTCCTGCAGCATTAAGCACCATCACAGGTATTGATACAGGCATTTCATTCTCTGAATTCTTGTCAAGAAAAATCGGTCCAATTAGGAGGACATGGTTGAGAACCATGAAGACATGAACATACAATGATGTGATGATGAACTGCTTAAATCTCCTTCCAGCTATAAAGAAGAGCTCTGACAGTGTACCAGGCTTCATCAGCAAAGCAATTGAGAGCAAGTAAATACCTGATGTTGCTGAAAGCCACCAAAGCACATACTCAACAGGTTCAAACTCCCATGGGGATCCAATCTCATCAGTGATGTACTTTGGAAGCCTGGGAAGTTGGAAGGGGAGGAGTGAGGCTATGTCCAGCTTCAAAGAGAATGGTTTTAATTGGGTTACAGCTGTTGTTAAAGAGTTGAAGGGGAAGAGCAGGAGGAACAGGAAGGTGATGAGCTTGCTATTTTCATGGATTAGAATCATGGAATCTGAGAGAATTCCCAGAACACTGAGCTTCTTCATTGGTTTCAACATGCCTGCAGAGATGCTGAAGATGATCTGAGAATGCTTCGTTTATGGTCTTTGATTTTGGATGGTGTTCAATTCGATTAGGAGTTGCTTGACTTTGACTTGGCGTGCCGAATATGCAACGACTTTCTATTGGAGTATTGGAGTTGGTCAACCTGGGTGGCTTGCCACTTGTGAAATCAACGAAGAGGCACAACATAACAAGAAGAAAATTCAATCCTTAATACCATAAGATGATATCATGTTGATACTGACAGCATTTTAACAGTGCTAAACATTCTTATATGATAAAAGTTGTCAGGTTCAATGACAAACAATTTTTTTTTTAAAAAAAATGTTAATTTAAATAAACTTCATCATTTTATTATTTACATAAATATTGGGTCAATAATTTAATTAATATAACAAATGTTAAACAAGTATAAGGATGATATTATAGTTTTTTATTTTTAAATAAAAGTGGCGCTACGAGGAAAATGCGTGGGCGTAGGCGTGGAGCTATTCTTACACACTTGAGCCCTCACTTTACGAGTGTGGGGGCTCGATCCTGAGATTACCCGAGAGATCACAACTCATCAGTCTAATGCAAGGGACTCAGTGCCAAGAGGCCGTTAGTATGATATTATAGTGTTATATTTAGATTTTGTTAGTATTCAAACTAATGAACCTTTGCTCAGAATTTTTTTAAAATAAATCTTAAATATTATTATTGTTTTACTAGTATGTATTAAAATTAAATCCATGATTAGGGCTGTAAACGGGCCGAGCTTGATCGGGTTGGGCCGAGCTCGAATTCGGCTTGAAATAGACTAGCTCGAGCTCGAGCTCGAAAAGCTCGAAATTAGCTCGAATAAGTTTGCTCGAGCTTAGCTCGATTTTAATTACGAAAGCTCGAGCTCAGCTTGAAAGCTCGTCGAAATTAAGAACTAAATTATAATTTTGAAATCTCGAATTTAGTTTGAAATTAAAAATTTATTTATAAATTAATTTTTTTATATTATATATTATATATCAATACTAAATTATACCCCTTGTTTGGTTGGAGATTTTTGGAGGGGTGAGGAGGGATTTGGGGTTTTTTTGTGTTTGGTTGGGGGTGTGAGAGGGGGTGAGGAGGGGTGTGGAGGGGTGACAAATCCCTCCAAACTCCTCATTTTCCACTCCCCCAAATCAGGGTTTTTTGGAGGGGTGGAAAAGTTTTTATTTTTTAAACTCAAAAAATCACTTGAAAATATCATCCTACCCTCCACTTATTTTTAAAATTCCATCTAAGTCCTAGCTTTTATACTAGCTTTAATATAATTTATATTAATTAGTTTAATTTTAACTTTTACACTAATATAATTAATAATAATAAAATTTTTATTGGTTTAATAATTAATATTAATTATACTTAAATTAATATAATTAATATCTTTGATATAATTAATATTAATTAGTTTAATACTAACTTTTATACTAATATAATTAATAGTAATAAAAATTATATTGGTTTAATAATTAGTATTAATTATACTGAAATTCATATAATTTTTAGCTTTAATATAATTAATATTAATTAGTATTAAATTTATAGTAATACTACACATTACACTTTTTCTCACTCTTTCCTCCAACCAAATATTATCATTATTTGTTTCATACTAAAGGGCAAATTGGTCAAATGCACATTACACTCCTTCTCACTCTTACTTACAACCAAATAAAAAAAAAATTCCTCCTTCTCACTCCCCCATTGAACCAAACATAAAATTTTTCAAAACCCTTCAAATCCCTCCCCTCCAAACTCCTCCTCACCCCTCCCCTCCAAACTCCCAATTTGAACCAAACAAGGGCTAAATATTTTATTCATATATTATAATATTTATTAATATTTATTAATTTTTATATTATATATTAATATTAAATTTCAAGCTTTCGAGCTGAGCTTGACTCGGCTAGAAATTAATTTCGAGCTCTAAATTGAAGCTCGAGCTCGGCTCGAAAGCTCAAAATTTTGAGCCGAGCTCAAGCTTTTACTGAGTCGATCTCGAGCTGCTCACAAACAGCTTGATCGTTTGACAACCCTATCCATGATGCCTCAGTTTTAATAAATTTGAAATCAATGTCAGTAAATCAAACCTTAAATCAATTTCAACAAACCTAAATTTCAAAATCAATGGAAAAATAAAAAGTTAAAAAAAATTATGTTTTTTTTCCGATCACATACCTATCAAGCCTTACATATGTCGTTGTGATCAATGCAATATCTACCCCTGTGCTCCACTAATCCACCACAGCTCGTTACCACACACACATCACCTTTATTGACAACGCTCCCAAACAGTGTATAGTGTTGACCCTCATTATATGATCCCATTAGCCTACACTCAAAGACCGATCCATCTGAGAATCCTCAAAAGATTAAAGATTGGGAGTTGAGTAGTTGATTAAAGAAGTATGTAAGTAGTTGTGTTGATAGTTGGATTATTTATATTATTTTAAAATTTTAAAATTTGAGAAAATTTTAAAATCTCATCTAATTTTCTAGTTTTTTAAATTTATTTTCAAAATTAAAATTATCATTTACTCTCATTTAGTAATATAGATAGATTTTTTTTAAATAAATTAAAATATCCAAATTTGAGAAAATTCCCAAATCCCTACTTAATTTTCTGTTTTTTGATTTTTTTAAAAAATTAAAATTAATATACTCCCTAATATACGAGCAAACGATCATCACATTGCTCAAGACTTTCTGAAAAATTAATAATTATATAATAATACATAGTCCTTGTGTTACTACACTTTCATAAAAATAATTGTTATATAGGATAATCATAATTTGGATCAATTAACAACTATTAGAAAGTGACCATTGGTTTAAACCATGTCATTCCATATAGTTGTTATGATTTTTAAAATTAAAAAATCTAAAATTCTAAAAAAAATCAAAAGTATGAATCTAATTTTCTGATTTTTTTTTAATCGATTTAGTCCCGCTTAATGATATAGATAAATATAGATATAGATACACAGATAATTCACATAAAATTCATAAAAACTGAATTAACTAATCATAAAGCCAAATTGTTTCGACATTAAATATTTTTAAATATAACAAAACATAAATGAATTTGAAACATTTTGGTTTATAACCAAATATAACTAAACATAAAACCAAACTGTTTCGATATTAAATTAATAAACAAAACATAACTAATGTTTCAAATTTATTTATTTTTTTAAATTAATAGTTCTTACTCGGATCCATTCTTATATTAAATCCAAATGTTTTTTAAGAGTTGGGTAGATAAGGTATCATTTATTTGAAAGAGATTATCAGAATCAGATGGAAAATAAATTTCATGTTGCTGGTTTTAATTGGGTGAGTAAAATATGGATGTGACTGCTTAAAAAAAATTTGCAAAAAATTCACTATTTGTTCAATGCTGTAAAATATATATATATATATATATATATATATATATATATATATATAAGTCAATTTTTGCCCAAATGATCCATGAATTATGATCCATACCTAACACTACAAACAATGCACCAAAGCATGATAAAAAAACATAAATAAAATAGAATCATATAACCAAAGGCCTTCGACCTAGCTCCCTTATGTTAGACGAGTGATCTCAAATTCGAATTTCCACTCGCACAAAATAACATCTAGGTCCCCTACTAAGAAGTAAGATTTGTTTGAGAATAATCCCGCATTTGAATTCTCATGTGAATCTTCAATGTTGTGTTATGCACTTGAAATCCTTTGTGGGAGGTGCAGCAGGTGCTTGTTACCTATTAAAAAAAAAAAAAATTCAATTTTGCCCAAATGATCCATACCTAACACCACAATGCACCAAAACATGATAAAAGAACATAAATAAGATGGAATCATAGAAACCAGCAACAAGACCAAGAAAACAAGGTAGGTAGGCTGCTAAATTAAAGAAGGTCAGCAATTCAAGTCAAGTGCCTACCAAACTAAAACCACCCACCCACCACCAAACACCAAACAATGCCAATGGATCTCATTTTCAACCCAACCAATTTGGAATTCTCGCCAATACCACGCGCGCCAGGCCCCACCCACCTCCACCACGTCATCATCCTTGATTTCTCAACCATACGATGGGCTGGCCCACAGTGAGATCCATTTCCGATTCCTCTATTCATTAAAGCAATGTTATCAGGCCCAGGACGTTGGACATCGAGTCGCCACCGGTTGGCTCAGCCGTCAAGTCGATTAGATCGATGTGGGGTGAATATAAATATTAATAATAAAAAATTATATTAAATAATTTATAATAAACTATTTTTAAAAATTATTATAAAGAAAACTATTATAAAAACTATTTTAAATAAAAAAAATTCTGTTTTAAATAATTTAAATATTTGAAAATAAAAAATAAAAATTGACCGGTTCAACCACGGTTTAATGACGTTCAATGGCCAATCTTGCTCAACCCGGTTCAAATTGATCGGTTCATCCCAGGTTCAATTCTTTTTGGGTTAATTCTGAGCGGACGGTTCCATGGCTTCACTTGGTTCAACCGGTCGGACCAGGCCCGTCAGGCGATTCGATAACTATGCATTAAAGTCAAATATATATATATATATATATATATATATATATATATATATATATATATATATATATATAAGTAAATTTGCAAATACACCCCTGTAAAAACAGATAATCTGTAATATGACATAATCCAATATTAAATGAGACCGGCTATATGGATTTTATGTTTATGAAGATCTGACTCAATATCTAATATCTAATAGATATAAATTTTTAGACACTATAATTTATAGATTTTAAGAGTAAATCATATATTTTAAATAATTTTTATATTCATGACTAAATCTAAGTAGATATAATCTACATCCTAAAAACTTTTACAACATCAAATTTCATATGATTTAGAATTTTTTTTATTGCACTACAAGCTTTCAAATAGATTGATTAAAGTAATTGTTCTTAAAATTATATGGTAGATTTTTTTAAAATAATATAAAATTTAACTCACATATGTTTTAAGCTCTATATTAGATTACTATCTACCGTTTTATTTTTAAATCATTTTGAGGTTTTTTAATAGATAAAAAATAATTTTATGTAATAGTATATTATGAGCATTTTAAAATTGGTAGTAGATCTTTATTTTACTAATTTAGATTTTAATGAATCTTTTATATATATATATATAATTACATACTTTAAGAAGGGTGTATGTGAAAATTTATTTATAATTAATTAGATATATAGAGAGAAAAAGAGCAGCCCACCTTACCTACCCAGGCTGGCACAGCAAACAGAGTCAGAAAAAAACACAGATCCATTCTGAGTTCTTGGATTCTGCCGGCTTGTGCGATCGGAATGGCGGGTGAATCCAAGGTTTTTACTTTGGCCGACGTCTCCAACCACAACACCGCTCAAGACTGTTGGCTCATCATCGACGGCAAGGTTTTGTAGATCTTTCTTTCTTTTTTTTCTTTGAATTTCTGTGACCTTTGGGTGGATGTGTTTTCAATCTGAGAGCCTTCTGTTCTTTTTTTTGTGAGTTTTTGTTTGATTTTTTTTTTTTTGTTCATTTGATTTTTCAATGATTTGGGCGTTCGTGATTCCTAGCCTTTGGAGATTATTGGCACCTGTGGGATAATTGGGGTGTGATTTTTATGGAAGATATGTTGGAAAGGAATTGGTTTGAACCTTAAGTTTTGGACTTTTGATAATCGCTGCTTGTTGTTCATCCTGTTTTGTTTTCAAAGTAGAGGGTCTAAAAATGTTTTTTTTTTTTATTACAAAAAAAATTATGACTTCATTTGATTTTCTTTCGGGTGATTAGATCACATGATAGGGAATGTTGATAGTGATTTTTAGTTTCTTCTAAGAAATTGTGTGCATTTATTGATGTCTGAACTCTCTTCTGGCTAACATTTTTTAATACTATGAAGTAGGTGAAAACTTGCTCTTTTGCTCGTCTCTTTCCAACTGTGACTTCAAGTATAATTATTTTGGGTTTTTTTGGGTACTCTGATTTTTTTTGGAATTCATGGTTAACATTAGAAATTGTAAGAGTAATGTTCTTTATTTTATTTCTTAATCTCGGGGTATAGCTGTTGAATATTGCATGCTTTTTACCAATTTTTTTGTTCTTCTCACTTACTTACACTTTCTCTTCATTCATGTTCATTTTTTTTTCTTTTAATATTGATGTATATACACAATAATTTTATCTTAACATGTTTTTGGGTAAATAAGTGAATCTCATGTCCCGATTCAAATGATCATTCTATATTTGTCATGGATGCTCATACAATGCCAATATTTCTATCAACATCTTCATGTTATCCTATGATTTGGTTTTTATCGAAAGTCTCTTTATTTTCCAGTTAAATGTTATTTGTATTGGACATTGAAATAAACACTTTTTACATAGGGGGTGTTTGGTTGATGGAACTTGAACATGGAGCACTTTCACTCACTTTTTTGTGTTTAGTTCACCAAGTGTTCAACAAGAGTTATTTCCCACTTCTCTCACTTACCCATTTGACTTCGGTTCAAGAAAAGAAAAAAACCCAAAGTCATACTTTCATATGAAATGGGCTTGCCGTGAACTCATTTTGGATTAGATTTAGAATTAAATGAATTTAATAAATCTGTTTTTAGTTTTTTGATGATGCACCAAAGCCCTTCTTGAAATCTTACAAGGTGTTTTGGTTTAACAAGCAAATCCAATGATATCCTTTAGCATTTTATGTCTTTGGTTGTCTGAAGCAACTGTATTGACAATTTCAATTTTACATGTTAATATGAATGCTGAACCCAGGATGAATATGACAAGTTGCAGATGCATCGGGTGAAACTTATTAGATGGTCTATGTTAAGAATGCTTTCGGTTATTGTTTTAAATATCATTGTTAATGATGGGTGATGCATTGCTTTCATGTGAATTTATGCAAGCATTATTTTATGCAGTACTGTTAAAAATTGACCTGAAAGGCATTCATCCAAAGCATACATGTATTTTCCATATTCTGCTTCCCTTTTGCTTCTATATGCAGCTGAGTGCTTGTCCTGTTTTCAGTGCCAGACCCTTTTCTCATTTGTTAGATTCGAAGTTATCCTAAAACACACTTGACTGTGTCTGGGTAACCATTGCATAAATCAGTTGATTATTTGCCCCATATCCCATCCTATATATAAATATGGCGACAATAGTATTCTTGATTCCTGCTTTAGAACTAACTAGTCCCAAGGAAAACAATGTGCTGTATGATGTTGGACAAAGCAAATTAGAGTGGTTTTTTAAGCATATAAACCATGCCTTTGAGCTATCAGCGTTATGAATTTGTCATTTGTAATCCTTGGCTTTCCATTTTTTTTGTAATGTGTTGACAGGTCTATGATGTAACCAAATTCTTGGAAGATCATCCTGGTGGGGATGAGGTTTTGCTTTCAGCAACTGGTAAATATGGTTTTGTTGATAATTGGATAAGAAGGAAAAAAAATTATGATATGATTCTATATCTCATATTGATCTTTGTGTAGGAAAGGATGCTACTGATGATTTTGAGGATGTTGGGCATAGCTCCACTGCAAGAGCAATGATGGATGAATACTATGTTGGAAAGATTGATTCATCAACAATACCCGGCAAGGTTAAATACACTCCTCCGAAACAGCCTCACTACAACCAGGACAAGACCTCGGACTTCATCATCAAGATTCTCCAGTTTTTTGTTCCACTAGCAATCTTAGGACTGGCTGTTGCTATCAGATTCTATACTAAATCAGCCTGAAAGATCCGAGTTCATCCGGGTTCCGCATGCAATAATATAGTGATGAGAAGACCTTATTTGCATTTCTTTCATTCTATCTATTAGGACTTTTCACAAGTTACATTTATGGAATTAGGCCTGCTTGTATCCACATACAATGGAGTGGCTTTGTGTCTTTTATACGGTTTTTGTGATGTTGGAATCTTTTCAGATTTCATTTGGTCTCCTTCATGTGCTTCAATTCATAAATCTTATTGGTTTGATGTCTTTGTTCCTAAAGGGGTCAGTTTAAATCCCTCTTTGTGTGTGCGGATCATTCATCATTTAAAGTATAGACTACATACTAAAAGACTTATAGCCCAGCGATAAGTTCTGACTTCTGGGGTTGAGTCCCCGTCCTTGTAAACGGAGGGAGTAAGCTTAAGTCGAGTTTATTCCTCGAGAATTGTATGTGTACGGTGAAGGGTCAGAGGTGATTGAGTGTATTTACTCCTCAGAGTCCATTGTCACGTTCTTGACTGACCCGTATGGGTGTTCTTTACTACAGATATCGCAGATTGTCCATTGGATCACGTTTAGGACATGTGGCAGGCGTATAAACTGAAACCATTTGGGATATTTTTGCATAAAAATCCATTGAAGCAGAGCAAGTGTATTTTATTATTATTTTTATATATTTTATAAATACTTTATTATTGGGAGAAAATTATACGAAAACCCATTTTGCCATTAGGTCAAGTATAGAGTTATTTGATTTTAAAAAATATAAATAAACAAGCCATTAGTCCATTAAGAACGGCAAAGAGAAATATTATCTGACAATTACAAGTTAACAATGTGAGCCTTTGTTATTAGATATATAGCTATAGACTGTGTTCTGAAAATAAACTAAATGATGTTAAAAAAAAAAAAAAGAACATGAGAAGACCATCAAAATTTATAGGAAATCCCCATGACAATATATGTTAGTTTTCTCACAAGGATACTGAGAAAACAAACCAACAGTACTATAGATCAAAAGCAGCTCCAGCATTCCCTGCATCAGCTGCAGCCAGGCACACCGACTTGGATCATCGTCCATGGGCAACTGCCTTGGATCTAAAACTCAGCTTGTCATCCACTGATAATGCATCGAACTTGGATTAGGTTTCTATGTTACTGATGCACCATCTCTGGAACGACCAAGTACCTGATTCACAAGTTTTTCGGGCAGTTTTCCGGTTGCCTGAACGCATCAAAATTTGCAAGGACAAAAAAATTAGATTTCTCTGGATAAAGAATTGCAACATAGTCTAGTTTTTTTCTGTGGCATGTAAATGGATGAAGATTAGAGCAATGAAAAAGAGTATATTAATGACAAATTAGTGATGCTCTGATAAGAGCCGGTGAGGCTTCACACTGGCATCCAAATATTTAGCAGTGAAGCATATGAAGGGGTTAGGCTTGGGTAACCTGACTAACTGTTTTGTTATTGATTACCTAGATTACAAGGTTCTCATTTATGAAAATGCCGTGACTGCAGTAGCAATTGATAAATGGCTAGAGTTCAAGGTCCTCAATAAGGTACTCGTTGAAGTCATTCTGCTCCTATGTGCTTCCGTTTCCTGAATTCCTATCAGCTTGCGATCTTGTCGAGTTAAAATCCCCACCAATCAACCATGGTCCCTGCCACCTTCTGCGGATGGTGCGTAGTTCTTCCCAGAAGGCTGCCTTGTGCTCCCTTCTGCAGGGCCCATAGACGTTGGTGATCATCCATTTGGAACGATCTAATTTGTTTTCCAGGATGGTTGTTACTGAGTGAGTGTCCCAAAATTCCTCGGATGCTTGGAAGCGGGTTAAAAAAAAAATAATAAAGAGAAAAAAATAATAACATGTCAAGATAATTACAGCACCGAATCACTTTACACATGAATAAGATAAAATAGATTAGTTTGAGATATGCAGCTATTCATAAAAGAACAGATCATATCGCACTAATAAGCTGATAGCAGAAAGGCATGCAAGGAAAATCTACCATTTCTCTGGTGAGTTCTCTATATATGCAGATGAAAAAATTGGAACCAAATATATAACCTGGAAGTGTCGCATGTGCAAAATTGGCTCACACCCAACTTCAGCAACAGAATTTCCAAGAGGGGTCCTGACATTTAATCTGCTTGCTTGGTAGGCTAAAAGTGAATTGTCTTTATCAGGGAGTTGGTGGCATACTTGAAGTAGTGACCTAAGCGAGTTCATCTGCAACCCAAAAGATTGCTCCAGTTAATGAACACAATCATACTCAATAATACATAAATTCCCTAGGTGGTGATTATATATATATATACACACGGGAGTGTCACTATTCGGCCGGCCTTGACACTGTGCAAGTGCGGTCGCTCCATTTTAGCCCACTTACACAGTGTTTTAAAGAAATCCAACCATACAGATGGAAATAACATCGAAAAATAAACTAGCATGTCAATTTTCATACAATTTGAGAAGGTGTAGAGTCTTCATTTTAAAGGGTGAAATTATGAACCGGTAAGATTTTTATAAATTTTCACCCGTTAAGATGAAGACCCTACACCTTTTCAAATTGTATGAAAATTGACATGCTAGCTTATTTTTCGATGTTCTTTTCATTCATACAGTTGGAAATCCTTAAAACATTGCAAATGGCCAAATGAGAGGCGACCTTAAATAAACAGTGTTCCGGCCGGCCTTATTGTAACATTTATATATATATATATATATATATATATATATATATATATATATAAACAGAATTTGATATCAATGGCACTGGTCTAAAAACAATCAACCATAGATCATGTAGACAAGAAACCAAAAACAACAAAAAACAAAATGTATATCCCATTGAACTAGATAAACAAAAATTCAAGAAACAGAAAAGAATTAAATCAAAAGAAAAATCTAATGATCAACATAGGATAGTAACTTGAGGAAACCTAGAACTCGGTACTGAATTAGTTTCAGCTAAATTATAGGTTATATATTATAGGCTTCTTGGATAATGATTTTTCCCTCGGAAAGCTATCAAATATTCAGATATGATATGTTTATGAGGATGTGTCATTCGGGCTGAAAGAAACAGGAGGGCTTCAAAGGCAGCAGAAAGTTCTCTTTATCCTTCAACGAATTCAGGTCATTATTGCCTGGTAAGTGAACAACTAGGAGGTGAAGGATCAGTGAAAACAGCAAACTCATTTAACTCGGCAGCAACACAGGAAGTTGATATGCCAAAGGGCATGAAGACAGAAGGTTTAGAGTATGAACACTTAATCTGCTTGCTGATGGGATGCCATTCACATGAATATACTGAAGTTATGAGTTGCTAACCTTCATGTATGGGCAAGAAGCACAACCCCCATGAATAGAACATCCTTCACCAGCAACCACACCAGGAACAATAGCAAGCTTAGCAAGATCACTAGCTATGGTAGCCTCTAGTCCATGTGACTCATTTATGGATCTCCTTGATACTGAATTGCTTGAGACTGGAAACACAATCTCAACATTGATTCTTGCTCTTCCAGAGGATGCACCAAAACCCAACAATCTACGAACTGCTGCAACAATGGAAGTAACCATCCCTGATTCTGTTCCTAAAACAAACTGAAGGTGGTCATCAACGTTTCTTTCCAATGATTCCCGGACCCGATGTTGGATGAAATCTAATATATTTTGAGTGGACCCCACAACTCCCATTCCTCTACTCTTAGCTTCCATAGCCAGAGAAAACATTTCACCAGGAACTTCAAAGTGAGCAGTCAAGAATGCATCACAGTAAAGTTCTTTTATCTTCTCAACAACTTCATGCCCAAATAGGTGGTGGACAATGCAGGAACCATCCTGATATAGAAAAACAATAAGGAATAATGCAAGAGAACAGTAGTAACAATGATGGATATAATGATATACCTGATAATAATGCAGACGGGGCAATAATGACCTTATGGAGTTCCTATCATGTTGTGGATGTATCTCTGCAATCTCATCATTTGACATGCTAGCCATTTGGCGGAATAACTCTGCAATATTGGCCCCCATATATGAATCTGGGCCATACCATACATGTAACTCTGGTATCTGCGAAAATGCCTGAGGAGCAAAACATTTGGGTTCTTAGATAAGGTAAAATGTAAAGGTAGACCATAGAAGGCAATAGAGCCATCCTATCATAATTATATAGTGCATACAAATCTCCTAAGATTTAAAAACCCTTTAGCATGACCTGGCAGCCATCACAAAGCCTTGAGACAATGTGAAAGCAGTGCATTACCTGCAATATGGTTTGCACAACGTTAGAAGAAGTACAAGTGATAGTTGGCACAAGCTCATGTCCATGAGCTTTAGTCTCCAAGGAAGTGTTTATGTATATCACATGCAGACCAGGGGGAGAATTAGAAGCTGCCGCAAGATAATCCATGTATTGTGGACTTTCTGCAGCATCTGCCAACGAACAACCAATTTGCTCATTTGACATCCTGTAAACACCAACCTGTATCAAGACAATCACTTATTGCCCAACACAACTTAAAAGAACCAAGATCGAATTAAAAAAACAACTATTTTCAATTAAAGTTATTATAAAAAGAAAAGGAATAAGTAATGATCTAATAGAGAGAGCGCAGGTGTGCTCAATACATCACAAGCAACACTGTGGTGGTGTTTGGAAAAGGATTAAAGAGGGGATATCCCCTCCCTCACCCCAAACCCAAACAAACACCGGGTTAAGTTTTTAATGGTTTTTAAATATAATTAAGATTTAATTAATTTAAGAACTTTTTTATTCACCACCTATCAAAAGAGTGGGCAGCCCGGTGCTACAAAGCTCCCACTATGCGTGGGGTCTAGGGAAGGGTCAGACCACTTGGGTCTACTGTACGTACCACGTAGCCTTACTCTTCTAATAGGTGAAAAGGGAGCCTTGGTGCAATGGTAAAGTTGTTGCCAAGTGATATACCTATCAAAAGAGTATACTATGTTTTTTTACTTTATTTCTCAAACCCACCCAACACAATCAAATTATTATAACCAAAATTGATTATATCACTAATATACATCATTAATAATAATTACACAGTTAATATAGTTAATACATTATTAACTGAAATTACCAAAATACCCTTTTACAACCAACCCATTTTCCAACTTTTTATTAGGATTAATTAATTTTAATGAGGGGTATTTAAGTAATTTCACTATCTCATTAAGGGTAATTAATTCTAATAAGGGGTATTTAAATAATTTCATTATCTCAAACTTTCATCTCTTCATTAGAGGTTAGTAAGCAATAAAATAAAATAAAAGGTTAATTTTTTTTCCCTCCAAAACTGATTTGAAAATTTTCAAATCTTCTTCTACTTCCAACTTATTCCACCAAACTTAACCCTTTTCCAAACACATCTGTTTGTCCAAACTCTACAAATAGAAGTCAAAGTGGCATAAATGATTTTAAAGATAGACAGATTAGCTTATGCAACCTGTAATATAGCAAGAAAATAAGTAGAAATAAGATATATACCTTCTCAAACCCAGCCTGATCAAGTATGGCTCGTACATTTTCTGACATAAAATCTACACCAAGTACTGAGATGTATTGACATCCAGCTTGTGCCATCTTGACAGCTTTATCAGCCATGACTAAGGAATCAGATATGTAAATATGAGGCCAGTGTTTCTGCGCAGCAGTTAGGATTCCTTGAACTTCTGGATCCATATAAAAGTGTGCAACAACACCAATTTTCTTCTCCTTTAGCACATTCACTAGTTCCTCAACCTTTGACTCATTGGGGGCCAAAAACATTGCCTGCAATTACACTAGAGTGGAATTCAAAATAGAATCCAACAAAATTGTTTTGAACTAATAGATTCAGCATGAAACAAAAAGATGGTTGAGATTGAAATTATGTCATTCCACTGTCTCAAATGGGAATATAGTATTGCAAACTCAAAAAAACAAATTATTAGTTTTTATAAATACACAGACAACCATGTGGTCAAAAGTTAACTCCATTTTCTCAAGGACCATTTTACCATCAATCTTTTTATATTATGTTGGATTTTTTGTTTGTGTATATCTGGCAATAACCATAATTGTTTGTTCAGCCTCCAAAATATTGCAATTATCTATAATATAGATACATCTGAAAGTGCTGAAATCTTAGGAACTATTTTGAGGTTACTTCAGTGTTCAACCCTTCTACAAGGACCACAATATGAAGTTTCCATGATAAACAAACATAAAATCTTATTGTCATAACTTCATCCTTCCAAGCCTGAAAGCGACATACAAAAGCAAGAATCCTCAGATCCAGAGAAGATAAGCTTAAAGCGATGAAGAGAATTGTGTGTAAATGAGTAGAACCTAAAACATTCTGTGATGTGACATCTAATAGCAAAATTACTCATAATACTTTTTCTATGCATTAATATTGTTGGGTGAAATTCAAGGGAAGGATGGAAATAAGTTTTTGCATTATGCATTCTCATAATGAGGGATAACACAAACACATGCCCTGCGGAGTTATAGATAGTTATGTTTCGACATTCTAAGATCTCTAGGGAGATGGCCCACGAGCACAAATCATGGAGTTGAGCATCTAGTTTAGGGTCATGAAATAGTCAAGCCTCATCTTTTATTCTACTGCTAATACCGGAAATATAGATGCACTGATGTAGAAATGAAATTGACAAAGTAAAAACAAGAATTACACATACATATTTATCTGTGTACAAGACTTCAACGAAAGACTAGTGTTTCATGGTGTGAATTAAATGAAATTAACCTCAACATGTTAATTGAATTATGCATTTGCAATATTTAGTGGATAGTTATTAGTTCACCAAGCCTTGACTAGTTGACTCACAACTCCTTTTCAGCTTACTCCTCACACAGGATTGCAATTGTTTCAAGTCAAGGAGATAGGATATGAGACATCTTCACATTTTCCTTTGGTCATATCATCATGACACTTGATATCATAACTTTTTTGGAGTGTGTTTTCTTCATTAGAGAATAAAACTCTTAAATCATTTCTACACATGTAAATGAGATCATTTCATGTGTACAAGTTGATGTGAGTTGGGCTAGTTCATGGATGACTTTTAGTAAAATTGGATGGCTTAGAGGTAAAACCACAGAATTAGGTGAAGGTTATTGCAGAGATTGTATAGAAGTTGACCTTCTTTTGCAGTATTTAGGAGCCAAATTTATTGGATCATGTGAGATAACTTGAAAATGGTGGGTTCGAGACACCCTTTTCCAAAACAAGGTTTAGTGATTGCGGTTTTGTGTTGCATGAGGGTATGACTTGAGCAAGCCAACTTCAAATAAGGTGAAAAAGGTAGCATCAACTGACACTCAACAAAAACCCGTTGAATAATTAAATCCCATGTGAGGAAGTGTTTCCATTTACTATCATCTAAACTTACATAAATTAAACATTTCAACAGAAGTAATTGTAAATTCACCACATCCTGAAATAACGGACCCATGATATGAGCTAGATCACCGACTTTTAACATTAAAAATATCCAAATATGAATGTAACAACACTGATCTAAGACCAAAAATGGTCCTTTCCAAAATGCTTTCTCCAAAACACACAAATCCCTAGTCATTCATATTCAATTAATATCTATTCTAAGAAGAATTCCATTTGCATATGTAAAGCAGGATGTAGGTATCACAAAGCCTTCAAGATACCTGCTTTTCATCCTATCAACGGCAAGAAAAAAATGGATAAATAATGATCTGGAGAAATTGAGATATTAAAATACAAGTAAAACAAAAAAACAAGCCTTCACAATACTCGAAAAACACAATTCACCGAATGCGTCCAAAACCTAAAAATAACCAACTTAACTGGATTCCATCCATCAAAACACTAGCAAAAAGAACTGAAGTAAAACAAAAAAAAAAAAAAAATAAGCCTTTGGAATACTCTTAAAACACAACTCGCCGAATGCGTCCAAATTCTAAAATAACAAACATAACTGGATTGCATAAAAAAAAAAAGCAGTTGCAAAAAGAATCGAAAATATAAAAAACAAGCCTTCATAGTGCTAAAAATAACAATTCACCAAATGCATCCAAACTCTAAAAAAATAACTAATGCAACTGGACCTCATCAATGAAAACAGTAGCAAAAGGTACTGCAGCTGATCCGCAACACTAAAATAAACAAAACAAAATTTTGAATAAAGTTTAACTAAATTCAGCCTCTTACTAGCACGTACAGGTATATAATGTGAGGTAAGAACTATTAAATATAACGTCCGAACATTAGATTTCCTATTTAGCTCAAGAATGATTTTTTAAAATTATTATTATCTTTCAAGTGATAGCAAGAGAAAAAGATATAGAGAGCAAAATATGGGAAGAAATTGAAAGACATGAACCGAACGGAACCCATTTGAAGTTTCACCTGAGCTTCCGCATAGCTTCCCTTAGCTTGAATCCCATCCGGGCCAATCACCAGAGAAGGAAACGGCTCCACAGTCTCCTTTCCATCCACCTCCGCCACCAGCGCCTTCGTCCTCTTCTGCATACTGATCAACACATTATGCCAAGTATTGACCCTAGAGTTCGTCCTCCCCGGCAACCCAACAACGTTCAGATCCCCGAGATCCTCCTGCCGCATCTCCAGCACCTCCTCCGGCAAGGCCCCGTCGAGAACACCAATCAAGCAAGAGCAGAACCCCCGGGTGATCTCCGAGTCAGAGTCAGCGGCGAACCTCATGCGACCAGACGCATCCATGGAGGCGGAGACCCAGACCTGGGCGGTGCACCCCATGACACGATTGGCGGGGGTGCGGGCGGAGTCAGAGAAGGGCGGGAGGTCGGAGGCGTATTGGAGGAGGCGCTTGACGCGGTCGAGTGGCTCGGGGAGAGAGCGGAACTCGGCAGCGAGACGGAGGAGCCTGGACCGCGGGTCGGAGACGGCGAAGGGGGTCTCGTGGGCGACGGCGGAGCAGGAGAGGGAGGTGGATGGGTTGGGGCCATGGAGGCACCGGGCGGAGAGGAAGAGAGGCCTGGAAAGGTTGCTATATCGCTTGGAAGGGAGGTGGAGAGAGGGGCTAGGGTTTGGAAGGAAGGAGAGGAGCTGGGTGGCGAGCGCGGCGGAATCCATGGGGGGTTTGTTACGAAGATGGAAATGGAGAGCTCGTAAAGAGAGAAAGGTCGAATGAGTTTATAGGCGGTGGAGGTGGTGGACCTGGTGGTGCCGTGGCCAGTGGTGGGTTTGCGTGGGGACCACACAGTTAGAAAGTAGTGGAAAGGAGGCGCTCTCGGACCCTCCAGTTTGTGTGGGGACCACCACTTTTTAGTTTTTTTAGACATTCGAGGCGGTACTCGCTCTTCTCAGATAATGTATTTTAAGCCTTTTATTTTTCTTCCTGTTTTCGTTTTATTGTCTGAAATGTTTTTATAAACTTTTTAAAAAGAATAAAATTTGTAGGGGTTTATATACAATTTTTAATTTTCTTTTATTTTTCACCTCCTGAAAAATTGAGAAATTATTTATCACTTCCTCAATTTTTTTTTTAATAAAAATGAATAAACCACATTCGTTTATTAAGGATTAAGATATTACAGGGGCCCTTTACTAGACCTAAAGTTACAATCATTGCCCTTGAGGGTTAGGGGGCCTCCCTCGGGTAGTGGCCGACTAGGTCTTCTTCTTCTTCAAAGTCCGCTTTAGGGAGCTCCGGCACATATTCCTCTATGGTGAGTGTGAGACTCCTTTTGATATGAGCGATCATTGGCCCAAGATGTGTTGGGTGGCATGTGCACTATCGAGCCATGAGAGAAAGATGAAGTCAATGTGACAGATGAGTCTCTTATAAACACGACGTTTATCGTTGAAGCATCTCGCGTTTCTTTCTAACCAGAGGCTCCAAGTGACGACCAACACAAGTAGATTTCAGCCCTTTCGAAGGTGCCTTCCTAGCTTGTAGTTGATTGATGAGTCACCCCATAGAGGGAGGTATAATGGGACCAAATCCCTGCTATGTAATGGTATTTAACCAGCAGGTGATCGGTGTCTTCCTTGTGATTGTTGCACAGGACATAAAGTGTCCTTCCCCCTTGCCAGTTTCTTTTTGCTAGGTTGTGTAGTGTAGGGAGTTTGTCTGCCCACACCAACCAAGCAAATAGCTTGACTTTTAAGGGTGTTGATTGCCTCCAAAAGTGTATAGGTAGGGGGCTTCTCATTCCTCCATCGATTATGAAATAATATAGGGACTTAATGGAGAATTCTTGTGTGGGGGTGAGACGCCATTTTCTACGATCCATCTGCAAAGTTGCCACATGGCCAAGGTGCTCTTGTAGCTCCTGCCAAAGGACATGTGCCCCTTAAGACAATGGCCCCAGTTTGAGAAGTGGTGATCCTCTCTCCTGTAGTTGTCTTGCTTATTCGATCGTGTGCTTCGCCTTTATCCACAATGTTTGCAATTCCGGGAAGGATCTGCTAGGGCTGTGACCATTGAGCCAATTATCGAATCAGGTTATGATTGACTCACCAGTTTTTGGTGTGACTGTCACGTTTGTCATGGTGAGTACGCTTATTCCAATGATCCCTTTCCAAAAGGAGGCCCAGTTGGGTGTGGGTCTAAACTATTTATTTTATTTAATTATTTTTGAGAAGATAGTAAGTAAAAAATTCTAATTTTTATAACAGTACAATGTTGAGAAGTCATGTTATTATGAGTCTATGACAGAACTTTTTAAGATTGAAAATTAGTAATATATGTATACAAAGTCATCATGGTATAAAAATATAATATACAAATAATTTTAATATGAAGAACTTGGTAAAACATTATTTTTTTTACATATCAAAATTGATATAAATATATGTATATCTTGTATAAAAATAGAAAGAGAAAGGAAGGAAATCAGCATATATTTTTCCATATATATCATATAAAATTTATATAAATTTTATTATTTGTATTCTATAACTCATAACAATACTAACGACAACTAGGCCTATTGGTACTGTATTTCTTATATAAGGTTTGTGAATGTTCTCTTGGAGATCCTGAGATCGAACCCCCACCCCCGCGTGTGAGAATGTTCTCTCGGTGAAAATCCCAAAATCGAGCCCCCAACATGTAAAGTGGGCTCCACGCTTGTGCCCGCTCCTGACTTCCCTCGTAAGTGTGGGTGGGTTTGTCGCCTTTATTAAAAAAATAATAATAATAACTCATAACAATGAACTATTTATATATATTTAATAAGTATGAATAAATTATTTTTTTATTTAGTAGAGACATGATTTTGATCCCTGATCTGTATTTTTTGTATACATGTATGTTAAAATGATTATTTCTAATTTATTAAATAGATGATTTTTTTTTTTGTATATATTGTCCCTTTTTAAGGTAATTTAGTGTAATATTTGGTATCTTCTCATAATGGTATATTTCAAATTCAAGGCATTTACAGGGAATGAGAAGTCCAACAAAAGTGCTCAAAAGTGATTCTTCTTTGCACTTTCTGGATTTGAATTTCTCTTTAAAAAAAAAAAGTGATGGTGTTATTGGTCAAGGAAAGTCCAAAGAAGGAAGCCACTTCATTGGAGGACACCACTAACCAGAAACTGCTTATACTCTTAAAAAACGTTAGGCAAAGTGCTTTCTGACCTCATATAAAAAGTCTATGAGGATTTTGGTCTGCTTCCCAATTTAAAAAAAAAAATTGAGATGATTCCGATCCCTGAAAGAAGAGAATCCAGGATTTGTTTTTGTTCTAATTTAGTGACAAGAAACTTTAGGACTTAGAAATCAATAACATTTTATTCGGATTCCATGGTGGAAGGAGGCTTCAGAGAAGGCGGCGGCTTTTGTCATCTTTTCATTGTTTATTGTTTATGTGTAATAATACTAGTTATTATGTTTTGAGTGTTGTTTATATGCTGAATCATTGTCACATTACATTGGCTTTGTTTTTTAACCATGCCACCATGGGAAGTGGATTACAATGAATATTTAAAAATGATATGATTTAGTTATAAAAGATTCATTTTGATACCAAGAACAGTTAGAAGTAGTTGGTAGAACCACCCCTAATTGCTTATATTATGGTCATTGTGTGTGTGGTTGTGGTTGGGGAGTTTGGTTTGAATTGTCAAAAACGGCTTCTTTGGGAAACTTCAGGAGTGGTGACTTTGTTAATGTTGCTAAGATTTTCTTAAAGCTATGTTTGGATTGGTTTATGAAAAAAATGGTTTCTTTTTTAATTTGGTAAAAGAATTTTTTAAAAAAAGTTGTTTGAGAGTAAATTAAGGGCTTATTTATTTTTTTATTAGGATATGTAAATAAAAAATACTTTAATAATAATAATAATAAATAAATAAATAATAGTATTTTGATGATCAACACATTTCAAAATAATTTATAAAAATTTGAAAATAGTGTTTTAGTAATCAACACTTTCCAAAATAGTTTTTTCAGAATGATTTTTTTTTATTTTTTTTAAAGCTACGAAACACTAACTTATGAAGAAAAACTAATTTTCAATTTTTTTTATACTGTTTCTGCTTTTTTGAAAAAGCCACAATTTTTTTTTTGTCTAGAAGTGCTTAATTTATAAAAATACACTTTTGAGAAAAAAAAACACAAAAAAAACTGATCCAAACGGCCCTTAATGTTGTAAAGATTTTTTCACTCAAAGATTTTTCTAAATGTTGTAAAGGCTTTCATTTATTAAAGTCCATACAGTCTTGTAAACTTTACAATCAATCCAAGCATTAGACATGCTCTTTAATCCATAGGCTTCCCATATAGTAGTACCAAACATCAGCTTTGTTTGCTAAAATAAATAATAAGTTAATCAAAGCATTTCAACTGGTTTGCCTTGGAAAAAAAATAAGAGACTTTACACCTCACTCAAAAAAACAAAAGGAATAATTTGGAAGAGAGAGACAGAGAGAGTCTTAAGAAGTTGAAAACAATTGACAGAGTTTCACTTTAATAAGCATCTGGAGCTCATCCATAAAAATGGAATATAAATAACAGTGAGATAGAAGATATACAATACCCTAGCAAGATTATTCTTATTGAAATAGTCATCAAACAGTTGCATTGGGGCATAAACATCTCTATCTAATGCCCACCATAAAAAAAAACAAAAACAAAAACAAAAAAAGGCAACAACATCCATATACAGAAAAATTAGAAGGATAAGTGTGGATGAGAAATACCTAGTTTCATTTATGGCAGGTCAAGACAAATAAAGCAGAGCCATGCTTCTCAACCATCATTGATAGAGTGTCATTCACCATATAGAATTGCTTGCCTGTCCAAATTTCTCTGCCATCATAGGAACAATTGCTTGAGAAATTGCCTTTGAGAATCTTGGCAAAATCCTCTACTTTTGTGGATATCTTGGTTTTCTCATTATACAAGTTGAAAAAAGCAAGATATATTTCCCCTGCATAAACATCAGAACAGCAAGGATTGAATTAGAAGCACTTGTTGGTCATTGTTTCTTTTGGTGATATCAAAGTTGCATCTTGCAATACGTCATAGTGATGGATAACAGGAGAAATCAAACAAGTCATACTTGTTCTACAGGGATAACAGAATAGTGACAACTCATAGAAGAATGGTTCTTTGGACAAAATAATCAGAAATTTCAGAAGACACTATTCACAATCAAGTTAGTAGGGTTATAACGTAAAGAAAAATAAGTATGCCCATCAAGTTATATTTTATTAATAGGACAAAAATAGTCAACCAAACGGATAAACTGTCAATTTCCGTGTCATATGAAGATGATACGATATTGATCATTATTGGTCAGTTCATTTTCACCATGTATAGAGAGTCCGCTGATGAGGCATTAGCGACGAACTATCATAAATCATGCCCTTCTTTATGTAATGTTATGGATTCAAGCAACCATCAGATCACATTATGGGTCAAGTCAAGCACTGTATCATTATCAGCCCAAAACGTGCTCAGCATTTTTCTTTGGTCATTCACTATATAATCTCTAAGTGTTACTATCATATCCTAATGTCACATTTTTGCCTGTCACAAAGAAGATCCAGTCCAATACTTTTAAATGTCAGACTTGTGGAAAGAGCTAATAGCAAGCAATTGACTGCAAGAAAGTGTTTTCATATTAAACAACCATATGGCAGTACTATTACACTATTAGACAATTGAGCACCTTTGAATTTGTTTTGCCAATCAAATTTCCAGATCGAGCTCAGAGAAATGTAAAACTGGTGAAATATTTCCACAAGCATCTAATATTTTGTCCCAAAGACGCAGCAAATTTTTGACCATTTGTTGTGCCTTAATATCTATGGATATAAGAAAAAACTGAAATCACATGCTTAACAGTTATTGAAAAAACTTAATACTTGGGAAAAAAAATCCGTGTGCAACAAATGAAGAAAATTGTTAAATTTCTTTGCAAATATGTTATGTATACTGTGCAGTCTACCCCCAATGCTATACTTTATAAGTAAAATTTGTTATGAGATATATATAGATGAGATATATATGACACACATGTATATAGGGATGTGATACAATGGGGCCGGCCGGACATCCGCCGCCCCATTGTATCATATCCCATACATGTTATATATATATTTATATATATTTAAAATTTTATTTTAATTATATATATCCATTAGAATTTATCTATAAATTTTTATAATTTATATATATATAGATAGTTATTATATTATCTTATCATCAGAATACATATATACATCTACATATATATGTAATAACTATCTATATATATATATAAATTATAAAAATTTATAGATAAATTCTAATGGATATATATAGTTAAAATAAAATTTTAAATATATATATATATATATATATATATCATTCATGGGAAGTGATACAATGGGGCGGCCGGACATCCTGCTGGCCCCATTGTATCACATCCCTATATATATACATATATATATAAATATATATATATATATATATAAAATATACGCGCCTGCATGCAGTGGGTGTTGACAACAGTACTTATTGGATCCAAGCATCCATGTAAGAAGGATCAGTTTCTAATAGATGCTAATTTGACAGATTACTGGGCGAGCTTATTAACCAAGATCATTAAGACCTCCATATGTATGTGTTTACCAGTGTTAAGCTATGCGCCAGTGCAAAACATTGTTTCTAATGATGCATACTTCTGCTCATCTAAACAAATACAGTATGTCCTGATATAAATTAGAGTAATGCTGTTCTTACATAAATAGCCTTCCCAACTAGGCATCCCAACTGAGTTATAACCCATGTGAAAACCTTAAGATATGGTTTTCTGAATCCCAAGGAGAAATTAATGGTTATTATTCAGTTGGAAAGTCTAGTTGGGAAGTTTAGACTAAATAAATTATATGAAGTAAACTGCTTCAATTAATTAATTATACCTGCTAGTATGAAATGACAGCAAACTAAGGGAGAGATGATTTTTGGGCAAAGGCCTTATTGAGCAGCATAAAAGAGAGCCATGCTAGATCTCAGATTATCCACTGGGGATGTGAACTTGGAAAAAGCGAAGCAAGAAATGCTATTTTATTTTCTACTTCGACATATGTTATATAATTCTACACAAAACTTAACTCATAAAAAGTATGGTTAAGGCAATAGTGTAATTACTAAGCACTTATTACTAGTGTTAGATGTTTGCATTAGGATATGTAAGAGAAATGCACAGGAGAGCAACTCAAGGATTAGATGGAGGAACTTGAAAGGTGTAAAAAAATGAAATGTAGGCATAAATTTGTACTCAAAGACAACAAGAGTATGGATAGCGTTAGAACTTCATCATATTGATTTAGAGTTGTTCGATTAATTAGGATTCTTGAATTTGATTAAACTCTAATAAGATCCTACAAACTGCTAATATGCCTAACTAGCTCATGCTTTGGGCTAGGCTATTCATTCTTTAAAAATCTCTTGCCTAATCTCAACTTGAAACTCAAAAATCACAGGCCCAATCACAATATTCTCAGGCTGTTAGGTCAGACTTGAGCCACCCTTACTCATTAACAACTCTAGCTGTGTATAAACACAAGATGGAGGAACAAATCTAGCCTCATAATGAATTATATAGCTATCTACCTGGTATATTCAATGCAACATGTAAACTTTACAACTTTAAAAGATAAATAATCTGTACACTTCATGAAGAAATGTGAAAAAAATTATCACATGTCAGTTTTCTATAAAATGAATCCCATCATATGGCTTTCAAGGTATAAATTTCCAACAGTAACTTCTTGAAGGAAAAAGATCATGAATATAAATTTTTTAATTAATGAATGCTTGGGAGGTTGTTCAGACTGTTCAGTTATATATCTGCAAGAACAATGCTTTCCTGCATCTATTTTGGTGTCTCTAATGTCTAACTAGTTTTGGAACTTGGGCAGTACATGAACAGTGCTGTCAATGATCAAGGCAGTCACTAGTTTTAGAAGGTAATAGAACTGCCTTCAAGGCTTCAACTTAGTAGAAGGGAAGACTTAAAATGAAGAAAAGCAAGGTGCCTAATCCAAAAGAAAAGGCCCCTGCGATCTTAATACTGCTTCCAACTTGGTTTTTGTATTTCTATGAATCAAAAGTAAGATGAGAGGGTGAAAACAGAGGAAAGGGAGGAGTCATCAATTTTAAATCTTTAGAGAAATTGATACAGAGAAATCAAAATCACATCAAGATTTAATACAGCATTATTATAACATTTCAAGCACTACAAATACCCATAGTATGATTTTTTTTTTTTTACACTAATAGTACACAAACTCTGGCATTAGTAAGGATCTAAAATAACATTCAAAGAAATGAAAGTTTCATTAAGCAGAAGGGTAATCAATTATTAAATAAAAGCAAAATTTTTAAAAGGTAAGGGTCAACACAAACTTTGGCGTAATATCACAAAAGGCAACTGACCTCTTCTTCCTGTTGCAATCCAAGAACGAATACCACCAGCATCCATATTAGCTGCATCAAAAACTGATTCAGTTGTTCTATCTCTAAGCTCAGCCACAAATAAAACCCATGCATGTGCACCACGATCGCCAACTAGCTCTCTAAGAATTACCTTTCTTTGGGACAATAATCGCACACAAACGAGAAATAAGATTCACAAGTGTTCCATTGTGAATTAACCCCCACCTCTGCATTCCAAGAAATATTAGCTTCAAACTCATTTGAGTAAGCAAAAGGATCTTTGGTAAATTTCAAAGAAACATAACCAAATATTAAGTTCAAGACCTAAGAAATTATAAAAATTAAGTCATGGATATTGTATTGATCGCTTTCAACATGTAATAAATTTCTGAAATAGAAGTTGAGCATCACACAATTAAACAAAAAAAGAAAAAGAAAAGCATGTGAATATGTAAAGGTTCAACAATCCCTATGAATAAGTGCTTGTAGAAACTGAGCATTAAAAGAATACCAATATTAACCCAATGAAAGGCATAAAATATTCATGATATTCCTACAACTTCAATAATGTATTCTTTATACTGCTTAATCGGACATAAGCATCCAAGTCCGCAATAAACCTTAATCAGCTGGTTCCAAAACATAAAAGAAAAGAAAAGTGTATTCCATTTGCTATAAGGACCAAAAGAATCTTCAGAAACGTGCATGAACATGAAACTTAAAAAACCAATTATAGACAATCAAAATGCATGACATTTTCTCAGGATACACATATGTGCTAATATGCTTAATTGGAGATGGGTATTTGATGAAGGACTTGCACAATCCATATATGCATGCTCCACATGAGTTTAAGACATGGATTTTAGGGGATTGGATTGCTAATGCTCAGTAAAAAGAATAGAAAATTGAAATTACATATTCATAACTTGATTACACTACTCAAAATGGAAACACAAATGCTGCACAACACATATTTTCAAAACCTTTAGAAATGCTTATTTCTTTTATATAAAAGCATTTACATGCTACTTTTCCATTATGGTTTTGTGCATCCAAAAAGTTTTACCAAAACAATTATCATCGAGCATGAATGCCAACTATTGGAATCTACTTTCTTTATCTGCTATGAACATTACCTTGCATCTTATTCTTTAAAGTAAATAAAAAATATAAAAAATAATAAAATTAATAAATTAATAAATAAAATAGTAGCCATCTCCTATGTTAAATTTCAGTGTCTCCTGATGTTTTTACTGAAAGAAAAAAAATGTATATTTTTAAGAAGTTAAAACCATCAGCATCAGATTACTGTCTGTATCCATCTATAATCATACTCTGGATGGTATTACAAGAAATGATTCTTGAGACAGTTAAATTTTCCAGAAAAGAAAAAAAAAGACAAAAAAAAAAGTGTTTTATATCCTCTGATAGGTTAGATGTAAGTCTTGTCTGATGCTCTCACTGGGAGTAAGAAAGGATCTACTATTTCTTTTGATTGAGATTTTGAGTAAACAAAAACATAGAACCTACTCTGCTTTAACAATGCAAGAAACTGCCAATGCCTTCAACAAGCAACTCCCTATTGAACCAAAAAGTTCTAAAAATAACTGTCACACATCTTTAGAACGGTTTTCTGGGGTAAGTATCTTAGCCTGAGATACTTACAACATGTTTAATGGTTATTGTGATTGCATGTAAACTTTCTGTTCATTCATAATTCCGTGCATTTTAAGCATACAAAATCATATTTTTGCAAATATCATAATCTATCAGGAACAAATACTTACAAACAGAGATGCAGATACAAGAAGAAAAGCAAGGAATGTCAGATATTATAGTTGCTATAAAAAGAACACTTAAGATATACATCATACCGCATTTGCATTCCTCTTGCAAGGATGTAAGGACACACTTCTCATCTCGGATGCAGAAAGTTTTCTGTTCACAGATATACCCAAGCAAGTGTTTGCTGCTGGGCTTGTTAGCAGTTGAAAAGTTTCTACAGTTTCTTGCTTGCATTTTATCCCTTCGGCTCTGCATTATGAAATATTGGAGAGGTAAGTGAGGACACACACACACACACACATACACACATGCACAATACATAGCTCACAACAAAGTAAAAGAAGGGAATCATACAGTGTCTGTAAAGATTTTCTTTTGTATAGACAATAGGACTTAACATCAGTGCTGTTTGCATCGAACTGCCAGCATATCTGATCTAAGTCTCGGTTAAATGATGAAACCAGCCATCGGTTTGCCTTTTCATCCTTGCAGTTGCTTGTGCTGAGCATATTATTTTCACCATTATTCTCATGATCCAGACTCATGAATCTTTGGGCTAGAGTACGAAGTCTATTTTTGCGGATTTTTGTTGAAAAGACATAGGGAAACTATATCAGAAAAAAAGAAAAGCAACAGTAGTAAGTTACCCATGTGGTAAGCTAGAAATAAGTATACATCTTTTTCTGAGTTAAAGATGTATTAGAACAACAAACCAAGTATTAAGGGATTAGTGATACAACACCTCCTTATTATTTGAGCTGTAATGGTCTATCTCCAGCAGTGTAGGATTTGTTATGAGATTGAAGGTACTGTCATCAAGATGCCTTAGATCACCTCCAAACATGAGAGGTGACTTGGCCATAGACCACAGCGTCATCTATGTAGTGATCTTATTAGCAATAAACTATTTAAGCAACTAGCATACTTTGATAATACTGTTACAAAGAAAGAATTCAACAAACCTGTGTTTTCTGCTCATCCAATGTGAGATTAGATTTTCTATGAGGGCCTTGCTGTACACCTATTAAAAGAATATTCTCAAATCAGCAAAAGAAAACATAGCTTGAATCCTAATAATGTCATAGGAGAAAAGGTGGATAACAATATAACATACAATGTAATTCTTAAGAAACATATAAGACAATTCATAGTGCAAATAAGTCAAATATTAAAATCTCTTGGATAGAAGCCTTTCAACACCATGTTTTTAAGTGCTTGTCATAAAAGGTGAAGAATTAGTGCAGAAAAAAGATTTTAGAACATTTCAAACTATGAAGATTGTCTAACTTGGATCAGTAAGCCATCCAAGTGGCAACATGTCTAAATCTGGCCAAGACTTCCCATTCAATCCTTCCGCTCCAATTTTATTGGCTGCAGCAAAATCCCTGAAAATAAAAGGAAGGCATCTGTTGCAGTAAATAAATAAATGTTCAAAACACAAAATGGAAGATTCATAACCACATTCTACCTTGAAACATCAAAATGAGCAACAACATCTTCCCATTTATCCCAATCATCACTGGTTATTCTATACATGTTTACATGATTACTGATGCCATCAGTCATGGATGGGGTTACTCTTTCTCCAGGAGATAAAGAGAGCACCACTGGGCGGTCAAGCTCTTGTAAGAGCTGCAAAAGGTCAACATCTGCCTTTTGAAACATAATGCCCACCCCAAAACATTGCCCAAGTAGATAGCTGATTTAGTAACGTTAACGTACCTCAGATACCGTAAGTATTTGTTTGGCATCTAGATCAGAACCAAAGACACAATCGAGCTTAACTGAAAAAGAAAAACTTAATTAGGAAATGCCAAAAAAAAAAAACAGTGCTAATTTGAATTAACCAAGTTCCTATAAAAAAAATACCCTGCTTTTTTATCAACCTCATTAACTAGGAAAAACAACCTGGTTAATATCATAGTCTATATATTTCTGATTGGCAAGTAGGTACCATTGTTTCCAAGCATCCAAGGTACGGAACAAGCACATGTTGGAGTAAAGTAGATAAATTTAACCCTCATCAGGCCTTGAACTAGTAGTTCTACTAGAGCATGGGAAAAACCTCCCAAATACAGAGATAAGCCTGATGTGAGAGAGAGAGAGAGAGAGAGAGAGAGAGAGAGAGAGAGAGAGAGAGAGAGAGAGAGAGAGAGAGAGAGAGAGAGAGAGAGTATATGCGCGTTTTGGATGTCGGTGAGGGTGGGTGGGCAGGTCTGTGGGTGCGTAGAGACAGAGAGGTTATGTAGGGATCGTTTATTACCAAAATCAACACCCCATTGAGCATATTGGCGGTACAGAGACCTCAAGAAGGCTCTCCCAGCTGCCAAACTTGTGTCAACACTCATAAATCCCTTGTCCATCCATTTACAGGTCATATTTTTCAAACCTATATCCCTGGCTCGCCATGTTTGACCATCCTTCCTGTACGCACCTCCCTGCAGCATAAGAGAAGTTCATGATTTTAAGGAAGCATGATATGAAGATAAGTACTCTTCGTAGTGATATTAGAAGCCTATAGATATCATGAGAAATTCATCATTAAAAAGAAAAGTATGCTGAGAAGATAAAACTTGAAACAAGACTAGAAGATTGATTGCTTATGCAAATCATTAATATAAATCACAAACTTGAGATAATTAGTGGATGTAGAAACAACAGACAGGAAAGTTGTTTCACTGGTTGCTAATTTCATAACATGTCTCACTTTATTCCCATGATTAATTCACATTCCAAATGCAAACAGAGGAGCTGAGCGGATTCTCTTTGTAATTCAACGGTATCAAGGTTTGGCCCTAAGAGATACTAGTTAGCATAAAGCGGATAAAATCATCCATATGGTAATAAAGAAATCTCAACATTACTAGATTGAAAAGTTAACAAACGGAGAGAAATCATACATTGTCAACATCTAAGATGGGTGTATTGGCATTAACTGCCTGCACACTAATTCCTGTCATGACATGGATGCCGAACTTCAAACCCATCTTGTGAACAATTTGGGCTACTTCCTTGAATCCATTACCATCTTTAGATGAAGGCCACCTATCAGGGTCCGGATAGACCCTTCCCCATGGATCAATGGTATCATAGCCATATGCGTTTGCTGATGATCCATTTACATTCTTTCTATACCAGAGATAGTCTACCACAGCATACTAGATGAAATTTGGAAACCAGGAAAAAACAAACAAACAAACAAACAAATATTGTTAATGATCTTTCTTCCAAGGAGCAAGAGCATTTGAATCAATTATTAATTATAAGCAAAAGCTGTACTGATACCTCATATCCATATGGAAGAAGTCTCTTGGATAAAATCTCAGCATTATATAGAAATGCATTTTCATCTATCACCCATGAGAAAGAATCATAAGAGTTCCAGCCTCTGGGTGGCAACATTGCAACCTTCCCAACTTTGCTCACTGCTTTTGCTTCATATGACTCCCTGAGAATTTTTTCCAGTATTTAAAGATTAGAGTTTGACTAGCTTAAACCTGATTCTGACACCACCAATAAATAAAAATTAATAAAAAAATAATCATCTTCAAGCAATTGAAGTTAAAACATTTCTCTTCCAGCAGAAATCACCAATTCTGCTGACAATTTATAAAAACAAAAGTAGGAAACACTAAAAAGGAAAATGCACAAAAGAATTTCACCAAAAACCACATTTCATTCTCAAACAAAACAACTTATTCGTTGCAAAAAGCCATTGGAAACATGATGCAAACTTATAATTTTGCTGCTGCGATTAAACAGTCTAGTTCATCAAAAGGAAATCAACTCACCGACTGAAGTAGCGAACACTAAAAACAGAGAAAAACAAGCAACTCGACATGAGCGGAGAAAATTAAAAGAGGGAAACACCTGCAGATGAGGATAACCAGGAGAAGAACTGGAACAGAAGCTCGCATTGCTGCGAGAGATGAAGGAATTCTCATCAAGATTAAGCTAAAACAAGCCTTGCCACCCACTAGCAAATGCAGCGCAAGCGAAGTGGAACTCGAAGAACCTCAGCAAGCCATGAATGAACTATAGATCAAGTGGGAAGCCGAAGGGGAGACGAAGGAGAAGGTTAGGGTCGACCGCTTGTGGCGTGGGCACAAAGGCCGCTAGGTGTCGCGCGGCGGCGGTGTTTGGAAATTATTCTAAGGGGTTTCACGCAAAATTACAAAACTTTTTGAGATTTTTGCAGAAAACCCCACTGTTTTCCAAAAAATAATACTCATCTTTGCGAGGGTGTTTTCTAGAAAATCTCCCAACTCTCTGGCGCTTTTGCAGAAACACCCTCTACTTGCTTGAAATTATTTTGAGGGGTTTTCCGCAATATTACAAAACTTTTTGTATTTTTGCAGCAAACCCCATTGTTTTTCAAAAATAATATTCAATTTTTCGAGGGTGTTTTCTGGAAAATCTTCCAATTCTATGGCGATTTTGCAGAAAACACCCTCTACTTATTGGAAATTATTCTGAGGGGTTTTCCGCAAATTACAAAACTTTTTGTGATTTTTGCAGAAAAACCCACTGCTTTCCAAAAATAATATTCATGTTTCAGAGGGTGTTTTCTGGAAAATCTCCCAATTCTATGGCGATTTTGCAGAAAAAACCCTCTACTTCATGGAAATTATTCTGAGGGGTTTTCCGCAAAATTACTAAACTTTCATATTTTTGTAGGAAAACCCACTACTTTTCGCAAATAGTATTTATCTTTTCGAGGTCGTTTCCCAGAAAATCTCAGTTTATGGCACTTTGCAGAAAACACCCTGTACTAATTAAAAATTAATCTGTCGGGTATATTATTGTTTGGAGATAATTTTTAACGAAATTCCTAATCGGTGGAAACGTGAATCACAAGGAAAAATAAACGGCCATGATGCACTCAATCAGATGCCAATCGGGCCACTCGTTCCTCACTTATTACTTCTCGGAAAATGAAAAGCCCTCTTCTTCTTCCTGGGGTTTATGAGAATTCCGAGGAGTGGCTCTGTAGACTGTCGCACGTCTTCGCTCCCATCCGAGCATTCTCTTCTCCGCCATGGAGCAGCCGATCAGGAGGGTTAGGGTGGTCTTCGATGACTATCGGCACGTCCTCACCAAGCCCCAGCGGTTGGAGGGCCTCAAGAGTTGCTGGCTTCTCCTCCGCCCCGAGCTCACCACCATCTCCGATCTCGCTTCCCACGTCTTCCACCGCTTCCACCTGCGCCAGTCTTGCCCACTTGGCGTTGTTCTCTCTGTGAGCCTATCTCCTTTCTTAATTTTCAAAATGCTGGCATTATTGGTTTTTACTTGCGCCACTAATTAGTGATCGTTCGGAGGAATAACCTGGAAGATATAATTTTAGTTGTGATTTGCAAGTTCTTTGGAGTTTGGTTTCAACGATGAAAGAAATTGATGATCTTACTGGTAGTAAATCTCTATTAGAAGATCATAATCTAAATAATCTTCACCCTGCTATTCTGATATCTATTAATGATTTCTTCTTTTTTTTCTGAATTTGAGCTCTTTGTGTTCTTATGGCTGAAGTTTGATAGACAATCATGAGTCATCCTCATCTTGAATCAAATACCAATGCCCATGCTTATGGTTGCCAAAGTTGTTTTGCTGAAAATGAGGAAAATTCTTGTGATGACATTTCTATTATTTATTGGTTGTTCATTTGCAGGTGAGGCTTATATTTTCTTATGCCTACTATCTAATAACTTTGCGTATTGATTTGACTTCAAGTTATACTCTAACTAATGAATCATTACTTTTAATGGTCCTGAAATAAATTGTTAAGGGTTAGGACTATAAATAACTGTTAAATGTTTGTAACTTTTAAACAATCAATTGTGTATATGGATATGTGCAAGTATGAAATGTTATTTGACAACTACCAAGCTCAGTCAACTCTTTTTGATTTTCACAAATCTTGAAATTCAATAAATGGTGGGAAGATGTTGAATATTTCTGAAAGATTTAGCATCAAATGTTTACTTTATATATTTTTTTTTAATTTGTTCCAACATATTCTATCTCAGGTCTGTACACTATTGGTAATTGCCTTTTTATATTTTTATTGTTGCAGATTGATGGCTTTGTTCTGCCGCCATTTGAATCAACTTGGATTCTGAAGGATGAAGATATCATCAGGTTACTATCATAGAAACACTTCCTTTTTTGAGTGCTGTTTGGTGATTGTGTTCTTCACTCCACTGTGCCTTACCTATCTTATGATTTTCCATAAGAAATAACACTAAAACCCAGTTAAAATTGCTAGGATTTTGATTTCTTGTGTTAGTGCACCAATTGGGTGACTGTTCACTGGTTTGTAATGATTCACATCATCTGTGCTATAAGAAGAATGTGGCAGGATTGTATTCATTGGAGTGATATGTAATAGTTAAGAATGATACAAGAAAAGAGAATCTAATGAGAAAATTTAATATCACCATTAAGTTTTGGTATTGTTGGACTAGACTATAAAATATATGAATTAAAAATCTTCACAGATAAGTAGCCAACAATGTTTATTGATGATCTTTACCATTTGTTGTTAGTACATGTCCACCAAGTTCATTTTTCAATTTTAACATTTTTGTTGTTTTCTATCAGGGTGAGAAAGAAGGATAGTAAACTGAAGGCTGTGGAGATAGCTAATGGTGACTGCCCCATTCAAAAGAATTTGGAAACTATGGAGAGGCTACCTTTAAAATCAAGTGGTGAAGTCCGGGTAAATATGGAGATCCAAGAAGAGCTGGAGGGATATAAACATGAAGATGAAGAGGCATGTGATCTTCAGATTGGAACTTCTACTGAGCCCCCCTTAATTCTAGACTTAAATTCAAAGAGAAAAAGATCAGATCCAGATGAACTTCAAAAGTCAAAGTACATTTCTGCATCCCTCTTTCCTTCTTCTAGATACTACTCACTTGTTAGATTATGTGTTTGAGTATTCAATCATCACTTGTTAATTTGGTTTCCTATTTATGCTACTTTCATGTATTTATTCTTGGTAAATTTGTCACATTTTGTAACAAATGTGCAATATGTGTTCCTCAAAATGATTCTTTTGCTTTAGTACTTTTATACTCTGAATTGATTAACAATGGTTTTGGAATATTAATTAGGTTCACATGTTTTTATCTTTATTTTTTATATGATTATCATTGCGTTCAAAATGGTATTCCAATTGGACTAAATTTGCATGTCTATTAAGAAAGCAAAAATCCCATGACCATGTCTATTAATCAGAATGGAATGCATTGGATAGCGTGGATTTTTAATTTGACATGCTCCTAAGTGAATTCGGCTAATATTTACGTCCTTTCCAACTTGTGCACTCTTAGAAGTGCCAACAAAAACTTTTACTAAAAAGGCAAATTTTTAACACAAAAAAATGGAGCATAAGTGAATAACTCCCGTCCACATGTGTGGGCACCTAGGCACGTACGCAAATCACATATCACTCACTGCATATAATCTAGCTTCATATGGACCATATAGCGGTATTAGATATGGTTAGGTTTTTCAAACTATCAAGCTATTCAGGAGCGGCTTGAGCTCAGCTTGAAATTTTGAGCTTTTTAAGCCTAGCACGAGCTTGAATTTTGAGCCAAGCCGAGCTTGATCGAGCTTAGCTCGAAATTATATATAATATCTGTCATAGAAGCATATTTTCATTAGAAATTTTATTTTTATTATATTATTTATGTATAAAAATATAATAAAAATAAAAGCAGCCTCTTGCAACGGTAAAGTTGTTGTCATGTGACCAGGAGGTTACGGGTTCGAGTCGTGGAAACAACCTCTTGCAAAAAAAGCAGGGTAAGGCTGCGTACAATAGACCCAAGTGGTCCGACCCTTCCCCGGACCCCGCGCGCATGCGGGAGCTTTGTTGCACCGGGCTGCCCTTTTTTTATTTATGTATAAAAAATTTATTTTCTTTCTCTTTCTCTATATATATATCAATGATCATTAGCTTTAGAAATATTTAAAAAAAAATCTTATGAAATTTAACTTTTATTTATTGAAAATATTATATAATTTATATTTCTATATTGTGTAGAAGTATAGAACAAAATAAAGTTATAAATGAACTTTAATTTTGAGCTAAATCGAGCTAAGCTCGAGGTTTCAAAATTAAAATCGAGGGTCAGACTTGAGGTGGGCCTAGCCTTATCAAGCTTGGCTCATTAATGACCGTAGATGTGGTGGTGTGAGCATTTCTACATATTCATGACCCTTTTTTGAAACACTGATTTATATTTGACTTGTATAACCAAAAGTTTAAAAATTCTGGTACTATATTTTGGATTGCCATTTGTTTGGTGATTTTGTGTGGATGTGATAGCCTTTAACATTGGAGTTATTATAAAAACCCTCGGTAATAAGGTTTCTGCTTGGTTGCGTTGCCATGTTATGTGTTCACATTTATTTGATATTATTATGACTAAACTATGTTTTATTTTTTATTTTTTAAAAATCTGGACTTTTTTCCTCTTGAGAGGAATGATTATCCTCGTCTTAACTTCTTTATTTATCTTGGCTTTAGGAAGCTAAAAAATAGTTTAAGTCATTCTCTGGACAAACCCATGTGTTGATTAATCTCCCCCTCTTAACTTTTTATTCATTCAAAAGTATCATTTATTCATTCAAAAGTATCATTTAGAGGAATGAAATAAAAGGAGGAGATGCCCTTTCCTCTTAATAGGAGCTGGTCTACCAAATGTAACCCTAAAAATATGGGAAAATAAGATGATTCAAAACATGAGACATGGTACACATCCTGATTCTTTTTTGAAGCTTCTTATTTTTCCATATTTTTAGGACTTCCCCTCTTAAATAATTTAAATGTCTTATGTGCTATATGATTACTAGTAAAAATGCATTGCTTTCTTTGCAGGAAGAAAAAGAAATCAAAAGTGGTCAGTTCTGATAAACCAATAGTTTCTGATGAAGATGCTGAAAATGTTCCCTTACTGCAGAAACAACATTTTTCAGCAATTGGTGGCAGTTCACATGGTAGGTCACATATAAAGGAAAAGCCACTTAGAGAAAATTGCAAATCAATTGCACTTGCTTTATCTCCAGTGGGTTGTAGTGCTATGGGGACAACCAATTCCGAACCTAATGGACAAAGGTAGCCTCAACATATTAATTCTGTATTTTCAAATGTGTATTGTAATATTATATTCCATGTGCATTTAAGGCTTTGCAAAATGGTCTCTCATCTATGTGAATAGCATACATTATCATATTTATTGCCACACACATGTTTGCTTATGATATTAAAGTTTTTCTCAAAATAATTCGTTATTCTTTGGACTTTGTTGATGCGGTCATTAGATATATTTTCTTTTTAGTCCCTGCAATCTTTATCTTAATCTGGTGCTGACTTTTGTTCTATGTTTATTGATGTTGTTAGTGTTGTAATAATTTCTTTATTCTTCTACAAAGAAATTCATTTTTTTTTATTTTTTACTTTCAGATAATTTCCCATGCACGTTGTTGTGTTTTATATATTTTGTAGGACTGATCAAGTTGAGGAGAGCAGCAAAGTTAAGTCATATGGTCCTTGTGCTGATGGCCCAAATAAGGTTTATTTTCTTGCTGGCATTTTAGGTGAATTATATGACAAATTATCAGTATGGGTTCTACTTTTTGATAAATGGTATGTGTAAATTCAAGCAAGATTCAGCAAAAATCTGAGTTACTAGTATTCAAAACAACAGAACAACTTAGGAAAATAAAAAACTATATCTGGGATGATAATCTTCATGTTTCAGAAGCTTGTAATGAGAAATAGAATATTAAATAAATGTGGTTACTTGTTTTCATTCTGTTCTTCACCTCCATTGATTAACCTACAATTAAAATCTCATCTTCCTCAACAGTTGCTTCCTGCTTCCTTTGCAAGAGTGTTAGATTCTTGTGGAACAATTGGGAATCTAAAAGGATAGATAGGAAGCAATAGGTTCTAGATTGCATCTGATACAATCTAAAAAATTGCTTAAATTTGAGTCCTAAGGTTATTCATTTAGCAACTTTTATATCTTTTAACTGCCATCAAATTAATACTAAGAGCCATTATTTTTGTTTCAGGCCATCAAAAAACAATGAATTTTGCATGTCCTTTACTATCTTGGTAGGTTAGCGTCTTATCCAATTTAGAACCTGAGATTTCATTCTTTAGGTTCTATTGATCAATTATTTGGAGTTAATTTGAAGAATTTTCTTGGTCTGTTCTTCATTTCATCTTTTTGTTTTTTTTACCACCGAATAACCTGTTGAACATGTCAACTATTGAATCCTGCCAAGAAATATATGTTTAGTAGGTACTTCTGCATTTAGGCAAGACTGCAATAGAAATTTGGTCTGGTCTCCCATAATCTTCTGCACAGCTAATATGTGGGATGAGATATGATGACTTTCTTTAGAGGTTTCCTGATAGAGTAGTCTCTAGCTTACTTTCAATTGCAAAATCAAGTGAAAACTGCCAACTCTCTCGATATATTACCATCAATATCAAGTTTTTGGGGTTTGAGAATAGTCTCATTTGGATTACATTGCTTAATACTTTTCTGCATGTTACTAAAATCATGTCTAGTTTTAAATCTCTTATTGATTGAATTTTCTTGGTTATGTGCATTGCAGTACCATTTCTCTCTTCTTGCCATCTTCTCGATTGAATCATATTCCTTTCCCCTATTTAGGTTTGTTTTATCTTTTCTCTCCATTATCAGCCCCCTAGCAGGAATGCTCGTCGTAAGAAGGACAAAAGACAGTTGTTGAGGGAACTGACGTCACAGAAGGTATTCAATACTCATTATCCTTTTCAATCTAATTTTATTGCAACTGTTGTATTTGTTTGGCTTCAAAATTTTGTTTTGAGGCCTATGCCACCTGATCATAAACCTTTTTACTTTTTTTTATTTAAATTGCCTTAACTTACTATGTGTTTATGGCTCTCAGAACCATACCTCGAGCTCTGTACCGGTGAAAGCGATTCAGAGGACATCACCAGGCCATGATATGGAAAATGAGATTATTCCTCTTGTAGTTCGCCCTGGTCATATCCGTTTTGAGACTATAGGTATACATTCTCTAGTTTTCAGGAGGCTTACATGATGCAAATGCTAATAATGACAAAATATTATCCTTGAAAAGATTGATGTATTGCAATGCAAGTGCCGCATGTTAATATAATGTATATTTGTAGGTTCTAGGATGGGTTAATTATACACTCTCTAGTTTTCAGGAAACTTGCATGTATGCTTGTTAATAATGACAAAATATTATAGGACTTCACTAATGTAAAAGGGCAGCCTAATGCGTAAAGTTAGACTCCAGCGAATGTGGGTCAAGGATGGGTTAATTATACACTCTTTGCCTCATGCAAAGAGATTGTTTTCTTTCCGTGAGCCCTTGACAACCAGGCTGGTGCTATATAACTTTAACTTGAAAATATGACTGAAAAACATCATGGCTCATGGACATAAACCAAGAACTAGTTGTCCGCATCTTTATTTGTTCAGTGGTTCCGTCATGTTGATATTCTCTCAATGATTTTGTTCCTATCATATTAGTTCATGCTATTTAGCAATTTTTCTTTTCCATTGAATTGTTTGAGGATATAATTGCTAAAGATTTTTATTTGTGCACATTTTGATTGGTACTATTTGTGATTGAATATTATAGACTTCATCTTTTTACAAGGAAGACTGGTGAGAGTTGTAACATTCTTGTAAAGCAAGTGATGTTCAAATGTTGAAACTTTTCTGTTTATAGATTAATCTTCTTCATTTCAGTTTAACCATAAGTTTTGAGTTGGGAGCTTACGTGGTTCAATGGGAGAATAAGATCATGTTAGTTGCCTGACTTGTTTGCTTTCCTATCAGCCCCTGATCAACTCCAGTTTGTCCATCTTAGATGTGTATTCATAATCCACTAGGCTCTGTAACTTCAAACTTATAATCCTCTCTGGTTGCAGTCTTTTGTATTAGTGTTGATATAAACCTTTTGAGTTTGTATAAAGTAATGTTAAACCAAGCTTTGTGTTCCTTGTCAAACTTCAATTTCTTGCTGACCAGTGGACATTCCCCTGAAACTTCCCTAACCTCTCACTTTCTCCAATGCCACCGCAAATCAGTAGATTGGTATAAATGTTTCATGCTCCTATGATATTTGGATATTGTTTGGCATTTGATGTGAATCTAATTGTACATAAAGCTCTTGTGATGCTAACTACTTCATCACTTATAAGGAATCACCTCTTGGTGCTTTTTTTCATCTTCAGCTTTCATTTTGGCTGTAGTAACTTCTTCATGGAGCAGCTTCCAGTTCATTATGAGCTGTGCTATAGTTAATATATATATATATATAGCAGAGAGAGAGAGAGAGAGAGCAGGTTTTAAAGAGAGTTGACCTATTGTTGCATTACTGTGCATCCTGACAGTTGTTTACACGGTGGAAGTTGTTGGTTTTTGTGAAATTCTATTTAGAGAGATCATTTCATGGCCATCTGAAGAATATCTAATGTTTACTTGATGGTAATTATATTGAAATGATTGAATTCCTAATCTTTTGATGAATGCAGGTCAAAGCAAACAGCAGCAACTTGTGCCACTGGTATGTTTCCATCTTGATATTAATTGGGTATATATCATGGGCTTTCAGTGCCATGCTGCTATCAGGCTTGCACTCAGTTGGTCATTTAATTTTGTTTTCCAACTAACGTAATTGCTTTGCTTACTCCAAAGTATATATGCTTACCCAGTAATCTTTCTCTAGCTTTTAAGGTGTCAGGAGTGGAATCTCATTCTAAACTATCCTTTAATTATTACTTTCTCCACCATCATTGAGCGAGCACCAGGATCTTGTAATTTCAACTGCTGCTAGTTAGGTCATATAATTCTGAAGTTCATTAGTTCAGAATTAGATTGTACCAAAGATATGTGCATCCCCAAATTATCAACCACACTTTCTTGTGGAAGGGCTTTAACTTTTCATTCTATATTATATTCTTTCTCTACATAATCAATTACTCAAATTTGCAAGTTTCTTCTATTTCGAAGGCCCAGATTGATAGTCATGTAAATTTATCTGTACCTGGATCACATTTTGAGATGAACTTATTAGTATGTATGGTCACAACCTATTGTGAGATGAATTTTGTATTATATGGAATAAAAAATCATGGTGTCTTGCATTAGCAAGTCTTTCATTCTTCTTGTCTATGTGATTTTAATTTATACCGTTGTGTTTCCAGGAAGATCTGCAATGGAATGGAACAAATAACAAAAAAAGAAAGGGGTGGGATAAGGACATAAATGGGAAAGGGGTTCATGTTTCTGAAGTAGAACACACTCCAAAATATAATGCTGATAAGGGCGAGTCACCTATTGTTCATGTTGACTTTGAAAGGCTCTTTCCTTTAACTCGTCTTCCAAAGGTTTACTGATCTAACATGTCAGAATTGGCTTGAGTGTCAATTCAAGTCTATTGTTCTCATTTTCCTCGCTAACTCATATAGAGGTAAAGATATCCCACTACAAATAACTAATTAAATTAAGGTTGTTGCAGGAGGGGGATGTTGTTGCATATCGTATGATCGAGTTATCATCAGCCTGGAGTGCAAAGCTTTCTTCATTTCGAGTATTACTTTTCTCTTTATAGCAAATTAAGTTTTATGATTTGCCAATTTGGTTTAAATCGTATTTAAAGGAGATTGATGCTGTTTCTCTTCTTTTTATCTGAAAAAAGTATAATTTTTCATGTTGCACCTTCAAAAGACCTTCATAATGGATGAATCAAAATCCCTGCTTTAATGATAACAAGGTAAAGGTAAAAGCTAATGCAAGTAAAGAAGTGGCAAGGATTGATTCTCCTATCACTATGGAAATATATGATTAATAATTGTAGAGTGCCATTTTATTTTGAGCTTTTTGTTTGCTTGTAGGTTGGAAAAGTTTCATCTTATGATCCCATATCTATGAAAATTAGCCTGGTGTCTGTTCCTGAGTATCCATTGAACTTGACCAAGAAAAAAGATGTTGAATCCTCAGCACACCCAAATGTTTCACCGTATAAGGAAGACGGTTCTTTAGAGGTATTCTGATTAGCTATGCCCACATACTTTTATATGCTCTTTTTGATGACTTCAATCTTCAGTTTTCGAGCTTCTTCTTGGCTAAAATTTAGTAACCATAACTTGTATCCTAGATTGAGTATCGATCACTTGTCGATGTCCGTCTATTCAATTCCAACAACCAAGGATCATCAAATGCATTTACCTTTTTTGGGAGAAAAACCGACAAGTGGGAAGTGGTAATGGCTACTAAAAGTATGAAAGGTACTTGTACCCCATACTCAGGTATGTGTACTAAATGTCCATACTTTTGATGTTGTAAAATGTTCTATCGTAAAAGAGCAACCATTCTCAGTTATTTGTAAGTGATGAACTTGTAGAACCTAATCCTGTGTTTCTTTGTCAGGAGACTGGGATGAATTCTTGCAATCTTCAAATGAGGCACCGAAGCTTGTAGAAAAAGATGGTTGGGGTGAATGGCCAAAAGAGAACCCAGAAATCGCATTGTGGTTTGATTATTGTAGATCACTCAAGGAAAGCAAATCATTTTTTCCGAAGCGGGATAATTGGAGAAGAGGACCTGGAAAATCAAAAGGCACATATACCAGATATTTCCATTGTCCACCAAAAGCTGGTAAATAGACCAGCTACTACCATTCAAGCATTTGAGTCTGAGATCCTTGTGTAATATGGCTAGAAGACTACTGAGTTGCTGAAGGTCCTGTACATAAGAACTTGGCATGCCCACCAAACTGGACTATGAATTTGTTTTGGGTTGCCAAATGTTTATCTAGTAAATAGTTTTGCAAGCTGGGATGGGCATGGAAATATTTATCAAAAAATATTTATTTTTCATGCACAATTTTTGGTCTAACTTTCAATTGTATTATTGCCGCTTTATTACCTTAATCAGAAGCATCTGGTAAGGTTGTGATTGGGTTATTTATTCTTCTTGTCTTTCTTTTGATCTATTTGTTGGCATCTAGGAACAATTAATAAAATAGAAATAGAAATAAAAAAAAAATCTAAACTTACAGGCCGGGCTTAGCAATCTAATGGGCCAACATGTTACAAGCTTGATTTGGCCCAAACCGGATCACTGTTCAGAGTCTTCAGACACCGCACCTAGGCCTGCTCGATCAGGTAATACTCACCGTTGATCTATTATTCTAATCTCACGAATGCCGATCCCGGGGCGGACAGATTTCCTCTGGTTAAAAACAAACCGACCTTGAGTCAAAATCTAACTCGAGTTAAACCGGGAGTCGGCTTTTCTATGGCTACAAATAGGGCAAAGGATGAAACCATGATCGCCGCTTCTCGGATTCCTCTCATCATCGATCTAGGGTTAGGGTTCCGTCTGCTATCTCCCCTCGATTTCTCCCTTTCAGATCATGGAGATGGAGCTTTTAGCTGAGTATCCCCACGCTCACATGGATCGGCGCCCTAGGAAGAGGGCCAGGTTAGGCTGGGACGTCCCCGAGGCCTCTAAGGTAACGATCCCTCGTCGTCCTTTTAGATCCATTTGTTTCATCAGATTTTGTTTCTCTTTCCCTGTCCGATCTCCTAGATCTGGTGGATTTTTATGTAGATCTATTGATTTCGATCAGGTATGGTCTGTTTGTTTATGTTAATTCAGATGTGGATTGACTTTTCCTCTTTTGAGTAAGATCTCGTGTGGATTAATCGGAAAGTTTTAGTAGATTCGTTAATTATTACCTTTTAAATTCACAAATATGCTTCGGGCAACGAAGAATAAGAGGGCAAACCTTTGCGATCTGTGCATCGATAATTTTTTTCTTTTTAATTTCACATTTGCGTTTATATGGAATTTTTTTATGCAATCCTGCCTTATTTAAATAGTTTCGAGTATTCTGGACGCATCTGAAGGATGATCTGACATTATTTTTTGTGTTTTTCTTTTCTTTTGAAATTTTAACTCCCTTTTTGTTTTTGTACTTTTTTTGGATCCATCAAGTTTGGGTGACTCAAATCTAGATATTTATGACATTTTTTTCATGCTATGGTGAAAGCAATTTATTTGGTTGGCAGGTTTATCGTTGGTTAAACCTATCTTATTTTATTGTATAATTGTTTTAAATGGGAATCTAACTTATATATATATATATATTTTATTTTCCCCTGGATTGCTTTGATTTTCGCCAATTGATTAAAGATGAATCTAGTCATATAGCTGAATGTACAATTTGAGATTTTGAGTTGGTATTATTTTACAATTGTATTAGTTCCTGCATAGGAATTATAGTATAGGAGAAAAATTGGTGGATTTTTGAAAGATTGATAATTTAATCCTAGAGATATCAGTTTCAGTTCAAATATGAACTGTCTTTATCCTTCTCGAGTTCAAATATGAAGCATATATCTTTTAATAAGGCAATAGATTCAATTACTTGTTGGCTTTTTGATTGTTTTTGAAGTGGAACCAGGGGCTAAAAATCTTGCTTATATTTCTTTAGTCTAAAAAAATAAATAAAATAAACGGATGGCTATGTGTAGGCTCCAATAGCTATGTTTTGTGGGCAAGAAGTTGGAGATGTGACAAGCTTGGTATCCTCGGGGGCACCTTCAGACCATACTTGTTCTTCTTTATATGCTAAGGAAGTGGCTCGAAATGCTTCCCCTCCTTGGAGAGAAGATGATAAAGATGGCCATTACATGTTTGCGCTTGGAGAAAATTTAACTTCACGCTGTAATTATACTTGATCACAATTGTTAAAAATTTTATTCATCTTGTGACTGATTTTGCCATATCTATGATTTTGTGCGCACTTTATTACACATCATGAATGACAGAAATAAATATCATAGGGTGTGAACTTTTATGATCCCAATGTTTTGAATTGCTTAGGCTTGACTCTTTTTGTTTTCAAATTTTCTGGAGTTGACAAAGTGGTTGTTCTATTTTCTAGATCCGTTTGACAAATCTTACCTAACCAATTGTCATCATCTTCACATTTTCTTCACTTGGTGGGTTGCTGTTCATGTGTGCTTTCTCGAACATTAGACACCTTCCAGTTTTCTATTATGTATCAATTTTTATTTAGCTATTCCATAGTGGTCCTAGGTCCCTTTTCCCCTTCTAAGATTTTGCCTATGCCATTTTTCAGACAGATTGTATAATTTTAAAATCCTATATGTTGCTAGCAAAAGTAAAATCCTGTGTCCATTGAAAAGCTTACCCTTTGTTTGTAAATGTTATTTGCTAGTAAAGTTGCTATTTGGTATCTTGAGTGTTCTGCTTTGTATGGTTTTGATTCAAACCTTGTGCAATCTTCTCACCTTCTTTATTTTCTTATCATTTGCAGACAAGATCCACAGCAAGATGGGTGAAGGTTAGTTCTCTCACTTTTGTTATTTACATACTCATTATATAATTTCCATCTGCAAACTTTATTTCCACTATTGCAACACTTGATGTGTATTTTCATCTGGTAATCCTTCTGCAATCAGGATCGCCTACATCTTGTCTGAATTTCGGTCACTTTCTTCTCTTTCTGATGCTTTGTTTCGGGTTTTCCTTATCATTATTTAGTCTTTTTTATTTAATTTATCTAGGTACTTTTGGCCAAGTCTTGGAATGCTGGGACAGGGAAAGAAGAGAGATGGTAGCAATTAAAATTGTCCGTGGCATTAAGAAGTACCGTGAAGCTGCTATGATAGAGATTGATATGCTTCAACAAATTGGGAAGCATGACAAAAATGGCAGTCGGTAAGTCCAGGAAATCACTAATGACCCTGAAATTCATTTTTTTTTTCCATTTTAGATAGGATTCTAGTAGGTTTGAATGTTCTATATGTACGCCGGTGTGTTTTGCAGTTGTGTGCAAATACGGAACTGGTTTGACTATCGTAACCATATCTGTATTGTAAGTATGCATTGATTTGTATGAATTTCCCACTTACCCAAATAGTTTTTGGGTTCAACGATGAATTTAAATGATCTCAACAGGTCTTTGAGAAGCTTGGACCAAGTTTATACGATTTTCTACGCAAAAACAGTTATCGACCATTTCCCATTGACCTAGTTCGCGAGCTTGGCAGACAACTGTTGGAATGTGTAGCATGTGTGTAGACAGTACAAGTTTCTTCATTATGCATTATATTTTTTATTTGTTTATACTGAGATTTTTCGCCGCATGTTGCCTATAGTAGTTGAAACTTGTCTCCAATGTGGTCAGTAAGGTTTATTTGCTAATTTTTTTACATGATTTGGATGATTGTTGGAGTGTGTTTTTGTACCTCATTACCTAGTCTGCTTATTTTCTGTTGAATACTTGATGTTTCCCGGTTGTTATATTGTGTTGATGTGGTCTTAACCCAATCTGTTTGTATTGTGCAGTTATGCATGATATGCGACTTATTCATACTGATTTGAAGCCTGAAAACATACTTCTGGTTTCTTCCGAGTACATTAAAGTACCTGATTATAAGGTATTAGCAATCTTTTTACTCTGATAGTGTTTGTCCAATCTTGTGTAGTATTGAAACTTTTTATTGTCATGGAGCTACTTGCTCCTTGGTTTGATTTTCTTTCAAATTTCATTATAAAACCTCATTTCTAACTTGTTAAGGTGTTGTGAAGGTTTCATCTCGATCACCTAGGGATGGATCCTATTGCAAAAAATTACCAAAATCAAGTGCCATCAAAGTTATTGATTTTGGTAGCACAACTTATGATAACCAAGACCATACCTATATTGTCTCTACAAGGCATTATCGAGCTCCTGAGGTTATCTTGGGTATGTTGCTTTCTTGATACAATAATAGAATTCTTATCTTCATGATTCTTCCTGGGATGCCTGACCTCTGGGATTTTCTTTAGGTCTTGGATGGAGCTACCCATGTGATATTTGGAGTGTTGGTTGTATTTTGGTGGAACTTTGCTCGGTTTGTAATCCCATTCTGTTCTATTTTTATTATGTTCAATTACTAATGTCTAATGTCAACTATGTAAACCTTGCTCAGGGTGAAGCATTGTTTCAGACACATGAGAACTTGGAACATTTGGGTATGATGGAGAAGGTGTTAGGCCCCCTGCCTCAACATATGCTGAAAAGAGCAGAGTAAGTGCAATTAAATATCAGTCATCATGTGTGAAGAAGTTCCAGGAGCCATTCCTTCAATCAACTTACAATTGTTTGTGGTGCATTTTCCAGTCGGCATGCTGAGAAATATATTAAAAGAGGTCGACTGAACTGGCCACAAGGTGCGGCATCAAGAGAGAGCATTAAAGCTGTGCTGAAACTGCCCCGTCTCCAGGTATGCTGGATGAGGAAGTTATATGTTTGTTTCTTTTTCCATTTGCAACAAGTTCAATTACTCATGAAATCCACTTGCTTGCAGAACCTGGTGATGCAGCATGTTGATCATTCAGCTGGAGAGCTTATCCATCTGTTGCAAGGCCTACTTAGATATGACCCTTCTGAGAGGCTGACAGCTCATGCAGCTCTAAGACATCCATTTTTTGCGAGATATCATGGGAGGCCATAATCAGTGGTCTGAGCATCTCACAAGAACCGCGTTAATTCATGGTTAAAACACAAGCATAGATGAGCAGATTCCATGTAACCTTAGCCCAATATATCGCAAGCAAAAATGTGTGCCTTTTCAGCACTGTTCTGCAATCTCTACCTACGCGATTACTGATGATGATTTGAATGAATACATGTACAGTGTAAAGTAGAAATTTTATGTAGGTGTCCACCTTTCTTCGTAATAGACATCTAATTTTGGGCTGTGTAACTAGTGTAATTTTTTTTTAATGTTCTTTCTAATCGCTGAAATTGTTTCAGTAACATCCTCCGGTCTTTTCCATTATGGGTTTGTTGCGAGTCTTGTGACGTGGATTACTTTCTTTGCCTAGTTAAAGGTTAAAAAAGGTAAAATTGTATTAATATTTTCAGCAAAATAAGAAATTGTGGGAAAATCTGCAAAATTTTGATAATTATCCAAAAATCATATAATAATGTATAATATTTATGTGATTAAAGTTAATTTTATGACTTTTACATCTTTTTGGTAGAAAATAAAAAGTTTTTTTTATAGATATTAACAAATTAAAAAATTTGAACCCTCAACCTCTTTTTAAAAATCGGCTAATCAAATTTTTTTTAATAAAATTTTTTTAATTAATTATTTAAAATTAAAATTTTAGCTTCAAGGAAGAGGCAGAGTAAGGGAATAAGGTATGAAAAAAGTAAAGAGAAAAAAGAAAGAAAAGAGAAGAAGGTATATATATATATATATATATATATATATATATATATATATATATATATAGGGTATGATACGGTGTAGTTGGCCTTATCACTGTGCAAGTATGGTCGCCTCTTTTTGGCTCACTTCCACAGTATTTTAAGAAAACCCAACTATATGGATAGAAAGAACATAAAAAAATAAGCTAGTTTGTCAATTTTCATACAATTTGGAAACTTGTATTTTGAACCGGTAAGATTTTTATAGATTTTCACCTGTTAAGATGAAGACTCTACAAGTTTCCAAATTGTATGAAAATTGACATGCTAGCTTATTTTTTGATGTTTTTTTTCCATCTATACGGCTGGAAATCTTTCAAACATGTTCCAGATAACCAAATAGGAGGTTACTATAAATAAACAGTGTTTTCGGCCGATTTTACCTTATGATGGTTATATATATATATATATATATATATCCTCGACGGTTTTGACTTCTGCAGTCCCCGGAAAAAAAATTGGGCTAAAAAATGGGTTGAAAAAATTTAATGAATTCTGTCCAAAATATTTTTTATGAACATTATTTTAATTTGATATTTTATTTGAAAATAATAAAAAAAAAACATCATATGACTGAGAGATTCACAAACATCCATACCTGCCTGCCAAACCTGTCCGCGTCGAAGATTCCTGGGGATCGATTCAATGACACTGTCACACTGCCACGCTTCAAGACTATTATTTATAGTATGTTATGCCCATATCTCTGAGTTCCCTCTATAAAGTATAAACAACTCATTTCCTCCTCTTCTCCAAGCTCTCTCTACCCAACCATCTCATGGCCGAAAACCTCCGATGGCCACTGCCCTCACTTCTCCTAACCCTTCCTCTCCTCCCCCTCCTCCTCCTCCTCCTCCTTCTCAAGCACAAGAAGAACCAGCAGAGAACAAGACTCAGGCTTCCACCAGGCCCTCCCCCGCTGCCGATCATCGGCAACCTCCACCAGTTGGGCAGCCTGCCTCACCTCTCCCTCCGCCGCCTCGCCCACCAGTACGGCCCCATCATCCACCTATCCCTCGGCGAGATCCCCACCGTCGTCGTCTCCTCCGCACGGCTCGCCCGCGAGGTCCTCCGCACGCACGACCTCCCCCTCTCCAGCCGCCCCAAGATCTACTCCGCCATGCAGCTCTTCTACGGTTGCACCGACATCGCCTTCGCCCCCTACGGCCCGTACTGGCGCCAGGTCCGCAAGCTCTGCATCCTCGAGCTCCTCAGCGCCAAGCGCGTCGAGTCTTACTCCCTCTTCAGAGCAGCCGAGGTTGAGAGACTTGTTCAGAGGATCCAATCGAGCTTCGGTTCCGCTCTTAGTCTCAGCAAAGCTCTGGGGTTGTACGCTAATGGCGTGCTGTGCCGGGCTGCGTTCGGGAAGGATTTCTTGGAAGGAGGGGAGTATGAGAGGCATGGGTTTCAGAAGATGCTGGAAGAGTACCAGGTGCTGCTGGGAGGGTTTAGTTTGGGAGATTTCTATCCTTCATTGGAGTGGATAAATTCAGTGAATGGGATGAAGAAGAGGTTGAAGCATACGTTTGGGCGTTTTGATGCCTTCTTTGATGAGATTATCAAGGATCATTTGGAGAGAAGAAGAGAGAGGAAAGGAAAGGATGAGGTCCATGAGGAAGAGGAAGAGGAAGCCAAGGATTTGGTTGATGTTTTGCTTGATGTTCAGAGTGGCGGTGACTTGGAGATGCCTCTCACTATGGACAACGTCAAGGCAGTCATCTTGGTCAGTGTGCTCTGCTCCTCCCCTGCTTTTACTTTACTTCTTAAATCCTTCATACTTATTATTTCCAAAAGTTTAATTTTGAGTGCAATACTTTCCCTTAGAACATGTTTGGATTGCAAAAGATCAGTTTTTTTTAGTTTTATCAAAAATCATTTAATTTCTAAACATTACAGACACCCACCTCATAGTTTTGAATATCTTTTTTAGAAAAAAAAAGGAGGACCTAATTAATTGAAACTTTTTTTATATATAAAATAGATAAATCATGTTTATTAATAGTATAAAAGCGGTTTACAGTGTTACAGTGCATAAGGCCTTGCTTAGATGAGGTGAAGAAAAGTTTCATAAGATAAAGTAAGGTTTTAAACCATACATTGTTTGGGGCAAAGGTAGGGTAAAAGAAGGTTATCAAACTTAGTGTTTGGTTTGAAGATAATGGAAGGTAATGTTATATACTAATATTATAAAAATGTTTTTTGAGAATTTGAGGTGAATATAACAAATTTATACATGTGGTCGGTTGGTCATCGGCGAAGGCGGGTCTGGTGACCGGCCGGTCATCGACGACGACGGATTTGATGGTCGGCCGGTCATCGGTGGCAGATCCGGTGGCCTCGGCCGATCATCGGCAGCCGGTCGGTCGTTTCAGGTGGATAGTGTCGGTGGGTGGTGGACTAGCAGGGATAAGTGGTTGTGAGTAACAATGGTAATTTAATAAAATATAAAAAACATTTTAGTCCATAAAAAAGAAAACCTCCTCAACCCCTAAAAGGGTTGAGAAATAGAGGTAAAACGGAGGTTTCGAAACCTCCATTTTACTTCCTAAAACCTTACCTCCCCAAAATAATCCCCTCCCCAAATATGATTTTGGGGAAACCTTACTCTACCTTGCTTTACAAAACCTTCAAATAACCTCCATCCAAGCAGGCCCTAAAGAAAGCATAAAAGTACTACTTGGCGGGCCTCAATTGTAGAATAAACGAAGAATTGTTGACGAAGAATTGTGGACATGGGGTTGGATGGAGATCACTAGAAAATTATTAAGTTGATGACCATGAAGTCTATTATATGATTTAGACAACTTTGTCAATTGTATCATATTTTCTTTCCATCCTTTGGACTTATACATGTTTGTTCTTTTCTGAATTGTATATATTTTAAGATGATGTTATCTATGATTATTACTTAAATTGTATAGTGCTTTTGGGATGAGAATATTGAATGTCAGGAATTAAAACATTATAATATGTTTCAATGACAGAATGTAAAGCTTGTCAATTCCTGATGTTTTGAGATGTAAATCTTTAAAAATGAAGTTCCTTTGACCATCTATTAATTATTTCTGCAGGACATGTTTGCAGCTGGAACTGATACCACCTTCATCACACTGGACTGGGGAATGACTGAGCTAATCATGAACCCAAGAGTGATGAAAAAAGCACAAGAAGAAGTAAGAAACATAGTGGGAAAGAGGAAGTTTGTGCTAGAGAGTGACCTCCCTCACCTCCATTACCTGAAAGCAGTGATCAAAGAGATATTCAGACTCCATCCACCAGCTCCAGTCCTGGTTCCAAGAGAATCCATGGAACAAGTCACCATTGAAGGCTACCAAATCCCAGCCAAAACTAGAGTCTTCATCAATGCATGGGCTATTGGCAGAGACCCAGAGTCTTGGGAAAACCCAGAGGTTTTCCAGCCTGAGAGGTTTATGAATAGTTCCATTGATTTCAAAGGGCAGGACTTTGAGCTGATACCTTTTGGAGCAGGGAGAAGAGGCTGCCCAGCTATCACTTTTGGCACTGTGAGTGTTGAGATTGCTCTTGCTCAGCTTCTCCATGGTTTTGATTGGGAGCTCCCTCCAGGCATTAGAGCTCAAGACCTGGACATGAATGAGGTTTTTGGTATAACTATGCACAGGATTTCTGAGCTCTTTGTGGTGGCCAAACCCCACTTTATTTATTAGTGTATGGCAGTGTTCACAAGTCATGTATGTCACACATGTATCATTAAGTTTGGCTTAATCAAGCCAGAAATAAATTGGAATTTTACACCTTCGAATTACTTGAGATTTATTTAGCTTCAACCTCAGTATACAGATGTAGCAGACATAATCAAACATTGAATTGCACTCTTTCTCACAAGAAATCAGCCGAAATAAGATTACAACCATCAGTACAGGAATCAATCAGAACGACTCCTAAATAATGAATGTGCGAATGATGCAAACTGTTTTGGTTTGATCCCTTGGAGCATGCATGCTTGCAGAGAACAGTAAGCCACCAATTAGAATTTCTCAAGGAGCTAGCAACAGTAAAAAACTGAAACCTGCAGTCTCTACCCAAACAATTCTAATCCTTTCCTCAGAATTAAAAGCTGGATCAAATTTAAGCAAAATGAACGGCGACAACGTATGCAAACTGTGTCGCCGCAAGAATGATACTAAAAGCTTCCATTGTCCTCTGCAAATTCCCATGACAAAACAAGATGAACATGTTATTTACTATTCCTGTTTGATTGAATTATGAGAAGCAATAAACTTACCAGGCGAGTATTTCTCCCCTCAAGATGAATCTCCTTGATGGCCAAACTGCCAGTTAGAATAATTAATTCTTTCAGTTTAACATTGAGATAATACATCACCTAATACTCAGATGCTGACCTCATAGATAGGAGAGTAAGAACCCATGCAGTAAAGCCCGAAGATTGCGCCGCCGGCAAGCAGCTATAAGAACTCCAAGAACGCATCTGAGTAAACCCGGCAAGAGCCGTTGCGGCGCCCACAACTCCAGATATCAATGAAAATATAACAAAGAACCCTGTGGCACCATTTCCCATAGGAAAGTACACCGGAGAATACTCTCTGGGAGGCACCACTCCAGTATCTAAACAGAAATAAGATACAGTACTCTTAATAGTCCCACATCAACCTATTTCTATATATATAAGAAAGATGAGAATGATATAGAATTAATGAACCTATGAAGTAGTCATTCTGTATGGAGTAATTGAGAGCCCATCCTGCAATGGCAGCGAGTATAAGGGACATGCAGAAGTTGAGGAAGATGAGGAACAGCACGCAGGACTGTCCAGTTCTAGCCATGGATATATGAGATGGGAGTAATTAGTGGAAATCTCAATGTGGTTAGATACACAGGTTTGGGTGTTTGTGTTGTGTGGTTTTTATATATTGGGCTTGGAGGCTTGGAGGCTTGGCTTCTATTTGTATGGCTGTTCTAATGGTAATTAGCTGGAAGTGGAATAAAGGTTATTGCTCCTTGCACTGCAGGTAAAGTAGCGAATTGTTTGGTGTTTGGGTAATCCTTAAAATTAAAACTTTTATTAGATGGATTGGATGCTAATCCTACATGTTGGAGAATTGTGTGTGTGTGTGTGTTTTTTTTTTTTTTTTTGCTGCTAAATAATGTTCATCATTATCATCGGTTAGCATGGATCAATAGATAGCTGATGTTGGGTTGGATCGTATCTATCCTATCTTTAGGTCCAAGCCCATTTAAACAAAATACAAACATGGTTTTGGTACAAAAATAACATTTTATGAGATAATTTCAACTGGCAATTGAGAAACTAATATTACTGTTTTTTTTTTTTGAAAGATGGATAAATCATATTTATTAATAAGATAAAATAGTTTATAAAGTATATAAATGGTGCCCCAGGAGACCTTAGTTGGTCCTAGGGCTCACACCCAAATTGTTACCTTTCTCTAACTGGCGTTTTCCGAATCCGAGGTTGTTTTTGAAGTCATCTCCCGGCAGTATGTCAAACTCGTTTCAAGTGAAAGTCATATTCTGTTTTGGGCCTCTTAGACGTGTATATTGTATCAAACTAGAAAAACATTAGGAAATTAATGTCATCACTGGTTTTCATGAAAACGTTATCAAGAAAGAATTTTTGGTTCATCTTTCTTCATATGTTCCAGGTGATTGCCATGACCGCTAGACTCCATTCGAACTTTTCTCCTTGACCCTAATATTGATATATCAATAAAAATAATTTGTTTTTATATGATGTTTTGTTGAATAAATCTCTGATTAAATTATAATATTGATTTAAGATTATTTTCTATTTGATTATTCGACAAAGAGGAAACCAATTGTGATTTGTGGTTGTGTTTTGTGAGTTTGTTTTGAAGGAAGTGTTTGAAAACTATGGGTAAAATAAAAAGTGGTTGTATGATGTCATGAGATCTAAATGTTCGAAATGAATCACCTTCTATATATAATAATTTATTTATTAAGTTAGGTTCATCTATACCTCATGAATGATCTAAGTTCGCTTGTTAGTTTGTGCCTATATATAATACCATTGCAAGTGGCCTATAAACCACCCTCCAATTCCCATCATTAATCTATGAATCAAATTCTTCAATGAATTGGATTTTGAACACAAAAATGGGTCACTTCGGTCCTGCACAAACAGACTACTTTTACTCTATATTTTTTATATAAAAATTAAATTTAATAAACTAGAGATATAAAATAAGCAAACTCCAAGATCTATGGGGTTTTACGTCTTTCACTAACAAGATGCACAAAATCTTTATTAAAAAAAAAGAAGTGAGAGTTTATGTCAATGACAATCATGTGGAATATATGACTTGAGAGAAATAGACGGTATTTTTTTTTAATAAAAACAATGTATTTTTTCTACAAATCATTTGCAATACTAGTTTTATTATTAATATCCTGGCTTAATATAGCTAACCCAATAAGAAGCTAAAACTGGAAAGAGGCATACCCACCAGTCAAAAGGAGCTTTCAGTTCACATAGGATCACATGCTGATAGAGGCAACAAGGGAGGGGACTTTGGAAGAAGCATAAAAGCAACCAGGCCATACCTATACCAGCCATGTGACCTAAGATTGCATATAATTTTTATTATTATAATAAATAAATATGTTTTATCTATTGTTCAATATATATATATATATATATATATATATATATAATAAACTTTTTAAAAAATATAGATATAAAATACAGAGAAATAGTAAGGGTAATAAAATTGATTAAATAGTGGATTGATCACAAAAAAATTTTGGTTTTGTTTATATTTATCTCATCTACCAAACTAAACAATTAATTTCGTAAATTTTTGTATATTTGAAGTTACATGCAACTCAATTTTTCAGCCAACGAAAAATCCAACGTAAAAGTCAACTTGAATGATAAGTTTACATTGAAGAGGTTTCTTAGGCGCGTAATTAATTTGGCTCAAAGACTAGTCTACTATGTCTTTGTTTATGCCACCCAAACCATTACTTCCAATTGAAAACAATTTAAAATCAGTAGGTCAATCTATTTTGATAAGTTATCAACTTGATCTGTATTAGTTGTTTCTCCAACTCACATGATGTCATGCCAGACAAACCAAGTTACTATAAATAGGGAATTAAATTCAACGGTCCCCATAGTCTAAGATTATTAAGAAAACATTAATTTTGAAAATAATAAAAACACTTTCATACATAATGAAATTTCTTCTCCGGTTTTCCCTTCCAACTAGAATGATAAGGAAAATAGTTCTATAAAGAAGAAAAAAAAAACATGACCTCAACATAGTTTAATAAAAAAATAAAAATTACTAGAATTATAATATGGAAACACTTCTACAATCTCTTCGTCGTGGTTACAACCACACCCCATACAATTACAAATGAGATACGGGTTGTAATTGATATTTTATGAAAATTTTAGTTTAAAAAGAATATCAAATGTTTTCAAAATAAATAACATCTTTATTCTTTATTAACATGAGACATTAACATCTTTTTATTGTCTTGGTTTATAACAATACATATAACTAAATGACTATAATAACTAAATGACTAGTTTGACCCAAGCTTGTTTGATTCATTAATAAAGAGAAGTTTTACATTCACATGTAGCTCTAGACAGCGAGACCAACAAAGGGGGTGAATTATAGTCTACCTATCCATGTATTAGGGGATATTATTCATCTAATCCTACCCATTATCTTTAGTTCTATGTAATTTCTCTATTATCAATCAATGTAATTTATATATATTGGATTAGTGTCTAATTATTTTGTTATGATTTTTTTATTATTATTTATAAGTAAAATTATTTAAATTTTTTTTTTTATAAATATGGACAAGTCATTAGAGACACATAATAGTGGTGGTTTGAATCCACAATCTTTTCTTATAAGAGATGATAAATTATTATTTTTTTAAGATAATTAATTTAAGGTCCCGGCACTGTTTGCTTTATCCCATGGGGTCCCTGAGGTGGTGTTGAGTGGGGTGTAGTAAATAATGGGAGGGTTTGGTCCCTGGCACTGCCATGGACCAATAATTCATTTGTTTTTTTTTTTGTTTTGAAGATTGGTAATTATTTATTTAAATTATTTTAATAATATTTTTGAAGGTGATATTTTTACTCTCATTTCCACGTCAGTCCTGACACTTCCTCCACTTTCGGTCGCAGTTACATTTTTACGTGAATAAGGTGGGTGTGACAGGGATCAAACACAAGCGTAACGTGAATAAGTTGGGTGTGACAGGGATTATCTTGGGATTCTACCAAACACCAACAAAAAAAAACATTCCACGTTATCATATAACATTATTGACCAAACTCCAAGATATACTTTGGTGCAATAAAAAAAACCCAGAACATTATTCACATGGGTCGGTCATTTCATTTGTACACACTGCACATGCTGGATTGTGTACAAACATACTGTTTTTATGTTTTTATGACATGAAAGCTGTGTTTGATTGGAAATTAATATTGAATAAATTGGTTTGGTTTGGTTTGGTTTGAAATCGATTAATATTCGGTTCGTTTCGATTTAAAATTTCAGAAATACGGTTTAAACCGAACTGAACCGCATATTCCTACTTTTAATATGATTGAACCAACATATGTCATCCGACTCGATTAACTTTGTAGGGATTGGTATGAGATGAAATGAGATAATTATGATTTGATATTTGAATTTAAATTAGATCAAGATTCATTTCATATGGATAAATATAAAATGTTTATGATTTATCTCACACTCTCATCTATATAAGGAGAGATATGATAGAGATTAGATATGCAATTATTATTTATTTTTCAAACTCCGAACCGAACCAGTTTGGTTTAGTTTCATTTTTCAAACAATTCGGTCCGGTTTAGTTTGATTTTTTTTTAAACCGAAAAATAAATGTTTGGTTTGAAAATTAAAAACGGGTCACATTGAACATATCAGTTCAAAAAATAATATGATTTAATCTTTCTGATCTCCTTTCCAAAGTTCAAAAGCTCTTTTAGCATGTAAATACAAAGCAAAACAAATAAAATAAATATCTATTATTTCTTTAACTGAAATTTTCAACAATCAAAAGTCATAGGTCTCAAAGTTTTGATTTCCTTTACAGGAGAAATGTATGATTTTATTTGAATCCACTTTATCTATATCTATATCTATATTATAGCAATTGCCATGCAATTCCCCTAGCCTAGCCCTATCTTATTCTCTATCCCAACTTGCTTTTTTTACAAGTTATTTCTAATATATATAAATACGAAACTTGTGTGTAAAACTACTTGAATGTGAGTTGTTTGAAAATGTCAATTAAAACCCCATTCAAAGTTGTTCTCTTAATTTATTTATTTAATTTAAAAAACTGTTTTTTTTAAAAAAACATAAAATATCTCCCAAGGGAACAAAACAATCTTCCTCACACGTGATTTCTCTTTTTTAAAAGTTTCCATCACTAATTTTGAAAGATCATTTACATAAATATGTTAATCTAAATCCAATAAAATATTATTTAAATCAAATAATTATTTTTATTTTTATTTGGCATATACTTCAATCCACCAATGGAGAGCGGTCATTAGGGTTTTTTTTTTTGTTTTCGTGAAAGTTACTCACTCTTTTTTTTTTGAGAAATGTGGATAAACCATATTTATATTAAAAATTGTTAAAAACAGTACATGGGGTTCTTTGGTGAACCAAAAGAGTTTTTGGAGACCACGTTAGCCCAGATGTAAACAAGTGTTACAGGGGGTACAAGGAGGAAGCGTGGCCTTGGGGTTACAGATGTGTCCATGTGTCCTCCATGTCCTCACGTAACGTGGACCTCACCCTGGTTAGTCCTCTTCAAAATCCGCATCCGGTGATCAGTGTGCTCGTTCCTCTTTGGTGAAGGAGAGACTCCGTCTGATGATGGTGCGCATTTCCTCGAGCTGGCTTTTCTTTATAACGTGTGCTGCATCGAACCATGATAGGAAAAGGAAGAAGTTACTCACTTTTAATGGAGAGGAATCTAGGAGTGGAATCGTTAGCTTTTCTTGTGAAAATTACTCACTTTCAAAAAAATTGAATGAGTATTTTTAGATTCCTCGGTGAGAGATCTTGTTTAACAGTAGTTTTCTGTTCAATAACTTTTATGATGTATAACAAAATTATTAATCAAACTTTGCTTTCTAATGATTTATTCATATTTATTAAAAAAATAAATCCATCATTAATCACACCACAACTGAAAAGTAAGAATGGTCCCAAATTCTTTTGGTCCCTTTGCATCTCTTTTCTCCTCCTCCTCTAATAATAGAGCATTCCTTCACATGAAGAAGTCACTGTTCTGGCATGAATTATGCTTGGAATGTGGATCTTGTCATCCACTATATTTTATAACATAACATTGTCCCTTTTATTATTCCTTATTCCTTGTGGAGGGACTGGACTAAAAGTCTGAACACTTTATCCAATAATAATTAATAAATATGATAAATAATGAAGAGATATACATTAAAAATAGATAGACCACCCATTTATGAAGCATTGACCCCTTCTACTACAAGTCAGTCTACATGCACAAGTCTGCAAGAAATACCATCAAGGGATAATGACATTTTTACAAGAAAGCATCTAAATTTTTAAAAATGGAAAAATCTTTTAAATTTGTTTACCACCCTTTTCCATACATGTCTAAAAATATCTTTTTGTTGATTAAAAGAATCTTACTTACATAAATTAATAAACTATTTTCCTGATACTTATGAAATATGGTAGAAATTTTAAATTAAAAATTAATTTGTAGAATTCAATCTTGCAACCAATATTTCTTGTGACTTCTGCACCCTTTTTTTTACTATTTATGAAAAAAATAAAGATGAGATAAGTAATTAAATCTGTTTATTTTTTATATTTTTGAAAAAATGAAAGAAATAAACTGTCATAAACTTCCGAGAATTCCCGACGCCAACGCCAAGCACGGTGCTTTCACGAGGGCTGTTGCAAAAAGAACTGGACCATATCATTAGAGTTATATATTGCGGAAAGAAGTCTTTTTTTATCAGATCAAACAAAAAGGAAAAAAAAAAGCCCGACAATTGACCTCTGAAACTAGCTCACCGAAATCGGATTTCCTTTTCGTGCCATATGGCGCTTAGACTTTACTATCTAATATCACAAGTGAACATATTATATCTTAACGCTAAAAGCAAATTAACTCGTAGATAAGAATGGTGGAGTCATTTATAAGAGAAAAGGAAAACGATCAGAACCAGGTATAAACTTCAAGGATGAAGAGTCCCCAATTTAGACCCCACTAAGCAGTGGCTGACAGTTCCACTAAATATAAAGACAAACGTGTATTCATTTAAAATCTTTTAATGACTTGGTCTAATATATTTAAATTTTAATAAAAAAATGGTTTATCCATATTTTTTTTTTAAAAAAAAAGTCTATCGATTTTTTCCCTTTTTATAGATTTTGATAATAATAAATGGAATTATTTGATTAAGATATAGACCATGATGCTAATTTAAAAAAAAAAATAATAATAAAAACAAAAACAAATTTCTCTCTCATCCTTCTTTCTTTGTCTCTCTATCAAGCGGTCTTCTCCGAAGTCTCCCCAAATAATTATTATCCTTTCTCCAAAGCCAAAGGCAAACTACTTTTCCATCATAGCACGTCATTCAAAGGATTTTAGTGCTCTCACCCTCAATCATCACCATCATCTCATTTTCATAGAAAGACTAGTTGTAGAAGTAGTGGTGGCACCCAACTAATAGGCAAAAGAGAGGCCCAGGATTAAAGCAAACCCTAATTGCTCTCCAGGTTGGTATCAATTAGATTCAATATATCTGTTCCCTTCAATTGCATTTCCAGCCCAAACTCGTATTGTTGTTCTTCGTCGTTGACCATCCAATCTCCTCGTCAAGGCAAGGCTTTCATCATCAACTTGTGTTTCTTTTGATTTTTTGGTTCAAAGAAGTTGTGCGTTGTCGCGTGTTCCTTGTTTTGATGGTTACCTGGAAGCATACCCTTGTTTCAAAGTCGGTCGCAAGGGGGGCTTGTTCGGCCGCCGCCGCCGCCGCCGCCACGATTTCTCTGTTCATATCTTCGACCGAGTTTTGATTTCTTATATGTCACGCATCTTGGATTGAGATCTGAGAATTCGCATCTTGAATCTTTGTTGTTGCTTCTCGTCGCAGATTGAGGGGATTGGAGATTGGGGATTGGGGATTGCTTTTTGAGGTGCTTGGATTTGGATGGTGTGATTAGGTTGTTGGTGTTGTTGATGGGAGGGAAGAGCTCTAGAGAGTCGCCGCGTGGGGCGAGCTACTCGTCGCCGAGGTCTGCGCCGACGCCATACTACGACCGTGGATACTCGCAGAACCAGGGTTGGGACTCTGGCTGTTCGCAGAGTTGTCAGAGTTATCCTCCTCCTCCGAGTTGTGATAGCTGCGATTCCGTGCCGGTAGCGTATCCACCCCCGCCATCGCAGAGTTATGCCCCATCGCAGAGTAGTTATGCATCACAGCCGAGTTATGGGCAGTCGTCTCAGACGAGCGGTGGGAGGAAGCGCCCAGTGCTGGACCGGAGATACTCCAAGATAGCTGATAATTATCGGTCACTTGAACAGGTATAGACATTGATGTCAGGGGATTCTTGTTGTGATGCTTTCTTGGTTGCTAATGACTAGTATCTGATAATTTTCTGCCAGCATTGCAGTGTAGGATTACAGGACATGTTCTTTCAGTATGGAGTGATTTGTTTTTGCTACCATTGAAGTCTGATTTGCTAGTTAGGATTTGGCATATGGAATTGCTTCCGTGCTTCTTATATGTTGATAGCTTGGTGTTTCTGTTACGGATTTTTCTTTTTTGTCTTTTCATTTTGTATTACATTGCTTGAGATTCCTGAACTTCTAATGGTTCCCTCGGAGAACATGATATTTCTTGTATTCCAGCCCGGGCATGTAATCATAATGTTTTTTCTTCACCTTATTTAGATAGGGTAATCAACTCAACAATCCAGGAAATTGTAATTGGGGCTCTAGTCAATTTGGTCAACAATCAGAAAGAGGTTTTTGGTTCATTAATTTCTTCCTTTTTTTCAAAAAAAAATTTCAGTCAGTTTGGTGCTCATATCGCTCCTTTGATTTAGAGAGAAACATCTTACTGGGATCTTTTGATGAAAATTGATTTCATTTAAAGGTGTCTGTCAAAATATACTTGCCCCATTTGAAAATGATTGTCACCTTGTTTGATTTAATTGTCAATCTCCTGAACATCTATTAGTTGGAAGCTTTTAGTCTTTGTTTTACATTCGAGGAAATTCAACTTTATTAACAACCTGAAGGCTAAGAAAATTGACCTTGAAATAGTTTAAGATGTATTTGGAATTGAACATACCTTGTTTGTTTGTTTGTTTTCTTTTTTGAATTACTATTTCTACTGCATAGCTCTTGTTTTGCAAATTGTTTTCTGGATATCTTTTTAAATTATGTTGGTTGTTTGTGTTTTTTTTCTTTCCCTTCAAGCTCTAGCTATATATATACATATACATATATATATATATATATATATATATATATATATATATATATGGATGGATGGATGTAGCAATTCGTGACAGCTTTTGCTGCATAACATCGAGGCATTCATAGTCATCATGTGTAATTTCGACTCAGTCTCATGGTCTGTTTTGATGACTATTGCTTATAATGATAATTCAATCTTTATGGAGACATTCAGAAACTATTGACTTTTATATTTGTGCGACACTAATGATTATAAACTTTGATGTGCTTTTCTCTGTGTTAAAATGCAGTTTTTTCTTGGCTTATGTTCTTCAAAATGTTTTTCCAGTTAGATTGCTTATAACTTTCTACTCATTTTATTGCAACAGGTGACAGAGGCTCTTGCACAAGCCGGCCTTGAATCTTCCAATCTTATTGTTGGTATTGATTTTACAAAGAGCAATGAATGGACAGGTTATCTATCTTACACTGTGATTTATCATTTCACAAATCTTTTGCAATATTTAACATTAAACATGTCATTGATTACAGGCAAATATTCTTTTAACCATCAGAGCTTACATCACATTAGTGATACTTTGAATCCATATGAACAAGCAATTTCTATCATTGGCCGTACTTTATCAGCGTTTGATGAGGATAACTTGATCCCCTGTTTTGGTTTTGGAGACGGTAAAGAACTACTTCTATGCAGGAAATAAGATTAACAGTACATAATCTACCACTTTTTGAACTATGAAGATGATTTACTTAATTTTTTATTTATTTTGCAGCATCCACTCATGATCAGGATGTTTTTAGTTTCTATGTGGATGAGAGGCCATGCAATGGTTTTTCAGAGGCTCTACAACGTTATAGAGAAATTGTTCCACAATTACGATTGGCTGGTAGTTTTCAGTACCTTCTTTTTCCTTGCCAATTTGGATACTATTGTTTGGGGAAAATTCATTTCCCTCAGACCAGAGTGTGCACTCTGTCCTTTTAGGAGGTTGATACATGGCTAATATCTTGTATGTCATACAACTTCTGGACACTTTTCTGTGCAGGACCAACTTCATTTGCTCCAATAATTGAAATGGCTATGACTATTGTGGAACAAAGTGGAGGACAATACCATGTTCTGTTGATAATTGCTGATGGGCAGGTATAAATTATTTGTCTGAAGTTGATTTTCATACATGATAATTTTGTCATTCCTGGCTGATAGTGGTTATGTTGGCCATCTAGTTACTAAATCTTGATCTAATAATTGAAGTGGCTATTACCATCATATTTTAATATTATACTTAATAATGATTATTGTAGGTACAAAATAAATAAGGAGCCTTAAAAATTGTCAATAAGAAGCTAATTTTTAAAACATTGAAAAATTGGAGACACTTTAATATATTGTTAAAATGAGGCCAAGTAATTTGAGTTATTTCATAATTAATTCTTCATGGCTCAGTCTCACATGAATGTTATAAAACCAAATAATTAGATAATCTTAGAATGAAATTATCATGTACGTCTAGGATGTTGGTATCTAACAGCCATCATCTTCATGGTTCCATGGTGTCTCTTTGGGGCAAGTATGCTCCTTCAAGGCTATAGGGGTAAATGTTGAATCAAGAGAATGTGTATGATATGCTGTATACAATTGTTATCCCAGTGTAAATTGTGTGCTAACATGGAGAATACAATCAAACATTTTGTATTAATTCCGCTCTTTGTCAAGATAAGCACAAACATAGAATGGTTTCGCCCTTTATCCAGTTTCATTATACTATGGGCACATCTTATTAATATCTTATGGAGTTCACCCCTTCCACCACTAAGATCTTCTGCCTTGATGGTGAAGAACACATGAACTTTATTTACAATCAGATGATCAGATCTTTAGATGATTCCTACGATGTCAAGGATCATAACTGGTGGTTGATGATGGTTGACGGTGCATTTACTTCAATTATGACTTAGTTAACTGGTCATCTGTGATGTTTTGTTAGTGGTTTTCATCTTTAGATTATTCAAGAATTCTGTAGAGTTGCAAAAAGTGCTAGGTTAGATCCAAACTCATCTTCTTATCTACGTAGCTGAGTTGTTTATGTAGATTAGATGATATAAACTCTCATCTACATGATAGGCAGTATGGACCGCAATCTATTCTATATTAAGTTTATTGCAATATTTGGAATATCTCTCCATGAAGGAGAGCCTTGGCGCATCAGTAAAGTTGGCGCCATGTGATCGGGAGGTCATGGGTTCGAGTCATGAAAAGTCTTTTACAAAAAAATAAAAAAAATAAAAAAAGAAGAAGAAGAAGATAAGGTTGCGTACAATAAGACCTAGGTGGTCCGACCCTTCTCTGGACCCCGCGCATAGCGGGAGCTTTGTAGCACCGGGCAACCCTTTTTTTGGTAGATCTCTCCATCTTGATTGCATCCCTAATCTTCTGGGTGTGATAGTCCAAGTTATAGAAGAAAGAGGTTCGAGGCATTGGAGGATGAATGAGGATTTTACTCAAGTTATTGTCATGATTTACATGTCATTGTTCATCCTTTTTGAAACCTACAGGGAACTGGCTGAATAAATCCGATGAATCCAATTTAGTTGAACCTATAATAGTTCTGAAGAAAGAAAAGAAATAAAGATGTAGGAGGGTTAGTTGAGCCAAGTAATCTCTCTTTTCCTTTCATTCTTTGCTGCATCTTGTTTTCTTGTTGCTTCAACAATCTCTCCCCTTGGAAACTTGAATACATATCTATAGGTAAGAATCTCTTCTTTGTGGTCTTGAATTCTGTTTTGTTGTACTTGAATGGACAATTATGTTTAATTCATCAAATTAGTTTATGCTGAACAATCAACATTGTTGAGAACGAAGTTTTTGAATCCTTACAAGTGAATCCTACGACTGGATATTTAAGGTGTGAGATTCTTTATTAGTCTCAATGCCAAAAAGCTTGTTACTGGCATGGTTGTTATAGTTTTGATTGTTGGCTACAAAGAAGGCTCAAGCATGCATGATGACTATGCACAAATGATGATAAGGTGAACATTCCAAAAAATAACCGATTATAAAGTAAAAATGGGTGTTTGAAAAAAGCCCTTGAAGAACTAGGTAAGGGGCTACTTATCCAAGATGTTAAACACAGCTGCAATTATGAGTCTATGACTAAGTTGCCTCTTCTGGGAGAGTTAACTTTTGGAAGAAATGGTGCGAAATGGATTCATAGATGCATGCAGGCAATGTATACTGAAGTCACTATTAAGGATAGAAGGCTTGCCATAAAACTTAATGCTAACAATTATAGAGAATAGGCCAAGAGGGGTTTGTGAAGCCAAACTGGATTGAGATAATAAAGATAATTAAGGCTTCTGGTTATGATGATAATTTTTTTTTGATAGAAGATGGTGATGGCTCATGGTTGTATAGTTGGACAATGTTGACTTTGTTGCATCACCTCTTTTAACTAATATACGGGCATCATTCACATGTGCTTGCCTTATTTACGTCGTTGTTGATGTTATTCATTCAACTTCTTCTGATTCAGTATGTTTTGCATAGATAGTCTGAGCATTTAAGGTGCAGCAAACACTATTCAACTCTTGTGTATTTTCTCATGTTTGCAGGTGACAAGAAGTGTAGATACAGAGTCTGGTCAGTTGAGCTCTCAAGAACAGAAGACTGTTGATGCTATTGTAAAAGCTAGGTAATAAAATTGGGATTGTCCGACTAATGCTAAAACCATAAAGCATATTCTGGACAAGGATAAAACTTCCACAATTTATGCCCAATTTAACTGACTTTACAAACAACAACAACAACTAAGCCTTAATCCCAATTTAACTGACTTTAATAATCTGTAAAAATAGTTATGACTTGGATCAATTTCAATCAGTAATGAGCATGAATTGAACAATGTCAAACCATTGTTTTGGCGAAGAGGATAGTTATTCATGTGTTATTTTCTTCCTGTGTCATTATTTTTTAATATGTGGACTCATAATAATCATATATTGCAGTGAGCTTCCTTTATCCATTATTTTGGTTGGGGTTGGTGATGGCCCTTGGGATATGATGAAAGAATTTGATGATAACATTCCTGCTAGGTCCTTCGATAATTTTCAGGTAATATGATAAATATATCTTGAGCATGATCCCATGTGTGTATGTGTGCATTCATGTGTAGGCAAGAGATAAATTGTTTAAAACTTGTTGTTTGTGGCAGTTTGTGAATTTTACAGAGATCATGTCGAAGAATGTGCCTCAAACTCGCAAGGAGACAGAGTTTGCCCTGTCAGCATTAATGGAAATACCTTCACAATATAAAGCAACATTGGAACTTGGCATTTTAGGGTATATTGGCATGAACAACTGCTTGAATTTGATGGCCATCTCTTTTTTCTTTTTCTTGCCTTCTGATACTGTTTTTGAGTGAATTGATTGCTTTTTTGCTGTGTCATTCCAGGCATAAGGGTGCGAGGTCTCCAGACAGGGTCCCCCTCCCACCTCCAGTAGGGAACCATGGTGTGTCCTTTGGCTCAAAAACTTTCAAATCTACCAGTTTCCAGCAAACTCCACCGCCATACTCTGGATATGATACTGTACCAAGCACAGCACCACCGCAGGCATCAAACTCTTCATGGGATAATCAGGTATTTGCCATGTATACCTTTTAGAGGCCTTTAGGATTCTATGGCCCGAGCTTTAATTCTTCTCTAACCACCATTACCTATGTTTGGTAGGTCTGTCCGATTTGCTTAACAAACCCGAAGGACATGGCCTTTGGCTGTGGACACCAGGTGAAGTAAACTTTGTTTTTCTTTTCACCTATTCAATTTTTAGTGGTGGTTGTCACTGATCATTGTGACTACTGTTTTTACACTCTTGCAGACCTGTTGTGAATGTGGACAGTCCCTTCAGTCCTGTCCCATCTGTCGCAGTCCAATTCAAACAAGAATCAAGCTCTATTAAGTCTTCTCTGTGATTTGTAGGAATATTGGTTTGAATTCATTTAGTTAAATTCTTTTCTTTTCTGGTGAAACATGAAGGATTGGAAGCTTTGTGATACTGCACCTCAGCCCATTCCAGCTTGATTAATGTCACTGGGACGGGTCTGCATGGCTGTAGTTTGACTTATATGTGCTTCTGTAAATATTCTCTTTGCCTTGTTCCCGAGTATTGACATTCTTTTGTTCTTTTGGTTATTTTTATGATTATGAAAAAAGCAGTTAAGTTTGGATTAAAGCCAATCATCATGATTTGTACAACATTAGAGTATCTTTGTTAAGGACGAGTGATTGATGGGGCGTGATGCTTAATTTTTGCATTCCTTGTTCAAGCAACAATCTTGGAATAGCCCATTTAGTGTGCCTGAAATGATATTTAGGATCTCTTTATTTTGGAAAGGATATTTAGCTTCTCTTACATATAATAGCAAAATCACAATTTGGATTGAAAAAGTTGCTCAAAATATTCCCCCTCGGTACTGTTTAAACATTTCATTGTGAAACTCAATGAATGAAATGTCCCATAATTTAAGTTCAAGAGGTCAAGAGATCAAAAGAACCTTAAAAAGGATGATAAGGGGCAAAATAGGCCAGAAGACCTCTTGGTTCCACCCAAATCAGAAGTGTCAGATAGAGAGCCGTTTATGTTTTCTGATGATGCAAGCAGAGATGTGACCGGTAGAAAATGCCAAGTGAGCTCCATGTTTCTTTCTCAAGTATAAACATATTACAGGTATACAACAGGTAGGATTTAGGTATGTTCTTCAAACTCAAAATTTCAATAAGTATATACAACAAACACAACAACAACAATGGCCTCTGACGTTTTTGTTCAAACTAATTCCCTGGAAAGTAGACCACTCTGAAGGGACCGGCCTTCTGGTTCTCTTAAATAGGCCTTACTTTGAAGGTATTGTTCAAGTTCTAAAAAGACCTTACCCGCATCATCCCTTTTCTTCAGTGCGGGCAAAAAATCATCAGATATAAAATTTAGTATCTTTCTGAACTGAGATCTATATCTTCTAAATAGTGCAAAACCTGCCATCTGAGAACAAAATATTTGAATTAGATATAACGAGTGCGACAGATCATGTGAACTAAGACAAATAAGAGCTATGAGGTGGAAGAACCTTTAAGAAAGCATGCAGTGCAACAGCAGTGGAATTATTAGCAGGAAGGTTGTTCAAGAATCTCGAAAGCCAGGCCCATCCCTCCTTTAAAGAATGAGGATTTCTGATACCAGGAACCTCTGTCTGCAAAAGATATGAAACAGAACACATTGAATGTGTCACAACACAACACTATGCTTGAAACAAATCACCTAGTGAAGGATCAAGTGCAAGATGGTGCCTGATAAGGCAGACCACTTGGTGAATGGTAACAAGTAGGATGGGGAAAAGAATCTTGAACCTGAATTAAGGCAGCATATAGCTTCATATAAGACTCCACACGTTTTAGATAACTGTCAGAGCTTTCAATACGCCCATCCTTTTCAAGATAGCCAATCATTTTCAGGTAGTCATTGGACTTTGAGGTAGGCTAAAAACAATAATAGAGTGATTTAAAATTGCAAACATTTATGTATATATTGCAAAACATATATACAAATTCAAAGTTCTGATGGTAGGTTTTCTTTTCTTTTTAATGAAACAGAAACATGTTAATTGAAAAAACTAATGTCATAAATAATTTACATAGTAGCACCAACATTAAAACCTTAATTTCCAACAAACATGGTCAGGTACAAATATTCATTAGAAAAAACCACCTATTTCAATCACAAGTATTGTCATTCTTTAACAGTTTATTTTTCTAACCATTACTTATAATCTCCATCCATGTTATTTTCGATTTCTCCTACATTTAACCAAACTAACTTGATTCCCCTCATTACTACTGAACTGTTGCATATATATATATGGCAACTTCAGAGATTCTAACATTATGAACATCAACTAGATTTTGATTATATAGAAGTGCGTTTGTAGAGCAGCAAGGTTGTAGAAAAGAATTAAGCTGATGGTATAAGAATATAGATAAATGGTAAAACACACTACTGAACTTGTACAATTTACTTAAAGAGTTAGCAAATAATGACCACACAAGTTGTTAATCTTCATCTGTTCAGCCACAAATACGTAAATTAATATCATAGCAAGTATTGAGCAGGTAAGCAAATTGTTCCATCATATATCAAAGACTCACTTCTGGTTGCAGATGCTTTGGAACGGTATAGATGCAAGCTTTATGCAAGGCAGCCAGCAGGAGATCCATTACAGCTGGGACCTGAGTAGAATAACTTTACTAAGCAACAAATAAAAAAAAATAACCAATAACTATGTTTCGTACTCCACAAAACCTTGTGTTATTAATTGTACACCAGAGAACAGAGCAATAACAAAATCATTAGGCTCAATAGCATGTCTTATATAATTAACAGCAACTGACAGCAAATAAAAAAAATTCAAAGAAAAAGGCACAACTTTGTATGTCTTAAAACCAACACTTTTGTTGGAGTGTTTTGGAATTTCACCATTTCATACATTAGACAACACATACAAACATCTTCAGGATTTGATAGAAGCATGAAATACAAGAAAAAGTAGAGCTGTAAATGGATACTATGTAAGGAATAATAAAAACAAAGCATATCTATTTTATGGATAGAAGTTCGTGCATCTCATCATGTAACCACCACAGGCAAAACTGCATGAAATGGCAATCCAAATATTTCAAATCAATCAACAAACATGATGGCTGCCACAAGCCATCAACTCTTTTATGTTTTAAGCCGATTCTCCTGCCCCATTAATTTCCATCAAATAGTTTGACCTTTACTCCAAACAATTTTCCTACTACTTTGGACAATAACTCTCATGTAAGCTCTGCACTTGGACAGTGACTCAATCCATGCTATAAGAAAGCCCTAAGATGTTTCCATTATAGCCATTAACTCTATCACATTCATTTTTCCCCCTGTTCAGTTCCTCCTATCATGATTCTCACTTGGGTGAAAAATAGACCTGACAGTGTGAGGTATGGTGACCCTTGCCAATTATCCATTGAGATAATGACTTTCCAATTCCACTGTCCCATGACGGATTGGGCTATAAGGTAATCTAAAATAGTAAAACTAAGAAGAGAACAAACTAGTTTTCTGCATCCTGAGTTACAACTGAATTAAGTAGAAGCTAGAAAGAATTTATGACTTGTAAATAATCGAGAGGAAGTAGTTGAGCTCCACTTTGAGTCACTGAAGCATTTAGGACTAACAGCTGACATGATTAGTACACTTGAAACGAACAAAATACCTGTGACGTGACAATGACAATAGCATGTCCCCACGCAAAAACAATGCTGTCAAAACTTGCATTTGGGCACTCACATAGTGAAACAACCTGAATCCTCAGAGCAACAGCAGCATATGCAAATAGAAAAGTTGGTTATTGCCAATAATGTTAGGAAAACAACTTATTGTTAAAAGTACTTTGTAAGTTAACTGGTCAGTATTATCTGAAACCCAGAAAGAAAAACTGTTTGATTGAGTATTTGATGAAAGCCAAATGGTTAATTTCAGAAGTAACCATATTAATATGGTTGAGAGTGGCGAATAATTCATACATTATGTAAGTGTAAATTTTTCAAAACATGAACTTTCTCAAAGATTAATAATCACAAAGATGGAACAAGAAACAATGTTTCTTCATTGATAACTTTGTTTATTTGCAGGCAAGGCCAGAGATGCAAAGGTTTATTTTTGCTAAACTCTGCAAGTGCCGTACTTCAAACTCAGCATGGTTATTTTAGCTCAAGCTAGAGAAAGATTATGCAGATTACATGATAATGGTATTAGAAAACTACTAAAAAGAAGGGGATTACCAAAGTCCATAAAGCCTAGAGTTCTTTTCAATAAGTATGCCATTTTCAACACTGTGATTGCCATCTATACAGTGTGAATTCTAAGAGCTCAAGGTGCAATTATCTAGCCTATCTTCTCATACTTTCACCACCTCTTTTCACTTATACTTTATGTCCTTCCATTATTCAGCAAACCTCCAGATCCACCAATAATTTCCTAAACTAATACCTTTTACAAAGAAAGTTGAACAGAGAGTTTTTTTTTTTTTAATTAAAGAGCCATAACACGTAATTTCCACAATAGGCCAATAATAGAGGGTGTTGTCTACGAAAATTCTCTTTGTTTTATAAAGCTTTTCACTCTAGAAAGATTTTAATGATAATACATATTTTCCTTAGTTTCCGAAGTAATTTTTTAGTATTACTATGACCTTGCTTGAAGAACATGTATCAGAAACACAATGCCTGTTGACTATATTTTTACTATATCTGGCATGTGAGGATTAGAAAAATGGAATCCACATTATCAAATTAAGCCTCAAGCATGTTCCCATTCATCATCGTCATGACATTCTATTCTTCTTGATTCCAACTAATAGTAACTTTACCAACACAGAAGTAGAACTTTTGAGATGTCGTGACACATTCATTAGCTCCTTTCGACCCTTTGTTTAAAATGTATCTCGACACCAGATTGACTCTACATTTCCTGATGTCCAGGTCTTTCTTTCTACTTACCATTAGACCACCACTTCATTTCTTCAAATGTTCTCAATCACATTTGTATCAAGAGAAATATGATGGTGCTATGCAAATTAGGAACATGTAGAACCACTATGTGAGCATGGACATAAGTTACCATCTATGGTTCAACTTGCACCTAAAGAGTTTTACTAATGCATGGCAACGTAGCATAACTCTAGCATTTGGCCGAATGAGCTTCTTGGGCACAATGGAACCAGTCTAGTCTCTTAATATTGTGGATAAACCTAGCTCATTGAAATAAAATTTAGAGGAAATGATTTCATTATAAAATAACTAGAACTGTTGACTAGGACACAACCACCTAGAGGCAATAAAAAAAAGCAAAAGATGGCATGATACTTAAACCAGTGCCTTTTGGTCTTTTTACTACCATGCATATAAATGTAAAAAGCACAGTTTTAGACTTTGAAAGGTTTAAAGGTTGGTAAAACATGATGAACTACAAAGGAACCTAAGATCATGTTTATGCTTTAGTGATTACTATGTGAAACCCTAGTGAATACAATGGAAAATTTATTGAAGTGATAAAAAATGCATTGAAAGATCCATCTCACTAAATATGACATGAATGATCCAATAATCATTTTAGTGATAAGGACATGAATTACATGAATGATCCAATAAAATCAATCTAGAGTGATAAAAAAAATAAAAACTGTTTTAGGACATAGAAATGATAAGTGGAAGATCATAGGAGAGTTCCTGCCAGTCAGAATATGAAGATTGACAATCTGAGAAACAATAACTCATAAAAGACGGTGTAGAAGAGTAGTGGAAAGTTGGAAAATACGTATCTGTGGCAAAACTTAAACATTGATGGAAACAAAGAAAGAAATATAAAGTGGTCAGATACCTTTTGTGCGACCAACAAACTAGATATGGAACGTGGATATTCAGGACCATTAATGATGCCAATGAGAGCAGCTGAAACAGATCTGTTCATAGAAAGTAAGTAAAGTAAAATAATTAAAGATGACATGATAAATATTAAATAAAAGTAAAAAAAAAGGCATTGGAGGCCATCAATATTACTCTTGAAGTTGTTGACAACAAGTAGGTAGAAATTTTTCAATATTTTGCATTTTTCTGTGTTATCCTAGAAGGAATATTGATTCACCTATTAAGGTAGTGTTTGGTTGGTTGGATGGGGAGTTACATCCAGGGATGGGTAACTCCCCATCCAACACTTTTTACTTTTTTTGTTTGGTTGGTTTTTTACAAATGGATGAGAAGTTGGCCATCCAAAAAAAGTGGATAAGGGCTTACACTTGAAAACAACCGGATATGGAGTTACATCCAGCCAGCTGAAAGCTCTCATCCATTATAATATATTATATATATAATAATCTTATATATTTAATAAAAATATCATAATTTTTTTGAAAATTATTTAACTATAAACAAGTTGAAATTTTTCTTAAAATAATATTATATATATGTATTAAATTAAAATATCCTAATTTTGAATATTTTAAATTAATCAAAATATTTTTATTAAAATTCAACATTTAAATCAATTAATTTGTTTTAAAGATTTAAAATTATCTAATCGCTCTTAAAATATTTAAATATCGATAATGTTTCAAAATTGTAACCTCACCACTCACAAAGATGGGTAACTATATCCCTCTACCCAATCCATCTTTTATTACAAACAAACATAAAAACTGTACATCCACTTTCTACATCCATCACTTTTAAACAACCAAACACAAAAAATATCCATCACTTTTAATTCCTCATCTTGTAACTCCCCATCCCTTTAACTCTTCATCCGTGGATGAAGAGTTACAAACAACCAAACGCCCCCTTAGATCATGTAGGAAGCATAACTTGCTGCTTATGGACATGTAAGTGACTTAAAGAGTAAAATGCCCCACTTCCCAAACTTCTAAATAAACAATGAAAATGATTTCTACTAGATTACCAATATAAATGACTCAATAGATTTATATACATCCAATGATGTCATAAAAATAATAGCATTAAAAAATAATGAATAATCAGAAGAAGATGAACAGATGAACAAATCAAGAGTTGAAAAAAAAAAATCTATATATCTAACCTGACTTTTTGTTGGGTTGTATTTATTTGTCTCAAACGCTTGCTAATTTGATTACCACAACTCTCGAACTCCTGTCCAAAATATTGGCTTATTCATAAGTTATGCACCACAAATGAAGTAGAATTTTAGTAAGTATAAAATAGAAATAAGAATAAAACAAACATGTGTAGCTGTCCTGAAATCCACAATTTACTTCACTAATGTGTGAGGAATTTGATAAAACACCCCCTTAAATGAACATTTTCAGTTGAATAACATTGAAATCAATAAAATGTGTATGAACTTCACAATCAGGAAAATATCTTCTCTTTAGACAATACTAAGGATTTCAAGAAGATGTCCTTACTGTTTGTCTCAAGGACTAGGTAGGAGTGTTGGTGTTAGGACCATCCAAGGGCACCCGGGCCCCAAGTGGTTTTGTTTTTGGATTAACCCAAAAGGCCTCACACTAATGAAGATGGGCCCAACTCTTATAAGTCCCTCACACTTCTCCTCCACTAGCAATGTGGGACTATTGTTTGCACCAAACAATCCTTCCCTCAAATAAACAACCACATGAGCCTCCCATCAAACGAGGCACATCGAACCGTCCGGTGAATACCGAGTTGTTACTGCTCAATCGAGTTGATACCACTGTTAGGTCCTGGGGCACCCCACACACTCCACACTAGTTGTGATATTGTCCACTTGGGCCCAAGTTCAAGTGGTTTTGTTTTTGTTTTTGTTTTCACCCAAAAGACCTCATAACTAATGGAGTGGTTTCAACCTATATAACCCCCTTCATTTTTCTCATCCTTAGGGATGTGGGACTAAAGTTTGACATACCCAACAGTTGGTTCAGTTCCATTCATGGGAAAACTTCCAACACAAAACAAACCAATCAGTTTTCAATTCTATAAACACAAACCGAATTCAATATATTGTAAAACCAAACCAAACCCATACATAATTAGTTCAGTTTGGTTTGAGAGTTTTGCTTTATAGTTGTAATAAAATAATCAATTTCACAATATAACACAAATTGGTTATTAGCCAATTTGTTAGTTATGAGGAATAGTAACTATAATGGCATGGGTTGGTTATATATTGAATTGCTTTTAAATTTGGAAGTTAACTCTTGAATAACCATATAATCTAGCCAGATCCATGAGATAAGGCTCATGGAGTCCAGAAAAGTAATTAGAATCTGGACCAATAAGCTAATCTGATTCAGTTTGGGTTGAACTGATTCTTCAAGAACCACAACCAAAACCGAACCTAAACTTAAACTTGTTTACAAATCTCAACCCAAACCAAACCTAATATTTAAAGAACCTGAACAAAACCAAGAGCTGGTTCAGTCAGTTGGACATTTTACCAGCACACCCCAAGACCAAAGTAAATAGCAAGAAACATATTCAAATATCAAATCAATTCAAAGAAAATGAGAGAGAGAGAGAGATGACCTCATTGGATCTAAACATCACTTCTTGAGTCACTTCATCATAAAATTTAAGTCTGCTCTCCTCAACTTTTAAAGCACTGTCTGCAGCAAGAACTTTCACACCTGCCATATATGTCATGAGAAATACGAACAATAGAACATACAAGAACATCCCTAAGAAGTTATGTAAACATTATAGTTTTCATATCCAACCAATTTTATACCTTTGGATGCATTAGATCCCATATTGTTGGAAGATTTTGAAAGCGAGACTTCTATATGTTCAGCCATTCTTTTATGCGCAGCTTCAGTTGCTCTTGCTTTAGCAGCTTCCTTTTCTGCAGCTTCTTTTGATTCCTTTAATGCAGCTTCCAGGGCTGCCTTCTGTGCTTCTTCAGCTAATTTTGCAGCCCTCTGTCTAGCCTGCATTTTAATGATGATCTCATCTATCAAACTATGCAAATATTATATTTAAAGACATGCTATTTGAGGCAAACTTAGACTATATTGTGTTGTGCCAGATTAACTGACTGGATGGACTGCTCAAGAAACAAAACAAGTAAAAGCCCTTTGGGTTACTCATTTTTAAAATGACCAACTTTAACTCAATTTAATTTTTTTCAGGATCATCTTCTCTTTCAAATAAGATGGGTCTTAAAGTTGCATTTGTTTACTGAATGGTTACAGAACGATGCCCATTATAGTGAAACTAAGGCCTATATCCCCCTTGGGTCATAGTGATTCGCCACTTCTTACCTTCATTTTAGGGAACCATAATGTTTCACCATTTCTCACCATTTCTCACCCTCATTTTAGCTGGTTATAGTGATTCACAAGTTCTTCCCTTTTATTTAGTTCATTTTGTGATTTCATAAGTTCACACATGTGTTGAGCATGGTTTAGTAAGAGACCATAAGTTTAATAAGGGAGCTAAATATGTCAAGAGCTAAATATGGTTGAACCATATGTTTAGCAAGGGAGCTAAATATGGTTGGACTATAACTTTAGCAAGGGAGAGCTAAATACGGTTGGTTTTCTAAATTAGGTAGTCTAATTAGTGGGATCTATATGCAAGTTATGGCTATAAAAAAACAAAGCCTTGTGTTGTTTGTCATTCAGTCTTTTGAGCAATGTCATAGCCATTGTAGTCTTTGGTTCTATTCTCGCAATAAAGTTCTTTTTACTCGTGGTATAAGTTTGCTTGAGTTTATACCTTGGGCTGTTTTTACAAGGAGTTCCATCAACATGACATTTTAAAATTTTCAAAAATCTGGGTCTTATTTGGTGAGAAATATAGTGACACACAAACACAAACACACACACACACACACACACACAGGCTTCTAAGATAGTACCCATGGTCTTGTACAGTCCAAAAACCAATGTGATAATAATTATGAAAATGGTAGACGAAACAATACAGAAGAAAAGGATATACTGCATCAGCTTTAAAATTTCCAATTTGTCCTTGTGCAGCATGACAATACATAAAGAGAAGTGTGCTTGATAGAAAGTAAAGCAGCCAAATAAAGTGGGATAATGTGGATAAGTTCTCAAATATATGGGCAACAAAGCTGAGGAAGTATGGCAATCACAGAAAAAGAATAAGGATTCCATGCTGGTATCAAATACCAGGACAAAAAACAGGGAGAATATGAAGGATGCTAGCCATGATGGACAATTTTAAACAACGAAAGATACTTTAGACAAGGAATAAGTGTATTTGTTCGAAGACGTACTATATGTCATTAGATGCAAACCAAACACATGTTAGCTAAGCTTAATTCAATATAAAAGCTTACACCAATAGAATGAGATACCCAAACTTATATATATCCACATCAACAATTACAAAATTAACTAATGTGTAATTATTAGTTCTCTGATATAACCTTTGATACATGCTAGTCTTTCTTACTAATTACATTGCAAAGAAACTAAAAACCTGCCTTTGCTACCATGTTAGATGCAAACCAAACATATGTTAGTTGGACTCGATTCAACCAAAAAGCTTAAGCTGAAAGAAGACCCAAACTTATATATCATATCAACAATTACTAAGTTAACCACTGTGGGACTATTAGTTATCTTATCTCTAATACATGTAATGACAGACGCGGGTGGATAAAACAAAGTTAAGTCCTCACGACACCTATAGGTAAGATTTAAACTTAAAATTTTTACTTGACAAAGGTTCCAAGATAGAAACAATGTTAAGGCTGAAGATCAACATAGAGGTGTAATCTTCAACCGGCCACCAATTTCTAACAACACCTTCACAAAGATCCCTTTAAAGAATTAGAACAATGCTCATACGACAATAGAAAATAGGTTGAAAACTAGTGAAAAAAATTGAAGAAAATAAGAGAAACTATAACTTCATTCATGAATTCAAACTTTTCCTTACAATAGTAATTGACCCTTATTGATAGGCCTAATAGAAATTCCAAAGAGCAAACTTTCTAATAAAGATCATGCATCTTATTTATCCCTTTCTTTCTAAAGTAAACTTGCCAAATTTAAGATGATCATGCCCCTCCAAATAAGATTTAGCTACATCTTCAATATGGATTCTTTTAATATATTACACTGCACGAAGATGGTGTATATAGTAGAAGGGTTAAAAAAATTAGTAACATGAACAACAAAATATGCTCACTCAAACAATTCATCAGACATGAAGGTGAAGTTGAATAATCAACCAGTCAATCTTAGTAAATATCAGGTGACCTAAAATGACTCCAAAGAAAGCTTCACTCAGTATTAGTAAACCTCAGTTTGCATATTCATTAACCAGAATAAAATCCAAATAGGAAAGGTTAAAGAAAGGATAACAAATATATGAGGTACAAAGTTGAAAAAAGAACCATGAAACTAAGACATAAGAATTTGATAATCAGGGTGTGTACCATTTCATGTGATAATATTAAGATAGGGAATGCATTAGAACCGATTAAACACAATAATGGTTCATTTAATTACTTAAACAAGAATTATAAATTTTAGGTCGAAATAAGTGCCCCATATAAGTAAAAAAGCACTAAATGCTCAGTGCAACCACTAGAAAATACACACTAGAGGAATGGAAAAAAATTCGACCTAGCATTTTACAAGACTTTTCATTAGGGCCAGACAATTTCATCTTCCTATGATCTTAGAAGCAACAAAATAATTGCCCTTTCCCATTATTCCAGGTCTATCATATGTAAGAAGAAAAATCCATTAATGAGCAATTTGTCATTCATTGAGAAAAGGACAAAAAGAGAATATGCATCAGCACATGCAAGAACAACCATCAATGCTAAGGCCTTCAATTTGCATCAATTGTGGTATCACAGTAAATAACTCTACAATTTCAAGCTTTCAATTTCTAACATAGGAGATTGTACCATACAGAAATATGCCCGAAAAACATAACCATACACATCTATCATTAAGCAAATATAAACACACAAAACCAACCTCTGCTTCTACTTTTGCTTTTTCTTGTCGGACCATTTCCTCCAAGAGAGCTCTCTCCCTTCTTCTGGCTTCTTCAGCAGCCGCATCATCTCTTATTCTTCTTTCTTCAATCTGGGATCTCTGCTCATGATCCCTTTGGATGGCAGACAGGTGGTTATCCATTACTTGGGCACTGCAACAAAGCAAAAATCATCAACTGATTCTTCCAACTTACAGATCTTTTACAAGAAATTGACAACTGGATGGAAAACCAGTTTGTTTTGTTTTTTTTTTGTTTTTTTTTGTGTGTGTGTGTGTGTGTGTGCCCGCGCGCGCAACGTGCTTGAATAGTTTCATGCAGTTCTCCTTTAAATGTTGGACCACCATCCCACACATACACATCATATTGGAAAAATTGAAACAATTTCTTGTTTGAATATTATTCTTAATCTGAGATTTGAATAATCCGATATTTTTGCTTGAGAGTTGTAATGAGAATATGTTTCTTGACCTTGTTCTTCCAAGAATGAATTGAATTTTTATTTGAATGGCAATGTAACATGATTCCTCACTTTGGAGGAATGTCATAAGCAATAAGAATGTATAAAATATCATAAATTAATTTCCATTTTCCACTTCTTAGAGGTCCTACAATATTCCAGACCAATTTTGTTACGAACCTTGGCAAGTAGAAAGATTTGGCATTGATGAAGCTCACCTTATTTTCCTCTGTATCTCAATAATCCATCATTCTCCCGACTACATCACTCTATCACTGTCTTTACCTTTTTGTTGTATCTCTTTGCACCACATTTCTCTATATTGTACCATCATTTTCTTCTTTTATCTCCCTATCCCATTTCTCTCTTTTATCTTACCAATACTCTTCTCCTCTCACACCATCTCCTCTTTCTCCTACTACCTCAGTACTCACTTTATCTATTTTTTTCCAACTTTTCATTCCACTTCTCTATTTCTATCACTTTATACTATAAAGGTTTTGTTTTCTAACTAACACTTGTTGGACATGATAAACAAACACTGAAACTAGTGAAAGTCAAATTGACTTATAGTGAAGCGACACAAAGGTGTACATTTAGGCCCGGTTTGCATCAGCTTCTGGGAAGCTGTAAAAAATAAAGCTAAAATACGGCTTTTTTGAGAAGCCAGTGGTTTGAAGCTTATGAAAAAACCGTTTTTCAGAAGCTTTTTTGGGATCATTAAATTACCAAAACACCCTTATGGAAACAAAGAAAGACAAGGCTTTAGGGTTTAATAGTATCAATATTAGTAATATTAATATTAATACTAATTCTGACAAAAACATAACAATAATAATAATAGCAATAATTATTATTATTATTATAATAGCAATTATAACACGTGACAAAAGCATAATAATAATGGATATTATAATTATTATTATTATAATTTAGTGAATGTCCATTTTAGTAATTTATCACTAAAAAAGTCCTTTTTTGAATAAACATCCAAACAACTTCCTAACTATAAAAGTACTTCTAAATTAATATATCCAAACACAAAATATGCAGAAGCCCTTAACTTACTCTGAAAAGCCTTGTTTTCAAAAGTTCTTCGGTAAAAACTATAATTAAAAAAAAAACACTTTTTTCATAAGTCAATCCAAACGGGGCCTTAAGTAGTTAGTTCTATGAAATTGACCCACCCACTTCACATCCATCTCCAATCACTAAACAAACCTAACTCACAAATAAAAAAAATTGCTAGATATTCTTTAATGTTTTGGTTTTAATTTTGCGTTTAATAAAGGTAGGCTTGCATTCTAGCAACTACAAAATTGAATCACCATGTTCAATTGATAATCAATGTTCATGACAATTTGGAATGGATTCAAACTTATGACATGACAAAGGTTCAAAAGGAAAAAAAATGTCATATCCCTACAATTGTCATTAACACATCAATACACATTATAAAGGAGTAACAGATACCTACTGCCATCAGAAACAAGGACAAAATTTTGTGCAATATATAACTATAGGTACTTGAAGAGAACTAGTTGGAACATGGATATAACAAATGTAGAGTAACATGATTTGCAAGTTAGTATTTCAATCACAATAAAAGCTGAAAACAATTATCAAGAAAAAGGTAATAAATCTACACCAGAATAACTTACATCTTGCGCTGATACTGCTTATCGAGTCTCCAATCCGTCTCTTGTCTTTCTTGAATGTATTTTTCAAGACGAAATACAGCAGAAGACCATTCATTTTCAAATTTTTGCCTTGTATCCAAGGAGGATAATCTACACCTGATTTCTTCCTGATAATTGAAGAGCATGATCATGATATCAAACAAAATGCAAGAGAATTTACACTGGGGTACTTTCTAATTGAAGAGATAGTAATGATGTCAAATATGATGTGTGAGCATTCTTTCAGGATAATAGATTTGGTCTCCCATCCAGGGTATGAGATTTCTTATTCAAGGCATAAAAGACGACTAGAACCATTAGAAGAAAAGGATTTTCACTTCTTGCCCCATTTGGCATTCTAAACCTTCCATCAACTCCTTCATGTCTATTTATCATCTGCCATGTCACACATAAGATAGCATACAGATACAGATACATGTGGACCTACTCAACTTAATTGCAAAATAAAGTGGCAAAAAATAGTTAGTAATGCCAATAATTTGACAAGTTTTGTCATAAGCATCAGCTGGTTAAACCATATGTTTAGGATGCGAGTCATGCATATTGAAGTCCTGTAATTCTAGTATTTTGAAAAGAAAGTTGTAGAAACAATGTAGAGAAATAAAAAAGATGATCATATACATAGAAGGCAAAAAAGACATTAACTTCACATTAATGATTTTGATAAACTGTGCTACTTGATAACAGTGATACAAGATGCAAAGTGTACATGACGACACCTGGCAGTCAAAGGACCACATAAATATGCAGTGTGATGCAATTCACCACCTCTAAACTAAAAATAATTACAATTTACTTATAACATAAAGGTATATAAATACTATTGCATTGTTAATGTGTTTGAAAAAATAAAAAGAATGGAGAAGAAAATAAATAAATAAAATTATTTATTTGAATGATTAATATAAATCTTAATGATTTATTTAAATGGACAATGGCTATTCCCTCTACAAAATATATTCTGATCATAAAATTATTAAAAAAAAATCATAGATGTAATTTAGTTATCTAGTTTTTAACAATGATAAAAAGAATAACTCAACAGTGTTGCAACATAAAGTAATAAGAGAATATTTAATACAGTAAATCAGAAAAAGAAACTAAGTTGAACCGCGTATATATGCACTAGGTGCATATCCAACAATCAAGAAACTTATTGAACACATGACCACATATGCCATTCCTGATAAATCAACAAAGTTGAAATCTAGTAACGAATTAATAGCCAGATGTGTGAGGATAAACAAGTCATTTACAGCAGTGCCTAGTATCATCCTTTTTTTCTTCTTTAGGTGATTTTCAAGGTCAGTGGCATCAACTTTAGAGGCGACAATGGCACTAATTAAGTATTAAGGCTCCAAAAATTTTCTTTTTCTAAATGTTGAAAAAAAGGAGTTATAAACCAACATTTCAAAATTAAAATGAGAAAGTACAACAATACACACCTTAACTTGTAGTTCATGCTCACGATCAAATTCAAATAAGATGCCTTCTTCCAGACTTTTCTTATGCATCAAGTAAGGTGCAACCTTCAGATATGCCTCATCCTCAGAACCTTCTGACTCACTGAGATTCAAGTGTCCACTGATGATTTAGTGAAACCATATTGAAGAAGGATAAGAAGAAATACTTAATGGTGGTTAAACTTCTAGAAAATCAATTCAACAAGTTTTTATGATTCAGGGTGCAGTAAATCAAGGCAGCTGTCATGGTCTATGAATACACATGGCAATGTGGTATGCAAGGTTTAAAAAGGCGAAATTGGGAACCGAGGCGCTTTACCTGATTGAGGCGAGGCGTAAGCCTTAAGGCGGATCGAGGCGTAAGCCTCAATCTAAAAATAGAATAACTTATAAAATGAAAGATAATAGATAAAAATACCAAGAACCATCAACAAGTTAACTTAGTTCTTCATCATAAAGCACAAAAACACACAAAAAAAAGGCAAATCACAGTTAAGTCATCATCATAACCACAAAAATGCATAATAAAAAAAAGAAAGCAAATCTCGGTCTTTCAAGCTTAGCTAAGCCCTCAATTAAAACGCAAATACTCCATGAGGATCGGGATCTGCATCGTCCTCATTTTCTTCACTTTCAGCTTCTTCAGAAGAATCATCATATCTAACAGGTCTATCATCCTCCAAGGTAGTCTCATGATCTTCATCTTCGAGATCATTTTCAATCACTCTCATTTTCTTCTTACTCCCTATATCAATTAATGTTGTATTCAATATATATATTAAAGTAAAGTAAAAAGTTAATAATGGAGCTAGCTAATCCATTATAATTAAATTACCTTTTGACCTCTTTGATGCTCCAACGCCAACTTTAGTTTGCTTCTTTCTTTTGGATGACTGTGAAGCAGAAGTTGCACCCAACTCAATAGCTTTGTCAATTTCAGCAATGATATCTTCATTCTCATCATCGCCCAAGGCAATTCTTTCATCATCCTCAACTTCTTCATGACTATTTTGAGCTATCCATTCATCATCATCAGATAGGACATCATCAACAACCAGAGGATCAATTCCATCATTAAGACTTCTGCATTTCTGTAACTGCAGGTGTCTATCTTTTAATTTCTTATTGAACATAACATACACCAACTTGTTCATCCTTCCTACAGCCAATCGGTTCCTCCTCTTTGTATGAACCTGGTTGAACGTGCTCCAATTACGTTCACATGCGGAGGCTGAACAAGTAAGACTGAGAACTTTGATCGCAAAGGCTTGAAGTTCAGGTACATCATCTCCAAATTGTGCCCACCAACGTTCTATATTAGAAGGAAAAAAGAGATATGATTAATAATTTATATACATAAATAGGAAACTTAGATGTAAACTTCTTATTTTAAAATTACAAGTGAATGCATATTTACCAGGAGAACGTGTTTTGTAGCATGACCGGGCTGCTCTAAAACCAAACATTCCATACTTTAAATGGAAATCTTCAAGTTGATTGTTAGCCTTTATATAATCTGCCGCAGGGACAAGCCTATCCATACATGCATATAAACCAGCCTTGATCTCCTTATCCACGAGGAAGTCCTTCTCATAATGAAATTGTGGATTCAAATAATATGCAGCAGCGTGCAAATGATGATGTAACTGACGTTCCCATTTTTCATCTATAATTTCCCATATCTCTTTATAGGCAGCTTCTTTCCCCCCTAATTCCTTTGCTATTTCTTCCTTTGCCTTATCCATAGCTTCATAGATAAAGCCCATTGCTGGAGCCTTTTCACCATCAACCATTCTCAATAGTTTTACTAAAGGACCTGTGGTCTTAAGAGCATAGTTAACACCGCGCCAAAAAAAATCATCTTTGGAAATTATTTTCTTGACTTGTTTTCCTTCAGATTTTTTTTTGCCCATGAACTTTTTTCCCATTCTTCAGAAGCAAACATGGCCTCTAAAGGTTGTCTCAATTCTTTGAACCTTTGTAAAGTCAAATAAGCGGTAGCGAATCTTGTGACAGCTGGCCGTATAATTTCTTTGTCTGTGAACTTCCTCATCAAGCTCAACACCCACGAATGGTTGTAAATAAACTTGCTCACTGTTTTTTGCTTTAAGCAGAGCATGTTTATGTTGTGGCAACTGTCCTAGCTTCTCAAGCATTAAATCAAGACAGTGGGCAACACATGGAGTCCAGTAAAGATGCTTTCTTTTCTCCATTAACATCCTCCTTGCAGCCTTATATGCACTTGCATTATCTGTTACCACTTGAACAACTATGTCCTCTCCTACTTCTTCAACAACTTCGTCAAGCATTTTGAACAATAAAGGTGCATCTTTAACAAAGGCTGATGCATCAACAGATTTCAAAAATATAGTCCCATAAGGATTGTTAACAAGAAAGTTAATAATGCCCCTTTGTCTAATGTCTGACCAACCATCTGACATAATTGTTACCCTTGTTTCAGCCCATGTCCTCTTCACTTCATCAACCATCTGTGTCGTTGTCTTTACTTCCTCATCTAACATCCATGTTCGAAGCTCGTACATGCTAGGAAGATCTAATCCTCGACCATAATTCCCAACGGAGCGAAGCATATTAATCCATGATGGACTCCTTACCACGTTGAATGGAATTCCATTTTCATAAATACATCTTGCAATGTCTAAACCCACTCTATTCCGAAGTTCTTTTGCCGAAATTAGAGGCATTGCTTGAGAATTTTTGTTCTCCTCTACATCCAAATTTACGACGAATCTGTCCATTGGTCCCCGAATTCCTTGGTCGGAAGAAAGACAAAAACTTCCACCAATAAGCCTCTTTTTTAGAATCAAAATAAGAACCATTCCCGATCATTTCCTCCATATTTCTTTGAGCTAATTGTTTTGAGGTGGAATAACTTTTCAAATATTCTACACATTCCTTTTTAACATCATTCGGCACTTTTTCACATGGTCCAACATTAAGATGTGTGCAAGCCAAGTGATCTTTCAATCTTTTAACACCTCCGGTAATCTTCTTGTCACAAAAATTACATCTTAAGTAGATGTACCCTTTTTTTGCACCATCTCCCGGTACCTTAACTTGAGTACCATATTTCCAAGCTGGATCCTTTCGTTTGGCACCACCCTCCATTACAATAAACTGAAAAACAAAAGAAGAAGAAAAAAATACTATCTTTCTTTTTCAAAAAAGGAAAGCATATTAACAAAAAAAAAAGGAAGTAAACATATAAACTAAACCACAAAACAAATCAGGCAGCTAAAAAGCAAGAGAATAAATTCACAAAACTGAAAACACAACCAACAAATCATCAAAAACCAACTAAAGCACAAAATCCTAATGATACAAGTCATACAACAACTTCAAGGCCCTGTTTGGTTGTGGAATTGGATGAGTGGAATTCGGATCGGGTGGTTACCGAGGTAATTTTTCACGTGCTAACAACTTTTAGATTGAGTAAACATAGTTAAACTTAAAAATCAATGGAGACATTGATGACAAACCACCTCTGCATATTACAACAATGCCCTTGATTTGATGGGTTGTATGAGTGGCCACTTCATCTCTTTATTTGCATGACATAATTAATTAATTTAATTTAATCCAACTAATGTGAGGGATAAAGGACATGGTTAAATATAACTAATTATATTGATTAACGCTAATTAAATATAACTAATTACACTGATTCATTAATTTAATATAATTAATTAAATATACTGAACTAATTAATTATAACTAAGTAAATATAATTAAATATTAAGTAATTAAATATAATTTAATATTTAATTAAATAAATATAACTAATTACAGTAATTAATTATAATTAATTAAATATAATCAAATATAATTAATTAAATATAACTAATTACATTAATTAAATATAACTAATTGAATATAATTAATTAAATATAACTAATAATTAATTTAATATATTTAATTAAATATACCTCACTCTTACAAAGAGTATAACCACAAAGAAAAAGAAAAAACAGAGAGCAATATTGCACTCGTTTGAAATATCAAACCTGGTTCGTGGAGCTTCCAAGCAGATCTCTAGCCTCTCTCCTTCAGTGGTTGAAAGCCCTCTTGGAGTATTTCTCAATTTTGTATACAATTGACTAGACTATGCCCCTATTTATAGCCCTTTAGATAACTCCTATTATGATATGAACAAGACTTAGACATAGGGTATGATTTTAACCCTATCTCTAACCAGCCTATTGGAGTAGGATTTGAAGTCTAGTTTGAGTAGGAGCCGTTATTACTTTTGAATCAAACTTAATCATATATTGACTTTCAACTAATTTGAGATGACTTTTACCCAAAATAGGCGATAGAGGAAGAGAATGGTAATTTTTGTTAGGTGGGAGTCCTAAGTGCAGCCAACTTTCGATGTAGAAGTTGAAGATGATGGGTTTGGTTTTGGTGGTACATTGGTTGTTAATTGGGACTCGAATTGAGATGGGTGGAAGATATGATGTTATTACTTATTAGGGTTGTTTATCACTTTGTTATAAACTTTTTCTTATTTACAGCCTGCCCTTTTCTCTTCTGAATAATGACTATATGATGGGAGATATATGGTAGGATTTATTTATTTATTTATTTATTCTGAATAATCGCTATATGATGGGAGATATATGGTGGGACTCGGTTATTTATTTGTTTATTTCCAAATAATTGCTTAATTTTAGTATGTCTTCCATTAAAAAATTATAATTCCATGCTTATTTGATTTTGTGAAAGTTATATATATTAATATTATTAGAGCACTTGTTATCTAAACCTATTAAACTAAATTAAATGGCACCATCTCTGCAACTTAACTCACTCCAGCTCTCATTTTCTTATATAAAATAATCAATATTTCAAATTTCAATCACTACACGTAATCCACGATAACCATCTTTGCAACTTAACGCACTCCAGCTCTCATTTTCTTATATAAAATAATCAATATTTCAAATTTCAATCACTACACATGATCCACAGGAACACCTGGATTTAATTTTCACCCACCGTCTTCATCCAGCCATTGGATGGAGTCACCGCCCATGGAATCGAGCGAGCTGAGGGTGCTCTCGGACTCCAAGAATGGTAGCATGGTCTGCTACCAAGTCGGAGACCTTTTCTCCGGTGTTGACGCCGACGCGGAGGCTCTCCGGCGTCTCTCTGACAACCTCGCCTCCCTCGTTGATTCCCTGGAGCTCGCCCTTCGTGGACGCCTTCCTCCTCGTTGAGAACGACGGCGACGACCCTGGCGCGAGGTTCCCATGCACCGCTTGTTAATCTCTTTCAGTTGAGTGCCTTTGATTGTTCTCTCTTCTCTGAAATGAGAAAATCATTAGAACACACTAAAAAATAAATTTTAAAACAAAACCCAAGAGTGTTTCTAATAAGAGGCGACCGCCTTAAACGCCTCGAGGCATTTCGCCTCGAGGCATAAGCCTCAAATCAAAAAATCGTAATTGGAGATCATACTCTCATAATCTAAGCCTCAGATCGCTGGACAGTAGCCTCATGGTGAGGCGCGCCTCAAGGCGGTAGCCTCGAACGCCTTTTTAATCCATGGTGGTATGGAGCAAATTTAACAAAAAGAACAAAATAGCATTGAAACATAAGTCAAATGACAAAAACACAAGGAGTCATGAGATCCCTTGTAAATGCTCATCCCATGGATGAGCATGTGCACGTACAAGAATATACATTGATGTATTTGGTTGAAGGGATAGAAAAAGGAGGATGGTGGATTTTTTTTGTTGTTTTGGGGGTTTGGGGATATTTTTTGTGTTTTTTGTTAATATAATAAATTATATTAATTATTTATAATGTGAATTAAAAATATATGTTGTTAGTATAAGAATTATCCCAACTTTAAAAACATAATATTTTATCACAAACCAGTTTGATAAATCAACACAAGTAATAATATTTACAATGCCTAATTAGGTAAATTTATATGTTAAATAATTATATTATTAATATTAATAATTTAATAAATATTATTATATATTATCATGTAATAGAAGTGGAGACTTGGCGCAACAGTAAAGTTGTCACCATGTGAACTAGAGGTCACGGGTTCGAGTCATAGAAACAACAATAGACCTAAGTGGTCTGACCCGCTTTGTAGCATTGGGTTGCCCTTTATTATCATGTAATATTAAATAATATTAAACATAAAACATCAATAAAATATTTAAATATTATTAGTTTTATAATTAAGTACAACCCAATTTTTAAACCATAATAAATTTTAAACTATATAAAATCAAAATAATTAATATTAATAGAATGTTAATAACATTGGATGGTGAAGATGGTTTGCTTTGCTTAATCATCTTCAATTTATTAATAATTAATAAATATTTTATTAAGTTAATAATGAGGGATGAGGGGGTAAATAATGACTTCTAGACAATTTGGCCTAAGTCATCATCAAGTGAATTAGAGAGGGATGGAATCCCCATCCAAACTAAAAACTCCCCCAAACATGAAAAAAGTACAGGATGGGGCCCCATCCCTCTCCATCCACCAAGAAAAACACCCACTCAAAGTTTTAAGTTGAAAACATGAATTACTGTAATGATTTTTCACCATTGCATAATTTACCCTACTCACTTGCAACTAATAAACCCAACCAACTGCAAAGATGTCTAGTGTTTGCTGGAATGATATCAAATGAGTTATGGAGCATCATAATCTTTTCTGTACATGTAGCATGACTCATTGTAACACAAAGAGGTCTAGACTATGACAAAATTACCTCAGATCAAGATCACCACAGGAAAATCGAGTGCCTATCATCAGGCTCTGATTGGAGCTCTCTTCATCAGCACTATCGGAATCCTCCACATCGTTATCAGAGATACACATTATGAAGGGCTCACCAACACTCTTGCCCTTTCCTTCAGAAAAATCCCTGCAAACAAAGGTCAAGAAACCAGCACTGTAAGAACCGTACTAATTAGGGCTGGAAAACGATCAATATGTTCGCGAGCAACTCGAGTTCGATTCGATTATTTTAATAACAAACTGAACTTGAACTCAAATTTGAGCTCGAAAAATAAGTGAGTCGAACTCAAGCCAAGTCAGCTCACTTTAGTTCGGTTCGAAGTTCGAATATCTATCTATCTATCTATCTATCTATCTATCTATATATATATATATATATATATATATATATATATATATATATATATATATATATATATATAAAATTATTTGGGTTGCATAATTTATTCTTGATTTTTATCTTATAAAATATAATTAGTTATAATTATGTTTAGCATTTGTAATGTGAATTTTATTATAATTTTATATTTTTTTTAATTTTGAGCTTTTTTGAATTGAACTCGAATTTTTTATAAATATTATCGAGCCGAACTCGAGCCGAACTTGAGCCGAAAATTATAATTCGAACTCGAACCAAATTCGAACTGAATATTATAATTTCGAACTCGAGCCGAACAATGGAATTTCGAGCCGAACTCGAGCTGGGCTCAGCTCGTTCAAGTTCGGCTCGTTTCCAGCCCTAGTACTAATAGCTTAGAGAATCATGGTGCAGAAGAGGAGGAAGAATGCTTACGGGCGCATGGGTTGCTTCAGACACAATGGGGAAGAAGTGGAGTACCCGAGCCTCAGCTCCAATGCATTGATCTCTGAAAGAAGATCTCCAAGAGACCATTGCGGCTGGGGATCAGCCATGGCAACAATTGGAGAGGTTTTAGGGCACGGGAGATCCAATTGGATGAAACCCCTGCAAGAAAAGAAGATGGAGAGCATCAAGAACCAGAGCCAGGGATTCGGATGGGATAATCACTCGAGGTGTTCGACTTACATCCTTGAGATAAGAGGGTTGTCTGTCCCAGTGACAAGGGGCTTATGAAGCTGTAGAACAATAAATTCTAGAGGAGATGAAGCTTCGTGAGTGGGCTGTTGATCCAGTGATAGCTGTTGATCACAGAGGTGACAGTCGAGAAGAACAGGGAGGATGTGAGCAGGGACGGGCTCGTTAGGACCTAGAAGCCAACTCAGAGTCAGAGTCAGAGTCGGCCAGACGGCGAAGAATCAGCAACGCCGAAGAGGAGAGAGAAAGAGAGAGGCCGGAGGGATCACAGGAGTTTGACGAGGTCTCAAGGGCTATGGGGCGACGGAGAGGGCGGGGAGAAGGAACAGCGCTAGGGCAAAGATGTTTGATTTCCTTTAAAGTAGATTTAGAAATGTTATATAATTTTCCGTATTTTTAAGTAAACCCCTGAAGTTTTGAATATTTAATAACTTATGGTTTTGGTGAAGGGTGGTTTTGAAAATAAACCATGAAATTTTAGAGAAAAAAAAAACTGAATGAAAGGTGATTGATCAGGCAAAAATATTTAAAATTTTGTTTTATAGATATTAATAAAAATATTGGTATATTTATACCTTTAAAAATTAAAACTAAACTAGAACTCAAAAGAGACTTGTTTGAGTTGCTAAAATCCATGCCTCTCAACGCAACAATCCAAATCCAAGAACCAATATGTTGATTCTCCCCTCCTTGCTCCTTGTCCTCAATCCAAGCACACTACTCGCAGAAGGGCTTTGAGGTGCCTGCGAAGGAGGGGTTCCATATGCTACCGGAACCGGGACTAGTGACTGATCCCTCGTTGTTCTGACTTCTGAGAGGGTTTTGGTCATGGGCCTGGGAGGACGGCACGGTCTTCCTCACCATCCTTAACTCCTCCCCCACCTACCGATGTAAGTGGGGGAGAGCATTCAATTAGCTTGGGGGAACGCGAGCACGCGAGAAACCTTGAAGCACGGGAGCACGGGAGCACCAAGGCAAGCTATTGGAGTTATAAATCCCCAGTTCCACAATCTCTCCTCACTTGCGAATTCGGCGATAGCTCTCGGGGTTAGATTCCGCCGCTACAGTGATCCAATCTCAGTGAGATCTCTTTCAGATATTACCCTTGAGATGTAGTGCCGTAAATTCTTGAAATCAACGTGAATTTCTAGGGTTTTTGGAGTTTTAGTATGTTGTTCTCTTCTTGATTTTTTTTTTTTTGGGAGTTTGTATCTTTAATCGATCGTATGAGCTAATTAATGATCTTAGCATCCGGTTAATCTTGCTTGGGTAATGCTACGAGGATTGTTTACTGAGATTTATTTCGGGAAGCGACGTATTGAGGGTTTAGGGTTTAAGTTGCGATTTTATTTTGAAATATTTAATTTGTTTTATCAACCAGATCTGGTGATGAATCTTGTGATTTTGAATTTTTGGAAGTCAGCATTTTCTGGTGTTAGAAACGGCATCTGTTATCCATAGCTTGACCTTTGTTTGGTGTATGAAGTGTGATTTTTCTGGTTGCGAATTAGATGTGGATTTGTAGACAATGTACTTATATAATGATATGTTAGCTAAATGCCCAGTTCCATGAATACATGATGCCGTATTATTAATTGGCTTATATATTTTGTCAATCTAAACACCATTCCTAAGCATCACTGCAGTTTCTTTTGTTTTCCTTGAAGTTAAAAACCATTATATTGTTCTGAGTTAGTTGTCTAAAATTCTGAATTTTGGGTGTGAGTTTGTAAATGCAAAGGCTTAATTAAGGCTTTTGTAAATACTGATGGACAATGGATGACTAAGAGTAGTTTACTTTTGTACTTTTTGTTTCTTATTCAAAAGAAATGTTGATATTAAGAAAGAGGCCTTCTGGATTCTGTATGGACAAAGTGGAGAAATATGAATAGAATTTTATGTGATTTTAACATCTGTTTTGAAGTTGAAGAAGATATTATTTGGGATTGTTTTGTTTGTTGTGTTGAGATGTGATGAATCATAATATTGAGTATTGAGGGGGAACATGTTTAGATGGATAGTGGGCAAGTTCAGAAATGAAGATATTTCTCCAAAAAATAGATTTAGCTGAAAATAAGATTGGGGAAAATTGGTTCATCCATGTGCACCAAAATCTTATTAATGCATCAGGTGATGTGGTTGAAGTTAGTAGTTCAAAAATTGCAAATTGAATACAAGAAAAATACATGGAACATTATGAAACAATTTGCAATTGAAAATGCAAAAGAGAGATGGATAAGCAGTTTGTGTATTATAACTTATTCTCTTTCTGAATGATCTATATGTTTTTCTTGTGCTTTATTTTCTCTTAAATTCTTGAGACCATATCTGTGTCTGTGTCCAGTTGTCCTTGACCTTTGTAAATGTTGCTATTTATTGGGCTTTATAGTGAACTATGTTCACTCAAATTTAACCCAGCATAGCTTGATTTTAACTTTGGCAGGTTTTAGCTTTGTTTGGTATCAGCCATGGGGAAGGAGAAGGTTCACATCAACATTGTTGTTATTGGTCATGTCGACTCTGGGAAATCGACCACCACCGGACACCTTATCTACAAACTTGGTGGTATTGACAAACGTGTGATTGAGAGATTTGAGAAGGAAGCTGCAGAGATGAACAAAAGTTGCTTCTAGCGGCTTGTTTATGAGGCGGAAGTGGTTGTGTCGAGTTTATCCAAAAACCTATTTACATCTCTAAATAAATAAATAAATAATAATTTTAAATAATACCTGTGAAAAGTAGGATAATATTGCGTACAATAGATACTGATTTTTTTCTCAATCAATTCAGGAGTTTATAACATCAGGGTATCCTTTTTCTCTCTATAAACTAAAATGAATTAACTCACTACATAAGCTTTTACTAATGTATGCGGTGTACATGAGGGTGTTTGTGTCCCTAAAAGAATTAATGTGTCATCACTCCATTACTAGCTGCTCTTTTAATCCCTCCATTATAAATGAAATATTTTTTGTTCTTTTATTTTCATGATTGAGAAATGTTAGTCCATTGAGTAGGTTTTTTTGCTCCTTGTACATATTCATTTCATACTTTATTGGTCTTTGATTAAAAATGCTCAATTTATAATTGAAAGACTAAAAAACCGGTTCAGTACGATAAAGGAACTAAATTGAGTATTAGATCTAAAAAATAATTAACTTACTACATAAGCTAAATTCTTTACCTTCACTTCTTGTTCTTACTTCTTAGCCGCTCTTTCCTTTTCAATCCGTGAAAGAAACGGACAAGCAAGTGCTCCCTCTCGGTCCCTTGGAAGAATGCTCAATAGAGTCTTGCTTGAGTTGCTAAACCAAAGGCTTCTCCTATGAATTGTGAACCCCATGCCTCTCAACGCAACCATCCAAATCCAAGAACCAATATGTTGATCCTCCTCTCCTTGCTCCTTTTCCTCAATCCAAGCACTCTACTCGCAGAATCCACAGCACTGCCAGCCTTCCCACTGTCAACGAGCTCGCGATGGATAGTGGACGCAGAGGGGCGGCGGGTGAAGTTGGCGTGCGGGAACTGGGCGGCGCACATGGAGGCCGTGGTGGCGGAGGGGCTCGGGAAGCAGCGGCTCGAGGCCATATCTGAAAGCGTGGCGTCCATGGGGTTCAATTGCGTTAGGCTTACTTGGCCGACTGATCTTCTCACTGATCCATCGTTGGCGTCCCTCACCGTTCGGCGATCCCTTCTGAGATTTGGTTTGATCGAGGCCGCCGCCGGCGTCCAGGCCAACAACCCGGAGATCATGGATCTCACCCTTTTCCAGGCTTTCCAGGTCAGTAGAAATCTAATCTTGGATTGCCCCAAATTGAAACTCGCCGTCCTAATAGATTCACGTTCGTCTTAACTTCATCTCATGTTGCATAGTTATGTTACCACAAGTTCAACCGTTAGCCTATGATGGTCTTGTATGATCTTAGATACTTGACTTCATCTTTTCTTGCATCCTCATATTAACACAAGTTTAACAATTCATCTGTGATGGTCCTGTATTAATGATTGTGTTGTTTGATCTTATGTTCATAATCAAGTCCAAGCAAAGATCTTTGGTTGTTAGACTTCTCTCCCTGTTTCTTAAGAGACAAACCATGCCCTAAAGTGGTCCATTGTGTTTTGCTATCATGTACTAAAACTTTCAGATTGTTCATCTGTGTCTTGTTTGATGTTATGTTCATAATCAAGACCAAGCAAAGATCTTTGGTTGTTAGACTTCTCTCCCTGTTTCTTATGAGACAAATCATGCCCTAAAGTGGTCCATTGTGTTTTGCTATCATGTACTAAAACTTTCAGATTGTTCATCTGTGTCTTGTTTGATGTTATGTTCATAATCACGACCAAGCAAAGATCTTTGGTTGTGAGACTTCTCTCCCTGTTTCTTATGAGACAAATCATGCCCTAAAGTGGTCCAATGTATTTTGCTATCATGTACTACAACTTTCAGATTGTTCATCTGTGAATCTTTGATATGAGCTTTTCATACTCTTTTTATGGACCATCCAAAGCATCTACTGTTACATATTTTACCATGTGATGTGTTTTCTGTCGTTTAACAATGATCACTCTGTGAATTGCAGTTGAGTTTTCTCTACTTACTTTACATGTCATCTGGAATTTTATTGGGATAAATATAGGAAGTATTGTTACTCATTAGAAAGAAAAAACTCGAATTCATGTTAGTGCTTTGTTGTTTTAGGGGGGTCTTTACTTGATCCAAAATATTTGTACCTCTAGACAAGTTTTATTTGCCAGGCTCTAAACTACAACTGAAAAACTGCCCTTTTTTACTTAGTCCTTATCTTGAACAAGTCAGAATTTTTTTCTTAAACATACACCTAAAATTCAACAGGCTGTGGTGTCAAGTCTAGCCAGGAACAACATCATGGTCATACTTGACAATCAAATAACCAAACCTGGTTGGTGCTGTAGCAAGCTTGATGGCAATGGCTTCTTTGGGGACAAATACTTTGATCCTGAAGAGTGGTTGGAGGCTCTCACTAAGATGGCAACATTATTTAGAGGCTCAACCAATGTGGTTGGCATGAGCCTGAGAAATGAACTCAGAGGCCCTAATCAAACTCTTGATGGCTGGTACAAGTATGCTCAGTTATATAGCGGTAAAGCAAAAAAAAAAAAAATCACTGAATGGGATATAATAAACTTAATTGATTCCATATATTTCTTTTCTTATTGAACAAACTAGATACATGCAAAGAGGTGCAGAGGCAGTGCACTCGGCAAACCCAGAGATTATAGTGATACTATCAGGCTTGGATTATGACAAGGATCTTAGCTTTCTTTCTGTGAAACAAGTTGAGCTGCCATTCACCAATAAGCTAGTATTTGAGCTGCATTGGTATGGGTTCTCAGATGGCCAGGACTGGCAGAATGGAAATCCTAATGAAGCTTGTGGAAATGCAACGCGTGGCTTTATGAGAAAGGGAGGCTTTTTACTAAAAGAAGGGTGGCCTTTGTTCCTTTCGGAGTTTGGAGTGGATGTCATGGGTAACAGTTTAACTGATAACCGCTTCCTCAGTTGCTTTCTCAGTGTGGCAGCTGAATTGGATATGGATTGGGCAATATGGGCATTACAAGGGAGCTACTATCACCGAGAAGGGCAGCTTGATTTTGATGAGACTTATGGTGTTTTCAGCCATGATTGGAGCAAGGCCAGAAATGAAAGATTTGTTCAGAGACTTGTTGCTATTCAAAAACCCTTCCAAGGTATTTTACACCGATTATTCATATAAAATTCATGAAATAAGGTCTTCTATTAATCAACCGAACTGTTTAGTGAAGACATTATTTATAGTAAATCTATGATGAGTGATGTTTTTTCCTGTCTTGCAGGACCTGGCATTTCGAACATTGCACCATATCACATTATCTTCCATCCATTAAGTGGACTTTGTATTCGAAAGAAGTCTTCACTTAAGTTGGAGCTCGGTCCCTGTTCTCTATCAGATGCTTGGAATTACACACTAGAACATGATATCGTGGAAAAGAGCACGGGGTTTTGCCTGCAAGTTGAAGACACTGGAAAGCTTGCGAAGCTTGGAACTTATTGCAGTAACTCTAGTTCCAAGTGGGAGCTGATATCTGACTCCAAAATGCACATTGCCTCCAAGATGACCCTCAATCGGGGTGCTGTTTGTTTAGATGTAAGCCCTGAAGGTCTCTTAGTAACCAATTTGTGCAAGTGTTTAAGAAGAGATGGGACATGCAGCCCTGAAAGCCAATGGTTCAAGATTATAAGCAGCACCAGAGATGAAGCTGGAGAATCGACCCAGATAAATCTACTGCCAAATGGAACATTAAATTCATATACACCATTTATCAGTAGGAGGAAACAACTTTAGGAAAAACAATTTATGCATTTTGTAAATTATCATCATGAATATTTTTTGTTTCATTTGGGTTCCATGGTAATAATACTACCAAATAATAATTTCATTGTGGTCATTGAGGAAATGAGTGGTATATAACACATTATTGCAGGCTCCTTGTTCTTGTATTGAATTATGTAGGTGTTAAGGGCTGCCTTAGTCTTCTGAAGATCCAAAGTATTTTTACCAATTTTGTATTTTAGAGTTATTATTTCTGTATGCTTATTTAAAATTTTGTAGGTCATTCTTCTGATTTACTTCCATGATGAAAATCAAACTGAGATTATGAAAGTTGTGCAAAACAACCAGAGCAGTAAAATTATTTATCAGTTTAAAATTAAAATTATCACACATTAAACTTAGATTATATTTGAGTGAATGAGATCATGAAGAACTTTTTGGAGCATTTTAAATTGCTCAATCTCGCATTTATGGTTTATAGTTGTGACCATTAAATTGAATATTTATATTCAAACAACCACCAACCTAACTCCAATCTTCACTCTAGAAACTATCAACTTAATCAAACAAATTTCATCTTGTACACACTGATTCTATGTCACAACTTTTCTGCAGAACCATGGAATTAGCCTCCTTTACTACAGCTTTTAATTGCTGAGCGTCCTAATATCATTCGTAAAAGATAGGTGTTTTAAAAGACCAGCTCTTAACCTTTTTTAGATCACCAACATTGTCATCTCAAAATAATTTAAATGGCTATCATTAAGCAGATCGGAGAAATCTATTTGGTAAACCTATCTTATACAAATTACATTACTCAACCTTATTTTCGCAGAACATTCGAACTAATGCAAGAAAGCTATCAAGTGATGTACCGGCATACACATGAATAGGGGAGATATCATTGAATTCATGATCTGCAAACATCTGCAGTTCTTCTGCAAACCTCATAAGAGAACTTACTGCTGATAACGGTTGGACAATAACAGCCTCATAAATATCAACCCTCTAAGATTTGGTGAATATTTAATTATGGTCAAGTTTTTAATTTAATTAAGATCAAAATCAAATTTATCACCGGCATGAAACTAGAGCAGTAAAGTAATTTGTCACTTTAAAGTTAGCATTCTCAGATATAGAACTTAGTGAAATGAGATCATGAGGAACTTTTTGGAGCATTTTAAATTGGTCAGACTGGGATTGATAGTTTATAGGTGTGAGCATTCAATTGAATATCTATTGGATCCAAACAACCATCAATCTAACTCCAATCTTCACTCTAGAAATCATAACATAAATTAATTGCAGCAAAGTTCTCCACTTTCATCTTTATACTTTTGTCACTAACTCATTTCCAAGAACTTGGTTTTCTTTTTGAACATTGTTAATTAAGCCTATTTATATATATGAATACTTTGGAATGTTAGCTAGAGAAACATAATTAAAAAAATATAATTAAATCATCTAAGAAGAAGTCCCAAGTTACATGATCAACCAAACAAATGGAAGTAGATCTTTATAGGGGAACTAGTACGCCAGTGCAAAGCAGTGTGTTTGTATTAATCCTGCCACCCCATGACCACCAAAGGTGGCTACTCAACATCAATCAGTTTTGATTGAGGAGGTAGAATCAAAACAAATGCAGTTTCAGTAAACAGATTCTATCTCTTGCTGCAACAGATGAATTCAAATTTAGATTTTCAGATGGAGATGTTATAAATATGCAAAACCAGTGCAACTCCTTGTCCTGGCTCATTTCTGGTCTTTATCTCAAAGACTGGAACAATGAAGTCCTGCACCATACACCTCACTCTCCTCTTCCTCTTCTCTACCATTCCTGGCGGCTTCCAACCGGCGAGCGCCTTGCCTCTCTCTACCAAAGGCCGGTGGATCGTCAACGAGGCTGGGCGCCGAGTGAAGCTGGCTTGTGTCAACTGGCCAGGCCATGTTGATACCATGGTTGTAGAGGGACTCAACAAACAGCCTGTGGATGCAATCACTGAGAAAATCAGCTCCTTAGGCTTCAACTGTGTGAGGCTCACCTATGCCATTTACATGCTCACCAATGAGACCAGCAACAACATCACTGTCCGAGAGTCACTTCTTCGCAATGGTCTCAATGAATCAGTTGCAGCCATTAGTGTTAATAACCTGGAGATCCTTGACCTCTCACTCCTTGATGCATTCAAGGTGAGGTGATTCTATTCTTCTTTCATATAGTTTTAACTCTCTAGCTAGTTTGATATGATCTCTATTAATTCTTCAACAGGCTGTGGTTGATAGCTTAGCTAGGAACAACGTCATGGTTATATTAGACAATCATGTAAGCAAGCCAGAATGGTGCTGTGCTAGAGAAGATGGTAATGGCTTCTTTGGAGACACATACTTCAACCCTGATGAATGGATTGAAGGATTGACAAAGATGGCAACAAACTTCAATGGTGTCACTAACGTCATTGGCATGAGCTTGAGGAATGAGCTCAGAGGGCCAAGAGAGAACCCTGACGACTGGTACAAGTATGTGAACTCATCTTATTAAAAATAATTTCCTATACTCCCAAACTGACATACTGAAATTACTCCTTTGAATAATTGTGCTGTCTGAAGATACATGCAGAAAGGTGCCGAAGCAGTGCATGCAGCAAACAAGAATGTTATCGTGATAATGTCCGGTCTGAACTTCGACAATGATCTGAGCTTCCTGAGCAACAAATCAGTGAACCTGAGCTTCAAAGGAAAACATGCATTTGAGCTCCATTGGTATAGTTTCAGCAATCCAGGGGAATGGATATCAGGCAATCCAAACCAAGTTTGTCGCCGTATAGCAGGCAATGTGATGCGAAACGCCGGGTTCCTCCTAGGCCAAGGCTTCCCCTTGTTTCTAAGTGAGTTCGGTATCGATCAGCGGGGAGTGAACATCGAAGACAACCGGTATCTGCCATGCGTCTTATCACTCCTCGCTTATCTAGACATGGACTGGGGTCTATGGACATTGCAAGGGAGCTACTACACAAGGCAAGGCCAAATTGGCACTGATGAAGCTTATGCCGCTGTATCCTATGATTGGGTGCATGTTAGGAATGAAACCTTCTTGGGAGTACTTTCATCTGTTCAGCCTCCATTGAGAGGTATATATAAATTAAGTTTACTCAAAATGCATACGATAATTAAATACATAAAGCTAATGAATTATCATGTTTAATTTTGATGATGTGCAGGACCTGGACTTGATGAAGTTCCACCATACAAGATAATATACCACCCTTTGACAGGACAGTGTTTGTTGAGGGACTATGTGGGCAGTCCAGTCAGGTTGGGAACTTGCAATGAATCAGAAGCTTGGACTTACAATGAACAAGAGTTGGCATTGATGAAAGAATCATCAACCTTATGTATTGAAGCCTATGGCGATGGACTGCCTGCAAAGCTTGGGATCATTTGTGGAGGGCCAAGTTCCAAATGGAGCATGATTTCTGCTTCAAAGATGCAGCTTTCATCCCAGTTGAGTTCTGATAACAGTACTAATTCTCTGTGTTTGGATGTTGGTTCTGATGGCCAAAGTCTTGTTACTAATCAGTGCAAGTGCTTGGATGGGAGTCCTCAGTGTGATCCAGAGTCTCAATGGTTCAAGCTGGTGACTAGCACCAGGAAAACCATCAGCATGAGTAGTTAGATTCATGGAGGAACAAGCATTAGATTTTTTCCAGGATTAATGAAACCCTTTTTTTTAATGTTATATTAGTCAAAATAATTTTTAGAGGAATGAATAAATTTTATAATATGGTTTTATTCTTACCTTTTAGTCCACAAGAAAATTGCTTGCATGCCCTGTAAAAAATTCTAAATTACTTATTATCCCTAAAAAAAATGATATTTATTTAAATAATCCCTCCATTTTTTTTTTGTTATATACTCTAACATATTTTTCTTTTGAATAAGTAGATAAACCACAATTTTTATTTAGATAATAGGAGTTCATTACATTACTCAATCAAAGAAAAAGGAAAAAACAAACACACAAAACATTCTAAACATATTCCTTTGGCTGAGATGTAGTCTCCTCAAATTACTGAGCCGCCATGTGCCAGCCTCATGCCCTGCTCTAGAGTGGTGGAGAGTTGTCCTCAAATGCATCCCCGGCCCCTCCCGTTTGTCATGTCTAAAGTGAATTCAAGACTATGATTCACAAAGATAATGAGGAAACGCGTTGTTTATCCTGAAAACATCGCATATTTCTCTCGCACTAGATGCTCCATATGATTGCACGGCTAAGTCTCATCCGCCTCTCAAGGTATGGTCCACCCCTTAAGACATAGCCCTTGATTCCCAAAAGGCTTGCCCGGCGGTCCCATTGTTCCGTGTCCGAACAAATTCCTGAAGTACATAGGTGTTAAAATTTTTAAATTTAACTATAGTTAAAATTTAACCTTAGTTAAAAATTACTTAACTATTTTATTTTAAAATAATTCTTAAAGTGTAATTTTCAACACACTATCTTCATTTGAAGAGAGTATTTTACAAATATGAAAAAAAAAGAGCTATAAATGCACCAAAAGAAAAATTCTAAAAAGCTACTTCATGCATGATGCATGAATATTTTGAGGTAATTAATTCCCCGTCTCAAGTTCGATGTATCTTATTAATTTGGACAAACAACACATTAATTACTGGCTCATCAATAACCTCTCCAAATTAATTTAGCAGGTTAATTTTAATAAGCATTCATTTAATTAGACGCCAGAGTTCCATATAAAACCACCACCACACCACCACCACCACCACCACCACCATCACCACTGCATGGCCATGAACTCCTTCCTCCTCTTCTCCCACATCCTCCTCCTTCTCCCTCTGTTGACATTGGGCTCTCCACTCTCCACCAACGGCAGATGGATCGTCGACGAGTCCGGGCGCCGTGTGAAGCTGGCCTGCGTGAACTGGGCTTCCCACCTTGACGCCATGGTCACTGAGGGTCTTAACAAACAGCCAGTAGATGCCATCACTGCCAAAGTTGCCTCCTTGGGCTTCAACTGTGTCAGGCTCACCTATGCCACCTACATGACCGCCCACCAAGACTACTTGTACCTCACTGTCCGGCAGTCTCTACTCAAGAATGGTCTCAAAGAAGCAGTTGATGGCATCCTTCTTCACAACCCTAACATCATTGACCTTCCTCTCATTGAAGCATTCAAGGTCACGTCTTGACTCTTGACATATATACGTGACAGTACTGTGACTAATCTTTACTTAATATATATATATATATACTTTTGAACTTAATTATATATCCATGCATGTATGCAGGCTGTGATACAAAGCCTAGAGAAAAACAACATCATGGTGATAATGGACAATCACGTGAGCAAACCACAGTGGTGCTGCAGCGGAACAGATGGCAATGGCTTCTTTGGAGATGAATACTTTGATCCTGCTCAATGGGAAATGGGACTTTCAAACATGGCAAGATTTTTCTCTCTGTCTCCCAATGTCATTGCCATGAGCTTAAGGAATGAGCTTAGAGGCCCTCGTCAGAACGTCCAAGATTGGTACAAGTATGTATCTTCATCTAAACAAATTAAACCTCACTACATGAGTATATAAATCAATGTAATTAAATCTCTGAGAGGCTCATTTCAAATACATAGGTACATGAAAAGTGGTGCTGAGGCCATCCACGGAGCCAATCCTAAACTTCTGGTGATTCTCTCTGGGCTGAGCTTTGATAATGATCTAAGTTTTCTCCAACAGAAGCAAGTGGATTTGAGTTTTCAAAGAAAGTTGGTTTATGAGGTACATTGGTACAGCTTCACCAACAGTGGGATATGGAGCAATGGAGATCTCAATGAAGTTTGTTCTCAGAGAACATATAAAATGATGAGAAAGGCTGGGTTTCTTTTGGACCAAGGCTTCCCTCTGTTCTTGGGTGAGTTTGGAATTGATCAGAGGGGAGTGAACATGGAGGATAATAGATACTTGCCTTGTGTGCTCTCACTTGCAGCTGACTTAGACCTTGATTGGGCTCTTTGGTCATTGCAAGGGAGCTATTACACCAGAGAAGGGACACATGACATGGAGGAGACTTACTCTGTTTTGTCTTTTGATTGGTCACAGTTTAGGAATGTGACCATGTTGAGGATTATTTCATCCATACAAACTCCCTTAACAGGTATATATGTTACCCCATATGTTTCTTAATTTCTTCATCATCATCATCTCCATTTCACTGGTGACTCAGTTCTAAGCTAACTTCGGCTACTTGAACTCATGAGTTGTATTGATCTTTGATAGAAATTATTATCATTAATAATCAAATAGTAAGATATGTCTATTCATTTACATCCCTTGAAACAGAGTACAAGAGGATTGTAAAATTAATTTTAAATTTAGTGTGTTGATAATATAAAGGGTCATGACTCATTTGTCTAACATATTTGTTTTCTTTATATTTATTTTTAACTCCAATGTCATTTTATTTGTTAAATAACCCTAGAATTGTCTAGTCAGCATTCAGGGTGCAGACTAGATACTTACTGTTGACTAAGATTAAAAAAAATATTTAATGTTTTAGAGGATTTAAATAAAAAAATTAACATTTTATTTTAAACCCCCTTTTATGTGGAGTTATAAGCGGCCTTTGAAGGAGCGTTAGAGCTAAATGACCTTTAAAAGGCCATTTAGCCCCCTAATGACCCTGAGATCCAAAGTCCAGAAACTAAATGTTCTTTGAGAGGTTGTTTTGCTCCCTCGGTTAGTTTCAATGCACTTTGGAATTAAACGGCCTTATACAAACAATTTAGCTCCATAGATGAACCTTAGGGAGTTAAAACAGCCTTTAAAAAATATTGTTTAGCTCTCTGGGTTCATTTCAGTGCTCTCTTGAGCTAAACAACTTTCTACATACAGTTTAGCTCAAGAGATGAATCATATGAAAAACCAAACAACCTTTCAAAGTCCATTTAGCTCAGAGACTACATAAGGTATCGAGGGAGCTAAACTTTCAAAAACTGTTTAGCAGTTGATTAAAAATAAAATATTATATTTTTCATTTAAACCCTCCAAAATTTTAATTATTTTTTCAATTTTAATCAGCATCTAGTTGGTACCTATATGTCAGCCCCAAGTCCATTTTAGCAAATAAAATGATCATGGAATAAAAATAAAAAAAAACAAATATGTTGACAAATGGCCCTAATACAAAGTTCCACTACTTGATTCTGCTGCAGGACCCGGACTTGATCAAGTTCCGGCATATAAGATGTTGTACCATCCCTTGACTGGAAGGTGTGTCTTGAGAGGCAATACTGGCAAGGATGTTGTGACGGGCAGGTGCTTGAAGTCAGAAGCCTGGATTTATGACAATGGAAATTTGGCATTACATGGAACAAATTCTTCTTGTCTGCAAACAGATGGTGAAGGCAAACTTGCAATTCTTGGAACTGATTGTAGTGGGATTGCTTCAAAATGGGACATGATATCTGCAACTAAGATGCAGTTTTCTTCAAAGGTTCAAGGACCTAGTAGGAGACCTTTGTGCTTGGATATTGGTCCTAATGGTAGGAGTTTAGTCACAAACGCATGCAAGTGCTTCACTGGAAACCAACTATGTGATCCTGAGACTCAATGGTTTAAGTTGGTCAAAAGCACTAGAATTTTGACAGATGAGAAGTCAACAATAGATGGATTAATGCCATAGTTTTTTTTTCTTCTCAAAATGTGATTGATACCAATGAAATATCATCTGCATATGAATGATATTGGAACTGTCATGCTTTTATCTAAATATGAACAAAGAAGCTCAATTCTTTAAACATTGCAGGATTTTTCAATGATGTTATATTAATCAAGTGTAGCTAAACATTGAAATCTATATATATTTAAATATAATTTTTATGAAAGAACATGATACACCTTGAATCTCGCCATACATGCGCCATTATACCCACATGCATATCATAAATATGGCACGGTTCCTAAGTAGCCGCCATACAATTTTTTGGCAGGATAAGGTCGTCATCACCTCATAGACTAAAAAAAGTTGTTAGCATGGTTTTCTTCTCATGATAACTGACAAGATGGCCACTGGGGATGGGATGGGGCCCAGGTCCCGAGGAGGCTAACTAGCACAAGAAGGGAGAGACCTCGCGCACCACGGGTAAGCTAACTTTGAACCACTTTTCTTCTCACTTTTCTCCTCGACACTTCTTCTTTAGCGATCCTTTCTCTCCCAATCGTTCTAGTGTCCTATTTTTAAATGATTTTCTCTAGAAGACACTTTCGACTCGTCCTTCAATAATGAAAGACTTTATCAGTTGGTCTAGACAAGAAACAACTCCCAGAGGAACTGATTTTTCGGCTAACAGAACACAAACAATTATGAATTTTTTTAGGATTATTTGTAAATCTCACTAAAATTTAATCTGATAGGACAACTAGTAACTTTCAGATGACTAATCCATTTGTCCATTACTCCTTTGAAGGTGGGCCAAGGTGTTTCCATGATTGATTTTCATGTCAACATCTTCTGCATCAAACTTGGTCACTCCATCCCATGTGATAAATTTTCTCTTTCTTAATAAAATTATAATAATAAAAATATTCCCAAATATTGAATAACTCTTTGTAATTAAAAGCCCTCAAAAGAAAGATACACTTTAAACTCCCTGGAGAAACAGATACAGACAGACAGACAACCCCACACTATCCACAAAAAAATTAAATATTATCTTCTTCTGTTTGCTGATCTATTTTATTATTATTTTTAATAAAATAAATAAATCATATATAATGATATAGAAATTTATTATAAATAATCTCAATCAAGAATAACAAAATGATACATAGTTTAAAACCATGCCATATTCTTCGTCGAGTAGTTAATGCATTAGGTATTTTTTTTTGTTCTGGTGTCTCGTCTTTAAAGGCTTTAATTGTCGCCTTATACGATCTGAGTTGGGGTGATGTTGTAAATTTCGGATTTTTGATGAGCTTATGTGCCGTCTCCGGTTTTGATTTTTTAGATAGTGAAACTACAACCAATCAAGATAATATGAGTTAAAAAATATTATAAATAATTTTAAAAAAACTATGTTATTTATCTCAAAAATACTGTATATTTCTTTCCCCATACAGACATATATAGACATATATAGTATACTCTAAATAATTGAGATCACTGTCTGATACTGAAATATCTTATTGTTTATGAAAAAAAACACAGCCTGTCTTGTCAGTCTCACTCTCACTGACTCTTCCTCGATCTTCAAACTTTTGTCTCCTGGATAGTTGGATTTCCCACGTGCTTGATATTTGTTTTGTGGTTGATATACAGCTACTGGTTGATATAGCCACACACACACACACAGAGAGAGAGAGAGAGAAGGAGAGAGATGAAGAAGAATGGTGGTGAGGAAGCTAAGGTAGAGAGGAAGACAGTGGAGAAGAATAGAAGAATGCATATGAAGAGTTTGTGCTGCAAGCTCGCAACTCTAATCCCAAAAGAAGAGAATAAAAGCTCCAGGGTATGTGCTTCTCTGTCTTTTGTCTCTCCTTGCCAGCCAACAAGCTTGTTTCACTCTGTTCATTTGGAGATGGTTTCAATTTGAGGATTTTTCTTTTCCTTCCCAAGTTTTGATTAATTTAGAAACAAAGAGTGGAATTATAATTTTATTGAGATCTCTCAAGTAGAGGTACTGGAGAGAATAGAGGATTTTTTTTGAATTTAAGGATACTTTCTGTGAATCATTTGAATCTCAAGATCAATACTGAAATTGCTCCATGATAAATAGTTACATTTTCTTGTTTCTAATTCTCTCAACCACCATTAATGTTTTAATTTATTATTGATAGCAAATACAGGTGGCAGGATCAGACAATTCTTTCTCCTCATGGATGATTTCGCTTGTCTGTATTCTTCACAAAATAAAATTTGTTGTTTAAACTTATGGACTTGCAAACTTCCTTAATATATATTTATTCCTTTGGAATTACAAAATAAAGTTTTCCCTTTGCTATGCTCTCTGCTTTTAACAAAACCAATTGAATGCTTTTCTAGAATAAAAAGTTCTTTGAGTTACCAACGGTCTTGTGGCCTATTGGTACTGGGTAGGGCTGGCAAACGATCAAACTGTTCGCGAGCAACTTGAGTTCGATTCGATATTGGCTCGAGTTCGATTCGATTATTTTAATAATAAACTGAACTTGAACTCAAATTTGAGCTCGAAAAATAAGTGAGTCAAACTCAAGCCAAAGTCAGCTCGTTTGAGTTCGGTTCGAAGTTCGAATATATATATATATATATATATATATATATATATATATAATTATTTAAGTTGCATAATTTATTCTTGATTTTTATCTTATAAAATATAATTATAATGTAGTTATAATTATGTTTAGCATTTGTAATGTGAATTTTATTATAATTTTATATATATATTTTTTTAATTTTAAGCTTTTTTGAATTGAACTCGAATTTTTATAAATATTATCGAGCCGGAAATTATAATTCGAACTCGAACCGAATTCGAACTGAATATTATAATTTCAAACTCGAGCCGAACAATGGAATTTCGAGCCGAACTCGAGCTGGGTTGAGCTCGTTCAAGTTTGGCTCATTTCTAGCCCTAGTACTGGGTATGTAGGGTTTTGTTGGTTAGGACAAACCCACATCACGTGCGCAGGGAGCCGTGTTGTCCCCCTGACTTTCGAGAGATACTTGTCGTCTTTGTCCAAAAAAACAAAAAAAAAAGGATCTGTGAGTTTTAATATAATTATCTAAACAATTGTATGATTGGAGATAACAAGTGTTTGGTTAGCATACAATAAGAAAATCATGTTTAAAGGAACAACTACTAAAATTTTTAGCCTTTTATACTATAATATTTAGCCTTCAATGAATTTCAGGATGTATATAACCCATCAGATCATCTGGACCAAGCTGCATCCTACATAAAGAAGCTCAATGAAAGGGTTGAGAAGTTGAAGCAAAAGAAGATTGCTGCAATGAAGACTCAAGGTCTGGACAAGGACATCAATGGTGCTAAGATGAAAGACTTGAGCTTGCCTGTTATTGAAGTTAGGGAGCTGGATTCTGTCCTGGAGGTGGTTGTGGTCAGCAAGCTGAACAAGCCCTTCATGTTTCATCAGGTGGTTGCTGTTCTTGAGGAAGAAGGTGCTCTAATCCTTAATGCCAGCTTCTCTGTTGTTGGTGACAAGATTTTCCATACATTCCACTCACAAGTAATCACTAACTTTTATGCATTTCTCGTTTTTTTATCTTATGAAAGTGGTCTCAATCTAGAATGTTGCGTGTTTTGACAGGTGCAAACACAAATTGAGTGATGTTTTATTATTTTTGTAGGCTGTTGGTTCAAGAAGTGGTTTGGAGGCTTCTAGTTTATCAGAGAGAATAAGAGAATTGGTTTTGTAAAATGTTCTTCGATGACAGTAACATATCTATCGAAGAAATCTAAATTGGAGGCAGTTCAATCACCAGCTAAATGAAGCCTCCAATTCGCACACAGCGACAAGCGACATATCAACAATAGGAGGGAGGAGCTTCTATTATCTCTTTGGAGAATAGAGTCATGTTAGAAATGAACCATTTTTTTTAATAAAGTGGATAAACCACAGTTTTATTTATTAATTAACTTGATAGGAGTTCATTACATTGCTCATACAACGAGAAAATAAAATACATCTCTCAATTTAGAACTCGCCGCTGCTTGAGATGTTGCCTCCTCTTTTCGCCAATCCATCTTGCCTGCTCATGACATGCCCTGGGTAGGAGGTGGGTGGATCCTCAAGCATGCCACCGCAGAGCTTCCACGTCTGCAGGTGTGTCCAAGGTGAATTCAAGGCTACGCTTCACCAGGTCCCTTGCCGCTTCCAGTTTGAGCCGCTTGGCCGGAGGAGATGTTCAACCAAGAGATAGTGAGGAAAGTAATGTCACGAATAATTCCTAAACAAATGCGTTGTTTGTCTTGGAAGCATCGTCTATTCCTTTCACCCCAAATACTCCAGGTGATTGCCAGCGTAGGATCCCAACTTCCCAGAGGGTATTGTCCACTTGAGGAAGGTGGCCACTAGATCCCCGGAGGGCTGCGTCTCTAAACCATTTGCTTTCGTAACCCCAAACGAGGTTCAAAGTGGTTCCCAAATTTGCACTACAAAGGAGCATGAGACGGCGGATGTGTTTACTGGATTAGGTCGCCGTTTCACATAGATAGCATCTTGTTAAGTTTCCCTCTCCGGTTTAAGCTTATGCGAGGTTGTGAGAGTTAGGATCATGTCCTCCTTTGCCAACCATCACGAAAAGCTTGACCTTAAGGGGCGGGGTTGTTTCTAGAACACATGTTGTTTAGGTCACTCAAGGGTTCCCCGAATCGATTCTGAAATAGATGGAGGATTTCACAGTGAATATTCTGTTTGATGTGAGTTTCCATTCCCTTGAGTCCGTCGTGGGCGGTGTGGTGGGATTGGGGTTCAAAATTGCCTGCTTTATCAGTTCGAAACCCCCTTGTTCCCCATTATTGAGTGGCCCCACCTTAAGGATCGGGTTGCCCCTTTGTAGTTGGAATCTTGCTTCCTGGATGGTTAGGTGATTCTTGATTGATAATTCTTATAGACCCGGGTAGATGTTACAAAGTGCTGACCGCTTCCCACGGTTGTCCATCCGAGGAGGTTAGTGGTTTCTCGGAGTCCACAGGTGGACCCTCATATTTGACAATGTTGGCGGGGCTTCCCGGCAGATGCCTTTCTAGAATGGGGAAGCTCTGTTTGGCGTTGGCCTGTGAGGGTCGATGTACCCCCTTCTGGAGTAGACATCCTGGAAAATCTTACGGCGATTCACCGCCTTGCAGAAGTAAGGATCCTTCACCACCATTTCCCTAACAGGGCTCCATTAAAACTTTTAAGGTTCAAGATGCCCCATCCTCCGTTTTCTTTAGGCCAACATAATCTGTCCCAGTTGACAAGGTGGTAGCTTCTTGTTTCTTTGTCCACTCCCCTCCATAGGAATTCTTTCCTGATTGCATCTATTTTTTGGATGACCCACTCCGGGAGGCGGTAGGCCAACATCCAATGGATTGGAATTGTGGAGATGATGAGTCGGCCCCCCAGTGACAATAGCTTCCCTTTCCAGGTCCCCAGCTTACTCCTGATCTTCTCTATAAGGACATTCCAATCTTCTCTTCTCGGCCGACCTCCAGATAGTGGAACCCCCAGGTATCTTACTGGCAGGCTAGCTATTGCACAATTCAAAACTAGGGCAAGGTCTTCTGTGTATTGTCCTGATGCCTTGATCGGGATAATGACGCTTTTGGCGTAGTTGATACTTAGTCCCGATAGCCCCTCGAACAGGTAGAAAATGAGTTTCAGGACCCGGGCCTCTTCTGCTCCTCCCGTACAAAAGATTAGGATGTCATCTGCATATTGCAAAGATGTGACGGTCGTCTCCCCATTAGACCCGATTGGGATTCCCCGATAGATGTTGGACCTGACGGCCTCTGAGAGCATCGTGGGTAGCACATCCATGGCCAGTACAAAGAGTAGCGGGGATAGAGGGTCTCCTTGTCGTAGGCCTTTCTTGCTTCTTACATACCCTGTCAGCGTTCCATTGATGAAGAATTGCGCTTTAGAAGTAGTGAGTATGGATCTTATCCATGTCAACCATTTAGGTCCGAACCCTCTAGCTTGGAGAATTTCCATGAGATAGTCTCAGTCTACCATATCAAAAGCTTTCTCCAAGTCGATCTTGATGATGGTCCCGTCGCCGTCGCCTCCCTTCATTTTGTGTATTAATTCTTCGGTTGACCTTATTGAAATCTGAATTGATCTTAAACCATTTTAGTCTTCCTTTTTTCTTTATTATTATTTATTTAATAAAGGTGATAAGAGCCTCCAAAAGAAATCAAAGATGGGTAATAGGTGCGAAACCCGTTCAATGTTATTGAACCCACATCTTATAAGAGGAGGGGTTCGATCTTAGAATCTGTCTATAAAGATCGAGACCCACTTTTTAACAAGAAAATTCAGTACTAATAGGATATCATCGTGGTTGGTCTTTTTTATTTATTATTAAATATTTAAAGATAAAAAGAAGCTTAACAAGTCATAAAAGGGCACAGTTGCGTGTAAGCCATCATCTCAACCAACAATGGAGTTGATTGGGGGTTTTACCAAAGTACTCTCACTTTCATGTTCTCCAGGAACAAGTTTAAACTCAAATGTCCCGATGACGTGTAGTTAGCTTACTGACAGGATATGAGATAATCCATTGACTATTGGCAACATCAAGAGTGAACTGCGGCTTAGCAGACCACACCTCTCATCTTATATGCACATAATCCCTAGTCTTGGACCTGCACCCTTCCAGACAAACATGGAGCTCCCTTTGCATCTTCTTCCACTCTCACTCCTCTGCTTGCTAGTTCTTGTTCTTCAACATCACACCTCAACAGCAGTTCTTCTACTATCTGATGTTCAGGGGAAACCAAGAGGTCTGCATCCATCCTCTCTCTCTCTGTGTTCATCTTTCATAAAGTTTCATAATGAAATATTTACCTTTATATGCAGGAGAAGATCAGCTGGACTTGGGACGTCCAAGGAAGAGGATACTACACCCATCAAGTGGTCTGTGTGTGTTGAGAAAGCACCTGAATGAGCCTCTGGAATTGGGGCCTTGTGAAAAATCTGATGCATGGAATTACACCCCTCAAAAGTTCTTGCAAGTCCAGGGCACATACTTTTGCTTGCAAGCAGTTGGACAGGGGAAACCTGTTAAGCTTAGCATCATCTGCAATCCCTCTGATTCTTCTTGGCAGGTAGTTGTCTCCAGTTCCAGTTCAAATCCCAAGAAGACTCACCTGGCTACCAAGCTAACTGATGGTACAACTGTCTGCTTGGATATTGACTCAGATAATACCATTATCTCCAATCCTTGCAAAGATGTCCAGTGTGCACAAGCTTCTGACTTTGATTCCCAGTGGTTTTCTATAGTGTCAAACCAGAGAGGTTCTGTTCAAATTGAATGAATAGAGAGATTCAATGATCCTGTTATATATATATATTTATATGTATAGCTATGCACTCTGTAACATATACTGCAAGAAGCCAGATAGGAGTTATTTATGAGTTGTGTGTGTATTGTAATGCTAGGAGAAGGGCATGTAAAGATAAATGAATGTGAAATAAAAGTGGGGATTATGTATTATGGAAAGGATTTTCTTCTTTCTTATGAGTCTATGATAACCAACAACACAAGCAGCAAAAGTTTTGCTTTTAGCTTCTGATCAATAAGTTTTTTTTTTTTTTTTCTCTGACAAAGGCGATAAGTGCCCCATGTGAAAGTCAGGGCGGACAGCGTGACTGTTTGATCTTGGGTTTCTTTCCAATCATCTATACTCTACACAAGGGACTTGGTATCAATAGGCCAAGAGACCGTTCGTTCTGATCAATAAGTATTGTGTTGTATAGCAAATTAAAAATATACATCATTTGGGTTAAAGACTTTACAAATGTAACAAAACCAGCCAACCAGAAGCTGATACAATTACAAAAGGAGAGCTTGAAGGTTGACAACAGTAAATGCGGCCTCCAGTAATCTTATATATTATACATCATTTTTACCAGCCAGAAGAGGCTTTTAGTACAAATTGTTTTAGTTGGATGAATAGATGATTTCAATTTCCTTTGAGCTGCTTTCATTTGAAAAGGCATCTGAAAGATTAAATGTCAAAAATCCATAATCCAGATCATAGGTGAATTCCACCTCCATTGAATCCACCTTACACTGCATTGGCTTGGTGGTTGAGTATGCTCCAAAACGACCAGGTCCTCTACATTTGACTTGTATTGTGCACAGAGTAGGGCTGACGATGCTTTTGAGGTCTTGGATGGCACCTCCTGAGTTGTACATTCCAATCAATCCAAGTGGTGCAAATTGAAATTTCCCAACATAGTCCTGAGGAAATAAATGTTCATGTTAAAATGATGCAATCCATTAAAAGCACAACACGTTCTTTACTTATGCACTGGATAAGTAAATCATGGTAAACTAAGAGTATGAGAAAATTAAGCAATTGCTTGGTTTAAAGAACAGGGGGTAAAAGACCTTGATAGGCGATATGGTAAATATCTCGCATTGCAAAGTGTGCAATGAAACCTCCAGAATGCCCTTCTTAGGAATTCTTGAAAGTTGTCCTGGAAAATAGAAAACCAACATAGCTATTGAAAATTTGAAATATAGTTTGCATATGAAAACAGTAATTTCATCAGAGAATAGATAAAAGAAAAACTGAGAATTGTAGAGAAAACCACCAAGTAGTTCTAGTGTCTAGGGGATCTTTGAGTTCAGATGTAAAGTGAAAGAGCTTTCAATTATAATTCAGAAGTCAACTTTAGCTTTTTTTTTTCAGTAGGATATTTATCTTTAGGGATCAGAATCTGTTCTCCCGATAATGATCAAAACAGATCAGTAAAATCAGAAAACACATCAGTATGTTAGCAGCAGATGTTTCTCCTAGTTCATAGCTTTTTAGCTCTATTTATGATATCAAGAGGAAAGAAAATATTACCTAAATTAAAGGCAAATACTGCACATTCTCCTGTCCAATTTTTACCAGCAAGCTCTTCAAGAAATTCAACATCTGATGGACTTATGTGACCTAAAATGGGTTCTGTACTGGCTAATCCAGTTGGCTCCTTAAGTGGCCAGTTTCCAGCTCCTTGGCAATTGAAAATTGCAACAACTCCAGTGAACTCATTTAAGTTCCATATCTTCAGCAGACTGAAAGAACAAGGTTAGTGAGTTGGAAAAACTTTGCCAACTAGAAAGCCTTTGGAAAGTTGGCTACATAATTAGCAGAGACAACCAACCTCTTCCCATCCATGACAGGGTCCTTAAATAAACAGTCCCGAGTGGGACGGCCTGCATGCTTAGCTCTTAGAACTGAACCATCAGACAATACAAGCTTCCTAAGAATTTCAAAATTATGTTTCCCTGGTTTGTCACTGTATATAGACAGATAAGAAGGTTTAGTTGACCAATAACCAAGGATAAGAAGGCAACGGTATTGGGATTTAGGTTACCTTACGTAGACACCACATCCTCCGATGGCTCTAGCAGCACCATGGAACTCTGCTGAGGGATGATCACTCTGGTCATAAAAAAAAGGAAAAGACAAGTCCTGATGCAACTGCAAATTGAATAATGGAGATAAATTAATGAAAATTGCTCCACAGCTGAAGCCTTACATGGAGCACATCCCAATCAGGGATCACAATCTCTCCCAAAAGAAGACTGTTGAATGAGACAGAAGCTATATGTAAGGTCTGCAATGTCGGTTCCCTAGGCATGAAATCCTCCGATGCCCTTGCAACTGCACTTTTCCTGAAACTGCAGTGATGCAAACGATGAATAGATCACTGCACAATGACAAACTGGCTGATCTTAGAGGAATAAAAGAAATTTACCTATATATACTGTCTGAATTGTGACACATGCAACAAATTATGTTGTTATCTGGAAAGTTTCTAGCAACAGATTCTTCAAGAGCTTGCTGGTATTTTCTAGTCAAGGAAACACGCCCACCATGGCCTAAACCAAGAGTTTCAATCAAATTTTGTACATCTACTTTAACTCCATCAGCGCCTTTGTTTGAAAGATAGCCATGTAAATCATTGTAGAATTCATAAATCTTGGCTGGATCAACAAGTCCAACTCCGTATTTTTCCAAACTATCCATAGCTATATCCCTAATATTCCCTATGTTACCAGGAGACTGAACTGGATACTCAAGCTTAGGATTATATTTCATCATCTCCTCTGATGTGGGAAGGACTCCTCCCCAGTAACCAGCCAATGCATGCCACATATAAACATACCTGCAAAGAATTTATTATGACATTATAATCACAATATCCAACATTAGATGGTCCACTGGAATTGGTAACATTCTCTTGTGAAACCAAATTTACCGCAGCCCATATTTCTCTTTGATGATTTTGATGAACTGCCCAAGATCCCGGCCTGCACCGTCTAAATTATTATCCTTGAATTTATGGTTTTCCTTTATGCCAATTAGTCTCGATGCAAACCTGTGAACAAAAATAAGTTAATGAGGATGAGCCATTATTCGAGAGCACATCGAAATGATAAAGTGGAAAAAAAAAGAAGCTAAAGGCCATTGTGAGGATGGTATAGAGCACAGATTCATGTGTGTTCTCAACAGTCCTAAAACTGAGTTTTTGACATGTTACGTGATGCTCCAGTTGCAGACTTGAGACTGTTATGTTCTGTAACTACAGATTGGCTTTTTCAGTAATCCTGGCTAGCCTTTTGAGTGGAACATATAATTCCATTTGCTAAAAAACCAGAAGAGAGACAGGACACTTGTGAAGCAGAACTTACTGAGTGCCTTCAACAAAAGGTTGGCCTTCCATAACAAATTCGTTGACTGTCTCCTGCCAGCCATCATCAATAACCAAAAACCTTGCTGGAGTTCCTCCAGCTGACAAACTGTGGACATACAAAACATTTGATAAGAACAAAGGTAAAAAAGAGGTTTGTAATGATTAAGAATCTATATAAACCAATATAAGATCACGGTTCTGCAGGCAAGATAACAAGCTTCAGGTTCACTCGTCAATAGTATAAATCATTATATGACAACAAAGGAAAAACAAGAATTACTGTAAAATGAAGGATGCCCACAAACCTTTGAAGCCCTTCCATTATGCCTTTTGGGTTGACCTGAGTGTAAAATGCATCCCAAGTGCACCAACCAAACCAGTCCAAGTTTGAAGGGATCTATCAGAACAATACATTTGACTCTTAGATATGTGAATGAAATGCAATGGTAAGAAGCAAAGAGTAAAGAGTCATTCCCAGGTGCACCAAACTAACCAGCCCAAGTGTACAGATATAAACAGGGAAAGTGACAAAGTTCTGCAAGCAAAGAACACAAACGCAATACAAATGTACCGACCAAATCAAAATAATTGGCGTGACATCGATCAGGACAAAACCTTCAAACTTCAATGGGTACAAACCAAATTAAATTCTTGCAAGCAAGAAGGAATACGAATTGCACACATGAAACAGACAACTAAAGTTACATCAAAGACAAACCTCTGATTCAACTAAAAAGCCGAAATAAGTTTAAAACAAACAATATCTGTTTTTTTTTTCTTTTATACAAAAACCAATGGTGTAAATTCCAACAAAACTACTAAAGCTACCTTCTTGCTTTCAACATGGCTGAAGGTTAATTTGTGCTTGGCCAAAATCCTGCATGTAAAGTCCAAACCCAATAATCAGATCTACTCTTTAAAATGACATCAACATCGAAAGCATGGAAAGCTCAGGCACACATACCTGATAGAATCCCTCATGAGCTCAAAAGGGTTGTCACCTGAATTGATGAAAACAGCTTCTGAAACTTGGGAGGTCCGGACATCAGGATCACCTGAAACCACAAGTAATTCAAAGACTATCAATCAGAAACCAAAAGAAGAGAGACAAAAATTGCACTTTGAATCATTTCTTCGAATAAGTGATGACCAAGAAACGAACCACTCTCGATACAAAACTGGAGCTCATTGTCATGATTCCCCTGAAGACTTGCGCGGAAATCACCATCAAGCACAGGCAAGAACAGGACATAAAACGTGTTCTCCGAAGCCGAAGCATCCAGCTGCTCATCATCCCCAGCGGATTCCTCCCTCGCTTCCAACAGCAACAGTTGCGTCTCCAATGGCACATCGGAAGCAGTCCTGCCAACGCGCGGGATCATCCACCAGATATTGAATCTGAACAGGCACAGCAACTTGTACCCTCTGTTCACCAACAAGCAAAACGTCGATCAAATGCTCACCAAAATGACTAGCAACGATGAAACACTCACCGGAGAACGCCGAGAGTGAAGACATGGCGGGAGCTTGCTTCGGAAACGGCGGCGCCGGCAAAGACGGCGGCGGAGGAGGAGGGAGTGGGGTTGACGGTGATGTTGGGCGGCACGGCGGTGAGGACGGGGCGGCCGCCGACGATGAGAGTCGCATCGCGAACGCAGGGCGTGGCGGAGATCGTCATAGCTCGACGTTGAAGAGAGTTAGAGACGAAGTGAAGACGGGATCGGAAACGCGTGAATGGAAAACCGAGGCTGATGATGTTAGTGAAACTATGCATTCGTTGGAAGTTGGCAGGGAGTTGTTGGGTTTTCTTTAGACAAGGGAGTTTTTTGCGTAATTTGTGAAAATAATGAGGGCTTTTATGAAAAATAATTTCGAAGTCTTCTTAGAATTTTCCAATTTAGCAGTTGGGTTCTGGAAGCGTCGGTGTCTTGGGTTGGACGTAGACACATGTGTTGGGATTGTTTAGAATTGTTTAGAATTTGGGGAGCCGCCGCCGGTGGGGCCTGGCTGACTAGGTGCTGATCTGGCACTGGATATTGTTGGTTTTTTTTAATTAAAGAGAAAAGGAAATGAAAAAAAAAACAGTCTTCATTTCATCAAAAGTGAAAAAATAAGTAGAAGTTATATTTTCACGTGGATAGAATCATAGAAGTGAGAAAAAAATTTATTTTAGATGTTTCTTCCCGCTAAAGTGAGAGGGGTATTGAAATTGAAGAAATAAGTTTTTATCTTCATCTATTTTGATGATCAAAATATCAAAGTATTTAAGTCAAAATAAGAAAAATGCTGAAGTGAAGAAAATGATACTTCTCATTAATAAATGAACAATCAAAATAGGAGAAATTCAACCGATGATTTTCTATCACTTTTAGTAAAATGAAGACCTTTAAATGAGTCCAAAAACTTTGTTTTACAAGTTTTTTTCTTTGTTGGAATAGTTTTAATCAGTTTGTATATAGCTTTGGTAAGTTTGAAGATTGAAGTCTGAACTTTTGCTATGTGTTACGGTGACATAACTTGAGTGTATGCGTTTTTGAATCAAATTGACATTTGAAATGTTAACTTCTTGCACCTTCTAAATATAACTGATTTACAAATTATATTCCCATAATAATTATTTACTAATTTTCCAATTTTTCATGTTTATAATTTATGATAAAATATGTAAAATAGAGCAGAGAAATGCATGCAAAACACAAAATTACTTGTTAGTGGGGTATAGGTAAATTATATTATTTATAGAGATAGATACATAATTATACATTTTTACAGATAAAATTATATATAGAAAAAAAATTCAATGATATAGCAAATTCTTTACAATCAATATGAATTACATCTTCAAAAAGAGTGAAAAAAACTGAAAAATTTAAAATTTGCAGTACACCAAATTCTTTACAGTCAAAAGAAAAAAAAAAGGTGAGAAAAGAGATCAAATTTGTGAGAAAATTACATGGGTGCAAGAAGATCTTTAATCTCCATCACTGAAGGGATGGTTTCTTTTGGATACACCTTGGAAACCAGTTGAATAAAAGTTTCGTATTTGTCCAGAAAATCTTTCTGCAATGAAAAAAATACATGTCAAATATGATCAATCAACAGAGATTTCCCCTTTGGAGTTGACTGCATTCAATTCAAGAAGATAAAACCAAAAATAACATAATTCGATACTTGGCATCAAATTTAAAGAACCAACTCTACAGGACAAAATCACTATCTCTGACAAATTTAGAAGCCCAAAGAAACAAAGTAGGCTTAACTAGAGTTATGTAGAACTCAACCATTCTGTATTTTCCTAACAAAATAGTTTTACCACAAGTGTCAGAAAGTTAATGCCATCAATCCGAAGAAAACTCTGGTTCACTGAACTTCTTTTTTGCGAAGGGGTTAACCAAACATACCTTACACTTCTCCCACAAAGAAGGCATCAGTTCTTCTGAAGTTACATTCTTCTGTAACTTCTTATACATAGCATTGGCGGACTTGTCAAGCTATCCTTGCAAGAAAGGAAGTATCATTACAGTTAAAAAAGAAAAAGAAAGAATAAAGGAATAAAACTAGAGAAGATACACTCATTGGACTACAATAACTTACTCCAGAGAAAGTAGATTTCAGTGTCTTGCGGAGATCAACCTTTGAAAGCCCCACAAGGAAAGGAATCTGCATGTTTGCATAACAAAAGACTCATCAATAGAAATCAAATATAGAACCCGTCCAGAGAACATAATTATAAAAAGCTTTCTAACTTAAAGAATCCACAGAGAATGCATTTGAAAATGTGAGTCCATGAAGGTATCAAATATTCTTCAAAGTAGCCAGTTTACTAGTTAAGAAACACAATGAAACACATAACTATGAAATATTGACTCAAGAATCTCAAGCAGAACCAAAGTAAACAGGGTAAAAGGCCTAGAGAAACTCATAATTGTTAAATGCTGATTATAAGAAATACGGTTTTAATTTGAGTGTCTCTAAGCCTCTAGCATCTGGCCTTCTGTTTGTAAGACACATTGAAACTAGTTGTTCTTGAGAGCCAGACTAAGTTATTAATACAGTCTCTTGATTGTCACTGGTGGCTTCAGTATCTCAAATCTAGATTATTCTGATGTTGAAGCAACTCTACTCCTGAAGAAAGAGCCCAGAAGATCAGAATCAAGTATTGTTTATCATAGGCCAAAAGGAGACTTATTGAAGCTATAGCAAAGCAAGCTTTGTGGCCTACAAATCTGACCCTATTCCCTAGCCCATAGTGGGGATGACAGAATATACTGCTTGCATGATGACATCGACATTCCCATTTTCATGTAGGAGAATTATTCAACAAACTTTCATCAATTTATGCAACAGGTAAGTGTAGAGCTCATCTTATTTACTGTAGGATAATTCATCCCAACCACATTTACCCATTTCATCCAGGTTTCCATGATTCCATATTTTTCTTCTTTCCTATGCCCTGCAATACCTTGATTCTTGTTTTCTATAGTGCCTGAACATCAATAATTTAGTTTTAACAGATCTATCTGAATCTCTGATTAGCTTAAGATTGAATCTCAAATTCTGAATTATTATAAACTTGGATATGTACATTGGAATTGAATCATCATTGCCCTTCAATCAGAAATTGTTTTATCTGGTAGAAGATGATGAGTCCTATAGAAAGCAAACACTATTAACTTCATATCAAGCAACTAAAAACATATTAACTTCAAAAAAAAGGGCAGTCTGGTGCTACAAAGCTTCCACTATGTGCGGGTCCTGGGAAGGGTCAACCACTTGGGTCTATTGTACGTAATACCCTGCTTTTTTTGTGCAAAAGGTTGTTTCCACGACTCGAATCCGTAACCTCCAGGCACATAGAGACAACTTCACCATTGCACCAAGGCTCCCCTTCTAAAACATATTAACTTGAAAAAAAACAAAAAAAATGGAGTGTTGGCTAACAAAATTCAAGAAGAATATCTTGATTTACCAACCTCCTCAGCAGGGGAGCTCTGCAAGCATTCCTCAATTTTACGTGCAAACTGGAACAACTTCTCAAAATGCTGCAATAAAGATTAAGAATTTTTCTTTATATTAGAATAAATCTTAATGAAAAATCCAGAAACCAGAAATTCTTATCATGGGAAGAAACCGGAAGATAAAAAGAACAGAAAGTCAAGTCTCCTACAATGTATATGACCATATTGATATGACGTGTGCAAGCCTGTTCATACGCTTCACTGGCTTGATGGTAGAACTTCGCAAGTATTGGCACCACATTTGCTAAATCATAAAGGCTGCAGCCAAGTATTTATCAGCAAAGCATGCATAACAGCCAACATAATTCTTGAAAATAACTCAAGAGGTAGTCCAAAATATTATAAAAATGATTTGAAAGCAAGCAGAGCCATCTATTTGGTAAAAATAGCAACTATATGAAATTAATGATATTTCTTTACCTGTTTTGGAAAGCTGCGTAGTTCTCAAACAATACAATGTCAGCATACTTGGGGTCAGCTTGTGCAATCTTCTCCAAAGTCACAAACATAATACTGACCTGTTCAAAGTACCACTTCAACCTTCTGCAAACAACAATCTAAAAATGGCATGCAGTATTTTACCAGTGCATATTCATGGTTTACCATGAATATCAAAGCAATACTTTACTGGTAACTAAAATGAAACACAAATGGCCTCATAGTAGAATGTTTCAAAGAAACAGCAAATTTATCGACTGATAAGCCAGAAAACTCACAATTTTTGTATATGCCTGGTCAACCAAATCTCTGGACTGCCCCTGGATATATTGTTCCATTCGTGTTGCAAGAGTAGCAAATCTTCGTTAACACAACATGAAATAAGTTAAATATAGACACTTACAACACCCACTAAGATGCCAGTCAAAAAATTTGAAAGTTTCATGAACAAAAACAATCATGACAATATTTTGCAAGTGAAGAAATATAGTCCTTAAAAACATGAAAAAGGGATCCAACTTAACTTTTAGTGCTTCCATAGTTTTACTTACCGGTTCATTGACTGACTCGCATTGCTGATAAATAAAACAAATCAAAAGTATACAATCATCTAGTGAAAAAAAATAAATAGGGTTTTCAATCTAGGGATGAAAGGAGAGCAGAAAAAGGGCGACAACTACATATAGGTCATGAAAGCAAATAATTCTATAAACACAGATACATTAAAAGAAGGCAGTGAAATGACATGATCAAGATGGTAACTCTTAGCAGCTCTCATGTTCTTCATTAACAGTTAACACTGTGATGATGCACAATCTTGTTCACTGCATTCTGAGGAATGGTACCAATTATATATTATACATGCATGGAGCATTATACAGAATACTACCAGATCAATATGGCCAGCCAAAAATTTATGTATTAAGCTGTTGTGACTTATTGAACTGATTAATGGTACAAATTAAAGTATAATCTAGAATTTCATGTAACCTGTATAAGATACAAAAGGACTCTTCAAAATAATATTATTAAATCAAATTAAATGAAATGCAAAATTATTTTTTTATAGTATACAATGTCAAAGAAACTGAGAACCTGGGAATAAAGGGCAGAACTCCCATTTGTCTCACATTGCGTTCATTCTTTTCAATCTGATGGCAAGCTTCATCAACATACTGAGATGCAAATGAGAAGGATATCTTATTTATGACTCCTCATAAATAGAATCATAGCATTAGAACCAATACTAACCCTGCTAAACTGCACTGAAATTCGGGATTCCAGGTCACCAAGCAACAGACGCACAAATCCGGCGGTATCAGCCTTCTGACCAGAAAGGTAGCGCTCTGTTGTCCCATGCATTGATATGCAGCACAAAGGATCAATCTTGCATCCCCATTCAATTACTGCATGGAAGTCTTCCTGGATTTCAAGACAAGCAAAAAATGGTAAAGATTTCAAAATCTATCTTCCCTTTGGTAATACATCAGTTGAAATATGTCAACTACTCATTAGTACAGAGTTTCAGTTGGTTCTGGATTTACAAGTCCCATTGAATGCAAAGGAATCAACCAAAAATAAAAGGGAAAATGCAAAAGGCAATTACATTTGGAGAATATCACAGTTGACACAAAACCAAACTAAAAACCATAAAGTTGAATCAACAGACAGGACCTGTTTCACATGTAATAAGCACACACCTTTTATGTTAAGACGTGGTTTCACTTCTCATATTTTTATACTATTGTTCAGAAAAACTAATAATGAGCATTAACATCACGCGAGGAAAATAATAGGCCACTTCTCCTAATTATTTCCATTAAATTGACAAAGATTGTGTGAACAACTGAATGAAGTGAGTCAATTAAGGGGCGTCTAAAAATACCAGCCTCAATGATATATTTATGCCTTTCACATGCAAGTGTTTGTAGCATAAAAAAATTTATGTGCAACAGTCCTTGGGGTGAAGGTTGGAGGGTTATTATCTTGGGTCAGATTGAAATTTTAGAGGATTGCTACAAATGTTGTCTACTGGGTATCCAACAATCAGGTCATGATTCTGAAAGTTTTTGTTGGTGAAACTTTGGTGAGTTTGTCCCTAGGCTAATTTGGATTGCTTTACCAATTGCACCTAGTTATTTGATTGACATATCCTAACACAAGTAGATAATATTTCATCAACATCCAGGCCTCAAATTCATAATAATACCTAAAAATACAAAGGGCGGAGGAATTAAGGTCAAGCAGACTATTGGCAAATTCTCAAACATAAATAAATATATTTAAGACAAAATATATAAGGTCAGGCAGAAATGAATTCCAGATAAGATCTGAGACCCATAAATTGGCATCCATACATGTGATGATATGGTTCATAAGGAGATTAGGGCAGAAGTTTACGTCTATTTTCTTCTTTTAATGATAGATCAAGGGACTATTTGCCTCTTTGTGACGTAGAAATGGGATGAACTCGTGAAATAAGAAATAGCTGGATCTCAGCTAGGAGAAAACAGTTTAATAGCATTGCATGACTAATACTTCAATGACTTAATATGGATATCAATGCATTTAAAATGATCCAGCAATGCACTCTGGTATCATTAAGGAATCATACATGAATTATGATTATGCATTAATCAAGATTCATGGTAAAAAATTTTACCTGGATTCCATCAAGCAACTCTTGAAGGGCTTCATTAAGAGCTATCATATCATCTGATGCATTACCTGATTAAGGGAACAAATTTCAGAAGTGCAGAATGCCAAATATGAAAGTAGAACAAAGTAAGTGAAAAATAAGGAAGAAGAAGATTACTGGTTTTGGCATCATTTCCATGAGCATGGGTAAGATTTTGATTACTATCATTTGCTCCAATGCCATTAGACTCATTTTTAGTAATGTTAGCGGGATCACCAGGTGGTAAAAGCATGGGGATGTCAAAGCACATAAAATGTGCAAAAAAAGAACTCTGCAATGACATCAACAGAAGTGCATGGGGATGTCAAAGCACATAAAATGTGCAAAAAAAGAACTCTGCAATGACATCAACAGAAGTGCTTCCAACTAATCATTTGCTACATTGAATGGTAAAAGTCCATAAATGAATAAAGAGAAAAATATATATATACCTCATCTACAAGAAGAGGAATGAATACTGTAAGCATCTTAGAATAAACTTCAGCAACACTTGAAGTATCTGTACTGTTTGTTGTCTGACTTGAACCTGCAGGAGCTTCAAGTGAAAAGACAGGACTTCTTGTTGTTTTGGTATTGGCACGAAGTTCATTTGCAAATTCCCTGGCCTAAAAGTTAAACAATCAACCACACAATAAAAGTGTGATTCCATATATCTATTTCTCTATAAAAAAGAAGTTCACAACTATCTCTCGTTTGTACAGGAACAACCAACTTCAAGATATTAAAGCTGACAGAAATCTTTTGTCGATGTTTACAGAAGTAAGAGGACAGGTGAGAACTGGCTTTGACTAAGCTGGAAAAGCACCAAACTCAAATGGTTCTAGTCATGTTTTAGAAAATCTTCTGGAGAATACTTAAAAGTTGATTTATGGAAGATGTTTCAGGGCATCTACAATCGAAAAGCTTCCTTGTAAAGCATAGCTCATTCCTTATTAAGTTTATTTCAGAATAAGGAATACTAAAGAACTATACCTTTAGAGCTATCATATCATAATTAATATTTTATTAAAGTTCTCACTCAAAGAGTGAAGACAATCATCAAGGAACCAAATGTGCAGCACATAGATTACTTTTTAAATTTGGTATAAATTTAGTCAAACAAATAATTGTGGCACATGAGAAATTAAACACACACACACACACACAATAAAGAGAGCTTTTTGATGCTTCTGAAGTTTGACTGTGGAAAGGTCTATGACATTGATAATTTAGATTTATTGCTCTTGGAAGTAGATTCATAAACTAGAAAAAGGAACTGTATGTACTATAAAATCATCTATTTTGATCCTCTATGCCTGTAGAAATAGATCATATTTCACCATACTTGTTTGTTGTACTGGTTATCAATACTAAACAGAGAATGCTACACTTGGCTAATTGAATTCACAACCAGGTTTTGGTCAAAGTAGGAGGAGATATAACAGGACTCTTGACTTAACACGTGTAAATGGGCCCATTAGTTTTACTGAATTAGATAGGATAAGTTCTTAAAATTGAAATTGATTCTCTATTTGTTTAAGGGGCTACTAGATAAAAGACAAACTTTGTGATTCTGTTATAATAAATGGGAATTGTGGCCCAAAAAAAAAAAAAAAAAATGGTTCACAACCAGGTTTTGGTCAAAGTAGGAGGAGATATAACAGGACTCTTGACTTAACACGTGTAAATGGGCCCATTAGTTTTACTGAATTAGATAGGATAAGTTCTTAAAATTGAAATTGATTCTCTATTTGTTTAAGGGGCTACTAGACAAAAGACAAACTTTGTGATTCTGTTATAATAAATGGGAAATGTGGCCAAAAAAAAAAAAAAAAAATCACCAGAATTATTAACTATCATACTGATAAATTATAGTTTTTTTTCTTGCCACCCCTTGAAAAATAGCAAAATCACTTGTCACCCATCATTTTTCAATAATACCCTATAACCCCCCTCTTTTATTTTTATTCTACTTGTCACTAGGGCTGTAAACGGGCCGAGCTTGATCGGGCTGAGCCCAGCTCGAATTCGGCTCGAAATAGCCTAGCTCGAGCTCGAGCTCGAAATTAGCTTGAATAAGTTTGCTCGAGCTCGGCTCGATTTTAATTTCGAAAGCTCGAAATTAAGAACTTAATTATAATTTTTAAATCTCAGATTTAGTTTGAAATTAAAAACTTATTTATAAATTAATTTTTTATATTATATATTATATATCAATACTAAATATTAAATATTTTATTTATATATTATAATATTTATTAGTTTTTACTAATTTTATTAAATTTTATTGATTTTTTTAATAATATTTATATTATATATTAATATATTATTTTTAAATTTCGAGCTTTCGAGCTGAGCTCGATCGATCTCGACTCGGCTCGAGCTCGGCTCGAAATTAATTTTGAGCTCGAAATTAAAGCTCGAGCTCGGCTCGAAAGCTCGAAATTCCGAGCCGAACTCGAGCTTTTACCGAGTCGATCTAGAGCTGCTCACGAACAGCTTGATCGTTTGACAGCCCTACTTGTCACCCTCTAAGTTAGTTCTCCCAATCATAGACACAGGACAACATTTATTGTATATTGTTTGATTTGCAAATGGGATGCCAGTACTTGTTTGGGTACAACACAAGTTTTTACCCCTAAGATAAATTAAAATTATAACAATGCCCCCAATTTAAAGACAAATTTGGCCCCAACTTATATTAAAATTTACAATAATGCCCCCAACTTAAAGACAATTTTGCCCCCAACTTATATTAAAATTTATAACAATGCCCCCAACTTAAAGACAATTTTGCCCCCAACTTATATTAAAATTTACAACAATACCCCCAACTTAAAGACAATTTTACCAACTTAAATTAAAAATTATAACAATGGTCCCCAACTTAAAGACAAATTTGCCCCCAACTTATATTAAAATTTACAACAATGCCCTCAACTTAAAAGACAATTTTGCCCCCAACTTATATTAAAAATTACAACAATGCCCCCAACTTAAAGATAATTTTGCCCCCAATTTATATTAAAATTATAACATGCCCCCAATTTAAAGACAATTTTGCCCCCAACTTATATGAAAATTACAACAATGCCCCCAACTTAAAGACATTTTTCACCCCAACTTATATTAAAATAACAACAATGCCCTCAAGTTAAAGACAATTTTGCGCCCAACTTATATTAAAACTCTAAAAATTTTTACTCCAAAACAACATAAGAAAGCACAAGGGTATTACAGTAATTTATAGTTTTTTTGTCCAGTACTCGTGCAAAACAAACGGAGAACAACACAAAAAGTTTTGTGATGTCCATTGAAAGAACAGTACAAATAGTTGTGTTGTCCAACAACCACTTGTACTGTGTTGTATTCTTGTGTTGTTCTTTTTCGCGTATCAAACGGAACCTAAATATTTCTTGAAAACCATTTTAAAAATCATGTAAAAGATAAAAATACCCACTTTATTTTATGGTTGATATCTACCTGTGACTAATAAGCAATTAAGAATATTCTGAAAAGGTTACAAGTAAATTATGATTTTATTAACAGGACTATAAATAAATTTATGTTTATAAACAAAGAAAATATGGGATTAACCTATATTTGTTATTTCATTTTTAATGACATGTATTAAAAAGAATTATTTCTAAGATATTTAAAGTAAAACAAAATAATTAGATTCTGATACCACCTAAAACCCCGAACCTCTCAATAAAATAAAATGGAAAATACATCATAAACTAAATTTGAGTGCATAATATATCCTTTGAGTTGCTAAATTTCACATGAGAATACGAGAAAGAATTAATTGAAAAGTATATGATATATAAAAAGGTAAAAATGGTCACTTTACATATATTATAACAAGAGGTTTTACATCTAACCCATGTTAAAACATAAAAGTTTAGTCCAGGAGTTATAGGGTACTATTGAAAACTGAGGGGGTGATAAGTGATTTCGCAATTTTTCAAGGGGAAGCAAGTAAAAAAAACTCTAAATTATATATTACATATTTGGGGGTGCCCTCCATGATACCTTGTACCTTGGTATCCTTGGCACCTGTAGCACCACCACCTTGCACCTACAAAAATACTACCAAGCACCTACAACAACCCTTGGTTGCACCTATAAGGCAAAGTGCCTTGCTATATGTAGCAAGGTATCTTAGAATTAACCCATATTTGGGATTAAAATTGAAGGATGGGAGGTTTGCAAAGGTGGAATGGTAGACATTACTAGAGAAAGGGCCTCCTGTGGAGAAGAATAGGTACACAAACTGATGGAATACTCTGTTTAAATGAAACATGATTCTTCGTGACCTTTGAATAAATGTTGGGCCTCCTGTACCAGAATTATAAAAATCATATGAAGAAATGAACCAAAAATGAACAGAAATGCTAATGATTGTTCTTTTCATCTACTGGAACATTTGGTACAAGGTTTACCATCGAATTTTCTAAAAGCAACAAAGTCTAGAAGAACTCATCCTTACCACAAACATTTGGAATAAGATCAACTATTGAATTTTCTAAAACCAAGCAAGACTAAAAGAGCCCATCCTCACTAGGGTTTAGCTCAATCTAATTAATTGTTTTTTTTTTTTTTTTTTTTTTGGGGTCGTATGAGCTAGACGGTCAGCGACCATCAGCTAAGTCGGACCCTGGGCGTGCACGCGACCTGGGTTCGAATTCTGGCTGGCACTGGGAAGTTGCCATCCGTAGACTGGGCATCCCACGTGGGCACAGGCATTCGCCACAGATCTCGGCCCTCAGCGTGACCTCGAACCCGGGTGGGTTGCGAGACACGGGACCAGTTTGGCATCCATGAAACACAAACACCAAGTACCATCATTTGGATATAAAAAAAGAAAAAGAAAAAAAATAGAGGTATATGAATTCAGTTTTGTGCACTTGGACATGATTTGATTTAAGTTTAAGATAGAAAACTAAACCTAAGCCTACATGAAAGCCTGAAATTGTGTGACCAAAACTGAATATTTTTTGTTGTCTTTCTATGATAGCCTCCCTTCTCCATTCTTATTTCATCTAAAAACTTAGATACCTCTTTCAGAAGCCAAATAAATAACCACTGAGTTAAATTGTTGATAAAGCAACTGGGTGCTAATTTCTTCAGAAATCTTCAATCTATAGATTCCATAATTGGCATTTTAATCAAACTGGTATTTCTTTGACCTTCTTAAGCTTTTCTTAACTAATGGGAAATAAAGAGAAACAGAATTATTATGAGGTACATATTATAAGCTGATGCAAGAAAAAGTGCTAACAGATATGATATTACTCAAAAAAAAAAAAAAAAAGAAGAAAAAAAGAAGAAGAGTATTTCATCCTCGAACCTCTCGTCGAAGTAACAGGTTAAGGGAATGACAATAAGCTTTCCTCAAAGGACCCAAGCAACCTTTGTCAAGACCCTGACAATTTCCATCTCAGGATCAAAATTAATTGAGATGAGATGACATAATAAAGCAACCATTATAATTATGCCCAAAATTTATTATATATATATACATATATTATGTTGAACCTTCAAGTGCTGCAGGAGTCTTGCATAAGATCTATAATTATATCTCAGATCTGAATGATCGGGCCTCTTCAATTGTCCTCGCTGCATGCATCAATCAATGAGGACCTTGAGAATTTATACTGTAGCAAACTCCAATTTTTTCTGTACAACAATAAGAAAACAATTGAACTCAACTTACCTGGGAGAAGTTGTTCTTGTCACTGATCATTAAATCCACCAAACTGGCAAAGTAATTTCGTAAGAACTCTGATGCTCGCCTCAAAAATGTGCTTTTCAATATTTTTAATTCCGCACGCTTTTCCTTAACCTGGATAGATTTAGTTCAAACAATGCTTAACAAGACTAGATTCAATCAAGAAAACAAATAGGAGTGACCTAGTTGATAACAAGTATGTAAGGTTGACTTTAAGAAAGATAAGAAAGCATATATAGCGAAACCAGCTGTAATTTTATTCACCATTTAACAATCTCAAGCTAAAAAGAGAAGCCCTATTTATATAGGATTGAAATGCCTCGTGTCAATTCTCCATTTTGGCAAAATATAATGGTCAATGGACACAACATGTAAATGAATGGATGATGAATAGAAGTTCTAGAGTATAGATGTCCACTTAATGCTCCTTAGTATTTACATACACTGTCATGAGAGTCTTGCATGCAGATATTACACAAATGTGAACTATTTTACATATTAAAAGCAGGTAAAGTGGGTTTGTCATAAACCATAATGGAGGATAGACAAACACATCTTACTATAAACTTATGTACTAAATTTTTCATTAAAATTTGAGATCAGAAGTTCCTCCACCTACAGTCTCTCATAAACAAAAGGACATATCTAAAAAGCTAGTAATAGTTATAATGACAAATAAATTATAACAGTTAAAGAACATTTCCATTCAGCAACTACTATCAGCTATTTTGGAATCATTAAGATGTGTCTTTCATAGTTGTAATTGATTTTGCAACAAGGAAGATTTGTGAGACTTGTACTGAACTGGAACAACACCTAATGCATTTCAAGGGAATCTGCCAATCCATCCTCTGAGAGTAAATTTTTAGAAATCTTGAACAGGGAAGTCTACATTGTTCGTTTAAGGATAAGGAGAAAAATATGAAATGGCTTAGTGTTATGCTAATGGTGTATGCAATATTATACCTAAAGAAAGCAGGTGCAAACTTCATAGAAGATATCAATTTTATCTCTTTGATTGACATTCCTGACAAAACCTACTTGGAATCATTGTTCTCATCACTCCGCTGATTATTAGAAATCATAAAATGTGATTTATCATCGACTAATCATCTAAAACCAATGTAATGCTTTCTATGGTTTCCATGTCCATAAATAACATGTACACATTTTATGCTCCTTCCTTAAGATCTATCTAACAAACAATAAGCATTCTCCAAGTTGTTTTAGCTGTTAAAACAATAGTTCAAAATTGACCAGATCAACTAGATATTTTATTTTCTAGACTCCTAGAACAAAATCTGAAGATTCAAATGAAAAAAACAACTTCACAATAATAAATCTCAATAAATAAAATAAAGATTTCCATTTAATTTCAAAATGGTCATGCAAAGGTTCAAGTTATGATGACAGCATTAAGCGTTTTTCACAGAAAAAAAGGCAAGTTATTTTTATCCAATCTTTGATATTGGAATAATATCAAATGATCGGTCAAACATGGGGTCTGATCATATCAAGTATACCTTGATGGTTTACAGGAAACCTATAAAAGTTTTTTCCCGCATCAGAACAGTCATAGAAATTAAGTTCTCTGTATACTGAATCTTTAGAATGCCTATTATCTCTCCTTCAGTCGAAAGTCTCTCGATTCACTTCATTTCTATTCAGTTCTTAAGAAAAACAGCTTCCAGTGATGCCCTCTTTACTATCATAAGTTCCTAACATCTTCTTAACTTCTTAAAACAAGTGAACCAGGTTGTAAGGAGTTTAACAGAACCTTCCATCCATTTATAGTCAATCTATTATGTATGCACTACTCTCCTACAGTTTGTATTACTATACCAATCAGAGTACGTGGACTAAAAAAAAATGAAATATTTCCAAAGCTTTCTCCTAAGAAAAGAAAGGCACTTAAAAAGGGCAGCCCGGTGCTACAAAGCTCCCACATTGTCGGGGTCCGGGGAAGGGTCGGACCACTTATCTACTAAAATACTAAAGAAGGAAAGGACTTACTGCTCGCATGTTGGTGTAACGCTGATCCAAGTTTTGCCCTTCAAGACCATTTATGGCCCTAGACAACCACTCACATGCTTCGATGTTTTTGACCATGTGCACCTCACCAAATGAACCATCTGTCAGACATTCTGCAATCTGGTAGCAAATGATGGAAGTACTGCTAAATGATCCAGAAATTCTAGAGAGAATTTTTTAAAGATTGGTTCATCAAAAGCGTTATAAGTGCAGTTCATAAGGAATTCAACTTTGTTAATTACTGACCTCATTAGGAATGTGCAAGCGTTCAAGTAGCCTATCAAGCTCCTCTGTTAATAATTTGTTATTCACCGTTTGCAATTCCAAAGTATTGTTGCGAGACTCTATCTGCAAGATATGATTAGAAGGCATGGACAAATGTGATCAGGATAAAGGAAACAAATTTAGCAAATCATATCAAGGCACAACACAATCTGGAAAGCTCAAGCTTCCAGTGATGCCAAAACATAAGTTGTGTTTGGTTGAGGAATAAGTTTATCCCAACTTATTCCAGTCTCTCCAGCCAAATGTCATTAACTCTTTTTATAAAATTTAATTAATTAAATATACTGTTAATTAATATTTAAAACTAGTAATTATTAATAAACATCAAACATTAATTAGTAAAAATATAATTTTAATCAACTATGACAGGTCAAACTTAAAAAAATGTCTCTTGATTGTTGCTTGGATTTTGAAGAAATCTGTAATGACTACCATTGGTCTTTGGGTGAATATTGGTCTTAGCCATCAGAGCTATAGTGTATCCTTGTATACATGTAGTGACCTTATGCCATCTACCATAACTATGGTTTAAGTTGGAAAATTGAGTATGTGATTCTTTATGTTTACACTCCAATTTAGATGTGATATATGCAAGTATAATCACAATAAAATGCTAGTATTTTGACAACTACATAGATAAACTATAATGACAAGGGACAATATGTTTAAAAGATTATCATGAAAGTTTCACAGCATAAAAATAATAATAATAAAAAAAAATCTTGCAAAGTCTTCATGCACATATTTTAATGCTAATTAGGCATGACATTAGAGTTTGAGAATCTAGCGAAAATACCGATTCAATATCCTCCCTCATATGTCTGAGCTTAACATTGAAAATGCCTAGCCACTCATCAATGTCATCCACACACAATGTTGCATCTTCTAATCCACGCAGCACCTGTATGGATTAAATCTTCAATAAAAAAAAAAGCTGAACCAAAAGATTTTCTGACGAATTAGAAATATAATACAAAGGCTATAATGTAAATAATTTCAAAGTTATTTGGAGATGAAAATTGAGGTGAAAAGAACAATTGGTGCACTGATGATGAGCAAAAAGCATAGCATCTCTGCTATATTGGATAATCTAAAAGAACAGAACTCAGACAAGGAGTTTTATCTTCAGTATTAATGATCATAAAAGGGGAGAAAAATGCAGACATAGATAAGATTCAAACCAGGAGTACCTCTTCTATAAGGGGTTCACTCTCCAAAAGGGCATGGACATTTGCTGCTTCTAAAGCAAGAAATTCCCTCTTCAACCTTTCTGAAAAGGCCTCTGCTTCACCAATTCCCATCAAATATCTGCATCAGAATCACATGCATTATTCATACAACAAAGCAACAAGAAACAAAGATTAAACTATAAGTCACTCAGGAATAGGTGGCATAAATGAGTTTTAAATTAAATAGCTTGATTTAGTAACAAGAGAATAAGACATACGTTCCAAGAAGAGCCTCCATATCTTCCTCTTCAGCTTGAGAAACTAGGTCCTTTTCAACAGTAACTGTAGAATTATTCTCTGTCATAACTGAATCATCTGGTCCATCTTCTGCATTAACTTGCTTAGACATTGCTGGGGTGTTCTCCTGAACAAGATTATAAGGTAGAGTTATCCATACAAGATTGTTTTAAAATCTGCACAAAAGGACCATTCCTAGAAACAGAAATATTAATATGATCACTATCTTTCTTTGGTATTCAAACAACAGAAGAATCACACTAAAATAATAATAAATAAATAAACATTGAGCATTCAGACTGTTGGAGCTTTTTCCCTTACTTCGGCGTACATAGTTTATTTATTGGATCAAAATACTAAGATTTCAGTAATTACTGTATAAGCAATGCCCCAAAACTAATTATATTCTGTAACGAAATGTACAATGCCAGATTGAAGTTAATCTGGAATAATCCATGATACATTATGTCAGATATACAAACCAAACCTCATTATAAGCATCAACTGCATTGTAGGGATCTGTTTAATTAACTTTCTATAAATGAATTTATTCTCCCAAAGAAAGATAATGATTACTCTGATCATGTTTGAACCAATGACCATGATGCTTATTAACCTGGGATTTAAGAAAAGATCCTTTGGGTAGGAACTTTCTGCAAACCTATGAAAAGTATAGCATAGTTTTGTATGAAACAAATTACTGGAAACCCCTAAGAAATGATGCATTGATTCCAATGTTAGATTCTCCAATTCACCTTCATATCAATTAATCTAACTCAGAAGATAGATTGAACTCTACAATTACAAGAAAAAAGAAAATATGGATGTTCTTCGGCATTGCAATTGGAATATGCTTAACTTGTTCGTGATTGTTTACTATGAAGAATGAAAATGCATTTTTTGTTGTTTATGACCAAGGTAAGAATTGATTAATTTATGAGGGCTATAAACCAAAACAAGATCATAGAAGAAGTTTATAAAAAAGTGCAAAACTTTTCTAAGACTATGATGAAGTCTGACTTCTTCTATAGTGGAAAAAAGATCATCTGCCATTAATTTCACTGAAGAGTGAATTTAGCAATTTTTTGTAACCAGAGTTTATCAACCTCATTTCTAATCTACAACTTTAGTTTTCCATGGGATGAAGTTGATCTGAAAGTCATGGAAGTAGAGATCCCTCAACACTTGTGTTGAACCAGGTCCTGGTCATTTTCTTGCTCCCAGCACCAGTTTGAACTTTATACAATGCATCATTAGAATGTAGATCACTCTCGAAAGTATGAAAATCATTGGAAGAAATGAATGGACAAAAAAGGTTCAAGATCTAAATACACTGATGCCAACTTCTTGGCTTATTCATAATTTGATAGTTGGCAACTGCAATTATATATGGTAACAAATCAATCAGAGAGATGGAATATATCTTCTACAGTTACCATATGAGTAATAAATGAGAAAAACTGAAAAAATAAGAATTTTGAAAGATGAAGAAAAAGAGAATAATACCAATACTATAATCAGACCTTGGTTGTAGAGTACAATTATTATGCTTCTAAAAGTAGAAAAATGAAAAAAAAAAAAAAAATTGAAAATCATTCATTGTATATTGTCTACCATGCAGACAAAGTCACAACCATAAAAATCCTTGCCAAACTTAGTAGGATTGCTAAATAAGTAGCTCAAAAGCACCTTTGCCCAAATGGCCATCTCCACGACATCTACACCCACAACCTTTGGGAGACGACCTATGATCTCCTTGAAAAGGTTTAAAATGCAAAGTAGAAGTCGGTTCCTGACAGGGGAAACTGAAAATATCAAGAAAATCATGAAAAAAATAAAAATACTATCGAGTTTTTGATTCTATGTTTTTAATTGTACATTTGATTTACTTTTTTTATGAAAAATAAGAGGAGTTATAAAAAAATATATCACTAAAAACTTGCATATGAAGCTTGAGAAGAAATATATTTGCCAAAGAAAATTACCTGTCATCTTTATTACGCATCGTCCATTGAGGAGGAGCAACACTTTGGCTTCGCAGATTATCAAATCCCTAACAGCAGCATTTTACATAAAATGAAAAATATAAATTAAATGGCATTGTCAATAGAAAAAATCAAATAGGACGACATAGGTCTTAGATTTAGTTTGGTTTTTAATAAGCTAAACAAAACCAGTATATATTCAAACTGGAATGAAGCAGACAGAGAAAAAAAGGTCTTACCAAAGTAAAAGTACAGCCACTGGGGTCATTTTGTATAACCTCAACTTTAGAAAGATGCTTTAGCTTGTAAAGTTTTGCAGGCTGCAAACACATTAAAGCTTAGTATATATAATAAAAGGCAAAACAAAAAACAGTGCATATCCACATAATGATCCTGAATTTCAATTAGTGAAAGCAAACTTCATTGAATAAATCAATTAGATGTCAGCAGTTAGGCCCTGATGAATGAAGAGTAAAAAAATTAATGGTTACTCTATTATAGTACATAGGAAGCTCCTGATTAGGTTCAAAAATTTTGGGGGAAATATAACTATATAAGCTCCTAATTATTCAGTAAGACATAAAAACAAAAGAGTAGAGGTTATGAGCCTGGTTAAATTGGCATTATACTGCAAGGCAGAGTGAACACAGAGGGACTGCTTTTTTATGGAAATATGAACAATAGCCTGAACTATAGTTATATCCATAATAAATTCACAACAGGATCTCTGAAGTGGTGCAAGTTCATTACCAGTGAAATTCTTTATAACATAAAGCTTTGTTCCACAAAACCAGAAATTCTACAACTTCTGCACAAACAACCCAAATCAAGCACCATATTATTACCTCAAGAACTCCTCCTGTAGAGTACTTCAAGACACGAAGTAGAGCTTTAGTCCTCTGTCCTTTGGATTTGGCTGCATTAAGGGGTAAGAGTTGCATACTATGTCAAGAATGCACAAAAATAAAACCAGAAAGTTCCTGCAGTATGTCTTTATGCAGAATATGCTAGTACTTAATAGATCGAATGAGGATAAATTAAATATATTTCTACAAAAAGCATAGAAGAAGAAATGTGTCATTGCACTTCAATTTTATATCAGTATTCCTCTTAAAGCAAGATATGACTTGTGCACAGATCTTCTAAAACCATTATTAAATCTTAAGTGCATATAGCAATTACTAGGACCATACAGAGCCTCATGTGAATACACTTCTATAAGGCATCTTAATGGAAACAGAACTATGGTGGATTCAAAGACTAGACGAATTGCAAAGCTCATCTTTCTAGAAAGCAGATCCTTGAAATGAACTGTTGAGTTCAGTTCAGCCTAACAAAACTTCAATCACCATGATGAACTAATCAAGAATAAAACTTCACAGAGAATTCATATAGCTGACCCCATCTAGTATGGGATTAAGGCTTAGTTGTTGTTGTTGTTGTTGTTGCTGTTGTTCAAAAGCAACTTTCAAGCATATGAAACTAGTGGAGTATATCAAGCGCACAACTATAGAGAATTAACACTTCAAGGCTAAAGAAATGATGATAATGAAAAGAAATAAGCCTTTTTAGGCAAATGAGTCAACTCATAAATTTCCTAGCAGATTTTATACACAAATACACATAATAGGTCCTGAGTATAGTTAGCCTGTATAGTTAGGCTCTGGTCAAACGAGCAGAATATTCATTGAAAGGACCCAATAAAACTGAGTACAATAAATAAATATATAAATAAATAAATTATATAACCTAATCCATAAATAATTTATGCCCAATAAAATTTTGGCACCCCAAATTTTTTTGTAATTGGATATGCCCAAGTGATGTATTTTAATTTTTAAGTATAATATTTTACCTATCATTGCTGTTCAAAACACACATAGACACACATGGGCACGCGCTGGTAAAGCTACAAAAGGGAAGAACTTTGGCGTACAATGGCATATGAGATGCATACACCAATCTTACATTATTAAACTTACGGTTGAGAGCTTCTCTTTTCATGAGCAAAATAAGCAAACACTACATGCTAACAATGTTCCCGGAGTTCCAAAGTCTCCTAAAAACTCTGATCTTCAGATGTTGAAAATTGAGAACACTTCAAGGGAAGATGATTCTTTCATGTTAGAAACACATTGGAAAACCATCAAATGAATCGCCTTCTCAGTTACCACGTTTAGCCAAGCAAACATCGTAAAAAGAAAATTAGAGAGAGAGAGAGATCAGAGATCAAAGGAATACTGGAGATTGCGAGGACACGGGGCTTGGCCATTTGGCGGCCAAGCTTTCCAGACTTGCCCCAGACGCCGTGGCTCTTTGCGACGCGGATGGAAAGCACAACCTTGTGCTTTCCACCGGCGCTGCTGCCGTCGACGGCAGCCTGGCACGCTCGCCGGAGCTCCATATCGTCCGCGCTCGACTTCGCCATTGTTCTCTCTTCCCGGCATTCGCAACGAATGCTTCGAAGCGGAGGGAGGCTTTGAAGCCAGCGGCGATATCGGTTTGGATTACAGATCTCGAGGTGATCGTGTGGCCTGGATATGATAATCCTTTATGAAATATAGACGTTGGCGGTGATTCACACTCGTTGGTTGGACCGGGCCCTCAGGAGTCCGTTGTATGATCCTCAAGCACTGCAGCGGCACGTGTACTTATGGAATAATTACCTCTAAAATTCACTTTCTTTAATAAATGAGTTTTTACTCACAACCCTTCAAAAATAAAAAAATCACTTATCACTCTTTCATTTTTGAATAATATCTCATTACCCTCTATTTTGTTTTTATTTTATTTGCTACTCTCTAAATCAAACTCTTATATTTTAATCTGAGTTAGATACAAAACTTCATGTTACAATGCATGTAAAATGATAATTTTAACCTTTTTATATAGGTTAATACCTTATTTTATTTTTTTTTATTTTTTTAATGCATATTATTAAAATTTTAATAAAAAAGATTAATTTCATATTTTATTTATTTATAAATTAAATAAATTTATTTGTAGTCCTCTTAATAAAATCATACTTTACTTATAACCATTTTCAAAATATTTTTAATTACTTATTAGTCATAAATAAATATCAACCATGAAAAGAAGAGCATAGTTTTATCTTTTACTTAGTTTTTTAAATGGGTTTTAAAAAATATTTAGAGCTTTTGGTTTAAAAACAAAATCAAGAGGTGATTAATAGAATAAAAATAAAATAAAGGATTGTAAGGCATTATTGAAAAATGAGGAAGTGACAAAAAATTTAATATTTTTCGGACAAGTAAAAACCTCTTAATAAATTCAATAATCTGCACTGAAAATTCAAGGACTCACATTCTAATGGTTGTTTAAATTTCCCCATTTAAAGCAAAATAAAATACCACTGTTTTAGGAATTTTCTGAGAGCTTTTATCTACAAACATAGGTGGAATCCAGTAAAAAAAAAAATGAGAACATTATAAAGGATATTTATTTTATTTACATCATTTTTTGGCCAAAGGAAAGTAGGCACAAGTATTAAAAATTTATAAGAACTTTTATATATTATTAGATTTTTTTTTTCTTCTTATCAAAATACCCATTTGATACTCTCCTCACTCTTTGTTGTCCATTTGAGTTCCTTTTCAAGTTCACAAGAGAGTTCTAGAAAGAGCAGAGTGATACTTCTTGACATCTCAACTTAAATGGCGCATCATAACCAAACAAAGGTAACAATATCACTAATACATTGGCAAGCTGAGCTTTGAATACAATTTAGAGAAGTGAATTTCAGTTTCAAGAAGCCATTAAGTTAGAGAATAACATCACTGGAGCTATGGTTGATCTTGCAAGCTGTCTACATGTGGCCAGTCTGAAAAGCATTGCAGTTTTACTGGAGCATTGTACTAGGTTGAAGATGGCCAGGAACCTAAATTCAACGAGTGAAAAGTAAGACTATCAGTGAAATCACAGAAATTAAACAGAACATTGAGAAATTTTCTTTCAATTTAAAACAGAACCCGGCAAGTATTATGAATTATTTCCCTAGAACATCTTATGAAAACTCTAATGATATTACAAATGTATGGAGAGTGATGTATCGTACGAAAAAAAATCAATTGGCTTACTTCGTCGTATGTACTTCAGTGCTTGAATTGATTCAACAAAATCTTACCTTGCTTTTAAGCTCTCAAGAATGTAAACAAACTTCTACACACCTCTATTCAATTCAGTTGGATGAAACTGGAAAAAAAAAAAAACAAACGCTGATCTAATTGATTCCCTTACCTGACTCATTAGATTCTGAAAGTCAGAAGTTATAATCATCCTATTCACAGCAAAGACTGATGAACAAATTTTATGTGACACTGTTACAATAATAAGCATAAAAAGATTTGCTACCTTGTAGTGAAGATAGAAGACTGCTCCATAATAGTCCAAAGTGAAAGGTAACGCCTATCTACTTCAGATTCACAAGTCTAAAATTATGCGAATTGTATACTTTTATGATTACACTCAGTATTTATGATGTCGTGAATAAACCTAATGCACAACTCTGAAAATATTAAAACATATCAAAGTTGTAATGCGCCACATTGCTTGATCTATCTATGATAATTAATGCTTGCAACACAGCTCAGTTTCGAACAAGGCATCAGTTAGGCATCAACTAATCTTAAGTGTGATTGTGTATACCTGGCTATGAGTTGGAATCTACCATATTGACACTAATTTTAATATCCTCTCCAGAACAAGTCTCTGCTGGCAACCTAAAGCTTAAACAAAACATTGCCTGCAAGAAGGAGAAAAGAAGTCAAGCCAGTTATTTAATTGCATCAAAAACTATTCAAAAATGAAAGCTTCTGGATCTTTTTACGAAGTTCTAGCCAATCAGTACTTAAAAGCTTCACAAAGAAATGACCAACAAGCAAACTTGTCATTGACTTGACTGTCTCTTGGACCAGCAAACCGGATAATGCTATTGAACTAGTGGTGCAAAAGAACCCCACATTATAAGGTGCTTTTTGTAATGCTTTTTTCATCTGGACTTTGCAAATCCACCGATAATGATAAGGATGCTGCTATGATTGATGACAACAATTGCTCCTTGGTTTACTTTTCAACCATGATAAGACCCAGACTAAAATAATAATCAAGTACACAGATACCTTGTTAGGAGCAACATCACGAACTCTATGAAAAATTGGGTCATCAATCTTTGCATTTAACATAGACTCAGCCTCCTGAAGAGGAAATCAGCAGTCAATTATAAGTATATGTCTAGCAATGGAAGATTAAACCAGTCAAAAGCTAATCTTTAAATTGGTAATACTTGTGTATTTGCTGATTTTTGGCTTTGTATTAAAATGGAAGCATACAAGAAAATTTAAGTGGGCAGAAACATTAAAATCTGGTAATAAAAAAGACCTTTTTGGTGGACAGCAACCAAGTCTGTCCAAGTTGTATAGCACATATATAAAGAAAATTCATATTACCTTACCATATAACAAGAGAAAAGTCGCACTCATGCCCATTAATAGGAATCCAATTTTGCAGATGTACTACAGTTTGGGCATAGTGAATGTCTTTGTTTAATTCAATACTGCCTTGAAGTCTTAAAAGAGCTATAAACTGTGTTGACAAGAAACGAAATGTCTCTCTGTATTAACTGAGAAGCAACATGCTTCACATAAAGATTACACTCTGCCTTCTGCAGAGGTGTCTGGTCTACTGATTCTTTCATGTGAAATGAATTATTTCAACAGAAATCAAGTTCATTTTTAAACATTAATCACACATTAAGTGACCAGCCTAGTTGCTTCAGGCAGTCAAGAGTCACCCAATTGATAGGTTCTCAATAATAAAGAAGACTTCAATGTTACTACATATAAAGCACAGATGGTGTTCAAAAAAATCCAGGAAGGAGCCAAGACCAAATAGTTATTGAACAACAGTTTTTAATTCCTTTCAATTAAAATTCAATGTAAATAAAAACTAAACTATATCGAGAAACAAACGATTATTATGTCTTGACCACAGACAATGAGAACTACAAAAACTTTACCCAATGTGAAATCTGAAACCACCTGTCAAGCTAAGGCTTTAAGGACAAACGAAACTGACAAGCCATTGAATTACATGAACGGTCTCCCATAATACATTCTACAAGAAGGTTCAATATTTCAAATTAATTTCCCATTTTAAAGTCCATTACATCTATTATGATAATGGTGTAAGAAAGAAGCCCAAGTCAATGTTATCACTAATCACAAAATAAAAGGACCAAAAATACATCAGAGCATGTTAAACTCACTGCTATTATCAACTCTTTGGTTTCATTTGACCGCATGAAGCAATAGCAGTGTATCCATGGTAACAGTCCTTTGCAGTAGTTCTTTTGCAGAAGGCCCCTAAAAACATCTGCATAGGAAGTAATTAAAAGTCAATTGAAAAGATAATCTATAACAATGTGTACAAGTTGTCAAGAAACTGATGCACAAGAAGGCAATAAGTGAAGATTGTAATGTAAGAGAGAGTATCAGTGTGTACATCCAACATTTCTAAATGAGAACATTGACCTTCAAAAACTCAAACTATGAACAATCTCCTACTTGGTGATTAACGCATATCCAACTTGTTAACAGCAAATTCAGCTGGCATACCCTCAAGAATCAGAGGTTGCAATAAAGCTATTCATGGTTAAGTAGCCTCAATCTCAGTAGCTATATCAAGTTCAATTGGCATACAAAGTTGTAAATTCAAGCATCAGAAGAACTGAGGTTGAATTATGAATTATCACTGACAAATGAGAAAATGCAAAAGTTCACAAAAAATATTAACTGTTGTTTAATTGTGTGTCAGCCACATATTAAAGTGTATAGAGTCATCTATTCATCAGCAGCTTTGACAAAATAATGGGGCTTCTAGGTATATGAAATATGCGAGGAGGCATAATTGCATAACTGCAAATCCAACCTTCCACTTTATTGAAAAAAAAAAGGGCTGTGTTAAAGAAATTTCAGTACCAAATTTTAGAGTGCTCGCTGCATAAATACCTACCAAGAAATTGCAGGGCAGAAGCAGGAAGATTCATAATCACATGATCTACATGCTCCCACACATTTGCAGATGATGCTTTGATGGCTCTCATTCTTTTTTTGGCATGTCCATTCGACTTGTTGATTGTTGTCACTTCACAATCTTTCACAACTTGATCTTCTGCAAAACACAAAATGGTAAAAAATAAACTCTTCATGACTAGAAAAACATCCATAGGTTAAATTTAAATACCCTGAATTGTGTACACCCACAATGCTTGGTAAAGAAATAGTTACTTTACTCAGGGAACATTTTGAAACTAAGCAAGATAGCAGACAGAGACTTCTCAAAGGCATGTATGAGGTTATTCATGACATGCATATCGTGTCTTTGCAATGCACCTTTTGTTAAAGACCCAAAAGAAACAGAGAAAACCTACTGCAGGGAGAGAAATGTATTCGCACACTAATCCTATGACACAAGGATCCTGCTTTGTTTGGGCTTTGACACCCTTCTCTTCCAAGCAAACAAAGAATCACAAAAATCCTAGAAATTAAAGCACTTCAAAATCTCATTCACGATTATCTGGTTGTCTGAATCCATAAAGTGTCTCATGCATATTGTTCCGCAGCCAATGTTCCCTTTAAAAAATTTGTCATTCCCTGGATAGAATTTATACTCACAGCCAACTTTATAATATCTAAATGAATTAATACATCTCCCATCAATTCATAAAATTTACTATTCAATAGAGTTAATTTACCTTTACAATTTTCTGATCGTCTTTTAACAGAAGCATGGATGGTATTGGATGAACAACTAGGGCCTTTTTGATCATATATTCCCTTGTCATGATATTCCTCGGTAGCAGCTGCAAGTATGCAATTGTTAGAGAAGTTACATACTTTGTAAGAGGGAACGATGCATTCGCAGGACTATATCCCACATGATACCTCTCAGCTTCCCATCCTCATTGTTTACTTCTTCATTAACAGCCATAATGTCCGTTTCAAGACCTCCAGAAACAGAAAACTTGCCTTCTGGTTTAGTCTCCTGAGTAGGCACTGCCATCAAGTGGCGCATAAATGTTCTAGCATCCATGTTATAAGTATAAACATGATCTTCAACCCTATTAATTCTTGCATTTGATCTCAAAAAGTGAACACTATCAGGATTTAGATCATTTGCATATACTACACATCCTTTCTGTGCTGCAGGAATTGTAAAGGGACCGATACCGGCAAACATGTCACAGACAATTTCTCCTGTATTAAACAGTGAAACCAATCGGATATGTTCATGTTCAAGTCTGGAGTTCCAGTAGACTGAGCTGTAGTCGAGTTTAAATGTGGCACCGTACTGCTTAACTTCTGTGATCATGTTTTCTTCACCAACTAGAATTTCGAATTTGGGTACTCGAAACTCATTGGTTATGGTTCCCACTTTATTCACCACAGTTTTGATTCTTGGTTGATTTTTCTGCATGAGAGATGCAACAAAGGGATAAAATGTTCAGGGACTCTCCAAACAAGAATGACCATAATCCAACAAAAATGCAAAAGATATAAAAAAATGTATTGCATGAGAGCACCAATAGCAGTCTTAAACTTGTTTAAGAATGATCATAATCCAACAAAAATTAATACTCACAGCAAACTTTGTAATATATGTATTTCTAGATTTGAAGGGGGAAAAAAAACATCCTAATGTGGAACCCCAAATGAAATATATTATGAACTTTGAGAAAGAGGCTTACATCATAAATAACCTTCGCAATGACATTCTTGTAAGGTAGTAGTTCTTCAGTTATATTCAAGTGAGCAATATGGCCTGAAGACACCAAAGATCTTGTCAATAGGAATTTATGTTAAATTGTACAAAAACTGCAAGCAACAATGATAAAGCTAACACACTGATAAAGAAATAAAGGCTAAAATTACTATGAAAAGGCAACATTAACCTAACAGATACTTAACTATTGTTTCAAATGATGAAGGGATCTCCACACCAGCTGGCAGAATTTGCTTCAAAATATGGTCTAGGAACAAAAGAAGGCGGAAGCAATGTCAATATTTAACCAAGGGATAATGAAACTAAATTACATTCCAATATGATCCTTTTACTTGCTAAAACCAAATAATTGTACATTACAAAAGCATCAGATATGGAGAAAAAACAAAAGAACAAACCATTTTTGCAATATTTAAGAAGAAATAAACTTTACATTAACAAATTCATATAACCAGATATACTAATAGGAATTGTTGCATTGATTGGACATGAACTATAAAATGAAACAAAAAGTTTAATATTTATTTACTTAATTTATTTATTTTTTATTTTACAATAAACGCATTTTACAGAAAGCTTGATAAAGTATCTTGTAGATATATCTTACCGCATATTTCTTGGACAACTTAAACACCTATATATTCAAGACATGATCCTTCATATGGTCTCAACAGCACACAAAACTCAAACATTCTTTCATCTTACTTAACAGATAATCAATTAGAGTTTTCCTTATAGAACTTCATTGCAATTTGTCATTCATCATCAGGTTAACCTTCCTATCAATCAATATGTGGCTAATTTCACATAACTCAAGGGTTCTTTTGTTGCCCAATGCAGTTGCTCATCAACTATTATTCAAGGTTGTCCGAAGCACATTTGACCAATCTAAAACACAGTCCCTATATCGCTAACAACCAAATTTTTCCCAACAGCAATAAGGAGCTCAGCCGATTGAGCAGCTCTTGCATCAGAAGAAAAACATCCGATTCTATGCAACCCCCTCAGTGCCAGCTGCAACCTCAACTACAATTTACAATCCTCTCCACACTCTACCGCATGTCATTCACTAGATTCATCTCGATCAAACCTGTATTTAGTTTGAATTCATCTCCAATCCACTAGGAAAAAATTGGCCCAATTGGTACCAACTTTAGCTGACCCACAAAGTTTGGGCTTAGGAAAAGTTAAAACCATGGATCCAACGAGCAAATCTGGCCCAAATGCTCATCTCCTAGACCTGCAATAGCTAGGCATAAGGGCTTAATTGATGTTAGGCCATTCTGGGAATTTTTTTAGAAGATGGTATGGCTTTCATTACTTTAAAAGTTTAGTTAGGCTCAAGCAGTACATTACCTAAGCCTATTCAGCCTCTTGACAGGCTTGATTTTGGATCACACTAAATCTGAGCAACATGACAAAATCACATGGCTATACAACACAATCAATGTCCTGTATATATTATCATATGTAGAGTGTAGACGTAATTACATCATCAAATTTAAGAAATAATAAAAGTTGTAGCACAAAGAAATATGTTAAAATCCTATTCCAGTAGACTAAGACAAACAAAAGGAATTCACATTGCACTGACCTGCACCCCAATAGGAATACCCAAGAGTCAATGAATGGGGAACTACTTCAATCTTGCATAACAACTTTAAAGCATCAAGTGTTTGAGCTGGAATCTCCAATAACTCTGTTTCATCAATGAAATGTCTTCAAAAGTGAAAAAAAAGACAAAGAATGAAACTGCTAAGAATTCTGCCAAAGAATATCACAAAAAGAAAAAAAGGAAAAACAGTAGCCATGAAACAGAAAAAACCATCCTATACTTTTGTTCTTTCATAAATGTGGTGACATTACAAATGCTTGTAAAATATAAGAAAGAAATCATCAAATCATAAATATAGAAAAGATTAAGAGTTTAAAGAATCTTATGCAAGTTTTTTATTTGAATAAATCCTCATTTAGGTAAGCATTTCTACCTTGGAAAATTGGACAACAAAACACCTGGTTTGCAGAAAAGAGTAATTACAAACACTCAACAAGACCAATAAAACAATGAGCACATCTCATCATGCTCATGCCAATTAATGGTGTATATTGGATAATGTACCTAAACCAGACAGTAGCAGAAGATTTATATCGGGGTTGATGAGGTTATAATAAGTAAATATTCCAGCTTCAACAAATTTAGAACAGAAGAAAACACCAAGGCATTAAATTTCAGTCATTATGTCACTCTCACCAGGATTCTGAACCCTTTCACCCAAAATAACCAGTCGATTTCTCTCAGATGTAGGATCTTCAGTTATTGGCTTCATACGAGGCTTATCTAGCATATACCTGAAGAAAAGAATTCAGTATAAAACTCCATAGCAAAGAGTTAAACAAATTATCTGGAATTTAAACACCAATTCCACCCAACATCAAGAACAGATTCAAAATCTTAAATTTGGCCAATTCACATATGTGAAACAAGTAAATTGGACATTTTCCGTGGTTGGGGTACGTTTATTGCAGTACTTCCAAAGCTAGTTCACATAATTCATGCGTGCATAAGATGAAAGCAAGAATCGCATTAACATCAAGAGAAGAAATAGCAGGCCTCAAGCAACAAGGTCTCATCGTGGAAAGACGAGCTCAGAGAGTCAAATCAAGGAAAATTCACAGTGAAAAAGGAAAGGGTTTACCCATGGAGGAGGCGGGATACGGCCTTGCAGAGCTCCCGGGGGATACGAAGCGCCCATAGCTGCAGATGCACGTCAAACTTGCTCTCATCCACCATCATCTTCGTCCTGGCTCTTTGTCGCCTTCGGTTCAATCTCCGCCTAGGGTTTTTCGGAGGGAGAAGAGCTGCGGATTCGGATTCAAGAACGGCTCTGGATCTTGATCCGACCCGTTTCTTTCAGAAGAGCTGTACCCTGATCTCGAGGCAGATATGGGGTGTCTACCAGCCTGTTGCTGGAGCCGCTCATCGACCTGTCAGTATTGCCTTGGGATAAGTGTTCCTCAACTTGGAAAACTTTTAGTTATATTTTTAAATATAAAAATTGAAAAATTAGGATCATTGTTTTGATGATAAGCAAAGGAATATTAAAATTAATTATTAAAAAAATCTAGTTGGATATTAAACAATTCTTTAAAAATAGTTTCCATAAATAAAATAAATTAGGAAATAAAAAAAAATTAAAATAATGCTGGAAATATCCAAGTCCTCGAAACCCTCGGTTGTAGTTTGGACCCATCCGCCCAAACCCTGCTACCTCTTCTTCCTACGCCTCCCACTCCATTTCCCTTCCCCTTATCCTCTTCTCTCTCTCGCTTCTTCCCAGCCCTCCGTGCGAGAATGGCTGCGACTCCGGTCTTGAAGGTCTTATCAATGGCCGACGCAGGCCTCACCTCCCTCCCCACCAATCTCTTGGCCTCCAAAACCCCTCAATCCTTCCTCACCTTCGCTCCCAGACCCATCTACAAGCCCTTGTTCCATCTCTCTGTCTCTCGTTCCCTTCCATTCCTTTCTCTCAAGAAAAGCTCTTCTTTGATTCCACTTGTGGCCCAGACTTCTGATTTTGCCCGGCAAGACAAGGAGGGGGGACTCGGCTTGGAAGAAGAGGAGGGGGGGCTCGACTTGGAAGAAGAGGAGGGGGTACAAGAAGGGGATGAGGCTGAAGCTGGCTTGTTGGATTGGCCAGTTGAGGGAGCTGACGGTGCTGTTGAGGCTCAAGGGGAGGGTGGTGAGGGGTTTTACCCGGAGCCACCCGAGGGGGCCAAGCTTTTTGTTGGTAATGTCCCTTATGACATGGATAGCGAGAAGCTAGCTAACCTTTTTGATGGGGCTGGGATTGTGGAGGTTGCTGAGGTGAGATAAGTAACATTTTTCACTACCTCGCTATTGTGTATTTAGTTCTTAAATTTTTTTTTTCTGGTAAGCTTTTCTTGGTTTGGTATTAAAAGATGATTTTTTTTTCTTCTAATAGTGTGGTTTGGGTTTCTTCAAACATTTGCTAGTGGAGGATGTTTGAAAATGCAGATTTTTTTGCTTCTTTTTTTTTGGTCATGTAGGTCATTTATGATAGGAATACACAACAAAGCCGAGGTTTTGGGTTTGTGACCATGAGTACCGTTGAAGAGGCTGAGAAAGCTGTGGAGAAGTTCCACCGTTATGTAAGTTTTCTTCAACTTATCTAGTGGAAAAGGCTGTGCATGTTAACTTATGCATTTGATATACTAATTTTGCTAATTGAACATAATAGTTCGATCACGTAAGACTTATGGAGGTATTTTCTCATGTTAACTGTGCTTCTCTTTTAAGTAACTTCAATTTTTTGTGAAACTGATTTTATCTCTTTCTTTTCCAATTTCTAAACTTCCCTTACCTTTATGAATCAGTTAAATATGGTGAGCAAGGCCACCCTTTCTATCATAGGATAGCTAAGCATTGTCATAGGCTGTCAACCTGTGACCTTGGAGGTTTCCATGATTTTCTTATCTTCGCAGATTCTCTTTGGTTTTGGTTTTGAAATTATGATTTCAATTTTAAGAATTGATAAAACCCTAAGGGGGGTTTTTGAGGAAAAACAGTTGCACTTAGAAATTCCTCTTCTTTGGAAACATCTAAATATTTTGTAAAATATCAGTGAGGTGCTTCTTATTAATCCTTGAAAAAAGGTGCATCTAGATTTTGTTTAGCAATTTGGTTTTCATATAATAACGGTATTAAACTTACCTTTGTTAAGTTTATTTTAATATTTATCTTTATATGGTTTTTAAGGGCCATGTTTATTTCTTGCAGCTATGCTAGTATTTAATTAATAACTATGGTTTCCTTCTAAGGGTCGTGTTTGTTTCCTACAACAATGCTAATATTTAGTTAATAACCATGGCCACCATCTATCATGCAGAGTTCCGTTCACTTCAGGGGCTTTCAACAATGAGAAAAGGCCTTGATGTCTTTTTATATATTGGATGCTGCATGATATATGGGCTAACCTTTATTAACTTGATTCTGCACTTCTGTTGCAGGACAACCAACTCCAAATACTCAATAGTCATTCATCTTCTCCTTTGACATGTAATTCAACATGTGCTAAATGATAAATGCACAATTATTTGCAATGTAATTAAAATCATGGTCAAATTAGATTTTATGATAGATGGTCAAGTTTCATGAATTCTATACATGTAATCTATGATTTATCAAACCAGTAGCAGCTTAACTTTGATGACTTTTCTTAATGAATAATGATCGTCTTTTGATTTTAGATATGCAATAAGTAATTTTGCTCTTCCTAGAGTGCATATTTTGGTAAAGGGGGTAATAGTGATTTTCAATTCTGCTATATGTTAGTTCAGTTGTGAGAGGTCAGTTTGTTTGTTCTTCATTATTTACTCCTTTAATTTTCTAGACCAACAGTGATGATTTCTGGTATATTCAGATTGCTCAAGTACCAATACCATTTAGCATGACATTTCTCTTACATCTCTTTTTATCAGAATATGCATCTTCCATGTTTTCCTCTATTTTATTTATTTGTTTCAAAGTTTTCTTCCATTTATCTATTTTCTTTTGCAGTTAAAAATCATCAAATTTGGATCATGTTGCGATCCCTTGTATTTATATTCATGTCTTATCTTTCTGACATTCATATTTTGTTCTCATGGTTGTTCCTTAGGAGCACTCAAACTCTTGACTGGTTCTATTACCCTGGTGTTTTTGTAGCTAGTATATAGTTAAGCATTATTTTCGAATAAACCACATGAAGTGGCTTACTGCCTTCATGATACTGTGGTGCTCCAAAGTTCTTAGATATAAAAATTATTTTAAATTTTAAATTTCTTTACAACTGCAATGAGGTGGGTTTAAGTCCATGTTTGTTTACAATGTGATCATTTTTCTGTTTGTTCACACCTATGTTCATCATCTCCATGGTGATTTCATGTTAAAGTATAACACAACACTTGATTCAGATTGTGAGTAGTGACTAAAAGATGTCCCAATTTTCATTTTTCTTAGAGGTTAGAAGATTTTGAGCAAAATGATTAACTTTGTGTAGCCTGGTTGGTGAAAAACTGAGTAAAATAAAAACTACCAGGAGAATATCAAAGTTAAATAGTTTTTTTATTAAACTAAAATTTTCTACGCTACTGACCACCATATGATATAACTATTTATAACACAGCATTGACCATAGAAACCTATCAAATAGAATTTGGAATTAGCAAAAGAAAAAGAATAAGAAAAAAGGATAGCAGTTCTTTTCATATTAGCTGTATTCATCTCACATATATGGACAGGTTTGATGTTAAAATGATTGTCTGGGAAATTCAAATTTTAGTAAAGATCTGCCAATAAAATTCATTTTTGGTTGGAAATTTAAAATTTTAAAATTAAAAATCAATATAAAAATGTTCTTTACATATTTTTTCGAAGTATGGATTTTACAATGTCTTATATTTTTTTAAGTTGAGAAATTCATGCTACGCAATGATAACTGTGAGAAATCGTGGTAGTTAAATAATTCCTATGGGTTTTTCAAATAGTCAATGGATAATGTGATTGTGCATCTGACTAGTATTCACTTATTTTCTAGCCCTAGGCTCTGTCCCTATCATATTCATTCGAACATTTGGTTTTTGCAACTTGTTTGATTTGCTAACATAGAGGTTAGTTGCCTTCATTCAGTGCATAACTTTTTTACTGTATTACTAGCATGGTCTCTAGTGGCCAACTAATGTGTGTTTTAAACATTTACATGTGATGAGGTGAATCTTCATTTTGATATTTAGAAATGAAGATTTTTATAATCTTTTCTGTAGCCCGCATTTCATAACATTTACAGGCATGAAAAATATCGGTTGATCAATTTTCTTTTGTTATTTGCCAGGATATTGGAGGCAGGCAATTGACTGTGAATAAGGCGGCTCCTAGAGGGGCACGCCCTGAAAGAAGAGAGTTTCAGCCTTCTTTCAGGATCTATGTTGGGAACCTCCCATGGCAAGTGGATGACACTCGTTTGGAGCAAGTATTTAGTGAACATGGTAAAGTGGTAGAAGCAAGGGTGGTATATGAGAGAGAGACTGGACGATCTCGTGGTTTTGGGTTTGTAAAAATGGCCACACAGACAGAAATGGATGATGCTATTGCTGCTCTTGATGGACAGGTAGATTCATCTTTTCTGATTTAGTTGATTCTTCCAAAGAAGTGAAAAATGGAGGTGAAAGTCATCATTCTATATAAGTAGATTGCCTTATTGAGCTTTTAAAATGATTACTTTTGTTATTTTACTTTCTTATAGCAGCATCTCACTAAAATCTGCTATTACCTGGATCTTGTGATTCATAGTCATCTTGTAGCAAAAGTAGCTTACCAATAGCCACTGGTTAAATGCTTGATTTGGTTATAAACAATATCATACGCTGTTATCAAAACCTCAAAAACACCGTCAGACCATTAAGAGGAATTGATAACTCGAAATGGTGCTTATGCTGCTGTGTGTAATTTTTTCTCCTTTGCTAATGTCTGTTTGTGTGTCATTGTTGTGCAGACTCTGGATGGCCGCGCTCTGAGAGTAAATGTTGCTGAGGAAAGGCCTCGGCCAAGCTCATTTTGATCATCTTCGATGATATTCTGATAATTGTGAGGCTTGTAGGCCAGTTTGTACAATAGCATCATAATGCTATTCTTGTGGTTGATTCTTCTAGTGTTTCATCTTCTGCAACAAGAAAAATTTTCCCCTTTTTTGTGTTATGAGAACCTTTATTATAAGGTTTTTACTGTCTTGAATTATCATTTGGCAATTATGTGTTTTATCTAGAGATGATTTTAGCTTTTGATTTACTTGTCCCTTTGCTTACATATCTAAAATCTAGTACTTGCTCTGTGCAGGTGGAAGTTCATGTTTGGACATTATTTGAGTAGGATAGGTGATATTGATTAGATATATAGGAATACACTTTTTAAGTTAATGGATTTTAAGCCATAAACTATTTGTTCACAAATAGCATTTCATAATGGCTACAATTAACGTTTTTATAAAGTGAGGGTGATGGGTTCACAAAAAAAGCTGGTAATTTATTTTTCTCACGTAAAGGGGGTGATGGATATACTTCAATACTTTTATGGGGGATATACGTTTTATGGAGGTGAAAAATGGTTTGCTTGGTTGATACCGGGAAGTAAATGACAATGTGATAGAGGGAAAAGTGGTGAGACATGTGGCATCCTTCCAATAGCATTCATGGTGGTCCCTCGTGTCAGGCGCCGGGTGGCGAAGCAGTTCCTCCCCTCGGATCCAACGGTCGAGGTGAAGACGTGTCGCCCTCCATGATTATAGTACGCGGATTGTGGTCAGTTACGACAAGTCAATCACACGCGAAATATGGGTGCCAAGATCAAGGTGATGGCGCAGATTTGGGAGGAAAAAGCAGGATCCCTCATCAACTCAAAAAACTCTCCTTAAAAGAGAGGGGACAAGCCAGAGAAATGGGGGATGAAACGATCCTTAACGAAAGACCCCCCTCAACAAACACCTCTACCCTCCTTCTTCCCCCCATCATGTGTACAAGCTATTAAGCTTCCTCCCTTCTCCCCGTTTTGTACACAAAATGACTAGTGCATCTTGCTCTCGCTGCCAGAGCCCGTGATTTTTCCCTGATTCGAGAGTTTCCACGTTAAACATGTGTTTCTCCTTGATTGATTGATTTTTCTTTGATTTCCCTGAATTTCGAGTCCCAATCTCAATACAAATTCAACCGTTATAGTAAAATTGGGATCAAAACCAATTTTCACCCTAACACAATGTTTTTTGGGGGATATATTTTGTTAGCCGATAATCTGGTTACGCCATGTGGACTTCTCAGATGTCCAGCTAACTGATGAAGTTTTTTGGGAGAGAAAACTTCTTTGTAGGTGTCCTCTTGTGGATTTCATTTGAAAAGGGGACAAGGCAAAAAAAGACTGTGAGAAGGGGTAGGACTCTATTGCCCGTTCCCGCTCCGATGGTCAAGTTAGTGGCCTGATCGGAGGAAGGAGATGGAGGAGGGGAAGTCTTTTTTAGTGTTTCAGTTGCTTACCTTGGTTGCATGGTCCCTTCTCCTTATGTTCTCCTTTCTCTTCTTGGGATTCGTGTCACTTTTATCTAGTCATGATGAGATCCTAGGAGCATCATCCTTGCTCCTAGAGTAGCTTTGCTTTCTCCTAGGGAGGTATGGCAGCGCCTTGTGGGTTTGTATAAGCCATAGAGAGGGCATGATGGGGAAAGGTGATCAGTCAGATCCTCCATATATCATACTTCAATACTTTTTATTTGTTTTGTGAACGTGTATATCTGTAAATAAATAAATAAATATGAATAAGGTTTAGATAAGATATTCTCACTTTTTATCCATTCCAAGTGTTTTCATAATTATTAACATAAAGATAGATTTATATTAATTATATCAAATATTCAAGGATTACCAATGGCTTCTCAGTTTATTGGTATCGGATCCCTTGTATAGGATATAGATGGTTGGGACGAACCTAGAATCAAATCCCCACGATCATAAGGTGAGTGCACACGTGCAGGGAGCAACGTTGTCCGCCCCTAACTTACCTTAGTTATGGGGGAGGGGGCGCTTGTCGCCTTTGTAAATATATATATATATATATATATATATATATATATATATATATATATATTCAGGGTATTATATAATTATTTTCGCACAAACAATGTTCTATTCTTACATAATATATAAAAAAGATTTAAAAAAAGAACTAGAGAATATGGTATCTGTCATCAGTGTTGGGCTGATGATAATAGCTTCACCAAAGCCATAAATGAGCACCAAACTTACCGGTGGCTGAGTCCTTTCCATTTCCCCATGCGTGCACCCACCACCATGAATGCCTTCTCATTCATATCTAATTAGACCTGCTCATCTAATTCCTTGTACCTTCTCTTTCTTCATTCCTACTAGACAACCTTGACAAAGAAAGTTCTTGGTGGGACTTGGGGAGTTATTTCCCTTGTCTGGTTTTCTCTTCGAATATGAAAAGCAGACCCAGTTGAATCATATATACTCCTATTTAAATCTTGTGGCTAAGCCTAAGCTTTCATGCATTCCGAAAAAGAGAGAATCATAGCAGATGTAGATATATAGCACCTAATTGATGAGTTGAAAGAAAGAAGTGAATATATTTATAATTTTATCATATATATATATATATAGTGTAATGTATGTAAGTCTTATTGATTGTCAAGACAACCTTCGGATAACTCTGCATGGTTGATGATATACTAATTCTTAGGATTCATTGTTTTCAGTGTTGTTAAAATCATTCAATACATATCCACTTTTTCAAAAGGAAAAAAAAAAAAAACCATTCAATACAATCAAAAGTCTTGACCCATTTCCAGATCGAAATTTCGTGATAAAAATAAAGAACTAAGTCAGATAATACAATTAACTACCTCGATCTATTTCCAGATCGATCCTCATAAGAAGTAAGCAACTAAGCTTACCCTTCGCCTTTATTAAAAAAAATAAAAAATAAAAAAATTTCAATACAACCTTATGAAATCTCTGCATGGTGAATCTATCAGGCATTCTCATGACGCGCGTGTTGCATTTCATCCAAAATAAAATTAACAGAATAACTGTCACATGGAAAATTGTTAAGTGAAACCATTTCAGAAACACACCAATCAATCCAGAGTATATAAGCAGATACTTAACATCAAAGAAGAAAAAATCAAAGCAAGAAGGGAACATATCATGTGATAGATTTCTCAATCCAGAGGTATCCAATAATCCACAATACAAACAAGAGTTAGCTAGATTTGGGAGGCTATTAATGGCCACTCCCAACTAAATCATCCACTTACTCTTCACAACACTTATAGTGCACTTAATACCACCAATAACAATCAGGTCAAAGAAGCAGTTGGATTTATAATTGTCAAACTAATTAATTAGTCAGACACTCTAGCTCCTAATGTACTACTCCCACTCTATTTATCCAACCTCCCATTTCCCACCTCCTTTAACCCTAAACCAACATGCATCTCATTATCATAAGAATGTTGCAGGCTATCTATCCCTTGTGGAAGTATGTCGCCGAGCATGTCGCCTTCGCCGACATCGCCATGGGGATAATGCTCGTCTTCATATCAAGAGCAGCCATACAAAGATTAACAAGCCATGGTCCTTTTCTATGGCCAGTGTTTGGCATCATCCCTACCATCTTCATGAACATGAACCGCATCTACGACTGGGCCACCGATGAACTGGCTCGCTCCGGCGGCACGTTCGAGTACCGGGGCATGTGGTTCGGCCGCGCCTACGGTGCAATCACTGTAGACCCTGCAAACATCGAGTACATGCTCAAGACTCGATTCACTAACTTCCCAAAAGGGAAGTACTACCGTGAACGCTTCGCTGACTTCCTCGGAGCCGGCATCTTCAACGCCGACGACGAGGTTTGGAAGGACCAGCGCCGGGCTGCCACCGCCGAGATGCACTCGAGCCGCTTCGCGGAGTACTCGGCGAGAACCATCAGAGAACTGGTGCATGATAAGCTTCTTAGGATACTGGAGAAGGTGGCGGAGAGCAAGGGGTGTGTGGATCTCCAGGACGTGTTCCTCCGCTTCACGTTTGATAACATTTGTACGGCGGCGTTCGGGGTTGACCCTGGTTGTCTTGCCGTTGACCTCCCTGAGGTTCCGTTCGCCAAGGCATTCGAGCAGGCCACTGAGCTGACTTTGTTCCGGTTCACCGTCCCGCCGTTCGTCTGGAAGCCTATGAAGGTTTTGAACGTTGGCTCGGAGAAGCAGCTCAAGGTTGTCATCCGGACTGTTCATGAGTTCGCCGAGAAGACGGTGTCGGACCGCCGGGCGGATTTTCGGAAACTCAACGGTCTGAATGAGAGGTCGGATCTCTTGTCTCGGCTCATGCAAGCTGATGATTTGAAATCTCGTTTCTCAGATACATTCCTCAAGGACTTTTGCATCAGCTTCATTCTGGCCGGTAGAGACACCAGCTCTGTCGCACTGGCTTGGTTCTTCTGGCTACTACACACTCATCCAACTGTTGAGAATCGGATACTCGATGAAATCAATAAAATCGTCAAACAGAGAACGACAAAGACAGACAATGTTGTGTTCTCCGTTGATGAGCTGAAGAAGATGGAGTATCTCCAAGCAGCATTGTCGGAATCTCTGCGTCTATACCCTTCGGTGCCGGTCGACTTCAAAGAAGTGATCGAAGATGATGTGTTGCCTGATGGAACGTATGTGAAGAAGGGAGCGAGAGTGATATACTCGATATACTCGATGGCGAGGACGGAGTCGATATGGGGGAAGGACTGCAGGGAGTTCAGGCCGGAGAGGTGGATTAAGGATGGGTTTTTCATGAGTGAGAACCAGTATAAGTATGCGGTGTTCAATGCGGGGCCCAGGCTGTGCATTGGAAAGAAGTTCGCTTACATGCAGATGAAGATGGTGGCTGCCAACATACTGTTAAGGTATCATGTTGTGGTGGTTGCAGGACAGGAAATAGCCCCCAAGATGACCACCACTCTGTATATGAAGAATGGCCTCAAAGTTAGATTCAAGCCTAGAGATATTGAAGGTTTGAACTCCATCTAAAATTAATGACTATTCCTGGACACTTTATTATACGTACAGGATGGACTGAGTAATCCATTTGTGGTTCTCGTGGAGTAGGAAATGAGGGAACTGTACTGAGTAATCCATTTGTGTGCATGCACTTGCTGGAGATTGTGATTTATTTGGATTTTTTGTTTTTTTGAATAATATCAATATATATCTTGTTTCTAAGATTGAAAAGAATGACAACAACCAACCTTCATCAGAAAAGTTGGTAACTCATTCCTCTCATAAAACGAGGGTAACGGATTCGAATCACGCCCACACGGTGTGGGTCTAATGACTTGTTCATATTTATTAAAAAAAAAAGAAAAGAATGACAACAGCTTAAAACTTATAATTCTTGAGTAATCCAAGATTTTAGAGGACATTATTTGTAGAAGGTTGAATAAGTTGGAAATCATTACTAGATTGCTTAGTCATCACCCTCTAATGGTTAGTACTGAAGAAGAAGAAATGTTATATATGGTGTAACATTACAGTTGAATGTAATTAATTCCTCTAGGCCTAAAGTTTCAAGATAAAAAAGCAGTGCATTCACACTAGCTAGCTACTAGAAAAGTTCAGTTGACTATATATACATATATAGAGGAGGAATATAACCTTTGAGGAGCTACGGAGACAAATTAAAACTAGACGATCAGTTAAAGCACCTCCTTCAATGAGTACTGTATGGTTGGCTAGTTGCATGTGAAGCCAATCTCAACAACGTTTGGCATCATCAGCAAGGAAGGCATCTCATATATATCAATTGAGTGAACTTCATCTTCAACTGAAGGAGGAGGAATTAACATATGAGTAGGGCCAAACTTTCCATTAGGCCCCACGCATCTTTTTCATGAACAAAAGGAAGGGTGGTAGATAGGGAGAAACAGCTTTTGCATGTCAGCAAGGTTTAGGTCAAAACTAGATAAAACAATTAATGCATATATAAATATATATATATATACTAGTATCATGTACGTGCAAAGCACGTAAATATTAGTTACATAATAGATAAATAAAATTAAAATAATAAATATTAGTTACATAAATATTTAAATATTAATTAAAATAAAATTATTACATTATTTGGTGTTGTACGTACCAAATCTATTTTTTTAAAAGCCCAATTAATGAAATATAATATCATTAAAGTACATAATAAATTTGTTTCGATAATTTTATTTTTAATAAAATCTGAATTTTATTGTTAGTTTAATATGTTTTTTCAAATATATTAAATAAAAATCTAAGTGGAAAAAGTAGAAAACTTTATAATTAAAAAAAAATAGATAATGAATATGAAGTCCCTGCACTGTTTCAAAATGCACAAAAAATCCCTAGATTCAAAAATGACTATTATTATGAAGGACTAATAGATAATTATCCTTCAAAAAATGACTATTATTAATAGATAAATTAAGGATTTTTTTTACTTATATGAAGAATAATGAATTGCTTCATACATGCTTTATTTGAAACAAAATAATAATAGATGTTGCGCATAATGACTACAAGAACACAAAATGATAAGAGCAATGTAAAAAAGCTAAGTCTCAAGCAAATCTAAACAATATAAGGATAACTTTTATGAAAATTATGCATACTGAGAAAAAAAAACACAATCAAATAGTAATTCATTTAATGACCTATTATAGATAAAATATTTAGGATAATATTCAATTATAGGCAATATAAAAATAATAAGTTCAACAAACAAGTATCAAAATTCAATATTTTTGTAAACCGATATACAAAAGAGAAATAATTTTTTTTATGAATTAGGATCAACGGCATGAAACATTTGGTTCCCATCACTTCCTGAAGAATCAAAGAACAATATAATTCTTCCCATCATATTCATTATAACTACGAGCATCACTTGAATATAAATTTTCTTACAAAAGAAATACAAAAATGATATTCCAATACAAAGATTAGCAATTACGTATATAAGTTATACATATTTTAAATAAATAATACGTAACAATCTAGCAAAAAAATATCCTATGCAAGACATGTATCCATATATGACACATTGTTGAAAGATTTATATAAAAGCAAAGCAAAGAAAAAATGAGTTCTAATACAAAATTTTAAGATTGATTAGTTTTGAATAAAAATTAAAAATAAATTAAGGGATAAGAGATATGTTAGTATAAATTCACACAAATAAATCTTGTTGTTTTTAGAGATATGCATACATTATTCTAAGATATATGGCATCATCTCTTCTAGTCATAGTAGTTTGAGAGCCATCTTCATAAATTTGCACAACCTTGTAATGCTTGAATTACATCTTCATAGTTTAAGAGCCATCTACAAACTGTTGTTGGATAGAGTTAAACCCAACATTACAAAGACGCGAAATCAGTACAAAACGTTCATCATATTTCATAATAACAAGCACAGTAGAATAATATTAAATAACAAATCCGAGGATTAAAATTCAAAAGATATGCAAAGGTAAAACAATTAATTAAAATATCCCTATGGGGTATGAAAGCCATTCATTATCATTTAGAAAGCTACCTCTTGATTGAATTTGAAAACTTCATAGATGTCAAATGTGAACGAATAAAGGTCGACTTAAGAGGGCAGCCCTCAAAAATTTCTTCATGGCTTGCATAGTTGAAGAGGAGGAGGATAATGGAAGGTGGCTAGAGCTGTCATCTTATGGCATATGTGAGGGTTCACCATTGAAAGGGAGGAGAAGTGGCCTCAAAGAGTTTGGTTACCAAAAGGTTGGAATTCTAATCATGTTACTTAACATGCTTTAAATTTGGGGGCTTAATCAAGACCATATGCATTGTGGAACTCTTCACCTCCCTCTTTTCTTTTGAAGAGAAATGGATCAATGTAGGTTTTAAATGAGAAAAAATCTAATAAATTTCTTATTCAACCCACTAATAAAATAAACAATAAATTAATATTGATTTAAATATAATGACACTATCAATATAAGACAATACTATATGAATATAAGTCCAACCATTCATATTCAATTAATAAACTCATTTTAGTAGTAATCAACATTTTTTTAATTTAATATCTATTATCATGAAAATTAATAATTAATAAAATTAAATAAATAAAATATGTTAAAGAGTACATCTCGCATACAGGCCAAAAAAATAAAAAAAAAATCAATTTAATGTAAATCTAATATATTGTAAACGTACATCCAAAGACTTGTAAATAAAAAGTAACTAAAAATATATAATTATTATAAATTGAATTGATAGAGGGTATTTTGTCATGTACATCAAAAATTTTATAAAATAGTCTATCCAAAAATACTTTTATGTTTTCAAAATATGAACAATATGTTATATTTGGGGGATTAATCAAGACCTGTAACTCTTCACCTCCCTCTTTTCTTTTGAAAAAAAAACATAGATCAATTTATATTTTAAATGACTAAAAGTATAATAAATTTCTCATTCAACTCAACGCACTAATAAAATAAATAATAAATTAATATAGATTTACATAATGAAACTATCAATTTAAGTCCAACCATTCATATTCCATTAATAAACTCATTTTAGTAGTAATCAATATTTTCTTAATTTAATATCCATTCTCATGAAAATTTAATAATTAATAAAAAAAATATTTAAACATTAAATAAATAAAATATGTTAAAGACTATATATCTCTTATACATGCCAAAAAAAGTCAATTTAATGTAACTCTAATATAATGCAACTTACTCCAAAGACTTGTAAAAATAATTACTAAAAATATATAAATTATTATAAATTTAATTGATAGAGCATATTTTGGCATGTACATCAAAAATTTTATAAAATATGAACAATATATAAAATTTAAATAATAGAAGAAAATACATAAATATTTTATAATAAATTAAATTTAATATATATTTAATAGGACATTTAAGATACATTTAATAGATTTGGGATATTATTAGAATTATGATAACTTATTGATTGGCCCACATACATTGAAATGTTGTTATTGAGGGTAATTTGGCCAACATACATTTAGTAGATTGATTTTGGATGTCATGGTCTTTTATGGAAAGGAGTAAAAGGGTAGAGTACTACAAAGTGAGAAGGTTTTAATTATAGGAATATAACTCTTATTGTTGTTATTGTTATATATATACAAACTTCAAGATCAATTACATGTCTTATATATAGGCTTTACAAAATGTAACTACAACATTCTAAACCTCCCTCAATAAACTCTAATATATATAACTTCTAATCAAATACAAATAACTCCAAACTTATAACTCCATAACCCCATGACACTTTTCATATACCATAGCATCGAGCTAACATTAATCGATCTCTCTTAAAACTATCAAGTTTATTCCAATAGTCTTCATTAGTGATCATATATATATATCATCTGTTGCATGAACACATTCTGCATGCAGGTCTGTTCAGTTTTAAAGTATATATGAAAGTTCATGACTTCTGCCACATACCGTCATTTTTAACCATTAGAACTCTTTGATACCTGGGCATGCATTGTGGTTTTTGTTTATGTATATTGAGAGTCTGAGACTGCAAGCATGTGGGCCATACGGTGATAATAAAGGGACAACATTAAGAAACCTAGCTACGTGAATGTTAGAATGGCCACAAACAAAGGTTTTAAATTCCTTGCAAAAGGTGTAAAAAGGGAAGTCGGCAACAGATTTCTGCTGCTTTCACATTGATTGAAAGCTATGAAAAGCAAAACGCATTCATCCTCACCTAAAAATATTCCTCAATTAATCAAAGAAGGAAATTTCTACTTCATGACTTTATTTGTGTGTGTAATATATATATTAACTTCATGATATATCTACTTCAGACAATGTGACCATGCCAAAAACGGAGTGTCCCATGGTCCAAACGCACATGCATGACACGCTCCTCCCAAGTATCGACTTTGTTATGAAAATTATGTGCTGAGTTTTGTTACACACAGCAAGCATCTGATACAACTATATAGGGCTCAGCTTAATGAGGTTGGGCCTGACTCAAGTTCAATTTGACAAGAATAGGTTTGGTCGAGTTGTGTTGGATATTAATTTCGAAAGTTTGGAGCTCTGCTTAATTTAGTTCAAAATTAAACTTTAATTTTGAACTAAATCAAATTTAGCTTGATTTAGTTCAAAATTAAAGTTCATTTATAACTTTTTTTTTCTATATTTCTATCCAATGAAAGAAATAATATATAATATTTTCAGTAAATAAATTTATAATTTATAAAAAAATTAAAATATAATTTTCTAAAGTTAATAATTATATATATAGGGTTTTGAAAGAGTCAGACCGGTCAGACATGCGGTCGGCCAACTCTAACAGAGCTTTATATGGGGTTTTTGGGTTTTGGGTGTTACAATGGGCCGACCGCAAACCGGCCGCAAGTGCGGCCGGCCTGACTGTAACATATATATATATATATATATATATATATATATATATATATATATATATATATATATATATATATATATATATATATATTCTAGCTGTCAGCATAACTACCTGATTATCTGACAGTGGAGGATGGATTCTAGAAGGTGCTAAAAGTTGGCAACTAATGGTCTCTAGGCTACTAACTAACAGTACTCTCAGGGCTATAAAAGGAGGTCCTCGGCTTACGAAGAAGGTAACTTCATTCCACTGAGATTGGGCACTAGCTCGAGTTTCACTCTTTACCTCGCAGAATCCTCTCTGCTTTCTCCCTCATCTCCTTTTCAGGTCCTTACTTGAGCGCCTGAGGCTCCCCCTGAGCACGAGTGCTCAAATCTTCTTTCTCCATAGTTCCTTCTTCCAGCGAGGTTCGATCCCTGAAGGCTCATCTATGGAGGATTTGTTGATCCTACGAAGCTAAAGGAGTGAACCAAAGAAGTTGTCGATCACAACCGATCTCTCCCTCAAAATCAACTAAAGAACTTCAACCTTCATCGACCTCTCTCGAACTCGTTAATTAAGATCTACTCTGATCTCCAAGAGGTGCATCAACAGTTGGCTCTGTGTGTGGGAAGGATCGATATTGAAAGTTTATGATCAAGAAGTTGTGAAGCTCAAACCATGACAAGAAACAAGTAGAGTCAGATCCCTAACCAGCTAGATGATAACACCATCAGAAGCAACAACATCCAAGAAGTTGAAGGCGCTTGCCAAGACCAGCCTGCGGTCCTCGGAGGAGATGTTCAAGATTCCTGATACCGAGTTCTTGAATAGAAGATCTAGGCCCCCACCCTAGCCCTTCGATTGTTGGGGAAACAGACATCTCAGCCTCTATCACCGCCAAGAAAGACCATGGCGGACTCGTTGAGATCACACCTCACCAGGAAAAGAAATTAAATACATAGGAAGAGGGTGCGAGCGCTCATGCTCTGGGGGAGCTAGTCTCCAACGCTCAATTCAGAGACTCTAAATAAAGAAGAGAGGAATGGGCCGGGAGAGTGAGAGAGAGAGTGTGTGGGAGAGAGTAGAGAGGATTCTATAAGTGAGAGTACTAATGCACAAGCTAGCGCTCAATTACAATGGAATCGGGTTAGGTAGGAAACAGCTAGCTGCCAATCTGAAGGCAATTAGTTGCCAACTTTCAACACCTTCCGGGGTATTCTGGAATCTAATCTCCACCATCCGATGATCAGACGGTTATGATGACAATCGATCACTTGTCTGGCGCTTGTGATCATGCCACGTGTCTTAGATATCTTTCCCCCCATATATATATATATATAGATAGATAGATAGATAGATAGATATAATTTATTGAAAAAAGAGAAATTATTAGACATGAAAGAGAAATTAGGGGGCATTTGATTCGGAGAATGGGAATGAAATCAAATGAGATCATTCCCATTCCCGCGTTTGCTGTCCAGGAAAAGGAATCCGCTGGGAATGAGAAAGAAATCATCCACCGAAAGTGAGGAATTGTCATTCTGCCCAAAATTCCCGAAATGCTGATTCCTGGCTTAAGAAATTACACTTTTATCCACGCGCCTTAAAGCGAGCTCTGGATTAATGGCGGATGGGTTCCAATTTGTGGGTTTTGATGGCAAATGTTATGAAACTAGGCATGGCTTTGGAGATAAATACGAGAATGGAGATAATTACGAGCATAGCGGAAGGTTATTTCTCTTAGTTAGCAAGTTGAATTTGTTTAATATGGTGATATGTGGCTATTGTTTAATTAAGATTGACTTTGTTTAAAATAGTTATTTAAATATTTATTTATAATAACTAATTAACCTTCCAACCAAACACAATTTTATTCTCATATTTTTCTCATTCCAACTCATTCCCATTCTGTCTCATTCCGTAAATCAAACTCCCCTTATACTAAATATGTACTGTGGACTAGGTTGGTTGGAAGAAAATTCATTAGTTTTAGGTGACTGATCTTTGTTTTTATACTAGTTTTTATTTTAATGTTTCTTATTTCTTTATTCTATTTAAAAAACGAGGCACTAAAAGCATGAAAGAGTAGGGGCAAAATAAAAAACTAACCATTAACAGAGAGTCATATTATCTATTTAACACCAACTGCAGTGACTTAAGAACTCTTTAAACTATATACTCTCTAAAATAATTTTCAAACAGTCACTGATCTATATAATGAGTATATAATTTCAAAACTACTGAAATGTCACAATAATGAGATCAAACAAGTATATACAATATGACTTCATTAACAAGTCACTGATCTAATGAGTATATAATTTCTTTATTTTAATGTTTTATCCACTTATTTAAAAAAAAAAAAACAAGTACATACAAAGGAGCTAAACAAGCATAACTTCATTAATAAAAGGGTAAACTACACGATTAGTCACCACTATTAGGCGTTATTTTGTCACTCACTTTTAAAAGCGATTCGCCACCCAACTTTAAATTCTATGTTTTTAAGTCACCCTACCTACTTTTAATGGTGCGGTGCCCATTTGAAGATGCTTGAAGGATTTTCAACCGTACAGATGGGAAGATCATCGAAAAATTTGCCTCGCCAATTTTCATACAATTTGCAGAACCGTTTCCCTCCCACTTAATCTGCTCTTATTTTATAAAAATCAACGGCCCAGACTTCAACCGCTAAGTTTTATACCAAACTATACCAAATCAGTTTAAAATCGATTGCTAATTTTTATTTTTCGATGATCTTCCCATCAATACGACGGAAATCCTTCAAACACGCCTCCATGACACATGAGACGATGATTTAAAACATGTAATCTTAAAGACCAATCAGAACTTTTAAAATGACACAAAATAAACACACAAATAGTGACTAATCAGAATTTTACCCTTAATAAAAAGAAGCTACACCCCCCTCTCTTGGCCTGAATCTAACCTGAAGACCATTCTTCATGTACAAAGTGGTGTTCAATTTAGGAGCTATCTGCTGTCCTGGAACAACCTCAACATGATACCTTAACAGTATGTTGGCAGCCACCATCTTCATCTGCATGTACGCAAACTTCTTTCCAATGCACAACCTTGGCCCTGCATTGAACACCGCATACTTAAACTGGTTCTCACTCTTGAACATCCCATCCTTAATCCACCTCTCCGGCCTGAACTCCATGCAGTCCTTCCCCCATATCGACTCCATCCTCGCCATCGAGTATATCGAGTATATCACTCTCGTTCCCTTCTTCACATACGTTCCATCAGGTAACACATCATCTTCGACCACTTCTTTGAAGTCAACAGGCACCGAAGGGTATAGACGCAGAGATTCCGACAATGCTGCTTGGAGATACTCCATCTTCTTCAGCTCGTCAACGGAGAACACAACATTGCCAGTCTGTTTGATGATATCATTGATCTCGTTGACTATCTGATTCTCAACATTTGGATGAGTGTGTAGTAGCCAGAAGAACCAGGTCAACGCGACAGAGCTCGTGTCTCGTCCTGCCAGAATGAAACTGATGCACAAGTCCTTAAGATGAGTATCGTCTTGATCATCAGTTTCCATGAGCCGAGACAAGAGATCCGACCGCTGGGTCCGACCGTTGACTTTCTTAACCTCAATTCGGCGGTCCGACACTGTCTTCTCCGCGAACTGGTGAACAGTCCGGATGGCAATCTTGAGCTGCTTCTCCGACCCAACGTTCAAACGCTTCATCGATTTCCACACGAACGGCGGGACGAGGAACCGGAACAAAGTGAGCTCAGTGGCCTGCTCGAATGCCTTGGCGAACGGAACCTCGGGGAGGTCAACGGCGAGACAACCAGGGTCAACCCCGAACGCCGCCGTACAAATGTTATCAAACGTGAAGCGGAGGAACACGTCCTGGAGATCCACACACCCCTTGCTCTCCGCCACCTTCTCCAGTATCCTAAGAAGCTTATCATGCACCAGTTCTCTGATGGTTCTCGCCGAGTACTCCGCGAAGCGGCTCGAGTGCATCTCGGCGGTGGCAGCGCGGCGCTGGTCCTTCCAAACCTCGCCGTCGGCGTTGAAGATGCCGGCTCCGAGGAAGTCGGCGAAGCGTTCACGGTAGTAGTTCCCTTTTGGGAAGTTAGTGAAGCGGGTCTTGAGGATGTGCTCGATGTTGGCCGGGTGGCAGGTCATGACGCCGTCGTAGCGGCCGATAAACAAGCCACGGTAGGTGAAGGTGCCGCCTGCGCGAGAGAGTTCGTCGGTGATCCAGTCGTACACGCGGGTTATGTTGGCTATGAGGCTGGGTATGATGCCGAGAAGAGGCCATAGCATGGGGCCTTTGGTTGTGAGTCGTTGCATGAGAGCGCGCGACGCGAAGAGGAGCACGAGCGCCGCTGCGACGTCGGAGAGGCGCAGGTGTTCGATCATTGTGGATGATCGGCAGGAAGAGTTAGTTGGATTTGAGGGATATTCTTATCGTGAAATGATCTCATCATCTCAGTTTTATGGTCCCACGAAACCGATACTTGGGATCATTTAGAATCATCTCAGCCGTCAAAAATATCTCATGATGTGTGGTGTTATACATCTCGAGACACCACCGAGATTGGTGTTATTAAAAATGTCTTTACCAATCTCAAGATATTTTTGATGACCTAAATGATCCCACGTCTTTACTCAGATGATTCGATAAAACAGCGACCATGGTTCTCATAAAATTTTTATGGGTGATTCTTGTGATTAAATTAAAGAATTAAGGATTAGGTGAAGTTGAGCTTTCTTTTGTGAATGTGATTGTACCAACTTTTATGGATTGTCTCTTTAGTTTATTATATCTTGAGAAGATTCGCTGAATGATTTTCAAAGCACAGTTGAGCTCCATGATAAAATTTGAGACTTGGCAAGTTGGCAATGGAGATCGTAATCGACCAATATTTTCTTTTTGTTTGTAATAAACACAAGCAACCAATATTTTCAAACAAAAAATGTTGTTTGTCAAAAGTTCAGTAGATATGAAAAGATGGTTGTACTTATCTTGTAATTATATATAAATAAATAAAACTCAGCTCCAACTCCAACTGCAATATCTTTTATTTAAACGTGCAGATGTAATGCTATTATTCTTGTGGATGATATTTCCATATATCATGACTATTTCTTTGAAATTTATTATATAAATCAAATAATTAATAAATATTATAATATTTGATCAATAAAAAAAAATGTTTTGGTGTTAGAGAGAAGGCTGGAACCTTAGGTCCTTAGCCATCAAAATGAGCAACCTCTGATTTACCATGAACTCAATTTTTCTATAAAATATCTTTATCACCATTTTCTGAAAATTGATCACTATATAATAAAAACCCATGCCGTTAATAAATAACATTTTCACTAAAAAATATATACAAAAATTAATTATTTTTTAATTAAACTACAGTTACTATATTTAATTATATTGGTTGTTTTAAGAGGATATTGATAAAAAGGAATAAGCAGAGAAGGAGATGGATAATAAATATAAAATATAATTAAAAACTAAAACTTAAACAATACTCACTTGAGAAAATTTTGGTGAGAGATGGAGAGAGAAGTTTGATGATAGACATGAATGAAAAAGCAGATGCTATATTATTGGTTAGGGTAACCTTGGTGTGGCCAGGAGAATTAGAAAGAAAATAGTAAAAATATTTATAACAATATGGGAACAATCCATGCCGAAATATTCACAGGCTTTTCAATATCATGTTGAAAACAAAAAAAATTATAGAAATACAAATGCAAAGAACCTTAAATAGCAAAAACAATGCTGATTCACAATTCTAGCCATGCTATGGCATCCATACAAAACATTGGTCTGCTCCTGTAGTTCTATCACTGCATATGGACAAGAGCGCAAGAGTTTATAAGATCACAACTCTAAGTCCAGTAGTTCTATCAACTTTAAGGGCTAAACAAACCTATCATCATAGAGAACAGTAGAAAAGAGAGGTAAAATTGCCCAGCATTACATACTCACAACCTGGACAATATAAGTGCAGGCAACCTGCAAATCAGTCTTGCAGCTATACAACCAGAAAACCGAACATGACTTCTCATATGTACAAGATCAGTTCAATTGGACTTGAGCCTTGAACCTGTCGAGAGGGTTTTCATGCACCATAACCCTGCAACTGAGCTGCCCGACTTGTCAGAGGAACATAACGCACAGATGCTTCGTTCCTGACACTTATAGAGCCATCCAGATTCTTATCAACTACCTTCAGGTCCTGGAAAAAGTTTCCCACAGGAATCACCATCCGACCTCCAGGCTTCAGCTGCTCCAGCAATGATGGAGGAATTTCAGAAGCTGCTGCTCCAACATGAATGGCATCATATGGTGCTAATTCTGGCCAACCAAGCCTTCCATCTGCAAGTGGTGGAACTGCTCGTCAGTAATGCCACAAAATTTTGCCTGAATATAGAGCTGGTACTCCGTTAAGTCATAAAATATTGAAAGTTCAGATAGATAGAACGAGAGAATTGTGTGGTCAAAGGGGTGATTTCCACCCAGCATTATCTAGCAATATAAAAAAAGTGTAATATCCAAATTAGTCCCTCTATTATGCCGAATCGGCCTTTTTGGTCCCACTATTATAATTTGAGCCCCAAGGGTCTCTCTATTTTCACGATTAAGAAATGTCAGTCCCTAAATGTATATTTAAAGGCATGTTTAGTCCCTAAAGTTGATGAAGGAAGGGACTGGCATTTCTATTATGAAAGTAGAGAGACCCCCAGGGCTCAAATTATAATAGATGGACCAAAAGGGCCGATTCAATATAATAGAGGGACTAATTTGGATATTAGACCTATAAAAAACAACCATGGGAAAAAATGAGGACTACTATTCAATGTGGTTTGTTATGTAAAAGGTCAACTACTAAAAGTAAGAAAATCCCCTGCATCAAGATGTCAGCAATAATAATCATCTTCAGCTTGACAATGCAGTCAAGTCAAGCAAGATCATAAGAATTGCCAATTAATCTAGTGATCATATTACAATTTGCACAAAATCCAGGAAACCGTCAATTAATGACTGCTGCCAGTATGGTATGTTCAAAGTTCAAACACATTCTCTTTAATCATTCAGAAAACAACATCTTGCTTAAGCAATAAGATGTAATTTAAAGAAAAGCCACATCTCATTTGGAAGCAACTGAGCAAGGCAATTCGGTAATTTTCTACTTAATAATTATGATCATCTTAATTCATGTTGATTCAACTCAATAACATCATCCCCTTGTATTGTAGGAAGTCATTTAACTTTTTGCTTTCTAATTCATGACTTTTGCCAGTATAATATGTTCAAACACATTCTCTTTGATCATTCAGAAAACATCTAGCTTAAGCAATAAGATGTAATTTAAAGAAAACCCACATCTCATTTGGAAGCTACTGAGCAAGGCAATTCTGTAATTTTCTACTTAATAATTATGATCATCTTAATTCATGTTGACTCAACTCAATAACATCATCCCTTTGTATTGTAGGACGTCATTTAACTTTTTGCTTTCTAATTCATGATTTTTGCCCTGGGTTGATCATGAAGTTACCCCGCCATTGCACCCATCCAACATTTTAGCTACCTTGAAATACCACCTAGATGGTAGACACTCTTTACCCTTCTTATTTATTTATTTTGGGAGTATTACTGGGTTTCAAGACATGACACTTTGGTAGGCCTAAGACTGAAAATGAGCCCTATACGTGAATTGTAACAGGCTGAAAGCATTGTTCCCTCGTTTGTTAACCTTATGGGATTAGAATTTGAAGACATGACATTCCATTAGGCCTCAGACTGAAAGCATTTTGCCCTGGTTACTAATTGTACTATTAAGCCTAAATAATCACCAATGGCATTAAAATGGAACCTGAACATGTCAAGGTAACATTAGGCTGCTTCTCAATTTTTATCAAAAGAAAATTTAATTTTTGTTCATGTTGTGCCAACACAAATAGCATATGAACACTTGCAAGGCTGTATCCTGACAGAGCAATACATACCAGCAACATGCAATAAGAGGGAACCATCCTTGAGCAGAGGTGCAGCAGCACTTTTATTGAGATTTTCAATGGAAGAAGCAACCAGCTCTGGAATGTGTTCAATACCAACTGCACGGCCTTGTGGGCCAACCATCATGGCAAAGCATGCGGTCAAGTACCCAGTACCTACATCAAGAACAAATAACTAATGCATTTGTTAAAGCTAGTACAACACCATCATGAGTTATAGTTTCCAATGAATGCATATAAGTTTTATAAAGCTCAGATTCTGGATGGTGCATTTGTACTCTGAAGGAAAAGAATTTAATTGAATTTTCTCTAACATATCGGTTGTTTGGGGAACTTGACACAGTAGGACTTACTCATTACAAAAATACAAAAGAATTTCATTCCTGGTCCATTCTATAGGGATCAAGATAGGAACAAGAAATGCAATAGCCATTTGATACAGTGAAAGTACAACATAAATAACATTAGCCAGGAATCTAAACTTCCAAGCAATTGACCCCAGGAGACTTCTGTGTGATCCTCAACATAACAACAAAAATTAACCTGTTCATATCACATGAAAGCAAAGTCCAAGTTAATACTCAACAATGGCCTTATGGTCTGTTGTTTATTACAAACAGCATTGGCTAATAGAAAGAATTTTATTCACCATTCCAAGATGCCAAGATTTAAGAGGATGGGCAGGAAGCACAACACTGGGAATGCTTTACACAAATACTAAAATGTTACTATAAGAAGCTAACCTGACAACAACAGTTTGACTGATAGCCTTTGACCAAGCTTCTCACAAATCCAAAATCCAGTTAGTAGAAAAATTTGTCCATAATCTCATAGTTTAAGCGAATAAAGTAAGAACATGATAAATTTCTTTAAGACCGAGAAAAAGGTCAGAAGAGGGAAATATATAAAGTTTGATACAATGTCTTGCATTAGTCGTCAAATAAGGGATGAAGATAAAGCAGAACTTTGTCAATGAATAATCACAAACTATTTAAATATTAATATCAAAACTGTAATGATGAACATAAATTTAGTTATGATGCACAAAAAATGGCATAAACCCCTAGACAATCCAGATTAAAGGAATAATCACAACAGATGTATCTATTGATGCAGTCTAAAACACATAAGACTTGCTAAAAGTTCATTTCAAAGTTAGAAGTCTAAGGGATGAAAAAAACCACTAGACATAAAAAAACAAATAAAAAAAATCAACAAATTGCTCCAAATTTAAAGGGCAATCATAGATAACCAGGGAAAATAAATTGAGATCTTTTCCATGTTCAAACAAAATGGGAGAGAGATGTAAGAACTGTATGCTTACAGATTTTAAGCATGCAAAATGCGGAATGAAATATAATTGCAAATTTGAAGTTCTTAAACCAAATGTAATGGACCTTATGGGATGGACATATAAAACCTTAGCATTGGCTCTGAGTTCATAAGGAAGGACACATTAAACAACAAAAATAGAGTAACCTCAAGTGAAACATAGGTGTTGAAGAAGAGCACCTGAACCAACATCTAGAGCACACATGCCAGGCTGTAGATGCTCCTCCAATAGTTCTAAACAAGCGGCATGCATATGAGGTGCAGATATAGTTGCATTATAACCTATAGGCATAGGACTATCAACATATGGTGGGTTGCCATCAGGCACAAATAATCCCCTATCTATGGTTTCCATCACTTCTGCCACTTTCTTTGACTTGATTACATTATATTCCTTCAAATGCTCCACCAACGCTTTGTTTTTATCTATTGAACCTCCAGTCCAAAAACGCTGCAAAATAAAGAAATAGAAAAGTGCTAGTCATAATATCTTCAGAAATGCAATCAATATTTTTTCCACCAGGCACAAAAAAACATTTTAATCTGTAATTAACAAAGACGGTTAAATTTCATTCCAAAGAAAGTTCTGACACACACTTTAAGAAATAAACATAAAATTTTCAAACATTACCAAAATCAGAAGCAAAGTGCTAGGTGTGCAAAGAAACAGGACCAGGGAAGTTCTGCGGCAAATGTCCTACTTGCAAAATGATGATCAGGAAATCAATTTATCCAAAATATAAAATTCCACAAACAATGATTACTTCCAAGAAAACCTTCAAGTAGAAACATGTAGAAGTGCTTGAAATCAATTAAATGTAGGATAAAGTTATGCTGTGTAATTACATTCTTGAAGGACATTGCAATTAGGAATCAAAGAGAAAACATGTATATATTCATAGAAACCAACTATAGAGCTGTACACATGTCCGAAGCAGTAACCAATATCAAATTGAAATTTTTTTCACGCATGCTATACAAATATAGGTACTTGATTCACCTATCCACTCTTTATCAAATTATCTCCCAGAACATTCTATTTCAATCACAAATCCTGCTTTAGAAAAAAAAGACATTAACAGCACACAAGGTTTCTCACAGCATCATTTGCACTTTTCTTTGTTTTAATGTTTATTTTAATGTGAATTAGCATTGTGAGGTTGTGATTTTCACAATCACTTCTTGAAATTTCAACTCTCTTTATTGACAAAAAAAAAATTAAGGTCCAATTGAGACCTCTTCTTTTGAAGTGGCATGTCTTATCAATCTAGCATTAGTGGAAGACAAGGGTAAAAGTCTTGCTATAATTCTTGAAAACTCTCATTCTCTTGTCTTTCCATTAGTGTGAAAAGGTGGTATCCTAATTTCAGCTCTATGGCCAAGAAAGTAAACCTTAACTCAATATAACATTCTCCATCTTACCCACACACACACACACAAAAAAAAAAACCATGCTAAACATGAAAGAAAGTATAATTTCAAAAAGAAAATTCAACAAAAAACTCTTTTCGTCGTCAACCAAGAGCTAATATTTCCGACTTCCAATTGAAATCTCTATCAAGAAATTATGAGCAACACTGATACCACCCACTAGTAATAAACAAATTCAATGCAAACCTAGAAAATTCAATCAGAACAAACGCGAACATGAAAACAGACGTAAAAAACCATGAAAGGAAAAGAAAAACCCACAACTTACACGAAAGAAACGTTTGGGCAACAGGAAACGAAGTACCTCCATTCTCAGAAAGGGGTAGAACTTGTTCAGCTTCTCCGAAGAAGAAGAAGAACTACAGCAACAAGAAAAGGACGACGGAGAGGATGAGATAGTGGAGAAGGAGTAGCACAGGCGAGAGGAGGAGGAGGTGTCGGTGGGCACAAGCAGAGTGGGAGCACTGCGGAAGCAGCGGAGAACATACGCGACCGTGGACATTCTATCTCGATCGCTGGTGCCACCGCCTCTTTCTTGATAGCTGCGGCGCTTTCGTGGCGCCTTCTAGGCGACGATTGGTTGGTTTTGAGATTCGTGCTTTTTAATCCTGCGATATAGAAAACTTTTTAAATTTTCAGTTTTCATTTAAAAATAAAAACTAATTTTATGCCTTGTTCCCAGGATAAGGACAGTTTCCCTCTTTCTCTAACCAAAATATAATATAAAAATAGATAAATAACACAAAGTCCCTCTATAGTTTGTTAATGAATAATTAGTCCCTAGATTCCATTGGTAGGGGTGTTGTAGGGATGGGGTATAGTAGTGTGTAGGGAAATAGTAAGGAATAGTATCAAATAGTAGGAAGGACTAATAAATAATTAGCCCATATAAAAATGAAATAAAAAATTTTCTAAAATACAAAAAATTTCGTATATACTCAAAATATCCTTTTATTGTCCTTAAACAGAGATTGAGAGTAAAAACAGCAGAATGAAAACTGATTGGATTGTGTTTTTCATTAAATTTTGATAATTATATGATTATAATATAAAATTAATGAAGTATTGCCTCAACATAACGAATTCAATATTGTACAATCAACAACAGTGTTAAATCGTTTGTTATGCCCAAGTTTGTCAACAGCACTTCCAAATTCCAATAATTTTTTTTTTTCAAAATTAGTGATTGTGCAGTGATACCACTCTCTCGGTCAATATTATAGTAAAATTTAATTATTGAATGTAATATAGTTCAAGTTATTGGTTAATGAGAAAATGAGAGTATGGCACAACAAGAGATAAAATAAGTATACTTGATAGGGAAAAATAGTCTAGAGAGAGAAAATAAGTGTGGTAAGAAAAAATAGATGATAAAATTTTTATAAGGAAAATTGATTAATCAATTTCCTCTCATAAGAAGAGGTTGAGGATTCGAGTCGTGCAGCGTGTGTTTCCAATATAATTTTATAAAAAAAAAAAGATAAACTGCACTAATGGTCCCTATATTTTGACCCAATGTTCATTTTCGTCCTTGTATTAAAAAAATCTTCGTTATGGTCCCTGCATTCTGATGTATTTGTTCGAATTGGTCCTCAGTATGTGTAAATGCCACGGTCGTACAGCTTTGAATACGGATATATTTTATGATGGCGTGGTACCGACGTCTTGGCGTGGCTCGTAAATCAAAATTTTATGGTATGCAAATAAATAAATTAATGTATGCCATGCCGATAGCCGACGCGGTACATGTCATATGGAAGGAAAAAAAAATAAAAAAAATGCAAAAAAATCAGAAAAATTAGCAAAAAATATATAAATATAAAAAAAATCAGAAAAATAGGGGAAAATATACAAAAAATAAGGAAAAAATAAAAAAAAATATGGAGAAGTTCAGAAAAATTAAGGAAACAGGCATATATGAAAAAAGCTGGGGAATATATGCTACCTTGATAAAAAAAAATTAATCTATAAATTCTTTCCCAGAAAAATTAAGGAAACAGGCATATATGCTACCTTGATTTGCAGCCACATAACATCACAAAAGCTGGAAATAAAACCTGTTACAAAATGAGGAAAAAAATATGAAAAAATTCAGATAAAGACAGTAATAAGGCATATACTTCTACCATGTTTTGCATCCACATAACAATCCACAAGCTGGAAAAAAAACATGTTTAAAAATCAGAAAAAAAAAAAACTAAAAAAAATATGAAAAAAATCACACTTGACAGGAAAATGGCATGGACTTCTACCCTGTTTTGCAGCCACATAACAGTCCAAAAGCTGGAAAAGAAAACCTGTTTTGCAGCCAAACACATGTCCAATACATGCATAATAATAACCCATATAAACATCAGTTCATTAGAAAAAGCTGGGGAAGGTCTCTTCTACACTGGCTCAATGTCACATCAACTTTAAGTTCCTTCCTTGCAGTGTTTCTTATATCTAAATGCTTCATTACAGCTGCAGTTTCTTGCCTTGTTTGTAGCATGTGTTTGTCCAACACCTTCGAGGTGACTCTCTTATTCTTGAATGTCCAGTTGCAGGTGTGCTCATTCACCAAGGTTTTAATAGTGAAATTACATGAGGCTTCATCAAATCCAACATATAATAGCCATGTGCAGCCAAGGTCCTTGCATTTTGCCCTCACCCTTTGTTTATCATTCTTAAGAATCACAATTTCCCTCCTTGTTGCAATAGCATGATTCACTATTGCATCCTTCAATGTTTTCCTAGATTCAACGACCATCCCCAGTTGAAAAAGTGGTGTTGGACTGCTTGCATCAAAGAAGGATGTCCTGGATTTCACTATCCTCCCATGTTCACCTCTCACCGCCTCATCAAGTCGCCAAAAATCGTGAGCACGCTTAATCAAGAACATCTCCACTTTCTCCACCTATAGACTCCTCACTATCAAGATCTCTCACGCTTTATGTCTCATAATTCGCTTTTCCTACCCCTGGTTTGTTGGACATGTACATACTCTTCATCATCAAATCTTGTGCACTATCATCTTCTCAATATGGATATGAGCCGCCGTAATCTTCTTCTTCTGTAGAGGGATCATCACTAGGAACAGCTTGTGGGCTCAATGGAATTTGTGGGCTTTGTGGAATTTGTGAACTCCCCATATTCATATCTACTTGAGGCCTTCTTTGCACATCCTTTACCACAGCTTCATATGTTTGAGAACCAACATTACTTGCAGCATACCATGAAGGGCCCATTCCTTGAGAAAATTGCTTGCCCCTACTTGCAATCACATAATCAGCCTTGTCTCCAGCTTCTTCAACAGGGTGCTCAACATACACTTCAATACTACCAGATTGTTGTAAATGTTGAAGCATCCTAGAGCATGATTCCTCGTCGCAGATGACTACTAGTGAATTCTCCAAGGCTCCTACATGTAACCTGAAATGTATTTTGTCAACCCCTCTATTACCTAACTCTTCGATTACTTCCACCAGTTCTTTGTAATTGAAGTCCTTTGGTATCGCTTGTACTATGTGTGTACTCCCTCCTACATATTGTAGACCATTATTATTATGGAATTGTCCACCAACAAAAAGTCTGATTCTCCCCATCAGGAAAGCACTGCAAAATTGTAAACAAGGGTGTGGTTAATACACAAACAGAGTATGAAAAATAAAAATGAAGCATAGATAGAAACACTGAGCCAATGAAATATACAGACAGACTATTGATTTCATTCAAGTTCATAGCAATTTGAGACCCAATTCACCAATAACAAATCAATTTCTGCTCTATTGTTACAGTAGCCTTTATTTGGAACAAAGTTCATTAAAAGTTATGCATTCAGTTACGCTAGCTTTGCAATTCTGACTTAGGAGCATAGGAAACATATTGCTGTGACAATGCCTATTTTAGCAAATGCAACTTATCTTTTTGAATGATTCCTTATTGATTAACATCAGGATGCTGCAGACAGGCTCTGTACTAGATGATGAATCATATAATTTGTTATTGGTTCATAATTACAATGAATCAAATTGATTCAAATTTCTTTGAAGTACATGGATTTGACACTGAAATCAGGGTATATGGTATTAATGAATATGATCACAGACTTTGTATGAAGTTGTGTAACTGCAGGGAGATTGGATGTATTGGCATCAATAATAGAGAAATGCAAGGTATACCTAACTAATTTGATACCTAGAGCTGAGTATTTATTCTTGTGTTCTGGCTGGTTGATCCACCATTTGAAAATGAAGGAGACTCAAATACAAACATATAACCTATATCTACATAGAAGGCTCACAAATGATTCATTGGATCCTTGCAACATTACAAGTAAATTAATGAAACAATGCAAGATATTGTGGAGCAGAGTCCCCAGATGGAATGCCCAAAGAAATGACAAAGAACTTAATCAAGTAGCTGACAAGATAGCAAAGATAAATGCAAAGTTAATTTTGAAGAACAAATAAAAATGCCATAATTTTGAGAAGTCCATAGTTCATAGTTGAATAAACCCTAAAGAAGACAAATTCCTAAAAGATGGCAGAAAGCAAGATATCCTTCTTCTTTTCTCAGTGAGGGACTTCCAAATTGAAATTGAGAAGTCCATAGTTCGAAAACACTTCGAGATAACTTCATGGACCAAAGGGGAGATAATAACATCATAATATTGCGGAAATCCATAGTTACCTGTGATCTGAGAAGATTGCGAGGCCGGCCGAGCAAAACAATGATCGGGATGACGATTGCCTATACCACCGTGAAAGCAAAAAGCGACTGGAGTGGACCTTCAAGTAAGAGCAAGCGAGGCTCCACAAAAATTACCACCACGGGGAAGACGACGAAGAATATAGAGTGAAGGTGAAGGGGCCACTGAGATTTGAATACTTATTAAACCTTAGATGTCCACGTCATCAATAAAATGCATATGTGACAATGGAAAAATCCCATCAATTGCAAACTAACTTATAAAGTGTGAGAATGATTATATTTTATTGCTGACGTGGATTTTAATAATTTATAAGATCATAAGCTTGTGACAATAATTATATGTTATTGATGACGTGGATTATATAAGCTTATAAGATAATAATGATGTGTGACAATAATTATTTAATTAAAGTGTATTGCTGACGTGGACTCTATTAGCTTATAAGATCAAAAAGTATTCAGACAATAATTTTATTATACTGCTGACGTGGCATGCCATGTCACCTTGCCATGTCGCGACGCAGAGAGCCCGGAGTCGATCTTTGACGCCGTTCGCCTGGACGCATCTAGGAGCTTTGGCATACCACGACATAGCGGACCCGGCGTAAAGGCGGAAGGTGATTGAGCCAAGTCCGGAATTGGGGAGCACTTTGGATACGCTTCGCAGATTTTGGCCATAACTTTGGCTACCGATGCATCTGATTCGCCAGCCAACCCCAATTCGAGAGCTCGCCTCAACGTGACAAGTTGAGGTCCATCCAGCTTTGCTCGATGGACCTTTCCTTCATCCTCAAATTCCACTGTTTTCCCCTGTCGTTTCTTCGCTTTTACCGGTGTTTTTTTTCCATTTTGGCAATAATACTGTATGCCAATTTAGGATAGGATATGAATCTGATTTGAACTCGGATTTTTAGGAGTTATATGTTTTGTTTAGTTATTTTAGAATTAGATAAGTTTTTCTATTAGACCAAAATTTGCCGATTTGGGTAAATTTGAATAAGAAGATAGAATTTCTAAGTTATCTAGATTAGTTTTTTTTAGCTATTTAAACCCGGCTTATGGGTTGAATTTTATTTTATTTTCTTTTTAAAGTTTCAGAGACTTTTCTTCTCTGTTTGTCCTCCCTTTTTCTTGCTCTTCTATCAATCCCCTTTGTTTACCACCGCCCGCAAGTTAATCACTACCCTGTCCGGCGTCAGTCAGCAAGCCATGTCAGTATATTGCATAATTATAAAAAACCAAAAAAAAAAACATGCCACATCCTCGTGCCACGTCAGCATGAAGACGCCATGTATGCTGCCACGTGGTAAATACATGCCACATATGCATTATCCTGAAAAAAAAATAACCATATTTACATAGTATGCCAACTGTGCTGCCACGTCAGCATCAAGGACCAATCCGATCAAATACACCAAAATACAAGGACCGTAACGAAGATTTTTTGAATACAAGGACGAAAATGAACATAATTATATCAAAGTATAGGGACCAAAAATGGCTTTTATCCAAAAAAAATAGTAAAAAAAATTATCACAAGGTGTGTGACACCATAAGGAAATTAAATTGCTGAAAAAAAAATTAAAAAATGGTTTTTTATAAATATTTTTGCTGATTTTTTATGTTAAAAAAATTCATTTATATCAAGATAGGTCTTCATTTTATTCCCCAATTTTAGATCTTTGTAGCATATAAAATTCGGTAGGATATTGACAACCATCAAGCTTAAGTTCTATACCAAATTACTATGTATAGTTGCTAATTATCAAGTCAAGTCAAAACTCTCTTCTATGGTCTCTATACAATACATCTTTATCTGAGTCATGTTCAACTATTAAAATTTTGGATACTGTTGGGGAAAAATCGGTCTCTCCTCGTGATTCGAGCCTGATCTCTCTATCAACGGTTAAATTTATAATTTTGAGGGACTAGATCGCAAAAGAGGAAGAAAGAGCAAGCATCCAAGCAAGGTGAAAAGACACATGATGTACGTGGAAACCCCCATAAATTCGGGGAAAAACCACAGTGCCTCGCCGAGAGGGCAAATCCACTACATAGGGAGTGATTTATAAGAATAAGTTGTACAACTATCATTGATCTCCAAGAAACCAAGATGAATGTGGAGGAGAAGAAGGGTTTTGATCATCTTGGTAGTGGCGGACCATGGAAAGAAGAATCTTGGCGGTGGTGGTCGGCCATGGAGATGACGGGGAAAAAGATAAAAGCTCAGAGGTGAAGGCGGGCGACCCTCGAGGGCTTGATGATCCGATCCTCTTCTCATGGAGAGGAGAAGCCTTTTTGAAGAAGAGATTCCCTCCTTTAACCGCTCCCATTTTCTCTCCTTGTTCTCGCGCCTAAAATCAGCCCAAAAATCCCGCATGTGATCCGCCTTCCATGTTTATCATGATCCGCATATTGTCATCCTAGCGAGCCACATGTCACCATCTTAGTTGTTGAATATTTTACCCACAACACCAGACCTCCCTCAAGTACGCTTGCGTACGAGTCCGAGTGATAGCCCAGTGGTTCTCGACTATCGGTCGGCTCGGGGAGCTAAGCGTTAAGTTAGGTCGGTTGGGCCCCATGCTTTACTTGGTCGGTCGATAGAGGTGGACCATCTTGGGAGAAGGGTTTTGCTCGGCATGATGGAGCTCAGTCGACTTGGCACGAAGGAGCTTGGAGGTAGCTTGGCCTCGGCATATAATGGCTCAGCCTCGGTCGAGCAAGCCTCAGCCTTGGAGTTGGAGTTGCTCGGCCTCGGCCTTGAATATAGAGCTTGGCTTTGGCTTGATGGAGCTCAGTCTCGACCTTGGATGCGGAGCTCAACATTAGCTTAATGGAGCTCGGCCTTGACATGGAATGGTTCGACCTCGGCATGGAATGACTCGGCCTTGACATGGAGACCTTGGAGGAGGCCCGACCTCGGGATGCTATGGTTCGCATTTGACGTGGAGACCTTGGAGCAAGCTCGTCCTCGATATGTAATAGCCCGACCTCGGCATAAAAAAGCACAACATGAGGGGTTAATGCAAAAATAGGCTCTCTTAGAGCTTCTAAATAAGTGTTTTGAGAGAGGAACTCTCTTGGAGCCTCCATGAAGTTGAACTCTCTTGGAGATGATCTTTCTTGGGGCCTCTATGGAGTTGAACTTTCTTGGAGATGATCTCTTTTGGAGCCCCCATGGAGTTGAACCCTCTTGGAGATTATCTCTCTTAGGATCTCCATGGAGTTGAACTCTCTTGGAGATAATCTCTCTTGGAGCCCCATGGAGTTGAACCCTCTTGGAGATGATCTTTCTTAGGGCCTCCATGGAGTTGAACTCTCTTTGAGTCTCCATAGAGTTGAACCCTCTTGGAGATGATCTCTCTTGGAGCCTCCATGGAGTTGATCGGCCTTGGCCTTAGAACTCGGTATGGTCTCGGTTCGGCCTTGGAGCCTTATATGAATGAAAGAGGGAGAGAGGGAGAGAGAGAAAGACCATACCTTCATTGGAGCTCTTCTTTAAAGAGAGAAAGCCATGAATCTTGGAGAAGAAGAGCTTCATAGAGAAGAGATGACCCTCATGCCCCTGGTTATGCTTGGATCTTCTCCCGGCGACACGGCTTCTTGTTCGAGCCCCACGGACGGCGCCAAACTGTTAGGGGAAAAATCGGTCTCTCCATTCGAGCCCGATCTCTCCATCAACGGTTAAATTTGTAATTTTGAGGGACTAGATCGCAAAAGAGGAAGAAAGAGCAAGCATCCAAGCAAGGTGAAAAGACACACGATGTACGTGGAAAACCCCGTAAATCCAGGGAAAAACCACGATGCCTCGCCGAGAGGGCAAATCCACTACGTAGGGAGTGATTTACAAGAATAAGTTGTACAACTATCATTGATCTCCAAGAAACCAAGATGAATGTGGAGGAGAAGAAGGGTTTTGATCATCTTGGTAGTGGCGGACCATGGAGATGACGGGGAAAAAGATAAAAGCTCGGAGGTGGAGGCGGGCGACCCTCGAGGGCTTGATGATCTGATCCCCTTCTCATGGAGAGGAGAAGCCTTTTTGAAGAAGAGATCCCCTCCTTTAACCGCTCCCTTTTTCTCTCCTGGATCCCGCTCCTAAAATCAGCCCAGAAATCTCGCATGTGATCCACCTTCCAAGTTTATCATGATCCGCGTATTGTCATCCTAGCGAGTCACATGTCACTATCTTAGTTGTTGAATATTTTACCCACAATAGATATGTATGGTGATACGGATAAATCTGAATAGTCACATGGCTTTATACAGGATATACACATGACTCTATCCCAAACGTCCACGTGGATGACACAAACCCCAATTCAAACACCCCTTTAGGCCAAAGGAGGGTAGCAGAAGTCAAGGAGGGGGATAAGATAGCAGGTGGAGGTCTAGAGAAAGAGATAAGATGTCAGAGATAAGCACAACAAAAAATATCTATGACACCAAAGGATCAATAGCCAACCTTAATAGATAAGAGAAGATAAGAGAAGATAAGAGAGAAGGGAGAAAAAGGTTATAGATAATCACTCTCTAAACTCTCACCCCAACCATAAAGCTCTCATGCTCTTATTGACTTAAGCATCAAAGCCACATCATGGCACTAAGCCCGCTTTGCTTAGCTCTATCCCCTGTGCAGGATCGCCGACGAATCAGAGAAACTCTTAGTCATCTTTTCCGACTATCAGTGACATCCCTGCAACTAAGAATCTCAACTATTGATAAGGACTAATGCCTATCTCCAGGAGAGGCCGATTCTTGTCACAACATATACCGGATAAATTCATAGGTTTAATTTGTTATTTTACATCTAATATTATATTATATTTCTAACTAAAGATTTCTTTGTTTTTTAATAAAAACGGATAAAGGTTACATCATCATAATTTCAAGCACCGGAAATGAGTAATAAGCTGTACATCTATATTGAACTTGCTTGGTACTTGGGCAGTGAAAACTATGCAATGAAAATATATTTTTTTAATCCAAGTCGTGATACATTCATTTTATTAGTCCAGTCAATACGAATGACCCCACCTGGACATTTAACTAGACTAAGGAACAACCATATTCCTTAACTACCCCTTATTCAAATTAAAAAATAATAAACTTATCCCCTCCAAGTCAGCGGTCAACCCGGACTTCTAACTTATTCTCCACGTTTGTCATCGTTGCCTCTACCCCCAGCCTTATCAGCAACGACTTGAAAATCCTAACTTTTGAAAAAAAATAAATAAATAAATTCTAACAATTTTTTCTTACTAATTTAATTTAATTATTATTTAATCATATAGAAGGAAAAAAAATGAATTGTTTATCGAATTAGCAAATAATAATTTAATAAAAATTTGCAATAACCAGGGCGGGATGGCAAACCATGTAATTAAGCTAATAAAAGATGGGCATGATAGGTAATCCGAAAGTCGTCCAAGGTCTACGTACCTGGTCAGTCAATTCAAAATTCCGAAAATACCCTAAACCCAACGCCAAATGTTCCACACGCTTGAGCCTTCCCTCTATATCAACCGTCACCCTTCCTCTCTTCTCCGACACTACAGTCCATCCGATACCATGGAGTCCAAATCCGGAGGCGTGGTCCTCCTCTTCTCTGTCTCCTTTTTCTTCATCGCCGGTCTCGCGTCGGACTCCGACGCCCTCCGCCGTCTGGTCTCCGACCTCGGCCTCCGCCAACAGCGCACCCACCCTTGCAACACCCCCGGCATCGGCTGCGAACGCCGCGGCTCCGCCCTCCGCGTCACCAGCATCGACCTCCCCTCCGGACGCCTTGACGGCATACTTTCCCCCTCAATTGGCCGCCTCTCCGAGCTCCGCGAGCTCTCCCTCCCCGGAAACCTCCTCTCCGGCCTCATTCCCCGCGAGATCTCCCGCTGCCGCGCTCTCGAAATCCTCGACCTCCGTGGCAACCGCCTCTCCGGCCCCGTCCCCAGCGACCTCTCCTCTCTCACCTCCCTCCGAGTCCTCAACCTCTCCTCCAATCTCCTCACCGGCGATCTCGACTTCCTCATCGCCCTCCCAAATCTCGAACAAGTCTCTCTCTCCCGCAATCTCTTCTCCGGCCAAATCCCCCAATCCCTCTCTTCTCTCCGAAATCTCATCTCTATCGATCTCTCCAACAACCCGGATCTCTACGGCGAATCCACGGGCTACGGGCTAAGGCGGAGTCTCATACCCAAACGCTATGTCTTCGCGGAGAATAATAATTCCAACAAATCTCATCGCGCCTCGACGGCGGCGGCCATCGCTCCGGCACCGGGGCCATCAGCATCTCCACACCACCACCGGCGCAACCGGAAGAAGCGGGTGAGGAACTGGCTGATCGGATTCCTAGTCGGTTCCATCTCCGGAGTGATCTCCGGTCTGGCCCTATCCGTCTTGTTCCGCATGACAATGAATTGCATCCGAGGACGGTACAAGAACCCGGCCGGGCCATCGATCTACAGTCCTCTGATCAAGCGCGCGGAAGACCTCTCATTTCTCGAGAAAGACGAAGGACTCGCCGCCCTCGAACTCATCGGGAGCGGCGGCTGCGGCCAGGTCTACAAAGGCCAGCTCCCCCCTCCGGACCCGAGCCACCCCGACGTGCCCGGTAAACTCATCGCCATAAAAAAGATCATGAAAATCACAGACGCCGACGCGGCCGAGCTCGGCGGCGACGAGAACAGCAAAGTTCTAGACAAGTTCAAGCGCCAAATAAGATCAGAAATCCGAACAGTGGGCCAAATCCGACACCGCAACCTCCTCCCACTACTCGCGCACGTGCCGCGTCCCGACTGCGACCTGCTCGTCTACGAGTACATGAAGAACGGGAGCCTGGACAACGCGATGGCCGAAGGGGGGCTCGAGCTGGACTGGATCGCAAGGCACCGGATCGCGCTCGGTGTGGCATCTGGGCTCGAGTACCTCCACATGCAACACAGCCCGCGCATCATCCACCGAGACTTGAAGCCCGGGAACATCCTCTTGGACGACAACATGGAGGCCCGGATCGGAGACTTCGGGCTTGCGAAACAAGTCCCCGACGCGAACACGCACATGACGACGTCGAACGTGGCCGGGACCGTGGGGTATATCGCCCCGGAGTACCACCAGTTACTCAAGTTCACGGATAAGTGTGATATTTATAGCTTCGGGGTGATACTGGGAGTGCTGGTGATTGGGAAGCAGCCATCGGACGACTTCTTTCAGGAGACGGAGGAGATGAGCTTGGTGAAGTGGATGAGGAACGTGATGAGGTCGGTGAACCCAACGGTGGCCATTGATCCAAAGCTCATTGGGAATGGGTATGAGGAGCAGATGCTGCTCGTGCTTAGGATTGCTTGTTTCTGCACTGCTGATGATCCCAAGGAGAGGCCTAACAGCAAGGACGTCCGTTGCATGCTGTCTCAGATCAAGCATTAGTTATTCCAGAATCCAGTTGTTGTTGGATAGTTCGAATTTGTCTTTTTTAAATAAGTTTATATCCATCTTGTTTAATTATAGGATAAAGTGAGAACTGTGGTATAAGCTGGTTGTGTGCTCTTGAAATTGTAAAATGTCTTTGTTTATGGATATAGTAAGATGGTTGAGACAACCAGTCAGTAATAATCAGATTAGTTTTGAAGCAGTAATCAGTGTTTTAAATTTTTTTACATGCCTTCAACTTTAAAAACAATAGTTATTTTTATTCTCAATTATAATAAATAAATAAATTATCAAATTTAGAATAAGTAAAAAGAGAACAATGTGAACTTCCCTATTACTTTTGCTTGTAGGGATCAATTGCAACATCAAAAAGTGGAATCCAAAATCATTAACTTCCCATACTTCCCATGAAGGTGATATCATGGTATCTTTATATCTCATCAAAGCAAACAGTTACAACCACTTCAAGTTGTGCCTTGGATTTCATTTTTTATGCACATACCTTCAACTTTAGATATTGGTTAAGGGAATAATTATTTTTAATAAAAAATAAATTATCAAATTTAAAATAAGTGAAAAAAAAGATAAATGTGACCTAACACGCCCCAATTATTTGCTTGTGGGGATCAACTGCAACATCGAAGAGTGGAATACAAAACCATTAATTTCCCATGCAGGTGATATATCATGGAATCTTTAACGCTCATTCAAGCAAAACAGTGACAAGTGACAACTACATCAAGGTGTGCCTTAGATTTCATTTCATGCACATTTCTTTGGTCTCAATTGGTTGGCTGGTTTTGCACTTGGAAAAGTCTAAAAAGCTAATCTATTATGACAATAATTAGAACCATAAAAATTAATAGTTTCTAAAAGGAAAAAAAAAAAAACAAACTCCAAAAAACATGGTTGTCTGTTGAGAACAAAGATATAACAATTCCTCCATATAAAACAAAAAATAAACATGATAAATAAATATCTGGTTCCCTCAACTCAAATTTTTATTTTTTGACAAAGGTAATGGCGCCGTGTGAGAATCGAGGGCAGGCGAACATAACTCTCTACTGGCGCCATAAATGCTGTGATTGTGAGGATTTAATTCTGGGTTTTTCTCAATCATCTACGTCTTCTACAAGGAACCCAAACAATAAAGAGTAGGCACGTTTTGAACTTTAAAAAAGATTCAACCAAAACTAGCTCCATTTCTTTGCAAGTAGAGTTCATTAATTGGATACTCACCGAGAAGCAACCTAAAAAGTGGACCTTGGCCAGCAGGCAGATACCCCAATTCTAAGTAATAATACTATATATTATATACATGAGATAAAATAAACAATAAAAATAGAATATAGTATAGTTTTTCGAAGACATTCATGAATTAGTGAATTAGTAATGCCCATAAATGAAGCAAAGAAAATGACGGCTATCTGTTCATCAATGAATCAAGACTACAGACGCCTGCTTTTGGTGACAATCTTGCTCCTCGGTAAAGTGAGAACTGACTCCACTCAGCATATTTTACACACCTATATAAATCACACATGATTAATTGAAACATCCACTGAAATTTCGTTACTCACACTGCTGCATTTGGAGTCAAGACCTGACCCTTTTTTTCCAAGCTGCAATATGTCTTGTTCCAAAGTAAAACCAAAGAAAAGAGGAGAAAAGAGAGAAAAGAATGGAGTGTCTATATTAAAGTTGAACTTTTCTTCATTATTTATAGAAAACGAAGACCAATGACTACGACCATCACCCTCCAAGAGAAAGCATGGTCAAACATAGCATTAGGGTATTTATTTGCAGAGTTGACGAAGTCTCTTTGATTTTGCAATAGATCCGTACTCAATATTATTACATAATTCCTTGATGATTTATAAAGTTTCTTTGGTCCATTCACCTGATTTTACAACTACAAAATCATATAGAATTCTACTTTAAAAAAAAAAATCAGAAATTGATATATCAAATCAGTTTTACAAGATTGGGTGAACTTATAGAAAGGTGGTATTGTCCTCCTAGTGTTACATTCTTTTAGGTGGTGTATTTATTTTCAACCAATTTAAGAGTTTCTTTAGCTATAATTTATCTATGGAGTCATCATCTTCTTACAGACTAAAGATTATGAATTCCCAGTGGTCAGGGCAACACAGACATGCCAATACTTATGTTGCACTTGAATTTTCTAAACTGGTTAATATTGGGTATGGGATGCAAAGATATTTTGTCTAGTGATATTATGCTATTAGTACGACTATATTACATGAGAGACTACTGATGTTCCAATGTCCATGTGAATTTTTATTACTAGAAATTGGACCACAAGCCTAAAAATAATGTTTTGTGGACGGTATTTAGATATGAGTTAGAAGAGATCTTATATTTCTCAATCTGATATGGAAGAACATGGAAATATAGCATTTTAGCAGTATTTTGAATTTAAGGTTCAGTAGATAAATCACATTTCTTTTTTTTCTTTTTATCTCAAACATAGAAAACACCCCAAGTTCAAGATATTTTCTCTCAGGCATCACTAAACCAAAATATCTATAAAAGAAGAGATGAAATAATGTACAATAATGACAGCTTAAAAGATGACAAGCAGCTACTTACAAGCATCTATGACATCCAACAGTATGAGAATGACACAACTTTTGCAAGTTGGCCAGAAAGTGAAGCTAAGCTACCTTCGTATTCAGTATACTCCCAGCATAATTTCATTTAAACTCTTCGATAGTATAAATTATACCAATTTTGTTCTCCCAAATCTCCTGTATCATAAACATTTCAGGGCTTGGGGCTGTAATTTCTTTTAAGCCAGGGTTCTTTTCCAGTATTCCAATAAATATTTCCTATCCCTGAAATCTTAAAAAACAATCATTTCATTGGCAAGATAAACATAACTACATACTCCAATTGACAATTATACCAGTGCGTGTTTCTACTTAATGAATCTTAACAAAGATAAACAACAGTCCACTGAACAAAAAGGAAGATCTCAAATACTACCCACTAGCATATGGTGAATGAATTGCATTTACAGGAGGTACCAGATAAAGCACATGGCAGATGAGCGTAAAGTAGTGCTATGGCTAAAATCAAAAAAGCCGTCATGTGCTCTCGCGTGCTCCGAGAATCCCTTCAAGACTCCAACCCATCCGATCCCAAGAGAAGCTCATCCCCCACTTACAGTGGTAGCTGGGGGAGGAGTAATGGCGACAGACAGGGCGCAACAGTAACCTTAGTCTCACACGCGGTCATCTGGGAATGAGAACCTCGTCTCGGTACCAATAGAGTGTAGCACTCTTGCCTCGCAATCCCCGCAGAGAAGTGAAAGAGCTCTCCCCTAGCGGTCACAAGGGAACGGAGGTATTGTCACTTAGAGGAACACCCAAGATGGATCACCTCCTCCCCACCTTCCACGTGAGGATGGAGAATCATCTGCTAAGGCAGCAAAAAGGGAAGAAGGCCTTCTCTAGCAGGCCCCAAGAAGAGAACAAGCAATATCATCTTTTGTCATGCAGGTACCAGTGGGATTGTGGGCCAATATAGTCTGAGATCCTTTAAAGAGCGGACCCGAAGTTTCAATCCTCGTTCTAAGGCTGACCTTAGAGAATTTGAAGGTGGCGGTGGAAGACACAGTCACTTTGGATGATGGCATCATCGTTAGGCCTTAGGAAAATATGTGATTCATGATACATGGTAAGTTTCTCGGCAAAGCTCCACAATTAGAAAGAGCCAATGAGGTGCTCTCTAGACTGTAAATTAGCCTTGGGAGTTCTCTATAGTTGATATGCCAAATGGATTCTTCCTTATTCGGCGCTCGTCAGAGGACATGGGTGAGACGGCTCTCTTTAAGGGGTCATGGACAGTGAATGGTATGGTACTGCATTTGATGCACTGGAAGGAGCACTTTTAGCCGAGCTTTGAGCGGCTCATCTCGGCAACGCTATGGGTTCAGTTGCACGACTTTTCAACATAGTATTGGTCGCCAAAAGCACTTGACACTATAGCTTCGTTCTTCAGAAGGATAGTAAACATTGATGAAACTACCTTGAAGATGAACAAAGCTAGATACACGAGGGTGTACATTGAGTTAAACCTAGATCCACCACGGTCGAAAACCTTCATTGCTATACTTTACGAAAAGCTTCCTGTTTTCTGCTACAAATATGGTGTACTAGGCCACGACGTAGAAAATTGTGGATAAGGGACAACTGAGCATTGTTTAGATGTGGTCGGAACCGAACCGAGACCACCGGACCCGAAAGGGAAAAGGGTCTCAGCTATAAAAGTCGGTACATCTTCTTGGAAAACAGAGCCCTTGATTCTCAATATGCCAAAGTAGGTGAATATAGGTGAAGAAGACGAAGGAGAACAGGGTTTTGGAACCTGGATGGTCGTCAAAAGACAACAAAGCCATGGAAGATTAGCGATTGCCAGAAATCAGCTCACAGGTGTAGGTCTAAGACAGTCAAGCGCAATACGCGTGAGAAACAAGGAGGTCAGGACCGTTCGGCTAAGCATGTCCCCGATGGAAACGTGGTAGGAAAGGGCAACAGCTCGGAAAAAGCACCCGATGTACGTAACATGTCGTCCCAAGAAAAACAGTTGTGGTGTGAGTCAGAAGGCGTGCTCGATAAGCAACAAGCAACGTTTTGAGGAGAACAGGCATGGCGTGAAACAATGGTAATAAGAACACGTGGCTCGAGGGAGTCATATGCATGTGCAACACATGAAAAGACGGAACATGTATGTCCTCAGGAGGGAGCCCACTATATCTTCGAGAGGGTATGATGGATACGCAATCCACGTAGCCACGAGAAATGCTTCAAGAAACACACAAAAGGCTCTGAAGGGCCACATGGATAATAGTTAAGAAGAAGAGTTTGAACTAATGACCTCAATGAGTGAGGAGAAGTATCAAACTGATTTCATGCTCACTCTTCTCGATTCTTTTAAGTACCAAAATCATCTAGAATTTAATGAGTCTAACCTACATACTACTTTAGTTAATTGTGTTGCAGAGGTGCTCAACAGACAGGGAACGGGAGAGGAACATGCGGTAGAGATGATAGAAGAAGAATAAGACCCACCCGACCTGAGAAATAAGATGAAACTAGAAAAAAACGAAGATCAAAAAGGAGAGGCAAATGGAAGCAAGCGTACATCAACCGCTCAAGGAAAAACCGAAAAGAAAGGTCGAGTGATTGATGTTGAGGGCTTGATTCTGCCTATACATAATAGTTGATGAAAGTCATGGTATGGAATTATTAAGGAATATCCAGGTTTCATACGATAAGCCAAATTTTCTTTTTTACTAAGAATATGGATTTATCTTTGCTATGTCTTGTAGAGACAAGAACGAACAAAGCTCATATAGAACTCTTTTATCAAAAGTTCACAAATAAATGGCACTAGGCGACCAACCCTTCAGTAGAGTATTTAGGGGGTATAATTGCAATGTGGAAGAACCTGGGTTAGGTTACACCGATTGCAACATCAAGATATGTTCTTCATCTTGCCATCACTCACGATGGAAATAAACCATGTCTAGTATTCATGATCTATAACAACCAAATGGTTGGAAAGCAAAGTAAGCTTGCTAAGCTCTCAGTATTGCCATACCCATGGGTTCTTCTAGGAGACTTCAACATGGTCCGCCGACCTAAGAGACAGGGAGGCCCAAAATCTCACTGCCAAGTCATAGGCATGAAAGCTAGGCTCTTCAATTCCTTTTAGGTCCACAATAACCTAACTAAGCTCAAGTCTTCTAGCTCACCTTTCACATGGTATAACAACTAGAGAAGTAGAGCTAGGGTTTGGGACTAGTTAGATAGAATTGTAGCAAATGAGGTTTGGCATGATAATATAGGCTCATATTATATAGAACAACTACCTAGATGTAAGTCAGATCACAACCCTATAGTACTAACATACAACCATAAGAAACCTAAAGGCATTAAACCATTCTGATTTGATACAAATTAGATTTAGACTACTAAATGTCACAACATTGCAAGAAAAATCTGTAAAAGTAAATGCACAGAGGTTATATGACACTAGCTATAAATTTCATAATTTAAGAAAGTCACTGATTAAGAAATATAAGTAGATGACACAGGGTATAGAGCACACAATCAAAGAATTAAAGGAAATATCCATACTTGAAACTTCTCATTGCAATAATATAAATGTTGAAGATAACAGACCTAAACTTAAAACGCCATACAACAGGCACCAAGCCTTATTAAGACAAAACACAAATACTTCATACAGAAATCTAGAGCTACTTCATTAAAAAAATAGAGATAATAATTCAAAATTCTTCCACCAAATGACTACGAACCACAGAAGAGCAAATAAGACTCGTCAAATTAAAACTAAAGATGGTACAATATCAACAAAACCAAATAGCATAAAAGAAAATTATATTAACTTTTACACTAAGTTGTGGCTGGGAAGCAACATAGATGACATGGAATGGCTTATCCATGTCTTGCCTGATGATCTCCCAATAATTCATGGAGAACAAGAGAAGGAACGAACAAAGCTTGTCTCCAGGTATAAAATCTATAGTGCATTGGCTTTTATGCCCCAAGGTAAGGCTCCTGGCCCAAATGGATTTGTTGTTGAAATATCTAATTCTTTCTAGAATGTGGTAGGAGACTCCCTAGTTATAGCCATAACATATTTCTTTGGTCATGGTCACATTCCCACTGATTGGAACCAAATATACATTAGTTTGATCCCTAACAAAGAAAACTCCTAGATGGTCAGAGACTACAGGACAATCTCATTTTATAATGTGATGAGGATAAAAACTGAGGAGCCAACCATCTGACACGTGGATCGATCTCGTCCTTCCATACAAAACAGTGACCTCCTCGGGTTCATGCCCAGAATCATCCCCTTCGGGAAATCGTAAAAGAGCAACTGAGCAATTGCCTCGGTTTCGTCAGAGCAGACCTCCTCGGGTATTGAAGGCTCACCTCTTCGAATTCCAGAGGCTTTACACCCTTGGCCCGAAGAAGGCATGACTAACCCCGAACTTACAGGCTGCGATAGAAGCCGAAGGACTTAAGCCCTTCTAGAAGGAATTACCGTTGAGACCGTTGAGATCTAACTAAATGCCAACCTGGCAGTCTAGAAGCACCTAGAAGAAAGAGACGTTGAGATCTAACCGAATGCCAACCTAGCCATCTAGAAACATCTAGAAGGAAGATGAGCTATCAACCTAACTATCTCCAGCTGGCACACACGTGGCCTATTAGAAGCTAGCTCACCAGCCTCCACATGGTCTATTGAGTGTGGCTTGCTCCCCAAGCAGCTCCCCCTCCCTGGAACCTATAAATAGAGGAGCTCACCAAATCATCTTCAATCTCTGGATGATCGGCGGAGCCCTACCTCTCCAGAAACTCAAATTCCATCCATAATCTTGTAATCTCATTGATTTGGTAGTGATTTCATCTCCGATCATGGAGATCCACCGTGGTTTTCACCCCGATTTGGGGTCTCCACGTAAATCTTGGCTCCCTCTCTTTCTCTTTTGAGTTCTCTTCTTTCGATCTCTCTCAATCTCATCAAAATCCATTCCCCAATCAATCTACAAATTCAATTGTTGAGCTAAGTCGAGGGTTATCCTTGATTTTTGCATCAACATAAAATAATCACCAAGATATTGTTCAACAAGATTAGAGTAGTAATATCATATCTGATAGGCCGGGATCAAAGTGCATTTCTCATACATAAGAGCATCTTTGACAATATTCTACTAACATGAGTGTTTATATATAAATAATATAACATATGTCCTAATAGAACCCAAATCCCAATTTAAATAAAATTCAAATATATCTTAATCCTAATGTTGATATATTTAGAATTAAAATTTAAATGTCCTAATCTTAATTGATTTAAGATTCACTCTTCAAATAAATTATTTGGGTTATACCTCAAATACCAAAATTGCCCCCGAGAACATATCTCGAGGCAACATGGCAAATACCAGAATTGCCCCCTGGAACAAATCTCGAGGCAATCACAAATTACAAAATTGCCCCTGAGAACATATCTCGAGGCAACATGGCAAATACAAAAATTGCCCCTGAGAACACATATCTCGATGCAATATGGCAAATACCGAAATTGCCCCCGAGACCATATCTCGAGGTAATCTCAAACCTCAAGATAGCCCGAACACATATCTCGAGGCAATCGAAAAAAAAAAATGCAAATCCTGAGGCAAAAAATATATTTTAAAAAAAAACATTTTTAAAATTTAATTAAATTAAATTTCTTGATTAATTAAAATTTAATTAAATTTGATCCTATCCTATCTGTTGAGAAGTTACGAGAGTTGTGATCTCTCGGTGATCTCTCGGGAAGGAATTCTTTTTGGACGGATAAGGATGAAAAATATTTTAAAAAGGGAGAAAAAAGACAGAGAAGGGGTTCGGATTTGTTTTCTCTTTGGCTCTCGCTCAGACAAAAAGGAAGAGAAGGTTTTGATCTTCTGATTGTCTAAAGCCGAGAGGGAAACGAGAAAAGGTGATTTTCCTTTCTTTTTTGTACATACGTAATAAAGCCTTAGATCCTCCACCCGGTTCTGATTCGTCGTGAAGGTTCAAGGGGACATAAGTACACATAGATATGAGGGAGAGCGAGGTTGGGAGTCATAAGGAGATTAAAAAAAAAAAGAAAAAAAAGAAAGGGTGATTAATTTATATATTATATATTATATTTAATAAATAAAATGAAGAAGAGGCTTCTCCCCCGTTCTTCTCCATCTCTTGGCCGTCGCCTACCGTCCGACGCCTAAAATCACCGGCCAAGAGGCGAGTTAGTAATCCGGCCAACGCCGCTCTTGCCGAGCCTCGAAAAGTCCCGGGCCGACACCTCACCGCTTCTCCGAATCAAGAAACGCTCGTTGACTAGCTCGTTTCAAAAGCCCTAACCATTTGAATCCATGGCCTCCGATGCGTTGGAGAAGAAGCACAATGACCATGCTTCGGCCCCTTCGCAATACCTCCTCTAATGGTTTGAGGAACCCCAAATCCGTAAACTCATCTCTTGACATACATGGTGACCTTGCTTCAACCTACATAGAACTCTAATCCCAAGTTCCAAGTTTTCAAGGACCTCAAATCTCCCGTTGGCACCTCCCTCAAGATCTCTGCTTGTCATTTATAGTTGTTGATGGATTCCGGGTGCCAATCGCCCTTCCCAAATAATCCTATCCCTACATCACAATCTCTCCGTCACCGGTAGTACGCTCACATGGATCTCCTTTTTCCATGGTCGCCTACACCTCACTACCGAGGTCTCCAGACGAAATCCAAGGTCTCCCAAATTCGTCACGAGGGTCGACAACAAGATCGTGCTCTTAAGATTGATGATATGGAGTCGAGGACCATCCGGTTCTATGTTGCATCCAAATTACCACCTCGCATAAAACCATGGTGTCACACGCTGCGCGCTCTCCGTGACCAAGCTCGGCCTACAACGCCATCATCTTGGTCGATGTCTCCGTCCCTTGTTCTCGGGAAAGTGGCTGCCGCTTATGTCCACAAGTACACCGCCACGCCAGAAGCTTTGCTCTTAAAGGAAGTTCAAGAAAAGCGCCATTGTTGTCTCCGATTTCACCGATTTACCATCACTTATCTGCATCATTACTAGAATTAATTCTTAGAATGTGAATGGTGTAGGCAGAGGTCGGTAATGAACGAATCTCGAACGAAGCCGAGCCCAAATTTCGAGTTCGGTTCGAAATTCCGTTATTCAGCTCGAGTTCGGCTCGAGTTCGAATAAACTTTAAAATTTGAAGTTCAGGTTCGGCTCGAAACTATAAGTAAAAGTTCGAGTTCGATTCGACTATTATTAAAAAAAAAAAAAAAATTAATATTTTTTTTAAATTTCACTTTAAAATCCAAGTGGAGCTCACTATTCTTTCTTTATTAAAGGGAAAGAACTGCTTGCTTAATGCTTACCATTCCCCTGAGGCTCCATTGCTTTTATAATGGCATTTGAAAAGTCTGTTGCTTCTTCTCCCATGTGGGACTAATGTGAGGAATGGATCCATTGTTTTACTCACACACATTGACACACACTCTCTCACACACACACACACACACACACGCCCTGCCACTTTCCCCATCTCTCTTTCACACTCACATCACACACACACAAATGACGTTTCCCATTATACTCTACATAATATTATATATATTTATTTATATATAATTTATATCATTATTACATATATATATATTTATGTATATATTTTATATAATTATTATATATATATAATTATTATATATGTATTCTAATGATATGATAATTTAATAATTATATATATATATATATATAATAATTATATATATATATATATATATATATATATATATATTCGAACTTCGAACCGAACTCAAACGAGCTGACTCTGGTTTGAGTTCGACTCATTTATTATTCGAGCTCAAATTTGAGTTCAAGTTCAGTTTGTTATCAAAATGACCGAACCGAACGCGAGCCAATATTGAACCGAACTCGATTTTGCTTCAATAACAGTTTGATTGTTCATGCAATTCTGAGACCATGAGTTAGAAGGCCGAAAGCGTAAATTATGAAGAGTCCAAGATCATGATAATTTCGCATTTTCTCGTTCCCATCTCCAAAGGTTTTGACATATTTGTGGTGGAGCCTTATAATGCCACTCTCTCTCGCAGCATCACCAGGTGGAGAATGCAGATGAATCGTATGGTTACGGACAATGAAGCCCTCCATGACATTTGCTACCGTGACTCTCAAGTTCACTACCCCGCTTTGTTTGGTGATCTCAATCATTTGATCTTTGCCGCCATAAGTGGCATTACATGCCGCTTCGCTTTCTTGGGCAACTCAACTCGACCTCCGCAAGCTTGCGGTGAATTTGATCCCAAAATCTCAAGTCACCTTCGATTGATCGCTTCATCTATTGATCCGCGGTCCTATTTGATATTCCTTGTTGAAATCAAAGAGAGTGATGGTGAAGAGCTTATCTCATTCGACATGGTGGCCGCCTCCCGCTCCAAAACATTCTAATTGCTTGAAATGATACATATACCAATTGGATGAACTCGGATTACTTCCTAATGGATCGGTGATGGTTACCGATGTTGATATGCAAAGATGCGATCTTGATGGTAACAAATCATGAAGCTCAACCCTTCCCCGCCGAGCCTCTGCTGGGTATAGATGCTCTCTCAAGTCAGCAGGCCATAGGCCTCCCGCTGCCGTGTCTTGATGTCGTCCCCCATGATGCAATGCTCGAGAGATCTACTGGAAAGCTGAAACCAAGACTTCTTGATAAACCTGGAGAAGAACATTGAAGGCTATAATGAACTTATGGTGGAAAGGGAGGACAAGATTGAAAAGTTATTTAAGATGTTGTGTTGTTGCCGTTGCTGCTGAGTTGCTAATTGCCACAAGAAGAGGCTGCTGCCAATGCTGCTGCAGAAATCAAGAGAACTTTGAAGTATTGTGATGCATCTGACTTGTTGCACTTCAAGCCATTAAATTTTGGAGCTTGATTTATTCAAATCCAAGAAGAGAGTAAAATAGTTGAGGCTGCCAGCTCGGGATATTTTTTTGGGACATCCCTCAAGCTTGGATCAGAAGTTGAGCTACTACAAGATTATTATAGTGTTGTTGCAGATGTAGCTTGGAATAAGATTAAATAGCATGGCTTCTTTATCATAAGATTCATTCATCACATGAGGAGGTGATATGGCTAATATCATATATTATAATGACACTCTTGAGTTCACTTCCTAATGCAACTTTTCATTGAATAGCCATGGTGTGTAAAATTGTCAAAATGATGGGACATTTATTCCATTTTAATAGATATCATTCTCTCTTGCTTAAAATGGTGATGTTTGAAAGCTAGTGACCGGTTAATAAAAACATGGCCTATTAAGCTTTTAAATCTATGAGAATGGTCTATCCTCACATGAGCTATGAGAGGTATGAAAATAAACTTATTAAAGCTTATGTGATGTGATATATTAATGTCTTTGGTGACATGAGATTTGACAATCGTGACATAACTCTTTTTCATACATAATGGCATGGCATGGCATGGAGGAGCCCATGGTCCATATGGATGCTATAAATGATGCTTCTAAAGCCATGTATTTCAAATGGCCATACATGGTTCAATGTTATTATGTGAATGTGAAATACTCTTATTGGAGAATGTAGAATGATAAAAAGAAACCATACACTCCATTCCATATTCATGGTATTATGGTGTCATTAAAATCTAAAAGAAAGGGAGAAACGACCGATTTAGAGGGAAAAGCTTCAAAAAAAATATATATAATAAAAGAGAAGTGGCCCTATTTTGAAAGGAGAAAGTTGGTGGTTTAAAAAATAATAATAATAATAAATAATGAAGTCATATGAAATGAGAAGAGCTGAGTCCCGCTTCATAAAAAAAATTAATTAATTGGCATTTCATGGTTAAAATAAAAAAAGGAGTGGCGGAATTAGGTCCATTAAAGAAGCTCATATGCACATATCTCGAGATAGTGGAGAGAGATACATATCCAGATGGTTCAAAATTGCAAATCTCAAAGGGGTATAAATCTCATTCACTTCAAGGCGGCTGATAAAATTTTTTATCCTTAACCAACACGCATCTCGATGCAATGATGATGGCACACACACCTTGAAGCGGGTGAATCTTAAGGCGGCACTTATTTGAAGGTGGCAGATGAAATAACACAACTCTTGAGGGCCGTTGATGAAATATAAATAATGGAGCGGCACAGATCTTGAGGCAGAGATGAAATATTCATCTTTGGACAAAATGATGCAAATCTCAAGGCGGTGGCAAAGTCGGTGTCTTGAGGCAACCAAAAGCAGCGTAAATTCCAAAGTAATGAAGCACAGATCTCGAGGCGATGACAGAACGCGCATCTTGAAGGGGATGATAAAATATAAATTTCAAAGCGGCACGCATCTCATAGCGGCGAGGCATACAAGGCGGCGTCGTAAAAATAAAAATAAATAAATAAATAAATAAGAATATATATTCACATATCCACAATGATATCTATATGTAATGAATTATCATATTCTGTAATAAATTATATTATTTTTATTGCCTCTACTTGTACGTTTGCCTTTAATCGGAGGTTCCCACGACATTGTCTGGGGTAATTAATAATAGGGGCTTGCCTCTATTAGGAATAAAAGAACCCACAAACAAAACTAAAAAAAACGATATTTGTGCTTCGATATATCGTCTGGTGTCACACGATGCCAGGCGTGTATTTTCGATCCCACAATGAGAACTAGCATATTCATTAGAGAAGGATACCAAGCACAATCCAATCATGATGGTCAAGATGGACATGGAGAAAACATATGACATCATAAGATGGGATGCCATCCTAGTTATGCTCATTAAGATGAATTTTCCTAGAAAATGGCTTAAATGGATTAATGCATGCATAGATGCCCCAACTATGGCATTTATAATCAATGGAAGAACAGGTAGATGGATCAAAATAGTATTTGGCATTAGACAAGAAGATCCAATATCCCCATATCTTTTCATTCTAGTTACACAAGTACTGACCAATATACTAAACAAAGCCAAGGAATAAAAATGATTAGAGGAATTCAGATTTCACAAACCACTGTAATTAACCACATACTATACGCAAATGATCTCCTTATTTACTATAGAGCAACGAGAAGAGAGTTTAGGGCCATAAATAAATGCCCTCAATTTTACTCTTTCTTCACAAGGCAGAGAACCAACCCTAGTAAATCTGAAGTGCATTTTCCCTCCTAGTTTAGTAACAGAGACATGAAGTCTATACTCAGAATATTGAATCTAAAAAGAGGAAGTGTCCCATTCAAGGATCTGGGAAACTGAATCTCTCCAGCTAGAGTACATAGATCTTTTTTTAACTTCTCAGAAGACAAGGTTGAAAAGAGACGGACTCACTGGAAAACCATGCACCTTTCAATGTCAAGTAAAATCACATTGGTTTGATATCATGTCACTACAAGTCTACAACCAAAACACATGTCATTCCAGATAAGATTATGGACAATATCTCTAAACTAGTTAGGAATTTCCTTTGGAGAACAAGCAACAAAGATAGTGGCATCTATCTCAGAAGTTAAACATAATTTCCAAATCAAAACTTGAGGGTGGCTTGGGTATCAAAGATATTAAACTTATGAAACTGACCTTACTCTCAAAACATGTGTTTGATTTGATTAACTATACTAACAAGTGTTGGGTCCAATTCATGATTACTAAGAATGGGCAATTTAAAATATGGGAGGAACACAAGCAAGCTAGTAAATCCTGGGCTTTCATAACTCTAATTAGCCCTTCTAAAGCCACCAGAAGCAATATCTCAATAAACTATATTATTGTTAGTGATTCTATCTTTGAACACACATGGTTATTTGATATTCTACTGCAACTAAAATCGATATATATTAACATGAATTTTAAGATGTCAGGGATGCATGTGGAACAACTACTTGATGGAGTGTAGTGGAACTGAGAGGTAGTCGAAGAGATATTTCCTGAGACAACCATAGATATACTGAAGGACAAGAAGTATACACAAGACAATCTTTGGAAGTGGACCCTAGGGACAAGAACAAGATTCTTGACGGTAACAATTTATGAACACCAACAAAAAGAGGGTGAGAAATCTCACTGGCAAGGACGGAAACATATGTGGAAAATGTAAATGGCACTAAGAGTCAAGATATTTATGTGGAAATTTTTTCACAACTGCCTACCAATTAGAGAGTATTTACATGCAATCAGGCTTGGTCCTAAGGAGCCATGTGGTTTGTGTAAAACTAGATAGAGAAGACATAAATCATATGTTCCTTGAATGTAGGTGGACCAAACTAACATGAGAAAAGGTTAGGAAGACATAATACCTGAAAGACTGGACATGGTAAGTGCGAGCTTACAGGAGGGCCATTGGATCTTCAAAAGAAAATTTGGGTCTTAAAAGCTCTCCGCATAAGAAACAGTCATACTTACAAACACATTATGGCAATTGTGGAAGGGAAGATGCAACACACTGTTCATCCATATTAAGATTGATCCGAAGAAAATGACTAATAGGGGCATAGAATTGGCATGGGAATATTACCACTTCAGAGCATCAATAGAGGAAATGGCAAGTAATGCCCAAAGGACATTAAACAGGGAGTTATTTAGATATATAATGTTTATTGATGCTTCTTGGAAGTCAAGGAAACCCTGACTGGACTAGGATACATAATTCTCACTAGTTGTGGTAAATTTTGCATTGTAGAAAATAAGTTACGTAAGACAGAATCAACATTCGAAGGAGAACTATCAACAATGAGAGAAAGCATTGAGGCCTTGATCACTATGGGAGGAAGAGAAGTACTAATGTACTCAGAAAACCAACACCTCACTAGAATGTTACAACAGCAGAAGAAGGACCCAATTGAAGGACAAGACACATGCTCAATGAGTGCAGAAGAAGGCTAAATGGATTCGAACACCGGGGGATACTTTATCTATTACGGGAAAGAACATGGGAGCAGATGCATTAGCAAGAATGGCCAAAAGCTAAAGATTAGTGTTATCATATGGAAATGAATGTGAACTACCAGAATGGCTCTCTGTAGAGCTGGAAAAGTTAAGTTTTTGTAATTAGCTAGCAGTTAAAGTGCTCTCAAAAAAAGAAAAAAAAAAAGAGAAAAGAGAAAAGAAGAAGAAGAGTAGTGCAATGAGTCTATGACTCTTGAGATGCATTAATTATTCAAGGAATTAAGAAACATACTTGTTGAATCTGGGAACTATTTCCAAATTGCCCAATTAAATTGCAATTAGTTCATATAATAAAATGCATATAGTTCTTGTAATTAATTTGTGACTATGCTCTCATGCAGTAATGTAACCCTCTTTTTACCTGTGGTTGCGAACATTGTAGTTGAAGTAATCATCTTATGTCAGAACACTTAACCAAATTTGTTTCTCTACAGACACCAATCATCATACGGCACGGATCAAGCTCCAAATAGGAATATGTATTGAAAGACTAACATAGCAAGATTCAAGAAAAAAAAATTATAAAAAACCCTGCAAATTTACTATATGATGAAATGTAAGAACGCAAAAGTAAATTATCGGTTCACTCATGTGCCTTCCAGTACCTTAAAAGTCAAGAAGCAGTTGTGGTAATATCCTCTCCAAATGAGTTGGCTCAATCTTCTCAATGCCCTCTGCTTCAGCAATTATTGCAGCACGTTGCACAGCCTCTGTCAAGTGACACATAAAAATAACAAGAATAAAGAAAAAAGAACATCCACTTATCAGGAAAAAAGTCACCTAAGGCATAAAACACAGAGATTTATGTTCCCGCATACACACCTATGACAAAGATCCGGAGAAGTTCACAACTAACCTTTAGAGCACTTGAATTAGCTGCAATGGCACAGGGAAAATTTTAAGCAGTTAGATAGGCTTCTTCTGTGGGGTTTTATTTGGGTCAGAGAGGGTGCAACCACCTAGTAACAGATCTTGGAAAGGATTAGATTCAGATTTTGGTTGCACCAATTTTTGAGTAATTCCAATGCATGTTTGGCAGTAAAATTTCCAGGCAGTAAATGCCATAAATCAACAGAACTTGTGTGTCTGGTTGTTCCTTGAGCAATTGGATTAAAGGAATGGCCTAAGCTGTTAACTTTCAGAAAATGAACTCCATAGAAAAACATTACAAAGTAGAACCTACACACCAAGTCTACACTCAAGGACCATGCACTACCAAAACTTTATCATACTTTCAATTAAGGACTCGTGATGGAAGTTTCAGAGGTAGCTGATCCCACAACCATAGTTTTTTTTTATCATAATTACGGGCAGTGTTCTTTGCTATAAACAAGATCAGCATGATTCCTATTACCAGAAAACCAAAGGCGAGGCACATACCTTCAACTTACAGAATGCAGCTCTTGCATAATGCCATAAACAACAAATGCATCTCCTCAAGACTGGGCTTTACAGGCTTTATAATATCACAAGGCCTAGGGCCTTTTCTTAATTTTATATGCAAGGGTCATATATTGTGGCCTCAAGCATACTTATTGGCTATGCTAGTCTTACTCCTATCTTGTGTCAGTCTTAGTCCCATGCATTATTTTGCAAAAAAAGGCCACATTAAATTCAGTGTCTTCCATGAACCCTTATCTCTACCCCAGTTCTTTCCTGCTTGTAGCTTCAGGATCTAAATAGATGAGGGTGCAGGCCTCAAAGAATTTTCCTCCCTGTTCACCATAAGTTTTGGACTCATCTAACTTGTAAGACAAGCTATAACACATGGTACCTTAAATAGAAGTACTAGGACAACAATACCAAATGTTAAAACATAAAGAATACACTCCACAATAATTGTGTTTCAAAAGTAATAATATGGGCTGTATTAAAATAAAAATAAAAAACATTTACTATATATTAAAATAGGTTTTACCATAAGTATATGGGGCATGAACATTGAAATTATACACAATGAATAGGCCTTCATAAAAAAACATGTGCTATACCAGTAGTGGGTCGATTTTTTTTTGATGTCCCAACATCTACCTGCCAATTCACCAAAAGATTGTGTTGGAAATTGTTGATGTATTACCAAAAAGCAAGTTCTAAACATTTTTAAAAGGTATTAGTATAATCCACCAAGCAAAAGGCTAGTCTTAGATAGCTCTGGGCTTAGTTTTATCAGTGTGGGAAAACATGATTAGTGTACAACCAACTTTTTAGGAGATTTTGGAACAGTTTGTATCCCTAGAATTAGGTTGATTTGGTTAGTTTTCCTATTTTGTCAAAATATTCCATAAACCATAGGATTTGATAGCCCAGTTAGTTTCCTTTTCTATTGCTAGGGTTATTATATATATACAACCACCCTAAGTATTTTTTCAACGAGACACAACAGAAAATTCTTTCATAAAAAATTATTTCTCAATTTCCTTCAAACAGTACACATTCTTCAGTAAAGATATGGGAATGACAAAAGTCATCCACTATTTGCTGAGGTAGATATGAAATCTTCCACAGGAAACTGGAAGTAGTGGAAAACAAACTCACTTCTTAAGTTTTTGCTTTAACTTTGACATGCAAGCCTTGTTCACAGGTTTACCTAATCATCCATTTTGAAGGATTATCAGCAACTTGGGAATGCAAAATATATATTCTCCAACTTGAGGGGGAGTGTTACGTGAAGGACTTGGTCAATTGTTTCAAATAAATTTGTATTATCCCTAAACTTAAAATTATTGTAAGATATAACTAGCTACAGAAAAATCAGGATAGGAACCTTTTCTGTTTTACTGATATGCCTGAAAACTCATAAATATATGCACGCCAAGCTTATTCATGTATTATCAGAAAAACCCTTTCTTCTCAACGGTTTCAAAGTACATTATCCATAGCCAATAGCATACCATAGAGGGTCTTCAAAACCTTAATAAACTAAAAATAACAAGTAGGCATTTCAGGGTTCAATTCAGTTTGTTGAATGGTTTCATTTGGTATGGTTCAATTTCAGAAATAAGAAAAGTGATTATTTTGTTACTCTTCAAGATAACTCAAAAACTGAATCAAATCAAACTATGCACACCCTTAGGTATAATGGACAAGCAACCTTAGAACTTCTTGCAAAGTAAAGGAAAAAGAAGTGGAAAATCACAAGATGGAGCATTCCATAAAAAAAATCTTGAATTTCAGGTGGAAAAAATATTATTATAAAGGAAACTACTTCATGGATCAAGGATATAACTACACAAGGTGGCACCAAGTAAATGGCAACTTAACAAGAGCTTTTGATAAGCGTGCATAAAATAAAAGCTCAAACTATTTTAAATTTTCATTTTTCCTGTTTCACAGATAAAGCTTTCATTGTTTTCCCATTTCAAACTTCTCATTTATTAAATAAAAAAATAAAAAAATCTCCCTTCTTCATCAATCAGCATTCTTTATCTTTTATTTTTACCAAATAATATATTTTCGAACAAGCAGGCATCAATGGCGTTCAGAAATCACGAGATGTTTGATATTTTACAAAGAAAACATATAGAGATCAGTGGTGCGGGATACCTCGACATCGATCACAGGGGTGTCCTCCTCCCTAGCACTTCTCTTCCAGACGAGCTTGAAAATGGAGTGAATGAGATCCTGAAGACAGAGAACAAAGTGGATAAGGAGCTAAATCCCACAAATGCGGGAAACGAGAAGGAGGAATCAAAACTCAAAAGGGTTTACCGGATCGAAAGTGTCCCCCATTCCAATTCTCACAGCCCTGGACCGACGCTTCGATCGATCTCCCAAAACTAATAGTAATTTTTATTAAAAAATATATATATTACCAAAAAAAACTAATAGTAATTTTGTAAAAGAAACCCGCCCAAAAAATAAAATTTATATATATATATATATTAGGCGTGATAACATGCGGTAAACTGTATACACTTTGCATTCCCTATCGCCTCCCATTTGGCCCCTGGAACATGTTTAAAGGATTTCCAACATGCTTCAGGGGGGCAAATAGTAATTTCGTAAAAGAAACCAGCCCAAAAAATAAAAATTATATATATATATATATATATATATATATATATATATATATATATATATTAGACGTGATAACACGCGTCGAATTGTATATGTGTAGATTGTGCCTCTTCCTATTTGGCCCCCTAAAGCATGTTTGAAGGATTTACAACCGTACGGATGAAAAGATCATCGAAAAATAAGCTAGTATGTTCATTTTAATACAATTTGGTTATGATCCTCCCACTTAATGGTTGAAATTTTAGACTGTTCAGATTTCTAAACCTTTAAGTGGGAGGACCAAACGGTTACTAAATTGTATGAAAATGTACATGCTAGCTTATTTTTCGATGATCTTCCCATTCGTACGATTGAAAATCTTTCAAATATACTCCAGGGGCCAAATGGGAGGCGACCGAAAATGTACAGTGTCACAGTCGACTATATAATATCACAACTAATATATATATATATATATATATATAGTTGCAGGGAGCACTGAGCAATGGCGGGATGAGAGCTACTCCGCCCATGATATATATATATATATATATATATATATATATATAGATTGAGTGAGGGCGACCATATTTGTGGCCGGCCCACTCTATCACTCAACCGGTGATGGGTTTTGGGTTTGGGCCTTTTTTTTTAGTTTTTAGTTGGGTTTTGGGTGTTAGAGTGAGGCTGGCCGCACATGACTGATACTATACAGTCGGCCTTAGCACTGTGCAAGTGTAATCGCCTCGTTTTGTCCACTTGCACAGTATTTTGATAAAATCCAACCGTATGGATGAAAAGAACATCGAAAAATAAGTCACCATGTCAATTTTCATACAATTTGGGAACTTGTAGGGTCTTCATCTTAAAGGGTGAATTTTGAACCGGTAAGATTTCTATAAATTTTCACCCGTTAAAATGAAGACCCTACGAGTTCCCAAATTGTATGAAAATTAACATGCTAGCTTATTTTTCGATGTACTTTCCATCCATACGGTTGGAATCCTTAAAACATTGTGCAAGTGGTCAAATGGGAGGTGACCTTACTTGCACAGTAATCCGGTCAGCCTTATATTATTACTCCCGTGTATATATATATATATTAAAAAAAATTGATAAACCATATTTATTAATAAAGTATTAAAAATTTACATGGGACATGATATATGAGATAGAGTCCTAAAACCCTTGTTGGTTCGGGGATTTTACACTATCACCCTGTCTTGAATGGACTCATCTAAGTCATTGCCTATTGGAGGAGTTGTGTCAGCCAAGTCATCTCCGGGAGACGATTTCATTTTTGGTAAACACCGGGCTTCATTTCACCGCCACTACTTTGACTTTTTGGATAAGTGCACCACATCAAACCAAAAAAGTATTAGAAAAACATTAATATATTTATCAATTATCTAAAAACCAAACCAATCATCTAAATTAAAACTTGCAACTCCTCTCAAATATCATTACTGACTTTGATCATTGTTTGTTAAGAACTTCATAGTCTTCTTCTCAGTGAATTCCTTTATTCTCTCTCTCTCTCTCTCTCTCTCTCTCTCTCTCTCTCTCTCTCTCTCTCGCTCTCTCTCCTGTATAAGTTTGACTACACACTCTAAATTCTTTGGCCTCCTGTAGATTATTTTCTAAACTTGATCAGTTATCAGGAAAGAGATATTAAAGTGCATCATTGTTTGACCGGCCTAGCATATCTTGTGAACTATTTGACCAAACAACAAATTTATGTCAAGTTCTTTTGGCATTTTTTCTTCATTTTTGTTTTTATTTTTTTTTAAATTTTTTCTCCAATATACTTTATGCCGCCTACCAAACAAGAAAGTAGTTTCAAAAAAGTGAAATCCAGAAAGTGACCTTTCTGGAAAAAGGAATGATCTTATCTGTTTCTTACACTGAGGAATGAACTGGATGTCACTGTGGATTTTGTGAATCTTCAAACCTGCTGCCATGATGGACAATCGGATCAACACTAACAGGTAAGCTGTTCCTTTCTTTTCTTTTTTTTTTGAAAAAGTGGATAAACATTACATGGGTTTGGTAAGTAATGAGTACAACAAGGGCCTTGTTGTTGCTGCAAGGGTCACGAGACTCACGACGCTCTGACATTCCCCCTGTCATAGGTGTGCAAATCTGTGAACTGCAAGCCCCGCTTTACTTGTGATTGCATTGGCTCCAATTTGGATTTTTTCATTAAGTGTGCTGCATCAAACTAGGATAACAGGAGAAAAATAGTTGTGTGAATGATTTATTAAAAAACGCTTTGCTTTTTCTAGAAAACATGCTTGTTTCTTTTTATCCAGATGCTCCGTAGTATCGCCATCATTGTCAATTCTCACCCTCTTTTCAAAGTTTTGTGCACTTTGTTTGTGAGTGATGTACCTTTTATAGTTTCATTATTATGTGATGAACATTGATAAAGTTATTTTAATTGAAATTCAATCCCTTCTACTACCAGTTGCTTATATCTTGTGAATATTTCTAGTATAGTCTCCAATTGATAACAAAGGCCAGGCACTTTGAATGGTATATTGAGCTCAACTCCTCTCAGAAGAAATGGTTGATGATGAAAATATATTTATCAGTCTAGTCTACTAAGTAAAGAATTCATGAAGCTTCAAAAACATGCATGGTTGAGTGTGATCAACTGATTATTTGGATTGGCAAATAAAAGCATCGACAGATAAATACTTTCAAGACAGCAAACAAAAAGAAAAAACATGAATTCCTCAATACAACTACTGAAATTTTATCTGCAAGTCTATTTTATGCAGAATCAGGATAAGTTTCTCAAATAGAGTTTGAAGAGTTATAATCTCCACAGGCTGAAGGTTTATATATAGAAACTGCATTAGATTCATTGTTTCTATGTGAGTGAGTACATCCTTTTTGTTGTCAAACCTGTTTTTTAAGGCCAGATACTCTCATGCATAAGAGTGGAAATTATATATATATATTGATCTCCTTTGAATCATCTTCTTATTCCAGATGAATTGCATCCACAGAATTCAGATATTTGATTGTTGACCTGACTATTATATATATCTACAGTGTGTGCATACCTCCTCCAAGGTTCTAAAACCTCCAGCCATTAATGTTCCACAAGCCTGGTTTTCAACTTCTATCATTATACAAGTAGCTAGTTGACAATATTGAATAAACTACAGTGGGTATTGATGATATGGAAAGTAATAGCTCTGGAACACCACCTTATCCTGTTTTCAAGGTGAGACCACTTGCCAACTTGAACCTTCTCATCCACAGTGACCATTCATGGCCAAGTGTGTGGAATGACTTTGCATGCCAACCTTCTTCTTTTTTCTTTTTCTTTTTTTTTTTTAATCTTTTTAAGAGGTCCAAGTCCATAGCATGCATGAGCTATTGAGCACCTTCTATCAAGATGACTCTTCTTGTCTGAGAACATCCTAACATCTTGCCCCCACCATCCACCAGACTTAGATTTCTGATTTTTACAATGTTTATATCTAAGTGATTCCATTGTTTTGTCTTTGTTGAACATTGTGATCACCTTATTTCCTATTGATATGGACCTCCATTTATGTTAAAATTAAACTTGAAAAGATTGTGACCAGTTCTTTAATTAAGCATATGATATTTCCAAGGTAATGTATGTTTGAAGTGGTAAATCTGTAACATGAGTTATAAGTTTTCAGACAGAAAATTTCAAAAGATTTGACAATGTGATAATTAATCATTGGTTTTCCTCAGAAGTCACTCTGGATTAAGACTAAAACATGTAAAATTTATAATTACATTTATACCCCTATGAAACCAATAAATTACGTGCAAAAAAAATTAAAGAGTTTTTTGTGTGTGTGTGTGTGTGTGTTTTTTTGAGGGTGGATAAACCATGTTTATTAATAATAATATGAGGATCAATTACAACAAACTCAGTCGGGAATAAAATATAATACAATAGTTAATTGAGTGTCACACTCCTTGTTGGGTTATTGGTGCCTCAGGTCTTCCCTCGGTCTGCTTGTCGTGTCATCTTTGAAAGCCTTATTGCCCCCATCGGTCCGTGCTGACCTGTCGCTAGCAAACTCAAGGCCTCCTCTTCACCAAATTATGTGTTGTCTCCCGTTTTGATCTTTTAGAGAGTTGAGCTGCAAGAAATGTGGTGAATAATTAAATGAATGCATCCCAATTTTTTACTAAGTCTTTCTTATCTGCAACTCAAATAGATGTATAAAAAAATTAAATGAATGCATCCCACCCATCACCCTTCCATTGTCCAATGCAATCAGGAATCAATCCTTAGATTATATCCATCCATGCTCTATTATTCATTACCCACTTGCTTCATAGGCCTGTTACTATTAATAATAAACTTTCTTTGATTATTATACTATTAGGACTTATTAAAATATACATTAATTAATACAGTATTATTATGAGTCTTGACAAGGAGCCAAGTGAAGACCTCTAGTTAAAAGAAAAATTCAAGCAGAGTCTGACACCATCCATGAACTCTTCACAGGGATCAATAATTACTTAAAATAATTACAAATGGACTGGTTATTAATTAAGCAGGAAGAGGACACTAAATATAAAACAAATCAGTCCCTAAAACTATTCCTCCTTCCCATCAGATGATATTTGGTTGAATGTCCATTTCAATGTAGCTTAATTTGCATGCTTTAAAGATCTGAACATCTATGTCAGACAAAATCCTACCATTTACTTGGAATAGTTTAGCCACCAAGATCTGTTGTCATTTGTTTAAAAAATCAATATTTTGATGGTCTCTTTTGTGTTAACTAAAGTTGAATAATTAAGGCAATTTATAAAACAATTGAGGTGAAATATTAGAAAACTCAACTTTTTTGATTAAGGTGACAAGCGCCTCCCCAAAGGACGTTACGGCAGCACGAGAGCACAGAGACTCAACAGAGATCTGTTTACCTGACCCTTACCTTGCAAGAAAGAGGGTTCGAACCTGGGTCTTCCACAAATTTACTATCCATCACTCAACAAAGAACCTTGGTACCAATAGGCCTTTATGGCAATTGGTTTAGCTAACTCAACTTAATTTTTAATTTATCAACATCTTGCTATGAATTCACTTAGAAGACATGGCATGTGTGATCAAGGCTGTATCTCACATCAAGATCATTATCCACTTAATTGTCAAAAAGCCAATTAAAGAAGGTTTCATTCATCTGCCCCTCTCATTTAATTTGTAGGGCATCACAAGGTTGTTATTACATGGATATCATCAAGATTTGTTGTTCCCAAAGATAACACTATTAATTAACACACAAAAAAAATAAGAAAAAGATATTTTCATTCTAAACTTACTTGTGGAATGAATCATCATAAATATGTAATCTATCTCCTTAAAAATAATTTGTAAAAAAATGTATTTGTTTATATAAAAATTTTCTCTTTTCTATAACATATATGTTCTTTGGCATATTTGGATTAAATGGGAGTGACACAAATATCTTAAAAACATCATATATTATATATATCAGGCCATAGAAAATCAGAACTAAATTTATGATCAAATACCAAAGGCCTCTTAGCAGTACCGCTCCCTTGCGTGAGATGAGTGGTCTCAAGTTCGAGCTTCCACTCGCACAAGGTAGCACCTAAGTCCCCTGCTAAAAGGTGAGGTTCATTCAGACACGATCCTGCATTTCAATCCCCTTCCGTGCGGGATGAGGGCATAGCGTGCATGAGCCTGCTAGTGTTCCGTGCAGCAAGCAAACCTTCGGGTGTTACATATATATATATATATATATATATATATATATATATATATATATATATATATATATATATATATATACAGAGGGTTGTTAGTATATATATATATATATATATATATATATATATATTAGATATTATATATACTATATTGATATATATGTATTTATGTATATTTTTGTTTTTTTATATATATTTACTTTTTAAATTATTTTATCCTAAAAATTCAATTATATATCTACACATATCTATAATAATTACATATCCGGCCGCACTTGCCGCCGGCCTGATCGTATCAGCAAATACCACTAAATTAAGGGAGGCATTAGATAAAAAAATAAAATAATAAATTTGCCCAATGATAAAAGACAAATAGAGCAGGACAAAGAGATCAATAAGTTAATAACATCCAGCATATGTGTGGCATTGGCCATATGCAACTCTAATACATAAAACCGTTTATAGACCCTGCCAAATCTCATACCATAGTTGTCAACTTGTCACTGGCTAAGCCACCCTGGCCTTCCTTGAAATGGGAAGGGTACTTTCCAACAAGAACTCCATTTTTATTATTTTTATTAATTTTTCCCACTTTCCCAGAAGAACAGACATAAGACATTGGCAACCAATATTTTAAAAGATAATAAAAACAAAAATAACAAAAAAGAAAAGAAAAGAAAAGAAAATTAACTTGGACCACAGTTTCAAGTGCCATGGGAATTTGAGGGAATGAAGTTGCCTCCTCTTTGCATATATAAATAAAATATTCTTTAGTAGAATTACAATCCAAGAATATCCATCATTTTATGTATTAAAATGATCTATAGTTTTTCAATTGTCATTTTTTCATTGTTTCTTTAGGAATCATTTCTTGAAATCTAACATTGAGAAGTAAAGAGTTGAAAGGGTTTTGAACTGGTTTCTGATAAATTTTATTATTTATTTATTTTCAACGCTAAAACATTTTTCTAAACATTAGAACAGCAGGTGTGCCACTCAACAACGCAAAATATCATCCTTCCACTTTTTTTTTAATTTGAAAGAATGGATAAACCACTTTCGTTTATTGATTAAAAATAAATAGATTGGTATAAATTGATCCCTTGATGGATCAGACGATTACAAGCAACTCATCAACTGTGTTGTGGCTCTCTAAAATAGCATGTTCTCAGTCAACCTCATCTTCAAAGTCCGTTCTTGGGATCTTCTCGATACCCACTCTCTTATTCAAGAGGGAAATTATCCCGAGGTCTCTATGTAATTTCTATCCTATCAACTATCAAAAGGTTGCTAAGAGTTTTTTTCCTACTTCAGATTCAAAACATCTTTTATCTATTCTCACCAAACAAAGAATTTGAATTAACATAAAGATATTTAAATAAAAATTACTTATCACAATAAGAATTTTCCAGTTCACTAAAGAGTTAACAAATCAGTACTTGGAATATATATACTGATAAATATACATAAACTATTTTTTATTTGGTAAAAACATGCTCCCACATGCTTTAATAGCTTAAATATATGTAAATAATTCATGCTCATAGTTGCAAATAACATTAATGAGAAATAAAATGTTTTTTATTTTATTTTCATAAACTAAAAAATTTATACCGAGAAGCTTAGGAGATACGCAAAAACTATATATATATATATATATATATATATATATATATATATATATACGTGATATGATATCACGGTCGGTTGTAACATTGTGTATTCTCGGTTATCTCCCATTTGACCCCCTGAAGCATGTTTAAATGATTTCTAACCGTACGGATGGGAAGATCATCAAAAACATAAGCTAGCATGTCAATTTTCATATAATTTAGTAATCGTTTGATCCTCCCATTCAAATCAATAAATGTACCCAAAATTTCAAATAACTGCAATTCAAATAAGAACTAAATTATACTTAAAATAATAAGATATTAAATTATTTTTCAATGATCTTCCCATCCATACTAATAAAATCCTTCAAACACGCCTCCGTATACCAAATGAAAAATGACCGAGAATGTATAGTGCATCCAGCCGACCAAGTAATAAATATTTGATAAAATACCAAAAAATAGGCTATATATAAATATCATAAAATTAGTATTACTTGAACTCTTAACCTTTTGTTTTTGTTTTTTTAAAAAAAATCCTATTTCCCAAAAATATCCTAACAAAGTAAAAGTAGGATCTATTCACTTCAAAACCTACGCGAACAATTAGTCAAAAGTGAATGCTACAAAACAATGACCTTCCAAAAGTAACAGATAGCTTGCCATTCCCATGAACCCATCCTGCTGTGCTGCTTTTACTCAGCTTGCTCCCCCATTAATGAAAGTATGACGTTATCCATTTTTTAGTAATAATTATTGCCAAATACTAAATTTTTACTATGTAACAACCCAAAAAAAACACACCCCTCTCTCTCTCTCTCCCTCTCTCTCTCTAGAACACACAATAACAGGACCAGCAGTACCAGCATCAGTACTTCTAACCAGAGAATTCCAATGCACAGAGTCCCCTGTCCCTCGCACTCGTGTTCTTACACTGTTTATTATACATGTATAACATGCTAATCAAGAATCAGATGCTTTCCCAGGCGAAATACCGACCTTCCAAACCCTAACCTCACCGTCCAAACTCGCACTGCAAACTCGGAACTCCTTCCCTTCGTCCGCCTCCGGCGCGGTCACTGGAACCGCCGCCAACGACCTAACGCCTGTCGTATGCCCCTCCATGACCCCCAGACACGCGTACTTACCGTCCTCGCCCCGTCTCCAAATCCTGACCGTCCGATCACTGGACCCACTGAACAGCACGTCCACGACGCACACGAGGCTCATCACTGCCCGTTGATGCCCTCTCAGGGCGCCGGAGACCACCATGTACTTCGCGCTCTCTTCTCTTTCCCAGACTAAGATCGAACGGTCACAGGAGCCCGAGTAGAGCACCGAGCCGTCGGGGCTCAGCGCCAGAGCGTTCACCGCCGAGCGGTGCTTCTCCAGCGTGGCCACCAGCGAGTGCCGCTTCTCGCCCGGGCTCTTGCCCCAGACGCGGATCCGCCTGTCGGCGGAGCCGGTGTAGATTGTGCCGTCGCCGGCGACGGCGATGGCGTTGATGGCGTCCTCGTGGGCGGGGATGGACTCGAGGCATCGGAGGTCGGAGGCGCGCCAGATCTTGAGTGTTTTGTCCCAGGAGGCGGAGTAGATGAGGTCGTGGTGGGCGGCGAGGGAGGAGACGGCGTCGGCGTGCTCGATCCAGAGGCGCTTGCAGTGGCGGCGGACGGTGACGTAGTTTTTGGGAATGGGGAGGCGGCGGAGTCTGTCGGAGAGGGTGGGGAGGGTTGTGATCTGGCGGGGGCGGCTAGGGTTGGGGGCGGCTGGCCAGAGGCGGATGCGGCCGTCTTGGTGGGAGGAGAGAAGGTGGTGAGAGTCAGCGGATAAGGCGAGGGACTTGGCGGAGCCAGAACGGGAGGAGACGGGGAAGGAGGCGAGAAGGTTGAGGGAGGAGAGGTCGTAGATGGAGATCGCGAGGTCGGAGGCGGTGTAGAGGAGGTGAGGGTGGGATGGAGAGAGGGAGAGGGAGAGGGAAGAGGAGGAGGGAGGGAGGGAGGAGAGGCAGAGATGGGAGGAGGTCGGAAGAGAGGCGCTCGGAGAGGAGATGATCGGGAGGAGTAGGAGAGAAGGGAGGGAGGGGAGAGTGATGATGGAGACGGCGTCGTCGTTGCTGCTGACGCTGGGGACCTCAGAGCTGGTGCTGGTGTCGGAGGCGCTTGAGGTGGTGGCGGCGAGGTTACCTGCGGTGGCATTGGGCTGCGATGCGCCGCCGTCGGGGGCGGCGGAGAAGCAGCAGGAGGAGGTGCGAGCGAGCGGCATGGTGATACTGAATACTGATAGCGGAGAGCTTGAGGGATTTGGTTTGGGGGGAAGTGGTTTTATATATTTTTTAGGAGAGGGAAAGTACTCTGCCACGTGGCGGGGAGTGAATGGTGGAAGGGGGAGAGCTGGAGGATTTGATTGGTCCGAGGTTGAGGAGAAAGAAGACAAAGTTTGGGAAATTTTGAAAATTTTGAGGGAGTTAGTCTTAATTTGGAAACAGTGAGCACCGCGTTCCAATGAAGGAAATGATGTGAAGATTAGCAATTGGAATCTCCAAAGTGCAGTTTGAATGTGTCTGCATTTAACCAACCATTATTGAGCCATAGAAATGGCAACACCATTTCATTTAATTTTAATTCAAGAATGCTAATTAGATTTAGATGTATACCTCCAAAGCTAAGTGTGTTTTAAGCAATATTCAATGTTCCTCTCTAAAATCATATTTTTAGGGTTAATTTAAAAGAGACAATGGAAGTTAATGATTCTATAATTTTAGTATTTTTCTTCACATTAAGATAAGTGATATTTTTTGGAACCATTTCGATTATTTTCTAAAGAAAAAATAAAAATAATATTACTCTGTTTTTTTGTGACTTATTGTTTTTAGTTTGAGGAATTTTTATTTATTTTGAGAAGCAAATACTCAACATCTTCAAAGAAAAAATAAATTTATATTTTTTTTCTCTTTACAAGTCAAAATAAATATCTAATAAAATAAATACTTTATACAATGGTTGTAGATGATTATTTTTTAAAAAAAGAGTTTTTTATTTCTTTTTTTTTGAGTGAGAAGAACAACTCTTATCTGTTATTATAATGAAGTACAAGTGTACAGGGTTGGCAACCTAAATTTTTGCTGAAAAAACAGTACAAAATGAATAAAAAGATGATTGAGGGAAAGAAAAGGTGTATTAACTCAACTCTTCAAAGATACTTGTTCATGTTGCTAGACAGTGATGGATACATGAATGATCAAAAGCAAGAGGACCTTTAACCACATTATTAAGTTCCTATCTACCTCAACCTCCACCTTGCCTCTCTAATTTACAAAATATTAAAAAATAAAACTATTATTGAACCTTGATTCATTTATTAATTAAATCCCTAACCAAATCACTTTAGTTGATGAGCTAGCCTGATCTTTTATCTAGTGCTGGCCAAATGGAAGACAAGACAGAGTAGGAGTTAGAATGGTCCCTCTTCTTCTTTGTTGCATTGAGAACAAGAAGCGGACATAAGGGAAGGCAATGATGAAATAAAAGTAGGGGATTAGTTCCAGAGTGATGTATGAGAAGTATGAATGAAGTGGTAGGCTAAAGAACATAATAAGGACGGGTAAAAATCTTCAACGATCACCAAACTATGCTCATATTTTACTTTAGGTATCAAACTTCAATTTGTATATTTTCGGTGACCCTATTTCTAATTGATTTCAATGGGAGGGTACTCAAGGGGAACCGACAAAAATTATCTGACGTGGCTGTCGAATTAGTTATGTGGAGAGTATTGAAACCTTAATTTACAAAAATTCTAACTAATTGAACAATATTTGAACCTTGATTTCGAATGTTGTTCGTTTTGACTTTGTCGAAATCATGGTTCAAATGTTGTTCAATTAGTTAAGATTTATGTAAATTAGGATTCCAATACTCTCCATATGGCTAATTCGACAACCATATCATCGGTTTCCCTCAGATACCCTCCCACTGAAATCAAATAAAAAAGATATAAATTGAAATTTGGTATCCAAAGTAAAATATGGGTATAGTTTGATAACCTATCAAGATTTTTATCATGATAAGGACACAAACCATTGAAGCCCCCACACATTTGTAGTCTTGTACCACCAAGGCACTCATTCATACTTCCATTCAAACCTCTCATTTTGCTACCTAGCTGCACATGTGAATGCAGTGTAAATAATATCTTCTTTCCAGCTTTTGGAATAGTAGTAGAAGAAGAAAGGAGCTGGCTGCACACAGATAAACGAGTATATGAGAGCATCATGGAAGATGCTGGCACATTGTTTTTTTCAGGGAAATTAATCTCTGAAAGAGATTTTTATTTTGTTTTTTTGTTTATTTTTGATAGAGGAATGGGTCATTTTTTTTTGTCTGTTTTTAAGTTTGGATTCAAGAAAAGTGGGAGAAGTGAGACTCTAGTCTCTAGGTGGTTTGCAAGGTTTTTTTTTTGTTTTTTTTTTTGTTTTATATTAGTTTGATGAATATACCCCAAACTAATACAAAAATTGTTTTTTACTAAATTAGTAAAAATAGTACTAGAAGAAAAAGAGCTGGCTATACACATAGAAAATAAAAATAAAAATAAAATTTTTTAAAGAAACTCTGGACGAGTATGACATTTTTTTCCCTAGGGAAATAAATCCCTCAAAAAGTTTATTTCTTTATTTATTTGAAGAGCGTTAAATGGGTTAAACTCTAGATTTTTTTTATTTTATGTTATAATGAAACATAAATACATCAAAAGTTTTTGTTATATGAAAATAACATATTACAATTGCTCTTTGTATGTTTTCATAGTTTGAAAATAATGCAAGATTTTTACATTATCAATACTACAAAATATATCTATTTCTAAATAAGTAATCAAACAATCATTCATCCAAAAATCTCTCATTTAGTTGCGCAAGTGCTTTTTTATAATCTTAATGGCAGAAAAAACCCTTTCAACTGATGCAGTAGAAACGAGCAATATCAAAGCTAATTTCACAAGTACACCAACGGATACACAATGTGTTTTTTTTTGTTACAAAAAGAGCTCAAAGAGCTAAGATGTTAACATATCCTTCAATTCCAAAACTAGGCTTTGAATCCTCACAGGCATCTCCTTGATGTCTTCAAATTTCCAGCTTCTTCTAGTAGTTCTCCCCAACTTTGCTAATTGATCCACTGCTTTGTTGTCCTCTCTTGGCAAGTGTGTGATCTCCCAATTTTGCAGCTTTTTCAGAAGTCTTCTGCAGTCTTTAGTAGTTTCCCTGGTGCTCCAGCATGTATCCGCTTTCCCTTGATGCAACATCCTTACTAAGCCAATGTTATCTGTATGGATTGTAACATGTTTGTTGCCCATTTCAGTCAACACCTACAGTCAAGTTTTATAGAAAGGTTATTGATACCTTAGGCTTTTAAACTCATCATAAGATTTTAAATCAATAATTAATATAAGTCTCAAGTTGTCGAGAATAAGAAGTTTTGTCTCAGAAAACTCAGATGGATAAAATTGCAGGATTCGAAGGAAGATCATCTAAACTTAATTTAACACGATTTTTCTTTGCTTAAGATTGAGGGTCACTAGTATTGATATTAGATGGTTCCTCCAATATTGTCTTCCTCTTGATAAAATATTTGTCCATATGATGTGAGGATGCTATTTTGGTAAGTGTCAAAGAAAATAACATTATGAAACAAGAGATAATTATGGCAAAGAAAACATGCACAAAATTAAAAAAAAAAAATACAAACTTGTAGGTTGGAGCAGTTGAATGGTGAGGAAACTCTCCAATTTGCGTCTCTAGACTCTAGAACTGGGTGAGGAACAATTTGAACGAATAAACAAGAGAGCCAGAGAAATTGAGAACATGGGTGAACTCGTACTCGTAGGATAGGATAGGTTTAGAAAATAGGAAAGGGAAAAGGGAATTAAACTTTTTGAAATAGATTTTTTCATATAAGTCCTTAGATAATTCTTTAATTACTTTTGTATAGATTTTATTTCTTAGTTTTAGAAGGGGCAAATTGAAAAAGTTAAAATTTTTAAATAATATATAATGGATTTTTCAAAGTTGAGTGGGCCCTCACTCTAGATCCCTCCCTGAAGGCAAAGACTTGAATATAATTAGTCATTCAACGATAGGAAATGAATCTCCAATAAAGACAAAATCCGACGAGTCAGGTCAGTAAGTTATGAAAGGAGGTCTCCAACCCCTAGTAAAGGGATGAGATCTCTCTTATGAAATCCCTCTCCTGAAAACTCTCTCTCCCTCTCGCTCTCTCCGAATTATGACTTGAGAGCCCTCTCGAGTACAAGCGCAAAGATTTCTTTTCTTCCACGGTTCTCTCTTCCTCCAAGACAAGGTTAGATATGAAAAGTCGATCTTTGAAGAAGTTCTTGATCCAAGAGTTTGATAGGGATAAGAAGGAAGATCGATGCCCGTGACTGACCTCTTCCTCGAAATATATATAGTTATAGTTATGGGACACATGTCATCTTGTAATTGGCTGGAACTAAGAACTCCCCTAATTTCAGAACCAAACTAGATGACTTCCTCAAAATAAATATAGTTATAGTTATAGACTTATAGTTATAGTTATTGTTATAGTATACTTGTCAAACTAACAATGAGGCTACTAAGTAGGATAGAAAGTAAGTTGAGTCATTCTGAGTAAAAATAGCATGTGAAAGTTGTTTTGCTCTAGAGGCCCGAGGCATAACTCTTTGGAAGCTGTTTTGCTCATCAGAAGCCTAATCCTAGGGCAAAACATCTCTTAGCTAAAATTAAAAAATTAAATAATGAAGTAAAAAGAATGACCATTTTAAAAATTGACTTCACTCAGCCCTCATTTTTCTCTTGAGGAGAGTTTTTTGGTTGGAATATTTAAAGTTTGGAATGATAGTTTCCTATTTAATATATGTCAAGTTTGGAAATGATAAATCTCTTGACAATATTTTATTATTTATTATTAAACAATTAAAATTATTTGTAAAAATATTTGGATTCTTAAATATAAATTCCTACATGTATATATATTTAAATCAAATAAGTTTATAAGAGTGGGTCTATATCAAGGATCGCCTTGAGCCCATACTCGTTTACTCTAGTAATGGATGAGTTAATTAGTAGTATCTAAGATGAAATCTCATGGTGTATGTTGTTCGCAGATGATATTGTCCTAGTTGATGAGACTAGGGAGGAAGTTAATCAGAAGTTAGAATTGCAGAGAAACACTCTTAAAAGTAGAGAGTTTAGGTTTAGTAGAAATAAAATAGAATATATATATTGTAATTTTAGTCTAAATATGAGATAAGTAGGAAAGATGGAGTGGAAGTGAAACTAGGGGTGCATGGTAGTGTCTAACCATTTTAAGTATCTAAGTTTCATTTTCCAAAATGATAGGATGATAGATGAAGATGTAACCCATAAAATTAAAACAGGATGGTTGAAATGGAGAAGTATCACGGGTGTGTTATATGATAAGAATATGTATAACAAAGTGAAGGGAAAGTTCTATAAAACTTCAGTTAGACCAACCATATTATACAGGAGCGAGTGTTAGACAACTAAAGTTCAATATATGCATAAATATTGTGGCAACAATGAGGATGTTAAGGTGGATGTGTGGTCATACAAAATTAATTGGATAAGATTAGAAATGAACATATCCGACAGAAGGTACATGTTGCACCAATTGAAGATAAAATAAGAGAAGATAGCGTTTAAGATGGTTTGGACATATGCGTCGTAGACCTTTAGGTGCCTTAGTTGGAAAATGTGATAGTTTAATAATAAAAGGTAAAAAGATGGGTAGAGGTAGGCCGATAATTAGGTGAAGAGAGATAGTGTTTAAGGACTAACGTTTATTAAATGTTGATCCGAATTTTGTCTTTGATAGAGCTACATGGAGACAGAGAATTCATATAGCCGACCTCATCTAGTATGAGATTAAGGCTTAGTTGTTGTTGTTGTATAAGCAATTACAAAATTTTTTGAGTTATTTATCTAACCCAAAACAAACACCACCCAAAAAATTATTATTATTTTTTTATAAATGATTATTATTAGTAAGAAATCCAACCACTTATGCATTCTATCAAAAGTTACATCATTTTAAAATTAAATTATTTATTTAAATGCAGCCAAATTTTCAAATAAAAGAATTGTACTTTTGCCGATTAATTTATTTACTCCAAAAACAAAAACTTCTTTGCAACTTGTTCAATATGAAATTAAAATTATCCTCCAACCTTGCACACTCCTACCTTGTTTGACCTTACCGACATACACAACTCTACATGGCTTCTATTCAATCCTTTCTTCAAGCTATGTGCCCTAAAAATGATTTAATAAATAAATAAATAAATAAATAAATAAATAAATAAATAAATAAATAAATACAAGGTCTTTCCTAGTAATGAGGGCATCACTTTCTTTGTTGAATATCACAATCAAACAACTCTTCATCAATTAATCAAGCTATTAATCTAAGAAGTGATAGGAAGGTCTATAGGCCATTAATCTATGTCTTCAATGATAAATAAGGTCAATAAGCACCAATAAAAGCCCTACTCACTATGTCCTATTCACTTAGCTTGCTATGTGATTATTTTAATTGATTATAATTTTACTTAAGCATAAGTTTAACGAGATGGAGGGGAAAACAAGGAACAAGTGAAAAGGATTAACTAGCTAGAGATTATTTAAAAGCAAACAATTTATGAGTTTTTATTAGATTATTTTACTTGATAATTTTATATAGTCGGTGTTTTCGCACTTTGAACTTTATGAGATATTTTTCTCTTGATTGATGGTGTAGTATAAATTTATTTATGTATTTTGTATTCAATATTCCTTAATTCAACCGCAACCTTAATTAATATTTCGACTATTCTAAATAGAACGTAAAAATTTTAATCTTTTCTTAAGTTAGTTTGCATAATTAATCAACAAATAATAAGAGCTTTATCAATATATATTGTTGATGCTTAAATATATCAAGGGGAGATCTAGACTGATCTTGATCAACTGGTGAGATGAACGAATTTCGATTGAACAGAAGACAGGGAAAAGACTCTTCTTTGTTGTGAGCAATTTCTTTTTTTCAGATGGAGGAGGTCTTCTCTTGGATACAGGTCATCAGAGGTCACTCCTTATCTGGGACAGGATTTGCAGAGACAGTGAGCAAGGTAGAGGGCACTTGTGCTCGGGGATAATTCTGGTGCTCAAGTTAGTGAGAGAATGAGCATGAAGAAAGAGAAGATAGAGGAGAGTTCTGAGTGGATATATAGTACCATGCAGAAAGGAATTCCCTCTCTTGGTGTACGTAGTGCTCCTTCGTTCCTTCTATAGCCTTAGGGAAGCGTTGGGACTGATTGCGGCCATTACCGTGAGATGGCAGGCAGTGACCTTGGTCGTTATCACGATTCTCGCCAGTGATGTTGGATGGTAACTTCGGCCATCACCGCGACATACAAAGGGTTTGTGATCTCTTGATTGCCCTTGATCTGCTTAGACGCCCAAGATTGTGCCATGTATGGGCCGGAGATTTTACCATGTATCATATACCATAAATATTTTATGAAATTAAGAATACAAATGAAAAGAAACTTACCCATAAAATCTTAACAACAATCTACTTAAAGAATAAATATGGTGAAAAACATGTCCCAACATTGTTGGGACATGTCCATAATCTCAAGGCCAGTGGGATGTCAAGTAAGAAAAATGCCTACCTTAAAAATTTGACAAAGGTTATTAAACAATGTCTTTTGTCGTGAACTTTTTCCCAAATATTATTTAATGATTCATTTTATCATGACATCTTTGTTTAGGATAATAAGCACAAACTACTAATAGTTAAAGGTACTACAACTTGTCATATATATAGTGTTACTACTCATCTCATTTTAGTCCACTTGTACAGTGTTTTAAAGAAATCAAATCATATGGATGGAAAGAACATCGAAAAATAAATTAGCATGTCAATTTTCATATAATTTGGGAACTTGTAGGGTCTTCATCTTTAAAAGTGAATTTTAAACCGATAAGATTTCTATAAATTTTCATCTGTTAAGATGAAGACCCTACAAGTTCCCAAATTGTATGAAAATTGACATGCTAGCTTATTTTTCGATGTTGTTTCCATCCATACGGTTGGATTTGGAAAAAATACCTTTCAAATGCCTTAAAATGAGGTGATCTTAAATGACCGGTATCTAGCCGGCCTTATACTAACATTTATATATATATATATATATATATATATATATATATATATATAGAGAGAGAGAGAGAGAGAGAGAGAGAGAGAGAGAGAGAGAGAGACTGCACACAACAGAAAGTTCTAACTCATTTTATAATGATTGAAATTGATAATTATTTTATCCAACAACTTAAGTAGAACACAAAGTTGAAGTTTAATAAGTCCATTTTATGTCATTGATGTTGTTCATCTTTCTACTCCAAAGTATCTTTCTCTTTTCTAAGCCATTCTATCATCTATTAATGAATTTTGAGATTTATCCATGTTAACTATTATATGATCTTATATATGATTGTTTATGACATGCAAACAAAGATTATTACTACTTAATAACAATAATTCTAGCATGAAAATCTAAAAACATATGTAATATTTTGCCAATTTAATTGAACAGTAGATAGATGTAGTGGTTTTAATGGGCAATAGTTCTCTAATGAGTATTGTTACATTAATAGGATCTTGATGTACATGTCTAACCTCTTTAAAATGACTACTTAAAATAAATAAATAAATAAATAAATAAATAAATCATAAATGTACATGAGTTTGAGATTTCTTGTCTTCTAAACCTATCTTGATCATCCTTTATATGAGATTTGAAATTTATGTCAATCATGCCATCAAAATGCTTTCAATCAGTAGTTGGAGCTTTCATTCAAACCATACATTGATATTTATTTTTTTGAGCGACAAGCACCTCCCGGTCATGGGTGAACAACGCAGCATCTGTGCGTGCGTACCCTCACCTTATGGTCGTGGGGGTTCAAACCTTGAATTATTCCCACAAACGAAACCCTACATAAAGACCGATACCAATAGATCAAGAGGTCGTTGATCAAACCATGAATTAATGATATTTTCATCTAATGCATTGGTTATATTTATATGTATACAACCCAATTAAACGAGTAACCATAAAAAGCTCCTCACTATCTAAAGCTAAATTTCAAAGTTAAGGAATAAGATCTTGAAGATCAATAAATTAATTATATTGATGGTGGTTGCTTGTTCATATCAAAGATGAATGACTATATGAAAGGATAAAAGGCCTACCTTATAGCACCTTTATTAGTTAGTGTGGCAATATTGATTATGGTCAGAACATGTAATTCTTTCATTGGATACAGGTCCTTTCTTTGAACCACTCCATGAATCCGATAAATACTTGTTCAAATTAAAATTAATGCGAGATTAATTTCTATGATCCTATAATGATTTAAGTGACAAATCGAAAAATATTTTATGGAAACTCTTTGTTTCATCATGAATGGTTGAGAATATTCACCATCGATTGTAAGTGCTGTGATACATATAATTGCCCAGGTGGGGTGCCCGGGTTCTTATGTTGGAACATCTTTGTAAGCTATCATGGATCTTCTTTGATGAATATCGGACCTTTTTTTTTTTAATAAAGATGACAAACGCCTCTTGAAAGTCAAGGACGGACAATATGGCACCTGTGCAATGCGTTCTCTCAATTTATGATCATGGGAGTTTGAATTTGAGATTGTTTCAGACAATGAAATTCTACATAAGGGACTGACATACTTTAATAGGCCAAGAGGTTATTGATAATATCAGACTCTTCTTTATCGGTGATTTTGTCGTTCATAGTTTTGGCCATGTCTACATGAGCTAGGTGAGCTGCCTTCTGTTGCTTTTTCTTAGATATGATGCAACTTGGCCATAATAGAAGATAGAGTGAGTGGCAAGTGGCAAGACAGTGTTATGCCTTTGCATAACAATGTACTTTTCACCAGGCATTTCCTTATTTTTTTATATTTTTTGAAAGATGATGGATAAACCACATAAATATATATAAAAGTCATGATCTTATTTCTTATGCTCAAAATTGTTTTTATAAAAAACAGTACTCATTCTATACAAGTCCCCTTGAAAAGGTCCAAGAATCAGACCTCCACAACCTTTTTCTTCAATAGTTTATACTAATGGAGGTAACTAGCTTATTATAAAGAAAGATCACAACAACATATCTTTAGAAAAAAGTATAAATAATAGCACTTTAATTTCTTCCTCTCTTTTATCATGTTAAATAATAGCTGAAAAGTTATGTAAAAAAAGAATATTGTCCCCCATTTGGTGTTACTTTGGGCACCATAAATAGACACTTAGAGGTTGCTTTAGAATGTAGTTACTTTTCTATGATTCTTACAAGAATGAATTCAATTGTAGTAGAACTAATTCTTCACTGCATAATCATGCCTTGATAGAAAGAAATTACTATTGTGACTTGTGCAATGACACTAAGGTCAGCATTGTTTTGATTGTCTCTTTGAAGGATGGGAAAATTAATTAGTTCTTCTAGTGATCTTATATATATATGAAGGATGGATTTGGTCTTCAAAACATGATTTCCTTGTAGAATTAATTAGACACAAAGTCAGCATGGATGTGCTTGGTGTAATCTTACTCGGTTTGACCGGTTTTTTCGGTGTTGATTGGACCGGAGAAAACAATCATCAAGAAGATTAATGACAGTAAAAGATTCTCAAATGCAAGAAATGAAAGTAAGAAAATCAGAAATACACTTGAAAACCAATTCTAAGTTTCAAACTTCAAATGAAGATGTGAACAAATTTTTTCTGAAGATTCATTCCTTGTGTTGTGCTGCTACTAATGAAGTCTTTAATTGGAAATTTAGATAACAACATGCTGACATGGTCACTGCCATCCTTATTTTCCTATTTATTGCATCCAAAGAAGTCTCTATTATTAGAAATGCTTGCATACATGAAAGGCACTTGTAATATTTGAATCTTTGATACTAGAAAGCCCAACTAACATGAAAAAATGTTTATTCTATTGACTGGGCTGGTCTGGTTACAGCCCATTTCTTAGGCCCAGAATGATCCCAGGCCCAGTGTGTTTGGCCCAGTGGCCAATCTTACAGTTGGAATTTTGGTCCAGGGGTTCTTTGGATTAGATTTTGTTTTTCCCATAAGCATTTTTTATAAGTTAAACATTCCTTGGACAAAAAAGAAACTCGTTTGTATTAGCTTTGTTGGAAGCAAAAGCTGTAAAAAAAAAAAATTGAAAAGCAGTTTTTTTTCAAAAACTAGAGCTTTGTATTTTCTGGAAAAAAAAACCATTATGGAGAAGCTGGCTTGAAAATGTCAATTATCAAAACATCATTCTCAAGCTATTTCAAAGTTATTTTGAAAAGTGTTAATTACTAAAACACTCTTATATTATTATTATTATTATAAAAATATTTTTGAATTAATATAAGCTTAACTTATTCTAAGAAGTTTTTTTTTTGGAAAGTCTTTCTATCAAACTGAAGAAAAAAAATCTGTTTTTTCATAAACCAATCCAAAAAGAGCCTTATTAATTTATGGATTTTTGCTTGCATACCCGTATAAAAATTTAAAATGATTTAAATATCTATATAAAAATGATATTTACTTGTATACCCCAACAAATTGATTTTTTTTTCCGCTTATATACTTCTTTAGTTAAGTTGTCCGTTGATGGTGTCAATCCAACGGATAGAAAGAGAGAAAATTACTATAATGAGTTTATACCCTTTTCATTGGGTTTTTGCCAATATATCCCTATAAAAGTTCATAATTGCTTAAATATCCCTAAAAAAGTTAAGAGTAGTTTAGATATATATTTTTTAAACTATGGTTAAAATAAAAGTTCTAATAAAAGCTAACTATGAGCCAGAAGTATATAAGCAATAAAACATGAAAGCAAATATACTTTTTGTAAAGATATTTTAACAAATTCATACTTTTGTAGAGACATGCAAGTAATTTTTTATTTTTTATTAAGTTTTTATAGATAGCTACAATAGAGACAACAACAGAACCGTAACTCCCAACAAACGCAGACTTCGACGATAAAGAACCCACGATACAATTAGCTCCAACTTACAATGGAGTAGAAAGACAACAAAAGCAACACAAAATGTACTAATTATGACCCAACAAAGAGCATACCATGATCCAACAAATGACATATCATTCTGTAACCTTTTTAAACAATATTAATGAAAGTGGTTTATCCACCATCATAAATATATATATATATATATATATATATATATATATATATATGTATGTGTGTGTGTGTAAATTTTACTATAAATACTAAAAATTTAGCTATCTTATATTTATATATAGCATATATTAAATCAGGAAAATCATTCTATATATATATATATATATATATATATGTGTGTGTGTGTGTGTGTGTGTGTGTGTGTGTGTAAATTTTACTATAAATACTAAAAATTTAGCTATCTTATATTTATATATAGCATATATTAAATCAGGAAAATCATTCAAATATATATTAAAGGAGATTATATTTCAATATTGACTTAAAACTCAAATCATGAATCACAATCTCTTCGCTCTAATCAATAAATAATATTACTATAAGGAAAAGAGACGGAAAAAACCAACTTTGCTTGTAATATAAAAATAAAGATAAAAGATAAAAATATAAATTATTTGTAGGGTATAAGAGCATGGTTATTGGGTCAGTCAAATGGTCCCCTTGTGAGCTTTAATTTAGTACAGTGTACTAACACGCATCTTAAAATGTATCTTCTTTTAAAGATGTTGAGAAATGGACATAGCTTCAATTTCTTATCCGGATCATGTCTACATTGATTGATTGAGAATAGTAGTAAACACTCCTCTTGGTTTAGTAGTATTCTCGAGCCCCATGTGTTAGGTAATTCTTCCAAGTAACTCTGGGATCGAGTCCCCGTCTCCTTAATCGAGGGAGCAACTCGTGTAGAATGTGCTGCAATAGTTGTACATGCACAACAAAAAGTCATATCACCTAAGACCATGTCCCTAATAAACCTGATAGGGGGCACTTGTTGCCTATGTTCACTGAAATGGAAAATCATAAAAGTGACCCCAATACATCGTTGTTCTAACTACTTGGAGCTAATGGCTTAGGTGTGTCATCCTCAAAAGCATCGTTAAGATTGAACTGGATCTCCAAAAAATACTATTTTTTTAATTAAGAGTTTGACTGTCACTAGCTTTAGCCTTTTGAACATATAAGCTATATCAAAAAGAGTTTGGAGTGTTTAGAGAAAATATCTTATTTATCTTGAAAATATATTCAATTTCTTTCAAACTAGAGGTTCCATGTAATAGTTATAGTGACCAAATCTCAACCCATCCGTAGTGTTTTGTCTACTCTGATGTTAAGGGGGCTAATCCCTAAAGATTTAGCATCCTTTCGGTACATCCCTATTATGCTAAAGAGGTTCCAAAATTGCTCCAAGATATTTCTTGAGAAAAAAAAGAAAAAAAAAACATATGAAAGTCCTGAATATTGGATTGTTAATAACCGAACTAATAAGTTAATATGCCTTTAGAAATAGTATAATATAGAGTTCAATGTTACTATCATATTGTGTATATTCTTCGGCTATGTTAAGAAAATAATAAAAATAAATATATTTTAAACTTATTATAACTATATATAGTTAATAATAAAATTTCATTAGTAATGCCAAGATAGGAGAAGAATTATAACCCGTCATTGAAAGGTGTTTCTTTAATTTATCTAGATTTTTATTCTTTTTAAGAATTATCATGAAATTTTTATTTTACTTTCTATCGCTTTTACTAAAATAACTAATGTTAGACTAATATATAAACTGAAATAAATCATGATATTATGTTAGATTTAAGTCAATTACATGGTATGAACTCTATTAAAACCAAAAGTCTTAACTAAATGGTTTACTAATTTAAGTGTGGTGTGGTTGTGGTTCCCTGAAGTGATTAACTATGAAAGACTTATCAACTACTTTGTGGTTCCAAACTAAAGGTCACTAACTTGTCCATTTGTAACCATGCTTTTGTGGCCATGTTCTTAGGGGGCCCATTAAAAAGAGACCTAACAATGTTTGGTTAGTTTAGCAAACGACCTTTTTATAAACAACACATGCATTTCTCATGGGTGGGCCCTAGACATTCTCCTCCAATTTTTTATTTTTTATTTTTATTTTTATTTTTATTTTTATTTATTTTTGACAAAAGCAACAAGTGCCCCTTAAATGTAAGTCAAGGATGTGCGTAGACGTGATCCCTCATTCCTACATTAGTCCATAAGAGAACAATACCACACCTGGAGATTTGATCATAGGTTAGTCCACAGAAGAACCCTCCATCTTAGTAAGAGACCCATATACCAATTGATACATGGGTCGTTGGTTTATTTCTTAAATTTATTTTAAAGTGGAAAATATAATTTTTTTTAAATTTATAAATAAAATGGGTATTTGAGCATTGTTCTCCATCAATGTTGTATTTATTTAGTAATTTTGTTTTTCAACTTTACTTGTTTTCTATTTAGTTTTTTTTAAGACATAAATTTGAACTCACGATCGTCAACAATCCTTATATAGGAAGGTGACAAAGAAACTTAATGTGAAATTATACGATTGATATAAAAAAATCATCTTAATAAAATACATTTAAAATTATATAAATGGACACATGTCTTTACAAAATACATTTCTTTATAAAACATCTTGTTAGATCTAAATTGAAATATTCACAATTATTGTTGTTGGTGCTCAAAACGCAAGTCCTTGGGGCTCTGGGATTCACACTCTGTTGGACAGAGTTCAACTGAAAAGATAGAGAGAAAATGGTGATTGTTGGATGATTGAACAAGGTATGTCGCGAGTTTGGTGATGGCCTCAAGGAGCCACCGTCTTGGGAGACAATGGAACGCCGGTCTTCGGGGTCTTCCTTCCTATCTGGGGGCTTCTCTTCGAACCCTCTGACACTTAAGTCAGTGAGGGATAGACAGAGTATGAGGAGGAGAGAAAGAGAAGAAGGATCATGGAATAAGAGGTTGTAGAGGAGATAAAGGAAGCTTGGGAGGAAGAGAGTTCTCAAGATAGAGGATAAGTTTTATAAGAAAGAGTCCATGGTTCCCTTTTCTCTCTCCCCCTCCATTTATACCTCTCGAGTCGGCATAAGACAATTAGTCGCAGGACGTCGCCTCTAATACCAGGATAGGTAGGGTCCTGTGAGGATGCTCTTACCATCCGTTAGTCGTAGGTGTTATTTCTAACGTCAATATGGGTGCGTGCCCCCGACCTAGGTTGGGTGTCATCTATAACACCAACACAGGCGTGCTCCCTTGCACATGGAATTGTGAGAGAATTTCTATGTGACTCTCCATAAAAAGGGTCGACTTATTGTATGGTCCTGCCATTCTTAGCGAACTAGATTTCACCATGTGTAAAGCCTTGTTTTCCCGTAACAATTATATATCAAATCAAGTTCTCAAAAAAAAAATGCAATGTTTATAACATTTTTCATTGAAATGTATCCCAAAATTGATTTTTTAAGGATTTTTTAAACCATGTGATTAAAATTTAAAGTTTTATTATATTAGATTAAATAATTTTACACAGTTTCAAATAAATCCCTTTTTAAAAAATAAAATTTTAGTATCTACAAACAATTACCCCTAAACAAGAAACAGAAGGTTTAATATAAATAAAATTACAAAAAAAAGGAAATAATCTAATAATCCTTAGTACTATTTATGTATTATTTGTCTTTATACCCTATCCACCAAAAATCCTATTTACACTAAATTCCTACACACCCCCACTCAAAATCCTTAGACCTCACTCAAAATTCTTAGACAATTAAGTAACTATTCAAGGGATGAATAGTTAAATATATAATACAAAAATGAGGCCCTGTTAATATAAACAAAAATAGAAATCTTCTAATAGACCTAAATTTTTTTTCAGAAATTTAAAATAAATTTTCAGAGTAATAAATATTCTCTGAAAAGTAAAAGCGAACAGAACGTGCATAATTACAACAAAACAAAAAACTACCACCTAAAAATTAGCATTTAAAGTAAAAAAGTAAAAAAGAAATTTCCAACTCAAAGTTACTGGCAAGAACGTGGCCTTTTATAATAGTGCCACGTGTTAAGGTAACATGGAACTCTGAGAATAATAATGGGGGAATCCCAAGGATCAGTGCACTCCTCCCAGTCCCCACTGACACTCGAGCAAAGCACCGCTCTCTCTCTCTCTCTCTAGAAACACTCTACTCCTCACGCGGCGGCGGAGGGGTTCGCCGGAAATGGGAGGGGTGACGTCCTCAATGGCGGCGCGGCTAGCCTTCTTTCCTCCGACGCCGCCGTCGTACGAGCTTGTGCGGGATGCGACCACGGGGCTGGTCACGCTGAGCCGATTCCCGCACCGAGAAAACGTTGAGGTCATGACCTTGCCGACGCGCCGTGGGACTGAGATCGTCGCTGTTTATGTACGTAATCCTATGGCGTCGTCCACTCTCCTTTACTCCCATGGCAACGCCGCGGATCTTGGCCAGATGTATGAGCTCTTCCTCGAGCTGGCCATCCACCTCCGGGTTAATCTCTTAGGGTACTTTTATCTTTCTCACTCTCTGTTTTCTTCTTTTCAGATCATTTTTGAGTGATTTGTTATGTGTATTTGGTTTATGCTTCTAGTGCTGGTTTTGATGGATAGGTTTGCCGTTTGTGTTTTGTTTGGATCTTTGGTGAAAAATGTGGGATTTTAGGTTTAATTGGTGACTTAAATTTCTAGCTTGCTGATTCTAGGTAGATTAAGTGGAACATTCTTGCGTTTTTTAGTTTTTTGCCCCAATTTTAGCTTTTGGACGGGGTTCTTGTTGCTTTTTTTGTTTGGTAATCTTTCATGTCATCTAGACCTGTTGTGAGGTTGTTATTTCTAAAAGTTAAAAGTGTTGTTTTCCATGTAGATTTGCAGTTTGGATCTGTTCTAGATGTTTGATTTCTGGGATGTTTTAGAAGGATTTGATATGGGCTGTGTTACTTCAGTGAACAACTTGATGGATTTTTGTTAGTTTAGCATTCGTTTTGGTCTGGATATGTGCTTGGGATTCCATTTTAGTCTATTCTCATTAATTTTGGAGGTCAATGTGCATTTTCTTTGTCTCTGTAGCTGAAAAGTGACAAATGTAGTGGGGTTATCGAATGGGATTGAAAGGCATTCAAAGGACCACAAAAAGAGTTTGATGTTCCTCTTCTTTCTCTCCTGATTAACATCTGGTCTTGGTTGATTCTCCTTTGGGACCATAACGTATCTAAACATTTGCTTGAACTGTTTGGGCCATGCTGTTTGTAGACTTTAAAGCTCATAAAAATTTCATCTGAATGCAGTATTGATCAAAGTGAGTTTTGGTTAGGTAGAATGGAATGTGACATATTTGGTGTTTGAATGCTTTTTGAAAAGTTAATCCTTTTAGGGAAGGTTATCCATATGCATAACTAGACATATTCTCTTCATATTAACTTTATTTATTATTAATTATTTTTGGTTTGAGTTCTAGTCAAATTGTGAAGGTAATTGTGATTCTTCCATTTTAGGAGTTTCACACCTAATTCATTATATGACACGAAGCATGATGTTCTTGCAATAGTAGTTGGCACTTGGTAGGAAAATACAAATCTGATTGCCAAGTATGTCTAGATAGAGCATCACACAAATATGATTGTCAAGTATTTCAAAGAGCACCATGCTCTTTCTGTTATGGATAAACCAACACAATTGCTTGATGCAAGTTAAACAATCAGTCAAAGAAAGAGGAAATACAAAAGAACTTAATTATGTTTACATTAAATGTGCAAGATGGAGTGCTTATACAAGTGATGTGTTTATGTGCATATAGGTAGGAATGCAGTATTTGCCTGAGATTGTATGATTAGCATTCAGAAATAGTCCTTTCTTTTGAACTTATTCCATGAATGAGTAGGATGGCTCTTTTTCAATAAGACTAAAATTGTTCAGACATGAATGTTAGCACAAGAAAGGTAGATTCTGTACATATCCTATGAGGAGAGTAGGTTGCACACTGTCATATCCTATGAGGAGAGTAGGTTGCACACAACCACATGTTGAGTTTGGGTTTCATCAGAATGGTTGTCTTGCAGAAAGATTCGGTGATTGGCATGATGTTAATATGATTGGCATGAGGCTAATAACTGACTATAAGAATCTCTCTCTTTTGTAGAGCCTCTTGATCAGTGGGTTAGGTTGCCTTTCATGGCTTAAAATATCAGGCATGTGTCGATTGTCCTTGAAGAATGTAGTTTAGCCTGGCCTAAAATTTTGAAGAATCTCAGGTCCAAGCTTAGCTACAGAATTTGGTCTCAGCTTGGATTGAGGCAAATCTACTCTGGTTTGGCCTGTTTAAAGTCTTATCCATAAAGAAAAAAACAGTTTTTGGGGTTACCCCAAACTCGATTAGATAACAACATAGATCCCTGTGATGTGTACCCTTTTTATTATTTCGTGCTGGTTAACATAGTTTGCTTGCACATGGAAGTCCTAACTGAAGATTTGAGATCCTCATAAGAAGACAAATAAACCCGGTTATCCTTGTCCACAGCACACATGGTTCATAACATTATATCTTACCTTTACTATACAGTTCTTATATGAAACAATGATGAACTTTCTAAAGCTGCAGCAGCCTCATTGATGCCTTTCTCAAAAAAGAAAATTTTCTTTTGATGCCAGGAGCTGCATTACATTTTCCATGTTATCTGGCCTTGATGTTTGCTGTAATTACAGAACATGAGTTGACAAACTCTTCCTTGCTTTATGTAGGTATGATTATTCTGGATATGGGCAATCATCTGGAAAGGTTTGCTGCAATGTTCTTTAATTTATACCTGACGACTGCTGATTACTTGTGCTATCAGAAAATTCTGTCAAACCATGAACGAAATATTATTTTCTTTTTGTTTTGTCAGCCTAGCGAACAAAATACTTATGCTGATATTGAGGCCGCCTATAAATGCCTTGAAGAGAACTATGGTGCAAAGGAAGAAGATATTATCCTCTATGGCCAATCTGTTGGAAGTGGCCCAACTTTAGAACTGGCAGCGCGCCTACCACGACTACGAGCTGTGGTTTTGCACAGCCCAATACTTTCAGGCCTAAGGGTCATGTATCCTGTGAAGCGTACATATTGGTTTGATATCTACAAGGTCGATACGTAGCTTAAACTTTGTGTGGAATTTTGTTTTTCTGTAAGTGAACAAAATTTCTGTCGTATGGCTTGACTGATTATTTTCATTGTTTGATCTTCAGAATATCGACAAGATCCCATCAGTCAATTGTCCTGTTCTGGTAATTCATGTAAGTTTTCTGACATTACATTCTCAGCCAAGCTTGAAAGATAGAAGCTTAATAACTTTGCAAGGATACCTGCTTTAGGGCACATGGTTATGTTGTCGGATTTGCTTTATGGAGAATTTGATTTTAATAGGTAATGCATTTTCTATTAAAAAGAACTGGATGGAAACTATTGGATTTGCCTTATATGTAACTTTCCAATAGCTTTGTACATTGTTTGAATTTTGGAAAGCTATTTCTTGTTTATTTAGCACCAGAACCGTAGTGACGGATATTGCTATTATGGGAATGAACAACTTGAAATTAGGATCAACTCCCTCTCTGTGTTTCAAGGGATGGTGTATACATTAGTATGACAGTTATCTGCATGATATCTAGCTTGCGTTAGCAATGATGATTCTTTTAATAACATTTCTACACCTTTGGGAAGGGGAGTGGGTCTACGAGTGATTATGTTATGACAATGAGTCTTATTTACTTGTAATTTATATTCAAGTTTTCAAGGTCCTGATGTTCTGATAAGATTTTGGTGGATTGTACATGTCTCTGTTTAAAGTTTTCCACTTTGTTGCCTATTTCGATATTTTCATGTCCATGTTACGATTAGAATGGCAGTTTCTAGTGATATCTTTGAATGACTTCTAGATGCACATGGTGATTAAGTGGTGTTATAACTGATAGTGGTGGTGATGCTTCTACAGCTCTATTGATGGTCATGGTAATTGAATAATGCCACTGATGGGTAGCCTAGTTATGGTTGGAGCAATTTTGCTATTCTTTTTGACCCATTCTCGATTCTAAGTACTGTTCACTGAGTCATTTTGAAGTTTAAATTGTTATCTAGCACCAACTTGTTATATAAATTGAGGTACAGTATGTTCTCAGTGCTGATCTTTTCTTCCATTCAAAGGTTGGTTCCTTCAGAATCTTGATAGTCACATCTGTTCTTGGGGTTTTTCACAACCTATAGAAATTTAGTTACTGTTATTCTATTCAGCAGAGGATACACATCCATTTCATCTTGATGGTTATGAATACAAGATTTTTTCTATAGCACTTGTGCCACATGCTTAAATAACTGCATATAACCAAATTTTTGGTGATACATTGTCTATCTGTGTGCAATGCATAAAATTGTCTGTTTGAATAGAGCCCATTGAGGACCATGCAAGAGGACAATTTGACTTAAGACTCTGTTACTGTCTATGTTTATATATTCAGGGTACAGCAGATGAGGTTGTAGACTGCTCTCATGGCAAGCAATTATGGGAACTCTGCAAGGAAAAGTATGAACCTCTATGGATCAAAGGGGGGAACCATTGTAATTTGGAGCTCTTTCCTGAGTACATTCGACACCTCAAAAAGTTCATCAATACAGTAGAGAAATCACCTTCCCAAAGAAACATTTGGAGGAGGAGTGTGGATCAGTTTGAACCTCCCAGGAGGAGCACCGACTGTTTTGAACCATCACGGAGGAGTTTTGATCACAGAGAAAAACCAAGGCATATTACAGACAAGGGGAAAAACAATGACTTTAGATCTGGCAATTTGGAGAAGTTGGAAAAGCTAAGGATCTCATTTGCTAGCATGGAGAAGTCAAGGAGAAGTGTAGATTGCCTTGAGAAGTCGAGGAAGAACACTGATCCAATGGAGAGAGCCAGGAAGAGTGTTGACAGACTGGACAGAATATGGGCTGGGTAATCTTTCCTACTTTGTGCAATATGTACATCACTCGGTACAAGTAGAAAATTCATTTGTGCATCTTATTTATGTTTTCCGATCACGTTGTTTGTTTGTGGAGTTCACATAAATGCTGGTGAAAATGAAGAAGAAAGCCGAGTCACTGACACATTGTTTGTTTCTCAAATCAGTATTTTTCTGATACCTCTGTTTCTGAACATATTTTTTCATTCACAATTAATGTTTCTTATTTGTCTAGGTTTACATTAGACAATATGGTTGAACACTTGGCTTTGATGTTGTTCAAGAGATCCCACCTTGTTGTAACTTTATGAGTTTATAGTACGCGCCACCACGGCTTTTTCTCATTAACTCAGTATGTGATCCCTCTTCTATGACTTGGCCGTTCTTTATGACTGCAATGGAGTCTGATTTTCGTATGGTGGATAACTTATGAGCCACAACAATGCATGTTCTCCCTACAATCATCTTGTCCAATGCTTCTTGAACTAAGTTCTCTGACATGCTATCTAGCGCACTGGTGGCCTCATCCAAGAGCAGGATGGCAGGATTCTTCAATATTGCTCTTGCTAATGCTATTCTTTGTTTCTGACCTCCAGACAGCTGAACTCCTCTTTCTCCACAGTGTGTGTCATACCCTTCTTCCATGGAGCTGCAAATCATTGGACCCTAAAACTTGAGCTACCATAGTACAGAAGACTAGGTATGTTTGTTTGTATTATATATTTGCTAGTTTCAGTGCACTGGTTTTGCTACCATGTTATATGTCATACGATGTATAAGACTATTAGATCTATTATCACACAGTAAGAAAACATACCTTATGAATTCATGGGCATTGGCAAGCACTGCAGCACTCACTAACTCGGTTTCAGTAGCATCCTCCTTCCCGTACATAATGTTCTCACGGATTGTACCTGCAAATAGTGTCGGTTCTTGACTCACCAATGAAATCTGTGATCTTAAAAACCTCAGGTTGTAGTCTTTAATGTTCTTCCCATCAATTTCAACTGAGCCCTTCACTGGATCGTAGAACCTTTCTATCAATGAAATTACAGTGGATTTTCCGGAGCCACTCTGTCCAACTAGTGCCACTGTTTTCCCAGCCTCTACTCTAAGACTGAAGTTACTGAAGATCATTTGTTCTGGTCTTGAAGGGTAACAGAAACACACATTCTTAAGCTCAACATGACCTTTGAGACCTCTCTTTCTCTTAATCCCTTTAGGATCATCTGGATTGATCTTACTCTCTCTGTCAAGTATCTCCAGAACCGAATTCACTGCATCACTGCCCTTTGCCAAGTCAGTAGTCATACTTCCTGCATCGGCTATAAGCTTGCCGGTGCTCATTAGTATGAAGAAAGCTTGAAACAAATGAGTCGAACTTATATGATTGTGAATTATCAACATCCCTCCATACCAGAATGCCAATGCCGTGCTACAAGTGACGACAAACTGACAGATGAAGAAGCATACTCCTGAGAGCCAAGCCTGCTTGATGTTCTCTTTTTTCGGTCCTTCTTGCGCCTTTTCAAAGAGTCGCAGCATCTTCTTCTGAGAAGAGAATGCAGTTATTGTTCTGTGATTAACAACTGCTTCACCTGCTAACTGACTACCTTCAATCTGTGCTTTCTTGGCCTTCTTTGACATGTTGGTCATCAAGACTTTTCTTAGATAGAATGCACTTATGATGAAAGGTTGAATAGCTATTATAACACTAGATAGCCTCCATGTTAGCGCCAAACCTAGTGTAAAAGCTAGTGATGCTGTTATTGAGGCTTGGAGTAGCAACGATAAACGATCTCCGACGAGGGATCTAACTAAGTTGGCTTCCGTGGCTAATCTTGCTGATACTGCTGCACTTGAATTTTGATCTTTATCAAACCACCCAATTTCGAAGGATAGGACTTTTGCTAGCATTGTTTCTCTTACTCTCTTGGTTAGTTGCTCGCCCATGACTCCGAAATTGTAATGCTGGATTATGTTGGCAAGAACAGCAACTAATGCTAAGATGAGGAAGATTAAGCTGTATAACCTTGTTTTCGATTTGATTTCTTCCTTGTCTTGGAGGAAATAGACTGTGAGAACTGTACCCATGCAATAAGAATATGCAGGATGAACTAGTCCATATGCAATTGCACCAATGCAACCAAGTAATCCTCTTTTCCATTCAGGTTTGTTCATCTTCAGTAAACGCCATTGTGAAGGATTATTCGAAGTTCTCTTTTGTATTTTTTCTTGTTTTGGAGTAGCTTCATCGCTTTCTCTGGTTACTAGTTCCGGTGTGTGGTATATACTTGAAATAACCGAGTCAACCGGACTGCTCATCCTCTCTGTGTATGGAGACCCTCTTTGAACTTCTGAATTCTGAAACTGTATCATCTTAGAGTAGATACCACCTTGTCCTCCATGCATTTGTGTGAGCTCTTCATGGCCGCCACATTCTAACACATTCCCTGCTTGAAGAACAGCAATCAAATCAGCAGACCGGACTGTACTCAGGCGGTGCGCAACGATAACTGTCGTTCTTCCCATGGAGGCTCTTTCCAGTGCATCTTGCACCACTCTCTCAGATTGAGCATCCAGTGCACTTGTAGCTTCATCAAGCAGTAATATTTTGGGATCTCTGATCAGTGCTCTCGCAATTGCTATTCTTTGCTTCTGTCCTCCTGACATCTGAATCCCGAAATGCCCGACCTGCCAGACACGAAAGTCTAATGAGTTCATCTATAAAAGTAGGTGAAACTATGATTACAAACTTGTTTTACTTACATGCGTATCATATCCATTTGGCAATTTACTGATGAAATCATGAGCATTAGCTGCCTTTGCTGCACTAACTACTTGTTCCATTGTGGCCTCTTCATTTGCAAATTGTATGTTCTCCTTGATTGATGTTGCAAATAGGACTGGCTCTTGACTCACAAGTCCCATTTGAGATCTGAACCATTTCAGTTGTAAATTTCTGATATCATTGCCATCCAAGAGAATCATTCCTTCATCAGGTTGATAGAACCTTTGGATCAGTGAAATAACCGTGGATTTCCCCGATCCACTGCCACCAACAAGGCCGATAGTTTGACCTGCCTTTACATGAAGATTGAGACCAGAAAGAACCACAGTATCAGGTCTTGATGGATAACTGAATTTGACACACTTGAACTCAATTTCTCCTCTTAGGTTCTCTATAGATTCCCCTGTTTCTTCGATGTTTTCGAGCCAAGGGAGCCTATCGATCATCTCAAATATTCTTGAGGATGCTGTTAATGCCTCAGAGAAGTATCTGACATTTGGAAGAGCTGACATAATTGACCTGAAAAAAATCAAAGATACTGAACCTGATCAAATTGCAATATATATCAGGATGTAAATTGAACAAGTAGAAATGCAAGTAGTACTACTCACAATCCTCCTAAAATGACACATATTTCAGCAATGAATACACTGCCTCCTGATTCTCCCATGTTTATCACCAAAATGCTTCCCACCCATGACTGAAAGCTCCACACTGCATAGATCATTCCCATACTCCCAATCACCAGCCCTTTTATGAATCCTTGCTTTATACCAAGCTCTGTGCTTCTCTGTAGAGCTTTCTTGTATTTTTCTAGAATTCTTTGTTCTCCGACATATGATACCACAGTCCTGATTGACGATACTGCCTGCTCTGCAATCCCTCCTGCAACTCCATACTCTTTTCTCATCTCCACTGCCACCTTCATCAGCAGCTTTCCATAGACAACACCAGGGACTATGAAAAGCAGGGAGAATGGGAGAACAGCCAATGCCAACCTCCATGAAAGTATGAAGCCAACCACTATGAGGAATATGAATGCAGTCATGCTTGAAAGAATGTTTGAAATCTGAAGAATAATATGCAGAAAAAGAGTCATATGTTTTTCCCTTCTTTTTTTTTTTGGTTGCAATTTGATGGATATGAAAAATTGGAGTGAAGAGATTGATCGATCACCTTATCACTCAGGAAATCCTGAATGGTATCTGCATCAGTTGAGATGCTTGATACCACCTGAAAGGTGGCTGATGTTGAAGAACTTTTTTCAAAGTATCCAACTTCTTGTCTTAAGACAGTCTCTATGTACTTTCTTCTCATGCATGATGTCTGCCTCTCTGCCGTCCTCGTCCAGCACCACCCCGCTGCATCGATTATCAAGAAAACAAACAATGAAACAATCTCTACTAGTTAAACATTTGAATTCAAGCGTGTTTTACCAAGAAATGCAGCTGTTCCTACTCCAAGGGCCAGTGAAAGTAACTCGACTGCATACTGCACAACTTGCATATCTGAATGTTAGTATTTCACTGCTAGGAAAGAATACATGCATGAACAGATCATACTGCAGATGTTCTTCCTGTTACCTTGTTTACAGTTTCAACTGTGAAAAAAGTTGTTGTGGATCCAAATGTGTTGATCATTCTACTAAGCAGAAACATTGTCATAGGTTGCATCAATCCATCTCCGATGCTGCCAATAACTCCGAAAGTAAGCAGAAGTTTATCGATCCCATCAGCATATCTGAAAAGCTGAGAAATGGATGCCTTCTTCCCTTCTGTATTGCTAGCCATATATGAATCCTTGCCACACTCATCTAATTCTCAATGCTCACTAATATATGTTTCTCCCCTCCCATCCTTGAATTAAAGGAGGTATATTTATTAGCGATGAGAGCCAGAATAGTCCCACATCATCTAATTAAACAAATGTTGGCTTAAATACAAGGATATCTTCTTATCAACTTAAATATTTACCTTTGATATATCCATCTAATATGGTATCAGAGTAAAATCCAACAGTATAATCCAACTTGCAACTTCATGTCCATGTTAATGTTTGATCATCAAATACTTCCCATAAAATTATCTAATACATGGATCGGCATTATACTGATTCCTTTGCTTGTTCAAGCTGTTCCTTTCGATGTAACATCTGCCGGCATCAGGGAATGCAAGCAAGTCTTCACCAACCAAAATAGCAAAATATAGCGTTTGTTAGGACATGTTAACCTCAAGTTTTGGATGTTGTGAAGCTTGTTCACAGAGTATCTACTTTCATTTTGTTCACTTTGATTCCCTCTCCTCAATTTGAGATGGAATTTGATGAACATTTGGGTTTAGAATATGTGTACCTGCCTCTTTCATTGAAACTAATGGATTCCATACATCACATAATGGGAATTTGTCCAAGTGTTTCATTTGTGTTGACATACATAATATATATTCTCATATATCACAACACTTCTCTAATAATAAATCTCAGTGAAGGTGAACAGGAAAACTTGATGAATGGATTTTGGACAAGCACAGAGTGTTCATCTAGTAATGTTTATTCCACTTTGTCATCTTATGTAATCATCATGAGATTAGGGGGAGGAGAAAAGAAAAACTAATTGTAGCAAAGGAGGACACTGTTAGATTGGCATCAACTCATTAGACAAGAAGTAAAGTACATGAGGGGTGGCATTTTGTGTATCAACTACACACCTATGCTACTCTTGTTGATGCATGAGATGCATTGAAGAGGAGATTCCAAGTATTGGAGCTTTGGTTTTAGTAGTGATGGCTTTGTCCTAAGGGAAATGACAATGAAGAAAAACAAAAACAAAAAAACAAAAAAAAAAAATATTGCTTGGTATGTTGGGTTTTGGACAATTTGAAGTGATAAATCAAGAACATGGGTCACATTTGTAATGATTATCCAACTTAGTTGAAGCATGAGCAAGCATGAATGTGATTAACTTTGCTCACTTCTTCCGGTGAATGACTAATTTTCATAATTAGTTAATTCATTCCCTCTCATAAAAAAAAAGATTGAGGGTTCAAATCATATTAGTGGCTTGTCCACATTTATAAAAAAAAAAAAAAAACCTTGGGAGTAGGTGAAGCGAGAAACAAAGTCCTATTCAAGAATATTTTAAATTGCTTTTTTAAGTACCAATTAAATTCTAAAATAAAATAGATGAACAATATATTTATTATAAATAGAATAAATAGATTAAAAAAACCATGTTTTGGTCAAGAAAATAATTCTCCCCTATCTTTAATGGCAAAGACTTGTGTAGGGGATCAAATACCAGATATTTTAAAGAGATGTATTGAAAAAAAAAACCTTTTATAAAATTGTCCATTTATATTTCTACGTAGACTTGAAATAAGAGTTTTTAATAGTAAAATTTTCAATTAGATCTAACTCATGGATAAATATAAAAAAATTTATAAAATATTTTTATAATGTTTAAAATTAAATGGCCTCAATTGAAATGTATATAAATATGAAAGTAAATATTCAAACAAATGATGCAATTGTATTAAAAAGGAAAGCCCAAAAGCCCAACTAATCTTTCTCGGCCCATGTAGTCACAAACACATTCATCCTCGAGAGACTCGGAACCAAGAGCCTTCCTTCATTGCGATCGAGAGTGGGATCGAGAGAGAGCATCAGAGTCGCCGAAGAGATGGTGAAGGTGGCGAGCTACTTCGCGATGTCCTTCGCCGCTTTCCTCTTCTGGCAGTCCATGGACCATCTCCACGTCTGGATTGCCCTCCATCAGGATGAGAAGGTCTCTCCCTTTCCCTCACTCTTTCTCTCATATCTTCTAGGGTTCCAATTAAAAGGGCCTCTTGATGCTTTATTCATTTATTTATGAATCAAATCATATTCACTGTCTGTTCTTCTCGATTTAAAGGATTTTTTTTTTTTTGATAAATTTGGTGAAGCTTCATCCTTGCATGTTCATGGAGAGCTAAACTGATTGAATTATAATTGTTAATGATGGTGCTCTTTTAGAGGAGAAGTGAGAATAAGAATTGAGATTCTTCTAACTTTTAGGGCGAGAAAGAAGGGATTTCGGCAATACGAGCCCCATGTGTTTTGGGCCTGATCGACGTTAAGTTTGGGATGCCATCAATGGAAATTTGTTTGGGCATATGTTGTTGGGTCTTTGCTAGTGTATGAAATTCAACACTTTTAATGTTGAGCGTTGAGGCTGATGGATTTTGACTTTTGAGAACTCTTTGTTGTCATTTATGAAAAGCATAGGATTGATTTCGTAAGTGTCTTATGTTGATTAGCAAGTTCTTTTAGTCAATAAGCTTTCTTGCATTTGTTGTTTTTCTTAGCTATCCATCCCTTTGATTTTTCCTGGCATCATATATTTGTTAAATATTGCTCATAGTTTTGGTAGCCTTTGTTCTATCTATCTATCTATATAACAGTTCTTTGACAACTATTAAATACTAGTTTATTTAAATAAAATATTCTGCTAGATGAGGGTTTGAAAGAAGGTTAACCAACCACATTGTCAATTCCCTCAACTGTTGGATCAGCTCTCTTTTACTCTTATTGGTACCATTTGAGCAGTATGACCCATTGCCTCTTTTATCGATCAGTAGATAAAATGTTCCTTTTCCGCTGGAGGTTTTGGATCTTTCAACCATGAACTCCACACTCCTAAATACTTTTTACTTAGAAGAATAAGTCATGTGCTCAGAGCTGGTATATTAGCTTGTTGGAAGAATAAATGCCTGTGTGGTCCACCACCATTTAGCTGCCATTTTAGCCAACTTTGACAGCCTTGTTTTGGTATACCTATTTCCCAATGTTGCCTTATCTCAGAATGCGGGAACAAAATTCATGCTCACCATGCTATTTGGTATTGTTTGATCAATGCTTGAAAGACAATGATTATGTTGTGTTCTTGTGAGAAAGGTTAAGGAGCAATTGACTCTTTTGCGCCCTTGTGAGTTAGTTATTGGCATGTGGAGTATATGCCCTTTTATTTTTTAAGAGATGACGATTCTCACACAACTATTCTTGTGTTAAAAGTGACTATTTTATTTTATTTTATTTTATTTCATATAATGTTTACCCTAAGCTGGTTTGTTTCGATTCTATGTGATCTGATTGTATAAAAATCTCAATTGTCTAGCTTTATTATGCATGTGACTTTCATCTCATAGATGTTGAGTGTTCTGATTAAGGAAGCCGTGCCCATTAATGCACATTTGATATCAGTTCAATCTACAATAGTAGAACATGAATCATATTTGTCTCTTTATGCAACTGTAGTTCGTGTCTGGCCTCTCTTGGAGTTGAATTCCAGCTTCCTTACAAACTAGTCTAATAAGATTTATCTTTAGACATGCAAGGAATGTGATATTTCAAAAACTAAAATAGGTAATTAATGTGGTTGAAAATGTACTTTAGAAGTACTAATTCGAATGAATGATTGAAGCATATAGTAGTTCATTTTTCCCTAGTGCACACAAAACATCTGAAGACTGCTCCTTTTTCTTGTCTCTTCTTCCATCTTACTTCAATTTTGTTCTTTCAGAAGGAGAGACTGGAAAAAGAAATGGAGATTAAACGAATGAGAGATGAACTACTGGCTAAAGCAAAGCAGGAGGATTCTCTTATGTGATCTTTTACATTGGTTGGTTACTTGGTTATATTGTCAAACATCTTTTTTTATTGTTTTCTTGGAATTTCCTTTATGCCTATGCTGGGATGTTAGCATTAACTAATGAGGTTGAATTCTTCAATAAGCTCAAGGCAACCACTGCCCCCTGGTTATGGAAACTGCTTGAACTTGCATGTGTGATATTGCTTAAAGTTCACTGTATTTGCTTTCTTTCAAAAAGTTTTATGAAAAAATAAAATATATTTCTTCTTCTTGCTTTTGTGGTTTGCATCTGACTCTAAACTTCCTGGTGTACCTTGTTTTTCTTGGAAAAACAACAAAAGTTACTTTAAAAATATAGTATGAATAACTTTTCTTGGACAATAACAGGGCATCAAATTGGATGAAGCTTTGAAGCTATGAAAATTGTTCTTGTCTTGTTTCTCTTCATGTTTCCATCTTCATTTCTGTCTTCTTTCCTCTTAGAACACCTTTTCTTCAGTTCATTAGATTCTCCTGTAGGAGTTTTGTTATGTTAATCTACCTTTCAGGTTACAGTCTTGTATGATTATTATAACAAATGGTTTCAAGAATATTACTTGTGGATATTAATTTCTATTATTGTGTTTTTTTTTTGTCAATTATTTGTTCTCAGCTACAAATTACATGACAGGTTGTTGAAAAGTATGATCCATACCTTTCCCTGGGAGTGATGGCATTGGTAGCATCTTAATATTAATTCAAATAATATACATATCATTTAGAAAGAAAAAGGTCAAAACATTCTTATAGGAAATGCAAAATACTTGCAAATTGGTATCTATTAAGATAAACTTTATGGGCATCACACAATCCAGTTTGATTCTTAAAAAATATTTCTACCATGAAACAAAATTTTGTCAAACAGTTGATTCTTGAAGAATATTTTCACAATATTTTTATATGACCAAAGTATGATTTCTTTCATAAATAATTTAAAATAGTATTTTTATCATTAATAAATAAGATATTAAACATATAAACAAAATAAGAATGTTATGATACTCTTTCATGAGTGTATGTGATCACTCAAAAAAGGCTTCTTGTTTGCTGTTCTTCATCCAATCAAACCCTACAAGCAGTCAAACAAAAGTTTAAGATCAAAAAGTTATTTGAGCAATCTAATGTTTGTTTTTTCATTCTCTTTGCATTTGTGAATAGATTAGTGCTGAAGACCATAGAAACAATTGGAAAGTGAACATCCAGTGGATGATAACCAAGAAATAACACAATCCATAATCCATATTGAAGATGCACTACAGCTAAGATCTAAGATCTAAGAGTTCCTTGTTACAAAATAGATCAAAACAAAACCAAGTAAAAAAGAAAAAGAAGGTGAACACTTCCATAGTACCCTACAACTCTCAGGTTGGTATTTTGCTTTATTTGGATACAACTGAACTGACATGGAAAGAGAGTGCTGAAACATATGAACAATTTGAAGTCCCTATGAGAGAAGCACTCCAAAGTTGGATATATAATAATTTTACCCATATAATTCAGTCATAAAACTGAGAATTTGTCAACCCGAAATGCCTTGAATGTCCGGCATACATCCATATTTTCTGCTTACGAAGAAACGGTCATGAGATAACTTCGATATTGGCTCTATATCTGTCAGGAGTTTGATTGAACCAGTTAAGGCTCAGTGATATTGAACAGCTCCTTGCAGGAGATTGAGGTTATGTGCATGCTCACTGTATTCGACTATTGCTGTTGGAGGAAGCCGACCGATACTGATCTCATGTACTGTTGTGAAAAGAGGAAATAAGCTCTGCCATCCTCGGTTGCTCAAAACTTCATAAACTTCTTTTGCAGTGGATACACCCTTTGAGAACATCAAAAAGGCGATCAATTTGAAAGTATGAAGCAATAAATTCATCTCCAACTATATAAATCCTTAGGCAAGTCTGATGGATGAACAGGTTGCAATAGTTTTCCATGTTGAGTGCCATGAAAAACAAATGCATTTCAGCTATTCTCATGGGTTTGCTTTATGTGCTTTGGCTTGAAGGCATTCAACAAGAATCATAAAGCAAAGCATGGTACAGAAACCGTAAGACTTGTTCTCGACATAATCAGTTCTATGCATGGTTAAGCACTAAAATTGTAAAATGTTTTCATTACCGTATATTCTCTGTTATTAGTGTTTCAAAGGTTCATGGTTATGTCAGTGTATCACATATAATTAGCATGACCATTGAGCAAAACCATCATTTACCTGCAATTTCTGGCCTTGCAGTAGTTCGGCTTCTAGTTCATCAAAGGATCTGCGAAGAGTTTCCAAATACCGAAAAGACTAAGGTTTTTGAATCAAAACAATGCAAAATGTCAGAAGCTTAAAGACTTGACTCTATACCTTTTTCCGCCATTCCTTGCAAATGCTTCAGCAACTTTCCTGTTTCTTCCCCCAACTGCCACAAAATAATGGTCAATTAATAAAATAATATACATTAAGGAACAAGAGTCGGTTTGATTGGTAACATACGACATGTTGTGATCAAATCAGCAACACCACAGCTCTCGAAGAAGGTGCTATCCTTGACTGAAGAAAACAACAGCTTTGAAAAGGCTCTCATCTCCCTCAAACCGATCCTCATTATCGCCGCCTGATGTATTTACAAAGCAACAGTTAACAGCTTACTACACATACTTCAATCATTCAAGTCCTTACTCAAGAAAAAATTATGGTTGCAAACCTTTGTATTATTTCCCATTTCCAAACCATCGACCAGACCTGATCATACATCCAAAACATCATTTTATTAATTAACATCCAAATCTGTTACCATAAGGAACCTCAATGAGAGGGAAAAGGAAATTGTTTAACCTGCTGCTATTGCCACAACATTCTTTAATGTGCCGCATAGTTCTACTCCCTCCACATCTGGTACCTGCCCATGCCATCAAATAAAAACCAATTTTGACTATTTACCAATGTAGCAAGATTAAACACAAATCAAAAAATAAAAAATAAAAATGAACAAGTATTATTATCTCATGTATGTTCTGTCAGAAAAAAGCAAACAGTAAAATGAAACTCACAGCAGAAACAAGGAAATAGGGGGTGCTGAACAATCTAGCCCATCTCTGTGCAACGTCCTTATCTTGCCTATATCCAATTGTTGCCTCGCTAAATTTCTCCACAGCAATCTACATTCAGATGCCAAATCGAGTCATTATTTCCTCGCAATGTAAATAAAATAACAGATTAAGGCAAACATCTAATTAAATGAATTCATGCCTCATTAGCAATATTGGCGCCCATCAGAACACAACAGTTGATACTGAGCATTTCAGAAATTAGTTTCGAAATCATGCATGGTCCTTCCATCTTGACTTCCATGCCCTTGATAAGCGATATGGCCTCCGCATCGGGTCTTATATTCCCCACAAGCCGCTTACATATGCCCTCAACAAATTGATGAGGAGTCACAAACACAAGCATATTTGCTTCTTTCGCTACAATCATCAAGTAACCAAACAAAGGACACACCACATTAGCATTTAAATGGAAACAATCTAACTTTAAGCATATAAATGAAGATGATTCTCACTTTAATTGTGCTTCATATTAATCAGTTCAAATATGTACAGAAGTAGCATGATGACAGAATACGACAATAAAATCGAAGCTATATAACATAGGTAATTTAACAATGTTTCTCATTTCACAGAACCAGATGAACATTAAAATCCCCAAAAATTGTACAAACACACACACTTACCTGCGTTCACGAGGTCAGGATCTGCAACCACATTCCCTCCAAGCTTTATACCAGGTAGATACTTGACATTCTCCTATTCAAATCCCAAAAAACAACATTCACCTCATCTAATCATCAATAACCTTATCAAACACCAAATCAGAACACAAAAAAAAAGGTAAGATGAACCTCACATTTTCTTGGTTGATGGTTTCACTGAGTTTCCTGCCATTTGGTAATGTTTCCTCATACACCCACATCCTCACTTCATCTGCAGAATTCCCAATTTCATTCATTCAATCATACAAAACAAACATTAATTACTTCTCTGATTCCATCCTTCATACATAAAGAACAATACACAGACATACCATGGAACACAGACTGCTTGGCAGTGTTGGAAGCGATGAGTTTGGCTGCGACGCTGCCCCAGTTACCGCTTCCGATGACGGTCACCCGGAACAACCCCTCCGGCTCAACTCTGCCATTGGCCATAGCAGCAGCTGCTGTCTCTCCTCCCATGAAAATCAACCAACAAGAAGAAGAGTGAACAGAATGAAGGAAAAAGCTCAACAGCAACAACAACAACAACAGAGAAGTTGGCAAAGTGGGAGAGACTATATAAGCAGAAGCAGTATAGAACAGTGGGCGGAGAGAACGGAGATGGTGGACGAGGGAAACAATGTGGATAGAGATAACGAGTGACGGATTCAACAAGGAAGAAGAAGAAGAAGAAATGGTATGATCTCTATGTTCTCATGAGAGGAATAGATGGATAGACATGGATGGGTGGATGGATAGAGAGATGCAAGTAAGCATGCATGCATACACGCGTCTGGCAGAGGTGGAGTGGGTTGGCGAGAGGGCGGTTAGCGGGTGATGGAGGTGCACAAAGGCACAGCGGCGAGACAGGGTTTACCTACACGTTGAACTTGGATCTCCAGTGTCAATGGGCGGTGAGGACAAGGTGGATATATGCTTTCAGTTTTAGGACCACACGCTGAGTGCCTTGCTTGTGACTTTCTTTGTTCAAACCACACAGATCTTGTATTATTAGTACTAGTATTTGTGTTTGACTGACAACTAAACTCATCAAACTAGTTCGGTTTATCCACAAACCAATCTTCATAAGAAAAATTAGTAACTCATTTTTCTTGTAAATAAAAGATGATGGGTTCAAATCACACCTATGGGCATGGTTCTAATAACTTGTTTACATTTATCAAAAAATAGTTTGGTTTATCCACTGATTTTGGAAATTATAAAGTGTAAAAAAGATGAGTACAAGAAAAAAAAAATCTCCATGTTTAATTGAGATTTTTTTTTCTTTTTAATCTTGTTTGTTGTTCGGATCTGTGGGTATTTGGGGTTGAGATTTTGGAATTTATTTCCATTCAATGTTTTCTTTTATGATCATTTTAGTATTAATATTAGTATTCTATCAAAGTTAAACACCAATGGCCTTTTAGCCTATTGGTATCAGATACTTTGTGTAGGGTGTAGATGGTTGGACCGAACCCAGAATCGAACCCCCATGACTACAAAGTGAGGGTGCATGTGCAGAGAGTCACACTGCACGCCCTTGACTTAGGGTTGAAACTCCAAACCGTCAAACCGCTCAAACTGCTCTAAATCAATTCACCGAAACCGTTGGTTTTTCAAACCGTTGAAACCGAAAAAAAAAATTGGTTTGGTTTGGTTTGAAATCGATTAATATTCGGTTCGTTTCGGTTTGAAATTTCATAAATACGGTTTGAACCTAACCGAACCGCATATTCCTCTTTTTTTTCCAGTTAATTATATAGTTTGAAAATTGAAATCAGTTTTTCAATTTTCACTTCTCTTCCTTTCCATATCCCACCCACTCTCCCTTTCGCATACATTCCCCGCCGACACACCTCACCCATTCCTGCAGCCCATCGCACATCGGAGACTGCCGGCACAAATTTCTTGCTAATTACATAAAATCTTTCAAACCACGGTTCAAACCTAACCGAACCGTAAACCGAATCAATTTGATTTGGTTTCATTTTTCAAACTGTTTGGTTTGATTTGGTTTGGTTTTTTCCAAATTGAAAAATACCATTTTGGTTTGGAAATTCATCCGAACCGACCCAAACCGAACCGATTTCACCTCTACCTTGACTTACCTCACAGGGAGGGGGCGCTTGTCGCCTTTGTCAAAAAAAAAAAAAAGTTAAACATGCCCAATCCAACTATTAATCTTGTTAGAAGCATAGTTATCAGAACCGGACCGGACCGGCGGTCCGACCGGTTGAACCGATGAACCGGCCATGGAACCGGTCCGGTTCTGTAATTAACCCAGACAAGGAATTGAACCGGGATGAACCGGACTGAACCGGGTTGAACCGGTCAATTTTTTATTTTTTTTATTTTCAAATATTTAAATTATTTAAAACAGAATTTTTTTTTATTTAAAATAGTTTTTATAATAGTTTTCTTTATAATAATTTTTAAAATAGTTTTATTATAAATTATTTAATATAATTTTTTATTATTAATATTTATATTGACCCAATTGACCCGACGGTTGAACCGGTGAACCGGTGACCCGGGATCTTGACCGATTCAATGTCCGGTCCGGTTCTGATAACATTGGTTAGAAGTATTTGTTTTTTAGACTAATTGTAATATGTTCAATTTATCTGAACCTTCCAAGAATTATAGGGGAAAATGAAAGTAGAGCAAGTTATGAAAAGAGTCCCAAGTTTAATTGAGATTTTCATATGTTTTTTTGACATTTTTGGGTTTCCAATTTGGACACAAATATGTTTTTACTCAACGCATCATTCCTTAGTAAGATTGAAGGTATCATCATTCCTTAAGATTGAAGGTAAACACAGTTGACAACACCATCTATCTCTAATCTCTCATATTTTTCTCTCTCCATTGGTTATTTCACTCTCATGAACATTATTGTTTAGAAATTATAATTAATATTTGATCCAATTGCTAATTATTTTGTGAAAATTGATTATAGGCTAATTAAATGATTCCAATTTATCATACCATGCAAAGAATTATATTTTAATTGGGATTTCCATCTAAACTGTCTTTTAAAGCTTTTGAATTAATTTGCCAATGCGGTGAAGATAAAAGAAATTTGTTTGTTGCTCCTGAATTAGGTTGATATTGCCTTTTTTTTTAAATTAGTTTGACTTTGGAATTTTGGATTAAGTGAACCTCGATGTGAACTTTTAAATTGATAATTTTTTTTTTTGGACAAAGGCGATAAATGCCCCTGTGGCTGTGTGGAAGTCAGGGGTGGACAGCGCAGCTTCCTACACGTATGTTCTCACCTTGTGGTCGTGGGTTTGATCTTGAGTTCTTCCCAATTGACGCCCTACACAAAGGACCCGATACTAATAAGCCAAGAGCCCGTTGGTTTTAAATTAATAATTCTTGATCAACTCCTTCGCGTTGCTTGAGCATTCTAGGTTTGCAACTCAATTAGATCAAAGCCTTCATTCCTTGAGATGTGGATCTCTCTTCCTTCTATCCAGATTCTAATTATAAATGCAAAATTTAATATGAAAATTATATAAATTATTTAATGTAATATCTAGTTTGGAGTCTTTGGACAATGATAAACATTGGAAATGTTAATTAATCTTATCTACAACTCAACTTGAAAAATATTTGTTTTCATTAGTATCAATCAAATCAAATCTCTTTAACTTGGGTCAATCTATCTTCCATCCCAATTCTCCTACAAGAGATTCAACAAAGGTCAGATGCTTTTTTTAATAGACATCAGAGTGAGTTGCTTCTTAGAAGAAGAGATACATGTTCTCAAAACTTGCAAGAATTAACCATCTAAAAGAGAAGATTCTTTACTTCATGATGAAAACAAAGATTATATATAATCAAGGAGCAAAGTTTGGGTTGTTTTATATATTTATATATCCAATCCAAAGTTAAGTATATATCCAGTCTAAAATATTCCAGAAATACTTTTTTTTTACATATGCCATAAAGATCTCCTTAGAGGGTGTGTCAAGAAACGTGGCTTTATATAACGAGCACCCTTGACCTCTCACTGTATGTGTACAAATGTGAAGACTTGAACCTGAGAGTTTAGTCTTTCGTGAATTACAAACCGCTCCTATTTATGGGGGCGACTCGAACACGAGCATCTCAATCGTAATTATCCAAACACAGGACCCAAGATACCAGTAAACCAATGATCTTTGGTATATTCCAGAAATACTTGAATTGCTAATTCAATCCAAGATTTGGTTAGTGTTTTTAAATTTATCCAATGAAATCAATAAAAATGGTTACAACTCACCATGTGTACCTTGAGATTCGTGCTAGAAACATTGATAAACACCACCTTTCCTGAAGACAAAAAGGTGATCACTGCCAAAGGCCTTCGGGTCTAGCGGCAAAGGTCCTTTGCACATGGGGGAAGAACCTCGGTTCGACTGTAACCAGTTGAGCGAGGCGGGGATGTAGCACACCCGACGAGGGGTGGCCTACATCACGCGTGCGGTTAAATCTTCACGTGGGCTTGAGAGGGTCAGGTTTATCCTGACTGGAGAGCCACTGTCTCCCGTCCTACCTTTGACTTATCCTTGGGAGTGCGCTTGTCGCATTGGTCAAAAAAAAAAAAAAAAAAAAAAAAAAAAAAAAGGTGATCACTGATCAGAGAAGTTACTTCTGTTATCAGGAACCCTTTCTGGTTCATAAAGAAGACAAGTTCAGTTATAAAAAAAGCAGCCCTTTGTGGATCACTACTACCATTGTGCCTCCCAGCAAGCAATTCAACATGTTTGGCGTGCAGACACAACTAAAAAAGTTGCAGAAAACCTGCTTAAAAGTTTCATCTTTCCTTTCTCTCTATACTACCACTATTACTAGAGTTCAAAGCTTTCAGAGCTCTATATATACACATTCACACCTATTCCAAACCTCGGAAGCATCAATCATAGAAACAGTTCACTGACAGGTGATACCATTTCCTAACTCTGTTTGTTCCCCACAAGAAACACTAACACTGCCTTTGCTTCTCACTTCAGGGCTCTCTTCTATAAATTTCAAGCTCCATTGCATTTGTTATAGCTTGAGTTAGTTGATCACTCACAAGAGGGAAATGGAGAAGGCTCTTCTGCTGCAGGTGGTGGCTCTTGCGCTTCTGCTTGGACTCAGTCAGAGCATTCCTTTTGATGAGAAGGACCTTGCGTCGGAGGAGAGCCTATGGAACTTGTACGAGCGGTGGAGGAGCCATCACACAGTGGCAAGGGACCTCGGCGAGAAGCACAGGAGGTTTAATGTGTTCAAGGAGAATGTTCGATACATCCATGAGTTTAACAAGAAGGATGCACCTTATAAGTTGAGGCTCAACAAGTTCGGCGACATGACTAAGGAGGAGTTCCGGTGGACGTATGCTGGCTCCAAGATTCATCATCATAGGATGCTCAGGGGTACTCTGCGTGGCACTCATAACTTCACCCATGCCAATGCCAGAGATCTCCCGGCCTCTGTTGATTGGAGGCAGAAGGGCGCTGTCACTGGTGTCAAAGATCAAGGACAATGCGGTGAGATCAAACTCAACTTAAAAGATATACATATATATGTATTGTGCCGATATGATCATTAATGGTGATGATGACGCAGGGAGCTGTTGGGCATTCTCGACTGTGGTTGCTGTTGAAGGAATCAATATGATCAAGACGAACAAACTGCTATCCTTGTCGGAACAGGAGCTGATCGATTGTGACAAAGGTGAAAATCAAGGTTGCAATGGAGGACTCATGGACCTGGCATTTGACTTCATCAAGAAAAATGGAGGGATAACAAGTGAAGCCAACTATGCTTATGAAGCAGAAGAAGGCACTTGTGATGTATCCAAGGTAAAAACTAAAATCTGATCAACGATATCATTCCTGTAAACTTTAAAATGTTTCTACCCTGTAATGAAAATGCAGAAGAATTCACCTCTGGTAGTGATTGATGGGCATGTTAATGTCCCTCAAAACAATGAAGCTGCACTGATCAAAGCAGTGGCCAATCAGCCAGTATCTGTTGCCATTGAAGCCAGTGGTTCTGATTTCCAGTTCTACTCTGAGGTACATCCTCTTTTGTTATTTACTGCAAAAGCTTCAGATATCATCAATCATACAAAAATCAACAAAACTGCAACACTGAATCTGATGGAACTTCAAATGCAGGGAGTGTTCAATGGAGAATGCGGCACAGACCTGGATCATGGTGTCGCCATTGTTGGATACGGAATCACTCAGTATGGAACCAAGTATTGGATTGTGAAGAACTCGTGGGGTCCGGAGTGGGGGGAAAGAGGCTACATCAGGATGCAGCGCGGCATATCAAAGAAAGAGGGGCTCTGTGGTATTGCAATGGAGGCATCATATCCTATCAAGACGTCCCCCAATCCTGGTCAGAAGAAGGCTGTAACTCCCAAGGATGAACTCTGAAATTTCTGAAGTTTCTATGGACATCCACTATCACTAAATATCTACAAACTCTTCGTGTCCTCGGCCTTTTATGTTACCTAGAACATCAGTGTTATTAGTAATGAATGAAATAAAGTTTGTTTGGAAAATAGGGAGCAAATTTATTTTCCATGAGACTACAGACCACAAAAGAAAGAACGCTGAGTCAGAAGACTCGTAACACTAAAATGCACAACTAAACTGATACTCCCTTCCAAGAATGAGAAGTGACATACCAAGTGGTGTTGAACTAAGTATCACACAAACTTACAAACAGAGAAATTTTTGAAAGGGGGTTTGAGAGGTGGTACAATTACTGTTGTCAAATTACAGTTTACAATAACAAACATAATGTTAGCCAACAATTTTGGGTAATGAAATTGCGATGGTAAAACAAGATTTAGATAAAAAATTAAAGGTCAAATACCCTATTTAGTCCCTCTATTATTCTGATTTGTCTTTGGAGTCATACAATATAAAGCGTCTTTTTGGTAAACTTTAATTTTAAGTTTGTGTCTTTTAAATCCTTGCATGGCCTTTTAGTGGCTTTATTTATGTTTTTCGGCTTTTTTGGTCATATAAAGCTTGAAGGGAGGGATTTAAAAGACACAAACGTAAAATTAAAGGGACCAAAAAGACATGTTTTATATTAGAGGGACCCAAAGGGACAAATCGTAATAATAGAGGGACTAAATAGGGTATTTGACCAAAATTAAAAATAAAAACTCCAGTTGATTTGCCCGCATGGCTCTCATTAGTCTAACCTTCACTGTCAGAAATATGAAATACCAATAGAAGTTTGCTGGGCTGGGAGAACCATAGGCAAAGTATCACTGAAAGAATCATGTATCAAGATATGATAGATAATCTACGATTTGAAAGAGACAACACATCACCAGGAAAACCATTGGTTTCAAAATCTTATCACAAACTGTTTCCACATCCATATAGGCATATCAAATTCAGTAATTCTAAAATTATACCACAGGATAGATAGTTTGCAGATGGATACACTGGAAGTTTCCATCATATGCCACTTCTCTCAAGTTTACCCATAATAGACATCCTCTTGTATTCATACAAACCAAACCAAAATACCAATTACAGTGTCTTAAATGTGATTTCATTCCTCAGAGTGAAAACTATAACTGAAAGATATGTTGAGGATTTTGTTTTTCTTGGCTCTTATTCTCACCAGTTCAATCTGAATGTCTTGAATTGTATCCACAATAATGATTTTGATGATTGTCAATTTTCACTGATACTTTATTCTCATTATACAAATACCGTACAATTATAGAAACTACACAATAATGATTTTGATGATTGTCAATTTTCACTGATACTTTATTCTCATTATACAAATACCGTACGATTATAGAAACTACAATAGCATATTAAGTTTGTGCCTACTTCCTACCTGAAATCAGATGAAGCTTGACAAATTTATCATGTTGAAACAAAAATTCCTGATCAGGAATCAGATGACTCCAACTGTAATTGGTAGCCAGTTTCCATTTTACGAATTAATCTCAAACAGATAATAAAATATCAGAATTTTCATTTACACAAATGCAAGAACACAAGCATGATCATTGAGTCTAAAATTCCTTTATTTCACTTACAATGTTTTCATCTCAAACAGCGACCAAAAGAACAGAATTTTCATAGCATGGGTGCAAGAAGAAACATGGATAATATTCATGCCTAATGTTTATTTCATTCATCAGGTTCTAACCCTAAATAGAGGCTACTTCACAGCTACAATAACACACTGACCATAATAATCAAACCAGAGTTACTGATCCAGAGATCAACCATAGCATCGTATAGGATCATTGCATCCTTTTGCAGCAGACTGCTTCTGTCCTCTACCTCCCCCTTTCTCCAGATACTGTTGGTGATACTCCTCTGCCCTATAAAACTTCTTTGCTGGAAGGATCTCTGTGACAATCTTCTTATCACCAAACTCCACTTGCTTCGCTTCCAGCGACTCTCTTGCTAGTTTAGCCTGATTCTCATTGTAGTAATAAATCCCTGATCGGTACTGAGTGCCAACATCATTACCCTATGAACAAATTTCACAAATTAACCAGTGTCGGCTACACTTCAAGTGTAATTGCATTACAAATAATAACCTATCACGGTTAGGAATGAAAAGATCAGAATAGCAGATTTTTTTTATCACTTGATTGCTGTTTGGGGGATAGGGACCTTTGCGCATAGATAATTCAGAAAACATACTACATTATCTGGATTCTGGGCAATTGTGATCAGGATTGGTTGAGATATATAAAGCTAGAGTTTGTTGTAGAGAAACCTATTTTTAGAATGATCTAGGATTCATGAAGCCCCTCACTCCACTAGGTTCTCAAATTTATTTAACTTTAGCATGACAAAGAACATCAAAGTCTAAAAAATGATTACAAAAAGAATGGTAACAGTACTCAAATTCAAGACTAACCACTAACCATTGTTTCATACCCAAGAATCCTTAGCATCCAAGAGATTACACAACACAATCCATGTAATATTGAGGCCATAAGATCCAAACTTTAACAGCATACATTCATGAAAAACTCTCATTAACTTTTGACTTTTCCCCCTTAATTACTAATTCTTTTATTGCTCCATGTCACCGCACTGATCATAAAGAACGCTTAGCAACAACAAATTCACAGCAAAAGACAAAAGAAACAAAATTTATCATAAAACCAAGAAAAATAAAAATATATATTAAATTGATTGGAGAGACGGATGAACCTGGCGATTGAGAGTGGTGGGATCATGGCGGGACCAGAAGAGGGCAAGAAGGGTAGTATAAGGGCAGAGAGAAGGGTCGAAATGGACGCGGACGACCTCGGTGTGACCAGTGTCGCCCCTGCAGACGTCCTTATAGGTCGGCATGTCGAGCGTGCCCTGGGAGTAGCCGACCTCCGTCTTGGCCACGCCCTCCACGCGCTGGAAAGCAAGCTCCACGCCCCAGAAGCACCCGGCTGCGAACTGCGCCAGCTCCAACTCCGCCTTATCCGGCACATCAACGTCCGGGCTCTGCGCTGGGTTGCTGCCGCCGGTTGACATTCTCTCCGGCAATCCGACGAAGACGAACAACGAGGAATTGAATTTAGGGAGGGTCGATTAGTTATATTGATTTTTTATTAGTGTAGTGAGATAAGATCACCGCAGGTGAGGATTACCGGATTTGACCGGATTTGGGATTTTGAATGTGGCGCAGTTTGCTGGGAAAGTGAACAGGGAGACAAGAGGGAAATTTTGGAGGTACGTTCACGTGTGCGTGTCTAGACCGAGTGACTCAGAGTCAATGAAATAGATATCCGAATGCCATTTTTCATTAATACCCTTGAAAATAGCTCAATTATATAAAAGCTAATAAAATAAAATATTGCTATGTCTTGTTGAATCTAATCACAAAAGAAATGAAAAAAAATTGTTGCCATGACACTAATAAAGTTTTTATATTTTCCATTTCATTAACGTAACTGTAAAAATTCCTTCTAATAATGTTTTAGTTAGAAGTACTTGATTATGGAATTTGAGCCATGTTGTTACTAAGGTCTATTGTTTATCAGTTTATATTATGAAAAAATTATAATTTTGGGTTTAGGGATTAAACTAGAAGAATAATCTTTTTTATGATTATCCATGGGATTACATATATATGTGCACAAGTGAAACCCCTCCATAAATTAGACAATCAAGATTTAAGTAATACCAAATACTACTACTACTCTCTCTCTCTCTCTCTCTCTCTCTCTCTCTCTCTCTCTGATATTTATGTTTTTTTTGTGAATTAAAATGATTATATTTTTATCGTTCCTCAATTTATCTTTTACCACGTCATTATATACTAGCAGGTTAAATTTAAATTGTATTTTTTTCAGAAAAAAATCACTAATTTTTCATCTGTTCTCTCTGTAGCACTGTGCCCATTGCAATGATGGTGCGCTTGTGGAAGCCCAATGGATCCAAGTTTTCCCAACCATGTCCACAACTGTTGGACGTGGCGCTTGTGGAAGCCCAATGGATCCAAGTTTTCCCAACCATGTCCACAACTGTTGGACGTGATGAAGCCGAGGCCATACAAGATACAACCCTTGTATATTTATTTTTAATTATATATTTGAGGGGTTTTTATAAATATATATATATATATATATATATATATATATATATATATATATATATATATTAATATAGGTTGTTGGAATTATTTTCAATTGTGCTATTATAATTAGGGGGTGATAGTGTCTAAGTGTGACTATTTTAAATATCAAGGTTTTATTTTCCATGATAATGGGATGATAGATGAAGATGTAACACGTATAATCAAAACATGATGACTAAAATGGAGAAGTGTCATGGACGTGTTATGTGATAAGAAGATGTCTAATAAAATGAATGGAAAATTCTATGGAACGGTGGTTAGACCAGCCATGCTCACAAAAGGTGCATGTTGCATCAATTGAAGATAAAATAAGAGATTGTCGTTTAAGATAGTTTGGATACATGCGTCGTAGACCGTCATGTGCCCTGGTTCAAAAATGTGATAGTTTAGTAATAGAAGGTAAAAAGAAGGATAGAGATAGGTTAAGATTATGTGGGAAGAGATAGTATCTAAGGACCTATGTATATTAAATATTGAGCCGGATATTACCTTTGATAAAATGACATGGAGACAGAGAATCCAAATAGTCGACCCCATCTGGTATTGAAATTAAGGTTTAGTTGTTGTTGTTGTTGTTATGATTAACTATTCTGATTAAGTTTTTATCTAAATTTGGACTCAAATATTATTGGGTTGATGAATCAATACGTGGATTAGATTACGTTTGGGAATCTTCATGATTTAGGAATCCTTATTATAAGCATAAGGACTCTAATCTCTCACTTTCCTTATTATAATGTAGTGTGATACAGGGTAGAATTTTCTGCCCACATGTGACACCATGTCGGACGTCCAAATAGATCATGAGTGATCATGAGTGATCATGAATTCCTTGCATATTGTGGTGACGACCGGGGTTACCGCTTAGCATCAGTTGCAAGAATTGCAGTAACAGGCGAGGTTATTGTTCGCCATCTCATAATAATAGCGCAATCAGCAACCTCCCCAGGTCTATAGAAGGAACGAATTAAGGAATGCTCGATCTCTCTCTCAACTTGGTGCTATCTACTCAAAACTCTCCTCTACATTCTACTTCCTCAACGACTTGAGCATCATAGCTATACCCAAGCACGAGACCCGTCATCCTTCTCACTATCTCTACATGTTCTATCTCGGATGAGGAGCGACTTCTAACAACTTGTCTCTAAGAGAAGACGCTTGCAACTAAAGAGGATCTTTTTCATTCATCAGTTTAACTGAAGATAACTCATTTCACCCATTGATCATAATTAGTCCAGATCTCCAGGAAGGATCAATCATCGCATCAACATAATATTTTAGGACTAATCTCTCACGATTTTATAATTACATAAGCCATCATAATTTATGATTTATAATCCATAGAAATATGAAACTTAACTGAAAATCTTATTTAAATACTTTTTATTCTTTAGCCTAAAGGACTACCTAACAGCTAATGGCGGAACCAAATGCAAAATTAAGGGATGTTGGCTTCAACTTAATTTTTTTATAAATATTAAAAAAAATTATATTAATTTAAACTTAAGATTACTTATTTATGCTAATTTCTCTGTTTAAAAAATAACAATTTTTATTTTCTTTTTAGTTGTTTGGGTACAAGTTCAATTCCATCCATGTTTTATTGGAGGAATGTCTGTTAAAAATATAGAAATCACAATAAAAAAATTATGATATTGGAATTAAGTTCAAATAGTAAAAGAATTCACTAAGATACGAGGCGAAAAAAATAAATATTTATTAAAAATATATGAGTAAAATTTAAATTTCATAAGTAATACAGTACTAATTTTAAAAACAAATTGTGGCGTAGAATTCTAACCACTAGACTACAATAACATTTTGTTATAGATTGTGATAATAATATTAAATATTTATAATTGTAATTTCACTGAGGTAAAGGTCCACCTGAAGCTATGGAGATAGAGACCCTTCTAGAGCCAAGGGGATGCTTAAGCATCCTCTTACAGGGTTGGAGCTCGGGCGGAAGCACACCGAGCTGATCCACTTCCCATGATGGCGTTGGAGCTCTTTCTCTGCCACAAACAACTCCAGCTAGCTAGATAAGGGGCCTGAATACTCAGGAGGGAAAGCATTGGAGGGTAATGGAGAGGGAGGAAGTGTGAAATGAATACATAAGTAAAGCAAGTAGAGAGAATAATTAACGAAGCTTGCATAAGAGTTTCTCTCTAAACACTCTCAATGTATCTGTGTATTCATCTTCCTGCCAAAGGAGGCTGCCAAAGGGCCAATCAAATATACACTGGCTCGCTCCTTTGTGTTTGCACGATCAACACTTTTTCAAGAGATCAACCTTGATCAAGGATTTAATTTTGCTGGGAAAAGAAACAACCAGGAAGAAAGAGGATACGAGCGCTCGTGCTCCGAGGAGCTTCCGATGCTCAAGTCAAGGACTCAAAAACTATTTTTTGGGTTCAAGGTTAGGTTGTAAGTTATCTTATTTGTCAGCCAATAATTTTCTTTTATAGCTCGGGAGTCCTATAGTTGATAGCTTGGAGTCTGTTAACTACCAACTTGGAAACAATTAGCTGCAAGTTTTCAACATCTTTTGGAATCTATTTTGCATCGTCAGATGACCAATCAATTAATTATGACGACAATTGTTCTCTCATTTTAATATTTGTGATTATGTCACGTGTTCTCATATATTTTCATTCATACACACACATGTTACTATACGGCCAGCCCATAGTAACATGACTCATATTTATATAAATATAAATATTATGTATATATGGTATGGGCCATATATGGCCCAATATATATAAATAGTTCTCAACCTGTCAAAAAAATATATATAAATAGTTTAGGGTTAATTTTTAAATTAAAAAATTATATATATTTATTTTCATTTTTTTCTTTAATATATCAATTTTCCTATTTTCTTTTTTCTCTATATCAACTCTCATCCGCGATTTTTATTCTGCTTTCTCTTTTTTCTTCTCATCTTTTTAAACATATGTAAGAGCACTTGATTTAGCAAAGCAGTAATGTGCGATTGTAGCCCATTTGAAGAAAAAAAAATTTGCGGCGCCATTGATTTCACCTGGCGATTAGTGGGACCCATAAGCAGACAGCGCAAAATCAGCAAACAAGGGTGTGGGGCCCACAAAATCTATATTTTAATATTTTAAAATTAGTTACACCATCAGATAAAATGAAGCAATGTTTTTTTTAAAAAAAAAGTTTAATTTTTTTTTTCAATAAATTAGTTAGATTAGTTAGCATTAATTATTTAAAAAAAATTAAAATAATGGATAAGGTTTTTGACAAAATTGTTATGAATTAGTTTTTTTTTAATTTCTCTATTTTAAAATTAAGTATATAATTGAATATTTCTAATCACATATTTTATATATCTTCCTACTTTTTAAATTATCATGTTTTTTACAATTATAATTAATATATTTTTATTTTAATTAATGTAATTACTTTGTTTTAAATAATGCCCTTAATTGCAATACAAATAAAACATTAATTATTAATAAAAATTAATATTTAACCATCTAAAAGATATAAAAAAATATTTATAAATAGTAATTGTCCGGGCAATTGAAGGTTTAGGGTGTATATTTTTTTGAATGGATGAATTGCCCAGGCAATTTTTGTCCAGGTAATTTTTGCCCGAGTAATTAAGGGGGAGGGATGTAAGTGCTCTAAGCTCTCTCGGTTTGATTCGTCCGCAGATCAAAGTTAGTGGAGCAGAAATGTTATATTAAAATCTACATGAACATGAGCTCAACGTGGAAAATGAATTGATATTGATGGAAAGTGGTCAATTAGAGACAAGCTGGCCTGACACGATCAAGCTGTAAAGTAAATCCTCCATACGTCATGATGTTCGGAATATATATATGGTACCATGCATATATGATCTGGACGGTCACAAACGTTGAACCGCTCTGACGTACTAATGAGTAATGACTTCCTATTGGATGCTAGCTGTTACCATCCTTGCTAACAAAGCCAACCCATCTCTCTCTGCCCCCACTTACTTTTGCCATCTTAATTTCTTTTTTAACTTTTTGTTTTTATTTTTTATTTTTCATTTTCTTTCATATTTTGCATATATTATACATTTTTTTCTGAAAATATCTCTTGGTTATCAGTAGAAAATTAAGATCCTTAAAATCCAAGATATTTTCTTGTCCTTTCAAATCTCCTGTAGTCGACGGGATGTTTTTGTTTGTGTTTCACTTAAAAAACATAATAGTTGGATGAAATGTCATTGTTAGATATTAATGTGTTATTTCAATTCTGTTTGTTAATGTATGTTCTCCAAACAAATTATGATGAAGTCAGAATTTATAAAAAAAAAATTATCATTTTTTCTTGATTTAGAAGATATTGGACTAAACTCAATTAAATTTCATATATATATATATATATATGAAAAACATTAAAACAAATGGAGATGGATGATAGGCCAAAGAAACAAGAAATGTTTTCAAGAGAAACAACTTATTTTCACAAGATTTATCCGCGAAATCGATTTCCTCATTGTATCTTGATATGATGCAACTCATCATTCAAAAAGACCAAAACTGATGCTCGTAGATTACTTGTGAAAAGAAAGCTAGATTTTACAAGAGAGGAGGCAATGGAACAACAACGTCTATCAAATACAGACTTCGATGATGAGGAACGTAGAGAATAAGCACCCCCACCCGCCTTATACCCCACGGGGAGGAAATGCACCCCAACAAAAATGAGGTTATCTCTTGAGGGATAGGGTTTACCTACTATGTATTAGTATGTAACGTACCAACAGCCATACAATGCTATCACTGTTATCACTGTTAGTATTAATAAAAGTGATTTATCTATTATTATATATATATATATATATATAAAACATTAGAAATTTAGAACGGACCTTTTTTGAACGTGGTTGGTTGGTACTTGAGAATATAAGGCATGGGAACCAAGTTGATACATGGATCGTTAATATCACACGTTCTTTATATGCTCGATCCACTACCTAACCCACCTTGCTTTCGTGGGTGAGGTTTCTCTTCTTGTCTATTCGGTGAGCATTAATTAAATACTACACTGTGATATGCATATATATTCCATATTATTAACTAGGGTAACTAAAAGCTAAAATATTAATGGTTATCTTAAAAAAGATAATAAATATTCTCTGAATTATAATCTACCATATAATAATTTTCTCAATATACTTGTAAATTTCTTAAAAGTTAATTTGCAATATTATCAAAAAATCATCCTGAATAATAAAGCCAATAATAAACTAATTTCTATTTCTTATTTTATTCAGTACGAGAGGGCCAGGCCACATAAAAGAATTGTCCTCCTCTCCTCTGACAGGTACTGTTAAATTTGAAAATAAACCTATATAATATATATTAATAATTAATTATTGTTTTCAATTTTCCACCCTAAAAATAATTTCCTATTAAAGTAGAAATAAATTAATTAAAAGGAAACCAGGAGGATCCTTCCCTCACTTCCCACAAGAGAAACATCCAAGAAATTTCTTTAAATAACCCACGCGGGCGGTGGGTTAACAAATAACAAGCAATTTGTAAATATATTCTTAAAAAAATATTTTTATTAATGATGATAATTAAAGAAATAAAATAGAAAAAAAAGAAAAATTATAATTAGAAGGTTCTCCGACAAAGATTAATAACAAGTCGGTGATATGTGTCTGAGTTGGTGCTGACAAAGCCCTCTTATCCCCCCACGCCTTATCACACACAACTCATTCCTAACATAGCAAACCAAACACCTTAATTTAGTCCCTCCCCTCCTTATCAATATTCCCTATATATATATCCATCCTCCCCATCCTCTCCATCTTCTCCATTCCATCTCTCTAACACCATTTCTCCTCCTCCTCTCCCAACATGAATGTTCCTACTAATCCAAAAGCATTCCTGCAATGGCAAGACAACATTGCCACCCATCTCACTGATGTCCAGATCTTAACATCCTCCGGTCGCACCATCCATGCCCATGCAAACATCCTGGTATTCTTAATTTCTTTTGGAGAATTCATATAATGAATGAATGAATGAATGGATCAATGAATGTGTTTGATTTGTAGGCCTTGGCTTCACCGGTGCTGGAGAGAATGTTGGAGCAGGCACGGAGATGTTCTAATTCTTCAAAAAGAGTCATCCGAGTTCTGGGAGTTCCCAGCGAGGCCGTGCTTTCATTCATCCGACTCCTCTATTCCTCCAAATGGAGGCCATACGATAAGGAAGAGGGTGAAGAGATGGATAAGCATGGGTTTCATTTGCTGGCCTTGTCTCACTCTTACCGAGTCCCTTGGCTCAAGCGCGCGTGTGAGTCCGGGCTTGCCGCGCGCCTCTGCGCAGACACTGCGCTCGACGCGATGAAGCTCGCCAGATGGTGCGACGCCAGGAGGCTTTACTTGCACTGCATGAAGGTCGTCGCCAAAGACTTGGGTGGTCTTCAGAGCACCGAGTCCTGGAGATTCATTCAAGCCCATGATCCACAACTGGAGCTCGAGATCCTCCAGTTCATCCAAGAATGGGATTTGGTATATATGCCAGTATATACTCTTGATTTTCAGATTTCATGATGGATCTTATCATCATCCCATTGCTGATTCTTCTTCTTATGAACAGAGGATGAAGAGAATGAGGAGAAGGAAAGAGGAACAAGGAGTGTATATGCAATTGATGCAAGTGTTGGAGTGCTTGGAACATATATGCACAGAAGGATGTACCAATGTTGGACCTTTGGATGTTGATTTGACAAGCAAGAGCAAAGGGCCTTGCAGTAGCTTCTCCACTTGTGAGGGGCTGCAGCAGCTCATCCTCCACCTGCCATTGTGCGCCAAGAAGCTTGTCCCTGGGAAGTGCATCCATTGCAAGCGGATGTGGCAGCTGTTTCGCCTTCATTCCTCCATTTGTGTCCGGCCTGAACCTTGCAAGGTTCCACTCTGCAAGTGAGTATAGTAGTTTTTGGGATGATTAATTAAACAAATTTTTTTAAGTTTGGGTTTCTCAATGTATTGTATGCTTGCAATGTTGGATTATGCAGGCAGTTCAAGCTGAGAATGGAGAGGGAGGGGAAAGGAGATGATGAGATGTGGAGGCTTCTGGTGAAGAGGGTGGACTTGGCAAGATTCATGGCCTGTTTGGAGAAGAGGAAGAGGCCAGAAGAAGTTTGTAGAAAGTTGGCAAATTGTAGGGACAGGAGTTGCTTTGTAAATTCACATCAAAGAAGAAAATAATTGAACAGATTTTCCTTTTTTTTTTAAGGAGGGATGTGAGATGACACCACTCCTTGTGTATACTTGAAATTCCAATCCATTTAATTGAGATTTATGTTCTCTTTTATGCTTGGATCTTTATTAGCTGAACCATATACATATATATATATATATGAAATTTTAAAGAGAGTGATTAAAGATGAGTAACATTCCTTTTATTTATCAGTTTTTATTTAAAATTTTTAAAAATAAGAAGGTGTTGTTTCTCATTTTTACCAGATTTCTAAATATGTTCTTTGAAAAAAAAAATGAGATTGAGAAAAGATGAATAAATTTAAAGAGGGAAATTAAAAGTGAGTGGAGCATATATTACGTACCATCACTTGACATTCAATTCCTCTTAATTTTATTTAAAGATAATTGGATAAATCATATTTTTTATTTTCATTAGATACTTATATTAAGTACACCATCGTCTAATACACAATCAGGTTACATGAAAACACACAGAGAAAAACAAGTAAACTGAGGTCCCCTGGTTGTGCCTTTTATCCCTCAAGTCCCCTGGCTTGCAGGGTTGTCATCTTCAAAGGCCTCATCACCTTCGTTGATATGGTGCGGGGTTACTCTCAAGAATTTCAGGCTTCTTTTCACTAAGCTTTGGGCCGCCTCTCACTTCCGTCGCTTAGCCACAGGTGCTACATCAAACCAAGAAAGTATAACAAAATAAATATCCTGAATAATTTTCAAGAAAACACGGTATTTGTCATGAAAATATCTCAAGTTTCTTTCTCTCCATATACTCCAAATGATCGTCATGGTTGTGAAGTCCCAAGCCACTTTTGGGGTTTTGTAGGTCGCTCTGGATTCCACCATTCACCCTAAAGTGATAGAGAGTTTTCACAGAGAATCCTCATGTTGGTGCCAACTTCCAGATTCGTTCATCGGGACTAGGGTTAAGGAGATCCGTGTTCTACAACAGTTGGAGTAGGAGTTGAAATTCTGCCAAATCCATAATGGGCCTGGTTTGATGAGTGTTTTGTCTATTCGCATCATCCCCCTAGCCTCGTAGAAGGAAAGGGATCTTTTTAGGATTAATGATCGACAACTTAGTATTTTATTGCAGGTGATTGTTCCTCTATCCAATTATCCATCAAAAAATTTATAGATCTACCATTCCTTGGTTAATTTGGAGGTGATATTAGTTGCCAAGGCTTGTATTTCCATGTATATGCCATTCTAGAAGCAGGAAGCTTGCCTCAGCGCCGGTTTGTACATGTTAGAGAAATTCCTTTTGAAGTTTCTTCTCTTGAAGATTTTTTGGCATAAACCGGCCTGCCTTGCGAGTATTCTACATCACCATTTTCCCAAGAGTGCTCTATTAAACTTACATAAATTGAGGATACCCCAATCACCTTGTGGCTTGGGCCTATATAGTCTATCCCAACTAACTAAGTGGTAGACATGTGAGTTTGTATAAAAACTGTTTTATTGTGACATCAATATAGAAAATCACCCATTATGGCGGTCAATATATTGACATCCGATGGATGGATATTGTGGACAAGACTAGAATTAATTAGGGTGAGCCATCCCTAAGGACATAAAATTTTCTTTTAGTACGGGCAATCTCTTTTTTGAATATAAGACTGCACGTGGGAGCAATAGTTTACCCTATCAGCTGGGGGAAGGGTCATGCTGCTAACCCTATTCCCCTTCGCATGCATCTATCAATATGGCATATGAAAGGTCTACTATTTTTAGTTTCGGCGGCAAGAGCATATGCTATTTATGGCAGATCCTGGCTAGTAGGCCTTTGTAGCGTCAATACGTCTCCTCGGTTCACTTCGAACCAGAAATAATTAACGTGGTTTATCCAATTTTTTTTAAAAAAAAGAAAATATAAGACTGCATTTGACTTTCAAATCTGCCAAGCGCGTAGGCAACCAGGCTTGCTGCATCTGCATAATGCTCTGACTCCTCTGAATTAAAGCATCTTTATGATTCATAGAAAAGCTCGTCTTTCCGCTTACAGTGAAACTTGTTCTCCTTGTTCTGCGTTTTTTTTTCCATTTGTATCGGAACATGTCGAGCATCAGCTGCTTCAACCTCCCGCAGAGCTGCAGCCCTCTCCCTGTGAAGCCTCACAAAATGCTACTGGCTGACAAGTTCTCCAAACCCATTGTAAGACAATTATTCTTTGATCTGTATGAGTTTCTATGATTTTCTTCCTTTTTTTCTTTGTTTTTTGTTTGTCATGTTTTGTTCCTTTTTCATCTGATAAATGTGTTTGTTTGCAACTAATGAATTTATATACGGCTTTGTATGTGTGTGAAAAATCTCAGCAGCTTCTTGGGCATTAAGAATTTGCCCTTAAAGTTGAGGCACTGTTAAGGTCTCACATACTTGAAATTTCTAGGTTTCCCAATGTCACTGCTTGCTTCTAGTGGGAACTACTTCATCCTTTTAACTTACTTTACTATCAATCAGATTTAGATGTTATTAATTATTATATATTCTTAATCTTAAACTATAACTGACACCTCATACTGTAATCAGTCAAATTTATATGTTATCAGCTATTACCCATAGAATGATAGATTATTCCATGAGTAGTATATCTCCATGATAGAAAATACTTATACACAGAAAATATACTTTAACAAGACAAAAATAAACTGGGATACATATGGAACAGGTTTGTACACACTTCTGTTGCAAAAATGAGTAATAGTATAAGCACCTCTATGGATATCTTATTTTCATGGGTCAACATTAACCTCATTATCTTCCACCCTTTCGCATTTAGTTCAACTATGTTGAAGGTAGATCATTCAACTGACCAGAACACCCTTCCTCCAAGCAATTAGATCTTGAAAAGATTATTTATGAACTGCTAAGGGACTTGATCTTTAGAAGGCTTTAAGCATATTTTAAGGGCATAGATGTGAAAACCATATTCTGTGATTTTAGTGTAAACGATCTAGGCAGTAAGAAGTGATGAATTTTCCTATTTCAGCAATAAACATGCAGAATTTTGCTATTCTGTGATTTTAGTGTAAATGATCTATGCATGTTTGACATTTATCACAACATCAGCATGCATTTGAAATAAGCTGCTGCAGCAACAGGGCAGGTCACTTGTAATTCATACGCGAGACTAACAAGTTCCTTGTCACACCACCATAATGGCATGAATCAGGATAGATAAGTTGAATTCCACATATTCCAGCTCAATTTTCGTCAAAAAAGATATGAATATATAATAATATATTTCCATGCTTGAATAAATCAACTTATTGGTTTGTGTATCGTTAGGAAAATTGCTGCCAAATATCACCATTATGTGAAAACTATCTTGTTGTACTCTCTCCATGGATACGTGTTGGCTCTACTTGCTTGCTGAAGACATTGTTCATTTGTTTTATGGCCTCCTTCATTCATTCATTTTCATTTTAGCATTTGAAAGCTGAATAACAAGCATTACTTTTTGAATCCCTTTAGAGTCAGAGATACCAGTGTGCGACTTCAGCTCCGGTGGCTGATCTGGGAGATCTAGAGAAAATTGGCAAGAACCTTCTTAGAAGTGATGCACTTCATGAGGTTTTTTCCTTTTTCCTCTTCATCTATATCTTTCTCTAAGATATCAACCATGTTTTTTTTTTGGTTATTGCAGTACATATTGCAGACCTATGTTTATCCAAGAGAGCATGAGCAACTCAAAGCATTGAGGGAACTTACAAAGAAGCATCCTTTGTAAGTTCTATAAACCAAGAAAATGCATCGTAAATCTGGTATAAAAAGGAGAGTAAATAAAATTGAACGAATAATGATGCTCTTAAATATGATTGTGTTTTCTATGCCCATAAGGGGCACATGTCTACTTGTATTTATAGATACGGTTTACAAAATAAAAGAAGAAATTACCCTAAGGAATATGCTAACTACCCCAATCAACGTAATTAGCATCAATCCCACAATATCCTTTTATAATAGGATCCTCTTGATATGGTCAATGAAAACGTAATCAAAATAAGCAAGCAAAATTGCATTGAATCTAATTTTGTGTTCTCACTCAACACAACATTACCTTGCATTTGGAGTGAAATTGTAATTCCCTTACCATTCAATTAAAAAATATCCAATCCTGAAAATAAACCCATTGTAGAAAATGGGTGTCATTTTGGACTGCTTGACAGGATTCTTATGGTCTAACCACCACTTGAACCTTAGCATTGTATAATTTTAATTACTTAGTCCCGGCTTCGAACATGAGTCACGATGGTTTATGATTTGTTAAAAGCTGTGCTATTTGCAGTATTTTAGTGTTATTGAATGGAATGTTAATTATAGCTTTCCTTTTTATTCTTTTTTTTTTCTTCTCTACTAGGGGTTTCATGAGTGTGCCTCCTGAAGAAGGTCAACTCATGTCTATATTGCTGAAGATCATGAATGCCAAGAAAACATTAGAGCTTGGAGTATTTACTGGCTATTCTCTTCTCACAGCAGCTTTGGCATTGCCAGAAGATGGCAAGGTTTGTTCAGAATCTTCTCTTTAGCTGTCTGTCTACACAATCCTCGACACCTTTATCTTGTATCCCTATATATCAAATGGTCACCTTCAAATTCTCTTGCCATATACTTCACAATTATGGCAAAGACACTGGATAGATAATTTCTTGCATCTTTTAGGATTGAGAAAAAGTCGAAATATCTGTTCCTTTCATTTTTTATGTGAACCGATTTTTCCATTGCACTTGTTTTTCTGTTGTTGCAGATAACAGCAATTGACGTCAACAAATCAGAATATGAGTTAGGACTACCATTCATTCGGAAGGCCGGAGTTGAGGAAAAGATAACCTTCATCGAGTCTGAAGCCCTTCCTATTCTTGACAAAATGCTCAAAGAGGTAACTTTTCATTCATTTGCAATAAGTTTTATTCTCCTACTTGTTTCCTCTTCAAAATTTTAACCAACACCAAATATATATATATATATATATGGCGTTGAACAAAATAGCATAATACTAATGCTAGTTTCAGTGATAAATAAATTTTAGAATTTATATCACTAAAATTAAATAAAAAGCACCTGTATGCAATCACTCTTGGTTCTTTCTTTCAAAAGTAATTAAGAGGTCAATGAAACTAAAACATTGAATCATAACTCATTCAAAGAATAGAAAAAGAAAGAAATAATGAATAACAATTTTGTATCGAATATCCTTTATATGCTATGATCTACGCTATGGCACTATTGTTATTATATGAAAAGCATTTTGTTTAAACCCAAACATCTTGACATTAAATTCTGTATAAATATCCTTTATATGCAGATAAAAGAAGATGAACTTTATGACTTTGCATTTGTTGATGCTGATAAAGACAATTACCCAGAATACCACGAGCGACTACTAAAGCTTGTCAGAGTTGGAGGAATTATCGTATATGATAACACACTATGGCTTGGTACTGTTGCTGGTCCAGTGGATCCATCCCTCCCAAAGCTGATTTTAGAGGTAAGAGATGCAATCCTGAAGTTCAACAAAGTCTTGGCTGCTGATCCCCGTATTGAGATTTCACAAGTTTGCATCGGTGATGGGATCTCAATCTGCAGGCGTGTTTGTTAATTGTGCTTCATTGTTTCATGTTGATGTAGTTCAAGGTTTTCTCTTTTGATGAATAATGAAAATGTGAAATATTATTGGCATTGTGGTGTGGACTCTGTAATTAGATTGTGATCTTTAGATCACTTGAAGGTCAAGTTTTCACTAGCTTTGATTGTTCTTAATTTTTTTAAAAAAAATTGATTCTATGCAGAAAACTAAACAAATAAATTAAATTAAACACATTAAAAATATAATGGATAGTTGTTTTCACTCATGTATTTGATTTTGTACAAATGAATGAATGATGTGATACTGTGGTTGATGTTCATTTACTCAAGATTAAAGTGAAAGCTGACTTATTTTCACCTCTTATTTATTTCAAGAAGTTTATTTGAATCTTAGAAAAATCCATTTACTAACTAATATGTTCTTTAATTATAAATTACTTTGTTTAGGTGTGGAGCAGAAGCCGACATAGATTAAAGTGAAATTTTCTATTTTAGGGTTTTATTTAATGGATAATGCCCAAGCATTAATCCAAATGAGAATTAAAATAAATAGATTAGTATTTTTATATATAATTCACAACAGAAAGTAAGATGTTCTAAACAACTTTATAAACAAACAAATAAATAATAAATAATAATAGTATTATTATTATTTTTTTTACCAAGGCTACAAGTGCCCTCCAAAGGATAAGTCAAATAGGACGTACGCAGCTCGAATCACCACGGGTTTCACATAGCGCAACTTATTTTATCTCCACGAAGGTTTCACACAACATGCACTTATTTTACCGCCTGTGGCTATATGGAGCTCACACGGAGAAGACTCACATGCGTACGTGAAAGGGAATCAAAATCAAACCAAGAGAAAGGTGACACCAAATTTAACTTGGAAAATCCCAAGGAATAGGGGAAAAACAACGATGCTCTAGGGTGAGAGCAAATCCACTATGTGTTGATGAGGTTACAGGGATCAAGAGCCATAACGGGGAAATTTGAGGTTACAAATGAAAAGAGAAGAGAAAATTTCTCCACAACAGGTTTCAAGATGGTAGAATGATCATCCTCCAAATGAGCTCCTCCTCTCCCTTTTATTGGCTCCAGTTGCTTGGCGCCCAAGAGTGTTAGCTGGGGCCCAGCTAAGTGACCCTCATCAAGCTTCTTGAGATTCCTCCTTTATGTTCAGTCGAGTGTTCTAGATGTTTCCAAAACGCTCTTCTTCTTCTCCTGTATGATCGTTTGAGTAGAACATTTTGGCAAAACATTTCATGAAAGCGTCTTGGTAGAATGTTGAGTAGAACATTCAATAGACCATTAGGCAGATTATTCGACAAACTGTTCGGCGGATTGTTCGGCAATCTGTTCGGAGGACCATTCGGCGGATCATTTGTTTGGATACTCGCCTCTTATGTTGGGCAAATAATGGTTTGTAATTCTGCCGCGTGTTTGATCGATTGGGGGCCACGCATCTCTTCTCAATTTCACCCTATCAATTAATAGTATTATTAATTCATATTAGTCAAACCTCCTCACACCAAAATCCATCCGCTTCAATCTCTTGATCCCCTTCAATCTCTTGTTTTAAGGAAAAGCAGTGTAATAGATTAGCCAACTTTCTTTATATAAATTGCTTGGACACATATTTATTTATTTATTGGGTAATAAAAGCTCATAGACTAAGTCTAAAAAACCTAGATCAAATTACATAATTCCTCTGTAATCCATATTCTTTCTGCTATCATACAATACTCTTCATTTCCTGTTCTTTTGGCTTCTTTGGCTAGTTGATCAATAATTGTGTTTTATTCTTTTCCTATCTGCTGTATATTCCAACATTTAATCTCCCTTAGCATCTGCTTACACTCCATTGTCGTCTCCTGCTTTCAGTATTCTTGGAATGAATTAATTGTCATGGTTCGGTTACCGAACCGATGGGTTCGAATTGCCATCGATCAAAGTTCCATGATTTTGTGAAATGTTCGGGTCGGTAACCGACGCTCAGTTTATTACTTATGAATAAAGATCAATTATGAAAAGAAAAGGGTATTTTTGTCTTTTATTTATTTTTTAAATATTTTCAAGCCCTTAGCGGCTCGGGACGGTGTGGGGGACGGCCCTACACGCAGACAACAACTTCGATGTCAGAACCTTTAATTGGAAGAACCAACTCAAGTAGTGATAAGTAAAATAAAAATAAAGGAGGGAATATGTGATGGTATTGAAAAATAAAAGATGACAAATGATTTGACTATTTTTGAGGAGGTGGGAAGGGAAAAACTCTAAATTTTATAAAGGTTATTTTATAAATTTATTTATTTATTATTTTATTTTAATTATTCTCAGTAAAATTGCAATAAAATTATAAAACAAAATAATTTTTTACTTCTTTTTAGCTCCCGAATAATAAATCGAGAAATTAGAAGAAAAAAAAAACTATAAAAGCTAGGGATTTCTTCATCTTCAGGCTCGGTTCTCCCGAAAGGAAAGCACTGTGATCGATGGACGATCTCGGGATCGAGGCGAAGGATGCAGCTGTGCGAGAGGTGGCGAAGTTGCTTCCCCTCCCGGAACTCCTCTCCTCTATCGCGCAGATCAAATCCGATTACCTCTCTCGCCAGCAGGTCCCACTCTATCCCCCTCTATATCTACATTTCTTTACGATTTTTCTGATTATAATTTTATAGTTTTCTTGGAATTCGATGGAGGTAAGTGATGGAGGGTAAGTGAATTCGTGATCCCGATCTCTTGAGCTGTTGTGGTATTTCTTCTGTAGTTACTTGTTTTTTTGTTCTTGAAATCTTGATGCAAATATCCTGTATACTTTTCAAACCGTGTCCTTGGAAATCTTCAAGTGATTTTCTGTGTTCGTTTTTGAATGCGTCCATGAAAAACTTGAAGTGATTTCTTGTGTTGTTTTTGAATTGTGTGCTTGAAAATCTTGAAGTAATTTCTTGTATGGTTTCTGAATTGTGTTCATGGAAATCTTGAAGGTTGAGTTGAATAGTGATTCACTCAAATTTGGAATTTAGGAAATGTTTCAATATTAGTATTGATTTGAAAACCAACAAGTTCCCATGCTATTGGAGATGCAGATTCCTTATAAAACATAGTAACGCCTGATGAAGTTCTCACTGAATGGTCAATCCATACCATGTTTTTTGGTGTAGATTGTGTTTAGTGAAAGTGAATGTAGCTGGTTTTTGCGCTCTCATGGCTGTTCTACTGAACTTTGAAGTCTATAATAATTGCATTAGGTTATAAAAGGAGATTTGAACTGGGCCTTTCTGTAAGGGATCCTCTTTAAATCCTGGCTTGTATAATGTTTAAATTCTTTATGCTTGTTATCTGCAGTTAAATTGCCTTCTATCTTAGTTCAAACACTTTGGTTGTTTTAATGATGGATCACCAGAAAGGTAAAAGCTCTGTTAGGGGTGCCATGCCATTAAGATCTACAATTATGATTGGTACGGGAGAAATTGCATTTGATTTGATGCATTTAATGTCACTGAATTGTATCTCAAGACAATGAATCTACATGGTTTGAACTTGTGGAATAAAATAACCTGCCTTTGGAGTTATCTTTTTTATATATAATTAATTTTTCCTTGTTGTAATTTGCTTATAAGTCCAAAAATGCTTGTTTAGTTGTTTTTACGTCAATCTATTGAAAACAGGCACAGTGAGATAAAAACAGCTGAAATTTACAAGCGAAAAGATGTCTTAGCAACAGGTTCAATTGGACCAATACATGAAACTTAGTATGCTTTGCTCATTAAGGGTCTTAATTATAGCACGCAACTGACCATTTTTCTGATGAAATAAAATTAATGCAAGTAAAGAATACCCTGATCTTTTATGCTTCTAAGTTTATTTTTATTTAATTAAGTAATTTATTTTTGTGCGTGTGTGAACACAGGATGCTGACCTTTAGCTCTATCAACTCATTACCTATCTGTTAATTCTCTGTAATTGTTTCACAGGCTTTCTGCAGACTGTATGAGTTCAATAGTTTTTTTTTTCCTCTTTGTTGTTATTGTTAAATCACCTTCTGTTCTAAGTTCAAGAAAAAATGTTCATTTACTAAATACTTGACTGTTATTTCTAGGCCAATGATGCCCAGCTTAGCACTATAGTGGCAGAGCAGGTAAGCTTATGTTTATTCTATTGCTTTATGTATACGAACTAGTTTGCTTTTATTAAGCATATGGAAGAGAGTCACTTTCAGATAGTAGGAGTCAGTGAACTGAAAATTCCTGTATTTGGAAGTATCCCCTATTTTTGACCTCATTTTCCATCTTCATGTGGTGACGTTCACTTTCTCAAGAACTATAAAATGATTCTACTTGCTTGAACTTGAACCTAGGGCTGCTATGTTAGATCTAATCATTCAGACACTATCCTTGAGGTTTACTGTTAAGCCACTAAGGAGCATCATTTTTTGAAAAGTAAGAGCCATACAACAACAACAACTAAGCCTTAGTCCCATATTAGATGGGGTCGGCTATATGGATTCTCTGTCTCCATGTTGCTCTCAAATAAAAATTTAAAAATAATAAAAATAATAAATAAATAAATAAATAATAAATAAGTAAAATAAAATAAAAAACTGTCTCCATGTTGCTCTCAAATAAAAATTTAAAAATAATAAAAAATAATAAATAAATAAATAAATAATAAATAAGTAAAATAAAATAAAAAAATTATATATATATATATATATATATATATATATATATAAAATAAACAGATAGATACATAAATAAATAGTAATAATAAATAATAAATAATAAATAATTCTATAAGATTGGAATGTTAAAAGCAAAAAAGCATTTCCCACAAACAAAACTAATGAAAGAGAGATTTTTGAAAAGTAAGAGCCATAAAGAAACCTTTTTTTCTTGACAAGATTATCCTTTTTACAGGTTGAGCAGGCCCGTGCTGGCATCGATGCACTTTCTCTATCTCAAAAGACAATTAACCAGCTCCGTGACAACTTTTTATCAATCGAACAGTATGACTTGGTCCAAATTGTTACTTTGTTGATTATAAATTCTGTGTTTTGCTTGAAATCTGACATACGAAACTAAATGTTACTCTCAGTTTCATTCTTGGCTCTCTTTGAAGTGAGATCATTCCTAACTTTTTACAGTTTATATTCCATTGTTATGTTATATCAGGTTATGCCAAGAATGCCAAACTTTGATTGAAAACCATGACCAGATTAAGGTTCTTAGCAATGTGAGGAATAACTTGAACACAACTCTAAAGGTTGGTCTTTGTTGGCAAAAGCTTATGCTACTGCTTGACACTGTTCTGGAATCATAAACTTTAGCCATTGTTGTTGGAGTTTCTCTAATTTTTGCTCTCTTTCAGATCATGGAAAGGTATTAGAAGTTGGTCTTCTTAATAACTATTCTTGCGCATTCTTTTTTGTTTCAAGCCCTAAAAATTGTAATCAAGTGTCTTTTTGACCATTCTCTATTCTTTCCAAGTGATTATCACGATAGTTGCTCACCTATGTGTAGGATGTGGGAGGAATGATGTCCATTTCTGTTGAAGCAGCTGCTGCACGTGATTCTCTTAGTGATGACAAGGAACTGATCCACACATATGAGGTATCTATTTGCTGTTTATGTTCATAGTGTACCCACAAAAATACATTGGGAGGCTATTCCTTCAAATTTTAGTAGATCCACTGCTGTTGCTGTTAGTAATATTCTCCTTATGGTTTCTCCTTGTCTCGTGATGCATGCTCTCGGGGATAGAGATTAACAGCACTTGATGGTAAAAGGCGATTTGCCCTAGCAGCTGCCGCATCTCACAAGGAAGAGGTTGGCAGACTGAGGTCAGTTTCTTATTCATTACTACACATCTCAAGCATTTTCCTTGTTTGTGAGTTGAACTACTCACAATGGAACTTGGAAATAGTTGTCTTTTTGTTTTCTTGTATTTCAAAGTTCTGAATTTTCTTGACTTCTTAATAGTTTTGGATATTTTATTTGTCTTTCATTCTTTAGTAATCAGTTAGATGTGCTTTCCTTTTCAGCAAAAAGGAAAGCTGCCTAGTTTCTTTGCTGTGATAATTAGTTATTATTTCACATACAATATTCTTTTGTTGTTTTAAGGGAATACTTTGAAGATGTTGATCAGACTTGGGAGACCTTTGAGAAAACATTATGGGGACATGTGGCAAACTTTTTCAAGCTAGCTAAAGAAAGGTTAGACTTTTCTGAAAAATTCTGATACTCTTCAATATCAGAGCAGCCATCGGGTGCCTCTTCTTTATTTTTTTTCTTGCTTTTTTTCATCTTTGCATTTGAGGTGTATGCTATCTTTGCAAGGATGCTCCTGATAGAATGAAGACACGTTTTGATTAAATTCCTTGTTCTCATATGCCATGGATATTGTGGACAGTTTATCTGTCATGTTTTACATTAAGGGTCCATTTGGTACTTTGCATGTAAAGTCTTTGCATGCAAAGTCTTTCAATGCAATCACTTTCCCTGTAATCACTTTCCCATTGCAATGTTTGTTATGCCCAATAAAAAAGTGTAATTAAAATGCATGCAAAGTGATTCATCTGTTTGGTATTAATAGGTTTACCATGTAAAGTAATGTTCATTCCCAATTTTGCCCTTAATTACTTTGTTAATAAAATTGGGTTTTATATAAGAACTTTTTACTTACCATCCCTTGAAAAATAGCCAAATCACTTATCACCTCTTAGTTTTTCAATAATACCCCATAACCTCATATTTTATTTTATTTTCACTTGTCACCCATTAAATTAGTTCTCTCAATCAAAAGTTTTGAATAATTTATAAAACAACGTAATCGGAGAAGTGTAACACAAAAATACCTTTTTTTTAATTATATTTATCTATGCCTAATAAATAATTAAGAAATTCTAAAATTATAAGTAAATTATGATTTTATTACTCTACTTAGTAAAATTGAAAGAGAGGGCAAGAGAAGAAATAACTATTTAATAGATGGGCAAATTTGACACTTTACCTCTTTTATACTTTCCCACCAACCTTGTAATCCTTTTCACACCTCCCCCCATGTGAAACACTTTCCCTGGTCAAAAAGAAAGTAATTACAAGTCAAACTTTACTTTACATGATTCATTTCATAACCAAACGTGTGAAAGTGATTCTCGGCCTTTACTTTCCCTGCAAAATTCTTACTTTCCCTCATACCAAACGGGCCCTAAGGAAATTATCACGTTGATCCAGAATATATTCATACACTGGTTGAGAAATCTTTACAGCAGAAGTGATTAAAATATTGAATATTGAAACAAGCTCTAATTTAACAGTCATACTGTTTTAATAAACTGATTAATAATATAATGTGCGGTCACAAAAGTTCTCAAGCACAGGGAGCTCCTTGAAGAATTTTAAAAGATTGGATTGTATTGATTTTCGGTGTTTTTACAAATATCATAAGTTTCAGATTCCAGTTTTGTTGCTTATTCTGTCCATTAGGTGCTTTCTCATATCATGTTCTGACTCAATTTTCACAAATTTTGCAGCCCACAAACATTGGTGAGAGCTCTAAGGTATGTGTCATTGTTTAGTTAGAACTTGCTTCTACTTGTTTATCAATTTTTACGACTGCATTACTTATCGGACATTCATTCTTCACTTTTTTTTTTTATTTATCTTGTCTTGGACATTCAACTTTAGCGAGAAGAAAGTTAGGTCCCAGGAAATCATGCCTTTGCTCAACTAGATCAAAGAAAAATTTGAAGGATTAGCTTATTTAGTTAAGTTGTTCTTGGATACAATGGTTGATAACTTGAAATGACATGGATGGGTTTCAAAAATCTTTTGCCATTAGAGTCTATTATGTACTAGTGATTGTCGGGTTCGTAGAAAGAATTTTGGGCATTTTGAGCACAGGAGGTTGCCTAAAGAATTTGATCTCCTATTATGGTTGGGCTCCTATAACAGAGGGAGAGGGGTGAAGGCTGTTGTGTGGAAGTTTATATTGTGATGCAAGATTTGGAGTTATTGTTTCATAGGAACATAGGTGTGACATTTAAGGATAGGAGTGGACTAGGAGATGAAAGTTGATACTTTCTGACATCCAGAGCCATGGATGGTAACTGCAGGTTGCGGTATTAAAAAGGATGGTAAAGATTTCTAGAATGGGTTTTCATGTAGTGGCATTTTAATGTTTAGTTGTGGATTTAAGTTAAAAACCTAACCCATCCTATTGTTTTCGAAAAGCACACTGAATTGGAAACTAAGCCATTAATACCTTATAATATGAGAGTAATCAGTGGGAAGACTGAAAAAACCATTTTTATTGTATGATATGTTAGCAGGCTGTGGAATAATGATGTTTTCTCTATGATCTGGTAATCATTTTGAAACTTACAAATTCTTCTCAGTCTAGTAAAGGAACGCTCTAAATTTATGCAAATAGTTGATCACATGATTTGCCCTGCATTAATTTTTTCACTTTTTTTTTTTAAAATACTTTGAAACAGGTTCAGGTATTGAACTGTACTGTGGGCAATCATCTTGCTAAACATGATATTCTATTTAATTTGGGAGAAATCTTGATCTTCTTTATTTATGTAAATAAGATATTCTTGGAATAAGTGATTAGACGATTTATTTTTAAAGCACATAAATTATATCCTATTTGTAGAAACCTTAATTCCACTTTTAGTTTGTTGCTGCTGCTTTAATTATGGAGTTCTGCTGGATGTGCATTGTTAGTAAAGATAGATGTGAGAATTTAAACAACCTGTGTTAAAAGAAAGCATATGGTTTCATGTTTTCTTAATTATCAGATTTCATGCTAAAAAGCTGTGCAAATTATTAATCTTTTGTTTTTCCTGTTTGTACAAGTCTATTAGGTTTTGCGAATAATTCAAGAATCTGAAACATAAAAAAGGGCATGCTTGGATATTGATATCTTTTGTTTGTGGTTCTTCAGCTTGCTTTTCTAAAATTTGATAGTTTTTATGTAGGGTAATTGAAATGCAAGAAATTTTAGACCAGCAACTGGCTGAAGAGGCAGCTGAGGCTGAGGGAGGGGGCACTATGGCATCAATTACAAACCCTCGTAGATCTGCAAAGTAATGGCTATAAAATCCTTTTTCCTACTACCCCTTTGGATTGCATATCATGCATAAAATATTTTTTGGATTCATGATACCAACATCTAGCTAGCTGTTTATAGGGGAAGCTCACTTTGGTGTTATTATTTGAATAATTAGAGCTGTTGATGTTGATAATCTATTCATATTATGCTCACGTGTGCTCCAACTTCCATAATTTCCTTGTAAAAACAAAGGTGGTTGACTGAAGCATGAAAAATCTGGTTCTTTTGCAGTAATTGTAGTTCTGAGTTAAATATAATAGTTCCCAAAATATTCTGTTCAACCTTTGGTGGTGACAATCTTAAGCACTTATGGGACCTGCCGACTAACACAACAAACACATTGGGGCTGTTCTTTTTCCACCTGATGAAAGCACTTGAGCCTTTTGTTTTGAAATGAATTATCGTGATGATTGGTATATGTGACTCTTAACCGTTTTGCATTAAACTATACAACCAGACATGTGTTACCTTAGTTAATATCTGTCAATCTCTAGCTTATGGATTTTCTCTTGGTTTTGTACAAATTAGTTTTCAAGCATCCCTTTCTTTTTGCATGGCTTGAGTAGTATATTAATCATTAATTTTTGAATTTGCATGCTGCAATTATCTCATTTGGTTTTGGTTTGATGGAGTGAAACAGGGAGATACAACTTTGAATTGATAATTTGATGTGTATAGGCTTTAATCAAGTTTAAGGTAGGATTAATAAGTAAATCTGATGTATATAGATGAGTTCTGGTCTATGACAGGGTAAATCTTTCTGATCACATGTTTCTCTACTCTAATGGTGTGGTTGGTTGGGTAATAACTTGCAATAACTTGATTTGAATAACTCTTTTGTAAAATTTGGTTTATTAATAAATATAATCATTAAATAATATTTAAGAAATTATTAACCATTGCCAAATATCAATCATTAATTAGAATGATATAATTTTAATTGAAAGTATTTATATTAATTAAGGTTAATTAAATGAAAGCTGGAATAACTTGGTATAATAGTTATCTAGCCAATACAAATTCAATTTTTAAAATCTTCATTCCAACTTATTTCCACCAAAACTGAACATACTTTATGATATCACAGAATTTTACTTGCATATTTTATTTTCTTGATGATTTAGGAAATAAAATAAACAAGTTTCTTGGTACAAAGTCTGGTTTTGTCTGATACGAAGATTATAAAATACCAGTTATTACACAATTCCTTTTAGCTTCTATGGAGTGCATGACTATTTCGGGAAAACTCTTTCGATATTATGATCACTGAATAGCATACAATCTTACAACTTCTTTTTCCTCCGTCAATTCTACTTCTTTATCCTTTGTTTTTGTTTGTTGTTATTAATCTTGCTTCTTTTTTCTATTTATTATTTCTTCCATTAAAATTTGTTGAATATTATCCCATATATAGCAGAAAAGCTACAGGTGCCGTAGCCTCCCCACGGAACATGACTCCAGAGAAGTCAAAAGGCCAGGGAAAATGTTACAAGGATAAATGTTATGAGCAAATAAGAAAAACTGTTGAGGGACGGTTCAATAAGTTGCTGACAGAGGTCAGTACAATTACATGATGTAGTCGAAGCATATTCTGAGAAGTCATTATTGGTACATCTTATTATACAAGAAGGCACTAACTGATTTCTTTTAATATAGCTTGTGTTTGAGGATTTAAAAGCTGCTCTGGAAGAAGCTCGGACGGTATAAAATACATTCATGATGCTCTTGTCCTTGTCTTCTTATTTATTTATTTATTTTGGCACATCTCATCAAATGAATCAAGTGATATAAAATATATAAAGTTATAAACAATTATCTTCATAATCCTTAAGGAAGCAGTAATATGATGTGTTAAGCACCAATATCATCCTTGTTTGAAAACTTTACTTCCGTTTAGGGAATATAGCCCTGAAATTTTCTAATTCACTTTATCATTGAAGGAGCTAGAAGTAGATTAACACGCAGGAAAACATGAAGGTCTCAAGTATAGATATGGAAAAACATACAAATCTAGATAGGTTAAATTTGTAATTTGCTCCACCTGCAAGGTTTTTTTTTTCTTCAGTATATGTTTCATGTTGTTTAAGTTTTAGTTATTATGAAACCATTATTAAGGGAAGACATGCATTGGCTTGGAAGCCATGGAAGTGTTAAGGGCATGAACCACAAGTTAAAATGACTAATTGGTATTATGTAAGTAGTGTATTGCAAGTCCATTTACATGTAAGTGGCTTGTTTTTGGCATTTCGTAAGATGCAAGTTACGTAATTACAAGTAAGTTTACTTGCATCAACACCCCATGATGTTGCAAAATGTCTTGTGCAATTTTGCTCTAAGTGAGAGCGTAATAACACCAATATACTTTGTTTTGAGTGACCTCATCTTTTCATATAAAAAATATAACATTTCAAGGGATCTATATTCAAATTTGAAGGAATTTGCATCTCTACCTTATAAAATGCATAATTGTACCTTTATATATGCAAACACACACACGCACATTATAGGTGTTTGGGCAAAGTTTCCAAATAATTAATGTTTAGAAGAAATTGGTTTTTAAAAGTACTAAAAGTGAATGGTAAGCAAACCTCTATATACATGGGTATCATAACCCTCACTATATAAACTGTAAAACATTACATTTTTACTTGGAGCATATTATTTGCACCATATAGCAACAATGACAACAACAACTACAACTAAGCCTCAGTCCCATACTAGATAGGGTCGGCTATATGTATTCTGTCTCCATGTTCCTCTCTTAAAGGTAAGATCTGGTTCAATATCTAATATACGTAGGTTCTTAGACACTATCTTTCTCCACGTAATCCTAGGCCTTCCTCTATCTTTCTTCTTATCTTCAATTACTAAATTATCATATTTTCGAACCGGGGCACTTGGGGTCTACAACGCACATGACCAAACCATCTTAAATGCCATTCTCTTATTTTATCTTCTCAACTGTAGATAACTTCTTATACCAATATCTTTTCTCATTAATAGCCTTTTGTATCTCCTCATTCCACAATCATGTTTCATGTGGTCGAGGTCTTAGTCCTTTAGAGACCCCTAGGACCTCGATCCTTATCTTCTCAATATGATTTGCCATGTCCTTCCATAAAGTATTTGCATCATTTTCCATGTCCCTGACTCCCTCTTCCCATATTTTATTCTTAAATGCTAATTGATTGGTCCCTTTTAAGGCCCACTATCTAATCCTACGTTGCCTATACTTCCTTTCTTTTTTTTAGTATACCTTTTTTTCACATCCAACATCACTAACCTATGTTTGGTAGTTAGTGTTTCTCCAGTTATAACCTTACAATCTTTATTTTATAGACTTGTCTCTTCATCTTGTAACAAGAAAGTTTATCTGGCTACGATTATCCCCATTCTTAAAGGTAATTAAGTGTGATTCCCTTTTTTTAAAACAAGTGTTGGTCAATACCAAGTCATAACCAAAGCAAAATCTAATATAGTTTTTTCTTCCTCATTCCTGTTGTCATATTCATAACCTCCATCTACTCGCTCGTAGCCATCACTGAGTCTACTCATATGCCCATTAAGATCTCCCCTAATAAAATGTTCTTGCTCACTTGGAATCCCTAGAATTATCTTATCTAAATCTTCCCAAAACTTAAGCTTAGTTTCTTTCCCTAAGCCTACTTAGGACATACGCACTCACTATGTTGATTGTCTCTTTTCTGAACACTAACCTTAAATGTATAATCGTATCTCCTATCCTTTTCACTTCAACCACTTGTCCTTAATTCTTGGTTCCAAAATAATTCCTACACCATTCCTACGTTTATCTTCTCTACAATACCATAATTAGAGCTTGTGTTATCAATCTCTCTAGTCTTATTTTCTACTCACTTAATCTCTTGCAAACACACTATATCTATCATTCTCTTTTTTAGAGTGTCTACTAACTCCATAGACTTTCCTGTCAAAGTCCCTATATTACAACTACCAATTATAATACTACTCTCATAGACTAACTTCTTTACTCGCACCCGTTCATGAAGATGCGAGGACCTTTTCTTATCTATCACTACATCTGAACGCCGTTGTGGTGGAACTAACTTCTTTACCCACACCTATCCATGATATGAGAACCCTTATACTCCCTCACACCCAAGCGATGATGTGATGGAATCCCTTGCTCATTTAACGCTGCATTCGGGTGCCGATTAACACATGTCTAGGTGGCCACATCTCAACGTTTAATATCAAAGAATCCATATCATAGATGTGGCTAGATTTTTACGCTGGTTGTCAACCTATCGCAACCCTCCTCCTTTTTCAGGTTTGGGACCGGCTACGCTCTTATACGCTCACATAGGCGAAGTTATTACTTGCACTATACCAAATGGAAAAAGACAAATGATGTAAATTTACTTGCATCATACCAACAAACTATAAAGCAAGTGGAAATGCATTTAGGGTGATGTTTGTTTGGCTGAATTGGATCTACATGTAACCTGTGTTACATCATAATCCAAAGTTAAATCATGGTGTATTTTGGATTACACCAAAACTTTTGAAATGAAGTATTATGACTTACACCCAATTTGGGTGCAACTTGTAATCCTCAATTCTAAGTAAGGGAATTATAAAAGAGAATACATGGTACATCCGAATAAAAATTAGATTTGCATGTGTTGTATCTTCAAAACCAAGTATTTACAAATACATTGCACTAAAAATCCCGTGTATTTGGGATTACATCCAACCAAACACTATCTCAGTTACTTATAAGTGCAAGTATACTGTATTTTCTCTTGCTTAATATTAACCAAGCCCTGTGTTGTGTTTGGGGCTTAGACATTTTAATTTGTTTTGAAGGAAAACTTTTAAACTAAATTGATCAAATTTTGACATAATTTATACTACTTAAAATAAATAGTTTTAGTTAAATTTAATTTTTTTAGTTAACATTTACTTATTAGTAGTGTAATAATTTTTAAATATTAATAAATATGGGCATCCCAGTGCTACAAAGCTCCCGTATTGTGCAGCCGGGGAAGGGTCGGACCACTTGGGTCTGTTATACGCAACCTTATCCTCTTTTTAAAGAAGGAGGTTGTTTCCACTACTTAAACCTGTGACCTCTAGGTCACAAGGCAACAACTTCAATTTTTAGATATTAATAATTATTTTAATTCATTGATTAAATTTTGTTAAAAACCAAACCCAAATACCATTTTGGTGTTTAGTTGGAAGTTGGGGCATAGATCAAGTTATGCCCCAACCTAACCTTATCACCATTATGTTCATATTACAAGTCTTTGCTTTCTTTTTGTAATTTGACCATTAGGACATATGGCTCTTTTTCATTCTTAATTTTGGATTATGGGTTAATAATTATGATAATTCAAAGTTAATTAATTTACTCTTTGGTTAAACTCTAAAGTAATGTTTGGTTCCAGGTTTAAACCAGTCATATTCTTTTCTTGAATTAACTTTTCACTTTTTAATTAATTAATATTTTTAAAATAAAATAAATAATAAATATTAATTACTAGTTAGAAAAAATATTAATTTTATTAAAATTATTTATTTTAATTAGTTTTGATTAAGCCATGCTTAAACCAAGTTAATTTAAAAAATTTTCCCATCAAAAAGTTAGTCCTAAATAGCTTTTAGTCCCACTTTTACTAAACATCCCATTAAACATTAATCATCTAACAGAATCAACAATAATTTTGTAATTGTAATAACGCTTGAAAACTCATTGCTTACTTTGCTTACTGTGTGGTTTAAAGCTTGAACTAGGAAATTTCGTCATGACAAATTATTATTTTTCTTGTTGGACATAGAACATTGTTTGTTTAGTAATACATTACTTGATCTCTTTTGTAGATTGGCAATGAACTCCCAGATGTTTATGACTATGTGGCTCCTTGCTTTCCTCCCAGGTTTGTTGTTAATTCATGTTCTCATTTGTTAATAACATAAAAAATTCGTGTTCTCTTTCGGTAGTAAGTTCGTTGTCCATGGTCTCTGAAAGTTTTATTGTTATAGGTTTGCACCTATCTTAACCTGACGTTATAACTTTTAGATTTGGACATGATTAAATTAAACTGCACCAAAATCTTTTTTCTTGCAGCTTTGTATCTTACTATTTTTTACCTTTCACTGTCATCATCCCCTTATATTGTTCTCTTATTGTGCATGGTGGTCCATTATATGATTTTCAGAGTCCCTACATGGTATTCACCGCAAGCCAATAATTGTATTCCTTTCACCTGCAGATATGAAATTTTCCAGCTCATGGTTAATCTCTATACTGAGAGGTTTATTCAAATGCTTCGGCTTCTAAGTGACAGAGCAAATTCATTGACAAATATTGAAATTTTAAAGGTATTGAATCTCAATAAAACTATCAAAGCAAGTATCTGCCATTTCTTTTGTCAATACGTGGGAATATTTTCCATGCATCTTCAATCATATTTGTGATGTATTAATTCTGTTAATTCACTTCTTTAGCATTCTTAAAAAGTAGAATGTTTGGTGTACATTCTAATTGATTGGGTTAGTTTTGGTCTTGAAGGTAACAGGCTGGGTTGTTGAATACCAAGATAATCTCATTGGTCTTGGTGTTGATGAGTCTTTAGCACAAGTTTGTTCTGAAAGTGGTGCAATGGATCCTTTGATGAATGCTTATGTTGAGCGAATGCAAGCAACTACAAGGGTGAAGATATTACCTTTCTGATAAATTTGATAATTTGAAAATTATTTTGAGGTGAGGAGTTTAATTTTCATGTCCTTCCCTTTTATATATACTGTAGAAATGGTACACAAATATTCTTGAGGCCGATAAGGTTCAACCCCCGAAGAAAACAGAAGAAGGCAAGTTATATACACCGGCAGCTGTGGATTTATTTAGAATTTTGGGAGAACAAGTGCAAATTGTCAGGGAAAATAGCACGGATGTCATGCTATATCGCATTGCCCTTTCCATCATTCAGGTAAGCAATTGTCTACTTTTTCAAGTCATTGTAATACCCATTGTTTTGTTAAACCCACAATGCATTTCTTGGATGACATTGCATCAGGTTGGTCTGTATTCGGGATACCTAATCTGTGTTTATGGTACAGCTATACCAGATATTATTCGTTTTTCTTGATATCACCTTTCTTTGCAATCTTAATGATTATTGTTTGTTTATTTAGTTTCTTTTAGCTGATAAGGTGAACCAACATCATTAATTTTTTTTTCTCATTTGTGATAGCTGGTAATTGGCTGTTCATGGTGATCTTTCCTTAAAATTGCAACTGCCATGATAATTTAGCACTAAGATTTGCATGGCTGCAGTTTATATCTGCACGACTTAAGGATTGTTTTCTGGTAAAAAGGTTTCTTTGATTTTTCTGGATAAAACTTTTGGTACTTGGTTTTTTGACCTTAAGTTGCATTTTGCTCAACTTATGAAATCCAGAACCAGTTTTAAAATCCTTCTTTGTTTTTTCTATCATATGGAAATAAAGAGAATACAATCTTTGAAATCTTGCTAAATGAAGAGAGGTTGTGGACTAGGCTTTATGAAATTGTAGAAGTTGGCCCTAGGACACTATCATAATGCTTAAATAACAAAGTTTTTCTAAGTAATTGTGGTACCATAATTATTATCTTTTAGAAAGGGTACAAGAATGGAGCAAAGTCAGCATATGGGATGCATGAAAGTATCTAACTACTCTTAATACTTAATAGTTTACTGTCATGATCACCATCTTAATTTTTCCTTTTTAACGGTTAAAATTTTATAGTGGGTCTTGTGAAATGTTCCCACATGTGTATCTATTAGAATCATTCTTAATGAGTTTGCCACATGGGACCTGCTATGGGGATGATGCGTCCTTTTTACTTGTTTGTATCCATTCAGGCTATAAGAAAAGGTTATATTTTTGGCCTCTGCCTCTTCAGATATATTGTTCTTGCTTGAAGTTTAAAGTACAGTGTAGATAATCTAAATGGACCATAGAAAAACAATATCTGGTTAGAGGAAACTCATGAAGGGACAGGAGAAATAGAAAGCAATGGGAGCAAAATATATTTTCGGGGATGTGATGAATGAACAGATTGAAGGACTTTGATGTGCAAACATGTTCTTATGCTTGGTTTATAGCGGCACAAATGCCAACCAGGTGAACCTGAGAAAAAGAGAGAAAAATTTGTGGCCAAATAAATGTTACATCACAAATACTTCACTGGTTTTACGCTGCATGTAACAATTGAAGAAATAAATATTTGGCTCTTTTGTGTGCCTATTTGATATGTGCAGGCTTCTTCTTTACTTGAACTCATAATAATCCTCAATATTGTTCTGTTTCTCCTGTTCTAGGTAATGCATGATTTTCAAGCAGCTGAAAAGCAGAGGCTTGAGGAGCCAGCTTCTGAAATCGGTCTTGAGCCTCTATGTGCTATGGTTTGTAGCACCTGTAATTCCATTGTTGATTATCTTTTGCAGGCAGGTCCTTCTTTTTTCCTGTATGCTTACACCTTTTTCTTTATCATAATTCAGATCAACAACAACTTGCGTTGTTATGAACTTTCCACAGAGCTCAGCAACAGCACAATGGAAGCTCTGCCAGAAAATTATGCAGAGCAGGTATTTTATCCATATTTGTCATAATTCTCTTCGTGGGATTTTCTCCATCCTGCCATTTGTGCCTATTCAATCTTTGCGATGCATAACTTTCTGTTTGATTCTATCCATACCATATTTTTTCTGTCATGATTTTTTGATATGGAAGCAAACAAATAATTCATCTGCACAACATGGTATCTGGCAGTACCATAAATAAAAAAAATTGATTCATTTGTCTGATGGTTTTTTGCAGGTTAATTTTGAGGATACTTGCAAAGGTTTCCTTGAGGTTGCAAAGGTCTGTGAGATCTTGATATCCTTTTTAAAGCAAAATGAGTACATCAGTCTTGCTTTTCATTTTTTTAAAACTATTATGGTACATGTTCTAAAGAATTAATGTTAATAAATGCAGGAGGCTGTTCATCAGACTGTTAATGTAATATTTGAAGACCCTGGTGTTCAGGAGTTGCTTGCAAAACTGTACCAAAAAGGTAAACTGTAAAGATCAATCAAATTTTCTGCAGGACCGTGTAGGGCTATGTCCAGTATCAGTTAATACCCACACCATGGGACTAACTTCACCAGGACTAACCCTGTTAGTCAGGACTTAACACCAGTACTAGTTAATACCCACACCATGGGACTAACTTCACCCAGATTAATTCCTTTAGTCTAATTTGATTGAAAATACAGTTTTTCCCTTTTATTTGGTAAATACCATTTACTAAATCGTAATTAGTACCCCTCCATTAGAATTCGTATGTCTAGTGACAGTCATTTACTCTTTACATTGAATACTATTCGAATATAGTTTACCTCTCCTTGAAAGTCAAATCATCTTTGTCATCTGTATCTTGATTTTTTTTTTTAAATATTTTTTTTGTCATCTATTCGAATATATGTTTTGACTTTAGTTGGACTTTTCTAAGGCTTTTAAGTCTGGATTTTACTATCCATGAAGGGCTGCTTAATATAAAAGGCTGTCTGAGGAGGTTTAAATCTGATTTCCTTCTCAACAAGTAATGTTAATAGTCTTTCCTCTACATTTGGCAATTGTTATTTATTCACCGTACTGCATTTGACAATGTTGTTTCTACATAATTTGGACACCCAATTCCGTTGAACAAACTTATATCTGCACTAAGGCTTTGCACTCTTCAGAGATATTAGTCTCCATGTTTGGACAAAAAACTTTTAATGATAGGAACCCAACTAAGGTTGTGTTAGAGGAGCCATTTTTTTAGAAAATGCAACCAAGTCTGCAGAAGTAATGGAGTTTTGTTCCACAGCTTATCAAATATACTTTTGAATCTCATATACTCTGATTTTTTTACGAATTTCAGATTGGCTTGATGGATTAGTAACCGAATATCTGGTCGCAACTTTCGGTGATTATTTTACTGATGTGAAAATGTAAGTCCTATTATCAGAGTAAAACAAGTCTTTTCTTGTACTTTGATTTGTGTTTTGTTAGTTTATTGTTATCTTATTTTATGATTTTACAATATAATAGAAGTGATCTTGAAGAGCACATTCAGCTATACTGAGGGTTCTTTCTATTCCTTTCATTTTATTAGTGACCTCAGGTAGATCATTTTTAATTTTATTTCATACAAACCTGTCCCTCCTCTTTTGGTCTTTTTCTCAACAATCCAAATGTGAGAAGTCTGAGGCACCTATTTATTAGCGATCCTGATTTCATTCTGTCATCATCTGATTTAGTTTCTTATCAAGGTACATAAAGGACTGTTTAGTGACGAATATATGGTTTTGGTTGGCTGATGTTACTATTTTCAGCTATACTTCTATTAATTTCAGTAAGATATCCAGGAATGCCCTATTCAGGCTAGATTTGTGTGGGAATTAATAATTTCCTGCTCTTATAAGTTATAATTCATACCTTTATTGATTAGTCTAGTGCAAACCTTTAAATCACTGATAACTTGGTATTTTCATTGATAATTTGAAATCTTCTAATTATTGGTAAATGGCTTCTTGTTTTTGATGGAAACTTGTTGTCTTTATATCAGTAAGATATCTACATATATCCAATGCTAGATTTGTGTGGGAAATGATTCTTAGAATTCAGGAATAACATCAAAAATATATATTTTGGGCAGTATATTTGGCTAAATGAACATAAATATTCTATTTCCTGATGAATTTCTTTCAAAACTAGTATATTCATCTATGCATCTATTGATACACCCCAATGCTATTTTTTTGTTATGCACGTGCTTAAGATGTCTACTGTGGTTTCTTTAGGTATATAGAGGAAAGATCATTTAGGAGGTTTGTTGAAGCTTGCTTGGAGGAAACAGTAGTAGTATATATTGATCATCTGCTCACTCAGGTAGAGACTAGTTTGAGTAACAGTACCACATCAAAGCTTATTTATACATACTTTAGAAGGCTTTAATGGCTCTTGTCTGCAGAGGAATTACATGAAAGAAGAAACGATTGAGCGGATGAGGCTAGATGAAGAAGTACTTTTGGAGTTCTTCAGGGAGTTCATTACTGTAACTGTAAGTGTTTTTTTTTTTTTTTCCTGCATAACTTTCAGTTCTATTGTGATATATTTCATCTTGTTGCTTGTCCTGTTAATATTTATGATTGTGGCAAGTTTTTAAATTGTCTTCTGCTAGGATCTAGTCATGGATCATACATGGCTAAATTATACTAATCTCTTTTCCTGTTGAAAATTGAGTCCACTTAGGTTTATGTAGGCCACTTATGGTTCTTAATTGTTTATGTTGTAGCTAAGGTATAGTGGGCATGAACATGTGCATATTGGTGAGGGATGGTGGATGTGGAGATCCACATTCAGAAAAGTTGGCACATATTTAAATGTAGAAGTAATGTATTAACTGTAATTCCATAAACATACGGTGTATAATTAAAAAAAAAAATTGCTTAAGATCAAAATGGTTCATAATAGAACACAAACATGACTCCACTTTGTCATGTCTGGTTGTAACTAAAAAACATCATTATGTATTAGGCATGAGTTGTAAATTCAACATGATGTATTTATCCAATAAATTCTAGTGGTTAGCTGCATCACTTATTGCCTAATTTAATTTGTCAGTTTGGACCAAAGTTGGCATTATTTTATGCATATATCAAATATTTGACATGGACGCATGTGTCCAGTAATTTGTATTGTTGCAACATCATATCTTCCCAGAGCTTACAAAAAAGTTCCCTCAACCTTTAGAGTGTTATGATTTGGGTGGTAAAGGATCTTGCATCTTCAATTGAAATTCATTTTATTGATATGTTGATTTTGGCCAGAGTCTGCCTTTTTTTTTTTTTTTTGGTCAACCCTGTTGAGTATTGGGTCATCGGGTTGGTTAAATTAGTCCAAGCTTCTCCTTGTCTGATGCCATTATATATTAAATTGGTGATTTTTGTTTTGAGTTAATCGGAAGCATTTATAGATCTATTGGTTTGTTTCTGATCACACTCCAGAATGGGATGTTGATTGCTTAGCTAAAACATTCCTATTATTCTTGAGCTAGCATTTGTATGAATGTCATAAATTTGAATTCCAGAAAGTCCTAAAATCAAAGAATATGCTCAAGTGCACCTATTACCTGGTGGTATCCTTGTATGTATCCTACAAATGTCATCTATGAATACTTTCAAGCTTCGTTTTGCGCAACAAGTATTACACTAGATAATTCTTTGAATATTAATTTCTCCATACATTTTTGTGTACCTTTTCTCACTTTGGGGTTTCTTTCCAAATGCATAAATTGCATGCTCTATTTACTTGTTTGGGTTTTATTCTCTCATCCTCTGAATTCTCTGAGATTTACTGCAGAAAGTTGAAAGCAGAGTGAGAATTCTCACAGATCTAAGGGAGCTGGCTTCAGCTGAGAGCTTGGACACTTTCACTCTCATTTACACAAACATTCTTGAACATCAACCAGATTGCCCGGTATATCTTTCCTTTCTGAAGATTCTCTTCAAAATTGCAAGAGATTTATGTCAAGCGACCTTCTATGGCAGTAAATTCGAAGGGCTACATTATATAGCCACTTCTGATAATTTTTTATGTCCTTGCATAATGCTTTAACAGACAATGCTATTGATTTGTTCCTCTCTTGCAGCCTGAGGTTGTTGAGAAACTTGTGGCCTTGCGAGAAGGTATACCGCGTAAGGATGCAAAGGAGGTAATTATCCTTGTAGTTCCATTAAAATTCTCATGTGGATTTTTGAACCATTCAACCAAAGCATACACAGAATTTGATATTGAGGGAATACTGTGATTGCAAGAAACTGGGTTCTTTGCATTTGAGATTAGGGATGCATTTGGTAAATTTCTTATGGATTTTTTCCAAGTGACTTTCAGAAGGTGATTTTTTGTGTGAAACCTAAGAGATTGGACTAAGGTTACATATAAATTGGAGGATTCTACTGCATAGGAAATTTTCATTAAGGATACACGTTTATGTTATGCATCAGGATTAGGAGTTCAACATATGTAGACCTCTCTTTCAAATAAAGACACTTCTTTGTTGTGATACATATGCTATGTTTTAAAAAATCTTGGTTCCTGAAATCGTTCTTGAATCTTAAACAGGTAGTGCAAGAATGCAAAGAAATATATGAGAATTCTTTTGTAGATGGCAACCCTCCAAAGACAGGTTTTGTCTTTGGGAAGGTAAAATGTCTTCAAGCACCGAAAGGTATATGGAGGAAGCTTGCTCAGTGATCCCATTTTTGTAAATTAATGTTACTTGTTTGTATCTAGACCATTTTAGTAACTGCATTCTTTGATTTCTGGAACTAAATTCTGACTGAGGGGCTTGTTTTCCTATCATCCATAGTTTGTGGAAAGTGCCATTATATTCATTTGTAATCTGTTACCATAAAAAGCTTGGCAGCTGGTGCTGACTGAGTTCAGCAAATACCGTAGAAATATGAATAGTGCTCATTCCAAATGGTTTGTCCTGTGTGTGTGTAGAAATATATGATTAATAATTTTTTTCCTTTCAAGTTGTTGGCTATGCTCCTTGTCACAATAAAATTTTAGATGAATTGAGAGTTGGATAAATGATATGTTGTTATGTGATGATAGGTGAATAGTTAACTCCATTGGAGAGGTCTAGGCAAGAATTACTTGTTAAATTCACAAGTTCACGAGTAGATATTATTTATATGAAATAATTTTGTTAAATGGATTTTTTGAATGACCATTCAGTCACGGCCAATCATTTGGGTTGTTTATTGGTGTAATATCTAAATTAGTCTCTCTATTATATCGAATCAGTTTTTTTGGTCTCTCTATTAATTTGAGGTCAGGGGTTTTTTTATTTTCATGATTGAGAAATGTCAGTATCTAAGAGTATATTTAAAGGCCTATTTAGTCTCTAAAATTGACAAAAGGAGGGATTGGTATTTTCTCAATTGTGAAAATAGAGGGACTCTATGGCTCAAATTATAATAAAGAGATCAAAAAGACTGATTCGGTATATTAGAGAGACTAATTTAGATATTAGACCTTGTTTATTTGATAAGTTTTAAGTTTTTTTTTTCCAAATATAAATAATATTACATTGTAATTACTTGTGAAGGAGAAAATATTTTTTCCTATGGAATCCAATGATTCCATAGTAATGTTTTCCTACAAAATCTTTTTTTAAACTTTCTATAATATTTTTTACTATGTAATGTTATATTCGTAGCCATGAAAGCCATTTCTATGGTTTTCTTTTTTTGATGAATAATGGAAATGTGAAAGATTATTGGCAATGTGGTGTGGACTCTGTTAGATTGTTATCTTTAGATCACTTGAAGCTCAAGTTTTCACTAGCTTTGATTGTTCTTAAATATTTTTTAAAATTTATTGTACACAGAAAACTAAACAAATAAATTAAACTAAACACATTAAAAATAGAATGGATAGTTGTTTTCACTCATATATTTGATTTTGTACAAATGAATGAATGATGTGATACTGTGGTTGATGTTCATTTACTCAAGATTCCAAAGACCACTTGGTCTAGCGGCAGGGTCCTCCGCGCATGGGCGAAGAACCGGCTCGACGCTAGGACGGAGTTGCAGGAGCATTACAGAAGACACCCACGAGGGGTGGCCTACACACGCGTGCGAGTTCCGCTCCACGTGGGCTTGAGATGATCGGGTTTATCCCGACCGGAGAGCTGCTGTTTCCCGTCCTATCTTTGACTTATCCTTGTGAGTGCGCTTGTCGCATTGGTCAAAAAAAAAAAAAAAAAGTGAAAGCTGACTTATTTTTTTCACCTCTTATTTATTTCAAGAAGTTTAATTTGAAAATCAGAAAAATCCATTTACTAACTAATATGTTCTTTAATTATAAATTACTTTGTTTAGATGTTGAGCAGAAGGCAACAATGATTAAAGTGAGTTTATTTATTTTAGGGTTTTATTTAATGGATAATGCCCAAGCATTAATCCAAAATGAGAATTAAAATAAACAGATTATTATTTCTAAACAACTTTATAAACAAATATAATAATAATAATGATTCATATTAGTCAGACCCTCTCACACCAAAATCCATCCCCTTCAATCTCTTTGTTTTAGTCGTCTCTCTAAGCAGGCACCAAACTTCTCCATTCTCTCTCTCACCATCTTCTCTATCTTCTCCATCTCTATCTTCAATATAGCCAGATCCCGCTAGATCTCTTTCTTTCTTTCTCTCTCTTGGATTTCTTCGATCCAGGGGCCATGGATCCCATGTCGGAGGAGCAATTGGACTACGGAGAGGAAGACTATGGCGGATCTCAGAAGTATCCGTTCGCCGGCGGCGGCGGCGGTACTGGGGGCGCGATCCCGGCGCTCGCTGACGAGGAGTTGATGGGTGAGGACGATGAGTATGATGACCTATACAACGACGTCAACGTTGGAGAGGGCTTCATCCAGACGCTACAGCAGCAGCAGGCGCCGCCGGCGCGTTCTGAACCCACGGCACCGGCTGTGGCCTTCGGGAATGGAAACCAAAACCCTGACAAACATGGCAGCGCTGGTGTTGAGGTAAAGGACTCGAAACCGGAGCAAAAGCCAGCCCAGATGGGGAACATGGAGTTTCAAGGAGGTTCTTTGGCTTCAATCCCGCCGAAGATGGGCATCGATCCCAACTTTGGTGTCGGAGTTCCGTCGGTGGCTGCTGTTGCTCCTCTTCCGCCTCCGCTTCCTCCTTCTGTACCGCTTAATCCGGCGGGACCCGGCGTGGTTGGGAGCCGCCCTTCGATGGTGAATGATAACGCGAGGCAGGTGATGCCTCCTGTGGATAATAGTGGTCCGACGATGCTGTTTGTTGGGGATCTCCATTGGTGGACCACGGATGCGGAATTGGAGAGCGTGATGTCTCAGTATGGGAGGGTGAAGGAGATCAAGTTCTTTGATGAGAGGGCGAGTGGGAAGTCGAAGGGCTATTGTCAGGTGGAGTTCTATGAGTCTGTGGCGGCGGCAGCCTGTAAGGAAGGGATGAATGGTTATCTATTCAATGGGAAGCCTTGTGTGGTGACCTTTGCATCACCTCAGACACTGAAGCAGATGGCGAGTGGTTATATGAATAAGAACCAGGGGCAGGGGCAGACGCAGATGCAGGGGAGGAGGGGGATGAATGATGGGGTGGGGAGAGGGGGTGGGATGGGGTTTCAGGGTGGTGATGGGGGACGGAACTTTGGAAGAGGTGGATGGGGAGGTCGGGGTGGGCAGGGAATGCTTAACAGAGGGCAAGGTGGGGGTGGGCCGATGAGGGGGAGAGGTCTTATGGGTGGCAAAGGTATGGTTGGGGCTGCTGGTGTAGTTGGAGGTGCTGCTGGAGGTCCTTATGGGCAAGGCCTTGCAGGGCCTGGTTTAGCAGGGCCTGCCGGTGGGATGATGCATCCGCAGGGCATGATGGGGGCTGGGTTTGATCCGACGTTCATGGGGAGGGGAGGTCCCTATGCTGGTTTCGCTGCTCCAGCTTTCCCTGGGATGATGCCTTCATTCCAAGCTGTTAATGCTGTTGGACTTCCTGGAGTGGCACCTCATGTTAATCCAGCCTTCTTTGGTCGTGGAATGTCTGCCAATGGAATGGGGATGATGGGAGGGGGAAGTGGAATGGATGGTCAGACTATGGGGATGTGGGGTGATGCCAATATGGGTGGGTGGACTGGAGAGGAGCATGGGAGGAGAACAAGGGAATCTAGTTATGGTGGTGATGATGTGGGATCTGAATATGGCTACGGAGAAGTGAATCATGAAAGGGGAGGGAGATCGAATGCTTCTCGGGAGAAGGAAAGGGGCTCGGAGCGTGATTGGTCAGGGAATTCGGAGAGGAGGAACCGTGATGAGAGGGAGCAGGACTGGGACAGATCTGATAGAGATCGCTACAAGGAAGAAAAAGATCCATATAGAGATCACAGGCATCGGGATCGCGACAGGGATAATGATGATGATTGGGATAGAGGGCAATCTTCTTCAAGGTCTCGAAGCAAGTCACGGATGATGCAGGAAGAAGACTACAGGTCTCGCTCTCGTGATGCCGATTATGGTAAGAGACGCCGCGGATCAGAGTGACTGCAAGATGTAATGGTGGCCGCAGAATTCGCATCACATGGTCAATTCTCATCAGTCCTCCTATGCTGCTTGCCATCACTATTAATGGATATTTCAACACTATGCAGGTGAGTATGTTGGATCAGATCCTTAAGTTGATGGTGGATGGTAGACATGAGAAGACTCTAATTTCGTGTTTGCTTCCTTCCAAACATCCATCAAGCCGAGATTAACATTTGTGTGCTTTAAACTATTAGTACTTTCTTAGCATCTGGAACTCACCAGAACCCTCTCATACATTATTATGGCTCACATAGTCTTTTCCTGTGAGATAATAGGCGCATGATGACTTAGATGCATTGAAATATTCTCTTGATTTTTGCTATTATGAGTGTGTTATTAGTACTTTTGCTACTTGTTATTTCATGTCTAGATGTTAGGCTAAAGCTTTATGGCTCTCTTAGATTTCAGCTGCGTTGTATATTGAAGCATAGTGTCATACAGTTTCTTTTCCCCAACTTCAAGTAAGCCTTTGCTCATTAGCCTGCTCACGAGGCATGGCATTTTTTTTGGATGCATAACTAATGTCATGCAATACCATTTCTGACATTTATCGCAGATTTGTTTTAGTAGACTGTCCCTCACATGCTTTATTATGAATTTTATGTGTGGATCTGTCATTCTTTTTTCTTTCTTTTTTTTTTCCTTTCTGTGATATTGAATGTTATGCCTTTTTTCATGTTTTGATTGTTTGGCTGATTAATCTGGGCACATCTTCCATTTTTTTTAAAACAAAATTCATCCTCCCCTAAACCGAAATACAATCTCCCACTAATTGACTAAATAATTCTAGCCTCCTATAGATACGCACATTATGCACACAATCTTTTTATTCAGTTGTACCTATGCCTATGGCACCATTAGAAGCTTTGCTCTTGACTCCCCAATTTGGGGACTGTTCGAAAGTAGATTAGCTTGTTAGAACAATGTGCAGCTGATCAAAATTTTGCAACTAATCATTTAAATGAGGAATTTTTACATGTTCATTGATAATCAGTCTAACTGCATATGTTGCATGCATGAGTATGATGCAGCTGATTAGCAGCCCTACTTGCATTTTTAAAACAGTGTGCAGCACACTCCTTAATTGATTATTCAAAGATTTTCTTACTTCATTAGCATCTGAGGGTGAGATCTTATGTTTCCATCTTTGTGCTTCATTGATATTTGAGGGTGAAATTTCATGGTTTTGTCATTAGAAAATTGAATATATCTTTTGTAGGGAAAAAAGCTTTGGACTTAGTGGTGCCACACCATATCCCTGCAGTGTAAATTTAGTGGGAATTCTGCAGAGTTGAGGATGCAGTTCAATATATATATAAACAACTCCTAAGGAAAGGATCCATTGCATAATTTTCTACAATACCTGAATGGAATTGCCCTCGAGAAGTTCATGGTATATAAAAAAAACAACTCTTGAGGAAAGAATCTATTACACCAAAAATTGCTTGTTTTGGGTGTAGAAGTTCATGGTTAGAATATAGTGCAATAACTGAATATTAGTGGAATGATGAAGGAAAATTTTATAATGATATAGAGCATGTTATAAACTTGCTTGTTTTTGGTGTATAGAGAAGAGAAAAGTTCATGGTGGGAATATGGTGCAGTAACTGAATATTAGTAGAATGATGAAGGAAAATTTTATAATGATATAGAGCATGTTCTATTGTTTGGTGCCAAATCTATTCTTAGGGCCCTGATGTGCAATTGCAATTTAAGATGGCCATCTACCGTTTACAAATAATTGGAAGAACTAGTTATATTGGTTGAAGTTCCAGAAAGCTAAATGGATACTCTAGAGTTTAGATGCAAGAGAAATGAACCATAGGACTTTGATTATATCCTACCGTTAATAGTTTGGACTTGAGAAAAGCGTCCAAACAGCTGTTTGATGATAGCTTTACTGAATCATTTGAAATCTTGATATTTTTTCTAGAGGGAGTTAGGACATGGTTTTGGTTGAAGTTCTACAATATCCATTTAGATTATCCAATGGATTAAACACACAATGCATGACCTTACCTTTTGAAATGTAAATACTAATCATTTTTATTGAATGGAAGGGAAAAGGTTATACATATAACTATAAAATGGAACAAGATTTTAATAATAGAAGACCGGATTAAGTGGAGATTCCATCTTGAGAAATATAGCTATTACCATCTTGAGGGATGTCTTGACATAACAATTTCACAATGTGCTGTAAGTGAAGAGAGTTATTGGAGGGTGTATGTTATATGGTTAGAGCTTGATTTTGGCTGTCACCTAAAGTACCAAATCTCCCAAAGAATCTGCCACAATTATTGAAAAATCATATGCTGGTGATTCATGGATTATGCAAATTTTTCATGTCATATTTAATTGATAACCATTTGACCAAATGCCGTAGGCTTCAGAAAGAAAAATTAGGTCCTAGTAATAATCAGATAGGACATGTAAGCCCATTTTAAGCATCCAAAAGTCATGGGGTATTTTGTACATGTTAGATGGTTGCCATTTTTTATGTTCTCATTGTTACTTCTGAGAAGGTAATAATCAGTATTCTTATAGATGGAGAAGGGATGTAAGGTTTCATGTAGTCACCTTAGCTTGTATGATTAGGAGGCATATGATTTTGGGTTCTTAATTGTGTTTCCTATTAAGGTGATATCCTTCTTTCCCCCGAGGACACTGGGAAATGTGTTCAAATAATGGGCTTAAGGATTATGTTGTCTAAACTATAAAATCCTCTCATGTATGTGATGGCTATATACCTTTGCACCATGATTTCCAAAATTTTCATGTTTGATGGAAAAGCCACCTCTCTTGAGTTTACTTTTCTCAAAATCTTTTCATTAGGGATGACTTCTTGCTGTCACCTATGGATTTTGGTGGGTCTTGGTGTATTGACCCATCATCTCCTTTATGTTGCTAGGCTAGTGATTATAGGTGACCCATTCCTTGTTAGTGATTTTTTCAATGTCAGTGATAATTTGTGTGAGAGAAGGAACATAAGATAAAACTCTAGACAGATGCATTTTCTTTGGTTTGGGTCTTTTTTTTTTTGCATGGTTTTATATTTCTCATACTCAAGAATTAAATTTTTGTTGTGCAAGTTAGTTCTTGCTAGTGTCCCATATGTACATTATTTTCAACTTTAAATGCATTTGACCCTCACAACTGCATTCTTGATTGGTTAAGGTCAAGGATTCATATCATCCTAGGAACTTTTGTTCCTTGTCTTTGACAGTGTCCATTGTTGCCTCATGTATGAACTTTCGACCTTGTGAAAGTAGTGCAATGGTTACACATCTTCTAGTCTCTTTTTATGATAGTTATGGTCTATTGTATGCATTAGCAAGACTTCACTTGGCAATGCTTGTTCTTTTCTGTTTTACCTATGATACCCTTGAGATATCACAACAGAATGTTTTAGCTTCCAATATTAATGTCCAACACTCTACGAAAGGTTTTTGATTAATTTAATCTTGACTTTGTCAAAAAGGTTGGCATATATTATAGGAAATTTGTGGAACATCTTTCACAAATGTTGTGGAATATGAATATCTAATGAACTATTGCTTAACTACTTTGGTTAGACCTAGTCTACTTGTAGAGGTTAGAAGATATTGATCCATAGAACCCTAGATTCTTGGAGAGACTGAATAGATGAGTAGAAGCCTTCTCTGATGTGAAAAGATCTCATTGCATTCAAAACGTGTCAGATACATGGGCAAGCTGTTTCTCCTCGAGCCTGTCACATCTTAATTCTTTTTATTGTGCTGGGAACTACCTTAACAGTATTGGGTGAAGAGGGACAAAGCTGAACTTCCAAATATGATATGGTTCTTTAGTGAGGATCTCATGTGAACGTTTCTTTTCTAGTCAAATACAGTTGATCTTCATATCATTATTTAAAGCATGTTGGAGATTAAAACTCTAGCAACAACCGATGTTTACCTCCAGTTAGAGCAAAACTGCTTTGGCGTCTTAGGGAGCATTAACTTTACCTTCTGTTTTCAACAGTTCTCCAATCAGGTGCTCTTTGTGAATATTGAGTGATATCTCCTATCAATTTTTTTACTTTGACGGTCCCATCGAACTTATCTTGTTTAAAAGATAAAATCAACTGATCATTTTTATTGATTATAATTTCAAGTTAAGTCTTTAAACACTAGATATTGGTTAGGAATTCGTTGTCAAAGTTAAAAAGAAAAAGGTTTACTTTTTAGTATCTTTGTATTCCAAGGCCAGTTATACAAATATATTAGTTCATGGCATTCACCTATAACGCAAGAGTGAAGCAATTCATCTGACCCTCCTTTGTGTATTTGTTCTTGATCACATGATTTATTTTTGTGATGTGCACTCCTGCAAAATGTTGTTTTAACTTTTCTATGTATCAAGTTCATTAACTCATTGACTTAGACTATTTAAGAATCTGGCAAGGATTACACCGCTTGATTTGCATCTTAGATAGTAATCTAGTCTTTAACTTGGCAGCAAGTTTCCATGCCATAGGTTTCCTTGTGGTTGCTATTTGTTTTTCCAATTTTATTTCTTTAAACATTTAACAAAATTGTGTGATTCTGTGTTTTGTGCTGTCTTCTGGGGCACACTTCATTGCTGTTAGAGAAGAGGGGCTTTGGGAACTGGACCTTGGCCAGAAACAGCTCCTTGAAGATTATCTCTAGGAAGACAAGCTGAATATGGATTTATGTCAGTTATTCAGGATAATTCATCATGTACTTTTCCCCTTTGATAAGCCGGAGTCTTTCTTGTCTTTTCTTTTGCAATAATTTTTTAGGTAGTCTCTTTTGTATTTGTTCTTTTTGTTAGCTGTATCGTGACATTTAAAGTTATCTGAGGTTGGTGACCCTGGGGCTGTAATAGGGTAGACCAGTATATGTAAGGCTAGGGAGATGTTTTATTAGCTTTTCCCTTTTTATTTTTGTACAAACATGTGATCCCTCAACAAGCAAGGCTGTATTGTCAAACAAGATGCTTGGTTGTCAGAATGCATGCAGTCATTCAAGTCTACATTTTAAGGCAAACACACCATTCCAGCATTTTCTTGGTCGCAATTACAAAGCAAATCAAGTGTCTGTCTTGTTTGTATTCTTTTTGTTCCTATTTGGAGATCATGATCTACATCTTTGTATTCTTCATATAGTAGAACTGGAAATACCGAAGGATTGGCGTTCAGAATCTTCTGAGGCTCTGAAATTTCAAATAGATGCGTCGGTAGTTTTGCTTTGTATTAATGAATTGGTCTAGTTGTTGATCTAGGTTGTTTTCGGCCAATTGTTGTAGAATGACTTCAATACACCTGTTAGCTCTTTTATCTATATGTACTGTTAGTGGGTATGTAACATTTTCTTTTATTTTGTCGGGTATTGCAATGTAATCACTCTACTGTAGCTTGATGTATTTGCAATACAGATGTGTGAACTAGTGTACTAACCAAGCATTCTTTGAGATCATTCACTACATGTACTGTTAGTGGGTATGTAACATTTTCTTTTATTTTGCCCGGTATTGCAATGTAATCACTCTATTGTAGCTTGATGTATTTGCAATACAGATGTCTGAACTAGTGTACTAACCAAGCATTCTTTGAGATCATTCACTATCATGTCACTATTTATCCAAGTGTGATTTTTAAGCCATATTTATCTTGTGTTTTGGATTCATATTAATGTGTATTTTTCGGTTTTTTTAAGTTTGTGTTGTATTGTCCAGGAGGGCTCTTCCCTTTTTCTTTGTCTGCCATCATTTATCTGCTTTATACTGCAACAGTATAGTTGTATTTCAGATCATTTTTTTTTCTGCATTTATTGGGATTAGCAGATTGGGTTCCATCTTAGAGTGGAATAGTTTACTTTTTAGTTGGATATGAAGGCTGTGTATCTCTTAAAACTATCCTAATATTAAATCTAAATATTTTTGGAAAAATTATAATTATAGGTATATTCCCAAGTTTCCTATTTAATCGATCTGTTAACTCTTGTTAATACAAAGATGTTAACTATAGTTCAATTTAAATCATGAGCCAAGAAAATATTTGATGTATATATATATATATCTTTTCTTTCAACAACAAAACAAGCTTTAATCCTATACTAGATGAGGTCGGCTATATGGATTTTCTTCTCCATATCCTTTTGTCAAAAACAAGATTTGACTCAATATCTCGTAGGTCCTTAGACACAATTTTTCTCCACATAATCCTAGGCCTATCTCTATTTTTCTGTTTATCTTTTATTACAAAATTATTATTTTTTCAAACATGGGCACTTAGGGGTCTATAACGCATATGTCCAAACCATCTTAAATGTCATTCTCTTATTTTAATTTCAATTTGTGCAATATGCACTTTCTGTCGGATGTGTTTATTTCTAATCTGTCTAGTCTTATATGATCATTCATTCACCTTAACATTCTCATTTATGCCACATTTATCTAACGAATATGTTGATTTTTAGTTGTCTAACACTCAGCTCCCGTATAGCATGGTTAGTCAAATAATTTTTTTTTTACTTTGTTAGACATCTTCTTTTCACATAACACATCCGTAACACATCTGCATTTCAGCCATCCTTCTATGGGATAGATCTTCATCTATCATTCCATCATTTTGAAAAATGGAATCTAAGTACTTACAATAGTTACACTTTGGCACTACCGCCCAATTGTTTATCTTTTCTTTCAATATTAATATTTTTTAAGCATTTATAAATTTATAACCAACTAAATCTTTCAGGGTTAAGGCTGGCCGGATTACTGTGCAAGTAAGGTCATTTCCCATTTGGCCACTTGCACAATGTTTTAAGGATTTCCAACTGTATGGATGGAAAGAACATCAAAAAATAAGTTAGCATGTCAATATACAATGTGAATAGACTTTTATAAATATTATGAAAACAATAGAGTTATACAAATAATTTAATAAATCTTAAAAATTAATTATTGGATATTAAAGGTTTTAAATTAAGATTTTTAATAAATTTTAATCTAATTTCTAATTTTTTTGAAAAAACTAAAACTGATATAATCAATTATGAAATGATATATAAACCGAATAGGCGTACATTCAGTTATCTCGAGATTGTGGTGTTGATGATCTCAAAAAAAATAATGGTTTCATCTATTCGGTAAGTCTATTTGGTTTGTATATCATTTCAATATAGAATTAGTTATTACTCTGTTTTCATAATATTTATAAAAAAAATTCAAACACGATTGATGTCATACATCACTAGACTTATTTTATACATAGTTTTTAAAAGGGATTTATGCAGGTATACTTTTGAAAAATATCAATCATTTTATATATTTTATTTTATTATTCAAAAATTAGCTAAAGAAAATTTTGCTTTGTTTTTTTCCTTGCATATCCCTCAAAAGTAAGGAATTGCTTGTAGAGGTGTACAAGGAAAGGTCAACCTTTTTTGTAGGTATTTTAACAAATATTTATATCTTTTAAGATTATGAATAATTTTATGCTAGGATAAAAAAAAATTCAGGATTGCAAGATCTTGCATTTGTTTGGAATATTCCTAGGATTATAGTATTTGGCTAGTAAGGTAAAAAAAAAGAGTCGTGATATATAAACCGACTGAGATTCCCGAACTCGCGACACGAAACGGTTGATACACCCCCGAGATCAACAACCCACCTATCCCAAGATTGAATCAACGGGTTCGTGTCAGCACTTCGGGAAACTCAGTCGGGACGTTTAGAATTACTCAAAAAAAATATATATAGTTCGTGAATGCTTAAATGATTTAGTTGAAATTATCATATTTTCATAAATTAATAATTAACGATATATGTTATTAAGTAATATATAAAATAATTCCTACTTTTGAACCATAATCATTTTGACTCCGAGGGATGGTGCCACATGGTAGTGGGTGAATTTTGTTTTTTTTCTTTAATTTAAATATTAAATAAAGATGTTCCAATTAATTTTTAGATTTTGAAAACTAAACCAAAAAAATTAAATATAATATAAAAAATGTTTTAAAAATTAGGAAACTAAATCAAAAAGATTAATTACAATTGTTTAAATATAGAAAGGGACATATATAGAAGACTGTTGGACTATAAAAATATTTCTTTATAAATAATAAAATACAAACATTACAATTTTATTGATTCCCTTTCGATTCCTGCTTTCTTTTCTTTTCTTTCTTTTTTTTGAAAATATGGATAAAACCACTTTCATTAGATTTGGAGTTGTAAATTAAGTATATTGCTGATATGTCTGCTTAATTGCGGGTATCAGAAAGATAAGAGATAGAAACAAAAGACATAGTAAAAAGCCGCCTTCGACCATACCAACTGTGGGTTAGTCCAGAGGCCCTTGGTCATGCTCGATTCCTGCTTTCAAGCCATGGTAGTGTACAATGTACACCATAGCAGGGTGATGGTGCCACACGGCAGTGGGTGAATTTTGTTTTTTTTTTATTTAATTTAAATATTCAATAAAGACATTCCAATTAATTTGTAGATTTTGGAAAACTATTTTTCTCTCACCATTTTATTGCAATATAGGTTAATATAATAATCACTCAAATAAAAATGAGAAATTTAACCATGATTTACCACAATAGAAAGAACAAGGATATACATAATTGAAAAACAAAGAAGCATGTATTATTATCATTATCTGCTGAAATAATTCTTGAAAATACAAGTTTGAAGATAAAAATCTTTTGCATTGTACCTCTGATTACAAGTGATTTGGTGGTTATGGGAAATGTCACAAAGAAGTCCATAATCAGCTGGAGTTAAATCTTCCAAGCAAGTACATTCATGCTCATGTACCTATTATTCCGAGATTAGAATGAAGAATAACGTCAACAAGAGATTTCGGTTATTCAATTAGGCAGAGTCAGGTGATCCATATCCCCACGGGTTCTTGCTTGCCCAGTTCCATTGATCCCGACACATCTCATCAATTCCATATTTCGCCCTACAATACAACATAGTCGAAGAGTCTTGAGATTGAAATTGGATTTGAGAGCGGTAACATGTTGAACGAACAAATTCGAGAAAATTGAAGAAATATATTAAGACGTACTTCCAATTAAGTTCCTTCTCGGCTTTTGTTGTAGATGCATAAACAATTTCTGCATCACCAGGTCGTCGTGCGGCCATGACCAGCGGGATTTTCTGAAAGAAACTTAAAAGGTGAGAAACTAGGACCAGAACAAAAGAAATGCTACCCTGCAACAAAGACAGTAAAATGGAATGGAATTCCCTTGGTTATTTATTCCTCACTTGTATGTGGTGTAATGTTCATGGTACTTGCAAAGAAAAGTTAAAACTTTAGATCATGAAGTACGAGTATCTGTATGGTGAGCTAGATGTACATCTATGAAAAATGTGGAGCCAAGAATACCTTCCCAGAGGCTTTCTCAAATGCTGACACCATTTCCAAAACAGATGTTCCCTTTCCAGTACCGAGGTTATAAACAACACAACCTGCATCAACTAACTTCTATCAGAGGCAAGAAGACAAAACCCTAATGCAAATATAAAAGATACCTAAATTTTATTTCTTTAAATTTCCTACACTGCACTTGTGCTAACAAAATGCTAACCAAATTCATGCTATTAAAATAACATCTTTTATATGCTTACCGGAAAAGATGGTAACAGTTTGAGTGGCACAATGATTGACTCTCAAATCAATACAAGGACATGATTTTTCTAGTGTTTGACAAATGCCTTATCTATTAAATTTATCTTCACTTCACTAGATGAAAATCACAGCACGAGAAAATTAGATAAAGGAAGAGTTGGAAAAAAGATAGGGGTATATTAGCAGAAGTAATTTCACTTTTTCACTGATTTCCAGATGAAAGCCAGTGTAGATGGTCACTTCTTATTCAGTTTTATGAAATGTTTTCCAAAGATTTCATGTAGTTTACTTGATTCTGTGGGTCAGTTGAACAGACAGGCCCACAGGTTGAGTTAAAGTTCCTTCTGAGAGACCACTAGCAAGAGAAGTTTGTTTTTAGCAAATTTACCTATTTTAGAGCCTTCAAAGAGCTTCTTCACCGCTGCAATATGTCCATCAGATAGATCAACAACATGAATGTAATCACGTACCTGCAAAATAGTCACACATTGTTGATAAGGATTTATGAACTGCAGAACCATTTCCTAAACAATTCTTGTTCAATTTGTTAGTGTAGATAGAAGCATTGTGCACAAACTGACGAATTGTCCACAAGAAAGCAAGCACACACGAATACACTCAGATGTCCAAATCATAGAGTGTGCAAACTTCAAGCATTGACAACTTCTACATAAGAAGAGCAATTCAACTTTAAAGCACAAGATAAAAAAGATAAGAATGACTGAAAAGTTGTACTATTAAAACTGACTTCTAACTGTCTAATTATGGGAATGCTTTGATCAAAAAACAATCTCATACTCGGCTGTATGAGTACATTTTACCTAAGCAGCATACAAGATTTTCAACCAGACGATCTGTTACAGTAATGATGCATTAGAAAGCCTGATGAAAATTTTGCTTTTTATATAGAATTACAAAACCAACATAGACAAATTAAAGAAGAACCTGACATGAATCTGTCCAATTTCAGCTTGATCCAATGCAGCATGTGAAAAGAGTAAAGTTGATATAGATATAAAATCAAAGATTCATCACAGGAAACAAGTTGCATAACTTTATCAAAAAAGAAACAAGTTGCATACATGGAATATGAATTCTACATGAGCAAAAAGTAACCTCATCACAAGTACTGATTTTTGAGTAACATTAACATCAAACATTCTACTCATAAATGCTAGAGGGAATTGGTCAAATATGAACAGAGTCAGAAGCAATACCCCAGTACCATCCTTGGTAGAATAATCGTTCCCATATACTGTAAGCACAGGTCTCCTTTCCACAGCAACCTGCTGTACGAAGGGCATGAGGTTATTAGGAATTCCACGAGGATCTTCACCAATATCTCCACTAGGATGAGCTCCAACAGGATTGAAATATCTGAGTAATATAATTTCCCAATCAGGGTCTGACTGATGGATATCACGACAGATCTCTTCAATGAAAAGCTGCATTCCACAAGATTTTACAAATTTAAAACAAAAAGAGGTATACATTAAATTTGAAATAATTTTGGAAATTTTGAAAGAGCAAACCTTAGTCCGTCCATATGGATTTAATGCACACAGTGGGGATTCTTCTGTGCAGGGTACTTCCTTTGGACATCCATAAACTGTGGCGGATGATGAGAACACAAGCTGCAAATTTTTGGAACTCGATCAAATGAGTTTCCATGGCACAGAAAGATCATAGTTCTACAAATTCTCAGGGAGATGGATCTTTGCTACAGGAGAACACATCCATTTAATTAGTGATATAGGCTTATTTTTATGCAAGTGAATTCTACTTCAACCTGATAAAAGCAAATGTACAATAATTTGAACAGTAGCTCAACCTTCAAATTAACAGGATTATTATTTGGCAATAAACAAAGAACCCAAGGAATCATCAATATCCAAAATTATTTATCCAGTCCAGTTTCACCATTAAAGAAACCTATATGGTAGCCCTATATTAGTATTAGATATACAAACTGTGCATCCTCTGGACCTACCATCCATCTCAGATCTTAAACATGTAAACCTAAAATGAAAAGGAAAAATTATAAATAGACATAATACCTTTTTGCATCCATGGGCAGCCATTACTTCCAAGAGTGCAATTGTACCAACAATGTTATTATCATAATAAAACAGTGGTTTCTGTACACTTTCACCAACTGCTTTCAAACCAGCAAAGTGGATAACAGCATCAAACCTGAAAAGCAAAATTGATCAAATAATAAAATCAAAATTTTCAGCCACAAGATATATGTCCTCAGTTAGAGGGACCTTAGTTCCATTATATATCATCAAGGGTATCTCTCAAATGCACCCTTTGATTCTTTTATATATGATTGCTATTGACCCTTCAGTTCTCTAGAACTATATTTATGCCCTTAAATTCTTCTCTGCTATTAAAACAATGCCCTCAATGGCAAATTCACAAGATTTATTATGGTTCCTGGCCAAAGGACTAAACAGGATGTAAAATGAAAACTTCCCTTCACACTAAAGTATCAAAAGTAAAAGCAAAAAACATTTGCATCCGACCATAGTTTCATTGTTGTTAATGCATATTTTGTTGTTATTAACATACATTAGCTTGATAAACGAAATACTCCTTGTATATAGCCATCAAACTTTGTCAAAGAAACCTAGACTTTTGGATTCAGAAAAGAGATATTGTCAATGCCAGCATTGAAATTTTCCCAAGGGATTTATACGGAATTCAATAATATTTACGGAGTATACCAACCACAAGTTGCATATAATGCTTGAAAACACGGTAAGAACTATAAGTTTGAGGGGAGGCAGTCAAATAATTGTTTTAAATTTCAGTTTCATTTAATCTATAATATATTTTAAAGATGAAAAGTTTCGAAAAACCTGAAAAATATGGAGATGCATTAGAGAGCAGATTAATAATTAATAATCAAAATTATCACATTCTTGCTTCTTTACATTTAAAATATTTCACCCAATCAAATGAAATACCCCGATTTATTTGTTTAAACAGCTGTTCAGTTCCCCCTGCTTGTGCTAGTTGGAATGATAATCAAACCTCAATCATGTAGTAAGCTACTCATGCCCGAACTTGCTCCAAAAGACAAGTACAACTGAGGCTATCCTTACAGAAATTATTGAAATAAACCTATGCTTGATGAAGGTGAAGTTTGGCTATAATACGGATAAATTTTCACCTTGCAGATTCTACACATGGATAACATGGCTTACCCCAGAGTCAAGACTGTTTGCCAAGCTAGTAAACTGTATATTTATGTTTATTTGATATTGGCCCTAGGCTTCCAAATAAATCCCCATTTTACATAATTCTTGTACTATTTTTTGCATTTTATGTATTTTCATACTTTTTTAATCTTTTAAAAAATATTCAGAAACTTTTCTCCATTTTGTTAGTTTTCCTGTGTTTTACAAATCTATCTGCCTTTTACAGTATTTCAGGCATTTTCAGTATTTCTGAATATTTAAATTCTATATGTTTTTATTTGATTCATTATTCTTATTAAATTAAATTAAACAAGTACCAGCGATTGAGTATTTCCCACAAGTAGATGACTGGGTACAGATAACTCAAGTTGCTAACCTGTAAAACTAAGGTAATTTCTATCCACACTACTCCTGTCCTAACTATGGATAGCTTATGTGCTATACCACAAGCAAATCTACTTTGCCTTTTTTTTGTGCGTGTGCAGAATCAAATGCTAGAATTATCTTTGTCATTGACATATAATCTATTGTGTATTTCTGAAGCCAGCTGAAGAAAGGGGACGGAAGTACTTTTGATAAGAAGACGGTATTACAAGGTAAAAGGAAGAAATTGACTATAATGCAAATGATAATTCCAATAAGCAAGAGGCTCCTGGATTTCTGAAAAAAAAAATGGAGAACACAATGAAGTTCATGTGAATAATGCTTACTTTGTTGATGCAAAAACCTTCTCCAGAGCTTCTTTATCTCGAATATCAACCTGCATGTATGAAATCCTTGTAAGCAACAGTGTGATTTCCCAAGCACTAGGTTCAAAGCACCCAAGGATGAAAGATGCCCATAACTTGAAATATGATGCAAGCCAAAGAAGCAAATTAAAATAAAAAAACAAATAATCCTCAAAAGGTTTGTCAAGAAAGAGAAAGTTTGCATCTGTACGAGTATGGGGAGATGCTGTGAAGATAAAGAAAAGAATATAAACTGAGAAATTCTTCTTTTAGGTGTAAACAGTAAAGATGGTGGGCCTTGATTCACTGTCATTGCTTGCTAACAGGTGAATTCCCAGATTTGAGCTCTTCTCACATGTGCTAAGATTACTATATCAAAGAAACTTTTTAAATATAATACCCCCAGAATATTATCAATATTTTAGTTCTTTTTCACATTCCTGGTTTTTTTTTTCTTCCAAAAAGACAAAAAAGAACAACCTGCCTTGAAACCCGAAAAAGATATAAATCTTTCAACCATTTTTCTCATCCAACCATTTCCCCATTTTTCTTATCTTTACCACTTTAACCTCTAACTCCCTTATTTATCTCCTCCCCCTTCCTAACCATCAAATTGTTGTCATTCCTATGTGGGTGGGGAACATCACCATGCCATGGATGAGAGTATCATCAACCTTAGAGTTTACTGTAGTAATTGCTCATCATGGATAGGGTCATTCCAGTAATTTACAATCAATCAATATAAAATGCTTAAAAAGTGAACATCCTCGTGAAAATTCTCTTTTTTTCCAAAGAAAAGTGAGATGGACGGAGTTTTCTTGCAACAAAAACAAAAGACGAACTTTTTTCTCCCTCTATTCTACATCAAGAGATTCACACAATCAAAATCTCAACATATATGAAATCTCTGCTTTCAATCATTTTATAGGACAAACAAAACACGGCCATTCAAAGCCATCAGATTCAACAAACACCACACTCTCCAAAACATCGATTTTACAAAGAAATTCGCATCTAAAACAGTGAGTTACGATCACCAACGGATCAAACTCATCAGACTTTCACATCTGAAAAGTGAAAACGCTCAAATGATGAAAACAACATCATAGATCCAAACAACAACAACAACAACAACAACAAATAAAAGAAAAAAGGAAAAAAAAAATCGAAAACCTTATGGAACGTGAGGTTCTTCCCGAAATCGCCAGCCAGCTCGGCGACGCGCTTGATGGCGAGGTCGGAGGAGTTATCAAGATTGTCGATGACAACGGCGCTGAAGCCGCCGAGTAGGAGCTGGAGGACGGTGTGGCTGCCGATGTAGCCGGCGCCGCCGGTGACGAGGATGGTGGCGGAGGAGGAGGCCATGGATGGGGAATGGAATGTTGTTGGGATTAATAGAAAGAATATATAAATATATATATATATAGTGGGGTCGAGAGAAAAAGGAATAGAGCGCAAGTCCAACAAGGCAACAACTCTCTTCCTCTTTATATGGGTTAGGTGTCAATCACAGCGGCGTACCAGCTCAGTCAAAGTGCACCTATATAATGATTTAATTCTATTATTTTGTATTTATGAGAATTCCTCTTGGGCCCCACTATTTTATTTTATTTTATTTTATTTATAAGTTTCATGGTTTAAATAAATTTAGGAGACAGAATGAATTTGTTATTAAAATTTAAAAATAAATAAATTTATCAAAATTATTAAATAATAAAAATATTTTTTTTATTTGCATGAAATTACTTGTTCTTTTTATATAGTTAGAGAACATATGGGTTTAGATATACAACTTATTGAATCTACAGAAATACAAGTAGAGTGCATCAACCACTTATTTATTCTCTGCTTGTATTCTTAAAAAGTATGGTACCACTTGCAACCTTTTATAGGTTGGGAGTATGTCTTAATCGACACATTACTTATGAGATTCAAATAAATAAAAAGATAAATTGGGACCGGTTGTAATAGTCATTGTGTAAAACCTCTGATTTGAGAAGAATCAAAGATGTCAAAATTGATTTAAGACATCAAATTACTTGTGCTCTTTTAATTTAATACAACAAACATGATCAAACAGGTCAAGTTAATGCGATGAAGTTTCTTTTTAAACAGAGTCTAGTCTTCATTAAGGAGAATCCACCACAACCTCCAAGCGAGAATGCTTCTCAGGTCGGCGAGAGAGAGTAGCACATCGAGGCATGTTCGGGCCACGCACAATGTCTTGCATCTAGATAATATATTCCTATTGTAACATACTACTTTATTTACATATTATTCTTTTTTCTCTAGAATTGGTTATTTAAAGCAAAGAAAATGTTTCAAGGTTTACGTGCAAGGCTTGGAACAAGCTCCCTTCATAAAATTTCCAAGTTATACTTTTAACAATTTGTAACAACGCCATGGACAACTCATAAATTTGATAATTCATAAAAAAAAAAAAAACTTAGTGAAAATTCACAACATTAATCATAGTTAACGAATAAAACAATTGTGCTCAATCAAGAGATACTAAAGAAATAATGGGAATAATATAAATTGGGATGCCAAAATGAGTTCTCTGCTTGGTCTTAGAACAAACAGAATGTTCGATCCTTTTTGTATTGTTTATTGTTTATTATTTATTATTTATACTAATAATATTTGTTGAATGATGGGGCCCACTAAACATTAAACAAAAAATTGTGGTACTTTCGGTAGATAACAACAACATATCACGGAAGAAGCGTGGCAATGTGGCATTGGCACCTCCCCACCCATATTAAATAAATAACAAGAACATTAATTAAATTAATTAAACTTAAAGAAAAAATATATATTAAGTGGTTTGCACATGCAATCACACAGAAAGACAATAGAATCTTAGAATCTAAGTTTTATAAAGTTTCAATACACATCTTCATGGCATTGTATGAGAATCCTTGTTTAATTAGTTTGTTGAAAGTAAGAGTTCTAACAATATATTAAATTGTTGCTAAGTTGTTGTCCTCTAGTTTTACATAATTAAGGTTATATATATATATATTACAAAAGTGTTTCTAAAATTTTCAAATTACATTATATATATGTAGGGTTTTTTTATTTTTTATTTTCTAATCGAGGTGAAACTATATAGTTCTTTCGAAGTTGAATCATTTAAAATGTTCAAAATATAAAGCATGACTCAAGCATTATAATTTTTGCTTTCACATGACTAATTAATAATTTTAAATTTGATTTGTGATATAAAATAGTTAAATTGTAGGGAAAAAAATTTTAAAAATTATTTTAGAGAAACAAAGAGACCAAATTATCAGTATATATAGGTTTTATTTATTTATTTATGCAATACTTTCATAAAATGAAAAATAATATAGATGTAAATTATATAATCAAACAAAATGTTCTTATTTTGGCTATGGGCTGAATTCATGTGGATATGGGGTTCATGATCCAACCCAACACTAATAACTCAATATAGCCCTGCTCATGAGCATTGCAAGGAACATAGTGGTGGAGGATTCTTAAAGAAGATGTGGGAAAAAGCCTGAAAATACTTAGGGAAGTCTACTCAAGACAAGGCCTAGTAGATGCCCACAAACCGACCCAGAGCGTGTTTCCCCATTTAGGAGAGGAATATGCCATGAGGGACCGCCAACTCTAACAAATATTCTAGTTAAACTAGGGTTAGGAGACACAACAAATCTCTCGATGGATAATTGGTGGGAAGAAAATGCGCCATGTAACTCCCATTCAGGGCTACATGCACTTTCTATTAAGAAGTGGTTAATTAAGCACCAAGAGGCCAGATTCAGGCTCCAAAGAGGCAAACAACTGCTCAAACCAAACTAGGGCCTCTAATGGAATACAAATCAAACAGTCTATCAGCCCTGGTACAAGCACTCTTGGTGTCTTGTACGAACCCCAGGCACATGACTCAAGAGAATGGAAGCTAACCCCCACTAGGCTCTTTACAGTTAAATCCTTATATATCTTCATAATTGATGGGGGAGCTCGAAGCAACCTACGGGAGAGTACAAAATGCTACTTATGTGACGTCCTTGAAGACGAATTGGTCCACAATGTGCACATTTCATGTCCTTTTACAACAAATATTTGGGGACACTTCTGTCGCATGCATGTTCGGGATCCAGACGGGGGTCGACGACCTACAATCCATATGAAGCACCAAGGTCCCTCGTCTAGGATGGACAAAACCCTGTGAGGGGCATGAGATCTCACAACTATATGGTGTTTGCTTAAACTCATAGAGACCTCAGGGCCCATTAACTTAGCTAGGGAATTTGTACCACTTTTAATGGTGCATCTATTTATTTTCCTTGACTGAGGTGTTTCTAGACTATATTTATTGGAGTTTATATATGTTTAAGATGTGTTAATGGGGGTGGTAATCCCAGGGAAATGTTGTATCATGCTCCTTTTATTGGAGTTCATATATGAAAAGAGGTTTTTTTTTATTACATTTAATTACATTATTTGAATTTAGTTTATATATTTTTATGTTTCAATTTTGATTAGTGAAACCAATCAGGCCTAAAAATCTTCTTTACAATAAGGAGGAGATACACCAGATAGCTTCATACCGATTAACATATAAATAACCTTTCAAACACTTACTAATTTACTACTACTACTACTCCTCTCTAAAATAACTGTTAAAATGAAACAAATAAAAGAAAACATACAAAAAAAAAAAAGAAAAGAAAGAAAGAGAGAAATTAAGGTCTATGAAGATCTCAAGGAAAGCAAAGAATGCTTGTGAGCAGCATAAGGAGAGGAGGAGTCAATCCTCGTCTTTCTCTTTTGCAGGAAGCGCTGGAGTGATCTCTTCATGGAGAGCTCCGGGTTGTGGAGCTGCTGCTGCGGCGCCACTGCATGGGGAGACACAGGTGGAGACCGAGAATTAGAAGAACATGGCTCCATTTGCTGCTCCTGTTTCTCTTGATCCATTGTCACTCCTGATGATCCTTTTGCCATGCATATTATCGCTTTTGCCTGTTCATTCATAAATCATAATATATATATATATTAATAATCATCACCCATATTCAAACAAATGAAAAAAAAAATACAAAAAGTATGTACATGTGTTTGAGAAAGAGAAAGTACCTGGAGATCAGTGACATCGGAAACACAAACTTGGCCACCATAGAAGATGGTGATCTGCTGAAGATCCAGGTTTCTCCTGATCCCTTTAATGCATGCGCCGGAGCTGCTCGGCTCCGATGAGACGCAAGAGACGCCACTGCCGAGACAAAGGTCCAGATCCGGAAGATCCCCGCCGTTCATCTTGCTGTTGTTGTTGTTGTTCTTCTTCTTCTGCTATTGCTACTACTTTCTGAATGAATGATAGAGGATGAGAGGATGAGGATGAAGAGAATAAGAAGAAGAGTTGGTTTTATTTATACACGCGGTTGTTTAATTAGGAAGAGTGGAAGCAGATGGAACGAAATGCACGCTGGGCACGCTTTTCACATGCGCCGAAAATCCTGCGCTTCAAAGTCGGCAATCAGTTGCCCTTTTCAACTTCATTGATTTCCTTTTTTCCTTTTTTTGCAATTATCCCCTTCGAATTATAGTTATTTGAATTTAAAATAAAACCTTGTAATTATTTATTCTAGTTTTGGGAAAAAGATGGTGGGGTTGGGTGGGGTTTGGTGAGAAGATAGATACATCATAGCATACAATACTGTTCATTGATTCTCATTGCCTTTTTCTAATTTGAGTGTGTGTGGATTTCATTGATACACAATATGAATTCAAATTCAATTAAATTTTAATCTGAAATTCAAATCAATGAATTTGTTTGTAAAAATGGTTTGATGAATTTTATTAAAATAATTATTGTTTCAATAAATTAAAACTCTCAATAAAAAAGAAAGTTAGATAAGTCAGATATCCAGCCAATTAAAAGGGTTGATGTATTATGAATTATGAATTTAATAATGATGAAGTAGTCTAGCTGGATCTTTTCAATTTGCTACAAGACTGAAAAGCTTAATGTTTAAATTGCTCACATTTTTTATGAGGAGAAATGTCACTTGTCAAGGGAGCTGGTCTGGTTTCATTAAAGTGGAAAACATGCTCCACCACAAGACTTCTGTTGGTCCATTTTTTTAAAATTTTCAAAGTGTTACTCTTTTATATATATGTATACATATGCTCTTAAAATCAATTGAACTGTTCAAATGTCTTTTTATATACATGTTTGTTCATAGTCAAAACATCAATATTGTGACCAATATTTCAATTGGCTAAGGAACTTAATCTCCAATTACGTAAAAATCTGTCAGGTTAGAAACCTTTCTTTTGTTGGAACCTCTCTTTTTTCTATTTTTTTTTTCTCTGTCTCAATTTTAATTTGACCGGCAAAGAGGTTCCCCTAAGCGCGAGCATTAGAATTTTTTTTTTCTCCCATAGTTATCTCCTTTTTTGAAATAAGGTTAGATACGTAAAGGATGCATTAGGCCAACGGGAACCGAAAAGAGAAACAACGACTAACCTCTCCTTCAAAAATATTAAATAATTTTTACCATCTTTAACCCATCTATCTCGTTGATCAAGATCATATCCCAAAAAATGGTGGATATTTCTCCTAACTTGTTATCAGAACCAAGCCTTTCAACAGTTGTATAAATGAAAGTCTTTATATCTCTAAAATAATATAATTTTTAATTTTTTAAAATATTGTTCCTATATATTAATTTAAAATGTTAAATACAATATAAAAAATAGAGAAAATTGCCTCTATAGCCCTCAAAACTATTTTAATTGTGTGTATACATATGAAAAAACCATATATATATATATATATATATATATATATATATATATATATATATATATATACATATATTGACTAAGGCCATAAAAATTCCCACTTACGGAACAATCAAGGACGTGGCCATAGGCTCCGAGGAATAAACTCACTCGATCTCCCACTTCTGGTAGGCGTCTGAGTATAAAGCTACTTCGGAACTCTACTGCTCGCTTCACCCCATTTATGGGGCAGAGGATTTGATCCCGAGACCTTGCCCAAGAGAATGCCCCAACGCACGGGACCCGAGTGATATACTGCTAGGCTACTGGCCCTTTGGTACCATAATTATATTTTGATTGTGTATATATCCTCGTCCTTAAAATCTATGAATAGTTATATATGCAATATCGACATTTTCCAGAGTTATACTTGGAAAAAAAAAACCTTAAAAAATTACATATAATATAAAATATGGGAATTTTTTTAAAAAAAATCATGTAGTTTCACATATTTGCAAAATAGGGATATTTTTTTTCGTTAAAAACCTTGTGGTTTCTCCAACTAACAATAAAAGAGAAAAACCGTTAAAAATCATTAATGACGTTAACTCATGTTTACTTGGCAATGGCATTTTCATCAAATCATACAAAGTAGATGCCGACGTGGCATAAAGGAATATTTTTTTTATATGTTTTGCCACATCAAACAGGCTTCTTTCTTATGTGATTTGATGAGAATGTCTCTGCCAACTAAGCAGGAGTTAACACCATTAACACTTTTTTCATTTTTTTTATTAGATGGAGAAATCACAAGGTTTTTAACCAAAAACAATTATGTCCCTATTTAATAAATTTGTGAAACCATAAATATAAATATAAATATATATTTGAAATTTCCCCTATAAAATATAAATGAATCATCATCATTATTATTATTTACAAAAATGGTACTAAAGAAATAATCACGATCACGTACTAAACAATCAACCCACAACTTTCTACATAGAAATAAATACAAACGTGCTCAAAATGTGACTCTCATTTGCGTTGTTTTTTCAAAACTCACATGCTTTGATTTGGAGTCTAGTCTATCTATCTATGGAACTATTCCATTACTAAAACGTGAATTATGAATATGAACAATAAAAATACACAATTAATTGTTTTTTCCCTTGAACTTCTTCCATTCATTAATTAAATTGTTTATTAATTTCTTTGACATTTTGTGATGAGTGCTTCACATGTCTCACTTTATTTCTTTTCCTTATTTAGCATTATGTTTGCATAAATTAAAAAAATAATAATTAACTAACTTGTTTTCTCTTAGAATATAGATATATAAAAAAAACAATCAATAAAAAATAGGAACATTTTCTTCCAAAAATATAAAATAAATAGCATAACTTTATTCCTAATCTCAATCGATACCTATCTCTTAACCGAACACTACTTGAGATCTTGTTTGGCTTCAAAGGATTTTATTATTATTATTATTGTTTGGTAACCTAATCCCATATAAATAAAAATATTAATATAAACAAATAATGGCTTCTCTATATTATGTCGGTAAAAATATTAAATATCTCACATGAATATCATTTCATCAGCCAAACTTTTTATTAAAAAGAAAAAAAGAAAATGACAATTCATTCATTTTCATTATCTCCCACTTGTTGACAACTACTACCACTTGGTAATTGAAAAGACTAGGATAGCAAAACATTCATTAATTTATTTTTTTCATTTTCCATGCCACATTGAATGGAAAATACAATAAATAAGATTGCTTTAATTTCCCCTTTGTTGTCATCTTTTCTGATGTTTCATTTAATCCGAAATAATGCTCAAGGATTCCTTTGTCCTTGTTCTTCTTGTATTACTAAGACTTCTCCGATGTTTAAAAAAAAATGAATAAATGGCTAATACATTATCAAAAATTTTAAAATATTATCTTATAATTAAAATAAAAAATAAAAAACAAAATAAAATTACTCGTAAGTGTGCGTCTCAGAAAGGATCAAATCATTTGGGTTTATTATAAACGTAATGCTGAGTGATGACTTTGTTATATACAAACAAATAAAAAAAAAATAGCGTGCATGTCTTTATTATCCTAAGGTTTCACTCGGGTACATTTTTTTTACCGCACGTGATTATCAATCCCGCACGTAGAAGACTCACATGCATGCATGGTCTGCTCCACTGGGTGACCCATGTCCTCCACGCTCACCTCCCTGCTTATATCTTAAAACCTATATCATAAATACAACTAATCAAGTAATAAAAAACCTAAATATGTTATCCATTCTTGCCATTTGCCATCTTCCTGTATTAGATCTGACAGGAGGATGTTGTCTATCTACGCTTCCTCTTTTCGGAGCTGCGCTCTGATTGGGAAATGGGCGCCCTCTTGCCGCCGATCAGCCCTTCTCTCCAATCGTAGGGTACTCGCCGTTCATCCCCCTTCCGATGGTTCTGCTCCGGTATGTGAAACCGCAACCACCCTCACCCTCATCTTTGTTTCTCTTGATCTGATTTTTAGTCTCTTGTTTTGATAGCTCGATTACGATCCTTCAGGCCAGCTGCTTGGCCTCGATGTGGCCCCAACCCTAAGGTTTGTCTGTGCCAAGCCTTCATCTCTGAATTACTACATGCCAGGAATCGTCTGCATATGTACCTTGTTTATCTAGGGATGTCAGCCAAGAATGGCCGACGAAGCTCAGGTCCTGGTTCGGTCCCAATGGACAATACATCAGGGAGTTGCCTTGTCCCAGTTGCCGGGGCAGGGGTTACACGCCATGCGCCGAGTGTGGGATTGAACCATCCCGAATGAATTGCTCACAGTGCAATGGGAAGGTATTGTGTTCGGAATTGTGTGAATAATTGCTCTTTTTTAGTGCTTTCCAGTTAGAACTAGAAGCAGCTAGTTTGTGTGAATAATTGTTGTTGATAGCTCTCTTCTAATCCATTGCTATAGTATGCTAATGTGCTTTTCAATCTCTGAAAACTCTTTGGGTTATATAATAGGATGGTTGTGGCAAGTTAAATGCTAAAATTGAGCTAGAATGTTATCTGATACATAAATTTGGACAAAATTTGGATATTCTGAATATTACTTGTACATATCAATTTAAGCCAGTAATCAAATTGTTCATAAATAGAGATACTAGATACTAGTCTCACTCTGCTTTGTTTTTGGACATTACCTGATTATGGGCGTCCTAATAATTTCTTCTACCGATTGGTTAAGGATTAGGAGATCAATGCTATATGAAAATACGAATTTTGATCATTTCTCTAATCAAGTTCATTAGCAAAGTATCTCCCTTGGGCTTGGGATACCTATGCTCATCTCTAGGATGTTTGATGTTTGTCATTGATAACTTGCTTGCCATTGCTCTTCTTTGACTTGTACATGCATCCTTCAAGGTTGCTATTTTATTATCATTACTAATTGATTTTGGCGAATGCGATCTTTTGTATGCGGATTATTTCATAATCATGATCTTAGCAAAGTCAGTTAGACAGATGGAAATTACACACCACACTTCCCCCTTTTCATGTTCATAGGGTATTCAAACCTGTAAGCAATGCTTGGGAGATTGTGTGATATGGGAGGAATCAATTGATGAGCTACCATGGGAGAATGCTAGATCTAGGTTGGTATCTTATCTGATCTTACTTAATACCTTTTGTTTTTGGTAGGGATGGTATCTTTTTGCATTTTTATGTTGTTTTGCATTATTTAAGGGCACTGATGTTGCGAATTTTGTGACTGGTGTGTAGGCTTGCAAGGCAAATTAAACTTTGACCTCGATATAAACATAACGCCAAGGGAACATAAAGCTCCGTGCTATATGAGACTGACTAATGATGTTCTAGATGGCTTCAAAATGGATATTGAACTTTGTAATCACTTTTTGAGTAACTCATAAATATTGCCCAAAAAGCATACATACTCCAAGATGATGCTTTAATTGATTGATTTAGTTAAAACTTGAGAAGAATAAACCATAAACATAAGAAAGGTGAGAAAGCAATAACATTTAATTACATCATAACTAAATAAGTTCAAAGAGGGGCATGTAAGTATTGATAGAATGGAGTTCATAAACATTAAGTGGCTATGTGCAATATTGTTATTATTATTATTATTATTATTTTCACTTCTTATGTGATTAATCAGCTGCATGCATTACCCTCTCATTTTTCTTTCAAGTTACGCACATTGTATAACTAAGCCCATTTGGCACTTTAGTGCAATTGGATTTATTCCAAATTTTGGTAATACCACCCCTTTGTGGGGTCTTGCATTGGGGTAGGGGAGCCCTCCTTGTCTAGTCAATGATAACAATAAAATAAAGCTCTAATTTAATAGCTAAACCATTCGTTCCCTTGGTGAGCTGTTCTGGTTTTAATTAGTTAATCAACTAACTTGGGGTACGCATGCATCCACATTTTAAGATATGGTCTTTCTCATGTTATCTCTGCTTTCATTGTTTCCTGCAGCTCTCCCCTTAAGGTGAAGGAAGATGAAGAAGTTGACAAGCTAGAACTTAAAGTCAATAAGTCAAGAAAATCAAAGCGTAAATATCAGTCACCATCACCAGAAGTCAGTCTAAAAATCAGCAGATCCTTGAGAGTCAGTTCCCAACTAAGTCTCATGCTTTTGATTTTTGGTCTTCAACTATAGTTTTATTCTTATAATCTTAAAGAACTTTATATCAGATGTTATATACTTATATATCACTCAAATTTATCTAGTTTTTCTTACATTGCCAACGCTAATGCTTTGGTAAGATTTGTGAATTTCGTGTATCTTATATCATCATGTTAACAAATTTCTAATGTGTATTGCCTAATAGTTGAATGGTTGCAGAGCCTGAATGAAAAAACAGGGTTGTTTACTAGGAGAATGAAGATTATTCACCGTGACCCCATGCTGCATGCGCAAAGGGTTGCTGCAATCAAGGTCATGCTCATGAATCTCAGTAGCCAATTTTTTGAGTCTTCTACTCATTTTACAGATGATATATGGCTAGCTATAAGTTGTGAATGTAGGTCTTATTCCTGATTTTTTTATAGTTTTTATTTATTCAATCTCAGAAAACTAAAGGGACAACTGCAGCAAGGAAGCAGGCTTCTGAAACCATGAAAGCTTTTTTCCGAAATCCAGAGAACCGGCGGAAGAGAAGCATGGCAATGCAAGGTTGTCTATGTACCTATGCTAAAATGGAATATGATATTTTCATTTGAACTTTGCACAACACATCATGCTAGACAAATGCACCAATCGGTCATTGGTTTTATTATTACTTTTTCCATTCCTGATCACGCAAACCTTTTGCATGCAGGAGTTAAATTCTATTGCAGCCATTGCAGACAGGAAGGGCATAGAAGACACTACTGTCCAACATTGAGGAAAACTTCAGGTGACATTAAGTTCAAATGTAGTCTATGCGGAGAGAGGGGGCATAATTGTAGAACATGTGGAAGATCAAAGTCAAGCAGAGATGTAAATGATCTAAGAAAGAAGACTTTCTTTCGGGAATGCAAAGCCTGCGGTGAAGTTGGCCACGATTGGAGAAATTGCCCCAGGCGGCCCCTCAAAGAAGAATTTACATTAAACCCTCTGAAAAGATCCATGTTATCTGATAATGATGATGATAATAAAAGAACCTATTCATGTAGATTGTGCCTGGAGAAGGGCCATAACATTAGGACTTGTCCAAAGAAAGCTGCTTAAAAAACAGTGTTGGTAGGACAGTTCTTGTGAAGGAAATGCAAGTTCCAAAACTGTGTTTTTGAGTTTTATTATTATTTTTTAAAACCCTAAATGGGAATATGTCCTGCCAGTCCAGCTATGAAATTCATGATAATAATTGTAAAAGTTTAGAAAACTCAATAGCCGAAAAATCCTGAATTGGTGTTTATCCATGTCTTTGTGGACAAGTTATATCAGTATCAACTTAACATATTTAAAAAATATAATCAGAATTATATCTCTTTGACAATTCAGCTAGAAATTAAGGATAATGTTGTATGCACAAATTTTTTTTTTTTTTTAATACAGATCTAATTAATGCTCCTGGGAGCCTGTCTTCTGCTAGAATAAGCAACTTGTCCAAAGAGGCACTCTTTGTACCAACAATCAAGTAGTCTATTGGTATCTCGGTCCCTGCAAAAATTTCAACACTAAGAGGTCTCAAATTCGATTTATGGGTGAGGATATATTTCTGGAAATGTGAGCAGTGATTGTGACAGCTTTTTAGCAGTTTATCACTCTTATTACCAAAAAGAAAGAGGCACTCTTTACTTGCTTTCAGGTTGTGTGCCATTAGTAACTTCAGTCTTTTAAGGCAACATTTGACAATCCGTTGTATCTCCAATCAGTAACTGATCAATCGTCCTCAACTTCAGCTACAACGCCAATTACCAAATTAAGCTTCCGTCAATGCATTGAAAGCTGAGAACACATTGCAGACCGAGGTGTAGGATTATTTGGTGTTCAAAACACGCAGCGGAAGGCGAAATAATCCAATAAAAGATCTATTTGCATTTAAAATTTATTTAACTTGTTAAAGATCGGATCTAGAACATACCTTGGAAACGAATTCCTTTTTCTCTTTAAACCTCTTCGATAATGAGAAGACTCTATGCGTATCCACACCGAGACCAACCTTTGCTATCAACCCTTTGACAAATGGAATCCACGGACAATTTGAACAATATGTTGTGACTCTCACTTTCCTTGAAGGATTGTATCTCTTCTTGTTCTTTAACCCATATGCAAGCCCACATATATATAGGTATTTGCATGAGGCTTTTGGGCTTCCCAAAACCTTTTGGTTTTCCAAAAACTAAAACCATCAAGCATGCATGACTTTTGGCTTTCCCAAAACCATTAATTATTTATATGTGGCTTTTGGTTTTTCAAACCATCAAGTGCATGTGGCTTTTGGTTTTCCCAAAACTCTTTGGTCTTCCAAAGACCTTTTGGTTTTCCCAAAACCAACACATGCAATCATTATTCATTTTGTCCTTTAATATTAACTATATTCTCTATGCTAGTAAAGAATATAATAATATTCTATTTGGACTAATTTATTTTATTTATTTGATAAATTAAATAATCTAATTTAATCATCAAATAATAAAACAATTAATCCTTTAGCAAAGATTAGAGCACTCGTTAGTGTGTGACCCCATAGGTTCAATACTAAGCCGGTAGTAAATTAGTCATACTACTTTACTAATCAAGGTTGGCGTCTAGCAACTGTAAAATCCGGGGTTTTTTTTTAATAAATTTTTCTTTAATTGTGCAAGAAGTTCCTTTTAATTTGAATAAATCGAGGTTGGTGAAATAAATTGTTTATTTAAATTGTAAGGGTTGTAATTGGTATTAGAATGGCTACCCAGGGTACCTTGGTAAATTAAAAAAAAAAAAATTCATTGACGAAAACTAAATAGGGATGAATGAAATTGGGGGAATTTCATGTTAATTGATTAGTGATTAGATTAAATCAATTAAAAGGAAAGGGGAGGAATTGATTTAATTGAAGAGTAGATGATTGGTTGATTAAAATTCCTAGTTTGGAATAATTAAGGCTGTCAAGGATTTATTCGTAATAAGAAAAAATTTCGAGGACCTGAGAGAAATTGTATTCTCTCACAGTCCAAGGACTTGTATGTAAACTTGAAAAGATCCAGGGACTAAAAGACAGTTCTCTAGATAGCCATGCAAGAGAATAAATGAATGGTGAAGATTTAATCATCAAAGAAAGGGATTTAAGTTCTAGGCACTGAGATGCAATCTCCACCCTTAAAGTTGATGCAGCGATCCTAGCCACCGATCAGAGAACCAATCTCGAGGCGAGCCATCTTCTTCTCCATCACCCGCGCCAACTCGCGATTTCCCTGCCAAAGATGGATGCATGGGATTGAGGCCGGAGAAGGAAAGGGACGATGGCAATCAGCATGGAATCCCCTCGCCAGTGAGGACGGACTCCGCGTAGGGCTCCCTCGTGGCCTATAAGAAGGGTCGTGGCTGAACACTCAAGCACACACCCAACTCCTCTCCACTGTGAAAAGAGAAAGAACAGTGAGGAGGAGGAGCTCTGCACTCCGGCGAGGACCAAAGGGAGGAGGCGCAGGGAAACATGAGGAAGAAGGAGACGGTGGATGGAGCTTCGGGAGCCGGCAACGAGGCTAGGTAAACCCTCTCCCTTCTTTGTTTTTTTCAGCCTGCATGCATGCATACGCGAGCGGTAGAGAGTGGAGCCTGAGGAGTCCTTATGCCATTAATCGACGGCGAACGGACTGAAGGGGAACGGCCGGCACGAACGGGAGCCAGCTCCGGCGAGGGAAGGGGTCGCGAGCTTGCAGCACCTTCTCAGGCGACAGGGAGGTCGTGGCTCTCGGACGGTGGGAACTCCGACGGCGGGGAGAAGCTCTCGATGGTGGGAGGCCGGCGGCGAGGAATTCCGATCAGGCTCAGGGGAAGCCGGGAGGCAGAAACGGCCGGGGAGCGCTGCTTCTCTCTCAGCTCGGGAGGCTGTCGCGAGAAAGAAGAGAGAGAGGGAGGGAGAGAGTCATTTAAATGGGATATAATAATTTAGTTAATTGTTAATACTAAATTAGTTATGTCATCTAATAACTAATTGGTTTGTTAATTAATTATAAATAATTGAATATTTGGAGGGCTAGATTTAATGAGTTAACAAGATGGAAAATAATCTTTGGATTATAGCTAAGTTGTTAATTGAATTAATTGCTATAATGTTTGGATTCATTAAGATGATTAAGGATAATTAAAATAATTAAGTGCGATCATGCAATTAAAATTAAGTGGATAAGGTTTGGGTTTAAAAATCTAGTTAATAGATTTTGGTTAAATAAACCAATTGATAAGATTTAGAATCTTAAATGAATTAGTTGATAAATTTTAATTATCGGATTTTGATTAAATAAATCAACTGATAAAGTTGATTAATAGATTTTGGTTAAATAATTATTTCATAAAGTTTGGATTTAATTATTTAAATTGACTAGGGGTAGTCATTTAAAAAGAGTTAAATGATGTGACATAGTTGGGTCGAGTCCGGTGGGTGGGCTTGATCGAATGGGCTAAATTGATGATTAACTGGGCGATTAATTTGTGGGCTTGGTGAATTAATCAATTCAACTAGTGAATTGAATTGGGTTAGAGCATGTTGCATACCTAGTTAGGACTATGCACAGACAATGTAATTGATGTAATAACTACTGTCAGGTTGACGTAGATGCAAAGGGAGTTGGTGCCTTGGGATACTAGACTTCGAGATTTCTGTAAGTGCACCTGCCTAGTACCCACCTAGTTTTGGGATTTCTTGATTTTATGCTTTTATTGTTTGTTGATCTCGATATTGTGGATTCTCTTTGAGCTATTTATTTCATTGATTATTGGCTTTGATATCGCTATGTTTTGGATTGCATACACGTGTTCAAGATTCTTTCTTTATTGAGTTCCATGATAGTGTATGCAAATTGGTGTGTAAGCTTTTGTTGGACATGCGTGTGTACGCTGATCATGCCTTCCTGTTGATCGGCACGTGGCCGTGGAAACACGTGAGCCTGTGCTCCGTCCGGGTCGGTGTGTCAGCGTTTCTTGAGTTGAAGATTCTCCCGCTCAGTGCAGATTGTGATAAGTTGTGGGCGGACACTCTGGACGCCACCCGTCAGTGGGACGATACGCTGGCCATGTACGTACATGTGGGAGCTCCACCAGACTTAAGGGTTTGGTTTATAAGATATAAGATCGGCTTAGGTCGATGGCTGCCAGGGAGATGACAAGTTTGATTTGACTTCGTGCTTTAAGCCTGTGCTTGGTGATAGTGATCTCCTTATGTTTGAGCTTGGTCTCTTCCTATTATGTTACTGTGTGTGTGGATCACTATTTTATGAATGTGCTCATGACCTCTTTGCATTCCTTGCGGGAGTACTTACTGAGCTTTCCTTTCGAAAGCTCATCCCACTTGTCTTCTTCTCTTTTCAGGTTTTAAAGTTTAGGTGATTACAAGCAAGAGCTGCGCGTAGAGGTTCGAGGACTTCGGCCTTCTTTACATGAGACCTTATATATTTTGTAGGACCCTTGTAGAGCCAATATTTGTTTTACTAAGAGTAAAGTTCCGCTGTAAAATGACTCTGAAATAATAATTTGTTGGACATTTTGGTTATCTGCTCATGTATCATTTAGGCCTTGTATTCGAGTGGGGCCCGTCTCCACTCGGGTACGGCCGGTCTGTGAACGTGCCCGAGGTCCCGGGATCCGGGTCAGGGCGTTACAACAACACTCCTTAATAACCGGATAGCATGAAGTATATAATTACTCTCAAGAACCTGTAGAAGAATAATGTAATATTTTCCTTCTGTCAATAAAGCTCCGGGTCAACCCTAGGATATGGTTGGACTGTCAAATCCCAATAGGTTACCAACTATGTTTCATGTCAATTATAACCGACCAACAAATGACTTAAGAAACTCTTTTTCGTTTGCCCTGGCCAAGGTCTTAATTTAGTCGTTATAAATAATGACAACATAGAGCTCAAACTCATTACCAAGAGTAAACAGATTCCATCTTGATCAATCATTAATTCTACAAGTATTTAATCATACCCAATATCCTTTCAACTATCGTCCTAGGGCAATAGGTGTCCAGAATCAAAGTATGATAAATAGCTTGTTAATTACTATGATGATCTCAGGTCAAAGGAACTATTATATCTCATTCTTCAAGAGAATATCCTATTGACAGTTTATGGTAATATTAACCATTAGGAATTCTCAATTGAGTCAGTTCAATGATCATATCTCCATATGCATCATCTATATATGTGATTTAGTTAATGAGATCAACTAATCTTTATCTTATAGAGACTATTACACATATATTGATCTAACCGGATCACTAATGTCCTAAGCTTAATGATCCTGTGATCAAGAATAATTTAGATTAAATTGTTTAAGACTTGTCTCTCATTATTATGATCTCTATCATAATAACAAGTCTCTAAATTTAATCAAGGACTTCATCATATTAAGCACTTAATATGATGACAAAAGAAAGACAATGCCATATGTTAATCAAACTATATTGTTTGAAATATGTTCAATTACACAAGAGATTGGGTCTAGGGCATATCATCTATATCCCTAACACGAGGCCCCTATCAAGATGATGCTAACCAAAGTTTTCTTTTTCATATATTTTTTTCTGGTATTGAGAGCCTAGTCCAGCTATCTATTACAAAGAAGTCGATGTTTAGTCCTCCCTTCTAGCCTTCTTTGCAAGTATGTCAGCCTCTGAGTTGTATTCTCTTGTAATGTGGTTCATCTCCCGTCTAGAGAATCCTTGGAGAGTATCTTGAATTCCCTTTGTTAACTCTGTGTTCCAATTGTCATCCTCTTTTCTTTGTTTTTTTGGTCGAAATGAGCTACAGAGTAGCTATGGATTAAAAAAGAAACTAAGGATTACATCGTCATTCATAACCAGACGAACCAAGCATTCAACACTCACAAAAGAGACAAACAGTTAACTAAAACATAGCTAATAATGAACAGAGGATGAGAGCAATCAAGGGCCCTTCCCTCCGATCCGCTTCTTTACTTTCTTCTTCTGGACAGCTCCCAAGATCTGAAACCCTTTGCGAGCTCGGGACTCCTTTCGTACGCATTTCTGAAGCTCCCAGAGAGGACGTTCATCATCCGATCCCTCCATCTCCGAGTCATCCTCCTAGTACTCTGGATCATGTCGGAGGCCAGAGGAGGCTCTATTAGCTTGGAGAGCTTGATCAATTTGTGCCACAAGCATCCGATGATCATCATTAGGGCTCACATCCCTCTGATCCAGCGAGGACATCAGCAGCAAGGGGGAGGAGACAGCCTTTCGCTTCCCTTTGGCACTCCCGTCCGCGTCTTGATCTGCAGAGCCACCCGTCCGATCGTCGAAAGGACACGTTTCAGAGTTCAAAACAGCATGGCGTGAAGAAGAGGGAGCGCCAGAGTGATAAGACCCGCCTCGATCCAGACAACCGCCTCGGCCACCTGTCTCCACCTCAGCCACAACATCGAAGCGTGATGATGAAGGATCGCAGCGGATATCTGAATGGAATGACCCACCACGACCCTGACGTCCGCCTCGACCCCTCATCTCTCGGTGGTCACTTCCCACGTGGTGACGCGTCACCATCTCACGATCAACAATCCCCACGTGACGAGCATCCCACTTCGTAGCCAACTGGCCTCCACTGGTGTTCGCAGGCGTCGTGTGCGGCACACGTGCTGCCGAATCCCCAGCGCCTCCGCGACCACGGTCTCGACCACGCCGTCGGGGGGGGGGGTTAATCCATCCGAAGCCAGGATCCTCATCCTTCACCATCTCCACAAGAGGAACATGCATGTCATGCTCTTCACACCGAACAGTCCGAGTCAACAAAGAAGGCGGTGTAGAAGCTCCAGTACCAACGTTGTTCTGGTCGGCCACCGATGGTTGTTCAGAGGCATGCTCTCCCCGGCTAGAACAAGACCTGGCTTCATTGCCCACTATTCCACAATGAAAACAGAGATTTGGGGCTCGTTCATACAACACCATCACAAAGGTTCGTTTGTCCCCATCCTCCAGCCAGAAGCCACGCTTCAAGGGCGCAAACAAGTCAATCTCCAGACACATCCTCTTTTCTTTGTTGAAACAACCTCGTCAACAGTGACAGAATCAAAAGCAAAATTGTGCTGACTTCAACTAATATATATATATATATATATAAATTATATTAATTCAAACTTAAAATTATAATAATTAATATTTCTAAAATATAAAATATACATATCACTAATGACTACCATTATGAGCTTCTTAGAATCAAATATATATATATATATATATATATATATACACATCCAATCTAAATAATTTGTTTAATTTTATTTTATTTATTAATCAGAAGGATTTTTTTTGCCTTCTATCAATAAATGAATGTAGTTTATCTATTTTATCAAAAAAAAAATCAGGAGGATTTTAGTCTTTTGAAATTGATGTGTTTGATTGCGGTATACCCTTGGTGAATTCTAACATACCTTGCAAGGTATGATGAATTGGGATTTCCACTAGGGTAGTTGTAGAGTTTAGGGTATATTTTATTGGGTTTTTTGGGGTGTTGTGGGAAGCAAGGCACATACCTTATGAGCACTAAGGATGCATGATGCCAGTGTTTTAATTTTTTTAATTTCTATTTTACTAATTAATCATATAAAGAAAATGACCAATTTTTTTAATTTTTAAATTCACATTTTATTGTGAAAAAACAATTAATTTTCTTTTAATTTTTGCTTTCGATCAAAGCTATAACTAGGATGTTAAGGGGGAAATCCCAGTCTACCATATCGAATGTCTTTTAGAAATCAATTTTGATAATGGACCAATTATTCCCACTCTTCCTCATCTGAAAAATTAGTTCCTTTGTTGTTACAATGTTGTTATGTAAGTATCAGTTCTTGATGAAGGTTGTAGTTAACACCAGATCTCCTAGGACTGTTAGGTGTCAGGGCCTTTCCGTGCATCTCTAGACCCTCGGCCAAGCGAGGGGGAGGCCCGATAAGGCCTTCCTCCATACTCTTGCCATGCCGACATGGGTGACGGTGTTGAAGTTTCTCCGTCGTACTCGGCCACTTGCTAGTAATCACGCTTAAGAAATAATTTATAAAGTTGCTTATTTTTTATCACCCAAATGAAAACAAGTCCCAACAGCCAAACTCACCGATCTCTTTTGTTTTTTTGTTTTTGTATTTTTTAATTTTTTTTGTCTCCATCTCAATTGTGTCGGCCCTCAACTCCACCAGAGATGGAGATGTTACTCATGAGAGTGTGGACTAAGAGAGGTGGGTAAATAAATAAATAAATAAATAAATAAATAAATATACATGACAGAATTTTCTAGAAATTTATTTTTTGTTTTTTTTGTTTTTTTTAATATTGTAGTTTAGGACTGAAGGCTTATTCTTTCTTATTTCATCCAAATGATTTTGACATTATCGGAATTAAAGTTATTCTAATTAATAAAGTTCTAACAACAGTGTTTGGTTGGACGAAAGCCGTTCATTCCTACTTAATGTCAAATCAATTAGTTTGTCTAAACAAATGACTCTATACAATTATTACTTTTTCTATTATTTTTCATCGAATTTTCCTCTTATGATACAACAATTGTCACCCAACTTTGGCACCATATATCCTCTTGATTAACTTTTATTTATTTATTTTTTTTCTTATCAATCATCTCCAATATATTCTTTCAAACTTTATTTTGTCTCTACTGGTCAGTCACACAAATAATTTAGTTGTTTATATAACTTCAATTCAATTAGCTATCTCCAACAATAATTTTAGATTTTACTAATTTAACCTTAACTTAAAATCATTAATTATTATTTTCCCCTAACTACCAAAAACTATTTATTTATTGAAAATAATTTAACAATAAACTATGAAACCAACACTTCAAATAATAACAATAATTAATATAAATAAATTCAGATAGACACGTTTCTTGACTCAATCCTGAACGTCCAAGCAAGTGACACAAATTCCCAGCACGAACACCCACTTGAGAGGAAGGGAGGTCAAGGGAGCAAAAAGAGGAATGGTGGAAAAGATAAGATGTCAGAGATAAGTACGGTAGAAAAAATCTCAAGGAATAGCCTCCGACCCCAAAAATGAGAGATAAGAGGAAGGAAAGCAAGACAAATCTGCTATCTAGTTTTTGAACTCTGATTCTACCTCTCCTTGACCTTTGCTCTCATTGACTTGGACGTCGGAGCTATCCCTTAGTTCTATTTCATGTGCAGGATCACCGGCGGATCTCAGTCATCTTCCCCTACTAACGCTGACGTCTCATATAATTATAAATCTCAACTCTTGATCAAGTATATCTGCGCTAATCTTCAAGAGAGACTGATTTTCAGTCTAATAAGAATCAATAAAATATAAAACACAGTGTATTTATTATTTATCTAGCAACTCATTAACATAGACAAGACCCTGATTGCTATAGTTTTTTGTCAGCTTGTGGTTCTCTTTGGTTGGAATTCTGGTGACACAGAAGGCTCCATGACGTATCACTTAAGACATTTCTCACATACTTTTAGCTAGAGAAACACCACCGGGCGGAGATCAGTGTTGAGGAGGATCATGTATTCAGAGCCAGGCCTGGTTCTTCCCTTCTTGCCGGGATTCTCCCAAGAATTCCAGCCGGCGCACCACTACGTCCCCCTCCCCGGGGACGAGCTGCTCCACCGCTTCGTTGCTCCACACATGGTAATCCTCTTCTTCTTCTTCTTCTTATTATTTTTTTTTTTCAGTTTGATACTCTGATTTCTTGTGCAATTTGTTAAAAATGGGATTTTTTGGGGGGATTCAAATGAGTATTTGATCAGCTCCTTTTGGCATGGAAGGTGCTAATTTGCTGGTAACTTGAAATGACCAGATTGCCCACTGGATGCTCAAGTTTTGCTTGTGACTTTTATGGTGTTCATTCTATGAATGAAGATATGGTGAGTTGTTGGAGTTGGGATCAGGTATGGATTGGGATGGGGTGGTTGATTAATGGAAACTTGCATTGAATTTTGACATTCTGTAGGAAGTGCATGATTTTGATTGCTGTGAGTTTGTGAGTTTGGGGACAGCACTCTGCAAGGATTTGATTTCTAGATGGCTGGTAAATTAAGGGAGAAATGCTTCTTTAGTGTCATGAGTGAAAGAGAACTTTGCATGGAAACTATGGCATGTGGTAATAGGGTGTTGAAGAATGAAAGATAAGAGAAAGCATAGCATTGATGATATGGAGAATCTAGATGAGGTTAAGAGACTCTCTAGTAATGAGAGTGGCTAGCGAAATTGTTTGAATTGTTGTGATAAGGCTTGTGATTGTTATGATTGTCAATCAATCCAGATTTTCTAGCCTTGTTTCTTTGGAATGATTGATCCTTATATTATTTAGATGGACAGTGTGATTCTCATTGTGAACCTTTGCAAACTTCAATTTATTTATATGTTTCATCACTTTTTTTCTTTGAACTTAATTCATTGTACTATTGTAGGTAGTTGTTGAATTCATTTATCATGTTCTATGTGGGATGTAACCACCTGTGCTGTGCTTGTTAAAAAGTTGATTCTGACCCTTTAATCTTTCACTCTTCTTTTTGGGTCAACTATTTAGAGTAAAGTTAGTAGCAATAAACAAAGAAAAGATAGAAATGGAGAAATTGGGAAGGACTAATACTCTCCTCCATAGAAAAATATGGTAGAATGGTACTGAAAACTAAAGTTTTCTTTTTCATTAATTTGTTATGTCCAAGCTGTCTTGTTCTTGTGGCACACGTTAAAATCCTGTTCAATGATTAACGCAAAAAATATATATATATATTTTTAAGTTGCAGAGGTCTTATGAAAAATGTTTAGCAAAGTTAACTCTTATTGTTGGCTTAAGGGTTCTTACTAACTGACTGATCATTTGGACAACAACTCAATGGATGTTGATTGGCCATGGTGGCAAGTCTGTTCCTTATAATCCATGGCATTGACATTGTGTGGTTTAAACCTCTTTTGTGACTCCATCAAGTCTGTTCCTTATGATCTATGGCATTGACATTGTGTGGTTTAAACCTCTTTTGTGACTCCATCTGTCCAGAGATATGCATTATATGAGTCGTAGGTGCATTGTCTATGAGATCATGATAGCGATTGTGGGGCTTGTGCATGTATAGTTGATAGACTTAGTGCTGACTCACAGTCCTCTTCTGTATTTAACCAGGAAATGTGTTCATAACTAGATATGAACCAAGGCCATTACTGAGAATTGTTCATCTGTTCAAACTTCAAACAATTTACATGCGATTTATCAACCTTTAAATGATTGTGATCTTGATTTTGCCTTGTCTTCCTTCTCGGAAATAATTCACATAGTTTTACATGTGAACCATCTGACTTTTCAACATATATTGCTTTCGGAAATGCAAAATCGGCATTGGCACTTCTCTTTCTGAGAATTCTTCAGTTACTGCAATTGAACTCCTTGCTTCTCTCTTGCAGGGAAACCTTGCTGAAACCACATTGAAAGAATATGACCTTGGAGGAGAAGATATATTCAAGTTTCCAAACTGCGCCACACAAGAACTAGTATTTGACCATGATCCCATGGCAGCTGCCATTTCCATGGTGTCCAGTAATGAAGATCTCATCACCACAGAGAACATTAAGAGTGGAGACATGAAATCGATGCAGAATGAACTACTCAATGGGATGTTCTGTGACTGCAAGGATCTCCTAGAAAATAATACTATCAAAGGTCCAGCTTCTATGCTATCAGATGTTAATAATTTGGCTTCAATGCAAATGGAGAAATCTCAAGTGGTCAAGGGAGATAGGTTAGTTCATGAGGGACCACTGCAGAAAAGTGTTAGTTCTGAGTGTCTGAGATCTTTGATTAACAGCTGCAATGTTGGACCAAATTTTCTCAATTTTCAAGGATTAGATCTTGGTGATGAATTTGGGATCAGGAGAGCTTGTAGCGAAGGAGATATTCAGGTCAGAAAATATATATCTCTTGTTAGTTTTGCTATTTTGTTCTTCTTCCAAATTTATTCATGCATATAAATACCATTTTGAGTTTTGAGATTCATAACAAATTTCTATGTGAAAAAAACAACAATAACAATTGGGTAATTGATGCATGTGTAGAGATGTTACTTTGATGTTGTTTGGACTTGTGCTGGAGGTCATTGATTTTCAGTTATATTGATAGACTCTTGGAAGAAAGAACTCCTGCCTTGGTACAACAAGCATTGTTCATTCTTCTGTAAACATCAGTGATCTCAAGATTGACAATAAAATTGAAGACAGAAGGCAAAAGCTATGTAGATACATGAAGAAAAAGAGCAAGAGAAACTTTAGCAGGAAAATCAAGGTAATGTTTCCGTACTGTTCTGCATTATTTTCAGTGTCAAGCTCACCTTCTATGATACTATTTGTTATAAAATCACTTGCATCGATCGTATTTCCAAACACCAAGGTAACATTCTATTGTTCTGCATTATTTTCATTGTCAAATCACCCTCTATGAAACTTAGTTCTACAAAATCAAATGCATCCATTGATAAACAATAGAATCAGATGTCTAGGAAGAAGTGACGAGAAAGATAAGCATGATGATTTTGCCTTTTTTTAATTTTATTAACAACATAAGATCTTTTATGTTGAATTTAATCCCATGCAAACATCTTTCTGCATTTTGACTCCAGATAGACCACTCAAGTTGATGGGCATTTTTGTTATGTTTACAGTATGCTTGCAGGAAGGCTTTAGCCGACAGCCAGCCCCGGGTGCGTGGGAGGTTTGCAAAAACTGGAGAATGTGACGCTCCAAAGCCATACCAAGAGAATAAGAACATAATGAAGCAAGGGAGTGGGTAAAAGTAAATAGCTAGTTGTGGTTTTGCTGAATTCCCTTAAAAGATGTAGCAAGAGATAAAGCCGAGTAGCTTGGCTCTCTGCCTACTGATAATAACTTGTAATCACAATAGTATCTTTCTTACTTGCTGCAGGATTTTTCTGCTAAGTGTGCTTGAGATGTAGTGTAAAAAGCTTTGAATAAAATGAAACTAGTATGGCCTCTCACTTGGCCATCAGTTTGAGTTAGTTTTGAAAGTTTAACATAAATTGAGGAGCCCTAGTAGTAACCTTTGCTGTACGTGTGAAAATCTTGATCAACTGAAAAATCATTTAAAACAAGTCCAAATTGCTTATTTCCCACCATTTTCGGTGGCTTGAAATGTATCTGCTTTGCTTACCAAAGCACCATTGGTCTAGTGGTACCTCAGGTTCCATGTAATTCGCTTGATTGAGCATGATCTCAGATTCGATATCCCCGCCCCCGTAAATAGAGAGAACGGTTTGAATAATTCACTTGATAAACACAAAACTCCCAGATTTGAGTCCCCACATCTTTATACGCTTGATGAGGGGGTGAAAAGTGTTTGTCACCTAAAGTCATGTCCATTGACACTTCCTCTGGGAAGATTTTTATGGCCTACAAAAAATATATATATATATATATATATATATATATATATATCTGCTTTTCAGGTGGGAGCAAGAATCATATTTGAAAACTTGGAAAGAAGATGCACACAAAGACCTGTGTGGTCTCTCTCGATAACTTCAAAGAGAATCTGAAATAACTGGGGCATTTTCACAAATGGGCGTAAACAACTAAAACATGAGCATTTCTAGTCAGTCAGAATTTTCACAAGAACATGATGATATTGTCAATGTTAACAACAAACCCTGCTCTGATAGAATGGTATGATCTTGAGAATAGTTAATCGAAAGCACAAACTACAGGTGCCATGCCATGGGCAGATTGGCCATTCATCTTGTGAACTTGCCAAACTGGCGGCCAGATCTTCCATATTGGAATGCCCCTCGACCCTGCTGTTGCTGTTGATGGGAGCGGCGACCCTGTTGTTGTTGTTGCTGATGGGTGCGGCGACCCTGTGCAGCTGAAGTCTGAAGAATACTCCCACGCACATTCTGCTGCTGTTGGGCCATTGCTCTCATTCTCTGCTCCTTGATGTTGGCGAATCGTGCATCTAAAGTCTGGGGCTTCTGCTTAGGCACCAATACCAAGTGTTTAGAAACTCCTAGATTTCAAACATCAAAACTATAAAATGAATCATAAAAGATAAACATTTTCAATATATAAAGAACATTGTCATTTGAAAGTCAAGGCCCACCTAAGACAGATGGACCCCCTTGCTCTATTGGCAAGAAGATTCAGCAGCTAATCATACAGCATTTCACAGATTAGGTTTGGGTTTGCATAGCTTGTTAACTGTACTGATTATCAAAATGAATTTACATTGGTTTTTGGTAAATTCGTAAAACAGAAACAGAAAAGAACTCAAAAAGAAAGTGATAAAAATATCCATCCACTAGTTCTCACCAAAATATGATTGTGGACGAGGCATAAACCTAACGTAAAATTATTAGATTACAGCTACAAATAAGATCATCCTAACCTACCTAATAAACATTCGGTGCTTTACAACAAAAAATGATTCAATAAATTAAAAAGAACAAATAAATTACTCCAATTACAAGTGTTCTTTTATATATATGTTCAACAAATTGGAAACAATTGATCACCTTTCCAGCAAAGCTTTGTTCACCATCATTTCTCCGAAATGGAGCAACTGCAATCCTGAATAAGATGAAACAAAAACATTGAAATAAACAGCAGAAAATTTATAATCAAACCAGATAATTGCTCTTTGTTAATTTTTTTATATCTAAAAAAGGCAACAAATCTCCCCCTCAAAGCATTGCAAACATAGCTCACTGCTGTTCACCAGAATAAGCTCAGTGCCTAGTGACACAGTGCGAACTTTGATATATAGATAGTCTAGGAATTCCAGACCAACCACCAATCTCATATGTAGATGTTCAATTGGCCAGAGCTCAAGGAATCTCAAATCCATTCTTCCATACTAACTGGCATTAAAACAAGTAGGACCACTCTGGTGGAAACAAAAGCAAATCATGCTATTAGATGTGTATATACTTGAAAGAGTCAACAGATTCTATCTGCTAAAGCAAGTCCAATTCATAACCAATCTATCAAATCATTGTACTCTAGAAAAAAAAATGAAATCTGTAAGATGGAACTTAAAATAACCCAAACAGCATAGTCCTATAATGACTTAAGTGCAAACTAATTATCAAAGATTTTCTGATTCCACGCCACTTTCTTAATTCTAGACTACATCAATACTCAAACTTACAAGTATCCTTCTCCAAAATAAGCTCAGTTATGACACTCCATCAATGAAAAGCATTAAAAACGGTGAACTACGCCAAGATATCCAGAATAACTGAAAAACTGCTTAGCACCTAAGATTCCATATTGCACTAATACAACTCCGCAAATTTGAAAAACTGCTAGCACACAGCTTTTGAACTGCAGTGTGATAAAATCCAAAAACACGCCACATGTGCCTTCATATGATCTTTTTCATGACCATCACAAGTCAAGCTTTCTCCAAACAAATTGGAGTCAGCTATCAGTAAAAAAATCAATGTCTAGAAGGCTCCACTATATATCTCCTTAAATACCTGGGGCACAGCTTATAAGAGAATGACCCACAAAAACACAGTACTCATGTTTGACCGTTGATTCAATATAAAATTAGCTAACAAGAATCAAATCCATATAAACCATGGATGGATTCATTATATCAAATTCACTATAAAAATATTCATAGTTTGCATACTAATGATCATTGGACAAATAACATCAGCATAGCAAAGACTAGCAAAATCAGCAGATGGATGATTCATATCCTGAAGGTAGATCCCACTAAAGAAAAGAAAAAAGTAGAATCCATCACGACTGCACGTGACAACAATACACTGCTGACAGAATCAACAAAATGCTGACTTTGAAAGTACAGGATCTAAGAATCTAGATATCAATAGAGATGCATAAAATACATAATAAACATCAGGTTCCCTGATAGCAAACAGATATGGGTCATCAAAAGCTGAGCAGAAATACTGCACTGAAGAAAACAAGAGATTCCTTCCAACATAATAATGATGAAAATATTGAAACCCTTCATGCAAGATCACCATGGTAATGTAAAGCAGAGCACGAAATGGAGCAGAGATGGGCCTATCTTATTCAATTTCTAAAACTTAGCTAGCATATATGCCATCTGATAGTGAATGTAGTCTGCCAGAACACTATGCAACTTCAGTCTTTCACGTGACGGAGGTCACAGATCTCTTAAGACTTGCAAGTTATACTAGCAAGTACTCCAAATAAGAGCTGGATGAACAATTCTTATTCTTAAGCCCAATAATGATCTGCATGTCACAACGGTAGAAAGGATGTAAGGTATCTCCTTAAGAAACCATTGAGTGAAATCATCCCATACATGGAGATCTGATAAATCTCCAGTCAGACTAATTGCATCTTAAACTACTAAAACATCTCTGCTGTCTGTAGATAACTCCACAACTAATGTTCTCAATGGATGCATGTGGAAGATTTCCATCATTAAAAGAAAGGAACAACATTTACCTCTTAACATATGGATACCTGACAAGCCTTGACAAAAACCTCACACAAAATGAAAAATCATACTATATAAGAAAGACATGAAACAAACAAACCTTGGCTTGTTCCAACCAACCACCCTGCTGTTAGTGGGATAAACAGCTGCTTTGTTCGCAACTTTAGTAGTGACAGGGAACTGATTTCCTTGAAAATGCGTCCTCCTCTTTGCAAGCACACCCTAAAAATAGAAGTGATAAAATAGTTTAGGAAATGTGAGATAGATTCGTGCCGAAACTTTTAAGCAAAAGAATAAAGAACAGCAATATACCTGTCTAATAGATGATCTAGAGTCCATGAAGCGATTGATTTTAGAATTACCCTGGGGAGCACAGCCATTCAGGAATCCTTGGCTTTTGTTCTATAACCACAAAGAAGTGTTAACTCCCTCTAATTTAGAGGGGGAGGGAGGGAGGGAGGGGGTGATCTTTTAAAGGAAAGGTGCTTACAGATGCTCTTGGAGGTATTTTTCCTTTGGGCGTAGTTTTCTTGGACATTTTGATAATATCATCTACAATCAAGAGAAGTAATTCAATTTGCAGACTTGTGTAAACCACTAAAACCACACATGGAGAATGATAAGAAAATAAGACATACCTAAACTCATGTCCATCTTCTTCTCAGTTAGAGCAATTGCCTCCGTTACTACCTCAGTTACCATCTAGAGAAGAGCAACAATAATGATAACATGCATCAGTAAGCATGCACTAATCACTACAAAGGAAAAGGATTTCCAAATTCCTGTGTACATTAAATAACAAGAGCTATCCAAGTAAATAAAATCAGACCAACCATAAAAGTTTCACAAAAAGAAAGTCAGGTAAAATGGTTAACAGCTACACACCAAGAATCAATTATGGCATGCTACCAAGATTTCCTCACAAACGACAAATAAGAGCTTCAGCTAAGGCATGCTACCTAGATTTCCTCGCAAACAACAAGGCCCAGAAGCGACATTAATTACATGTACAGGATCAATTTAATTTATGATTTGACATTAAATAGTTTAAATATCTTTTTATTCATGCCAGCCTCATTCGCAAGAGCACACATACATTTATGATAAAAGGTGCACAACAAAGCTATTCACAAAAATATTACCCGGGGCAAGGGCAATTTCCTTCCATTTCTACAAATATAGCTTATTAAACAGCATAACACATGATATAAATGCAAAATTTCACGGAGTGGAGACTGCAAAGTAATTTCTAAAGCATCCACGTAGTTAGATCCATAAATGTTGGGATAAAGACTAAAGTGTTCTTCTACATCCATAACATAGAACTGTATCTTCTCATCACGCCGTAGTGGAAATTAGTGAACCAAAAATCTTTTACACAAAGAGCATTGAACCAAAAACACACATTCACAAACACAACACCTACAGTAGCAAAAGAAACCCTAAAACCAGCAACGAGAGCAGCTACAAAACATCATAGTTTCAACAATAAACACAACGAATCCTCCTTCGAAAAAAAAATGAAATAAAAACAAGAGAAAGTAAAGAAAGCGAAAACCTAGGGTTTCAAAATCGAAACAAAAAGGAAACACAAAGATAGGAAAAGCAGATCAATCGGAAGAACAAACTCACCGAAGCAGAGGCTGGAGAGACAGATACGATCGAGGGCCTCAAACTAAAGATGAATTGATGAAACTACTTTGGAGCTCCTCTCGAAGAGGATTTAGGTTTGGAGACGAGAAGATGAGCTCTATCTAAAGAACAAACGCGGCGCACCGCTTGAAGGAGCGTTCACTGCTACTGTTTTCTATTTAACTAAAATTTTATTATAAATTGGCTCATTTTTTTATAAAAATGTTTAAAAATTCACTTATTTTGTGATTGAAAATTGCAATACTGCATGATTTATTAACAAAATAATGTTAATAAATTATTTTGTTAAAATTTTAATTTTGAAGGATATACATAATTTACTTACTTGAGGGATGCATTTGTAAAAATCTATAAATAATTTCAAACGATTAGATGGTTCACCTTTATTTATTCTAATTAGAGAATTAATTTGAGAATTGAAAATGGGAGAGGGCAAGTCATTTAGATAAATCTCATTTAAGTATATTATAATTTTAATATTATTAAGTTTATGAAGAAAATAAAATTGTCATAGAAACAGTTTTATGAAATTAGCCGACAAAATACAGACACGGCAAGATAGTGGTACCGCTAGACCGGTCTAGCGCTTTGGGTTTGTCATAGAAGCAGTGAAAACAAGCTTTATAGCTTAATAATACCATAATTTGAATACTAATTAATACCATAACTTTCCCAAGTAGAGTAACGGTGTCAGGTTACTTTCATGAAATAGCAATAAAAAAGATCACAATCGTGAATCTTAAAAACAAATTATAAAAAAAACAAGAAAACTAATTCTCTAGAACTTTTGCTTTAAAAACATTTGGAGGCCCAATAGTGATTCGCAATCTACAAATGAGCACAATCCGGGACCTCATTCCATGGTTTTAAAGCCTCTGAGCTATGATCTAAATGGGACGCACGCTGCCAAAAATGTACAGAAAAATCAGGAGAGCATCTGCTGAATCTAAAAGCTATTTAATACATACACAAAATAGATTATCAATGTGCATCACCGTTTTTCTGCATGCTTGTCGTCTCTGAGAGAACAAAGAAATATCCGAAGGACATGAGCACCAAGGCTGCATATGCATAATGTGTGTGCACCAAGACACAAATGCAAACCCTCACATAAAGAAGAATAACTTTAGCTGCTTACTTCAAAAAACTTTCGTCAGGGAGATATTGCTGTAAGGTGATCAATTTTCAAGCAAAATTGTGAAAGGATTGAACATATCTACTGCCAAAATTTTTTTTGCCAAGGATCAATCAAATACACAAGTCGTCAGAACTATGATGTGATAATGGTATTTACCTATCATGAAATCAGTCAGTTACCAACAGAGTTCAATATTTGGGGATGAAACAAACATAAGTCAAAAACATACAAAGCAAGAAAAAGATGTACATATGAACTTACATTAACATTGGAAAGAGATTTAATCTCATCACAACTTATATTAAGAGAAACAGACTTATAAATATTAATAAATTAATAAATTAAACAAGAATGTAACTTATGAAAGGATCAGACTGAAGGTTTGATCAATAAAAAGGCATAATATCAGCAGTAATGAGATTTTCAGCCAGCAATAAGATGTCCAATGTCAATAAAGTAAACTAAAAAACATATGAAAATGTGAGTAAATATAGGAAGGATCAGCAGGAAGGTTTGATCAATGCAGAAAACATAAAAGTAGCAGTTATGAGATGCTAATTGGAAAGTGAATGTTGGGAGAATTCTAGGCCAGCATTCATGCTCTGAATGCAGCCCACGCCTTTTATTTCCAACCCATCATCATGCACAAGCATGATTTAGTTTGCTTTAGAAGAGGTTGCGAACGCCACAATGATCCAACTTGAGCATGGGCAAGGGCCCTCTTCCTTTTTTCCAACTTAATCTCATAACCACCAACTATGTTTTCATGCTCAGACCTTTTACTTTTAAGCCATCATATCCTTTGGTCATAATTGCAAAATAGAAGATAAACAGAATATTAAGATCTTTCTTTTGAATAGACATGCAATTATAACAAATACATCGGGCAAAACAAAGTAAATATTCATATCAAAATGTTAAGTTAAACAAATATATATATGTATATGCAAGATGCAACTGACAAAATAATGGAAACATAAAGGCTCTTTCAATGGAGGAAAAAAAACAATCAAAGAAAGGTGCACATCAAAGCATATAACATTTGAGAAGAAAATTAACAGAATAGGAGGCATGAGAACCAAATCTATGATTCCTGAATGCAGCTAGAACACGCCTTTTATAAGCTTGAGAAAAGGAAGATAATAGAATTGCCATCTATGTTTAGTAAAACATATCAAAAAACATAAACAATGTCTTTACTTGAACTAAAAATCATCTTGAAAAAACTACAATAGGAGACTCTTCAAGCAACACATGTGACCTATCCATAGTAAAGAGCATTCTCCAATGGGCCAAGAGGAAGATGTTTTCACTTTCTTTTCTCCCTATTTCTTACTACATATCATTTTTCATTTTCAACTCTCTTTATTTCATTTTTAAGATTGACAAAATATTGACAAAAATGGCATCAGCTTGACACAATATAATAGTATCTACGGAACCAAAAAACAATATACACCAGATGATTGGCAATTAATTGCCTCTCTTCTCCAAAATCTTTTTTCTACTCTTTATTCTCAGATGGTTCTTACATTCTCCACTAGAACTTAAAAGATCCACCTTTGAAACGTATGATACATGATCAGAGCACCAAAACAGATCAATAAATCAGGAATAATAACAATGCACAGTGCATTCGCTAGCAAATCACAAACAAAAACAACTGATTATTGTAAACAATAAAATAACACTAGAAATTATGCAAGGAACTCAAAGATTCACACTCACAAGTGATCTGACGACAATAAACAACAAATCTCGGCAGATACTTGTACATATATGTCGCAAAATGCAGAGAAAAATCAGAAGTAAATATTTCATCAAAAAAACAAAGATCTTTCGGATAGTAAAAGAGATAAATCCAATCAACAGAGAGAACGGATCGCAGTTGCCGAGTGAGATCCTGGAAGCTGGAAAGAAGAGAGCCCTCTGAGATATTGAGGGCTTTTGGAAGTCTAGGGTTTCACTTGACCAAAATTAATATAAGATTTTGAGGTTCACACATATACCCCTCACTTTATTTCTATTACACATACTTGTGCTTTATCTTAACTTTCTTATAAAATAGTATAAAACAATCTAAAATTATAAAAATTTCCGGATTTTATATTTTTATATTCAAAAATTGTTTTATTATATATATATATATAGGTGTGTTACTATACCGCCGGTCGAATTACTATTCATATATATATAATTTTGAGACTTGGAGAATATTTTCTTAAATCCAGTATTGGATGCAAAAACATTGAAAAATAAGATAAGCGTATGTCGATTTTAAATACTGATTTGATGACCGTATGATCATTCATCTAAAAATGTGAAAATTTAATATGTTAATATTTTTATAAAATTTCACCATTTAAAAATGAATGATCATACAGTAACCAAATTGTATGAAAATGGACATACTAGCTTATTTTTCGATATTCTTTCCATCCATATTGTTGGGTTTGGAAAAAATACTCTCCAAGTACCTCAAAATGAGGCGGCCTTAAATGAACTGTAATCCGACCGATCATATACTAACATTTCCATATATATAATAGGTATAATCCTCAAAATAGTCTCTCTATTTTAACTAGGTAGCCCTTTTAGTCCCTCTAATATAATTTGAGCCTTTTTATCTCCCTCTATTTTTTTATTTCGATCTATTTAGTGCTTCTGCAAGAGTTAAATTTCTTGTTAACTTATGCTGACGTGGTTTTTTATAATATTAAAAAATTATTTATAAAAATAATAATAATAATAAAATGAGTACCGGGTTCGAATCCGAATGATGATAATGGATCCAAACCCCCACGCAAAGTGTTAAGTAACGGGTTTGGATCCGTTATAATCATCCGGATCCGAACCCGGTACTCATTTTATTATTTTTTATTTTTTACAAATAATATTTTAATATTATAAAAAGCCACATCAGTATAAGTTAACAAAAAATTTAACTTTCATTTGACAGAGGAACTAAATGGACCGAACTCGAAAAATAAAGGGAGATAAAAGGCTCACATTATATTAGAGGGACTAAAAGGGCCACCTGATTAAAATAGAGGGACTATTTTGAGGATTATACCTATATAATACAATCAAATCCTACCGCACACATGTCAGCCCATCCGAGCCTTCTATAAAGACAACCCGAATCCTAAGAATCGTCACACCATTTTCACGACAAGGTATGACTGTTGTCAGGGCAGAAGGGTGTCCACATGCCAGAAGTCATCATCAGGTGTAGTGAGACAAGTGGTGCTGGGACAGGAATCAAATCCCGAAAGACACCAAAAGAACAAAAGAAGGAGATCTCAGAAAAAAAAGGGTAAACTCTTTCCCAAACCAGGACAACCACTTCATCTTCTTCTTCAGTGAGTCTCTCATTAACTTGACCGTCGGAGTGGGATCTGAGTATCAACCCAACACACGTCCCCTCTTACTATTTTGTTGGCCCCCCATTTTCAGATGCAGTCTCGGAGAAAACACAGCCTACCTCACCATCAACCACTCAATATTTTATAAGGGAGACCGGTTTTTGTGCTAACAAATATATATATATATATATAACTGGAAAAAAAGGGACCTCCCAATTTGGCACAAATAATATATATATTTTTTCTTAAGAGAGAAATAAACAGAGAGCTTCTCTTTCTCCTCCATGGAAATTGTCTTACATGAGGGTAGAGAAAGAACATAGCAGTTCTATCCTCCTCCCAAAAAACGACTTAGAACAGCAACATTAATTTCAAGAAAAAATAAAAAGGAATCACTGCTGAGTGCAAGATGGCAATTCCAGTCCTGCTATTCAGAATCACTGTCCATGCTCTCCATCCCCTTCAGCCCTCTTCTCTTCTGCAGTAAAAACATATCAAATGATTTCAATCTTTAAACAGTAAATTGAACAACAATGAAAGCCTACTTAATGATTTTATTCACAAAAAAGGACAACAAAGCAAGCAATTATCCTCATCCAATGCATTAAATTTTGAGACAAAATGGGACCAAATTAAAGCAAAAGGAAACTTTACCTTTTCTTTAGTTTTTCTTAAGTTAAACACCAACTATTCTTTGATCAAATCATCCATCAAAGATATGTATAGAAAAATTAAGGAGTGTCACTTCCATGATGTAAGAAGAAGCAAATGTTTGTTTGCTTACCTTTTTGACACATTTCCTCTCCCTGACTTCATACCTCCCTCTAGTCAATTCAGAGAGCCACAACCCTGGGAAGCAATACTGCAAATCCAAAAGTGAATTCATCCCAAAATTATCAGTCAAAGAAACACACAAACTCACAAGCAAATCAGTATAACATCAACCTTGTTTTATATACCTGAAGAGTCTTCTCTATGTTCTTGGCTCTCTTCTTGGGTCTTTGTGGGAGTTTGGTGCCCTTCATGGCAAGGAAGTCATCTTCCTTCTCCTTCCTAGAAAGAGAGATGAATATCCTCGGCCATTCATTGGTTGTAGTGCTTGCCCCAGCAACATCCCCAGTTTCCCTATTTGATTTTGGTGGACAAGAGGTCTCAGAATTGATGGAGATGTCTCCAATGGCCATTTTTGAGGCCTTCTCTTGTGGCAAAGGAGATGATCTCTTCTCTGGCCTTGATGAACCGCTTGAATGGTCAGTAATCCTAGCCATGTCAACAAGATGGGTAAGCCAAAAAGAAAAAGTTAAAAGTTGATAGGCATGCAAGCAAAAAAAGCAGAGCAACAAAAAGACTTTGAGAATTCAAAGGAAAAAAGAAAATCCACAGTGGATTTGTTAGTATCGAGTATAGCAAGTTGCAAAAGAAATGGAAAGAGCAATAACACCAACCCGGAGTCAAATCATCACCACAAAAGCTTGAGACAATATACTGCTAATCACCAGTGAAATTCAAGAGGAAAGGGAAAAAAAAAAAGTCTTGGTTTTTCAGATCTAAAAATCTAGCACAAAGTAAGAGAGTGTTGGAAATTGGGATTTTGAGATCCATTCTAATTCTACATCCTCAACTCCCAGAAATGAAAAAGGAAAAAAAAAAAAAAGGGATTTTGGAGATACCAGAAATTGGAACCCAAAATCAGAGCAAAAATACTAAATTTCAGTACGAACAAGAAGAGAATTAAAGATCTGAGATTGAACCTGTGAGGAAGAAGAACAGGGGGGGAAGGTCTCAGACGCCCAAATGCTGGCGGCGGCGGCGGAGGAGGCATCGCGGCGGCGGCCCCTAGCCTATTGGACCCGGCGGCTGACCTCCGCCGGACTTTGATCGGAGGCCGAGAGGACTCATGGTCATCCTCCGCCGCCGCCCGGCTCTCGGCTCGGGAGAGCCTAGTCCTTTTCCTCCGACCCCACTGCAGCAAGACGTCGCCGTTGCTCTCGTTCTGGCTCTTTGGGACGGATGCAGGGGATCTCTCAGGCTCAGGGGGTGGAGGCTCGTGGTGATGCTGGTGCTCTTGGCTCGCTCTTAAAGGCTTCGGATCAAAAGCTCGGCCGCCATTGTTGCTCACTAGATCGTCTTCTTTGCAGGCTTTCAGTATAGGCTTTTTTCCAATGCTCAGTGGAAGACATTCAGTGCTCACTGCCTGGTATCTGAGAACCAAAAAGAAATTCAGCAAGTGATTCGAAGATCAACGCCAAAGATCGGAAAAAAAAAAAAATGCTCCAAGTTTTCAGTCGTGACAGATTAAACCTCGCACTCAAGCATAAAAAAAATTCAGTTTTATTTGGAGAAACAAAACAATATTCGATAAAAAAGCATGAATTTCCAGATCTCAGAGATCCATGCGGAATTCCAAAACACAGAGAGTTTCATAGCAGTAACGTCTGAAAACTAAGGATTTTCAGTTCCATCAAAACCGCATTAACCTCTTTGAAGAAAACAACAGGGAAATCAAAAAAGAAGGAAAACTAAAAAGAAGAAAAATCACAGGAAAAGCCAGCTGAAATCGGAGAACAACCAGAGATTGAAGAGACCTCATCATGGTTTATGGAACGGCAACCGGTTGAAGGTTTCAGGATGATCTCATGGTTTCCTTTGGACCCAAACATCAATAACCCCCTCTCTCTTTCTCTAGTCTAAGACTTGCTCTGGATTTCGGATATAGAGTATGGAGAAGGAGGAACCCAAATGAGGAGTTCTTGGAGAGACAACAATGGCGGAAGTTATACTTTAGAGTTGGGAGGAGAGAGAGAGAGAGAGAGGTCTGAAGAGAAGATGGAAAAGAGGGCAGTTTCAGAACCGGAGAGATGGAAACAGAGGATTTATCATGAAACCAGTCTTTCCACATTGCCCCCACATTGAACTATAATTTTTTTTTTTAAATAATATCTCAAAAGAAAAAAATAAATAAATAAAATTTTATTGATGAAAATAAATATTCATCAATAAGAAAGAGAAAAGGCAAAACATGACATCATCAGATAACAAATACACAGTAGGAGGATCTTTCCCTTCATTATCAAGACAAATTTAAATTGATTAAATGCATCGTTATTTAATTAATAATTTTAAATGTAATATGTTTATTTAGATTAGTATTAATTAATTTTACCTTTCACCAGCGAAGAATTTTAAATTTCGTACCAAATTCAAAGTTTTAATTTGGTTTGCTATAATTTCCTGATATTTAAAAATTATAGACAAACAAATATGACCACAAGAAGAAGGTTCCAAAAGAACTCTGCACAAAAAAATTCTTAAATTAGAAAAAATAAGTACTTTATAAATGTTTTTCATTTTAATTTTATTTTGCCTAACTTGACTTGGTTTTTCCTCTATCAATGGCTTGGTTTTATAATTCTTTTCAACATTCACAAAGCACTGAAACTATTTTTTTTAAAAAAAATCAATGCAAAATATTAAAAGAGTTTAATTAATTAAATAAATAAATAAAATTAAGGTTAAATGGCAATATCTCTCATAAAGAAAGTGACGCTAACACACGGCTGGTAAACTCTAGAAAACTCAAGAAACAACATAATATTATCAACAGAAAATTGCATCAACAGGATAAATTCTAAAACTCAAGAAAAATAAGGAGAAAATAGTAAATAAAGAAACAGTTTATAGCCTTGAAAAACATTCGGTTTTATTTTTTTTTATCTATTATTTTCATTGTTCAGAAGACTTAACAGGTCAGGCTGAATGTAGACTAGTGGCTATTTCCTGGAAATTCCCAATTCCAAAGAGAAGCAAAGATGAACAACAACCCACATTAGAGAAACAACATAATATTATCAACAGCAAATCGCATGCATGATATCATCTACATCACCCATTCTCATCACCAACTCACAAGAGGGGAAAAAACCACAACCACACTCCAAGCCATCCATCAGTTGATGAAGCATCTTGGACCTGTTCGCATTGTTCATCAGCCAGTACATTCTTTGGTTGCATCTGAATCTTCCAACAGAAAATTGGATTCAGATGCTTGAGTCTTGGAGAAATTCTGATGGAATTGAAGCTGGGCAGTATTTCTTGGCCACAAACTTGTACTGTAGAATTAATTAGATGGTTGTGAGGATATAGATGAAAAAGATAATTTATAATAAGGTATAAACATTTCAAAAAAATTTCTTCAACCTTGTGCTGGCTGTACTTCTCCCTGACTGCTGGCAAAGAGTTGCTAGTGCTGTTACAGAAGAGACCATGCAGAGCCTTGACACATTCAGATAGGTCAGAGGGTTTATATGCGGTGTAACGGATCATTGTCGCACACTGAACCATCAATGGAATAAATCTATTAGAACCTGGATGTAATACTACAAGTAATTGGTTTTAATCTGAACTGGAGGTAAAATTTTAGTAGTGTACCCAGGGTCTCTTTGTTGGTTGGCAAATGAACCTTGCCAGGAAAATAGAAGAAGCTGCCACTAGAGATGGAGAATAGCATAGAAAGTTGTACTCTAGAAGTGATAATTCTGCGAGATAGTCGGCGAGGAACTCAAGTTGCAAATGAGAGACCTGGATAATTTCAGATGAGTAAACTTATCTTGTAAATGAGAAAATTGAAATGCATTTCAAACAAGGAGGTACCTCATCACATGCTTGTGCAGCCCGAACAAATCGCCTGTCAATAAATAAAACACAATGTCAAATTCCAATATAAACACAGACTCAAAAGAAAATGTGATCTATCAAGTTGGCTATTAATACTACCTCAAGAAACACTTTGCAGTGGGTGCAGTCATTTCAAACTTTAGGTGCTTCAATACAGCAGCTTCCATTTGTAAGACCTGTGTGAATAGAAATTAGAAGAGATGCCAATGATGTTATTTTAAAACGGCTAAGTCTAGAGTAAAGTAAACCACCTCGTCCTTGAAGTATGTATTATCAGTTATATAGCAGAACTCTTCCACTTGGGGTGCACAAATCTCCTCATACTTTCTGGAGAAGTGAGAAAACAGAGTACAATGTTATTTTAACATGAGATTAGCAACAGCTAAAAAAAACAGAACATTATGAAATGCAATTGATCTTACGAAGCTATAAGCATGCAGGCAACACCAAGCAATTGCAGCCGTTGGCGGTTCACTTCATTGGTTGAGAGATACCGATCAATGTAATTAACAGTCAAATATAACGTATCAGGTACTAGCCTGTATTCTTCTGCAACCTGCAATGAAAAAAAAAACAAATGGTTTACATTATTACTGTGAAAATGGAACTCATGCACAACCATCAGTCATTACCTCTACAAGCCAATCTATTAGTATTGAGCGCATGCTTGCATTGATGTCCTTCTGTATCTTCTCCATGAAGTCCATGGAAGGTCTTTTCTTTGTCTGCAAGGGCAAAATATATGAGATGGATGGGACAGCAGTGAGTTCCATAAAAAGTGAAGGCAAATGATAACAACAACAACAACAACAACAACAAAAATAATAATATAGTGATGACATGAAATCAGGGCAATAAAATAAAATCAAGAAAAACCACATCAATAAAATACATTAGTGATGACGGGAAATCAACGCAATCAACAGGATGCAACTTTATGATTGCTGTGAGAACACGATACAAAAATATCTTGCCAATGAGATTTGTCTACATGTAGGGCCTCAAAAAACCTGAGCATATGACCATACACATTGAAAATACATCCCCATAAATGATAAGTGGGTTAGGTCTATTTAAACATGTCTCCATGAACTGATAGTTTGATTAGATGAGTATGCCATTTGTTAGATGTATCTGACAAGGCCACCACCACCACACAGTGATGTCTGCTACAGGGAAGGCTGAACAATCGAAAGAAAATGCTAACTAAGGATAACCACACACCCTAAAAAAGAAAATTAAAAAGTCTCAAAATGCAGAACTGCACAAAAATAAAACCGAAGCTCTGAAACCTAAAATCAGTGCAATTGATGAAGGAAAAACCCAAAATGGAAGATTGTTGTTATCTCAGTTCTGTGGGACATGTGTATCAGCATATGGTTAAGTTCTAAAACATATACGTAACTATATGCTGATGGTATGTCAGCAGAAAGACAATCGGAGTAACTGAAAGAAGAACCCAGATTGTCATGACAAGGCAGACACCGTGTTAATTGCACTCACAAAGAGGAGGTAAGAGGAGGTTTACTGCATAGAATTCACAAGCACCCATATGATGATTGCCATCATGGTATTGAAGAATGCAAAAGAAAATTGAACAATGCAATTACAGTTACCCTGTTAGTCTAGTCCTCAACAAATAAATTCTGAAAACAGAGCCTGGGAAAGAAAAGGCATGCCAACAGAGATCATAGCATATTCCAGTCAATCTCTAAAGGTCATGCATGTTCCTCCACAAGGATAAAAACCGATGTTTGGTCAACTACAACAGAAAAAAACATGTAGTAAGAGTAGAATGCAAAGCATTTAAACCACAGAAGCAAATGCTCACCTCAGCAATGCGTAAGTGCTTGTATATGTCACATGCAAGTGTTGCACAAAACTGTGGATCCTTGTTATCAGAATCAAGATCAATTACATTGTCCAATGTTTCCATAGCAACAGGAACATCTATCTTCAAACTGCAGTCTGATAATGAAAGATATCTTAAAATTTTAAACTGACAAGCTAGTAGTATAAGGCTTATGATTAGATATCTTTTATTTGAAAGGTAACAAGTTAGAAAAAGAAGCAAGTTAAATGCTAAATAACATGAGCAGAAATTTTGAACAACGTGGAAGCATATACCTGTTGTATCCACATCCTCAGAGATACGAAGATTGTCAGTTGCTCGCCTCTCCAAAGAAGCAACTATAGAAGAGTCACCATTGTCTATATACTCACAGTCAGGGCTATTCATAGAATCACATGTAGACATTGTTTCATCCAAGGAAAGAGAATCCCTAGAGTGATTGGGGGATAAAGCAGCATTGCAGGGTGCAAGAAAGGCATTGGCAGTAGACCTCGGTGCTGTTTCTTTGGGTCGAGTTACAGGTGCCTTCTTCACAATTGAGGTTGCAGGTGCACTTTTAACCTAATGATTGAACGCAGTCAGCTGTTACTAGGTTTCCAGCAGTAACCATTTCTGGTGAAAATTACATTTCATAATCCATATTTATCAGGGATAAAACACGACTGAACTAACAAATTCAACCAGAAGACCATGAGACAAAGAATATGAATTTCATAAACCAAGGAAATAAATATTGCAATATGCTTCTTGACAAGTTTAGCATACTAACACAAATTAACCAGGTGAAAAACATTTTTTGTTTGTCCACTTTTAACCTAATGATTGAACGCAGTCAGCTGTTACTAGGTTTCCAGCAGTAACCATTTCTGGTGAAAATTACATTTCATAATCCATATTTATCAGGGATAAAACACGACTGAACTAACAAATTCAACCAGAAGACCATGAGACAAAGAATATGAATTTCATAAACCAAGGAAATAAATATTGCAATATGCTTCTTGACAAGTTTAGCATACTAACACAAATTAACCAGGTGAAAAACATTTTTTGTTTGTCCCCATGTTGCATGAAGGTACAAAACAGGAAACAACTAGCACCAAACTTTTGTGCCCTCCAAATCATTTGATTATCAAAAAAGTTAAGGTTCCTTGGAAAGATTTGAGTGATATATATTAAAACTGCCATCTTTTCACATTCTTCTCATATAGCCAAACAAGCATGGACAACAATGTCCTCGGCCAACTCTGCTACATTGAAACATCTTATCACAAAATCGCAAAATAAGCCTCAAATATTTGCTGTGCAATCCTAAGGCATTATTTTTTCTCAACTTTTTTGTGTGGATTAATGCTATTTGTGCAATTATGCTAATGCATTACTTTGACACTTACTGTTGCTATCCCAACATAATAACAATCCACTCAAATTCTTGAATTGACCAGTATTATGTACAATTGATATAAATGACCATTTACACCATAAAAATGGACGCGATACACTTCTCAAACATAGTCATAGAGTACAAACTAGTGATAGCAGCATAAAAAGAATGTGAAATTTCTCAGTGATCAACAAGGGCAGCTACATATTACTTCTGAAGAAATAGATAGGTATTGCTTCTGAGGTCTATAACTCAATACTAGTCAATCTCCTATGACACTAAAAAACTCAAACTCAACTGAATATTCATTTTGGAATAGCATTCGTCCTGCTTGGTCGGTTAATTATTTGGTCAAAATAAATACTGACCTTTTCGAAAGCATAGTCATTTTGAACTTCATAGCTTGTCTCACCATGAGCACAAAGTTAATAATTGCCAAAGTTTAGTATTATGAGATTTAAACTACTTCAGTTGAATTTCAAAGTAGAAAGTTCAATCAATCAAATTGCTGGACAGATGACTTTCAACCAGCAGCAATAGCTGGTATGTGATGAGAAACCAATGCAAGTCTATCAATCACATATTGAACAGTAACTAATGCAAAATCTTGTCTTTCAATCTGATTTATCTTAATCTGATTGTTCTTTAATTTTTTTTTTTTTAAAAAAAAGAAAGAAAGAAAATCACTCCTTATTAAATTTTGCATGCTCAACTAGGTGAAATCTGATTAGTAGAACTCAGAAAACATGCATAAACAAAGAGAAAATTACACTAGAACAAGAATTCAGAGCTAAAGTATTCCTTTTTAAACATTAGTTCAATCCCAATCTTTGGAAAAAGGAAAAAAAACACCAGGAACGCATCAAACAATCAAAATACCATCAGATTGAAAAGGTCTTTCAGGATGTAATTAAATCCAAGAAACACAATAGAAGGTGAATCGGATCAAAACCGCTCCAGAACCAAACTTCCTCAAAAGAACCCAAAACCAACGAAACTCTTTAAAATCCAATCATAAAAGAACACAAAAACAACGAAACGAGATTCACCCACATTGTTCCCCTTGGCTCCCGCGGCCGGCCGCGGAACGGCCCTCCCCAAATTACTCTGGTTCGTCAAATTACCAAGCGCCACCCTCTTCTTCGCCTGCTGCTGCGCGGCAGCCGAGGCCTTGGCGGCATTCTCCGCCGCAGCCGGCCTCTTTGCCAGAGCAGACGAAGAAGAAGACATCGACGATCTCCGAGTCCCACTCGACATCCCTGAAACCCCCCCTTCTTGAACCAAGAATCGATCACAACCAAACCCTTGATTCCCAGAAAGGCAAGAGAATCAGGGTTTCGAGGAGATTGAATCCTTGGGCATGGCGAGGGTTTTCTTGGGTTTCAGCGAGGGTTAAGAAGAGCCGAATGAGAGGAGGGGATATGGGAGGAGATGGCTAAGAAGGGAGGATTACTACTTCCCATCTCTGGAGGGAAAGATAACCGGTTTGAATTCTGATGCGATCCTGACCGTTGATCTGGCGTTCATCCCAGCGAAATAGACCGTTGGGGCAGCTCCACCACGTGTGTCAGAATTACACTGCATCTTTACCTCGGTTTTGAATTAGTTACATGTGGTCACCGCCGTAATATTTAAGCCTCCTTTGAATCGCGGTGGGTTGTTACTTGTTAATTTTATATGAGGGTGATGCTTATGGTGTGGTGTTATGTTATGAGATATTGAGATGTGTGGAAGTGGTGAGATGACCGGGAGTGATGGGATTGCGCGCTTTTTGAATTCGAACTCAAAAGAGTCAAGTGGTGGGGCTCGGAAAGGCATGGTTTTGTTGCTGGCTAGTGAAGTGTGAATAAAGTTCGGGAGCTTAGACTTCGTGTGAGGATTTAATGAGGAAAATTAATTATTATTATTTTTTCTTTTTTGAAAAAAAAAATCATACGTTTGTGTATATATTCATAAATATCAGAAACTTTTTTATGTTTTCAAAAAGGGTTTTTTGCTTGTATGCCCCTACAAAACATCAAAATTGCTTATTTACCCTTACAAAAGTGATAATTACTTGCATACCCCTACAAAACAACAATAATTGCTTATATACCCTTATAATGACTAACAATGAGTAACAGTAGGGGCATATAAGCAATTATTGTTGTTTTATAGGGGTATGCAAGCAATTGTCACTTTTGTAAGGGTAAATAAACAATTTTGATGTTTTGTAGGGGCATGCAAGCAAATGCGCCCAAATCTTGTTGCACACATGTCGCTACGTCCGCGCTCTCCATAAATGTGACACGGATTCCCAGGTAGCCACTATACTGCCCTATGGCATGATAAGGTCGCTATTACCTCAGAGACAGAAAAGTTGTCCGCAAATCCCTTTGTGATGATGACTGATAAGACGACAAGAGATGATGTGATGGGGCCCGAATCCCAATATGTTCTGACTACATAAAGCGAGGAGGACTTCGGGGGAAAATGGGGTAAACTAATCTTTGAACAAACTCCCTCCACCCTTTAATCCTCTCTTCTTCTTTGGCGATCTCCCTGCTAACAAAATCGTTGAAGCAGAATTTGAACATCCAAGTCCTCCCCCCTCTCACAACCTCTTGTGTGTCCTATTTTTATATGGATTCCGTAAGAACACACCTTTGACACGTCTTGCAACCATTGAAGGCTTCATCTTTTGACCTAGACCGGAGTCAATTCCAAGCGGAATCCATTTTTTGGTTAACAATATATATTTATCATTGTTTGTTATTTGTGTAACAACAATTTTAAAAAACTAACATAATTTATGTATTATCTCGGCTGTATAAGATTTTGTATATTTTGGGAGAACACCTCATTGTCATTTCTTTGGTTTCAATCTCACTAATCCTACCCTCCACCGTTGTAATTGATCTTTTCTATAAATTTTTTAGATTCCAAAAAAATATGAGAGGGGACCAAACAAACAGGCAATTAATAGTGCTCGATGTCTGATTTTGTTTGAAATTTGACTTAAAATATTCCTTTGGATTTGCATCAAAATCATGCAAATTAGAAACCATGGACCACTTGAAGACAATCAGATTGTGCATCAGATGAAAGGACAATTCCATATACGTTTAGAAGAACATGCTGTGACAATGATGCCTCAGTAATCTTGCAAGTCCTGTGTTGTCAAATTTTCAAATTATTCTCGGTTGTTTTAGTTTAGAGCAAATTATCTTTTAATTGTTGACACTATTTGACACTATTTTTTACCCAGAACACACACTCAAAATACTATTACATTAAACCCCTACACACTCTCCTAAAGGACCTAGGCAATTTGGGTACTATTTAAAAGACTAAAAGTTAAATAACTATTTAGTATATTTTTATAATAAATTTTAGTGTTTTATTTTTTTAAAAAAAAGATAGATAAACCACATTCATTAATAGTTTTTAAGATATTACAGTGCTGCATAGATATAAACATTGTTGCAATAGTGTAATATATAATATGTAGTTGCAGGCTATCTTTAGTTGGTGGTCTCATGCATTTTAAGGGTTTGTTGGAGTCGTGCGTTCTTCTTTTTCTTCAAAATCTGCATCTAATGGTCATTGTTGTTTTTCCTCAACTTCCGATGTGATTTCTGGCCTCCTCGGTGTTTTTTCAAATTTTTGTCTTTTTTTATATTTTTTAACTTAAATTTTGCTATGACTTTTTCTTATATCTCATGTGAAATAGTACAGTGAGAAAAAAGGTCACGCTTACTATTTGAATTGGCCCGTGAGGTAGGTGGTACCTGAGGTAAAACCAAGAACAATCTATGTATGACTAAAATGACAATAAAGCATGGAAGAACAGAGAGTACTTGGTTATGTATTGAATAAATTGTGGGTGAAGGTTTTGAAATTTGAATTGGCTTTGAATGAAAAACTTATTAATACTTAATCAATCTAATTAAAAAAAGAGGAAAGTATCAAAAAAACCCTTGATATTTTCCAAATCCTCAAAAAGCCCCTCAAATTTTCCAACTCCTCAAAAAGTCCCTCCTTTTTCACCCGGAGCAAGACGTCCTCGGCGTTGGCGTCTCCATGACCATGTAGCGGTTGAAAAGCGGTGAGAGTAGGGCGAATTTGCCCTCTTTCTTGCATCCCCGAAACATGGCTCTTTCTGCGTCCCAAAAGCCCAGTTTAAATGCATTGCTTCGCTTCATCACAAAGGTTCATTTCTCTTCTCGCGCTGCGGCGTCACGCGTCTGTCCGTCTCTCCAGCCCGGCAGCTGCGTCGAAGAGCATCTTTCTATGAAGCTTGGCTGACGTATCTCCAAAGGCGGTGACAATCTCACATTTATGCTCCAGCGGTTTTGGGTATTTAGGGTTTAGGGTTCGGTTTTAGGGGCAACAACACGTGCGCGTGATTACGAATCAGATGTTTGGGGTTTTGAGTGTTTGAGGGTACTGGTACGGTTGTGAGGTAAGCTAGGCGTGTATTTTTGGAGTTTAGTGTGTATCTCGGGGGGTTGCGTTTATTCGTGCGGAGCTAAAAGCGTGTATTTTTTTTTGGAGTTGATTGTGTCTCTCTCGGGGGTTCGCGTTTATTTTAACTTTAAAAGCGTTTAGTTTTATAGGGTTTTCATTTACTTTCAAGGCAAAGCGTTTATCAGTCTATTTGTAACAGCGAGGCAACAATAGGCGTTTATGAATACATTTGTAACGAGGAGGAAAGCGCTTATTATTTAGCCAAAGCGTTTAGTTTTGAGGGAGTTGTCGTTTATTTACGTGAGCCTAGCGTTTATTAGTAAAGCGGGGCCAAAGCGTTTAGATTTTTCGGGGAGTTTTGTTTATTTTGTTTCCAAAGCATTTATTGTATGCATGCATAGCGTGTGTTGCGATTACATATTAATGCAGTTCTACGAAGGATGGGAAAAATGTCAAAAGGTTCGAATCAAAAAGATTCGAAAGAGGTCAAAAGAGTCAAAAGGGAAGTGTAATGCGGCTTCATCCAGCGCCGGAGTGCTACACGCAGTTCCGATGCGTGAATCGCTTTGTTCGGAAAGGCGTCGATGGCGGCCCGGCATTAATATTATTATCGGTCCCAGTAATGCGTATTAATCTAACAATAAAACCCGTGTTTCTGGCGTAAATTGTCGCGACCCGATTACCTTGCCTCCACCGGCGGGGGATTCTTGCGGTGAGAAATGGCCGCACAGCGGCTTTCCGGGGCGCGTGTGCCCCACGGCAAGAATGCAGCGGTTGTAGATTGTGGAATTTTACCATCAGTTTCATGCGATCCCGGATTCTCCATTGGGCGAAGAGCTTGAACTGCGACTTGGAAGATGAAATGCAGTAAAGAGGCTGAAAATTTAAAAGAATGGGTGGCCGAAGTTAATATTAGATGGGATTCTTGCTTGAGTAATATTTATATGTATGGCCGAAACATGTTTTGTTAATTTTACATGCAATTTGAGAACAAAGCGCCCAGCGTGTATTATATTAATTCTTTTTATTATTATACATGAGAGGAAAGCTTATTCCTACTACTCTGGCGCTTATTATACTGTAGGCGCTTATTATCACGGCAGCGGCGTTTATTATATAAGGCGAGGCATTTTATTACTCTGGAGGAAAGCGTTTATTTTTCTTTTAGTTATATAAACACCTTACTAAGGGAGTTTGGCGTTTATTATTTAAGCGATTAAGTGTATTGTCTTTAATGTCGAGTATGCGTGAGGTAGTAACATGCGTCCGGTTATAATATCGCGGAAAAGTATAATATCTTCATATTTTATATTAGCTTGGAAACCCTATTTAATATATTTTTACGCCCGTTAACATTATGCGGACAACAAAAATAACCGCGTATGTCTTGGGACCCGAACTTTCCGGTTTAAATTGATGCCTTTCGATAGCGTTGCATGTAATTCTATTATGCGGCCTATTCGCGTACAGAGCTGACTGATAGAGTGGTCTAATGTCGAATGCTTGCTGACTCGATCCTTCTCACGTCCCGATTGACCCGGCCCTTTTTTCTTGGGGTCAAAGGTGGCCTCATCTGGCGAAGTTCCGTGAGACGCAGGTGGGCTATCTATATCCGGGATTGGAAATATAAGCTCACGGTATGCTTTGCTGGCTGTATCTTGGAAATCTGATTGAAGAAGTCATCAACATAAGAATGCACACTTGTGTCTTTTTGCATGTCTAGTTAGCATTGGAAATGCGTGTTTGCATGGTAGTCCATCAACTTCCCAGCGGCGGCATGCGGCCGGTCCTATTGCTTAAGTTCACACAATTGCTATGATTGTCCATGCGTAGGTTGAACCCCATTCGAGCGACCCACTTTCAAGTACACCTGCTTTGCTCCAGCGGTTTCTTGATCAGCTTATGTATCTCGGGACAAAGATGACCTTCCACTTAGCTTGCATTGCTCTAAATGTTGATACATCGTACTCATCATCTTATACCTGCAACGTAATAAAGCGACAACTCAAAAGCGATAAGCGGCGGTGGCTATATAATAAGTGGCGTGAGAAACTAAGCGTTAGGTCATTTGTTGCGATAAGCCCGAACAATGAGCCACGTAAAGCGTAAAAGACATTTCAATAAAAGGGAAGGCTCATGGTAAATAAAGGCTTGGTCCAGTTATAAAGCGAAAACTAGGAAAAATAAGCGCCGGGGCAAAACCTTATGGAGTCAATGCGTGTTTTATCGCTGGTAGGTGGCGAACGTCCGTATCCATCGTTGAATGACTCAGCCACGTTGGAGTACATCTCACCCCATCGAAGCCCTGCGAGTGAATAATTACACCAATGCTCCATGTCGAGACTTGTGAAATAACCGGTTATTAGTGTATGCGATGATCGCGGCCGGGACCTCGTCAGGCAGGCATCGTTGTACTCCTTCCGGTATGCGGGCATACTTGAGGCCATATGGCAACCTTTTCGCGAGGCTCGCTCAGTCGCCCATTACCCTACCCGTGAAGCCATTTGCCTTGAAAGTTAGCGTAGAAGATGTCGTAGCAATTACGCATATGGGGAGGAAGGAAAAACCTAGCGATAGCATTATTGATAAGCCCCTTGATCGGTCCGATATGAGCGTAGGATATTGCCAAATACGGTTCGCCGTTGTTGTTGTACAAATCACGTCGCTGACGTTGACACAAACCATGTCACGATTATCGTGATCCTAGGTCATGTGACAGCAGCGAAGCGCTGGGTGGAAGAATCGCTTGATTCTGAGTCTTTTGCAGAGTTCGCCAAACAGCGTGCCGCAAGTATTTCCCGTTAAGTGAGTCCCATCAAAAGGAATAACAAGGGCCTACACCCTCACAGAGCTATCCAGAGTGAGGCGAGAAACAAAAGAAACCTAAAGCATTGAATCTTTTGCCTTCCTTTCCCAAAATCACAATGCTACACAGGTTTGGTCTACACGCTTCTCCATACCACGCCAGCCGGCGGTGGCGTAGCTTGCGGTCGCTTAAACCGAGTGGAGCATCTCCCTACGCGACCTCTTTTACCCATCCAGGAGGCTTGTCTTTATGCGGGTGAACTCCAGTAATTACGTAATATGTCCGCATTCGCGTATGTCCACGGCCCTATAGAAGTGAAATGCGATCTTTGGGATTTCGTATCACATGTTTTGTGAGCGACCCACTTCTTGGCCTTAACTGGATGGGATGATGTGATACCCAATCCCCTCCATGTATGCGAGAGGTACATTGTGTTTTGGCCGGTAGGAATTCTTTAATATTACCAGACCGTGATCGCATGGGCCATGCGGCCGTGGCATGGCGTCCATTTTGCGCATGCAGTACAGCGGTGCACGTGCTGATCGTCATTCTTAATGAGCGATGAGTAGAATGTGGCGATGGCAAAGTCCGTAAAATAAGAATCACGAAGTGTTGACATTGTAGGAAATCTCGACCCGATAGTGCCGATCGTAGCATGAGTCTAATTCCAAGTGCTTTCTACGGCATGCGCATGCGCCTTGAGTCCACTTCGCCCGCTTTGTGATAGCGGCCGTTGGGGCCCGGAAACCACGTGTAGAAGACCAGAAGTCGTGAAATCTGGCAGCTTAGTGGATTTAGCGTTGTGGGGAATACATACTTTACTGAGAAAAGGGATCGCGATCGGTCGTATAGTAAGCGGAAACTCCGTAAAATAAGCGATCATGGTTGTTAAATGGTGAAAACCGCCAAATAATAATAAGCGGCAGGTCACATAATATGCGAAACTCAAAATAATAAGCGGTTAGATGCGTTTAGTGACCAAACTCCACTAAATACTAAGCGCTTGATTGAATACGATGGCGAAAACCATTAATAATAAAGGCTTACTGGCGTTATGTAGCACCTGCCTTATCCCTTCGGGACCGAGGTGTCAGATTACGGATGAGTCTAGAGGCGTGAACCCTAAACCTAAAGAACATGTCTAGCTAATTCTTTGGGATGAAAATACTGCGCCGGAAGGTAATTAAGCAACTTATTATAACAATCTCCTCGAAGATATGATATTGTTTATCTGAGAGACCAAATAAAATATTATGCGGAACCACGGATCTCACAACACTCATAGATAGGTATGTGGAAGGATATCTAGACTTGAGTGAGAGCCAACTTCACAGTACATCTCCTCACTTCGTGATCGAGACTGACACGCTTTAGAGGAACACTTTGTCTAACGCCCTATGCAAAACAATGTCAAAGAAGTGGAAATTTGAGCTCTTCGGAGCTTCGGTGGCTGAGGCACCACTTTGTCGAATTATTTGTACGTATATAAAAATAATAAAAGGCTAGTGAAAGTAAAAGCGGCGTGTATGGCAAACCACGAATAGAAATTCTTGAGATTAAATATCTTTGGCTGAAAGCGTACGAATCTTTGCATGTTAAGTAAACTTTGATCCATGTATTTTCTTAAAAATGCATATCGAGTTCTGTTTCTGTCTTGTGCCCCAATTGAATCCCGATTGTAAACCCAGAGCATTCCCCTAGGTAATCGCAATACTGTGTGCCCTCTTTCTCTGCAGAGATGATCTCTATCTACTAGAAGAGCGAGGCAGTTGGCGTCATCGATCACATGGCGAGACTATTCTCAGACTTCTGCACATCTACTTCAATCTTTTGCATGGCGGCCGAACCAGCGGTATATCGTCTTTGAGGTTGAGTATATATATGCGTCTGTTTGGCGTCCAAGGGATTGGAAGGGGGTTTGATTTTATAAAGAGAGTAAAGCAGGATAGTTAAGCCATTTTGAAGCGAGAATTAACACCCCTATACGTAACTTCGGCGTCGTACTCTACGGCTCTTCCACGAGCCACTCGAGTCTATACAAAGTATTTTCAATGGGAATGTAGTCTTTACGTATGCATGGCTAAGCATTCTCTTTTACATTCTTTGATTACTAAGCATGAAATGGTTATAAAACTCTATAAACTTTTATGAGCAAAGTTCGAAAAGCTTTTAAAGCGAAAAGCTGTGTCATGGTATAAAAAATACGGTAAAACTAGCAATATGCAGGTAGATTTCCCTCCTGTAGCCAGTGCGGTTCAAGCTTAGATGCGAGCAGGTTCCTCGGCGGTGGCGTACTTGCCTTTGCCACTTTCACGATGGTGTAAATAAGAAGTGTATAAATCACAGGAGGTCGTGTTTTTAGCTAGTAGTCTATATTAACTCAATAGAATCAGATGAAAATCTGAAACTATCCCGTACTTTCGTTATTTCTCAGGTACTTCTAACTATCTTCTACTCATACTTCATTTATACCCTTTTAACTCATCTCTAACTCATGCACTGAAGAAGTATCTTAATTTTTCATTAAGTTAACTAAGGTTTGGCTTTACCTTGGCATGTAATACATGTTTCTAAGAACATGAACACACAAAGCTCACTAGTTAGATAATATAGGTGTCATACTCCTTGAGTATGAATCTAAGGATACTAACTTGCTACCTTAAAACTATCTTTGGCCTAAAGTCATCATAAAGGGCTAAAAGCGTTGGATTTTCAAGGAAAAATGGGCGGCTACTTCCTCTATTTCTAGAGCTTAGGAATGAATACAAACATTCTGCAATTACTTTATAATCTCATAAATGCACATATCTAAATTAACACTCACATACATCTACCCTCTCGATCCTCTCTACAAATCCCACAGCTCAATCTGACCACACTTGTTAATAAACATTACTCCCATATGTAATTAAGCTCCACGTTTCATTATACCTTCTCTGTAGAGACCACACAAAATACTAGGGTTGATTCCACCGGGCTGAGATGCTGTAGTCTTGCTTTCGGCAGCTTCGAGTAAATGCGGTGGTGGTGGCCAGGCGTTGTGGTAGCCTTCCTTGAGGAGGCCCATGATTTGTCTAGAAGCCCATGTAGCAGTGGCCCGTGAGCAGGGTGTGGCTCGTGGGTGGAGCTTCGGCCATTTAAATAATGTGATCAGCGTCAACCCATGGCGTCGAAAGTAGGATGCGTGGTGTGGCGGTGACAAGGGGAGGAGGCCCGTGATGTGGCCGGTTACTTGCGTGCATGGGGAAGCGTGCCTGTGAGCGGCCAGCCTTGACGAGGCTAGCGTGGTTGAAACTGCCGGTGGAGGCGGTGTGCGGTCATTGATCGGTAGGGACCCGGGGCTGCAGCCGTGGTGAGCTTCGAGGAGGGAAGGGACGGTCGTGGCCCTCGCTTGAGCGAGAGAGAGATCGAGAGAGAGAGAGATTTGTTTCTCTCTCTCTTTCTCTCGTCTGTCTTTTAAAACCGAGAGGTTTACTTTTATTTTTATTTTTCTTTTTTCTTTTCTTTTCTTTTCTTTTCTTTTACTTTTACTTTTTACTTTTTACTAATTTATTTTATTATCTTATTATATATATATATATATATATATATATATATATATATATATATATATATATAATATTTTATTAATTAAAATAATTTTATCTTTTAACTACTTTATCTTTTAAAAGGAATTTACTAATATATTATCCTTTTACTTTATGTCAGTATCACTATTTAAGGAAAATATTATTCTATGATAATTCTCGGAGCCAGGTCAGGATAGAATCAAGTGAGGCGACTCCGTGTGAGTAATTTGGTGGTACATTGTGGCGTCCGTCAGGTTTGTCTTCTCTCTCCCAGAGCCAGAGATCCACATGAATCCCTGGAAGCGCGGCTTTTGACTCGGCATGATGTACTTTTATAGGGACTCACAACTTTTGTCGATATTCCTACTTAATTATCTGGATTATTTAATATTTAATTAATCTGGATTAATTTAAAGAATTAATTAATCCTACGGTTTAATTAATCCCCGAGCTTCGGCTGACTATGATCTCAACTATTCACCATATAACTACGGCTTTACGGCGGAATTCAAGGCCTCCTACTCATTTATATAGTTGCGAGAATGGATTTGGTTAGTAAATTTGATTTTCTTTAATCTTGAGGTTAAAAGCAATTAATGTCGGTTTGAAGCTAATTAACCTCATTTAAAATTTTGAAAATTTCTTTGAAATGGACTTTAGAAAAGTGCGGGATCATTTACGCGCCACACATAATAATAGCGAAAATACAAAGCGTAAGCGAAACAAATCAAAGAAAATTCGCTGCATTCACAGGCGTGAGATGATTACGCGGGTTCCACTATTATGCAATAGCGTCAACTTGTCCAATACAGCGATGATCATGTCTACGCGCGTCTTCTTGAATATTCGATCGCCCAGCGTCATCCGCCAAGAAATCCCCATCTGAGTCAACTAAACATATAAGCTTGTGCACCAAATGCGAGGGGCCTGAAATCTTGGCCTGGCTCTCTTTCGTGAAGCTTGAGGCTCCCAACGATTGAGGATTTCCTCCCAGCCTGAGGCGCCGACGCAGGAGACATGACATGGGTGAAATCAAGAACATGGCCTTCTTCTTTGTACCTTACTAGCGAGCAAAAATGGTTTCCAGATTAGCGAAGGTAGGTGAAGATCTTCAAGCTACTGAGGCAATAGAAGGGAAGAGCGAGGGGAGATAGTATACTAAATAAGGGAAGCGAATGTGGGTGAGAGATCTTGTTTACAAGGTATAGGCGGTTTGGCGTGGCACGGAAGCGGGAGATCTCCATAAAATCACACCAATAGGGACGAGGGGGCATTACGGGCATTTTTGAGGAAAATAGGAGGCGGGATGGAGGGAGGAGAACTTCTTGGGAAGATTTACTTGAGGGACTTTCACAGGGGAAAATTTGAAAAGTCAGGGAGGAATTTGTCCAGGGAATTGAGAAATAATATGCCGGGGGTACATACCCAGGTAATTTTCTCTTAAAAAAACATCATTCCAAGTAATGCTAGTTATTTATTAATACTTATTAAGTATTTTAAAATTAGTTAATTAATTTTTGAAAATTTTTGAAAAAAAAAATTATTCCAGATTTTTAGTTGAGGAGGGTAATGCAATGCAATTATGAAGGAATTTCCAAGATTTCAGGTATATTAGGACAATGAATGAATCAAATTCAATACAACATAATATGGAAAAGTATATAAATTTTTAAAATAGGATTGAATTAGTGTTGGGAATGGGATTAAACCCAACCTATAATTATTATTATTTTTTTATATAAAAGTGGATAAACCACGTTTTTAAACATTCTTATTTTAAAAATACAATTAGGTCCCAATAATTTTAGTTAGTTTTGCAAGAGAAATTATAAAGCACGTAAGAAGCATGCATGTATATACGCAGGCGTTGCAACACTCTAGTACCACTCTGCCGGAATGTTCTCCAATGGCATCCTCACCGACATCATCATCAAGACCAGCGATGGTAGCTAGCGTCGCCGCTCACCGTAGGTTCAGTCCTCTCGTTGCCGCTCCGGTATCTGTATTTTTGTTATTGTGCCACATGCACAATAAATATGATGAACCACATATTCTAATTAATTAACATGCTGATAGAGTACTAATTATTGTACGTGTTTAAAGATGGATCTTCTAGTTGCATGTTAACCAGGGAAATAAGAACATGCCTGATTAGAAAGAGCTGGGCTCATGGCCCTGCATCTGCATGCCCATCCTTATAATTATACACCCAGACTCAAGTTGGGCATATTTGTATAGCAGGTTTAATTAGTCCCATCAATCCTGAAAGTTCTGCTGGGTTGTCTGCCTGTTATATGATGTGTTGCAACACAAATTGCAACTCACTGCTCATAGAATGTTGTTAATGGAATAACAAAAGATATTCACACAAAAGCAAGCAAAACCACACATAAAAGGGAACACAAGAGTTGGTAACCCAGTTCGGCAACAATGCCTACATCTGGGGGGCCATGCCCGGAGATGAAAATCACTAAAAAGAGGGCAAAACAATATGAGTACAAACCTCCATGAACCTCCTCCTCTAGAAATTGTTGGTTTTCTCAAAACCTCCCTCACAAGGTTTTCTACCACCATCACCGTCAATCTCCAGCTGGGTCTTCAGTAGATGCGCGACATGCCTAAGATGTCGCCTTCCTCTTTTAGTACCGTCAAATCTCCGCAGCTGCTAAATCAGACTCCTTCCACATTTAATTGTTGCAACATAGTTACAACTAAATTGCAACTTGGCCCGACTGATCAACTGACCAAGAGTACAACATCCATCGCTCTTCGACCTCGAGACACCTCCAACCCTCCTGGTTGAGTTCCGAGTCTACTCCATCGGATCCACCTCTCCGTCACGTACTCAGCCCTTCAATATTGCACCTCACCATTGGCGCGAGATCGTCAACCTCATCCAAAACTTGATTTCCTCAATCACAGTTTTGACTATCCAATCTTCCTGATTTTCTCCTCAGCAAGTTTACCAAACTCGGTCTTGATTCACCACCGTTTGGACTTCAATCATCAATCAATCACTCCTTCAAACAAGGATAGTATCAATCACCAATTGTTTTCCAAATCCACTCACAAAACAGCATGTGATGATCTCCTTATAAATATGTTTCATCCAAGCTGGAACTGCACCTTGTGTTGACCACCATGTGGACTTGTGTCAAATATTGCCAACCAAAGACATTAGCACTAACAAATCCCATATGGGCAATACATAACTTTTTTTGAGCTAAAGGGGATAAACCCCAGTCTCCGCCCAGGTAGGACGTGCACGGGCTGGACTATCACTGGGCCACGAACGGGCCCACCCGGGTGACTATCAAATCCCGTGCATTCACTCCGTCACCGCAGGGATTCGAATCATGTTCTTGTCCTTGGGTGCGGAGGACCTCTGCCGCTCGACCCGAAGGCCTTTGGCGGGCAATACGTAACTTTTATAAGGTCATGCATGCCCTCAAGTCACCCACTTGTTTGACCGGTACCATTCCTTGACCACCTTCATTTCCACAAGCTTATCTTTTTCTTTCCTTGCTCATCTCTAGCTATATATTGTTCAACTGTAATAGCTCAATTTTTACCTGTTTGATATTCATGCCTATAAATACCTTAATACATTAATCTAGCAGACTCTCTTCTTCAGTTGCTGAGACCTTTTTCATCTGCATGTCCTGCTCTCTCTTGTTCATCACTGCATCACTAGTTTTTATGTGATACTTGAGTTCCTGATTCTTTGAGACATGCTAGACAAGGAGTTGGGCAGTCCTGAGTTAATTAGTTGTACTCCACTGGAGATCAAGTTCGCCAGGAACCACACACCTAATTCCCAGACTTGATATTCTAACTCTTGTTGATTGTTGTATCAAGTGATACATGGTTTACCATCTACAAGAATACATCCACGTGTGTGTATATATATATAGGAGAGTGATATAATGGGGCCGGCCGGACATCCGGCCACCCCATTATATCACTTCCCATGGATGATATATAAAATTTTATTTTAACTATATATGTCCATTAGAATTTATTTATAAATTTTTTTATAATTTATATATATATATATATATATATATATATAGTTAAAATAAAATTTTCAATATATAAACATATATATATATATATATATATATATATATATATATCATCCATGGGAAGTGATACAATGGGGCTGCCTGACTAGTTTAAGAGCTAGCCTCCTGCATTGTCGTATTAATAATTTACTAATATATGTTGGATTAAATATGATAGGGGTAAAAGTGGGAAGATATGTGAGTTCCATCCAGAAAAAGTAAAAAACTGCATGGAAGGATCATAGACTATTTTCTATTCAAATCCTAGTCTCCTAAAAGAAAAGGAGCTTCCGATGAGCCTTCTGAACAGAATTTCGAAGAGCCTTCTGAAGAACCTCCCGAACAGAATTCTGAAGAACCTCTCGAACAGAATTGATCCGAAGAGCCTTCCGAACAGACTCCTCTACTCTTATGGCCGAGGAGCTGGCAAACTTGGGTCACAAGCTTCCTCCAGCCTATAAACAAGGGATGAGACCCCATCTAGAGCAAGTTTTTTCCCAACAACGAAGCCCTGCCACTTTGAAGACCCGACTCTTCTTCTCCTTCTTCTCCATGAACTCCAACCCCAAAGCTTCTCTCCCACTTCTTCTTCTTCTCCATTATATTGAGAAATAAATAGTGGATTTAGCTCTCACCGATAAAGTTCGTGATTTTTTCCCTGATTTGATGGTTTTTCATGTTAAATTTGTGCCTCTTTCCTTGATTTATTGGTTTATCTTTGATTTCCTCACTGTTATAAGTCTCAATCTCAAAACAAATTCAAATAATTGGGGGAAATTAGGGCTCTAACCTAATTTTGCATCAACAAAATATATTGTTCGTTTAATTCCGGAAAGGACTTTTATAAACATACAGTTGAAAATGAAAAGGCCAAAAGATATATATAGCAGCATTTCAAATCTCAGTTTGCATGATCCTGGTGTATAGAATGGTCTTCGTTTCTTCTAATAAAATTATAGAGTACAAGACTTACCAACAAATCAAACCCCCCAAAAATAAGCAAATAAACACTACACCTCCTCTCCAAATATATCTCTTTCTGTCTCTTCCTTTGATCAGCTTTCCCCACCTGCATACAATGGAGGAGGTGTTTCAAAAAAGCATGCATGTATCAACAATAAACACATGCACTTATTCTCTTTGTCTCTCTCCATTCTTGCTCTCTTGCTAGACATGAAATTAAAATAAGGCTAAGATCAAGAACACATCATTGATTATATATTAAAAACACAATACGCAACCAACCAATCCTTAGGTACAGTGGGGGAAACTATGAGAGAGAGAGAAACATATGAGATCGATCAGAGAAGAACAGGAAAGAATAACAAATAATTTAGACAAATACTGAAAGGTGGTATTCTTATACGTACAAGTGATTTAAAGAGGCTGAGAGATTAAACCAGATCAAGCTTTGAGAGACTCCTCGACAGGCTCTACAGGTTTAGCTGGTTCAGGCTCAGGTGCAGCCACTGTGCTGGTCTCCTCCAGGACCTCCACCTTCTCAATCTCCTCTTCTTCTTTCTTCTTCTCCTCATGAGTCTCCACACTCACCTCTTTACTGTTGCTCTCCAGTACTGCAGCAGGAGCTTCTTTCTTTAAACCAAAGACTTTCTTCATCTTTGGTAACAACTTAGTTTTCCAGTACCCCATGACTCTGTCTCTATACAAGCACGAGAAGCCACAATCTAAATATTATTAATTAGCTAGTTCTTAATGCGTAGACAGAAGAAGAAATAAAAAGAAGTAATTAATAAGAGAAAGAGTGCTTAAATAGATATATATATATATATATATATAAAGAATTAGAGAGATTCATACATTCAATCTTTGAGGATGATAATTAAGGATATGTGTGGGATGAGATCATGAGAAGAAAGAGAAGGGATTGGAAGATTGTGTGGGAGATTTAAGTCATTGGGGGAGATATATATATAAAGACTTGCCAACTAAACCACCCTGTTAATGTAATGTAATTACCACGAGAACCAACGTTAAATGGGTATGCTGCATGCTTATCGGATCAGGTCTGGTAACGGGCTAGGATCCGTTTTGGAGGTTGATAATACATTTACTTTATATTTATATAAAAACATAACATGTTTTTTTTTTAAATTTAAATTTATGACATTAATAAATGTGAGAGGTGAGAGAAGGTAGGCGATGGTACAGTTGCATGGCATCAGATCCCAAACAAGCTTGTGGGGTGTTGTTTATCGGATCCAAACCCGCGAAGACATGGGCAGGGACGTAAATAAAGGAGGAGGATGAGGGCGGAATTGGAGAGAGGAGAAGATGACAGGTGGCATCAAATTACGAGGGTCGCTTTTTGTCGGGGCCCAAACTGGGGCCCAGTCCAGCTGCAGCAGCCTCATAACGTACACGTGGCCTCGCCGGTTATCTTGACATTCTGCGTCTCTTCTCTCTTGGATCATATGCATAATATGTGCATGATATAATAAGGTGGTGTTTGGTTTGTTTCCGTTTTCCGTTTTCTGAAAAGACGGAAAACACAAAAAATGAAAAATGTGGAAAATGAAAAACACAGAAATTGAAAAATAGAAAAGCTGTTTGATTGAAAATTGTTTTCAGAAACAGAAAATGAAAATGCTGTTTGGTTTAATAGAAAATCAAATATAGAAAACTCTGTAGTATGTTCTCTGGTGATTTTATCAAATATGTATAAACAATTTTTTTTAACTATTATAAAATAATATAATAAATATAAAATAAAATTATAAATCAACATAATAATTGTAATAACAAAAGTTCAAAATATAAAAAATAACAAATGATAAACATGATATTTTTATAAAGTTCAAAATATAAAATAATGACAAACATGATATTTTTATAAAATTTAAAAGATAAAAATAACAAACATAATATTTTTATAAATTTTAAAATATAAAATAACAAATATGATATTTGTATATATTTATATAATAATAAAAGTTCAAAATATACTTCAAAAAATAAAAAAAATGGCAACCATGATATTTTTATAAAGTTCAAAATATAAAAAAGTAAAAAACATGATATTTATATATGTTTACAATAACAAAAGTTACGAAAATATATTTTAAAAATAAAAAAAATGATAAACATGATATTTTATATATTGTTATAATTAATTTTGGAGTTTGGTTTATTTACAACAATGTCACTACCTTTTCCAATCGTTTTCCAAACCTAGAAAACGATTTTTTTTCGTTTTTTGTTTTCCGTTTTCCAGACCCTATTTGTTTTTCCTCGCTTTTGAGGAAAGTGCAAACCAAAGCGTTTTTCTGCGTTTTCCAGGAAATGAAAAACGCAGAAAACGTGGAAAAGACGGAAAACGCCCATACAAACAGGCCAGTATTTTTTTCTTCTCTTCTTTTTTCATTTAATTAATCGTAGTGACTTATATTAATTTCTGATGTTAATTTTCCAGTGAATTTATGATGTTAATTTGTTGTTTTGCATGTATTTCACATCTTCAACGTTTTTTTTCTCTTTTAATTTAAAAAACTTTGGTTGGAGGTTTTTACCCATTTTTCTATAGATAAACCTAAATTGAACCAGTTTTAGTGTTCCGTTTCGAACATATCTAAATCTCGGTAAATTTAAAACTATATATACAAGTCTTGTTTTCTTGTCGTATTAATTTAAGTTTTTAATTGAATCAGATGAATATAATATATATTTAATTTACATCCTAATGAAAATATGTTAGGAGATTGGTAGAATCTCCAACTCACGCGTAACACCATCATAGATATCCAAACAGATCAAGGGCAATCATGAGGTCACGAATCCCCTATATATCGCGATAACTGTTAAGGTTATCGTTCAAGATCAGTGGTGAGTATTGCAGTAATAGCCTCAATCACCACTTGCCATCATACAGTAATGGTTGCAATCAACGCCAATCTCCCCTAGGACTATAGAAGGAACGAAGGAGCAGTCTGCCAAAGGGAGGGAATTCATCTGTCTAGTACTATCCATGAAACTCTATTCTTTCTTCTTTATTCTCGTGTTGCTTTCTACACAAGTTGAGCGTTGGAGCTATCCCCGAACACGATGAGGAACGACCTTGGATGATCTGTCTCCAAAAGAAGACTGCTAATTGTGAAGAAACCACTAGCAGCCGAGGAGGATCTTTTCCCATCAATTAGTTCAACTGATGACCACCTCATCACACCATTGATTATGACCAATCAAAATCCCCAAAAAAGACTGTTTACTGCATCAACCTTAGGAATATCTCTACCTCCTTCCAATACTCATTCCTCGACAAAATTATGCTAGAAATAAATAGTTCTCAAAATTTGTTAACTTAATTAAAAATTAGTATACATTAACAATTTTTAACAAGCAAATTGCTCTCCATTGCTTAGGATTTTTAAAAATTTAATATTTATATAATATTAAATTTTGTAAATAGATTAACACTTAAAATCTATTGTTAAAAAAAATTGCTAATACAACCTTAGAAATACATGGTTAGATATATTGTAAATAGGTTAACACTTAAAATCTATTCGAAGTTGTTGATTTGAGGGTCGGAGGCTCCCCCGAGCATAAGTGCTTGAATCTCCTCTCTTTGCAAGATTTGATCATCGAAGGTTGATCTCAAAATGAAGCATTGATCCTATGAAGTTGTGGAGTCGAGGGAAGAGAGAAGAAGAATCATCAATTATCAGCTGATCTCTGATGAAGGATTTTAACTTTTACCAACCACGCTCTCTTATTGATTTGCTTGGATCTCTGGGAGGAGCGGATCATATTATAAATAAAATTCCATTTCCGACTCTATTTGTTAAATGAATAAATATTGAATAAAAAAAATCTATGGATGAATTTGAACACGCTATTTTCATCTGAAAAGAGTAATTTTTCTTCGAGTTAAGCATATCTGGTCTAATTTTTTTAACTTTATCTTTTTTTTTGAATAAGTTTTTAACTTTATCTTTTATTCTTGTTTCAACCAAATAAGAACTCAAATAAACTTAAAACAAGTTTATCACAAACTATTTTATATACCTAACAAAATCAAATCAAGCCTAGTTCAAAATTATTTCACATCCAAACCCAAAAAAACAAGGAAAAAAAAATTGAATCATAGAGATGGGTCAGATGACATGGTGCGCACAAACTCTGTCCAACTTTCTCCTCTTTGGGAAAAATCCAAATTGAAGGCTGTGGCATCTGACTTTTTCTTTGAAGCTTCAAGATTAAGTAATCTACAAATAAAGGATACTAAAAAATAAAATAAAAAAGAGGGTCCCAAGCTTCACAACAAAAGGCTTTGGAAAGCAACTTTGAAAAGTAACATCATCTCCATTAATTTATGTATGAATTCTTTAAATGCAAACTTTGATGATAAAAAATAGGCCAAGAGTCCCCTTGCTACAAGACATCTAATTGCATTCAATCCTTCTAAGAAGCAAGAATTATATGAATGGAATTATTGATCTCTTTTGGCCCTTTTCTACAACAACAACAACAACAACAACTGAGCCTTAATCCCATACTAGATGGGGTCGGCTATATGGATTCTATTCTGTGTATTTGCTACCAAATATGAAATAAGGTAAAATTAAATAAAGCTGAAAATAAGATGAAACATAAAAATTCATAAATAAATAAATAATACTAATAACAAATAATTTTATAAGAGAATGGGATGTTAGAAGCGAAAAGTATTCCTACGCAAAAAGTTTAGCTTAATGAAGGAAAATAAAATAAAATAAAATTAAACTTATCTAATCCTATACTTAGGTTATATGGATTCTTTGTCTCCACGTCATTTCTGCCAAAAACAAGATCCTACTAATATCTAGCATACGTAGGCCCCAGACACTACCTCCACGTAATCCATACTCTACCTCTACCCCTCTTCTTACCTTCTACAACTAAACTATCACATTTCTATTTTATGATATTTATATGACCTTTTAGTCATTGTCTTCTTTATAATTATTAACTCTTTTTTTATGGATTTCTATTTAGTCTATTATGATTTGATGAAATTTTAATCACTTTAATAATGTGTTTTCTTTTTTTGCTCTTAAAGAAGAGCCAAACATACCATTTATTTTATAAAATAAATTATTTGATTACACAGCTTAAAAACATTTTTAATAGGAATTTATTTATTTTTTATTTTTATTTTAATAAAGTTATGGTTATGCACAACTCTTAGCATTCCGAGTACCAAATGCTGACATCTATTCAGGTGAATTCTATGATAACATGGGCACTATTCACACAGTATGAGACCAAGTGGGTTCTGAGGTGTTGTTTTATGGGTTTTATTATATAGTGTTTGGGTTCGAAGCTATAGTACAACCGTCATTTTATATTGCACAAATAGGAGGCTGAAACCTAAATAGAGAAGCTTGGGACCTAAAGAGAGAAACTTGGAACCCAATGTTATCACGCGGTGGGAAAAATCCTATAAATGCTATCTGATATCGTAGCATTCGTTGCATTTATATAAAGGATTTTCTGCAAATACCCCGTTGAATTTTTTTATATTTGGATAATGTTCCTGATGTAATTCTGAATTAAATAATAAAAAATAGTAAATAAACATTGTAAAGTATAAATTAAATTATCTCATAAATCATATAATATATATTAAATAAACAATGTAAAATATATAAGGTTTAAGAGCTATATTACACGCAACCCTTTCTTCAAATATGAAAAAGTTTAAGGGCCTAGATGTAAATAACTTGTTTAATTTTATTATTATTTTTATTTTTTAGACGACTCCGCTGTTTGGGCCCGCGAAGCGGAAACGACCGTAGGATTCTTTTCTCTATGACGTGGCACTTTCTCCGCCGTTACTTTTCTCACCATTTCGCGTCTATTTACTTCTAAATTCGAAAACGAACCCATTATTCCCACCAACCACTGACTCCTTTCTCTCGTCTCCCCAACATCGTCGGAATCCGTCCCCCGTTGATTCGCGTTTCGCCGGCGCATCGGAACGTGCCTATCGAGCTAGGGTTTTAGCGAGTTTGGTGCTAATTCTCATGGCTGCTGAAATCCGTATCCTTTGGATTCAATAACTTGTTTTTTCGCCCATTTTTTCCCGATTCTCTGATGTTTTTGGATTGCTCTTTTTTTTTTTATACTGGGATTAGTTGGATGTTTACGTATTTTGTCTTGGGAGAGATTGGTTGTTGATTTTTTTCCGTTCTGATTTCCTTTTTTTGTTTTATTTATTTATTTATTTTTACTTTGGGATGAGCAAATTTGAATTTTGAACAGTTTGGTGGTTGGGTTTGACGAGAAATTGCTTTAACAGTGTACTTTGAGGATTTTTTGGATTGATCTTGTCGTGATTTTGAGCTTGAATGATTTTGGATCGTAGATCTTAGTTTTTGATTCTATATTAAGTCCGTGATTTGATGCTTAGAAAGGTTATTTGATAGTTTACAATGGGTTTATGAAGTTAGTATAAATCCGTAGATTGTTTTTGATATTTGATTGAATTTATTAACTTTCAAGTTTTTTAGTCAGGTTTATGAGGTTGATGGGATCTGTAATCTGATAGAAATATTTGGTGTCAAAAGAGATTCACAAATTATATTTTTATGTTGATGTCATTTTACACAACTTGGCTGAATTCTGTTTGATGATTTTGAGCACTTGGATCCTTTAAAGATGGATTAGATCTATAGCTTGATGGAAGTAACTTGACAAGATATTCACGGTTTTGTGAAATCTCTCTAATTGCTTTGAAGTTCCCATTTTTGTCAGAGGATTACATAGTTCTATGATATTTTTGTGATTTGTGAAAGGTCACTAAACTGGTAGTTCTCATGAGTACACTGTTTTGGGATCTGCTCGATTGATTCTTAGATCCGGTAAACTTTTATGATTCAGTGACAGAGTATTCCTTCTTTTCTGTAAATTGTTTAGATTCTATGTTCTTTATGAAATCAAGAAGTAATGCTTGCTTGACCTTCATGTGTGTTCCATTGAATTTAGTTAAGTTAGTTTTGGTCCATTTGAGTTGATCTGCCATCTGATATAAATATTAGTTCTGGTTTCAAAATTTTCCTGATTTGTATTTGTCTTTTGCGTGACTTGTGGCTTTCCATTTTGATTTGTATGATGAAAGGATATGCAGTGCTTGCTTGATATATGAGCAATTGTATAGTTGCATGTGGATGGGAACTTTGCATAAATTTAAAGTTCTTTTATCGGTTTTTGGTAATAAGAACAAAACCTTGGATCTCTATTTTTGCCATGGATGCCTTAACTTTTGTGTAATTCAGCTGTGGATGATGCAATGAAGAATTTGAAAATAGAGTCAACTCCTAAAACCAGCAATTCCAATCTGGTATGTAGAATTGCTTACCCCTTGCATGATTTTGTCTAGGGTCATCTTGTCTTACGTGTTGTTGCAGTATTACTCAGTAATGTCCCTTTATTGAGTTCTATTAAATGAGTTGGTTTCCTCCATCATTTTGATATTTATGTGATCTTTTTATATTTGTAGAGTTGTCCAAAAGATGGAAATCCATCTGATGCGGCAACATGCATCTCTTTAGGAGATGCCACAAACAATTTGAAAGAAAGTGAAGCCGGTCAAGAGGGTGCTATGGCTGGGCAGAGCTTCTTTTATCCAGTGAATGAGTACTATGGTTACTACTATCCAGGTTTTGTAATTTTTATCAGTATTTAGATCAAGCTTTAACGATTTTGGCATTGCAACTATGGGTTTCCAATCTAATAATAAGAATTATCACAGGCGTTTCATCTAGAGAGTGCGATGATCAAAGTTACACTTTGGGGAGTGATGCCTTTGAAGTTCCCCATCAGGTAGGTTGTTCTGTCTATAATAACTCTTAAAATTGGATGCATCTATTGCTATTTTTGTTATCTTCCTTGCTTATCGAACACCTTGGAGAACCGAAGTTTCTCTCCCATTCATAGTTTACTTTGCATCTCTTATGCAGCTAAAAATCATGGTGCTTGAAATGCACTTGGTATTTTTCCTTGGCTTGTAGAATCTTTCCTCTTTTAAGCTGGAATTTCCCTGTTTCTCGTGTTCATGCTCATCTCTGTAGTAGTCCAAGACTTCTATTTTCTGTGTCATACTATTACGTAAATAAGCTATGCAATGGTCAGTTAGATTACATTTTTTTTTTCTTTTGTATTATGCATGCTAAGTTTGCTTTATTTCAAGAGGGTGGGGGATAATATGGCTATTTCTGTACATATGACATTAACTTGGGTGGCAGGTGGCAACAAGCAAGCAATAATAGTTGCTCAATTGGAAAAGTTTTTTTTTTTTTTTTTTTCTCAAAAAAAAAATTTGTACATTTCATCAATAACCTGACATCCTACTATATAACCACACTGAAGGGGCTTGATTCTTCAGCCATGGGTTTAACTATCAAATCCTGTTTCTACAAAGCTATCTTAGAATATATCTACTGGAGTTCACGGGCTGTATGCGTATCTTGAATTTGGTTTTAGTAATTATTCATGTAGATGATGTGCCATACTCATCTTTGCTTTTATGTTCTATTTCAGGCTATTCAAACAGATAATGCTTCGCTTGTCTATTTTATTCCTTCTACACAACCTGGCTACACTCCCTATCCTTTGTTGCCTGGAGCTATGATTAATTTTGATGGACAATATGTTAGTCAACAGCCATATTATCCAACTCCAATTTTCCCTCAGGCCTCTTCTCCAGGATATTTTCCTCATTCATATGGAGCTGAACTGGTTCCTACATATTGGAATCCATCTTTATTAACCGACGGATTCTACGGGACTGGATTTGGATTAGATCCACCAATCTCTTCTCCTGTGCTGAATTTTCCTTCCCAAACTCATACATTCACTCCTACAAAATCTTCACTCTCTTCAAAGTCAGCTAATCCAACTATTAAAGGATCTCCACAAGCATGGGGAGTCTCACCACTTCCCGCTGTCCATAATCAATCTCTCAAGCCCATAAATAAGGTATTGAATTATTTTTTATTATTTTTTAATATTTAACATATTTAATGTGAAAATTTGATATTGATTGTTTAAGTAAAAATTTGATGTATGATTTTTGTTTCATCACTTGTTCTTTAGGCAGCTGCTGTTCTATCCCAAAGTTTTCTTCCCATGAACAAGTTCTCTTCATACTCAAACCATGGAAAAGATGGCCTGTTGCATGTCAAGGAAACTGGACGAAGTTGGGTTGGGCCTGAGAAACCGAAAGCAAAAACCAGAATTTACACAACTGGTGACCTTGAAATGCTAAATGAACAGAACTGTGGTCCAAGAACAAAAGGTGCCAAAAGTACCTTGAGCTCTGATACTGATCAAGTTGCACAATTGGTTACGGAAGGAAATGAAAATCTAAATGCCTCATTTCCTCCCGTTAAGGATGAATACAACCTTCCAGATTTTCCAACCAAGTATGACCATGCTTTATTTTTTGTCATAAAATCATATAGTGAAGATGATATTCATAAAAGCATCAAATATAATGTTTGGGCAAGCACTTCAAATGGTAATAAGAGACTAGACAATGCTTATCAGACTGCACAGGAGAAAATGGTGGAGAAGGGAAGCAAGTGCCCAGTTTTCCTGTTTTTTTCTGTAAGTTGCTTTATTTGTTTTAGCACATGCTTTTCATATTTGCATTAGATTTTATTTACAATTTTCAAGTACAAGAAAGGCAATTGTTACTGTATGAAGTTAGCCCAATATCCATGCCCACAAATTTGCTAGGTTACTTTTTGCGGACCCATTTGGCCATTTCTTTTTGTTGTTGCTTAATTCTGTTTGCAAATATTGCTTCTGCCCAGCTGGGTTAGTGCTTGCCTTCACTATATGATATTATCTAGCCTCAGGATACCTCTTAGCTTCTGAAAGCCATTTATTTCCACTTATTTTAGCTATCTGGGGCTTTTCGTAAATTGTCTTCAATATGAGATCTGTTGGATTTGAACCAATAATTTCTTTCTTGTTGACTGGTGCCTCTTCACTACAGACAGGATTAAACTGGATTATTGATAACCAAAGGTTGAAAAACAAGGAAATTTTAGGATAATGTGAAGTTCACTGGCAAATTAGTTATGAACTGATGATATTGTGCTCACTGATTAACTACATTTGCTGAAATTTTTGTGAATAACCTTGAGAGGACGTATTTTGTCAGTATATATCAGCATGTTTCTTTTCTTACCAGCTCTTTACTTTCTCAGGTTAATGCAAGTGGTCAGTTCTGTGGTGTAGCTGAGATGATTGGTCGAGTTGATTACAGCAAAAACATGGACTTTTGGCAACAAGATAAGTGGAATGGATTTTTCCCGGTTAAGTGGCATATCATAAAAGACATCCCAAATCCACAGTTGCGGCATATCATATTGGAGAACAATGAGAATAAACCTGTTACAAATAGCCGCGATACTCAAGAAGTGCGTATCTCTAACCTGATTCTCATTAGCCACTTGAAATTGGTTAAGTTGGATTGCAGTGTGCCAATGTTTGGAAACTCACAGAAATTATACATAGTTCATTATTAACTTTGCTAGGACATCAGGATTGAAAATTTCACCTATGCAGATTCTTCCTATGATGTTGGTTCATTCATTAATTCAGATACTGACCTCTGTGTTTGTACCTCTGTGTGTTTTTGTTTTTGTTTTTGTGTTTTTTTGTTTTTTTTGTTTTCTTTTTTTTTTGTGTGTGCGCGCGCGCGCGTGCGCTAAGCCCAGCTGGGTTTTTAGCCGTGTTTGTCTTATCTTTGGACAATATACTGATTTATTATCTATTAGATGTAAGGAAAATTTTATATATGTTTTTTTTTTCCGGGTGTTATAGTTTACTGTTTTGGTGTTGAAGTGTAGATCTATATGTCTGGCAGGTGAAATTTCCTCAGGGCACTGACATGTTGAATATTTTCAAGAACTATTCTTCCAAAACCTCGATAATAGATGACTTCAATTTCTATGAGAATCGGCAGAAGGTAATGCAAGATAAGAAGATCAGGCAACCAGCACCAAATGTGGATCGTTCATCGGTAATTTACCTTTATTATTTTATCCTCTTTGCTCCACATTGCAGTTGCATTAATCTAGATACACCCCATGCTAGTTTTTCAAGTTGTTCTTGAATAGTCAAATCTTAAAACTATTGGTTTCTTACCAGTATAATCTGTCAGCTATGTCTATGCTTTATTTCCACTGATCTGAAAATCTGATTTCTGATACACTTCTAACTTGTTTTTGGTTTCTCCAGCCAGGTGACACGAAGTCCATACATAGTATTCCATCTAGTGAATTAGCAGTGATCAAGAACAAGGAATCTACCCTGCTGAAATAGTCATTGGAACTATTAGGAGAAATCTGAGAGTTACTATACTAGATCACCATCAATCCGGTTGCTGAGAGCACTTCTGGGAAACAAACTTTGCAGCTATTCTGAGCCCTCAAAAGAAAAGGGAGGAAAAAAAGGACAAAAGAAAAAAAAATAAAGGAGAAAACCTCTCTTTTGTCTCCCCATGAGCAGCAGTGTTCTCCGGTGAATCTGCTGAGACATTTGAGATTGCTGTTGCGCGGGAACCAGTTCCACAGCCAGTTATAAATGCTGCCACAAGTGATTATGTTTCTTTTTCACCACTTTATTTTGGGTATTTTTTCTCACTCTTTTCTGTGTAATTGTTTGGGGATGGGCTGAATATGAAGCATTTCTTCTGATGCTGGTGGGTTACTTACCGATTTATCCAATTGAAACCCAAGAATTGGGGTTCTGCATGTTGTAAACTAGAACAAATGAAGTCAAGAAATGCAAAGTGAAATTGAAATTGGAGAAATTTTTTCTTCTCCAACTTCCTTTAGCTAATTTGCTATTTTTGAGTATTATTAGAGGAATTATTGAAATGATGATTAAATTCTTGAAGTACTATTTATTCAATTTTCTTTTCTTTTTGCAATGTTTGTCACTTGTCAGCTGATTTTAATATCTCAACCAACAAGAGTTATCACCGGTGTTTGTTGCACTTGTCTATTCAAATAGTATCATTTTAAATCATAGCTCCAATTGTTTAAGATGGATTCATGATCAACTTTATTTCCCACTTGGAATAATCTTAATCTCATCCAAAAAATTTGGCTTTATTTATTTATTTTTTTTTAATTTTTACAAAGACATCAAGCGCTTCTTGAAAGTCAGCGGTGGACAACACGGCATCTGTGCGCATGTGCCCTCACTTTGTGGTTGTGGGGGCAAGAAGCCGTTTGTTAATTTCTTTTATTCTTAATCCCTATGGAAATTCAAAAGAGATTATAGATATTCTTAATTCCATCTCAAACATAAATCCATTATTGGTGATTTTGCAAAATATGAGCAGAGGTGACCCCCCTCCCGTTCCTCCAGTCCCATCCTGGGTGGAGGTTGTTGAAGCTGGTCACTGTGGATCATCGTCTTCCCTGCCGATCGACAATGAAGTGCTGGAAAAGCTCAAGCGCGTGGTCATTGATACCGTTCAAGTCGATGAGGAAAGCAGGTTACGTGCGTGATCGAGGTTCCAGAACGCACTGTATGGGAAGCTGCTTGGCAAAGCCCCTCCGTTTGGGGTCGTCAGAAACACCCTCCTGGGTATGTGGAGTGAGCTTGGGACTGTCCACATCTCGGATATGCCCAACGGTTTCCTTCTCATCCGATGTGAATTGGCGGCGGCTAAGGATCGGCTTCTCTTTGGCGGTCCTTGGGCGCTGTTCGGAGTCTCTCTGCAGCTTGCCCCTTGGCAGCCATGTTTTGAGCCTTCGTTCATGAACTTGACGAAGGCGCTTGTTTGGGTCCAGCTCCATAATTTTACGGTGGATTTCTGGGATGAAGCTTCGCTGGTGACGCACACGGCGGCCATTGGAAAATTCATTAAGGTTGACGAGTACACGGCCTCACTCTCTCGCACCAAGTTCGCAAGAGTATGTTTGGAGATAGACTTGACCATCCCCTTGAAAAGAGGGTTTTGGCTGGAGGATGGGGCTAGGCGCCTTTTCGTGATGATCTTGTACGAGCATGCTCCGACGTTCTGCCACAACTGTGGTGTGGTTGGACATGAAGCTAACACTTGCCCTAATCGGCAGCCATCTATGCAGTCGAATGTGGGCGGCCGGGCAGACAGAGTTGATGGACAGGCTCCACAGGGAGTGGATCATCAAGGATCGTCGGAGTCTGTGGCTCCTAGAGAAGCTGGACAGTGCTCACATGACTCCCCGGTGGTGAATGAGCACGCTGAAGACCCAGGTTTTGGGATGACGCGTCTTCCCCGCTGGCGTGGACCAAGTCGTGGCTATGGCCGTGGTGGTGCTCAGGGTGTGGCCTCACGTGAGATGCATGAGCCAAACACTCGTGGAGGCCAGCTTGCTGGGATTGCCGTTGCACGCCACGTGGTGGGCGAGAGTAGCAGGATGGCGACACGTGGGAGAGAGGGACGCGGTGGTCGAGGCGGGTCGTGTCACCTTGCCTCCCGTTGCGAACCGTTAAACCCTATCATCATCGCGGAAGTGACCCCCTGTCTGCGTCCCATCGGCTTGAGCCCCGCTCCCTGTTCTCCCGCTCCCCGTTCTCGTGATGAGGATCTGGTTGGTAGCTCTGAGGGTAGGGAGGAGGACAGCAGTGGGAAAAGTAAACGTAAGGCTTGTGCCTCTCCCCCTCTACTTCTGATGTCCTCGGTGGATCAACGAGAGGCAAACCTCAGTGATGATCATCGGATGGTGGTAGACCGTGTTAAGCAAGCTATCAATTCTTGCATGGTGGCTCCAGTTCCTCAGAGCGATTCTGAGTTCTCAGAGGATGACTTGGGGATGGAGGGCTTGGATGACGACCTCACCCTCTGGGAGATCCAAAAGGGAGCAAGGAAAGGATCCAGATCTCGTGTTGGGATCCCGATCTTGGGCGCGATCCATAAGAAGAAGGGCAAGCGGATGAATGGTGCAAGGGGGGCCTGATCGGCCAGTGTCTTCTCAGTCATTTATTCTTGTTATCTTCCTGTTTTTGTTTGTAGGTTGTGTATGGATGATGGATGTGGTTGTAATGGGTTTGTTTTTATCTTTTTAATCTATAGCTACTATGTAGCTCTTTTCGTCAAAAAAAAAAAACATAAATCCATTATTATTCCCTAACAAACACTACCTCGAAAAATTAATCAGATGGAAGTCTCTTCAATCTAATCCTACTTGGCAATTAGCATCTGGCAACTGAGTAATCAAGCATGTAGCAGGCTTGGAATGGAGGTCGACGGTGGAGAAACCCCTCCCGTCCCTCCAGCTTCGTCCTGGGCTGAGACTGTCCCCGCTGGAGATCGTGACTCAGCATCCTCTCTTCCGATTGATGCTGCAGTACTGGAGAAGCTAAAGAAAGTCGTTATTGACTCTGTTCGTATGGACGAAGAGTGCAAGCGAAGAGCTCGAGCAAGGTTTCAACATGCTCTCTATGTCAAGCTTCTTGGTAAAGCTCCTCCGTTCGAGATTGTTCGTTCTACCCTCCTGGCTTTGTGGAAAGAGATCGGTACCAGCATCTGCCTCTCCGACTTGCCGAATGGCTTCCTCCTCATTCGATGCGATTCGGAGGGAGTTAAGGAGCAGTTGCTTTTTGGAGGTCCTTGGGCGGTACATGGGGTCACCCTTCAGCTCACTCCACAGCAGCTTTGGTTTCGAGCCAGCTTTCTCGAAGCTAACCAAGGCTTTGGTATGGGTACAACTTCACAATTTGCCAGTGGATTACTGGGATGTTGAATCACTGAAAGCTCACTAGGCGTTCATCGACAAACTCGTCAAGGTCGATGATTACACGTCTTCCCTCTCTCGGACAAAGTTCGCGAGGGTGTGCTTAGAGATCGATTTGGCAGTGCCATTGAAGCGTGGTTTCTGGCTGGAGGATGGCGATAAACGCACCTTCGTGATGGTGCTGTATGAAAGGGCCCCTACCTTCTGCTACACCTGTGGAGTTGTTGGTCATGAAGCCAGCTCTTGTACTAACCGACGAGAGCAAGCCTCTGAAAATCCATCTGTGATTGGCCTGGCAAATGGTGGTGCTCATGGCTCTGTTCAACGATCACCGGTTCAACGGACTGATTGGGAGGTAGAGCATGGTGATCATGTTTCTCCTGTGGAGTTGGTGCAGACGGAGGACCCTGGCTTCGGATGGATACGCCCCTCCCGCCGGCGTGGACGAGGGCGTGGTCGCGGTGGAGATGGGGGTTTGGCAGCACGTGAGCTGCACGCGCCCCCTGTTGCTCCACGACGAGAACAGTTGACACTGGAGCGGAGTCTCCATCACGAAGCGCGTGTTGGTCGAGAGCTGGAGATGGGGCGCCACGTGGAGCATGGTGATCGTGCGAAGGCAACAGGTGGCCATCCCCGTCGCATGGGTCAAGGGTCTTACCAGCCGGGCGCTCGTTTCGAACCGTCATCATCACGATGCAACCCAGACGACACCGACACGATCCATGGGATAGGGGCAGATGGCCGAGGCGACAGTACGGACATGATAAATGGGATGGGGACAGGTGGCCAGGGCGAGTGTTTGTATCGAGGCGGGTCTTATCCGTTTGACATCCACAGTGCGCCTTCATCATCACGCCTAGCTGCAGTGGCCTCTGATCCGTGTCTTGCTCTCTATCTTCCCGGTTCCTGCCCTCCTGTTGTTGATCGAACGGGTGGTTCGGACGACGAAGATCTGGACGGGAACGCTATAGGGAAGCGCAAGGTAGTCTCCTCCCCCCCTCTGTTGATGTCCTCACTGGATCAGCGAACTATACCTCATGATGATGAACACCGGAGGCTGGTGGCAAGGGTTCAGCATGCTTTTCATGCTAACATGGAGAGCTTCGCAGATGACTCGGAGATGGAGGGATCGGATGATGATCGTCCTCTATGGGAGCTCCATAAAAGTGTGAGAAAAGAGTCTCGTGCTCGAAAAGGGATCCAAATCATGGGTGGAGTCCAAAAGAAGAAAGGAAAGAAGATGGCCGGCGGGAAGAGATCATGAATTCCTCCCCCTCTGTTTCACTGAGTTTTCAGTTATGTTTAACTGTGCTTTACTTTCTGTTAGTATTTTGAATGCCTGGATCGGCTGGGGTTTGATGATGTAATCTTTAGTTATTTTCTCTTTTTAATCCATAGCTACTTCGTAGCTCTTTTCACAAAAAAAAAAAAAAAAAAAAAACAACTGAGTAATCAAGCATAGCTACTACCTTGAAGCCTCCGTCCTTGAACTTAACCTCGTTTTGCCACTTTCTTGAAATTTATATATAAATTGAAACACACACTTCAAGATGCATGAAACATCAATGGAATCATTTGTCTAATAGAAAAACAAAGTCAGCTTTGAGATTCTTCTCAGAATTAACTATTTCCATTCGCCACAAATGATTTCAAGATACTATAAAATAAATTGTGCACCTTGTGAAAAAGATGTTGTCTATGTGAACTATGACTTGCCTTTGTTTCTTCAATTGCCGTTCTTGTTTGATATGATTTTCTTATGAAACATTCCATGTTGTTATTCTCTCTTCTCTCGTTGACTCCCTTGTTCTATCTGATTCTTGTTCTGATTTTCTTTCAAAACTTCACCAGTTTCAATGAATGCTCATTTCTGAAGATTGTCAAAGGTGGCGACAATTGCGAAGAGACGAAGTACTAAGAATCCATTGTTTAACTTCATTTGAGAGTTCATTTGGTTGGTTGAATAGAGATGTAGTTTTCTGAGAGCTATTGTTTTATTTTGTTCTTGGTCTTGTTCATGTTCTTGATTTCTCAGCCATCTCTTCTTCATGCTTTTTTTTGAGAAGATAACAAGTATTAATCTTTGATTTACTAATTTAAAAAGGTCAATCCGGTGCTATAAAGTTCCAGCTATATATGAGGTCTGGGGAAAGGTCGGATCTATTGAGAATGCTTAAAAACAATAATTAAGAAGTGATTATTGAGACCGGAAAATCCCTCCCCTTTTCATTACAATTGATACATATTTTTGTACATCAATTATGCCTTGTATTACTACCTAATAAATTAAAATGGTAAGAGTATAATATGTTTGAACTGAATTTTTCCTAAAATTGATGAATGGCATTATAATCAATCTCAATAATGTGTTTGGAAACGCAAGGTAACATAACCTAATGATCACAGTTTTGGCTATTTCCTATATATATATAGCATGGGGGAAAGTCTCAACTTAAAGAAAGAAAATTATACAATGATATGCAAATGCTATTAAAAAGTAAGGATTATCATCAACAACCTCTTGACCTATTGGTACCGGGTCTTTTACAAAAGATAAATGTGGTGTATTCTCCGGATTCATCCTAGGATCGAGTCCCTACATACACAAGGTGAGGGATCAGGTGTGTGTAGCAACTAAGCTCCACAGTTGGGCACATTCATTATTGCCCTTATGGGGGCGCTTGTTGCTTTAATCAAAAAGAAAAAGAAAAAGAGGATTTCAACATGTTTATTTTGTACTTTGTCTCAAATTTTTCATTAACATGTTATGCTTATAAGGTCTTAGATCGTGCCATGATCTATGGACATACTAACCCAATTATACACATGGGCTGGGACACAATTATTATAACTATTATTTGGACCCTGTAATGGAAAGAAAGTATAGATGTTTTAATGATAAACAACATGTTCTTATAAAATAATAAAACTAATTCGAGATATAAATTTTCTCAAATTCAATAAATGAAAGTGGTTTATCCACTTTATCAAAAAAAAAAAAAAAAAAAAAAAATTCTCACTCTACCTTGATTTTTAGTAGTTTACATGTCCAAATAAACTAACTAGAAGTCACAAAGAATCAAGTGGAGAAAGCTTAACTTTTACAAGTGAAACTGAAAGCTCCAACAATGATACTAGATGGAGTCGACGGGACTACTTGCAGTATTTAATTTACAATTCATATCGTTGTACCAGTTTTTATAGTGGTTTATCCACTTTATTATCAAATTTGTACCACTACCTATCAATAATCTCAACACCCTCAACATCACTTCCTTTGATTAGTCTTAGCAGGTGACCACTTGACCACCCGCTCACTCTGTCAAAAAAAACATCACTTCCATTGAGGAGGCATTGCATTCCCTACTCCACACCAAAAATTCCACACTGTTAGACAATCTCAACCCATGCTCTAAAAAACTCAAGGCTCAACCATCCCCTTCAACCCTTCATTCCCATCCTTCAGTATCATCTTCTCATAATCTCCTTCCTCTACTCCTCTTAAACCAGTAAGCTCAGCAGCTTGTTTTGCCTGAAAATTCCAATCAGTCCTCACCATCACCACCGCAAGCACCACCACGCAACTCCCTTGCGCCGCCATCAGTCCCAACCACAATCCAGTTAGGCCAAACTTCGCCCAAAATGCGGATAACAATGCCACTGGCATGCCAACACCATAGAAACAACCCAAGTTCAAATGCGCGCCCAACTTCGCCCGAGCACTTCCTCTCATCGCCCCACACATCGCCGTCTGCGGGCAGTTTCCGAGCTCACACAGCCCAACCACCGGCAACGCAGCCGCCACTAGCTTCACCACTCTCTCACTATCTGTGAACATAGCCCCCCACCAGTCCTTAGCATGCACATTGAACACCAATGCTGCCATTCCCATCAGCACTCCACAAACACTGCCTACATATGCAACAGTCTTCGCTTTCGCTGGCCTTCCCGCACCGAGCTCTTGTGCTACTCTTGTCGACACTCCATAGCTCAGTGATGAAGGAAAAACATAGACCAATGCCGTCATCTGCATCAAGATACCAATGGCAGAGACTGTCTCTTCTGGATTGTTTAACAACCCACATAAAATGATCATGAACTCATACCACCACCACTCCAAGCACACTGAGATGCAGCTTGGTATTGCTAGTGAGAAGAATGCAGACCATTCCTTGAAGCAATCCATGCTCATCCCTGTCAATGTTTTCTTGCATTCTCCGGTTAGGCGAATGTATGCTAATAAGAGGAGAAGGAAAATGAAGTCGGTGAGAGCTACCGCCGTTGCCACTCCTTTGATTCCGGAGCGGAGAATGATCACCAAGTAGTAGTTGAGGGGGATGTGAAGCAAAGTAGATATTGTTGCGCAAATTGCAGGGACATGATTCAGATTCCGTGTTCGGAAAAAAATGCGAAGCGGGTGGAGGAAGGACAATGCAATGAGGTCTGGGATAGCATAGAGAAGGTAGTGCTTGGCCAAATGGGTGATTGTGGGGTCTTGGCCAAGATGAAGGAGGATATGGCTTACATTTAGCCATAAGAGGGAGATCGGTATGCATGTTAAGAGAAGGATTAAAATGGTCCGGTGAAGTGTTAGGATCATGAGACTCCAGTTTTGAGCACCGTAGGCTTGGCCACATATAGGTTCCATGCCGATGGCCAGACCAGAGATGACCGAGTAGCCGGTGATGTTCGCAAAGCCAATGGATAAAGCTCCTGCAGCTAGTTCACTCGCTCCTAGCCGTCCTAAGAAGAGCATCGAAATGAGATTCCTCATGTAGTAGAGAAGGCCGGCTGCTATTCCCTGTGTGGTTGTCCCCAACAATGCTTTGATCTCCTCGGCAATCTAATTTAACAAAATCAAAAACCAATTGAATTTGTATTTAACATGGTATCAAAGCAGTTTTTGTTGCATTACCTCGTGGCACCAAGAGGAATGTTCTTCTTTGTTGTTCTTGGATGATGAAGTACAAACAAGAAGATCAAGCTCCTCTTGTCCTGCTAACAATGGCCTGAGGCATCGGTTATGCGGAGATTTACACATGGTGGTTTTGTAAGAGATTTGATGTTGTTATGAGATTGGAGTTGAAAGGTTTATATAGGAATGGAGTAACGGAGTGAGCAAAGTGCAACAGTGAACTGAAAACAAAGCATCAGCGGAGTTGCCGAGCATATCTCAATTGAGGTTTCATAACTAGTTTAAGTAGTTTACAAGTGTGAGACAAAGGAGCTGGGTGAAAAGTTAGTACTTGCTCAACTCTAGTGGTGAATCAGACAAACCCTTGTGTTGGTTTATTAGCTTGCAAACACCGAACCAGTGTCTTTAGGACTCTTGGAATTTTCCATAATCTCTTGTACTTTTTATATAAATTTTGGTTTATTATGTTCTTTGTCGCTCCTCAAACCGGAACCCCTGACGGACAGAGAAAGAATGGGGCTTGAAACAATAACCCGGATGATAGTCAACCCCACCACAACCTCCACCGTCCCGGATACCAGAGAATGGAGACTCACAGGTAACAGGAAATTCACGGTCAAATCGCTTTACCGGTTCCGGACAGATGGGGGTACAAGAACCAACCTCAAACAAAGTTTCTGGAAGCAGCCATGTCCTCTTAAGGTGAAGCTATTCGCATGGCTTGCCCGGGAAAACCGGATCCTAACCCTAGACAACTTACACAAAAGGCAGTGGAGAGGGGACCGTTCTCTATGCTACTTGTGTGAGTCGGAAGGGGAATCGGTACATCACATTCTCACCTCATGCCAATACGCAAGACAGATCTGGAATTATTTCGGGACAATTTTTGGTGCACAAACAGGGCAGATGGAACTCAGAGAGCTATGGGGAACCAGGGGAACCTCCTCAAGGGTGGAACATACCCTAAGAGGAGGATGGGAGATTGCCGCAATGGCAATCACCTGGGGCATATGGGGAGAAAGGAACAGAAGATGTTTTCAGGAAAAACAACGCGTTTTCTTACAAACTATTCGTGACATTTCTTTCCTCATTATCTCTTGGTTCAATGCAGCTCCACCGGCGAAACGCACAAAGCTAGAGGCGGCGGCGAGTTTGGTGAAACGGAGCTTGGAATTCACTGCTGACACACCAGGGAGGGCGGTTGAAGAGGGAGACCCTTCTGGGGAAGGGCATGCGCCAACCTAAGAAGGGGCCGGGCCTATTGCAGGAAGACAGGATAAATATTAAAAGGATGTACTCTCAAATATTCTGACTTTCCATGCAATGTAACACTTACCAATATCTACAATAAAACGTGGTTTATCCACCTTTTCAAAAAAAAAAAAATGATAAAATAAAAAATATAATATTATCACCTGTCAAAGAAGTCGATGCTTTAGACAACGCAAAGCCTGATCAAGAGGAGCTTGTATTTCTCGCTGAATACCCCCAGGGATCTGATGGCGATGAGGCCTAAGAGGGAGGAGAGCGACAAAAGTGAAAGCAACAGGGACCTGATGGCAACAAAGCCTGGGAGGAAGGAGAGCGATAGAAATGAGAGATGATGGCAAGAACCTTTCAATGATCCCAGGGTGTGCTTACTGCTTACTATATGTTTGTAATATCTAGTACCAAAGGGTTGCATGTAACAGTTTTTATGAATCTACTATTATAAATAAATGTGGTTAAAAAAAAATGATATTTCCTAACCACTGTTTCACTTCATCAAAACAGTGAAGCTCTAAATCTTATACCTAAAAAAATAATACCTTACATTGCAGGCCGAGGGATGTATGGGAACAAATCCCATATTTTAGGAGTATAACATAAAAACATTTGTTTTTTCATGGAGAAAATAAGAAATTAAATATTTTTCCAATTATATATATATAGTTAAAATTAAACATTTTAGCTAGGAGTATACATAGTATAATGTTTTATATTTATATGATGATCCTTGTTCTTGTGCTAACATAGATGAATGGCTCTCTTACATTTTATCATCTTCCTTAAATTAATTAATAAATTAGTGTATAGCCTTGATCTAGGCTTATTTTCTTAAGAACATAACAATGGTATCATCTGCTCATCTTTGTTTAAGAGGTGCCATTGTAGATGCTATCTAAATGTTCCCTTGAAATGAGATTATTGGTAGACTAGATAACCATCAAATGATCAGAGAGAAAATTTCAAGGGACTTTGGCATCATAGTTCCTCGATGAATTGTTTCATTAGGCCAATGTAATTAAGAATATTCATCTTGATGGTTTTTATGTCTAGAATGGGTCAAAGTTTCGGGGACAAACAGATTTCCTTGATCAACAGTCATTTGTGAATCATTTGTCTCCAGTTTTAGTTTTTGGCTGATTGGAGGTTCTTTGAATGACCAACAAATCAAATATTAACTAAAATTATTGTTTTTAGTGAACAAGTTAACGAGTTAAAACCAAACAATTTGATGAAAATTGTCGTTAAGGCAATTTCATCACGACAGAAGAGGAACAGAGAATTACAGAGAATTACAATTAGATTGTTTCAGAAAAGGAAAAAAAATGAAGAAGATCAAAGCAACCTCAATGTCATGCAAAATTATATTTATCAACATTAATGACCGAAGAAAGATACCATGCATTGGAAGATCAAATTTAACTCAACCTTAGAAATACTTGAAAGTAAGCAAGATAAGAGGAAGAATCATTCTAGTTGAAATCAATCCATTAATTTAACAGAAGAGGTATAGAGAATTATCAACCAATTCACAACACTATACAATCAAAAAAATTGAAAAAAAATAGAAGTTACAAAAGAAGAACATCCTTCCACTCACAATGGAAGCTCTATATGGCAGAATTGCTGTTCAATTTGTAAACTTGAGCACTGAGTAAGTAACATTTCTCATTCCTTTGGATTGTTTCGGATAAAAAAGAAGACGATCAAAGCACCCTCAGTGCTCATGCAAAATTATCTTTATCAACATCAATCACTGAATGAAGATGAACATGTATTGTAATGATCCAATTTAACTCCTTAGAAGTACTCAAAATCAAGATAAGAAGAAGAATCATTTGCATTTCCCTTACTTCCTCCTCCTCCACTGCCACCACCGCCACCGCTACTAATACCAGCATCGACACCATTCTCAGTGCCCTTCTTCTCCTTAACAGCATATTGCGAAAAGTCCACTGCATCAGGTACATGTGGAGGAGTAGTGCTCCTGATCAATGCCCAATTCACTCCATCAAAGAATGGATGTTGCTTTATTTCTGTTGCTCCCCTGCGATAAGCAATCCTTTTCTGTGGGTCCTTCACAAGAAGACCACGAATAAGATCTCGTGCGACCATGCTGACACTGGGTGTATCAGGAAATCTTAGAGGTTGGCCTACAACATTAAACAATGTTGCTCGATTCCCTGCCCCTTTGAATGGAGTTGTACCATGCAACAATTCAAAGAGGAAGATACCGAATGTCCACCAATCCACTGCACTACCATGTCCCTCCCCACGAATTATCTCCGGAGCTAAGTACTCATGAGTGCCGACAAATGACATTGATCGAGCATTTGTTGGTTCTGCCATAAGCTCTGGGAGGTTAACATTACCAACACCAAAGTCTGATTTAGATTTGCGATTCCTCTTGGGGAGTATCCTTGGAAAGAAGGCCGTGGGTTGGATGCAACCTTGCACAGCATTCTCCGAGTCAAGTATGCCTCCTCCACCACCTCCATGGACAGATGATGATTTAACAAGTGTTGGATTGACAGAACACCGGAGCGATAGATCGAAATCGGAGAGCATGATATGGCCTTCTTCTCTAACAAGCACATTTTCCGGCTTCAAGTCCCTATATACAACCCCGAGCATATGCAAGTACTCAAGAGCTAGCAAGACCTCCGACGCATAAAACCTGATTTGTAGAGAATGTCAACATGCTGAACAGATTGTCGAATGCAAAATATTTTTGATAAAATTTACAAGATGATTTTGATTTCAGATAGTTCTGATAATAAGTATGTTTGTCACTGTAAGACAAAATAGTGATCCTACTTTCCACACAGCATGGATAAAAATACATTTTAACTTCTCACTTAGGTATACTAAATCCTGACAAGAACATGATATGAATAAATAGTTCTGTTTTGGTCTATGATTCACATAACTAATGTCAAGTTGGCTTCACAACTTTGGAATTTTACTGCAATTTTCACAATCTTAATTTCTGATCATTCTGTTAGAAACATACATATAATCGGAATAGAGAATGAACTGCAAAGCATTGACAATTTCAAAACTACTAAGTGTGTGTAGCCAAGTGATCATTTTAACTTCTTTACAAGCAAAAATTATCTAACATAACATGCTTCTTGTACTATCACTAAATCAACACAATATACTATCACATATCAGCATTGCGTGAATTTGAATCCTAAAGATAACAATCGGCAATGAATGTTCACAAATTAATACACTACAATACATTATATGAACAGAATAGAAACTAACCGTGCCGCATGCTCGGTAAAATACTTGTTAGGCTGCTTCTGCCGGAGAGAATGAAGATTACCACCGCTGCAATACTCCATCACCAAACAATAAAACTTATCTGTCTCAAAATGCGAATACAATGTAGGCAAAAAGGGGTGATCCAAAAGGCCTAAAATCTCCCTCTCGGTCTGCGCCCGGAGTACCTTATTCCTACTAACAAGCGACGCCCGGTCCATGACTTTCATGGCAAAATAAGCACTTGTTCCCCTAAGCTCAACCAGATAAACACTGCCAATATCACCATATCCCAAACGCTTAAGAAGCCTGAAATGAGCAAGGCCAAGAGGGGAGTCTCCAGAATCGGCCAGACGAATGGCTTCCCACCGGCAATCCCCTCCGGTGTGCCTCCGAACCGGGGTCGAATACACACTAGAGCTATCTAAACTGTTACTCCTTGGACTACTACTACCACTACCTCTACTCTGCGCAGTAGTGCCAGAGTCACTAACAGTAGCAGTATCATTCACCTTAGTGCACACCGACGATGATGATGTCGAGGTTGAAGGAGAGGTAGACCCGGTCTCAGAGCTAACAGGAGGGACTTTAGCATCATTGAAAGAATCATTTGTCTGGTTGGCAAGAGGCAGAGGGCTTGGAAATGGGCAGGTATCAATGCCAGTCTGCTGCTCATTGATAGAGATTGGATCCAGCTTCTTCTTGCTCAGCAATGGCCTGTCGGTTTTGATGTCCATGTCTCAATCTCTGCACTGGAAAATTGAAAATTGAGAGTGGGAAACAACAAGTCTTGAATGAAGAATGATGACAAGAAGAAGAAGAAGAAAGACAATGACAATGGCAATGGCAATGGCAATGGCATTACCAGGAAAGAAAAACAAGAGTTTGGATTGAAAACATAGATAGAAGGAGATCCCAAATGGGAATGGGAATGGGAATGATGGTTTGAAAGGAGGGGCATGAGAAGGATGGTGAGTGGGAGGCCCGGAGAAGAAAGCGCGGGGAGGAGGAGGGGAGGGAATTGGGGAGGAGATGTAAGCATTCATCCACAAATAAATATTATTATTGGGATGGATAAATTTATTTATATTTATATATATTTATATATTTTTTTTAAAAAATAATAAATTAATAATAAATAAAGAGATGGGTGACATGGGTCCATGGATTGATCCATGGGATGGAGGAGAAGAAGACGTGGAGACGAGGAAGAGAGGTTGGGTACTTGGGTAGTTGGGTGGAGGAGGAGGAGGTCGTGGCGAGAGGGAAGTAATCAATTGTTTGTTGGATACGCTCTTAACTAACCACCCGTTTTCCCGGGCTTGCTGGCCTTTGTTCAAATCGGAAATTCTTATTATATTACATTAATATATATATATATATATATATATATATATATTGTTAACAGAAAAATTGGTTGAGTTTGGAGTTGTTCCCAGTTCAAACTAACTGTTGATGTCTCCTTCGGTGGAAGACGATGTCAAAGGTGTCCACATGGATGATTCACCTGAAAATAGGAAAAGAACATGCACCAGTGAGAGGGGGGAGAGCCTATATACCCTAGTCCTCTTTGACTGTCAAGTCAGCCTAGGGTTGCTGGAGAAGGAGAAAAGAGTAGTTGAAGAGAAGTATTTTTTGTTTGTTGTTCAGAATGAACTTACCCTTCTTTTTTTGAAGTCTTATCTCTTTATGCTCTTGGAGTTTCTAAGGAACCGGATCCCGTCCCATTACCTTTTCTAGGTCTCATCCACCATCATGAGAGATGGTCTGGGAAACCCTTTTGTCGAGGAGAAAGGATAGCGGTACTCTAACATAGGAGGCATGGTTGCAACTTTTGGGATCCGTGTTACCTTTATAAGGACTTGGCACATGGAGATCAGGATTTGAGGTATAATATATATATATATATATATAAAATAAAAAGATTATTTATATAACATATAATTATGAAATTTATATATATATATATTGGAATTAATTGATCAGAAAATATTATAAAAACATTTATCATCCTAATTGTTCAGTGATTAGTGTCGATTAGTGAAAATTTGACTAATTGGAAGCAACATAATGTTAGGACTCTTTTATTGTATTTTTTTATGAGGTGTATCATCATATTTTCCTCATATAAAAATTAAAAATATTGTATATTTAGATGTATATAGACACACCTGTGGGTCATGTAACCAGAAGAATTAATGAATTTTATATTATTTAATAAAATACTAGAGTTTCTAACTTCAAAACTTTTATTTTTTTCAAACATATATTTTCCTTCCATTGGGTGATGATGTAATTTTTTGAGTAATATATTTTCATAATATAAATTTATTTTTATAAACAAATATATATATATATATATATATATATATATATATATATATATATATATATATATATATATATATATAAAAGATGATGATACAGTAAGGCCGACCGCACTTGCGGCCGGCCCGCTCTATCTCATGTGATAGAGGGTCGGGCCTTGGGCCGCTAGAGGCCAGGCCCTATAGGGTAGAGATAAAGCAGGCCGACCGCAAGTGAGGCAAGTCTTACTGTATTATCACCCTATATATATATATATATATATATATATATATATATATATATATATATATATATATATATCATTCCATCTATTTTTATCTGTTATTAAATAATAATTAGTTCAAAAGTATATATTTACTCAACTCTATGTGACACATTAAAGAAGAATTTGTTTTTTGTTTTATTTTGTTTTTGTCTTTTTTTTTTAAAGGTGGATGAACCACATTTATTTAAGTTAAATTAAGTTGCGGTACATGCAATACCTTGTTACATAGGTTAGTGCGACTAAAAACAAGGTCTTGTTGTGTCATAGCTGCTTCTAGTTGCCTCCACGCCTCCTTTCCCCCTCCCCTCCTCCCATATCGGCATGGCATCCTTTGTAAACCAGAGGCTTCTCTTAACCAAGCCTTGGGATGCTTCCGATTTTGTTAAAAACCCGTTGTTTTTCTTGGAAGCATCACCTATATCTCTCCATTCATATATTATCATCATAAGTTCTCATCTTCTCTTCAAAGTCTTGTGCACTTTGTTCGAGCGAGATCCCAGACCCCATACCTCGTGTAGTGTTTTAGGGAGGGAGTTCATTTCGTACATGATTCAACAATGTTCCCATATGCTTTGTGCAAAAGGGAGCGCGAGAACGAGATGCTCTATCGTCTCATCGGCAGAGTCACATAGGAAGCATGTTGTTCAAGTACCCCCTTCAATTTCGTTTTTGTAGATTTTATAGTGTGAGTATTCAGTTTCCCTTGTTAACCATGTGAATAGCTTGATATTTAGGGGGCACGGGGGTTTTGCATAAACTGGTATTCAGGTCACTCCAGATGCCTCCATCCATCTTGAATTGGTAGATGGATTTCACTGAGAATGCGACAGAGCTTGTTAGATTCCACCCCTTCTGATCCTCCCCTGCCCCTTAGAGTTCTAGTAGGTGTTGTTGTAGTAGTTCATAAGTATTGGTTTTGTCTCGTGACATTGATCCTGGTTTGAGAAGGAGCATTCCCCTTTGTTGGGAAATCAGGGCCTTCTGGATTGATGTATATCTTCTTAGGATTAAGCGGTGTAGGAGGAGGAACAGATTTCATGGCGATTGTCCTTGAATCCAGTTGTCAAGCCACAAATTAGTTACTTGACCACCTCTTGGATAGAATATGATATTGTGTAGGGTAACAACCTTTTCCTTGCATATTCCCTTCTAGAAATAGGAGACATGTCTGGGTATGTTTCTATGGGCATCAAAGAAAGTTTTCTTCAAGTAGGTATCTTTGATGATCTTTAGGCAGCCTAGCTTACTCGTGAGAAACCTTCACCACCATTTCCCTAGTAGAGCCGCATTAAAAATCCTGAGATTCAAAATTCCCCAACCTCCTTACTTCTTCGACGAGCATATTCTTTGCCAGTTCACCAGTGAATACACTTGTGTGTCTATGTTTGCTCCTTTCCAAAGGAAGTCTTTTCGTATCATATCAATTTGAGATATCACCCATTTTGGCAGTTGATAGATAGGCATCCTTAGGATTGGGATTGAGGATAACACTGAATTAATAAGTCTGACCCTTTCTTCCATGCATAAGAACTTCCCTTTCCAAGAGGTCAATCTCCTCTTCAGATTAGAGATAAGTCCGCTATAATCCTCCTTTCTCGGGCAACACTCGTAATTGATACCCCAAAGTATTTGATTGGCAATGTGGTGATGAGGCAATTGATGATTTGTGCAATGTCCTAGGGGTGCGTGTCCTAGTGTTTTAGAGGAGTTTTCACACTTTTAGAGAAGTTTATAGGTAGACCGGATAACACTTCAAAAAGGCAAAAAATTAGCTTTAGCGTCTTAAAATGGGTTAGCTCTTGGGTGTAGAAGACCAACAAATCGTTCGCGTAATGTAGAGTTGTGATATCTTCCTCCCTTTTGGAGCCTATCTTGATTTTGTTGTATATATTAGCCCTAGTTTCCTCCTTGAACATGGTAGAGTGTATGCCTGTGGCAAGGGTGAAAAGGAGGGACGAAAGTGGGCCCCCCTATCTCAAGCCCCTCTTGTGTCTTATGTAGCATGTTGGCACCTCATTAATAATAAATTTGGCCTTGGAGCTCGTTAGTATTGTTCAGATGTAACCGATCCATTTGGGGTCGAACCCTCTTGCTTGTAGTATTTTCAGGATGAAGTTCCAATCAACTGTGTCAAAGACTTTCTCAAAGTCCACCTTAATGAGTGTCCCATTGGAATTGTTGTGGTTCATTTTGTGGATGAGTGTCCCATTGAAATTCCTATATCATTTTAGAGCAAATTGGGGGGGGGGGGGGGGGGGACAAGATATGATTGTGGAAAGCAGATATGGAAATAATCATGCCCTCTAAAAGTCAAACTTTTTGCTTGGTTGGAAAATGAAGATTGTATCCTCACCCTCGATAACCTTCATAAAAGGAGTTGGAAGGGGGATCGCACAAGGTGGGGAAGTAGATATGGAAATAATCATGCCCTCTAAAAGTCAAACTTTTTGCTTGGTTGGAAAATGAAGATTGTATCCTCACCCTCGATAACCTTCATAAAAGGAGTTGGAAGGGGGATCGCACAAGGTGCTACCTATGCGACTTGGAGGAAGAACCATCTGCTCATCTCTTGCCCCTATACAACACACATCTGGAATCATTTTCAAAATGTGTTTGGTATACAGAATGGGGGCGGGGGCGGTTAATATACAAACCCCATGGGGATCTAGGGCCGCTTCTCTAAGAGTAGAAAACAACCTACGAGGCGGATGGGACCTTGCTGTTATGGCAATAACCTGGAGCATTTGGGGAGAAAGGAATAGATGATGTTTTCAGGATAAACAACGCGTTTTCTTAAGAATTATTCGCTATATTTCTTTCCTCATAATATCTTGGTTTGATGCAACTCCAATGGCCAAGCGGCTTAAGCTTGAGACAGCATGAAATCTGGTGAAGCACAGCCTCGAATTCACCACAGACACGTCAGGAAGGTCTGAAGAGGGTGGCGATGCCTTTGAGGACGATCAACCTCCAATCCAGGGCAGGGCAAGAGGAGGAGTCTAATGGGCACGGAACGAAAAGAAGAAGCTCTATTTCAGAAATGTTTAGGCCGATATATAAATGTACTTTTATTTTTATGAAAGTGAAATGTAATGAACTCTCCTTATTATAACTAATGAAATGCGGTTTATCTACCTTTTTTTTAAAAAAAAACTATGTTATTGTGTATCATCCCTCCTTTGATAAATACTTTTTGCGTGTAAAACCCAAGATTTTTCTTAGTAAAATAAAGGATTTAAATTTTTCCTTCTAAATTAATTTCTTAATTAAAGTGCAAGGGCATTTTGGGGATTTGAATAAAGTCCAAGGGCATTTTGGTAAATAGACACTGGAGAGATTCGAAAATATAAATAAAATTATTTTATAATTTTATTTATTCTGATTGATAAAGGATTTAATTAAATTTGGAAATACTTAATTTAATTAAACTAGGAAAGCCCTCTAAATAATCATGATAGTGACTTAGAAGGAAAGGGGGAGGGAATTGAATAAATCTAATAAAGGTAATGCTCTAAGTTTAGTAGGGATAGGATTTAATCAAAGGGGATTAGATCAAAATTTAAATTCAAATGAATTTAAATTTGTTAATTAATAAGTTTGGGTTTTATTTGGATGTTAGGGACCTAATAGAAGTTTTATAAAACTGCAAGGGTCATAAGATAAAAGTAATGTCTCTGAAGAAGGGACCTTGACGTAAAGGTAAAAAGGATGAAGGACTGGAGAGGAAATTCACTCTCTCACGGATAGGGACCCAAATGTAATTATGAGTAATTGGAGGGCTCATAAGATATAGTGACTCTCTCTCAGAATGAAGATTAAATAGATAATTTTGAGAAAACTGAGGGGTCTCTGCGCAAAGGGTCGAGAAATCATCTGGGCGAACGGTTGAACGGCTGCGATGGCACAATCCGCAGAGATCTGATCGCGAGGCATTATCCAGCCGCTCAATTCGTTGAGCAGGAATAATGATGCGCACACTCCCTACCGTGCGCTCAATGTTTGGGCCGTTTGATCGAGTGATGGGAGCTCGATCTCGAGACAGACGGTTGCCTCCGCCAGCGGTCGCGCGCCACCGTGAGGATTTCCTTCCGTTTATGGAGGTCGCCTGATATGGAAGATGGAGGTGTGATGGGTGATTGGAATCGTCTCGTCTGGGATCTCGATCACGGCGAGATCTCCCCGCGTTCCACCCCTCAGCTTCCTATAAGAAATGACAACAAATGTTGTTTGGGCATCGGCCACCATCGTCCGACGGCGAAGCCACCAATATAACGCTCCCGACCAACTCCTGACCTCGGCACGCTATATCGCTGCACTCCAAGTGGAAACCGGGTCCCACTCTGATACAAGGCCTAATATTTCAAAGCGTATAACATACTTAATGAAAATATCTTAATGTCAAGAGTCACAAACTTTGAGTTACAATGATTAATACAAGGTCTAGCCCTAAAAATTTCACACTTCAAAAATCTCCGTGTTCTCTAACCTCACCTAAGATGTTATGTCCCCTCAGATGCTCTTAAATTCCTCAAATACCTATTCCTCAAGTCCCTAAAAAAAAAACATCAAGTGGTGTGTGAGCTTTAAGGAAAACTCAAGTAAAGTATTACCGGGAAGGAAATGAAGTCAACACGTAAAACATAACATAGTAATTCACACAAACACCACACATAATAAATACAAGTTCAAGCCAAAAACCACAAAGATTACTATCGCACAAGCTGTGAAACACCTGAGTCCAAAGAAATTCTTGTCATCTCCCTAAAGATCTTATCTTATCTTAAGTCGCACTTCTAGAGTCCTGAGCCTAACGCTACGCGCATTACGGTCGCCAGATCATCCCAATCGACGGGTGAACCTCCGTGAGGAGATCCCTTAACTTATCACACCGCACTAAATGGGAGAATCTTTCACACGAGTGTCGACGCTAAGTCTACCCTGACTTAGCACGTGCTGCTGTTACCACGACTCTTGTGCCTTGGCCAATGCGTAGACATGTTCAGCGACCACCAACGAAGCTTAACACATTAACTTGCATACACCACATGGGAATTCAATAAAGCAGGAGCACAAAATGCATATGCACATCAAAGTAATAGAATACCAAGTTGTAGTAACGATAAAACAATGCCCCAATAGGCCAACAAGCATGAGATCAACAAACAAAGGTCCCAACATGAAGAAATATGCATAAGTATGAAATCAAGGAAATCGTGAATCAAGAACATGCCTAAAACAAGGCATCATCAAAAGCCAAGGAAACCCATCTTTGGGGCACTAGGCAGAGCACTCATCAAGTCGCTAAGTTTGGTGTTCCAAGGAACCGCCTCCCTTCGTGATCTACGCCAATACCCGGTAACAATCGGGGTTGTGTCTTAGTATCTTTCAAGCTGTCACTTGGTTGACTATTCTATTAACGCCTCTATGGGCCGAGGGCCCGTTAATCCCACTAGCTTAGTTAAAACCTCTTCCCTACATTTTAACTCTTTTACTAAAGCCCAAATCAGGCCCATTAGCATTTGTTGGATGGTCTTGGGTTCGACCCACTTTCTCGACCAACTAAAACACTTAACTTGATTCATTCTAACTTATTTGCAATTTAATTTTGGTCCCTCCCCAGTCGACTAAGCTAAATCACTTGTCTAACATTTAAACTAGTCCCCAAAAACACATAGACCCATTATTGGCTAATGCATGTGTTGGGCCTGAGTCCATTTAGTAGTATTTTAGCCCATTAACCTTCATAACTCAAATACACTATATTACCCAACCTGACTATCCTTGACACATTTAGGTTCATCCCACAATGAAAGCTCATTACTCATTGACCATGTCTACTAATTTGGGACCAAGTTTCACAACCCGAGCCTTAGTCTAACTCAGCCCATTTTACTCTCTATAAATTTAAAAGAATCCAACCATTCTATCTATGTTGAGCTGTTACCACAAAGTCCACATACCCGTTACTAGAAACCAACACAAGGCCTCATTGATCAACCAAAGCCCTAACAAGTCAAACATGAATCACCTCTCTAAATTTGGAGCCACTCACACTCTCCAACCCATCCCAACGTCTGCATGTATGGTCACAACACTTGAACCAAATGTACTTATACCCACAACTAAGTTCATACTTACAGATGACTCCCAAGTATAACCTCATATAAGTGTTGTTTGGATCCGTTCATTCTCATTCATAAGCACTTATTTGCCCACCAAGATATCAACCAAGATCCACACTTTGACCCCTACTTGCATCTACCAAGGATTCCCATTCCTCATTAAATAACAATTAATGTTTTGCCTTGCAAACCTTATCGATGGACTAGATCATGATACATGAATTCCATTCGCTTGAATAACACATCACTTATTATCATCATTAAAAGAGTAAGAATAAAGAAAAAGCAAAGCAACAAAGGCTTCAAGTGGAATCTGAACAGCATCAAACTCAAAATAATCGCCAACCTCTACTTATGTTCCTCTGAGCCTTTACATCATGAACTCAAACCCATGATCATAGACCTTCACACTACCCATGTTGTACTTACACATGACCTAATAAACATGCCTGCGTTTTGAAGGATCGACTAAAAAAAAAAAAGAAATTCTTCTTAACAACCTTCAGTGACTCGCATGCCCAGTCAACACAAATAATCTTTTCTTCCCTCTTACTTATAGTCTTTGGATGTTCAAGGTTCCCCAAAACTCACTGATCATCACTTTTCTAACAAACCCAAGCCATTACAACCTCTCAAACCAATCATGCAGACCCACTTCTGAACCTAAAGGGGAACAAATACTTCTAATCAAGAAGTCAAGAACAGGAGGGCTCACCAGACGACGGATGGGAACGAATGACCTCTTCCCCTTCTCGTGCTTGGGTGGCTGCTGAGATCTTCGTCAAGTCCGTCGGCGTCGGAAACACGTCCTCTCCCTTCTCATCTACGATGGCCGGCGCCGCTGGTTCAAGAAAGGCTGCCAGGGTTCTCGGTTTTCCTATCCTCTTATAGGCAGGTGTGGAGGCTTGGAGGATTGTCTCCCGCTGATGGAGGGATCAGATGCACGAGATCATCGCTCCCCCTCCCTTCGCACAGTTGGCCGGTTCCGATGATCGCGGAGAAAGATCCTCCGTGGTGGCGTCGTTAGCTGGCAACGAGGAGAGAGCTGCAATCCTAGGGTGGCACAACCGTCGGATCTTCTCATTTAAACTCTATTCAATCTCCACCCTTCATTTTATCATTTGCTGACTTCCACATGCATGGTTTTCTTTGCGAACTTTGCAAATATAACCTCCACTTTTCATATTCTTACAGACAGGTCTCAATACTAAAATTTAGAGAGAGAATTCACACTTCTTTTAAAATCTCAAACAAGTCCCTGAGTTTTTCCTAAATTACATCTAGGTCCTTAATGACCCCAAATATTCTAAAATTACGGATTAAGTATTTAATCTTTCATTTCACACTTTCATATGGTATTCCATTATCCATAACTCAAATTAAGTTTAGTTCTTCATTTACTTAAATTCATATCGAAGAATATATCTTAAACCACTAACTACCCTATCTAAAGCTACACATTAAGATATATTCTTTTATCAAACTTCAGTTATGTTTGAATTAAATCCTGATTATCCTTCACCAACAAGATATCCAATTAAATTCTAAGATTTGGAATACTATTGTCATTCAGATAAAAGAGATAGTTAAAGGATTATTTTTTTTATTTCGAATAAACAAATAATAAAATTCTTGGGAGACTCTCCCTTATTTTCTAACAATTTTTTTTTTTTTTTTTTTTGAAAATTAAATAAACTAGAACCCATTAATGAGAACATAAATTTTCCTAAAAATTATAGGCTTCACAACCAACACTGAGGGAGATCAAAGGAGAGGAGGGGAAAGGTATCACATGCGAGGACTGACGAGTGCGGAGAAGAGGGAGGATTATGTCGCCTCGCTTCTACCCCGCCGAAAGCGGTGTAAGCCATGAGCGTACCCTCGCCGACTCCGGTGAGTTCTGGTTCCTCTTCTCTTCTGATTTTATCGAGCATGCATGCTAGAACCGTGGCTAGGGCGACGGACGCCAGAGGACCACGAGCGTTCCCTTGTTGGTCTCCGTCGAATCAACGCCGGAGGGGATGCGGGACCGCGATGAATCAGGGGGAGAAAAGGGAGACAGACGCCGGACAGAGGGCTGTGACTCCGGCCGCGGACCGTCTGTAAACTCGCCGGCGACGACCGGACGGTCACAGAAACTTCACCACGGTGGCGGGCGCGCCTTCACTTCCGGCGAAGTCTCGGCCTGAGAAGGAGATAAGAGGGAGAGAGAGAAATCGTTAGTATTAGTTAATGATTAAAAGATTAATTAAAGTGTTAGTTTTATTTAACTGTTAAACTAATTGGTTAGTATTTCAATTAATTGGTTAAATTAATTGATAATCATGTGATTAGTTAGTTAACTAATTAGAGGTTGATTAATCTGGAAAATTAACTAAATGGTTGATTTAACTTAAACATAGGGGTTGGTTAGTAATTGTTAATTATTGGCTAATGTGGTTAGCATAATTAATTAATTACTAACTAACTAAGATAACTTGTCACATTAGTTTATCAGTTAGTTGACAATTAGTTGATTTGTTAGCTAACTAGATTTTGATCAAGTGGAATAATTGATTAATTATTTAGATAATTATCTAGTTAGGAATGACAGCTAATTGGATGATTAACTAAAGACAAGAGTTGACTGGCTAACCAGGAAATTACCTATGGGATAATTAAATAAATTAATTATTCAATAGAAGAATGAGAACTAATTAGAGAATTAGTTTCAACTACTCTGGCTAACTAGTCAACTACCAATTTGGGCTCGGGCTCATTAAAAGATTAGTTGATATGGGTAAATCAACTTAAATGAAATGGTTGTAGTTAGAATGACGAGTTGAGTTATGTATTGGTCAAAGAATTTGCTTGGGTTAGTCAAAAGAAATTAAATAAATGATTTCGTTGAAAAACCGGATTAACGAAATTAACTAACAACTACCAAGATGGTTACCTTACGGATGGAAAATTTATTATTTGAATAATTAACTAATAAGTTGGATGGGCCAACTAGGTAAAGTAAATCGGGACCAACCAAATCTAAGGTTGGGTGGAGGATAGTTAATTAGTTAATTTGTTGACTAATTAATGGACCATTTAATAGTTAAAAGACTAATTAACTTTGTTAGTTAATTGGCTAAGTGAATTAAATGAGGAGATGAAATGACAAGAAAACGCGAGAGAAGGCCCACAAGACGGACTTGGGTCGTTAGAGCATGCATTGTAAACTTAGTATCTATAGACATATACTTTTATTGAGAGTAGACATGTACTTGACAGATTTTCTTGACTTGGATGCGTCGGGAAGTCCCGTGGAGCACGAGGCTTTGCGATTTTAGGTAAGTACTTCGGCCTAGTACCTTTACTCATTGTTGAGTATTCTTGACCTTGTTATTGCATGTTGAGCATGCCTTGTTCCTCCCTTCAGGGATTTTATTTTTATGTCTTTGTTGTGACATATTGTTTTCTTACATGCTTCCATGAATTTTTGTTGAATTCCATATATAGCATGTTTGATTTGTTTTGGGATGTTGGGATCCCTACTTGTACTGTTCTTCGTCCCGGATTGATGGGCGGGTGAGCTCGATTTTTGCGAGGCGTTGGGGACAGGACACGGCGTTCGGCACTCCTAGCGGAGGGAGAGTGTTCGGATGTCCTTGCGGTCGATGGTCGATCGCGACCATGTCGACATGAGAGACAGGTGGCGCTACCGACATACGACCCGAGGGCCGTAGCGACCGGATGGTCGTTTTCTCAGCAGGCTCGCTGATGGTACTGACCGGGGGAGACATTGGTGAAGTTTCCGTTGGAACTCTTAGCTAGGAGTCACGATCTTGTTATTTTATTGTGATAGACTCCTAGGGCTTGTTTTGAGGGGCGTGCCCCGAGTTTGCTTTTGATATTCATGTCTTTTGATATCATATTTTCTTGAACCCCGCAGGGGTACTTACTGAGCTTTCCATTCGAAAGCTCATGCACTTGTTTTCTCCTGCTTACAGATCCTGAGGCGTAGGACACTAGTACGCAGGAGCTGAGCCATCGTGGGTGGGTGATTTGCAGAGGTCAGGACCTTGTCTATCTTTGTTTTGAGTGAGATATTATGTTTTGTAGGTCCCCTTAGGGCTGATATTTGTAGGGTACCGAACCCTTGTTATTTATTTCCGCTAAACTCGCTTTTATTCAGATAAATTAAGTTGTTATTTTGCATTATCTGCTTACACACTTAGGCCTTGTATCCGGGTGGGGCCCGTCTCTACTCGGCTACGGCCGGTCTGCACACGTGCCCGAGGTCCCGGGATCGGGTCGGGGCGTTACATTGCGAGTCATCTTTAAGGTCTCCAATTGACGCTCCTACAGTTGACGCTCCTCAGTCTACTTATTAGGACCTTAGTGATGATTTTATGGAGCAATTCAATAGGCTTATGGGTATGTAGTCTTTGATGCCTACTGGTGTGTTTTTTTTTTGGGGATAAGTAGGATGTGTGCGCAGTTCAGCCTTTCAAGGTCTGTATTCCGCTGGAAGAGATCCTCAAATAGTTTGAGCATGTCCGTCTTAAGAAATTCTCAACCTTATCGGTAGAAGGTCATTGGGAAGCTATCAAGGCATGGGGCCTTATCAGATCCGAGTTCGACCACAACAGCCAGGCTACTCGACCCACTAACAACCCAGGTGGTTGAAAAGTTTAATCTTACAATCTAATATTAAAGAGGTCAATTTTAAAAAAGAACTGAAAAAAATAAAAATATTTATAAAACAAAATCTTATTTAAAAGTAATTGTAAATCAGTAAATGTATAGACCCAAACTTTCAGAATCAATAAAAATATAAGACAAAAGTTTTGTTTTGTCTATATATTAAATAAGGCAAAAGTTTTGTCTGCGTATACTCTGTTTGGTATGGAATTGTAGCTGCACAATTATTTTTTGAAGTGGCTGCACAATTATTGATCGTACAAATTATGGGAGTTGGGAACTCACGGGAATTGCAATTTGCAAAGAAAACAACAAAAGCAATCAATCTTTCAATTTGAAAGCTCAAGAGAGATCTCATCTACTTGCTTCAAACTAACAAAATAAAATGCAGAGGATGCATTGAAGGTTCCTCAAATCTACTTAAGAAAATTTGCATGTATACTGAAAATGTGACCAATTGCGTAGACATGCCAATGAAAATAATATTGGTATATATCACTCATAGTCTTCTCTTTCTCATTGCCAAATCACCGAATGATTTGCAGCAGTATATGAGATGAAAACACAAAATTAAGACAGCAAGGAAAAATATGGCTATAGATGATAAAGAGAGGTTTTTCTCATTGTTCTTTTTTAGTTCATTATTGAAGGATGATGATTAAGATCTTGTAATCTCCAAGATTAAAACAAAGCTACCTTCTAACAGACAACATTAACAATACTCAGCACTTGCTCTTCTCTGTTGTATCAACTTATGTCAAAGTGATCAATTCTAAGGTGAATTGAATCATGATATAAAAAGACTATGCCATGGTTTGTTTAGTAGTTGATGTTTCTCTGAAGAAACATATCTCAGCAGAAAGAATGCAATGTTTTGACAAGCAAGCTCTGCAGGGAAGGATGTAAAAACTCTATAATTCTCATCAATGTCTAGCTATCCTGATGTTATGTTTGCAGTGTAGGCAGTTAGAGTTAATATGGATAATTATAAGTCCTGTGCATGCAGATAGACAGCACAAAGTCTTATCAGGATTACAAGCTTCTATTTAAGATCATGGTAGTCATATACAACAAATGACATTACATCGTATTCTTGCTGCGCATATGAAGCCCCCAATGAAGAAGAAGAAGAAGGTTACCAGATTGGTGCAAGAAATTAGATGAGTATTATTTGCAACAGATATGACACAATAATGAGTAATTCTTCACAGTGGTTTCCATCCTTTGATTTGTGCTGTTTCAGCTCCTTATGATTATATACTGAAATCAGCTAGGGAATTTAAGCTACAAATAAATTCAGAAAAACTGATCAGTGTTATGCAGCCATATATATTTAGGTAAGATTCTCAAAGTTCAGTAATACACGAACATTCATATCTGAATCGTTTGTTGGTAGACATCCTGAATCCCTTTCACTGAATCGGTGGTATTCGGCATAGAACTCTTATTCGAACTGGCTGAACCACTATGCAGTAGCAGCATACCTTCATCTTCGATAGAAGTTTCAGCTTGTTTTTCTGAATAGAGTGAATCATATATCTCGGAGAAGATGGAACAAATGAAAACAAATTTTTCCTTCATTTTTAAATCAAATGCTAATCCCGATCGGATTTTTTAACTATATAATTGACAATAAAAAGACATACCTGATTGTTGGGTCTCTCTCATTTCAGCAACAATTTGTCGGCCCATATTACCTTGCTTTTCCACATTTCCCTCCAATTGTTCAACTATGAAACCATGGTCACTTTCTCCTTCCATCATGGAAACATCATCATCGCTTCGTATCCTTGTCATATCAATATTATGGGTTTGAGAACTAGTTTCCAGTTCAGGAACAGTAAAGGCAGGAAATAGAGGAGACAGAGCATGTTTAGTGGGAAGAGCCATAATCTGCAAAATCAGAACAGTATAGACTATCATCCCGACAAAGATGAGTAGTTTCCGAGTAATGGTCTGACTTTGATCTTGTGATCGAGTAATGGCATGCTCCATTTCAGACAACACTCTGGTTTTAGCAAATCAGGCTTCAACTCTTCCAAAAACCTTCAGAATCAACAAAAATTCATCAAGTGACAATATCAAATTGCTTATGTATTATCTAGAGACACAAATAAAATGGAAAGAAAACTTTGAGAGAGGAATGAAACCATGAACAGACAGACCAAACTCCACAGATACTTGCAAACAGATTTTCTGTTTCCAAGCAATGAAAGAAAATTTTTTATAGGTACATAAACAAGAGGAAACTTCGTCAGTGACATGTGGAACAATCAAAATACTACACAAAATTGTCAGTAAGAAAATATTTCACAGACTCCGTGGAGTCCACGTCTGTAAACTCAGAATTGATGGCAACTTCAAATCTCCATCACATTGGAATATGATACACAAGTTATTAAGCTTTTTGTCTCAACAGATAATTTCAAAAAGCCATAGTAAAAAACTCTAAAATCAAAGATAAATTAATATAACCACCAAAATTCCGGTGTTTGTTCTGATGTTTTGAAAACCACTATAGACAAATATAAGGGAACAATATAGTTGATGCACAAAGAAATTACCAAAAAAAAAAAAAAAAAATCCTCCAAGAACACTCTCCTATGCAAAAGCAGAAAACTGATCACATGCACAATACAGCTTTGCCTACTTGTTTCACAAGCATTTCAAGTCAAGTGATTACTTCTACAACACTTTTCAACTCTAGTTCTCTCCTCCTTGCACTTCTCAATTCTCATCAACAATCCCCCTTCCTCTCTCTCCCAAACTCAGAGCCAGGAATCAAAAACTACAAACTACTAAGAATTCATAAGAAATGGGAGCTAAAAAGAGCATCAAATGAAACAGAGGAGATTGAGCACTTGTTAGCATGTTTACCTTTGTGTGTCCAACGGGCAAGGAGTAATGAGCTCTTTGGTTTGTGCAAGAGCTTTCGGAGATGCCTTGAGTTGCTTTGAAGTTATGATAGTGTAATTCCTGAAGTGAAAGTGAAAGGGACAATTTGTCCTTTTTTACGAGGGTAACCAACCAACCAACCACATGTCATGCTTTGAACCATGCAAAACACCTCTTAATTATATATACACCCGGTGAATTCTAAGATACCTTGCTCATGTTTGGATAACCCCAACACAATTCCCTATGAAAAAGTTTTTCCCGCCAAAATCATTAATTAAGATTTAAACATAAAACCCACCAATGAATAGTCAACACATCACCATCTTATCATTAATACCTTTACTTTAAAATTTCCCCCCAAAAAATTCAAAACTTTTCAAAAGTTATTCCTAATCCCAAGTGGGATATTCCCCTATCAAACACAAGCCTTGGGTTCCTTGGGGTGTTGTGACCGGTATTGACCGGTAACAAAAAAAAATTAGTTTAAATTCTCCCAACCCTCTCTTCGTCGTCTTGAATCCCCACGAAGTACTGTTCTCACACCATCCTCGTCGTCTCTCCAGGCTCGGCAAGCACCATATACACCCTTGTAGTTTATCCAAAAAAGAAATTATACATACACCCCTGAAAATTTTGTAATCGTTTGTATCCACAAAACTAGATATTCTTACATACATATTATGCATATGATGTATGTACATAGGTAACCATTAGTAAATAATTTACTATATAATAAACTCAAGTGATCTAACCCTAATCCAGACCCGCATATAACTGGAGCTTTATAGCACCGGGCTACGATTTTTTATATAATTATGGACAAATCTCGGGTTTATATAAAATTATGAGGTTTTTTTTTTTTTTTGACTAAGTGGATAAACCACATTTTATTTAGATTAGGATAAAATTATGAGGTTTTATGAAGGTAAATATGGAAATTATTTGATTACTGAATTTTGCATATTTACCCTACAAAATCTCATAATTGCATAATAACATGGACATCCCTGAAAAATCTAAGTTCTGGTATGTATAATTCCCTTGAAATAACTATAAATATACATTTAATTATAACGTTTTGCATATAAATACACACCACACAAGAAAAACATGTAATTTTTTTTTATTGAGTTTTCTGCACACTGTTCCAGAAATTTAGATGAGAACATAAAAAGGCAAGATCCCTTCAGAAAGGTAGTTGAACGAGCAAAACAAATAAATAAACGTCTTTATAGGGTGTTAAATGCAGAAAACGGACATTTAATTTTGTTAATTTTGAGTGTCAGACACTGCAATAAAAGTCAAAAAGGACAACTACGAAATTCGTACAAAATAAGGTAAACTAAATTAATGAGACACCATCTTTACAACAACCCTGTATTTAGATCCGCTGTGTTGTTTCGAACACGCAGGTCAGAAAAAGGTCGGAAGAAACTTCGTTTATATTTTGACACGTGTCAATAAAAATGAACACATTTTTCTTAATGTACGGCATACACCGACCGCGCTACGAAGCTGCCCAAAAGAGGCCGTGGATCCAAATAACAAGACAAGAGGACTATTTTAATAATTGACAAACAAGGGTAGTTCATACATCGTTTTTTTTTTTTTTAATATTAAAATGTGTTTTTAAAATTTTTAAATGTATTAATGAAAAAGTTTATAATTAGCCTAAATTTGTTGGTTACTTGGATGATGAACAGTGAAACTGATTGGAATTGGATGATGTTTCTCATTTAACAATATCCAAGAAGGCCCCATAAACGAATAAAAGGATACACAAACAAAACCAGTTTTGTCTCCCCCCTCGTGGCTCGTGCAGAGTTTGTATGCAACAATCATGTGCATGGAGTTTGGTTTTGATTGATTTATGAAAAGAAATATCTATCTAATATAAATATTTATATTGCCGTTTTTTTTATTCTTTTGGTAGTTTGTGTAGTACAAACATGTCTACCGGTTAAACTTTGAGCTTTTCAATTAAAATGATTGACTGCATGACTGCCAATGTTCATTGTTAAATTACAGTGAGTGTTCGCAGGAGAAGGAAAGGGAAATTTCTAAGATAGTTTTGATTTTTATCAATTTAAGATTTGTGATTTGAGTTAGGACACTTTAATACCTTTTATTTTGAACCGTTTACAAAATGGTACTAAAACGTTTAATCCCGTTAATATTTATTGAAGTGACATAAAAATATATCTAAATTTATCTTTTTAGCCTTGTATAAAAACCACACCATATGATATAAAGTGATTTCTTGAATTACTTCCAAAATCTATATTTTTACGTAAGAGTAAAAAAATAAATTCAAGTTCATTTTATACCATGTGAGCAAGTATTAATATGGTTAAACGTTTTGACACTTTTTATGCCACAACTCAAACCACAAATCCCGAATTGATAAAAAAACAAATTATAAAATATCCCCCCAAAAAAAGGAAGAAGATTACATGATACTAATTAATTTGTGTTTTTAATTAAGCTAATTAAAAAGTAGTTTCCTGATTTAACACAAAAGTATAACCAAACATCATCCAATGGCAGAAGTTTTTTTTAAAAAAAAAAAAAATTAAATATGCTGCAATTTATACATGTTGGAGAATAATATCAGGAGACGAGTTTTGATAAGAAGCACTTGAACAACGATAAAGTATTATTGCATTTATCTATAAATGAATTAAATTAAAAATGAAACACTGTTTTCATATGAAATCTTGATCTAAACGCCAATGGATCACATGTCCATGCTTTCCTCAATATCAAATGCACTCCGTACTCAATCATCCTGATATATGTGAACTATATATAATTTGAATAAAAAATGCATCAAAAGATTCTTAGATGATAAGCACTAGAAATGCTATACTTTGTACTTGTGTATATATACTTAAAATTGGACAATTGGTGCATGCCTGTGTTGTTATATTGGAATGTTATTCCAAACTTGAACAAACAGCTTGAAAGATGATAAACAGATACTGAAAAACAAACCCCAAGTAAAATCTTCATCTTTGATCACAGTTTGAAATATCCTGGTGAAAAAATCAAGTCAAATCTGGATGACAATAGTCATGAATGGGCAGATTAAGCTGCTAGACAGTAATAATGTATTGCTCAGAAACAATATTAAGTGGTCCTACACTTATTGCATTGAAAGAAGATTGATTGCAAAAACAAGCCAACTCATAAGATGGCCAAGACTCCAGTACCCCAATAATTGTAAATTGAACTTTAAAACGGGCCAACTCTTGAAGAACAATTCAAAATCTCTGGGGTCAGAGATATATTTTACTTGGCCAAAAAGATAAAAACACTTGGAAGCTCAAATCAAAACTTCGTAATTTTTCAGAATGACTAATCATGAGGTTTGACTTAAAAAAGAATGATCAAAGCAGAATATCTCTAATCTATTGCTGCAACGCCATGTCGAAAGCATCATCCCGCTCATCAATTATCATTTCATTTCTGAATAAGACTTTGAGGTAAGGAAGAACCTTTGGTAGAGCAGGCAAGTCAGCTACATTAACACTCATCAAGTCGAAAGCAATGCATGTGTTGCGCATGTGGCTCTCATCGAAAACAGGAATTTTGGGGTACCTTTGACTAAAATGTGTGAGGATGACACGGTATGCACCAGCTGATGTGCCAACTTTAATAGCTTCTTTTGTTGTGCTATGGTTCTTCGCAATTGCTTCATCCTCCAAACTGTCCTCAAATGTTGCCTGAAAAATGATAGTGATGATGCCTTGGGAGCCATTTAAATATAATACACATGTATCTTTCTTATATCTTGATGTTTCCCACTAAAATAGGTAGAAAAAGATGTATTTCTCATCAAGAATTTGGAACAAGAGTATATGTTAAAATCCAGTCGAAGGATTTGTGATGAAAGAAATTTAAGTTTGAACATATAGGGTATGAGTCATAAAAATAACCCAGAAGTTTCAGAATACCATGGTCCTAGATTTTCAGAACCTAGGATTTCATTAAGAAGCTTTCCCTTTCATGGATGCTGGGGGCGTTCACTTGGGGGAAAGTGCAGGGAAGTGCGAAGTGGGCTGAAGTGGGCGGAAGTCCCAGTTCCCGAAGTGGGCTGAAGTGAGCACTTCTGGTGTTCATTTCCACCGAAGTGCCCACTCCTCCAAATGTTTTATAATAATAATAATAATAATAATGATAATGATAATGACAATGACAATGACAATGACAATGACAATGACAATGACAATGACAATGACGGTCAAAGCACTGGTGCATTTTATACGAAGTGGCACAAATAAGTGGCCAGAAGTGGTAGAAGTCTACGTGCAAAGCGTCAGTGGCCGAAGTGGATCACTTCCCCACTTCCCCCAGGCACTTACCCCTAAGTGAACGCCCACAAATTCTTACCATGGAATAAAATAAAATGGAGCTGAAGATGGCTTAAAATATGGAAAATCTGGTAGTCTTCTGAGGGTACTGGTATGGTAATATTGACTATATGAAGAGAATGTCAAGTCATCCATCACAAATGATGGAACTTTAGATGGTAACACCAAACCTTGATTAGGCCAAGATTCCAATCACGCCATAAGAAAGTAAAATGTATTTCTGCATATTCACTAGCTAAAGTCTATAAGTTGCTTCTTTATTGCCTTATACTATCTGGGTGCTGTTTCTCTCTATCATGTGAAAAGTCTAAATAAATACCATCTGAATTCTAAATAAACTCCCAAGAACATAGACCCCTTTCAAACTACTTCAATCTTTCCATCCCTTCATATTTTCCTGAAATTTTTAGCTTTTAAGAGTTAAGATTTCGTTCTTTGTCCATGGCTCTATCAATCTAAAATAAAAAGCTCAGCACCAAATATACAAGGAAATCAATGATTAGAAACATGCTGAGGCTACTAACCTCATGTATGAGAACTGTTGCATCATGGGATGCATCTATCAGTGCTTGGCAAGGCCTGGTATCACCTGAATAAACAAGTTTCCAGCCTGGTATAGTTTTTCCCATGCCATTTATTCTCTCCGTGGCCTTGAGAACAATACCAAATGCCTGTGGACAGTGCACAACAGGTACACTGAATAATGCTTCTAGACCAGCTTCATGGAGTACATGCTTCAGTCTAGCTAAAAGTGGCAGAACCGTAGTGGTATCAACTGGGCTTCCAGGTCTCTTCCAAAAGCTTTGCATTTTCCTGCTTTGAGTGAACAATGTTGATTCTAACTTTTGAGATCCAGGAGACTCATTTATCCCACCTACATCATACTTGTCTCCATATTCAGACAAGCAGTCTTCACCTGAATTATGAATCAAATTAAGAGATTCAAGTGAATCCTCTGTCGTGTGCCTGCAATCTAAAAATTGCATATCGAGATCTTCAAGTCTGGAATAAGCATCCAGAAATCTTTTTAGCTGCCTTGGCCCAATTACAAGGAGGCGATCATGAGGCACGCCCTTTAATAGCTGACATCGCAGAGAAAGTATTCTAGCAATACCAGCATGATGATCAGCATGAATGTGAGAAATCCATATGAATTTTAAGCTCTTCACAGCATCATCAGCACCCTTAACACCAAACCTGTGTTTATAAACATGGTTAAGTGTCAAACTTCAGAAAACTAAAAGAAATAGCAGCAGCCATGAGCTTGTGAACATTGTAAATGAAAGATAACCTTCTTTTCAGTTGTGCCAAAGTTCCTTCACCACAATCTAGAAGTAAACTTCCTCTTGAGAAAAGATTGATAAAAATAGAACTAACATTGCGATACTTGGATGGTTGGGAAGAACCCGTTCCCAGAAGGATGATTTCCATGTCTTCCCTTGATATATTCTCCAAACAAGTAGGAACCTCAGAACTATGATCTACTTCAGCTTTCCAACTCCCCTTATGAGAGCTGAAATCATCTTTGTATGCTTCTGACTTTTGCTTTCCCATATGTTCACTGGAAATGCATGAACTTTCTCTAAGCCAAGGTTCTTCTACCATATCTGCATGATCTTTTTTAAGCATATCATGATTTCCTTCTAAACTACTTTTCCAAAACTGACTAACGTGGGTTGAAATATCAACAATTTCAGGAATTTCCAAAAGAAGCTCATTGACAACAATTGATGTTTTAAGCAAGCTTGGGATAGCAGATCTGTCGAACCCCAGCTGAGCATAAGGACGTAAATGAAACTGAAAAATTAAAGAGAAGATATAGCATTAAGTATCATATAATAGTTATTCAAAAGCATAAAAACAATTTTAAAAAACAGATGCAGAAGCATGGCTAAACACAAGCATATGTGAAACTCCAACTAGTAGTCAAAATACACTATTTTATAATGAAAAAATCTCCCACACCGTCCAACTATCTCACCAGAACCAAAAAGTTTCAATTCAGTTGCTTATGAATCTTCTGCTTAAGATAAGCTGAAGAAAATCATATCCAATCTCCAAAAACATTTCCCCAGACAACCCTCCACAGAATTTCATGTATTTATCAGTTTCAACTATTATGGAAATATAAACAGGCATACTATGTGTATTTGTCAAGGCAAAGCCAACTTTCCAAGTGGCAAATAGTTAAAAATTTGAACTCCTAATACTTTCTGTTGTTTATCAGAAGTATACCAATACAACTACAAGGAAGAAAACATAAAATCAAGATTATACACAAACAAAAAAGAGACCAAGCAATTGTATAATTAAGAAGCAATTACTGGTTTCTTCCGGAGCTAATTTAACACTAGTACATGGTCAGATAATTTTTTTTTTATCAAGTGAATAATAACTTTAAAACATCTTAGGTAATAAAGTGATCTTAGAAAATTCCTGTATGTCAAAAATGAAATGATTCGCAAAACCCAGGATCAAGAAAAGAAGTTCATTAACATCACTTAAAATCACAGCATGAAGAGTTGGGATCGTTTTAGCATTCAACTTATAGGAACACCAAGGTAAATCTAGTATTATCAAGCATACTCTATAGTCTATACTACACAGCAGGTTAGCAAATCGAGAACATGAATTACATGATGTTGTAGCATGGAACTACTTTAAATTGAAATGATCACATTCTGGCAGTGACTTGAGAATATGATTAGATTTAAAGCAAAAATCAACATCAGTGAAGACAAGGAAACATTTTGTTGTGTGGCTGTATGTTCATCTCATACCTTTAGAAGATTTTCTGCTGAAATGCTTTCACAAACATTTGGAGATAAGACCTGAGAGAAAAGTCGAGCTCCATAAAAAATTCTAACCAGCAAGTTCGAACAAGAAATGATGTGATTGATTTGTCAATTTACCTCACATGAAGTATCAGCTTTTAACGATGGATCATTAATTTGATGTAGCGACCAGAAACCTGGTGCTGGAAAGAGCTGAGGGCATAAATAGTTAAGTCGTGCTGAAATTCTGGCACTTGACCTCAGAATAGGGATTTCCACATTTTCCCTGTCACAAAAATTAAGCCTAAGGATGCACTCATGGCAAATAATGAGCATCTTATTTCGAATTCCAATAAATGATAAGAAAATTGAACTTGTGGAAATTAAAGCTTCAAATGAAGCTGGCTGTAAGAATCCAGACTTTTATAGATACCCTAAAGGAAATTATAGGAAAGAAGGAATTGGATTGAGAATGATTACTGAAAAACTCAGGTTTACAGTATTCACCAAATTGGAAGATATCAGAAAAAGCATTGTAGTTATTAAGCTATCAAGCCACTTTGCTATATTTTGTCAATCTGGTCAGGTCGATTGTGTGGAAAGCATGACTTACTGAATTTTGTAGCATTATCACAGCAATCCTTGCGGAAGTTTTTCTACCAATAGTTAGTAAATAAAATATGATGCATGTACTATAGTGCACATCTAATAAATCATACAATTTCATAAGGAAAATATCTCATATTTCTTCATTATTTAAAGATATGCATCACTGATATTGCACAATACATGCCACAGAGGTAATCATCATGCAAACAGGATATCAGGAAAAAGAGTCTACAGATGTTCTGCAATATTTTATGAAGGCAATCAAGAAAAGAAATAAGGATAACATAATATGTAACAAACCTCACATTTCATGTCCTGCCATGATGTGTTGCGCATGTGCAAACTTTTTCATCCATCTCTGGTACTCCACCCTCTTTGTTACACAAGCTGGACCCAAATGAATTATACAATTAACAGATTTTGTACCCTCCCTTTGTTGGTCAACAGAGTCCACATAATAGCAGTTAAGAGATTGTGCTGACAACAAATCCGGGATATGAAATGCTGTAGGACAGTCCACAAGGAGTATAATAGGACCAGGGGATGAAGGACCAAGAACATCACTTGGATGAACCTGCACAATGTTTAAAACAAATGAAATTCAAATCTTATGCCTACTGGATCTGAAAAAGGAATATCCCTGTCTGCTGGAAAATGATTTTACATGTTCAGTAGAAGAAAAATTATAAAACAACAGTATATGATAGCTTGCACCTGAATAAAAAAATTGTGCAAAGTCAAACTGTGAGATAACCAGAGAATCTAGATGATGCAACATAAATCAACAATAAAATCAAGCAAAAGCAGTGCAAGATAAGGGCATTTATATAGTACTGAAAGCTTCCAACAGATCGGAGCTCCCTACTTACATACCATTATGTCAAGATGATCAGACCTAACTGAATTCCCAAGTTGCAATTCTCGATACTTTGGTCCAGGTTTCAATCCAAGTGATGCAGCTTTATCTGGATCAAACTTTCCCTTGATTTCAGGTAACTCACAGGCATATACTACAGCAATATCACCAGGCTTTAATGTCGATTCTGCTTTACCAAGGATGCTTTGTGAACTTTGGACGATAAGATCAGATAATTGATTTGTGCTATGTTCTTTACCCAACGAAGTCAAAAGCGATATATTGGACTCGTCCACGGCATCTGTCAACTCTCCACTGTCACATGGCCTTAACAAAATCGCTGATATCCGAACCACCTCATCATCAATAAGAACAATTGGATCTGTATACTTGCTAGCTTCAGAACTTGAAAATGTAGCTTGATCACCATTCTCCATTGCTCCAAAGCTACGTGTGTGAACCATCGCCGCATTGGGGATGAATGATTTCATCGCATCAACCAAATATTTAAGATCAGATGGACCCCATATGTTAACCTATAAGTAGGGTTAAATGCTTAGGAGCAGCATAAGTATTCAATATGACAGGAAAGACAGCAGCCATACGTTATGTAGCAGAAGTAGCTTTCTTGAAACCAGTCAAGAAAGGGAGAAAGATCAAATGTTCACTTACAGACATCCCGTCCTCCCCCATGCCTGCTAAGCTCAGAAGAAGACCTGTAATAAAAAAGAAGGCCTTAAACTACAAGTTTTTCAATTATTAAGTAAAAGTAAGACAATTGCCTTTTTGAGTGTTTAATCAGAATAACCAAAACATTGTTTAGAATTTACTAACATTGTATTTCTTGTGTATGTGTGTGTGTGTGTTACACAATGGAAATGAAAATGCAAACATAAATAATTCACATACCTGGAAGTCCGCCAGCTGTTTCCGAACAAACACGAGTAAGAAACATGTGATCAATCTGAATTTAAAGGATGTATCAATCAAGATATGTTCAAATCATACAGACAGTATTTCTACGACTCTAAACTTTCACATTAGTTAAGAAGCAACTTTCTTCTGAAAAGCATAAAGCAAAAGAGGCCCAATAAACAATGTGATGATAGTAAAGCAGGAAACAAGATAGAACTTGATTGCTACATAAAAAACTATAAAAGAAAATGTGTTTAAGTTTCCAGATAGAATACCTTGGATAACTTAACTTTGTGTTCAGTACAGAAGCGCTGCAATCCCTGAAGCCAGGAGAACTCATTCAGAGAGATTACACTAAGGCAGAGTAAAATAGTGACCAGGTAAATTTGCAATGCATATGCTAAAAAATAAAATAAATTAGTGAGTATCTGTTTGTCATATGTTTCATGCACGAAATCCCTTTTGCAGTATCTAATTTCAAATGTCACTGTGATTTGGTACAAAAGTTGCTTGAATGATATTTAACATTTTAACTCACTGTAATAGAAATGAAGTTGCTTGCCTAGGAAGTGAAAAGAGACTTATTTGTTTGAAACAACACAACAAGCTGTACCTCGCCAGCATTAAATATAAATCTTTGCTTGTCAAAGAACAGCAAAACCGATGGTGAAGTATCTTGTGTATCCATTCCAGTCCCCAAAATCTGTAACAAAAAAAAAAAGTTGAAATAAATCAAACATGGTTCCAAGGAGCTAAGAATCACATAATTTGCAAACACTAACAATGGAACTCATAAATGGACTCTTTTTTCTCAAACTGGTGCTGTGAAATTTTACAGTTCAATTTGAAAATTACCAACATTATAAAAGTGAAAGAAAACTAAATAAAACACAATCCAAGCAATGCATCCAAACTTCAGCATTAAAAATCACAACCCAAAACACAAAACCCATCCCCAAAACCCAGCGACTTCTCACCTGGACATAACAAATGGTGCTCACGGGGTTGAGCTTCCGGGCTTTGAGCTGAAGGGCCTTAGGCTTCCCGCTCTTATCCCTCCCTTCAGCCCGCCTCTTATTGAACCCAAACTCCTCCTTCTCCATCTCGGCCGTCCTGTCCCCGAACTTCTCCTCCCTCAGAGTGCCGCCGCTACTCCTCCTCCTCCTCTGCGGGAAAATCCAGCCACCGCCGCCGCTCCGACGTTGGGGCTTCTTGTAGGCGAGAACGGTGAGAGGACAGTGGGGTTTCAAGAAGGATCTAGGTTTATCGAGGAAGCGGGTGGCAGGAAAGGAGATTTTGAAGAGAGGATTGGAGGAGAGAAGTCGAAGACTTGAGATTTGGGACATCGATGCTGTTGGGTTCTTGCCTTAACCGCTTTCATGGGTTTTGTGAGGGTTTAGACTCGGATCGGATCGGAGTGTCATGGTTTGGTGATCAGGTGGGCCCGAGTCTCTGGACTGGATTGGATTGGATTCGATTTGGTGATTAGAAATTAATTATCATTATGAACCATAAACCTCGTTAGTGTTTGGCATTAACTGAAACCTCCTAAGCTCCTCCATGCCAATTGCCCATTAACTAATCTAAGATTTTTTATACTTGTATATGGCTTTTTTACTTTATTTGCTAAATTTTAACCTCCAAATTTGTTTTGAAAGAAAAAGCCTACACTAAACTCTAGTTTACTAATATTAGTTTTTTCTTTTTTTTGGTTGAATAAGACAACAAGCACCTCCGAAGGATGTCAAGGATGTTAAGATAGAGAGGAAGAAGGCCGTCGGCACATGCGCAGGCGCACACAAGAGGGAAGAGACAGCAACAAATACGTAGAGAGAGACAAAACCCTAAAAAGAGAGTACAGTAGAGAGAGAGAGCAACCTAATATATATATATATATATACACGGAGGTGTTAGAGTCAGGCCGGCTGTACACTCTAACACCCAAAACCAAAACCAAAAAATAAAAAAAAAACCCACCCCAAAAACCCAACACCGGCTGAGTGTTAGAGTGAGCCGGCCGCATTTTGTGGCCGGCCTGACTCTAACATTCTTTTATATATATATATATGGAGGCAGATCCGTGAACCTAAATTTTCGGGTTTTGCAGCTCACACGAGAACAGATCTGAACATCTGAACCTCACTTTGCAAGAGGTGGGATTCAACCCCGGCCATCCATAGGGGAAACTTGGTACCAATAGGCCATTGTGGCCGTTGGTTTACTAATATTTGTTATAACTATTTTGAAATTAAAATTTTGTTTAGTTAATAAGTAATTATTTTTAAAATATTAATTAATGTGAAAACACCACTTCAATGGAACAACCATTTGCATGCATTCCTCCATTTACCTCAAAGGAAACACACCATTGGTTCTCTTATAATCTTAGCAAGTGCCAAAAAAAAAAAAAAATACCATTCTAACTGAAAGCTAATACAAAGAACGCCAATAAAATCTGTAGAACCAGAATGAAGCATGTTAATCAATATAACAGAATAAGATTACATTTGCTCAACAAGCAAGGAACTATACAACAATATATAATGTGGTGGATGCTATTACATATGTGACAACCGCACACTCTTATGCACAAGTCATATGAATCATAAACAATTTTCACTGTGGAGAAGAACAAATTAAACTTGTCACTCAAACAAGCATGACAGAGAGAAAAAAGGGGGGGGGGGAATTCGAGGACATTTAGTCAGAAATAAAAATTCTGACAAAAGAATACCTGATGCTCTCAAAATTATTTGGAATTCGCTTTTATGATTAGACTCTGTGAAAGACAGATGCAACAATCTGCATTTAGTTTCAGCGAGCAACTTGTATGTCTCCGCCGGTTGTGGGAAAGAGCAAAGAGCACCTTTGGTGGCAATGCTGTCGACTAGTACCAGTTGTCCACATGTAGTTTTGATGCAATGCATGGGATGCCCAATCATACTGGGAGTGCTCGCCCTGCTTTTCCATCTAAAAAATGTTTTATCTGTGTGATTCTTGTCAAAACTATCATAAAGAATCGAAGGACAAATGGCTTAAGTGGCCACCGATCAAGGATGGCTTCAATGTGACTCATCTGCAAGAAGCTATGCATTTTCCTTTGTAATCAGTAGACATGCAGAATTCTACCAATTTTCAAGCCATTCTGGAGTGTTGAGCTCATCTTCATCTAAAGATGAGGATGCAGGCAATACAATGTCCTCAGTGAGATTTTCAAGGTATAAATCTATGCGAGAAGTGATCTCCTGAGGAACTGGGAAGGTACCATCATAAATTTCATTCCAATCAAGACCAGAAAACCATGAATGATTCTTGATGGCATCCGAGCCCTGGCTTCCAAATCTAGCAGATTCATCAACTTCAAGTAACTGGTGAAACATCAAACACATTAATTCTTTTGGTTATTACAAAGCAAGAAATCCTTCATCTGATTAAGCTTTAAACATATCACTTTATTATATACACGGTGAGAAACCAAACAGGACAAGCACAAAAAGTTGAAAAGAAAATGAATGCAAACCTTGGTGATGAGGTCAACAGCTTCTACGCTGAATGTTTGGGGAAGAGTTAGTTGTCCTTTGGCAATCTTGGCAAATGTCTCTAGCTCACTTTCTCTCCATGATCCAAAAGGCATTTCAGCCTGGAGCATGAAATATATCAAAACCCCCAATGCCCACCTGAAAGCTTAATCATGGGAGAAATCAATAATAGAGGTTTTGAGCAAATTACTTGAGCTGATATCTACTAGCATATTAGCATTTGCATATAAACCCAAACCTTTTGCACCATCTAAGACAAGGGTGGATTAAGGAACAAAGAATTGGATTTTCATTTCCTAAGAATGTTTGAACATGTCAATGGTGACATGGAAGACATGGAGTAATCTGAATGAACTTACAAAACTGAATTTCTTACATGTCAATTGCAACATCCATGTCAATATTTTAAAGAATGTCTGAGGAACAAGAACCACTGAACTTCATTTTTCTTATACCCATCCAATCAAAATGCTAAAAGCTAAAAGTATGGCAAAGTTGCCTAGTTTATATATATAATGCTTCCAACAGTCTCAACAGCATTCACCATCTTCATAAAGACTTTTCTGATTGATTATAATATCTGCTGCTTTCTTCATAAATTTACATGAACTTGAGTAGGAGCTAAATAATACATTTCTACCCCACATCATACAAATAAAAATGCCAACAAAATCAGAACTAATCTAACTAAAATGACTGAAGGAAATGCTGGCAAGTTGTTTCAGTTCTAGTGCTGCATTATAATTGATAGATGTTGGAATCTATATGAAGGAAGAGTAGAGAAGGCAATTTTAAAAGACCATATTTCTAAGTCTTATAAAAGAGTATAAAATTCTCTAATCATGTATTTATTGAGAACCTAGCATGTGATCTATATCTTTAAAGGCAAAAGCATCTTTACCAGTCTGCTGGAAATCCATGTCCTTTTCCTAGCACTACCTCTGGTGCTAAAGAATCCGCCATACCGCATATAGTAAACGCTCTTTCGCCATTTAACTTCTTTGCAAATCTGAAATCTACTATCTGAATAAAAAATGTATCTGCTAAGGGCCAAGGTAAATACTATTTCTGGAAAAACAAAAAAGTTTTCTCCAAAACAAAAGAAAATCAAGGTTGGTTTAGAGAATATTATATCAATCTAGACTGACCTGCAGATGACCTGTTTGGTCAAGCATTAGAACATCTGGTGAAACTCCTCTATACAGGATAGAATCCTGCATTCAAACAGTATAATATCAGTCCATATCAAATTTGATTTGATGATGAAAAGGTACAAAATTGGTACAGAAGAGAAAGGTAGATCATGCAAAAGCTCCTTAAAGAATAAGGAATCTAACCTTGTGCAGTTGCTCTAGAGCAACAACAACAGATGCAGCAAAGAATTGTGCAGACGATTCATTGAGAGGTGTATAAAGTATAGTGGCCAATGGACAAGTAAGACAACAGTTGAGCAATATGCCAACATATGATTGATCAGCACAAGTACAAAGTACTTGTGGCACACATGGTGATAGGCTCAAACTCTTCATTATATCCTTCTCCTTCAAGACCTGTGATTGCTTCCCAAGTTGCTCGATTCTCTTTTTGGAGAATCTTTTTAAGCTTAATATTTTCTCTGGATACAACCAGGAGCAGAAAGTGAGCAACAATCATATGAACATAAATGTTATCATAGTTTGATTAAATTGATAAAGACATCAAACCATCAATACATCTTTCATGACAATAAAGTGTAAAGTGTAACTAAGCCTGTTGCTTCAGTTAAGCATAATGACAAAATACCAACCTGAACCTTTCAAAAGGACAAGACCAACTTCACACCAGTCAGTTGCATATATGCCTGTTTTCCATTCCTGGATAGCATTAAGTTAGAAAAAACAAAATATTGCATAAACCTTCAAGACAACAAGTTATACGAATGCACCGCAAGTATAAATAAAATTCTATGCAGCTATTAAAGCCATACCAAATCAGAGTACTGAACTTTTGTCAATGTTGTGGCATCAACTTCTGGTGTGGATTCCTTGATAGACCTTAGAGAATCTTTCAGCCTGGAAGATAGCAACATGCTTGAGAAAAATCTGATAAAAGGGGCAAACAGATTATTCAATTGCCAAAACACAAGATACCTCTGCTCATCCTGAAGCAATTTTGATAAAGGCCCAACTGCCGAATCAAATTTCTCCTTTGTAATGACCAAACAAATAACATGGCCTACAGAAACTGCAGCTACAGAATTAATTTGCTCACCAAGAAGGACCCATTCTCCAAAATAGTCACCTTCCCTCATCTCTAATAGACATTCATTATTGTCTTCAGTGTGAATTTCCTGCCCAAGGTTAAGGGAAGCAACACCGCTAGTGTTCTGCCTCAATAGGTCTACATTGATTGTCAATCTTACCTGACCCTTTTGGATGATATATAAAGCAGAGAGGGTCTCATCCTATCAAACAACATAAAACAATCATAGAACACAAAGAAGTAAACAGAAGATAGACAGAATACATAGAGAAATGAGACAGACATGAAGATAATAGACATATAGATATACTTGAAAGATGGTGATCCAATTTATGCACACTTTCATGATAAACTGCATGTACTTTGAAGCTAAAGGATCTCTAAATAATGGATTTATTTCCCTAGAACAAAAGGAAAAATAAATAATGTTCCCACATACTAAAAGAAGAAAATTATTTACTGTCACTGTTAAAGAAAGTAATCAAGTTTGTAGGTTGAACTCAAGGCAGGCACCTTATTGATAATATGCTGACCATCAGAGAAAGAAACTTCCATGAGAGAATCAGCAATTTGACTTAGCTGTAAAATGGTCAGTCTTGAAAAGAGCTCTACTGATCTGAGAAGCTTCAATGATGATATGTTTGAAAATTCTGACACAAGGATTCCTCGAAAATCTTCTCTTTTTAAAGCCCAAAGGGTTCCACCAGTCACTGCACGAACAGAAGCCTGAAGAGGCTTGTTATACCTGTTTATCAAAATTGAAGAAAAATAAGCAGTAGATTGAAAAGTACTGAACTACTCTGTCAGCAATTAGACACAAGATGCATGAGAAAACAAATTTAATGTAAGAAGAAGGAAAAATAAATATGTTTGGTTAAATAAGATAACTAGAGGAAATTTGTTACGCTAATAAAAATACCCCTTGTGAGTACCAAATTTTACCAAATTGGGGGCTTTTCAATCTCTTATGAGAATTTTATATCAAATCCTTCTCTTTTTCCTCTTGTAACCAGAGAAAGAAAACAGAATTCTCTCTCATCTCTTCTGCTCAGTTCTATTTACTGAAATCATATCATACTACTATTTATATATCTGCTCATGTGGGTATGTTATTATTAAGCTCTATTAATACCTTGTAGAATATTATTAGAGAGAGGAGAGGAAACTCATCTAAATGCAAGAAGTAGTTAAAAATAAAAAAAATAAAAAAAATAGATACTCCATTTTTTAATTTTCTGGAAAAAAACCATCAGAAAAAGGTATGGGGGTTCATCTAAATCCAAAAAGTATTAAAATCACGATATTCAAAGAAATCTAAAGGAAGTCTCACCTATATATAAGTGATCAAATAAGTGGATCAAGGTATAAATAAACCGTTGCAATTTGCCAAACTCTATTATCACGAATTTAAATGCACAGCAATCAAAAGTAGGCTCTGATTGTCTAACAAACTTATACTGAAATTAAATTCTTGGAAGACACCAAGATATCATTTTTCAAAAGAAAAACAAGAAAGAGTCCTCATCCAAGTGTTTAAGAAGAGAATAATAAACAAAATATGCAGCATCCATGTTAATGAGGAAGCTTCATGATGAAATACCATGACAATTTAAAACATATCTTACATTAAAGCTAGCTCCCCAAAGGATGATAACTTGTCAGCTGTATATCGATGAAGAACCTTAGTTTCCACTTCCTTCCCACCCTCTTCCTGCATTAATGTACCTTGTTATCATTAAGCTATGAAGCTTGATTTAATTCTGAACTGAAAATATGTATGTATATAACACCATGGTAGATGCTTGACAAAATAAATAGAAGGATAATGCCTAGCACTCTCTTCTTAACATAAACAAGCCTCTCATCTAAATGGCACAAGTAAGGTGGGTTTATATTCAGCTTATATCCACTACTAGCATTATCAACCATCCAATTATAGAAAGTATAAGCCCTTCATAATTCAGAATTTTTAAGGACAGACCATCACACATGATAAGGACACAGAGTACTGACAGAAGTTGGCGGAATATATGTAAGTATGCATCAGCGAATGAATTAGCACTTTCAAAACAAATTACATAATGATTAACAGGAAATTGTTAGTAAAAACTAGGTTTAGATGAGGGTATAAAGGCCTTAATAATAATAAGCCAACAATTACGCTAGGTAAATAATTTTGAAGTCAATAAGATTTTTTCAGTTTATGTTATAATACCCTGATTTTTTTATTAATTAATATTAAATAAATGAAAATGAAGATTAATGCTAGATTAGAAGGTAAAATGTATGATTTGGGGGCGTTACATATGTGAACTTCAAAATTGAAAGAACAGATTGTCAGATCTAGTTAATTGATACAATTATATGAAAAAATACCATAAGTTTCAATTTTATTCATATTTTAGTTTATGACTTACATTCACATGCCTTTGTGGAAAAGTAGACCAATTATTATGCAGAGTATTGCCACACAAGTTCATTATGGATCGGTAATTTTAAAGAGATTTTAGAGGAAATAACAGAGAGAAGTTCATCCTATTGGCAAAAAGAGCCAAATCAGATGACTATTTTGCGGTTGATGAAAACATTTGAGAATGAAATTTATCTCGTTGAAGTTACTCATATTACTCCTCTGTTTGCCAGCCATCGAGAATCTCGATTAGCCTGCAGTAACTAGAACACATAGCAACCATCACTTTATTCTTTTGACTACAAACTCAATGCCTCCAAGCTGGAAGTTATGCTCTTCCCTACAGCATTTCTAGAACCTTACTGAAGCCACAACTGAATGTTCCAGCCAGAACAAAAGTTTGTGAAGTTTGAACAAGCCAAAAAGTCGTCTACAACTAACAAAGCAGAAGGAAAGATTTCCTAATACAATAGTTTTGCAGCTTGTGCTGGACCAGATATAACATGATCTAATATTCGACTCTGACACCCCACCAATATAAGATTTACTATAATCTAGAAAAGCTGTCAATGTTTTGAAAGTGTATATGATAAGTGACAACCAAATGATATGAAAAAGTTCTGCTGGGTAGGTCCCAAGGAAAATTGTATGCATCTGTATGATGTTGGTAGAACATTCCGGAAATTGTCATTATCCTACAAGGAGGGCATGCAGTGAGGGAAGGAAGCCCAAAGAAGGAAGAAATTGATTGAACCTTGAGTTAGTAATCAGCATAATTATAAGTCCAGAAGATGCACTTGAGCAAACAGAACTTCAATATAGTGGCCAAATAGAGTTGGACATTCACATTTACAAATTCAACAAAAACTATAGTGAGGTATGAGAAAACGATTAATGTATTTAAATGTTTAAAATAAATATGGGGCACCTGAGTAGCTAAGACTTCAAATTCACCACTTCCAACAACATAAAAGCAGTCTCCTTCTCCTCCCTGCATTTTGGGAATACCATCTCTAGTTAGTGATTGTGAAAAGTAACCTATTTTGCAACAAAATTTAATATACCATATAGTTTTGGATAATAACTCTGGTAATTGAATGGAACTATTCTAACAACCTGCTGCACAACCACATCCCCAGGCTTGACCTCAATTCTTTGCATGCAATCCAATAAAACATGGCATTGAGAATCTGTAAGTCTTCTGAAAAGAAAATGATCATGCAATGCCCTCTCAATATGTGCCTGGAAGTCACAACAAGCATAATAAGAAAAATGCTTAATTGGAGACCACAGAATTACAAATAACCTAATGTGAAGGAATTAACTAGAAGTTGACATCTAGTAAATTTTGCATGTCAGAACAATTGAAGATATATGATTTACTTCTTCTTCCCATGTCTTCCTATGTGATGGAGAGGGAGGAACCCAAGCACAACCATTTTCAAGGGAACTCTCAATGGCTTTAAGTCGTGCACGTGACAATTCTTGCCTTGCACGATTGCTCTTTAAGCTCCAGCTGGCAGCAGAAGGGGATTCTGATCCTGTCACCTCAGTAACTTGATTCAATGGTCTTGTTGGCACATTGGGAGAAGCTTGAACATGGTTTGCCTGGTAAAATAAAATTGAGGATTTCATTATCTGAGTAAGGCCACCTTTTTATCAAAGAGGAGGGTATGACTAGCCAAAGAAAATATTGAAAGCAAACTCATACATGAGTTAACCCGTTAATATGCACAACTATGATGGTAATGTCATCTGTACGAGTTTCATATTGTAGCCAAAGTCGATATGACTCAGCAACAACTGCAGCACAGGCATCACGAGGATCCTTGAACTTTGCAACCTGAAAGATAAAAAAGATCAAATGCACTAGTTCAAGCATATAAACCAGAGACGCAAGATGATGCCAGCTATAAATTGTTGAGTAGGCCTCATAAAACAAACACTCAAGTTTACTTCAGGAGTCAATCAGTGAAATGCTTTTAGCATCTCAAACATATGCTCCTAAAAAAGCAAAAGTGACTAATAGGACTTCCCTCTAAAAGATGGATCAGATTTGTCTTGTAAATTTGTTCATATTTTACATATGTAGGTATTGGTATTGCCATTGGCTTGATGAGACTGGAAATAGCGCCTATGCTAAAACACAACATATATAGGAAGTTCTCAAAGAAAAATAAATGCAGATGTATGTTGGAAAACAGTTGCAGTTTTGATGATAGTATACAACATACCATCAGGTTTAAAAAATGGATAGCCAGACTAGCTGGAAAAAGAATACCTTTTATGATGTATGAAAATCTTACAGAAAAGAACAACAACAATATCAGTAATAGTGCCAGTTTAGAGATAATAATACTAAGTTTGCAAGTTCTGTGGAATAATCGGTGTTTCTCAAAATTTAGAAGGGTATGTGTAAACCAATGTTCAGGGACTCCACAGCCATACTACATTTGGGATATGAACCTACACAAGCACCTTTTGTTTTCTCTGCTTTTTATCAAATAATTTTAGTCAAAATAAACCACAAAATAAGGGAAACTTGAACAAGTGTGTATTGATAAAGAACAGAATACAACAAAGAACAATTAAAAAGAATGTGACTATAAAAACTTCCATAAACACCTATATAGATTGAGTATTTACTATAGTGTACTCTGGTTCATAAATTTCTTCATAAAGTAGTAAAGGCAGAAAGACTCTGGATTGAGTCACCTTCTAATTAAAGTGGTAATAAATGAAATTACTTGTGTTCATCACAAGGTTCTTTGGCTCATGCTATTTATGGATAATAATAATCATATTCATTAAATCAGAGCAAGAGTAAATGCTATAAGTTATATGTGACAATCATAAGAGAGTTATGCTAACACATGTGCAATTGAACCATATAAGCCAATTAAGGAGCATGGTGCAAAATCATTCAATTGCTATGAGAGGCATAATCGAATGATAGACATAACTCATCAACTTCTTAACAAGAGGCATAAGCAAATGAAGTATATTGCTTTGTTGCCAAAAGCGAATCATGGATATCTAAAATGAGAAGTAACTACTACAACCATCCAATCTTTAATCCCATATTTAATGGATTGATTTTTCTCAAAACTTGTATAGTCCATTACTTAAAATCCAAGGTTACCTTGAACATTAGGGAAGTGCTTGGTACATGATAATTTAGTTTTGGCTAATTAGGTTGAATCTACAATAGTTGGGGTAGACTAGACTTGGTTAAAAGCAGATTTGCCTCCAATGAGGGATTTATGATTGGTTGGACCCAATTTTGGTTGTGAGGAACCATATTTACTTTCATTTAACAACTAATTTTACTTTTCTTCAATATATCTATTAGAGACCCTAGTTCTGACCTACAATTAATATAGAGCTAGAAACAATAATTTGTGATCTTTTCATCAAATTCTAGCTATGATATTCCATTCAGATGTGAACAGTAGATTAAATGCAAAGAAAACCACCCTGGTTCTTTAGCTCTTGTTGTGCTTTACAGGGAGCACTCTGTTTCTGTTCCATTCGGAACATATACCTAGCCAACTAGCACCCATACACCTAGCCTAAAGTTAAATACTTTTGTGCAATGACAAAGCAGTAAGAACTTTTGCAGGATACGCTCATGCGGGTGTGTGGGTGCCCCAGAAGCATGGACAACTATGATCTGACTCAGGATGTCAATATGATTACTATAGAAGTTATAATGCATACACTGGTCATGAACTTTGAAAATGAACCTTATAGCTTGGTCTTAGAAAAATTAATCAAGGCATATTATATATATATATATATATAACAGACAGCAGAAAGAATGAACTAGAAGAGAATCAAAACTAAATCAAAGTCAACCAATAAGTGGGCATGCTTGGAATGTGAGTTTGTGCATGTCGTTTTATGTAGGTGATTCCATTAATATCAAATATTCAAAGTAAAAGGTGCTTTTCTTGTAAACCGTTTAACTAAATAACCATGTCCATTTGCACTAATGAGGTAACCTACAACTTTTTTTAGCATGCTCATGTTGAGTGAATTTTTGCAAAATGATAAGGAAAAAAACAGAAACAAAATGGACCCATTGTGACACACACAAAAGCGTTGGAGGCGGATAAAGTTAAAAAGCATTTCTTACCATGTCCACAACAGCTTGGCTGGACATAAATTCAAACACCCCATCACTAGCAATCACAAAAAATGGATGATTTGAAGTAAGATCCATAACATAAATTTCAGGGGTTGCAACAACTCCAATAGATTCAGCAATGGAATCACCAATACTCCGTGTGAATGCTGTACCTGGATACATCCCATTCTGCACCCACAATCTTGGAGGGTCTCCATCATCACCTTCTTCAGTACCCCAACATTGTACATCTGGGTTCTTCAGCCCCTCTATTTGATCCAAGGTCAACACTCTAGCTCCACAATGCTTGACCCTTTCAAGCTCATCACTTCGGAAAGGAGTCTGATCGATAGAGAGGTCTACAGCGACAACATCCTTCCCTCTTCTTTCTGCAATGACAGCCCTCGAATCACCTGTATTCGCAACGTAAATTGTTCTGCCACGAACCAATATGGTTATCGCAGTGGTCCCACTCATGCTGTCATCCAACACATCGGCATGAAGCTGCAAATTTGTTTCTAAACATGCAGCATGACAAGCCTCAACTGCATCGACATGAAACCGGCTATTTTTAAGCAAATTTTCACAAAGCTTCCGCTTCACAAACTGCGAACACTGTGCCCCATACTCTCCATGCCCATCAAACACACCAAAGAAGTGGTCATCTGGGCTTGTCCCAAAAGGAGTGTATATACAAAAACTATCTTGATTGGGCTTATCCAGTGCCTCTGGGTAGTAACCTCTCTGCGAAAGGTATGAGTACCGCAATTCATAGTTTCCCAGAGGAACCCTAACTCCACGCGAGCCCTCAGGAGGAAGAAACTGTGCTGAAACCCTTGAAAGCCGATTTAATCCTGCATCAGAGTCCCTCGTCCCACCCATAAGATGCACTTGATCATCAGCTTCTCCTACCAACCCATCTGAAGAATCAGAAGAAAGGGCCACATCCACTGCCGCAGTTGCTCTGGTTTCCTTCACCCTAGGTTCTCTTGGGGAGTTTGGCACATGGCCAATACAACCCTTGGAATACAAGCACCCCATCAGCCAACAAACCCAGATGAAAAAATCACAACAACCAGAACTACAAGCGCATACTCGAACAGTCTTCACACAAACTCCTCAATTCATGAAACCAAAATCCAAACAACACACTCCTGAATCCCAAAGGTGTCAGTAACCTCTCACAGAATTCATTTACCAGCATTTCCCAAAGAAAACCTCAGTCCCCAATCACACAACTCTATACAACAAATACAAATTCCAAGATTTCACCAGATCAGATCCCATTCATTCAAAGGAAGACAAGAAGCTAAATTACAAGCAACCAATTGAAAGCAAAGATGCCATGCTACATTTGATCAACTCCTCATCCAGATGCCAGCAATCATAAACATCTTCACTATGCTCCAATTTCCAAACACACCCCAGAAAATCCCAGACATTCCTCTCCAAGACCAAGAAAAACATTTTTTTAAAAAAAAAAACAGATTTTTCTCCCAGCAATTCCGGAAACCACACTGGTTAAACTTCCTGCGCCTCCAGAACACTCACTTCAACACATTCAACGAAAAGACATGGAAATCCGAGAGAATTCAAGGGAGAAAGAGAGAATTGGGAACGAGAGAGAGAGAGAGAGAGAGAGAGTGAAGTGCAGGGAGTTTTGGTAGTGCAGGATGGAATTCCAGTTGGCGCTAAAATGCGCCAGGCTGCTTCTTGCGTGGTGCGCACCGCCCTTCTGGTCCTCACATGATGTGATGGGGCCCTCCTTATCGCCAGTGCCCTTCTGCACCTGCCTCGCACGTGAGCACAGTCGTCATCATCTCCATTATCATTACCAAATATATCTACAAATTTAATATAATAAATACAAAAAAAAAACTATTTTTCCTCTGAGATTTGTAAGGAAAATAGTAAATTATTTGCTGATTTTATAATAATGAACTGTTTAAAAGTCAATATAAACTATAGAGTTGTTAGGTTCATGCATACTTCTTGTATCATGGTCTACAATTAATTAGTAAACAAATGGTCATCATCAAGAGCCTTGCAAGAAGGGAAAGAATATATTTGACACTTGTCTTTCTTATTTATTAGTTCTAGATTCTGATTGGAAATTAGAAGCACATATTTTTATAATAGTCAAACATTCTAGATTTTTTTTTAACTGTATAACGACATTAACTACTGTTTATAGTTAGTTTAATCATGATTCAACTATAATTATCTATGTCTATCATAGAGATCAAATATAGGCAGGACTCCATAAATAAAGTTGACAACTTTCCTTGCATTTGACTTTATGATAACAATGACTTAGATATTTGAGATGTTAGTCAATATGATCCATTAAGATATGTTCGTGGAGTGATCTATTTGATGATCAAAGCAGATTTTGATTAATGGATGAAAGAGATCGGTTGAAGTGCTTCAGTTGATTTTGAGGGAAAGATTGGTTGTGATCGACAACTTCTTTGATTCAATCATTCAGCTTTGCAAGACCAGTATCTCTTCCAAAGATAAACTTTCAAGGATTGCATCGCGGGAGAAGGGACTGTAGAGAAAGAAAATCTGAGTATTTGTGCCCAGAGGAGCATCCGACGCTCAAGTTAGGAACTCGAGAAGGAATGGAAAGAGAGTGAGAGAATGAGAGAGTAGGGAGGATTCCGAGAGAGAGATCAAGTTAGTGCACAATCTCAGTGGAATCAAAATTAAAATCCAAATTTTAGGTTATCTTTTTCGTGAGCAAAGGATCTCTTTTTATAGTCCGAAAAGTAGTGTTAGGATCAGGCGGCCGGATTTACGACCGGCCTGATCCTAACACTACTGATATAGAAAAATGTTACAATCAGGTTGGCCGGATGTCCAACCGTATGAATGGAAAGAACATTGAAAAATAAGCTAGCATGTTAATTTTCATACAATTTAGGAACTTGTAGGGTCATTATCTTAACAGGTGACAATTTATAAAAATCTTACATATTCAAAATTTCACAATTTAAGATGAAGACCCTACAAGTTCCCAAATTGTATGAAAATTGACATAATAACTTATTTTTTCAATGTTCTTTCCATCCATCTGATTGGATTTCAAAACACTTGTACCCAAAACGTAAGTGGTAAAAGCAGGAAATGATAAAGTCTTTGTGATCATATAGTGTCAGCCCCGATATATATACACACACTATTGTTTCCACCCTCAATCCATCCAAATACCCAAACACATCCCTTTGAGCAATCAAATCAAATGAGATCAAATCAATTAAAATCAGCATTGCTTTTATGACATTCTTTCTTCTTAGTGTGTGTGCAGGGAACTTTCATAAGATGAACTTGTGGGGATTATCAAGCCATATCCATGAATACATCATGTCTCTACCTTGGTGTGGCCACTCCATTATTAGATCTGGGACCAGACATACACATATTGACATATTATATTAATTTGGTTCATAAATTACATAATTTTATTTATTTTAACTCTTATTATGTTCTAATAATAATAATGAAAAAACAAAAAGTAATGTATTAGTGGAAGTACCTAATATGCAACAACATTTAACTGAATATATGGATAAAATTCAATGTATGCATAGATTCAATCCATTTGAAGCTCTCTTTAACAAATAATAATATTGTTTGGATCATCTATCCAACAAATGAAATGGTCCATTTAGAAAACAATGGGGGTTCCACCTCTAGAGGGCACCTTTACAGGTAAGGGTTCATTGAAGCTTCAAAAGCTAATGAAAAGACCATTCCTTGTGAATCATGGATAAGAGCTGGATGTGGGTGCTTTAGTTTCTGTAGGGGTGGTGCAATTGGGGCAGCTCCTTTGGCCTACTCTACCCCTATTTATTATTAACTTTTGCTTGGTCACACAGCAAACTCTTTTTTTATATATAAAAAGTAGATAAATTATGTTTATTAATAAGATAATAAAGTTTACCAAGTACATAAGTCATACCCTTGTTACCCTCCCTAGCGGGTGTTTTCATGATATGAGGTTATCTTCAAAGTCATCTCTTGGAGGTGTGTCCAAGACTCCAACTCTTCGCTGGTAAAAGCCAAACTTCATTTTATTATTATTTCTAATGCTATCAATTTTGACCTTTTGGACGCATACACTACATCAAACTAAGAAAGCATTAACAAATGTTTTCGTGAAAACATCTTTTTTTTTTTATTGGTAAAGAGCTTGACAAGCTAGATAATAAAAATACAGAAAACACAGGATGGCTTAATAGCTTTGGTTAAGGCTTCAAAAGTGCAGCCCAGCTGCAGCAACTGCATCTTCAAGCCACCTTGGCTTATCATTTCCTTGGTGAAACAGAGACAGCTGTGGATTCCTCCTCCCATGACTGGCGAGCAAATCTGCGACAGTGTTTATCTCCCCGGGCCAGTATTCAACTTGCACTCCTGCGTGTGCACTAAATAGATTTTGGATTCTTTGTATCTCACTTTGGAAACTCCATGTCACAAGGGGATTCTCTTTTTCCAGCACACCTATAGCCTCCATGTAGTCAGTGAAAATCTTGTTTGGAATCAGCCTCCTCATTTGACAGTGCTCCATAGCAATTCTAGTGCCAGCAGCTTAGCTTGCAGGCTGGAATCAGCATTGGTATAGGTTGCTCCAGCCATGATGACCTCCTTTGTACCTTTCACTATCATGAAACCTACACCACAAATTCTCTGGTTAGTGCACCAGGATGCATCACAGAAAACTGCAATAGAAGTATAAAAAATAGAGTTCATGAGGTACTCCCTGAGCCTCCCTCTGTTCCTGTGCAACCGGTCCCATGTTAGATTGCAGGCATTGCTGAAAATCTGGTGAACCTGCAATCTATTATTATTGAATACTAAATCACATCTTGCTTTCCAGATATTCCATGCACAATTGGCCACAAGTGCCTGGAAAGCAAGATAACCAATTCTACATCTGGCACTGCTATCCATAAGCCATTCTCCTGTCATGAAGGGAGTTGTAATTCTGATATCAATTCCAGAGTAATTTGCTACTAGATCTCATACCTGCCCAGCAAATCTGCATTCACATATGATATGCTCAAGTGTTTCCTTAACCAGTGCACACATTGGGCATTGTAATTGTGGTCCAACATTTAGATTGTACCAGAATTCAAAGGTAGGGATTTTGCCATGGAATAATCTCCATAGAAATGTTTTAACTCTGGGGGCTACAGGTAGCCTCCAAGGTCTATGCCATCCCTCCCGTGGCTTGTTAAGGTCATCAGGATCCTTGTTGAGATAATTATAAACAGCACTGGCAATTTTATTAGAAGCTGATTTAGGAAGCCACACCCAATGACTATGAACATTAGTTCTCATAGCCATATTTTCCACTCTATTCCAATCCATGGCATCGCCAAAACAGGCAGAAATATTAGGGAGCAGTAAATGCTCACCCTCCACAAAATCCTCAATTTTCAGCTCTTCTACTATTAAATTCATATTGATGAATGTGGGTTTCAAGGAAATAGGGGTTTCAAACAACCATGAATCATTCAAAAAGTCAGTGGTAGTAGGATTACAAGCTGTCAGTCCCAAATTGGATCTGATTTCTAGTGCTGTTTTGTACAGTTGTTTATAAAAACAAGAGACATTTCCTCTAAGGGGACTGGTCCACATGTTTAAATTACCATATTTAGACAGAAAGATTTGGACCCATAGTTTATCTTCAAGATTTGAAATAGCAAAGATATTTTTAGACATAAGAACTATTTTGGCTTTCCTTAAGTTCTTAATCCCTAACCCTCCCTCAAATTTGGCATGGTTCCTCTCTCCGTATATGCTCTAAATGATTGTCTTGACCGCTAGACTCTATCCGAGTCTTTTCTCCTTGTTCACTCATCATTGAATTATGTTGTCACCTCACAAATCTTGTACACTACCAGGTGTACTCCACGGATGCACACTCAAATTTATTAGTATTAAAATAACTATTTTTTCACATCAATTGATTTGGTAAATTTAAATAAAAAAAATGTGCATATAGTTGAGCTTTTTTTTTTTAGATGTTTGTAGGCGTAACATGAGAGGCAGTCTTATCAGTAGTGTAGGGTGGCCATTCAGACATGTCAATCTAACCCCTTCAAAGGGGGAGAAAAATCATGGATTTGGTTGGGGTCCTCACTGTGTGGATAACGCATGATGCCAATCTTGCATGCTACATTCATGATTTGAAGCATAAGGAAGAGAACAAACACTTTTTGTCAATATCAACTCAAACACACATACATATATATACATGAAATACAACTCAAATCTCAAACCCTTATAATTATTTTTTCCATTATTTCAGAATTTCAATCTTTTGAGTTGGTTTAACCTCAAACTCTTGTGGAAAAGAAAGAAAAAAATCTTAATGAATACACTTTAACTTTCAAAATCATTATAATTATTGATACAAGTGACTGAAAATAAAAATAATGGAAAATAAAACATGGTTAGCAGGCTGGATAAGTAACAAAGGAATAATTGAACTGGAATTTCAATTGAAAAAAAGAAAAAGAAAACTATTAGAATGTAGTGTAACTTTGCATTAATAATACTCTGAAGCAGCCAAGAACTTCAGAATGGTAACATGGATAACAAACTGGCAAAAGTTGGCATTGGCTTGTGGAGACCTCCACCATAAGCAGCCAAAGAAATATCTATGAGAAAGATTTTGTACAAGCCACATCAAGGATAGAGTTGTCAGGAAAAGCATCCTAGAGTCGTCTTAGAGAGACTGACTAAAGTTGCAAATCAGATAAATACCCTTTCTTAATGAACAAAGCAGCACACTTGAATATATGAACCTGAATCGAGAAATCAATCGACCTGCATGGTTTCAGGGAAGGGGATCGAAGAGCAGCAATGATAATATCCACTTTCATCGAACTTGAATCTTTGAGAAAGATGGGCTTCACGGATGAGATAGTCTCCCCAGTCTTCTGATCCAAATCTGAGGAAGATGCCACGTGCGTCAAATGAATCATATCTTTTAGTGTCGTTCCTCCTGAAACAAACTCTGCCCAATGTTAGAAGCATGAATTAACTCATATTATGTTCCTGACATTGGAACATATGATATTTATGTAAGAGATGCTAAAGAAATTAAATCACCTTTTCCGGTGCCTTGCATTCATCAATGTGGCATGTAGCTGCATATGGTCGAGGATGAAGGCATAAGGATTAGTACATGCAGATATATTCCACAAATTTTTTAGTGCGTTTCTAGAAAAGTATTTTATGCAACTAAAGGGAGCATATCAATAGCTAAAACAATGCTGCATGGGCAGCCAGAAAGTATATGACAAAAAACACATTAAAATGTTAGCATTGAAAGTACATTATTTCTTGGAGGGAAAAAATGTTGTACAAAGAATAAACACAAAAAAGCTATATTATAATTTACTGTAACATCATGACTGTTTGATCAGTATACCCAGATGCTTTATATTAATGCTTCTCCAAAGGAAGAAATGACCAGCCTAATAATATATTAGATTGTTAATGGATCTTTCACACACACTTTGCTGGCACACATCTATTGTCAAGGTATAACACAAATAACTTTACTGAGAACCGCCGTCACCAAAGACTGGGTCAATTATTTGTTCAAAATGTCGGATGCCAAAAGATGATGCAATAAGACTCAGACAATCACAAGAAAACATAATGCTGACAAAGTCAACAACAACAAATGGCTTGAAGACAAGTACATCAATCTCAAATCAGTGACCTTTGCATGCTGTGTTCCACAGTAGCTTCAAAAGGTGACATAAATCAGTGTGAGTACTAATGAAGAAAAAAAAGTAAGACACTGCAGCTCACCTTCAATGATTGTTGAGCATCCTTCTCAAGTACCAGACCTGCTTCTACATAAGCTTTTACAATTACTTCTGTGGAAGTTACAATAGTCAAGTAAAGACTTGATGCATAACATGAAAAGTTAAACAGCCAGGTGAAAAATTAAACACTCAAATGCTGATTAAAAGAATGAAACAGATAATAGTGTTGTTTATGGATACGACAAGCTCGTAACAATCGTCCCTCTCCACCAATTTCCTCAACTGGTGCATAAACAACACGGGCCTTAGCTGGTGTACCTCTCATGCACTCCTGCAACCACAGAAGTTCTTATATAATTGCCCACTCATACTGAACACAAGACAAGACCAATCAATAGCTAGTCCAAGTCCACAGACTTGAAGTACAACAAATATGAAAGAAAAGTCATGCTAAAATATAAATCTCTAAGATGGCATGACAACAATAGGTAACATGTTTATGCAAAGAATAATGTGATTTACTGGAGACTATCATGGTAAAACAATTAATAGAGGAAATTAAGTAGCCAAATAAGACCTAGACGAAAAATTCCAAAAGAAATAGAATAACCTGCCAGGTACATCATGTATTTAGAAATACTTTAGTTGATGTTTAAAGGAAAAAAAAATAGTATTTCTGTTTTGAGGTCATATTGTCATCATTTTTTGCATGTGCAAAAGACCAAATGAACAGAAAATTCTTTTAGAAAAAAAAGATGATTTTAGCAACAATATCGACAACAAATGTATGATAGCGCCATTCTCGATTAAGGGGTTGCCTGATATGAAAGTAACAAAAAAGTGTGAAATGTGAAATCCCCTTGCACATATACACATAAATATCAAGACAATGCTTTAATAAATGAATATTTGCATTGTTTGCATGTATACCCCTTGAATTATGATTTCTTTCTACCAAGAATGATGGTAAGGGCATTAGTCAAAATTTTAGATATTGGTTTTGGAATATAAGCAATAACAAAAATTTACACTAGTATAAATGCAATTAAGCTAATTTACAGTGACATATATAAAAGCCCTCTACAATATAACCAGGACTGAATCTTGAAACTAATCTTTAAATGAAATGTATCAAATGACAGAAGCAAAAGTTAAAAAGAGACTACTTACAAGCCCTTTAAGTCTTATAGAAACAGGTCGATTATCCAAAGCATCATATACTTTTGAAGAGATTCTCTGCATGAGTTAGATATTGTTATCATCTTATTGTTCAGGCAATCCTCAAATACTAAACCTCTGTCAGTAGCGAAAGGCTATCACCTGTAGAACTTCAGTAGCTGCTGTTATACGCTCTTTGTTCCATAACTTCAGCATAAGAACAGTCAAGTGGAATGTTTTTGGTTTTATAAATATTGAACTATCAATTCCCAAATCTGTTACATAAGAAAAAAGAAAATTAATTTTATAAAGGTAAAAGTCGGACCATGATTTGAAAGGACCACTTATCTATATACATATCAGAAATGTATCTCAATAAAGGAATGAAGCTGAGTGAACTAAAACATAAAGAAGCCGAATGACTATGAAAACTCATACATGAAGTAATTAATTCACTAACAACTGATGCAATAGCTTTAAGTAGGCCATGTATCTACATTTCTAACTAATTGTTCCTTTTCACATTTCAAATAACACATAATACAAAATTGAAAACATCAAAAGATTCACCCCAACAAATTAGTGAGAAATTATTGAACTCAAATAATAGATCAGAATTGGAACTACAGCCCAGGCCTTTCTGTAGGATATCTCCAGCTACCAGTGCATTATATGATTATATCCAAAAGAATCAACCAGCTCAATAGAAACAAGAATTGTAACAAAAAGTACAAAATACAATTGGTAGGATATCATTTCCACAGTTTGGCTATGAATCACCTGGATGTTTTAGCCTTTAGGTGTTTGGATCAAGAAAATAAGAAAAAAGAGGAAATTTATTCATGTGTTACTAAAGAAAATGAGATGAATATGCAAATGAAAGAAAATGCAAGGATAAAATTTTCAATTCTTTTCTTTTCCAGCATTTTCCATTTTTTTTCTTTTCTTTCCATTGCTATCCCTTAATTAAAGTACAATATTAATTAGGTTGTGTATTGCAACATGCAAGATTGAATATTTCACATCAGCATGACTGTCGAATGATACACATAATGATGTTCAAACTAAAAATGTAAATGCTGCCATACCAGACAAAATAGAAAGTCTTGATCTTTCAGTAGAATCAAAATTGGAACTTCGAGTACCTATAAGCACTCTCACATGTTCTCTGTTATCTTGAACGTCAAGCTTGACTGCAACATTCGGATTTTCTAATTGCTTATTTACATCATCTTTAGCATCAGGACTATTTTCATCAGAATCATTGTCAGAGTTCCCATGGACTGTTGATCCAGAATAACCCAGTATAGTATTCTGAAAGCTGTGAAGTTTGTCTACCAAATCAGGATGGATAGCCAGCGGAAGAGATATAAAGTGGGAATAATCAAGGCTTGGGCTTTTAATTGCCTGGAAATCAAGAAGGCAATCCAACATAACTAAATTAGGAAGCATAAATTAGTTTATAAATTTCTTGGAAGGAAAAGTGCCCCTCTTAAATAGCCACATCAAGTTGTTACTGAGTTATTTAGATTTCCACAGAAAACAAAATGACACAAATAAGATGAGAATTACATACAAGTGAAAGAAACATATAACAATTTATAATTGGTGTAAACCTTTTTATCCAGACATAAGACGTTGGCAGAGAAAAGGGTTGGTGGATAAATTGACATTAAAACGCAAGTAGTGTTTGCTTGGTTAGCTCATGCTCATCCCAAATTTCCTACTCCACTATGATTTAAGGGCAATGTGAAAGGTTTCCAATAGAAAAAAGTCACCATCCCTGACCTCACTCAGTCTTATATCCTTTTAGTAAGGAGAAGAAAACTGCATCGACGATGGGCAACCTCATCTATCTTTAGAACTGTTCAATGGAAAGATTTGTTGCAGAAAATCAAGACCTGCTTCAATGTGCTTAAATTTAGGCAATTTCCAATTAATTCAATGTAATTAGAGGGAAGTACAGCATGATAGAGACCTTGATAAAAGAGGTCAGATTTGTTGAAGAATCATCGTTGCCTACAATACAATTTTGATTGTTTAATATTGAAAGTTTGACCCACTACATTAAGCCAGGATGTGACCCCCAAACTGTGTGAAAATTCTGGCCACACAGACAAACAAGAGCTTGTTAGAACCGTGATACAGGTTATGCTATGTTGACTTTAGTTTTTGTTGTTCTATAAGGAATTTTCAAAGCATAAAATAAAGAAAATTAGCTACTTAGCACAACCAACCTACACAATGGGTACGCAAATTGTGAAGTAATATTGAACAAGATAAAATGGCCTATTAACCAAAAAGGAAGCCCAAATTATGCTATATCTAAAAACTTGTTACCCAAAGTTCAAATTCTGCAGAATATCATTTCTTAAATCAATATCTTCTACTACAACAGCACAGCTTAAGTCCATTCAATAACGAACTGGCTCATAAAACTTTGTTTGATTGTTCTCTAATTAGGTAACCTATTGCTTGCTCCTTAAATAATTGGTGGAACAACATATCATGCTTGTTGGATTAACAAAACTATAGTTTGGAACATCATAACCTAAACCAAACATTTTCGTTCATGACAACTATTGAAATTGTAAACATGACTCTAAACTTGTGCGCAACTAGAATCTAATATTTATACGGTATCACGATTAATTACAAAATGAGGCAATAATACTTCAATAATCCCCTCGAGTTCAGGGCCAACCTCTTCGATTACACTTTTAATTTTTGTTGCAGCTTTATTCACACTTTCAATAGAATTGCCTTCAATAACTGCAGGATTTCATATGATTAAATCACTCAACAATTCTTCTATACAATGAAAATGAAATATGACTAAACAGAAAAAAGGTAGAATGTATAATAAAAATTTATGATAATGAAGAGAGAATTTCACTAAAGAAAGAAACAACAACAAGAAGGACAAAATAGAAGAAACCTTCAGAGCTTCAAGAAACCCTTCAGTTGCCACAAGTTTTTCATTCTGAGGACCTAGAAGTTATAGAACTGAACTATCTTATTCTCTAAATCTATCAATTTTGCAAAAACTTAACAATAAAGATATTGACACCACTATTTATCCCAAGTCCATTGAAAATAATAAACAAATTGAATAAGTTTGACAGCCAACCATACATGGGAAACTTATTTCCTGATTCAACCTTGAGGCAGTAAGGGGTATTATTGAAGGAGTGAGCAAGGAAAAACAACTGTACAAAACACAACAAACCAAGAGTATTAGGCATAAATTTTATGGTTATGATTGTGGTATTTAACATCTTGCAGAAGCAGTGGATGTCCGTCACATCTTTTCAAAGTTGTATATGTGAAGAATTTTTAAGTAAGAAAAAACATTAGGTATTTATCCAAAAAATCAATGGCAAAGACCTTTCAACGTTATAGTCATTTAGCAAGGTGAGAACCCATTCAAATAAATCAGACATTCTTTGAAGAGAATTGAGAATGCCATACTAGCAAAAACCTTGTGCATTGGGAATGCCTTCCTACTTGGTAGATGAGATTAAATATTCTCTCTAATGAATCAGAAAAGTTATTCGTCAATAATTGTAAGCAGACCTAGATTATATATCCACAATTTTTTTTTCAAAGTATCAAGAAATATTGAACTGGCAATGAGTGCACAAAAAACAATCACTAAAAGTTTCTATCTATAACTAAGAAAAGGATTTAATACTGTTACCAATATAATTGTCCTCCTTGGATGATGCAGAAGGAAGAATAAGCTTCACTCCTGTTTCTCCCTCAATTTGTCTCCGTGTAGTTTCCCTATTAGCATGATAGAGAACACAAGTGAAAAGAGAAATGTTACATTATCTAATGCAAATAGGAAAGTATTATAGTCAAGAACAAACACAATTTTTTACAAATACAACAATGGAAACATTATTTTTGAGGAAAATAGGCCTTGTGAAAGTTTACCCTTTCCCATTAACAAAACGGATCAAAGAAGCATCAACCTACAAAAAAGATAATGAGAGATAAGCAACACAAAAAACTCAAATCACCAATTGTTGGAGAGTGAATTTGAAGCAAAATGGTGTTTGGTTTATAAGCTCCAATCCAAACCAAACAACAATTTTCAAAAAACTCAAATGAAACCAAACCAGGAGTGTCAGCTCACCTCAAATTTACACCAACATATTAAAATTCAGTGGAAAACTAATTGTTTCCAAAACAGTTCAGTTTTGGCTGACAGTAAAAAAAATTTGGCCAACCATATCACAAATGATGGACATGTGAGAATACATGAGAATTAAGGAGAAGTCAAAGAGGATGAAGCAGAACCTTAGGACATAGGTTCATGCGAAGAAAAAAAAAAAAAAAAAACTTAAGAAGTTGAGTGTTCAAAGAATTGAAATAACAAAGTTCCATCAACATACGTGGACAGAAGCTGATATTTTTCCAACTTTATTGGCCAAATCAGAATCCTGCACAACCAGGGTCTCCCCCACAACTTCCTCTTTTTGCCCCTGACTAAAAGCATAGTCACTTCCACAGCCATGGCCTTTGGGCAAAATTTCCGCCTTAGATGCAATGGAAATGGATTCTTCTTCCACTGCTTGGAACTGACTTTGGCAATCTACTTCACTAGTTTTCGTTGTTGATGACAAAGTTGAAATGTAGCTTTGCTTGTCTGAAAAACAAGAACATACACTTATTGCATTTCTTGGATTCAGCTTCAACCATGGAATCTTCTGAAGGTACCAAATGGATTCATTAGGTTCATTTTGATTTACACGGTTTTACAAAAATTTATATAATTGATGAAATTTGGATGTATAAATATTAGATTATACTGACAGGGAAATGTAGAAAGGATTCATACCATATGAGAGACAACAAAGAGATTAGAGTCACCATAATCTTTACCTATAACAGAAATGGTTGGAGGCATAAAAGCTCAAAACAATGACAACAGAAATCCTATGAATGGTTGCCTACAACCCTACATAAATAATAGGGAAGCACTAGTTCATTTTGTTTATAGCAAAAGGGAATGGTGAATTAAGCTAGATGAATTGAAATCCTCTAGCCAATAATTATTACATCTAGGTATGACCAAGCTGTCAATAATGTGATTCAAGAGTCTCTATACATGACTAATAGATATTTTTGTCTTAATGGATTAATTATTAATACCAATTGTATGAGAGTTCAAGGAAGTTTAGTACCACATGAAGGCTTAAAAGAAACAATTTTCAGTTCAGAAAGATGAGCTTGCATATAATTTCTTGAACTACAGTAAAGGCAGACCTTAAAACTTAATTAGCTTAATAGTTGACAACCAGAATCAAGAAAAGGGAAAAAAGAACAATAAACCTGTATAGCTATAATTTCAATCAGTTTAATAGGAGTAATTGGACCTCTTCTTTAATTGTTTTGGGGAAATGTATTATAATATAGCTAAATCAACAGTATAGCATAATGATTCCTGACTGAAAAATTAGTCAGAATACATGAAAGTCAAATGTTTTGAGGATGCACATTAAAACTTGAAATAAAATCAGGTAAGTAGAATGTCAAGAAATTAAGGCTGCTCTTCAATAAGATTGATGAAATAACAAAGAGCTGGTAAGTTTACCAACTTTTTTAAGTGACCATGTTGCCATTGGATTATTATTGAAATCCAAGACGTTGCGATAAATTCCAGATGCCAATAATTAACAAGACTGATCAAACAAACCTGATACTCTGGAGACAGGTTTCCATACAGGTAAAACTGCTTTCCCCTTCTTGTGGTGATCCATTGCATTTGGGTCAGGTTTTGCTCCTCCCTTCTTCATATGACAACTTAAATTGTAACTATGAACACAAGCCTGGGAAATTACAATAAATTTATAAAGACATGATCATGATCAAGCTAGGTAACTAGAACAAAGAAATGACATTAACAATAGAAAGAAGGCAAAAAGTGTAAAATCAGGTAAATAAAATAAGAAGCATGGCATCAAACAGCTGAGCAAATAAATGCAGGAATAGACTAGACTTTAGGTACATCTCAATATGAGGCATATTAAATGATTCTAAATGAGGTTCTCCAAACAAAATAAAGTCGACCTCCATTTCCAAGTTGATAAAAGGGAGCCTAAAATATGTAAAAATAGGATAAAATTAAATAATAATAAATAAATAAAAACATTTTTTGAGGAATTACATTCTACATACCAGCATAAAGATTTGAGGCTAAAATCTCCTGTAGAACGGTTCATGTCCTTTAATAGGCTAGTTAGTTGGCAAGGATAACATCATTTTTCCTCTTAAAACATCACAGTGTGACTAAAATACACTTCGTATAAAAAACACCCAACTTTCTTCCCTTCTCTCCAAACTAACCCCTCAGGCACTCAAACAAACACTACAAAACAAGCTTAACCATCAAAACTACATTTATTTTATCGAAGCAAACTTGGCTCCAAGAAACTAATCGCATAATCACATAGCCACTAACTGCTGCAAGCCTGCAATTCAAATTTTTAGTAACCAATATAATCTGCTCACAAGATGACTCATACTATCACAACAGGAGATCACAATTCAATTGACAAAACGAAATAAAATCAAGAGCAACATGTTTAAACTGTCCAAACGGAAGTGACTACATGCTGCGAAAAAATAAAAAAATAAAGAAGAAAAAAGTGTACAAAAGATTGAGACCTGGAAATGGCGTACAGGAACAGACAGAGGATTCGGAAAGCAAGCGGATTTCCAAACACGATTAGCTCTGTGGAAAATTAGAAGAAAGATTTCATAGTTTAGTGAAACAAAAAATCAAGGTAAAATGGAATCCTAGGGTTCGCTAACCTGTAGAGAGCGCGAGCAGGGATCATCTGCGAAAGGACGCGGTCTTAGTTTGGTGAGAGGTGTAGGATGGAGGAAGCCGCCAGGTGCCCCTCGAGCAGCACTGGGGGCGTGAAATGCACGTGCCAAATGATATTATCTTGGCTCTGGTTCAAGTAGGTTTTTTTTTTTTTTTTAACAGAAAAAACAGTACTTAGTCGATGTCAATGACGTGCACAATCCTCGTCATGAGACAGTGGAGGATGGGGTAGAGTGTTGATCCCATGGTCTCGGTACCATGGAGTCAGACGTGGCATCATCTCGGTCGCAAAGGGCTGCTCGGGCTACACATCTCGAGGCACGCCATAAAGCAAGCCTTGGGATGTGTGATGTGCACATATCCCGAACCGCTCTTTGCGGCCAAGATGATGCCACGTCTCGGTACCATAGATGACTCTATGGTACCGAGACCATGGGATAATAATTCGGATGGGGTATGTGCATAATGGATAAGAAAGTCCCACTTACTATCACTATTTATGCACTCAGAAAAGTGCCCTCACCCACAATTTGAACTCACGACCTCAACGAGGTGAAGTCCTTAGTGGAGACCTGAGTACCAATATGACCCAAGGGTCATTGGTAGTGTTTGGTTAGTTGGGACTTGGGAGTTAAATCTAGGGATGTCCATCCAGTAACTTTTATTTTTTTTTACACAAGGGATAAACCTCTCCGCAGAGGAATGTCAAGGGGCGTGGCCTTAAGTGACGAGCACCCTTGACCCCTCATCATGCGCGTACAGAATATATGGGGACTCGAACCTAGGAGCTTTGTGCTCACCAAATAAATTACCCAATTACTCTCTCAGAGGCGAAGATTCAAACCTGGGAGCTTTGCTCACCAACTGAATTACCCATCCTTTACTTTATTTGTTTGGTTGGATTCACATTCCTAAATATAGATGTGGCCATTTAAAATTATTGGATGATCACATTCAATCAAATTGGCCTAATGGCCACATCGAGTGGATTGCTATCCAATCCAGTAAAACCCCTCACTTATTATTAATTATTAAATTAATTAATTTTATATTAAGTATTATAATTTTTTAAAAATAATGATTTATATATTTAATTAAAATATCCTTTCTTTCCCACATATAAGTAATTTTTAAAAACATTATATATAATTTTATAAAAATATAATAATCTTATATTTAATAAAAATATCATATTTTTTTCAAAATTATTTAACTATAAACGAAAAAATTTATATCTAGTTTTATTTGAAAAATTATTTGAAGATAATATTATATATATTAAATTAAATATCCTAATTTTGAATATTTTAAATTAATCAAAAATATTTTAATTTAAATATAATATTTATATCAATTAATTTATTTTTAAAAGATTAAAAATTATTTATTAATTAGTTTTTCTTTTAAAAAAATAAATATTTTTAAATTTTCAAAAAATGTATATTCAATTCTACCTTCATTATTTTTTAAACAACTAAACATAAGAAATATTCATCCAGTCTTTTTCTCTTTATTCAATTAAATACACAATTGTAATTCCACTCTACATCTTTGTAATTCTTCATTCATATGTGGATGAAGAATTAGTTAACAAGGATTGATATTGATTGCTCAACTGTTCTTTTTTTTTTTTGAATCTGGGCGACAAGCACCCCCACTTAAGGACGATTTCAAAGATAGGGCGTGCGCAAGGGGATCAGACTATCATGGGTTTCACTCCGTGCACGTTCTTTACCGCCCCGGGGCGTTGGAGTTAACGAGCCCAGGGTTTCACTCCCGTGCAGTTCTTTACCGCCCATGACTACTAATCCCCGCATGGAATAGACTCACATGCGTGTGTGGGCCCCCCACTGGGGGACCCACGCCCTTGCGCCCTCACCTTGTCGCAGCGGGGCTTCGAACCTGGGTTCTCAGTCCATGCGCAAGGGACCTTTGCCGCTTGACCTAGATGTCTTTGAACCTGGATTGCTCAACTGTTGTTATGAGGAAAATTTTTGGCTCAAACTTAACCAAATTTTAATTTAATAAATATTAATTAATATAAATACTATATTATTAAAAGATAGCATTAAAAAATAGTTAAAATACCATTTAAGGGCGGAACAAGAATAAAGGAAAAAGATGGTGCCTTCCATGGTATCTTGTGCCTTGGCATGCCTTGGCACCTGTAGCACCACACCTTGCACCTAAAACATTACTACCAAGCACCTACATCTACCCTAAGTTGCACCTGTAAGGCAAAAGGCCTTGGCTACTGTAACAAGGTAGCTTAGAATTTATCGAAAAAGATGAGCGGTTAACAAACACCAATTTTTGCATGTTAGATCCTAGAAAAGTTTGGAATTGCTCAATATTGGTTGCTCAACTGGATTTGTTAGGAGGAAAATTTTTGGCTCCAAGTTAACCAAAATTTAATTTAATAAATATTAATTAATATAAATAATGTATTATTAAAAATATTTTTAAAAATAAATAAATGTTGTTTGGTTAAGGCGAATTCAAAATCAGGAGAAGATGAGGTGAATTCTAACATACCGTGTGCACTGTTCACATGATATAAGACCGTATGGGTCTAGAGTGAATCTTGGTACTATTTTTTGGATTATATAATGTTTGTGTTTTGGGTTCCGTGTGAACAGTAGCGCCGCTATTTTGCTACAGTGTCATCGGACTTAAAAACAAAAGCTTTGAACTCTAAACAAAAGCAATGAACCCAACGGTCTTATACCGTGGATACAAAACCCACGGTACTGTAGCACGCACCAGAAGATGATCGATCTAACAAACACTAGCTTTTTGCATGTAAGATCCTAGAAAAGTTAGGAATTGCTTGATAGCATCTTGGTCGAGCGGCATAGATCCCTTGCGTAAGGAGTTCGACACCGGGAAGACCTAGGGTTGAATCCCCGCTACTCAAGGTGAGGGCACAGTGCATGGGTTACCCAGTGTGGTGCCCACGCACGCACGTGAATTTTCTCCGTGTAGGTCTGAGTTTAGCCTTGAGCAGTAAAATAAGTGCATACTATGTAAAACCTTCGGATGGTAAAATAAGTTGTGTGAAACCTTTTGTGATCCGGGCAACTTTGCATGCACTATTTGATTAGCCTTGGTCAAAAGAAAAATAATATAAAAAAAAAGGAATTGCTTGATACTGGTTACTCAGGAAAACTTTTGGCTCGAAGTTAATAATATTGTAATTTAATAGATATTAATTAATATAAATAATGTGTTATTAAGAAAGATAATTTAAAAACTAGATAAAATAATAAAATAATTCTATTTAAAAATAATGTTTATAATTAATTCTATCACTTCAAACAATAAAATTGAAAATTAGACCAGTAAATTAATTATAAATGTAAACAATTTTCCAATCTTAAAAGTAAGATTACAATCTACTTGTTGAACATAAAATCCATCTTTCTTTCGTTTTTTGAAAAAGTAAATAAATCACATTCGTTAGGATAAAAACTATCCCTCGTCAAACCGTCAAACCATCATCAAGGATATTTTACAGATAAAGTATAATTTGAGAAGACAGCCATGTTTACCACCCTAATTAACAACCATCTCTATTGGCTCTTCTCCGTTAGAGTCAGCTGGTCATTGTTAATCTTCATCTTGGATAAACTTACATGAGCTGCATAAAGAATATAAAAAAATCAATATGACAGATTAGTTTTGTGTACACATTGTTTAACTTAAAAACATCTCTTGTTTCGTTCTATCCAGACACTAAAAGAGGTCATTTTTACCGAATGCTTGATCTTTGAAAAAAAAAATATTTATAAAATTTCTTTCAAAAATCACTCTAATTAAAATTATATATTTTTAAAATTATTTTATTAATAGATAATATTTTTAAGGGCAAATGAATTATAAGTCCCTAAAAACAGTATCCAGGGATCCCTCCTCCCACTATTTGCTACACACCCCCTACACACATCTGATCCCATGGGATAAAATAAACAATGTCAGAGACCTTGAATTAATTACCCTTATTTTTAATCATTAATTTTAATTATATTTATTTTTTAAAAAATATAATAATAATTTTTTAAATTTTGAGTAATTCCCAGATATTGGAAAGTTGAATATTCAATTTGAAATCATTGATTTAGACAAAATAAGATGAAATAAACTCTTCGGTAAGAAGCCAAGGTATCTTCTGGATTAAGCTCCAAAGGAGTTGATGAAAACATCATGAAGTGACATTGATCAGAAATAGGAAAAATAATTGACATGATCCACGAGAAAACATAATGCATGAAGAATTACAAAAAAAAGAAAAGACAAAAAAATGCTGATTAGCGAATGTGAGTGAATAAAAATCTACCAATTTAAACTGGCGTCATTGTTTTTAATTGATAATTTCAAATTTCAAAAAATCTGTAAAATCCAACATTCCCATTTTCTCTTTAGTAATTTTTTTCACAACATCCAGTTGCAAATTTTCCAAATTACTAAGTACAATAGATAGATTACCCCAATATACATATTAAACAGAAGTTTTACCATCAATAAAAATTACAGTTCATGAATTCTATTGATGAAAAGAAAAGCCTACGCCTTACACATAAAAGAAATTACTTCATATATAAAATCATGTACAATGCTCACAAAATAATTAAACTTATTTTAGTCCTTTAGCAGGACGAACCGAATCAAACTACAACGAAAGAAAGGCAAAATGTTTTTCTTGGAAAACAAATTGAAACCGTGGCCCAAGGCAATGAAAATAAAGTATTAAAAAACAAAATCTGCTTAGGACCTACTGAAGATTAAATATTTCCATTCCATTTGGACTTAAAAAGTTTTTCTGCACTTGCTCTGTTTTAACCTCATAGGAAGCTTTAAATATGATAAAAAATAATTTATGCTGAACAGCCATATGAAAGTAATCTGTGAAAGACTAACAGCCACAAGCGGCAGTTCCGTGTAGAATTTATTGAAAATCCATGACATTTTGAATATCTATAAATACAAAGAACATAATTCCAGAACTGTAATAAAGTAATCAATGGAACAAAAATTAGGGATAAAGTGAACCAAGTTACCAAGGATAAAAAGAAATAATAAAACCTAGTAACACAATGGGGATGAACCGATTAACAAAGCATTTCAAGCACTTCCTAGGAAAAACATTAAGATAAAAGGCATCATCAACAGACATCGGTTGTTTGGTTTTAGTTTTTGATTCTCCAGATTGGTATCTCAGGACAAGGGTGGGTCAGAACAATTTGATGTTATGAACATATACACAAGCAAAGGCTAGGGGCATAGGCCTCTCCGCTGACCTTTTTTGTGGTTCACACAAAAGGCAACAGTATAAACCAAATGATAAATTAAGAGAACTAGAAACTGATCAAGAAAAACATGAAGATGCATCAGGAAGTTCAATTGAGCTTAGAACACACATATGTAACCAAAGTCTACCCTAAGTGGTTCTTCAGGATCTCAGATATCAGGTCAAATAGCTTCCTTCAAAATTGAAGCCATATTTTACAAAATCCAAGTGTGGGAGTTGTTCATATTTGGTACTTACCTCAAGCTTTCCAACCATCACGGCATCACATTCTGGAGAGAAGAGAGATCCTTGATAAGCTAGAAGAAAGGTTAAATTTGCTTGGAAGAAGAAATGAAACACAAAAATGCAACGTAACCAACTTACAGTAAAAGCTGCAAGAGAATCAGATGCCCCAGAAACACAAGCACAGATGACAGGCACCTGAAAACTAGATTATTGAGTTCTATTCAGATCCTGAAGGACTTGAGGTTCTAATGCTTAAAACTGATCCAGATGACCATCCATGGCTTTGTACCAAAGGATACAGCAACAAAAAATATACAAGTGGCCCGGATCCCTGAATCAAATGGAATCCGCATTACAATAGACATATGTAACACAACCAAAACCATATGATATTGACAGGAAACTGAAAAAAAATATGTCACATATCATCCATGTCAAAAGGAAACATAAAGACCTAGAACGATGAGAGTTGACTGTTGAAACAATCAATACAACATCACCATGCTTTAGAAGACCAACACTTAGTATATTCAGGTGTCTGCAGTCACCTCAATAAAATACAGTATGCATCCTGATATGCAGAAAGTGAATGAGCAGTGATTACTTCTCAATTACTTCACATTCAACTTTGCAACAAAAAGGATCTTGTGCAGCGGATCTTCTCAACTAAAAAGCAGGTAGGCAGGCAGCTGCCAACAGAAAATACTAAAAAATCAGTCTCAGTCTGAGCATCAAAATGGCTAGTCGTCTACCAAAAAAGGTAACATCTAGATTCTTTTATCTATCAAAAGAAAAGTGTATACAAGCTCTCATACTAGGACAAATAAGCTTGCTAGCTTACCAGTCATTTGGCTGAAGAATTACGTTGTAACGAAGGAATCCAACCACTGGATGAACCGAAGTTGCTTCCTAGACCATTGCCATGGTGTGATGGATCAGACGGCCCCAACTGTTTAGAGCTTCCAATATTTTTTTTGGGAGCACTTGGAAGAGTAAATGATGTTGACGGCATCTTGTCAACATTTGTGCCAGACACCTGAAATAAGTGAAATCAAATAACTCAAAGTCTGTTGAATAAAACCATTCTTAAATTTCTAGAAGTCTCCTATACGGCAAAGGGTACCAATAGAGTGGGAAAAATTTATTTCCACCAAATGAACAAGAAGCCAGAAGATCATTAACATGTATTCTCCTTGAAAGGCCATCAGGAGACTAAAGACAATACAAAGAACTAAAATCATTATGCTAGCTAATTAAGTTGTATTATCATGGAGAAACTTTAGATGAGAATGTTGAAGAAAAATGATTTATAGATAAATTTGGGAAAACACAAGAAATGTTCCAAAATAGAACTCATTCATCCTGTTTCTTTTCACCAGCTTAATGGTGTACTAAGAACACTGTTTGACTGGCACAAAAACAGTCCACTCATGTCTATTGTTTCATGAGGACAGATACCCAAAGCCATCAACAGGCTCAAGAGAAACCTCATCATGTCCATCTGATCTGACTACCAAATCAGGCATCCTGCAATCATCAAATATAAAAACTTATATCAATTTTCAATAAATCTGGACAATTAGATTCTGCATCTGTTTTAGCCAATCTATGATGTTCTCTGAATCTCCTTCACATGGAGGCTTCAGCGTAGTACACACCTCAAATCATGTAGAGACTAGTAGTTATCATTGTCTCAAGTCTTCTCCCCAAACATCTCTAATACTGGTGCTAATTTTACAAGGACATACCAAACTCAAGTTCCCCTCCTCTTTACTTTTTTGTTCGATCCCTGGCACCACTACCAACCATTCTAAAAGGAATGCCCACTTCTCTTAACTTTCCACTTATTATTCCATTTAAGGGGCTGAAGTGGGGGTAAAATTCTACAATGGGGAGTTGGTAAGATCATTTTTTGTGTGTACAAAATCAGTAAAAGATCCCCAGTAAATAGAATGATGTGAATAGGCTGCTAGTTTTCAACTTTTTGGTAAATAAAGAAGCAGGACTTTTCCACATCTATATTATGTGGCATCACAACAAACATCATTCAACAGCAAGCTTTTGGCTTAAACCTATCTTCTGACTTGGAAAATAACAAAAATGTTATGTTGCATAAAACTAACATCATCTTACAATTTTCTCAGCAAGGACATCAGAATTCAAATTCTTGTCAGCTGTGGTTTTGAACTGCATGCGAACAGCAGGGCGCCCCACATTACTTGGCCCAGCTTCCACAGGATAAGATGCATCATGTGTACCTGAAATTGTACAGCAAAGTAATCAATAAAGTTGCCAACCTACAATAAGATGCTATATATATATATATATATATATATATATATATATATATATATATATATATATATATATATAACAAATTTGAAAGATGTATATCTTGCTACAATCATGAGCATGCTCTCCTCAATATGAAGTTGAACACCTTAAGATCTAGTAGGGTTTCCCCTTCATAATGCTTTGAAAACATGTTTGATGAAGTTTATCAACTATCTTGACAGGATTGTTGCAATAGAACTAAAGAAGAGGCTTATCTTCACCATTATGCTCATTCACCTAAAACTTCGACATCTAATGAGCTTAATCATGAAAATCCCAAAAACAACATATAAAAAGATGGGATAAAGAAGTCATGTAACCGCACACAATATATAACACTGAGTGTCAATCAGCATATAACCGCACACTAGACAACTAAGCGCGACCTTGATGTTTGTCAACATCCATTGGATTTGCTCGGCTACTCATTCCTCCAGGAGCTGGCTGCGTAATAGAGACAGTTCACATTAGTAACATGGCAAGTTAAACAACTGTTCCGTAAGCTTGATTTAAGAAAACAAAATGAACCAGATGCTATACGGAATTCTCTCTGGGAAAATCCTAGAAACTAACCGAGAATCGAGGATGAATCTGTGGCTGAGGTTTTGTCCTTTGAGCTTGTTGATATTTCAAAATGGTCCAATCAAAAATATAATCAAAATCATACCCTGATATGAACGAGAAAAACAATTAGAACAAAAATTTGATTGTGATTTTCCAGTCATTTCTTCTTTGTTTCATCTTTTAGCTTGAATAAGATGTAAATATCCAGTAAAATGGATGGAAACAGATATTGCAAAGCTAAAAAAATAGTGCAGGGGCCATACCCTCACGACTAAACAAGTCACGGAACAGTCGCTTCAAAAAACCATAATCAGGTCGTTGATCGAAAGTTAAAGAATGGCAATAATGGAAGTATGATGCAAATTCCACAGGATGGGATTTGCAAAGAGCCTGTTACAACACAATCAAGGTAAGCAGAAAATAAAACAAGAGAAGGAATTTATATTTTAATAAGAATAAAGTATATGGCAGCAATCACATACTTCAATAGGAGTTGAAAGCTTCTTCTCGCATATCTTATCGTACTTTTGCTTCTTTGTAGCAGCTTTCAGGCCCTGCCATGGAAGACTGAATAGAACAATAACACAGTTAATGGATGGGTCGAATAACCATGTGACAAGGAACAACATAAGAATGAGAATATGGCTTGAGTATTGTGTTTAACAAAAGTTTTTTTTTTCAAATAATAATTCAATTGTAGTCTTTGATTGTCTATTTTGTTGTAAATGTATTCAGAAATGAATCATTACCTTCCTCTCAAGAAATACAGCAGAACATAACCAAGAGATTCCAGATCATCTCGACGGCTTTGCTCTGACAGCAATGAAAAATAAATCATATCAGAACACAAATTCTAAAAATAGAGTTTTAGCAGATGTTAGCTTACCAACACCAAGGTGAGTGTTACAACTTGCATACCGAGCAGTGCCTGTCAAATTTTTATTCTCTCTAAACAATGGAGAAATAATGTTAATTTCATGGTAAAAACATTTAGAGAAAAACAATATAGTTCAGAAAATGACACATCAAAGAATCAGATGACGGATATTTCATAAAAGTGTGAATATATCAATGAGCAAACAATAAAATAAATTGCAAAAAGAGGATTAAACGCAATACTAACCTGTGAATACTATGTAACTCAATTTATCAAAATTCTAAATTACCAAAGTCACAACCCTCTCATAAGACAACTATAGGAATCCTTACTCCAAATGACATAGGAAAACAGGTAGAGAAAAAAATTGTACTCCCAACAGCACAAGAACCTCTATTTCTTTCCAATAACGACTATTAGTCATACAACAGATCAGTCTTAACCCTAAATGCAACAAATTGAATTTTAGAAATACTACAAGACCTTATGTCTTTTTCTTCCTAACACAAAAATCACAAATGTTTTGCACTTCCTTTCTGGAGGAAAAAAGGAATATGCCACACAGAAATGGTCAATTGACACCACAAACAGTAGGCGATCTAATATACACACATACCTTTATTCCAACACAAGCATCATGTTTCAACTATCTACTCCAGAGCGAAAAGTAAATGAAGTATATCAACAACTTAAAATAGACAGACCTTAGACATGTGATGAAAAAATAAAAAATAAACAGGTCTGGTCCTGATTAATATATGCCTTTAGTTGGCAAGCAGCGGCCATACCTATATGGAATGTGGCGATTGGTGGTTGAATCCCGGTATCTTTTTGCAAGGCCAAAATCAATTATGTAAACCTGGACAATTCATGCAAATCCAGATAAATTTTGTTTGGCATATTGATTCGATAACATGTTGCATACCAGTCCCAAACGGTTACCTGATTTGCTTTTCGGCCAAGACCCATGAGAAAGTTGTCAGGTTTAATATCTCTATGCAAGTAACCTTTGGAGTGCACATATTCTATTCTCGTAATCTACAAGAGGCAATCAATTACCAGACTGTAAACATGAGATACTAATATTAGTCTGTACAAAAACCATGCAAGAAATTTCCAAGAGGATCTCATGTTCTCTAAACAACAAGAGGCAACTGGTTTACAATACCATCTGATCAGCTAGCATTAGGACTGTCTTCAATGAGAATTTCCTTCCACAATAGACAAATAGATCCTCCAGGCTTGGTCCAAGCAAGTCGAGGACAAGAACATTGTCTTCCCCATCAACACCACACCATTTTATGTTTGCAATACCACCTGCATGAAAGAACAGCAACAACATATTATAAGCAACCATCCAAAAAAAGGGGTATTCTGATCTATAGAGTTATCTGTACATACTTCCTCCCTGGAGAACATTATAGAGCTTGGCCTCATAAAGCAATTGTGGGTGCTTCGTCTTGCTGTTCTCCTGAACAGGGGTGAATGCAGATATAGCAAGTCATGGATCGATCCAACTTCAAATTGACAACATTACACTAAGAAAAAGAACACTCAAGAAACATAAAAATCCAACCTTTTTCATCGAAAAAAATCCGTATATCCAGAAATCGTTCAAATCAAATCAAATAGCACAAAAATTCATTTCAACGCTAGAACCAAAATCACGATGAATAAAAACACCTCAATAATACAACAGGCATAAACACGATCACATCAAAAACCAAATCAAAGGAATCAATTATCAAACTCGACTCACAATCTTCACAGCGACGATCTCGAACGTATCCACGTGCGTAGCTGCAACCGATCAGTCAAGCTCGTCAACAACAGGATCGGACCAATAGAATCAACTTTCAACATAGAGGAATTGAGACTCACCGAGAAAGATCTCTCCAAAGGACCCGCTCCCAATTTTGCGACCTAGCTTGTACTTCCCGCCGACGATCCGGTCCATAGCTTGGCACACTGGCTCCCAAAATCCTCTCAGATTAGCATCAACGAGCTAGGGCTTCGAGGAGAATCGAATTCGAGGAGAAATACAGAGCGAGAGAGATTTGTCTATCTGGTGTGGTTGGAGAAAGACGATAATGAGAGATTGGGGTGGGAGTCATGAAAAGGAAGCGACGAGTGACAGGGGCATTTTCGACTATTTAATAGGACGATGGATACAGAAAATTACCAAATTAACCCTCTGAGCAAACTGAGATGGTCGGCAGATAATTCCAATTGGGCCCACTATTGTGGCCCACTTTTAGTAAGCCTAGCCAAAGATAGTTAAAAATAGCATCATTGCCTGATCCCTTTAGAAAATTTTATTTAAGATTTCAGAAGATTTAAAATTTGAAAGAAAAAATAAGTGAATTTTGAATGAACTTAGAATTTGATCTCAACTCTCAAGTGTCGGGAACCAATGACCAAGCGTCACGGTACATTATCTACGATCACATAAAATTCCCAATGACGAGGGTAGACATAGGCGCGGGCGGTTAGCGGTTGGCGGGTAACCAGCGGGATTCGGGGCACGCAAATCCGGACCCGGAATGCGGTAGACGCGAGGGCAACCAGGGCGGGTTGACCCGCCCGGACCAGTAGGGTCCGGAATCTGGGTGACCGTTCGGCCGAGACCCTGATAGAACGTGGGCCGGGACTCAACCCATAGGTTTTTATTTTTTTATAATTTTTAAAATTATTTAAAATATACAAAATATATACATTAAAATTGAAAAAATAGCAAAAAGTGAAAAAAATGTTTAAAAAAAAACTATGATATTTTGATATAAAAATATAATGAGAAAAAATGTAAAACATTGAAAACTATAAAATTCATAATAAAATCTAAATTGTATAATTAAATATATATTTAAAAATATGAAAAAATGAAAAAAAAAACCTATGCTTTTATGTATAGAAATTTGAAAACTATAAAATTCATAATAAAATCTAAATTGTATATTGTATAATATATATTTAAAAATATGAAAAATGAAAAAAAACAAACCTATGCTTTTATGTATAGAAATTAGAAATGGAATAAGAAAATGTAAAAAAAATTTGAAAAGTATGATATATGATAATCATTAGATTCATATATATCAGAGACTCATGAGTATCATAGATTCATAGTTGTTCATATATATTATGGTTTTCATTTTTTTTAAAAATAAAATGTAATTTGAAAATTATCAAAAAAATGTAATTTAATGATATTTATGATATATAGAAATAGAATGCAAAATGGAAAAAATGTAAAAAAACTATAACATTATAATTCTGGCTTAATTAGTTTCACTGTCGAATTAAGTTGCCTACATCCTCTTGGTGTAAGAGGAATCAAAGCCGGCGTAGTTCTCTTACGCTTAAAAGCGAATTTGGGAGTTGTCACCCACTTACCTATTATGTCGAGGGTTCGGCTCTTTATTTCGGTATGGTAGTTGTTGTCTTTCAAATCATGTATTGTCGGTGAAGAAGAAGTCACTCATACGGACTTCTCTCTGCTTCTTATTATGCAAATTGATTGTCTTGAAAAGCTGATCATCTGTGCAAACTTGAATTTCAATGTTTGGTGGTGACAAGCTATGAGCGTGTTGAATCAGCATGTTTCCACTTATGTGAGAATAGCTGCTTGCCTTCTTGTAAGGCGGGACCGCGATAAAATATCCTTCTGAGTAATGAAAGAATAGGATCACAGGATTTCAATTCACTTGCACCAATGAAGAATATCAAAAGTCATATCTACATTCCGTCCTCGAGCAGGAAGGTGGTATTCAAAATCTGAGTCAGAGCCTACGTGTATTGAGAACCCTAGGCTTCTTCTCCGCACCTTTGTAGAAATGAATCTCCCCTCTTTGCTGGTACATCCTACCGCCTCGATTTACAAGCTTTGTGGAACTATATGACTATCTCTTGAGCGAAGTAAGCTCTCATCTGATTCAACGAGGTTGTAACTTAACTTCACTAACAATTACACTAACATCAAGTAAAAGCATGTGGAATCCGGTCCATACCATTGAGAGTCTAACTTCACTCATGACCCATTGTTGACTATCTTGACCTCATTAAACCCTAAGAACTTGTAATAAAGCTTCTAAATATGCATTTAAACCTTCTAATTTTTGCCTAGGATCTAAAGCAATGGGAGGTATATATTTCTATAATAGCTCGAAACCACTTTGCCTTCATCTCTAGAAGGCGTAACTAATTGAGCATCTAATCTAAAGTTCCACATTTGTTATGTGTGATATCCAATGACACCATACTGAAGAATAAATGTGCGGTGGGAAAATAAACTGCGAAAATAAATTTATCACGTGTATTAAACCTGAAAGCAATTCCATAACTCTAGTAGCAATATTCCATTGGTATTCAAATAAACTAAAATTAGGCAACTTCATTAACAAAAGCGTTCAACAATGTCTTATAAGGAAATGTAGCATTAAAAGCCTATAGGTAGAGTTCCATCTAGTTTTAACGTCTTTTGGGAATTTTTAGGCCTCATGTTATTTGCTTTACAATAGCGACCCCATTGTTTCATCAATGTCATGTTCCTTCCTATATATGATACTATATCCCTAATCGGTCCTACAAATTGTTTTAGTGACTCTAATCCGGTTTGTACACATAAGTTCAATACATGACAAGCACATCTAATATGGAAATATTTGCACCGCAGAAGGCCTCAAATATTCTTCCAAAGGTCTAATCGAGGCAGTATTAGCGGGAAGCATTATCAAATGAAATTGAAAAATCTAAAACTCAAACCATATTCTTGATGATCCCACGAATCATCCTATAAATATTATCGGCGGTATGAGACTGGTTGAATATCCTAAAAGCAATGACTTCGCTTTGGATATTCCACGAGTCATCAATCAATGTGCGTAATACCCATAAAAAATTTTCATGGAATACATCGGTCCGTATATCGGAACATAAAGAAAGCGAGAGGAGTACAAAAGGCGAAAATACTTTCACAAAGATTTTTCTTTTCCATGTTTGTATTGTTTGAAGATCGTTCTTTGAGATCGTCCTCCTTGATACCTTTTGCATGCGGTTGCAGCGTCCTGCATTGATCGACTCTTGCACTTAGCGGCGCTCCATAAAGTTGAATGGCAAGTGCTCACGAAATGCGTCTCAGCGATTTTATCCCTATATCTCGGTTGAGAAAATGTAAATAAAGAAGAGTGGGAACCAGTACCTTCGTCTCTGGCCGAATCGAATTTGAGATTGATTTAGGATTTCCTACTTTGTCAGGATGCTTCTTCTCCGTATAATGTCTAGCAAATGTGCCAATACCCTCCTCCCTTACTTTATGCTTAAATTCGAAGTACAATACTTACATTTAGCGTGATTACGTGCCATCGTTGTCATACGCTTTTGTAAAATGGACTTTAAAAATATCGGGATTTTGAAGTTGTTTCGAAATGGGTTTGTTCCTCCTCGACCGAAGTATGATGGGCGGTGTCGGTGCACGGCTACGCCATTACTCTTCTTGCCATTCATTGCTCTCTTGAGTAGGCAAGGGAGGCGAACCGACAATGCCTTTTCCCTCGAGCTGGCCACGTGATGCCTATTTCTCTTGAGTAAGCCTAAGTCTTAGAACCCGAATCCAATGAGAGGGAATTGTTGAGAGCCTTGTAGAGTCTTGAGACTTGAAAATATAGAAATTAGGAGAGAATAGAGTTTGATGTGAGAGTGAGGAGTGATATTGAAGGAGAGGAGTATATATAGAGTTTAAAATAATTAAAATAAAAAAAAATAAAAAAAATAAAAAAAACAACCAGCGGTACATGTGGCCGTTGGTGTAATGAACAGAGAAGGCAGAGATCACTGTCTCTCTATCTCACAATTGTAATAGCGGCTACAATTTATTTTATTTTATTTTTAATTAAAACAATAACTTCGCGGTTCGGCATTTGACGGCGGGTCCACACGTCTGGCCGGCGGGTTGACCCGTCAGTCGAATAAATGGACCCGATGTCGGTATCTGTAGCCGGGCGATTCACGGGTTCTGGCGACCCGTAGGGTCGATTGACGGCGGGTTTTTCACGGTTCGGGCGGTTCGAAAAAGCGGCCCGTGCCCCCCTCTACCAAGAGGTCTCGGTTCGATTCATGGGTGAGCGCACAATTTTGAGAATGTGTGGTTGGTCCCAGCACTCACGTGTACAGTGGGCCCCGCCCTTATGTCTGCTCCGCTGAGGCTTGTGCACACCCTTGGTTTTTTAGCAGCTTTCTGCTAATATTACAAAAAAAAAAATCAAGTGTCAGAAATTGGTATCAATATTTTTTAAGCTTAAATAGACGAGCTTTGTTTCGTATAAAAATGAATGATGTTAATTTTTTGTACTCTCATAAATTTGTTAAGATAGTGTTTGGTTAGATATAATCTCAAATACATGAATTTCCAATTATAATGTATTTGTATATGATTTTCAAAATACAACACATGCAAATTTGGTGTTTGATTAGATGTAATTAGAAATCCATATTATAAATTTTGTATTTGGTTGGAAGGATTTAAAAATCTGGATTTGAAAAACTAGAAAGTAAATCCAAATTTTGTATTTCGAATTACGCCTATGAGAGTAAATCCAAATCTCGGAAGAAATCCTCTATCAGAGATGAAAACCCGGTATTTTGAATTACATGTAACCCAAAATCCCCTCAACCAAACACTAGTTAAGTTTTTTTTAGAAGAATACGTTTAGATAGTAAAAATTTAAATGAAGATTTAAAATTTATATTTTCCACATATGCTCATCTATCTCGTCCCAAATAAACCATAAATGATAAATTAGTAGAAATACAATTTATTTAATAAAACATAATGTAACTTTTGGTTTTAAAAAAAATTAAATCACATGAAAATTTATTTAAATATGAAAATTTAAGTACATATTTCACAACTAGGTTACCAAGTTACAAAGTAGAGTATTAAGGAGACATAAGCGCAAGGTTCCTTAATTGCATGCATCTAACTCTATATAGTGTTGCTTGAAGGGTCACAAACTCAAAAGTTATCGTCCTCTTCAAAGTATAACAATGAAATAATAATATCTATATTATAAAAAAAATATATTATCATGTATTTAGTATGTGTGAAATATAGTTTTCAAAACAAAAATTAATTGTGTCCTTTTTTCTAAGAATTAGTTGGATAGACAGTATGAGTGGATTTGAAAGGAACCCGAGAGGTTTTCAATGAATTTATTTTTTTTATTAACATGTATTAATTTTGATATGATATATCCATAATTGAGTGGATACCTTTAGATTTTTAGAATATTTTATAATTTCATTATGAAGATGAGAGCTTTTGCCGAAACATATTTATGAAAACAATGATTTTTTATAAATAAATAAATATTAAAACCATTCATTTAGAAAATGATTGAAAAATGTTTGGACTCCCGTTGTATTTGTGTGTGACTAAATTTTAGGAGACTAATTGTTGTTTTAAGGCCTTGTTTGTTCATGATTTCTCATGATTTAATAATGCATATTGCATGATATGATTTGCTTTTTTGTTTGTTTTCACTTTCATTTAGATAGTATAGGTTTTTATGATTTTTTCATAATTTAAAAATTATAATTTTTTATGATTCTAAACCACCAATTTGGTGGTTTCCCATGGTTCCAAATTTTATGCTATCGAAAACAAACACAAATAGCTTACTTACCGTACCATCTTTCCAAATATAGTAAACAATAATTACAGTATCATACCATATCATACATTACTAAATCATAACTGTCAGTCATTCAAACAACATATATTATAATATATATGTATAACATAATATTAGCATCTCTGAACTGGAAGGCCTTTAGGATTTTCATTCCAATTACAATTATCGCATGGAGACAGAATACGAACGGCATTTCCTCCATCATTCCATCCGCCAGCTTGAACAAGATTTCCATCTTCATCGAACGCACCAGAGGAACACCAAGTATCAGTTATAACCTAGAGAAAAGCAACTCGATTTGAGAATTGGTCATGTTTCACACTTAAATATATGAAAGGGACATGCATGCAAGATCAAAACCTTGAGAGGACTTATATCGCAAGTGTTCAAGTCCATTTCGACACCATAAGCCCAACAATCCTCGGTTCTGGTGTCGATACGACATTGCCCCTTAGCACTACAAAAAAAGAAGCATTTAGGGATAGTTTTAAAGATATTTCGTGGTGGTTAAAACTGTCGGGAAATGCTTTTAGTGGCGATTAGCAAATCACTGCAAATACCAACGTCGGAATTGCATTTTGTGGCGGTTTCGAACAACTGCCGGAATAACCACCACTAATTGTAAGATGCATTTTCCGACGCCACCACCAAAATCACCGCCAATGTCGTGGGCATGAGATGAGTTTGCATTTTGCGACGGTTAAAAAAACATCGTGAAAACCATCACAAAATATATAATATCAACATTCATCGGCATTTCGGGGATGTTTGAACCACAGTGAAGCCAACCTATTTTTAATTTTTTTTTAAATTTTTATATTAACAATCACTATTACACCACGGATTAAAACCGCCATGAGTGCCAATCAATTTTTAAATTATTTTTATTTTTTATTAACCTATTTTGGGTTTTTACCATAATAAGAATTTTGTACCTTTATCTCATGCCATTGAACTCCATTCAGTTCAAATTTAAATCCAATCCGCTGGCCATTTCATTCTAAATTTAAAATGTCTTTGAGGCATTTCATCAACAGACGCTTCATACAACCAAATGTTTGACACATATTTGTAATGCCTTCTTTTAACAAAAATTACAATCATACTCAACACCAACTAGCTGGATTTTTCACATAATTTCTGCAGCAACAGCCTCTTCTGCTTTATCTTCTTCCTTTTTAACATTTCTTCATCGTCTACACATCGGGCTTTCCTTGATTATCAGCTAAACACGACCCATCCGAAGAACAACAAGAAAGCAAATGTCCATTGTCCCAAGTAAATTGCAAGAAGGCTTTATCTGAACTTCAAAACCAACGCCAACCTTCAGACAAGTAAAGCAAATAACACAGTCTGAGTGAAGAACATATAGCTGAATGAAATCAAACCATGAAGAGAAATAGACACAAATCTTAAAGCTCAGCAAAAAAAGATGCAAAGTTGGCCCAATATAGACATCAAAAGAAGTCAGAAGAAGCAAATGTCACAAAATAAATGGAAATCTAATCATAAGAGGATGTACCTTCCAATCCAATCTCATGAGTTGCAAACTTCTGATTCAAAATCAACAAATGGGATGGATCTTCAGGGGTTCTGTGAATAACCCTCTAAGTTTAAGGAGACAAACCAACAATGACAACTTCAAACACACGGAAACAAGAAGTATAAATAAAAAAGCAAAAGACCTTCAAACCAGGAGCACACCCAAAACAAAACCCCTGCTAAAAATAGACTACAACGTTGGAAATGGAGCTTCTCCTCCGCCTTCTTCGTTGAATCGGACTATTCGATGTGATGAGAACGACATACCTGCTCCTCGGATGGATTCACCCCGCCGGCGTGGTCGAGATCGTGGTCGCGGAGGCGCTAGTCGAGGCGGCACTAGAGACTCGGCAGGACGTGTGCCGCGCACGACGCCTATGGACACCAGTGGAGGCCAGCTGGCTACGGTGTGGGATGCTCGCCACGTGGAGATTGTTGATCGTGAGATGGTGACGCGTAGCCACGTGGGAAGTGACCACTGTGAGGCGCGGGGTCGAGGCGGTAGTCAAGGTCATGGTGGGGCAGTCCATTCAAATCTTCGCTGCATCCCTCCATCATCACGTTTCGATGGTGTGGCTGAGATGGAGGCAGGTGGTCGAGGCGTTTGGCTGGATCGAGGCGGGTCTTCTCACTCTGGCGCTCCCTCATCTTCACGCCACCCTGTTTTGAATACTGAAGCGTGCCCTTTCGAAGATCAGACGGGTGGCTCTGCAGATCAGGATGTGGATGGGAGTGTCAAAGGGAAGCGAAAAGCCGTCTCCTCCCCTCCCCTTGTTGCTATTGTCCTCACTGGACCAGAGGGATGTGAGCCCTAATGAGGATCATCGGATGCTTGTGGCTAGGGGTGGCAAAAATCCGGGTCCGAACAAAACCGGGTCCGGACAACTACCCCTATAAGTAGCTTAATTAGATGCCCGGACCCGGCCCGATTTTAAATCAGGACAAGTGTACCTTGTCCAGACCCGGTTTATTTCAAAACCGGGTTGTCCGAATGTCCGGATTTTAATTGAGTCATGTAATATGCATTTAAAGTTCATTCAAATACTAAACTATACATGAATAATTTAATCCATTTCAAATGCAAAAAAGCAATGTTCAATAATCCAAAATCCAAATTAAATCATACAATAGTCCATGTTTTAATAAGTATTAAAAAAAAAAATCATGTCTTGATAATACAAAACTCAGTAGACAGTAGCATGCCAAAAAAAACCCAAGAATACATGTCTTAATGATATAAAATGGAATGTAAAACTCCGAATATGCAATTTGAATGATTGGCACACTGCACACACACGTGAATCACGTGATGCACACACACACTAATACACTATGCACTTTAGAATTGTAAAATCATAACTTGGAATTTTTAAAAGCAATTTAATATATTATTAATATTAAATAAATTCGGGTCCGGACAAGGTCCGAATTTCCTAGCCCGGACCCGGCCCGGATTTAAATCCGGACAACCAGACCATGTCCGGACCCGGTCCGTATTAGTACAACTTCTGTCCGGACCCTTTTTAATCCGGGCGGGACAAAACCTGGCAAACGGGCCCGGACAGAGTATTGCCACCCCTACTTGTGGCACGAATTGATCAAGCTCTCCACGCTCATAGAGCTTCCTCTGGCCTTCGACATGATCCAGAGTACTTGGAGGATGATTCGGAGATGGAGGGATCGGATGATGATCGTCCTCTCTGGGAGCTTCAGAAAAGCGTACGAAAGGAGTCCCGATCTCGCAAGGGGTTTCAGATCCTGGGAGCTGTCCAGAAAAAGAAAGGAAAGAAGAGGATCGGAGGGAAGGGGCCTTGATCGTTCACAGCCTCTGTTCATTATTAGCTAAGTTTTAGTTAACTGTTTCTCTCTTTTGTGAGTGCTGAATGCTTGTTTAAGTTTTAGTTAAACTGTTTTATCTCGTTTATAAGTGCTGAATGCTTAGTTCGTCTGACTATGATAGACGATGTAATCCTTAGTTTCTTTTTTAATCCATAGCTACTCTGTAGCTCATTTAGACCAAAAAAACAAAAAAAAGACTACAAGATGATATAAAGACACAAACTGTAGAAAACCGAACAGAAATCTAACCAAAAATAAGCAAAATCCAGATCACCAAATGCCTTAAAAAGCCAGAGCCACAGGGTCTCATCTCACTAATATCACAGAGCCCACACCTGGACAAGCAAATGCACAAAATATACAAAAGAAACACACACAAAACCCAAACCTCAAACAGAAGTTACAAGCAACTAAAAGCAAGCACATGATATCAAACAGAATGGTGATCAAACGGGGAGAGGGAGGAGTAGGGAGCAAACCAATGATTAGCTCATCTCAGAGCCTCCAAGTTCCCAACTTTAGAGTGTAGAACCAAAGATCAGACAGAACATCCAGAAACTCATTCTTGGTGGAAGATGTACTGACATTGGCAGATAATGAACCTGAGGACAAAACCCATGTATCAGTTAGTTTAGTTTCTCTGTAAGAAGAATAGAAAGATTGAATGATTTTTGTGTTCACTAGACTTACAATCATAGTTTGTCCAACCTATGCGCTGATTAACTAAATCATAAACAAAAATCTTGTCCTTTAGAACAAGGTCTGCAAAGAAGAAACAAATGTAGTGGTAAATTTTGGACAAAAAGAAACCATGCAATCCATGAAACATGAATGTTATCATGTCAAAAATAAGTAAAACTTCTCAAATGTAGATATGCTATTTGCTATTGGACCAATCATCATAATTAATCAATATGGCTACCAAAGATTTACTTTGCTGCCACATCACCAACTTCATCAACAGAATTCTCAAGCCCCTCAACTGTCCTATATAGTATGGTTTGAATTTTGTTCGTCGTGAGCCAAGTGACTACCCTGTGATGAACGCCTTCCAATAGTTGGGGACCCCACATTTTTCAACTTGAAATGAAATCAATATCAAATATTAAGAAAATATAAATCCTGAAAACATAAAAACAAACATTAATGGAATATGAAACAAAAACTTTAACATAGAAACTAAAAAAATAAAACCTGATTAGGTATCATATTTTGGTTTTGGCTCGCTATATGTTGTGTAAGATATGCTATTTGTTGTTGATTTTCTTGAATTTGTTGCGTTAAGCGATGTACTTCGGCCTTGAGGGCATCAACTTCGGCTTCTATACCCCCACTACCATGACATCTACTAATCGAGCTGCTAGATGACCCATACATCTGGGTTGGGACAACTCCAAGTCCCATACCTCGAACATACTCGGAGTATTCTTCGCTGAAAATGCTAGTAAATGCCTCATTTTCAGATGAGCTTTGACTCCGAATAATTAGATCTTCCTGCAAAATAAAGTTGCAGAATTTTTTATATTGTCACATACTATCGTACGAACATCAAGCATAACAAATATGGAAGAGTTTTTAACTTACATGATTATGCGTTGCTTCTTTGTTTACAAAAGACTCATCCGATGTTGTGTGACTGGCCTGAAATAATTCAGCTTTTGTAACTGGCCAACCAAATTGAGTTTCTTACAACAAAAAAAAATGTTTAATTTAAAAAAAAAAATGCATATACATGATAAACATAATTAAACCTGCTTTTAAGATGAAAGTTATAACTATCTCACTTCGTAATCGAGCAAATGACTTTGAGCCTAATGTGTGAGGCATTGTTAGGTGGGTATGATTTCTAGTATTTTGTTCTGTTTTTTCGTACACAATAATAAGATGCTAATTACTAAACAATAATGCAACAAATAAATTTTCTTATGCAAATTACCTTTGTGTCGGGACGAGCTCTGTAATCCACAAAAGCAACCCATTGCTCCAAAGGAATCTCTGGAGGTTTTTTGGCAATATTGGCTTCGCGGGGACCATTAGGATCACATTTCATAGAGTTATATAAGTGAAAACGGTGGTCTCGCCATTTTTTCGCCAAGCTTTTCATAATATAATTCTTATGTCCATCATCATTAACCTCCAATTTAGTCTACAAATAAATAAATATATTAGTACACATTATGAAACATACAAAAAAATGGAACCTATAAATATCAATTAAAAATACATCTCTGACCTTTATAATGTTGTTCCATACATGATCTTTATAGCACTCTGGAATCTTTTGCCACTTTTCATATCTGAGGGGAAAGTTCTGACAATTGCTTGTGATGTGGCCTAAAAATTGAGCAAGCATCACCCCATACAAGTCAACCGGTTGATCCCGACGATTCCATTCCACAATAACTTTGTCTCCTAATGGAAGAGAGAATATATCAATTGCTCGCATTTTTTGTCGCTTCACTTCCCCGTTTTGAACTGCAATTAAAAAAAAATGTTTAAGACACTATATATGTGATTATGATTCATAGCATATAATTACATATAAACTTGAAAACCTTCCATTCAAAGCAAACAAACAAATAAATAAATAAATAAATATATATATATATATATATATATATATATATATATATATATATATATATATATATATATATATATAAATATACTAATCACCTCTAATCCCCACTTCCCACGTTCTTGAACTTCTTTTACGGTCCCCGATAACTTGAGGCTCAGTAGTCTCAACTTCTGTTTGTTGCACTGGGGTCTCTTGGTGTTCTTGTGCATCAATCGGTGGTGTTGGCAGAGATGTACTCGGGCCCATAGAACAGTCGTAATCCTTAATTGATCTCGATGAACAGCTAGAAGTGACATATCGTTTTGTCCTCGACATACCTACAAATAACTCACATAGGCAATGAATCCATTTAACAATATTAAAAAATAATAAATATCAAAATAAGTACAAATAAAAAAAATGATTACCAATTAATCTCAAACAATTATTTAATTGTTGTTATCAACTTAAAAATGTTCACCAATATTAGAGGATTGCATATGATTCGGATCATCTAAATCATCCCGACTCAATCGTAGATGTCTTCTTCATCAGGAAATAAATTATCCAAATTATGCACGGAATAAGCTTCAATATTGGCTATGACATGTTCATCACCCTCGCTCATATCATACAAATCTCTAGGATTCAGATGTACTGGTATACACCGTCCATCCTCTTTTTGATCATTAACATAAAATACTATTTGTGCTTCAGAAACTTTAATGTATGGCTCATCGTCTTCATTCACCCCAGTAGGTATAGGTCTTGCAAAATTGATAGAAGTAAAACCCAATTTATCAGTTTTTATCCCTTCAGGGTGAGTCGTATTGGCCCATTCACATTTGAACAAGGTTACCATTAATATTCCATTGTAATTAAGCTCAATGATGTCAACCAATTTTTTATAATATAGTACGTGTCGATGAGCCTGCATTCTCTTAATGGATGTCAAAGTAAACCATGTAAAACCGCCAACTGGTTTCCCAACATATGGAAATAATTCCACAATTCGAGCATTTGGATGATGAGAAATGGCGGGTTCATCATTAACTCGTATGGGACGATTTTATATTATTTCGATGTTATCTAAATATCGTGAACAAAATGTAATAACTTTTTGTGCAATATAACCCTTTGCAATAAATCCTTTTGGTTGCGCTTTGTTGCGCACGTATGATTTTAGTACACCTAAGTATCTATAACATCATATGGTTAATAGTTATATGATATATACATGTTAACATTATGAATTACAAATAATGTGATTAACAAATATTACCTTTCTATTGGGTACATCCAACGATAATATAATGAACCTCCAAGTTTTGCTTCATCAACCAAGTGATCACTCAAGTGCATCATTAATGTGAAGAATGATAATGGGAAAAGCATTTCCATATTGCATAAAGTGAGTACAATTTCCAACTCAGTAACACTTAACATTTTGCCACATATTTGTTAGAGAAAGGAATATAACTAAAGTAATATTGCAGATACTTTATAATCAAGCCCTACACACATGGCGAGTGGGAGAAACTGTTGTACAAGTATATGATTGTCATGACTTTTCAATATTCCAACTATTTTAAGATTATTAGCATCAACGCACCGAGAAATATTACTTGCGCAGCCATCTGGCACACAAATATTCTTCAAAGTATTTAAAAATAACTTTATTCCTTGCTTAGTTACATTGTGTAGACTGCTGGAGCAAACTTTCCATTGTCATCTGGCCACAGGTCCGGTTTACAATGCATATCTTTTAGATCCTTATGAGCATTAGATAATCCTTTGATCGAGAACTATCATTCAACAATGTGACGAGGACATCATCATACACATTCTTTTCTATATGCATCACATCTAAATTATAACGCAATAAATTATACTCTCAATAGGGAAGCTCAAAGAATATACTTTTTTTCTTTCATTGTTAAGCCTCATCTAGAGTCATACTCGCACCGCGCCTTCTTTTCACCCTAACCTGATTATACACAGACCGACTAAATGTGACATTAATATCCTTAACCTATTGAAAAATCTATGTACCTGATAATAGTCTCGGAGGATTACGTAGCTCTTGCTCTCTATTAAATCTCATCTTATTCATTCTAAATTTATGTCTTCCATCAAGAACGCGTCGATGGCCCATGAAACACCATTTCATATTGTGACACAAACAAGAAAGTTCTGAGTAGTAGTTGCAATATAAACAGGTACGCCCTGTATAAATATTCCACACGGATAGATTTCCTAACGCAGGGTAATCACTAATTGTTCACATCAAAGCAACATGCATCTTGATCATTTTATGCTAATAAGAATCATGTATCAACGCCATCATACCACAACTCTTTCAACTCCTTTATTAGAGGTTGTAAGTAGACACCTATATCATTTTCTGGTATATGTTTACCATAAATAATTGTTGAAATAATAAAAGATGTTTGTTTAATACACACCCACGATGGCATATTGTATAGGATGAGAACAATTGGCAAAATACTGTAACTTTGACTCGTATTGCCATGAGAATTAAATCCATCTGTAGCTAATGCAAGGCACACATTTCGGGGGTTTGTTGCAAACCAATTGTTTACCGAATCAAACCTTTTCCATGCTTCAGAATCTCTTGGATGTCTCACCAACCCATCGTTGTTAGTATCTAAGCTGTGTCATCTCATATCCTTAGATGTTTTTGAAGAAAAAAACAACTGCCGTAATCGAGGCCGCAATGGAAAATATCTAACCACTTTTGTAGGAATCTTTATTCTAACTATATTACCGTCGGATAACTCATTGAAACCACAATTCTTCTATTCCCATCTAGAAACATTGCAAACTCTACAAATTTTTCTCTCTTCATCTTCTTTATTACCCTAATAAAGCATGCAATTATTCGGGCATGCATGTATTTTCTCATAGCTCAATGCAAGCTTCGTAAGAGCAGAGGCTTTAGGCTTAGTAGAAGTAAGACGGAATATATGCATTATAATTTTAGTCAACACTAAGTGGGATAGTAGTATCTAAGTGTAATCATTTTAAGTATTTAGGTTCCATTTTCCATGAGGATGAGATGATTGATGAAGATGTAACCCATATAATCAGAATAGGATGGTTGAAATGGAAAAGTGCTACAAGTATGTTATGTAATAAGATGCCTAACAAAGTGAAAGAAAGTTTTATAAAACTGTTGTTAGACCAGTCATACTATACAAGAACGAGTGTTAGATAACTAAAATTCAATATATTCATAAGACGAATGTGACAGAAATGAAGATGTTAAGGTGGATGTGTGGTCATACAAGATTGGATAAGATTAGAAATGAACACATCCGACAGAAGGTGCCCTGATTCGAAAATGTGATAGTTTGGTAATATAAGGTAAAAAAAAAGATAGAGGTAGGTCAAGGATTACGTGAAAAGAGGTAGTGTCTATGGATCTACGTTTATTAGATATTAATCCAGATCTTGTCTTTGATAGAGATATGAAGACAGAAAATTCATATAGCCGACAGGCTTAGTTGTTGTTGTATTTATAAGATCACAAAAGTTTAGTTTTAATATTTGATTCATAGCAGTCTAGAAATAAAAATCCAATAAACTTCCTAGACATCACCCTAGAATTAATTTATTCCAGATTAAGATATGAAATGAAAATTATTATTTTTTATTTATTTATTTTTTTGCTAATTCCTTCATAGTTGGACATACACTATTATAAAAATTAATTAATAAAATTAAATAAATAATTATCATTAAATTGCTTAATTTTCTAATCTATATGAATAAACGATACATATTTGTGTGCATCAATATATCTAAATCTGTATATATGCATATTCATAGTTGTACATGAATATGTGCATTTCTTGTAATATTCATATTATTAATAATAATATTAATTACAATTATTACAATTTCCTTACAGGGATATAATTCGGTTTAAAAAAATCATTTAATTTGATGAGGGATTAATTAATATATAATAATATTGTTAATTTGATTCAATTTAATGAGCCTAATCTCAATGAAAAGAAAAATAATAATAGAAAAAATATATAAAAAAAGTGAGAATCTCCCATTCGCTGGCGGTTATGAGGGAACTGTCACTAATTGCATGCATTTAGTGACGATTTTCAAAAAACTGCCGCAAATTGCATGCATTTAGCAGTTGCCGCAAAATGCACGCATTTAGTACCGGTTCAATGAACCACTGCTAATGCTGCAATTCGTGGCGGTTTCTAAAACCGCAGAAAAATGCTCGTCGTGAAACGCCTGATTTCTTCTTTGTTTCATCTTTTAGCTTGTCTAGTAAAATGGATGGAAACAGATATTGCAAAGCTGAAAAAATAGTGCAGGGGACATACCCTCCCGACTAAACAAGTCACAGAACAATCGCTTCAAAAAACCATAATCAGGTTGTTGATCGAAAGTTAAAGAACGGCAATAATGGAAGTATGATGCAAATTCCACAGGATGGGATTTGCAAAGCGCCTGTTATAACACAATCATGGTAAGTAGAAAATAAAACAAGAAAAGGCATCTAGATTTTAATAAGAATAAAGTATATGGCAGCAATCACATACTTCAATTGGAGTTGAAAGCTTCTTCTCGCATATCTTATCATATGTTTGCTTCTTTGTAGCAGCTTTCAGGCCCTGCCATGGAAGACTAAATAGAACAATAACACAGTTAATGGATGGGTCAAATAACCATGTGACAAGGAACAACATAAGAATGAGAATATGGCTTGAGTATTGTGTTTACCAAAAGTTTTTATTTTCAAATAATAATTTAATTGTAGTTTTTGATTGTCTAGTTTATGTTGTAAATGTATTCATAAATGAATCGTTACCTTCCTCTCAAGAAATACAGAAGAACATAACCAAGAGATTCCAGATCATCTCGACGGCTTTGCTCTGACAGCAATAAAAAATAAATCATATCAGAACACAAATTCTAAAGATAGAGTTTTAGCAGATGTTAGCTTACCAACACCAAGGTGAGTGTTACAACTTGCAAACCAAGCAGTGCCTGTCAAATTTTTATTCTCTCTAAACAATGGAGAAATAATGTTAATTTTATGGTAAAAACATTTAGAGAATTCAGAAAATGATGCATCAAAGAATCAGATAATGGATATTTCATAAAAGTGTGAATATATCAATGAGCAAACAATAAAATAAATTGCAAAAAGAGGATTAAACGCAATACTAACCTATGAATACTATGCAACTCAATTTATCAAAAATCTAAATTACCAAAGTCACAACCCTCTCATAAGACAACTATAGGAATCTGTACTCCAAATGACATAGGAAAACAAGTAGAGAAAAAATTGTACTCCCAACAGCACAAGAACCTCTATTTCTTCCCAATAAAGACTATTAGTCGTACAACAGATCAGTCTTAACCTAAAATGCAACAAATTGAATTTTAGAAATACTACAAGACCTTATGTCTTTATCTTCCTAACACAAAAATCACAAATGATATGCACTTTCTTTCTGGAGGAAAAAAAGAATATGCCACACAGAAATGGTCAATTGACACCACAAACAGTAGGCAATCTAATATACACACATACCTTTATTCCAACACAAGCATCATGTTTCAACTATCAACTCCATAGCGAAAAGTAAATGAAGTATATCAACAACTTAAAACAGACAGACCTTAGACATGTGATGAAAAAAATAAATAAACAGGTCTGGTCCTGATTAATATATGCCTCTAGTTGGCAAGCAGCGGCAACTAGAGGCATATACGTCCCTAGTGCTGAAATGGCAACACATGTAGCTAGTATTTATGACTTGACGACTTACATGATAGGGTTTGAATGACGTGGCATGCTGACATGACATGATAAAATGAATTTTGAATAAAATAATTTTTTAAATGATGACATGATATGCTGATGTGGCATGCCACCTGAAATAAAAAATGAACCATATTCTGTTTGTATGCCACCTATGTTGTCATGCCGGCATTAAGGACGTATTTGAACAAAAACCCCAAAGTACAGGGACCATATCGAAGATTTTTAAAGTATAAAGACAAAAATGAACATTGGGTCAAAGTATAGAGGCCAAAAATGACTTTAATCCTATCTAAAATTACCAAATTAACCCTTTGAACAAACTAAGATGGTCAGCAGATAATTCCAATTGGGCCCACCAGTGTGGCCCACTTCAAGTAAGCCGATCCAGAGATATTGAAAAATGCCTTCATTGTCTGATCCGTTTAGAAAATTTTATTTAAGGTTTAAGAAGATTTAAATTTTTAAATTTAAAAAATATGTGAATTTTGAATGGGCTTAGAATTTGATCTCAAGTGTCGGAAATTGGTATCAATATTTTTTAAGCTTAAATAGATAACCTTTGTTTCTAATAAAAATGATGTAAAATTTTCGTACCCTCCTATAATTTTTTAGTAGTTTTGGTTTGATGTAATACAAATATATGGATTTTCAGTTACAATTACATGATTTTCAAAATACAGCATATGCAAATCTGGTGTTTGGTTAGATGAAAGAGAAAATTATTTTTAGGTCCCTAGAAGTTTCCAAACTTTGCTTAACATTTGTAGCTTTTTTGATCTTGCCCGATTTCCTCTTCGGCATCTTCTCTTCGGGAAGAGGGGCCATCGAAGTTTCAGACCGGGTTACCGGCTTCTGCGACCGACGACGGTGCCCGTATGTGATTGTCTTTGATCGCTTCCCTATAGTTGGGGATGATAGCGATGGCGTCGCCGTCTCCGATACTGGCACCGCCGTTGTCTCTGATACCTCTGGCTTCGGAGTCAAACGTGGTTCAACGGCAAGTCGGGACTTGATGCTGGCGACATCTCTTAAAAGAACCTTAAGTGCCTTCTCAAGGCGTGTTGCAGTGTCACCATCCTTTGGCCTCCTTGTCGGAGTTTTCGTAGAAGGATGACGTCGGATAGTACGCAAGAGGCTGCTGGACTTGGAGCGTTCGCGGACCCTTTTTCGTGCACTGTCCACCGCTCCCTTAGCACCCTTATCACGGGATGGGGGCGCACTGGCAGCTTTTTCATTTTTTTCCGGTCTGGGCCCCTGATCATCCAGCCTCACGGCTTCTACATTATATTCTTCCTCCAATGTAACGGGGACAAGCTCGGAAAACTGTGAAGAATCAAAATGTGTCTTATGTTAAACGGGAACGCTAGAAATTAACCCCAATCCAATAATGTTAAACAGAAAATCGTTATATTAAACGGAAACACACTATGTTAAACATAAACTCCAGAAGTTAAGTGAAAATAAACTATGTTAAACGGAAAGTGTTTATATTAAACGAGAATATATCATCGTACATGAGAACTTTCAAATCTTAAAGGAAATGATGACAAAGTTAAAGAAAAAGCTGGACTACCTTCTTTTTATCGAGCGATTTTAGCAGAGGACCAAGGGAGGACTAGCCGCACTTGAGTCTTATAAGGGAAGAACGGTTGCGATGTAAGAATCTTGAAACGATTCTTAAGAATGGCAAATGCCCGCTCAATCTTAGACCGTAACATTGAATGTCTTAAATTAAACAGCTCCTCTGGGGTTGTCGGTTCACGACCACTATGTTCCTTCAGATGGTATCTGACTCCCCGGTATAGAGCGATAAAACCGTTGAATAACCCGCATCTACCAAGTAATATTTGCCTACAAGAAACTATTAGGATGAAGCATTGTTTCATGAAAGAATATGTATTAGCAAAAGAATCTTCTAATTAGTATTACCTTCAATAACTTTGAGCCCTTCCGATTGTGGGCGTGATAATGCGGAGGCTTGCTTTCTAAAGCTGTTCTCCCCATAGTTGAGGATCATTGGTGTCCTCCCATAGTGCACCTTCTTCCTGGTCCCAGTGACCTCATAGAACCATATGTTGAGGGCGACAACACAACCTCTTAGATATCCAGTTTGTACAGTCTCATCGTATTCCCTGGACTGAACGCGTGCGGCTATCTTCGGGACGTCATCCATAAGCCACTTGTGAGTGGCCTGCGCCCACGCATAGCAGTTCAGTGCAGCTAGTTTGTCCGTGTAGTCTGCAATCCAGTTAAGAACCACACATGAGGTGCTTGGGAAGAGCATCGTTCCAAGGAGATACACCACTAGCAGCTTGACAAAGTTTTCTTCTTCCCCTCTTTTCTTCTGAACAAGTTGGAGAAGATTTTTTTATGGCATTTTTGTGCCCGTCGTATACCTTACCCATGTATTTCTCTTCAAAAGCTGATTGCTTTTTCTGCTTCTTGAAGACCACCCTTTCCCCATGGCAGCGAAGGCCAAAGATGATAGCAATGCCCTGGGGTCTGAAGGCCAACATGCTCTCTCCAATACTAAATCTATTGGTGCGCTCGTCATACCTCTGTAATAGATCATCCAACAGTCCTCTCTTGCATAACAGGTTCGATGTCCAATAATTGGGCAAAGGGTGTCCTCCTGATGAGTTCCCAGTGCCTCTCAGTCATACGGGGTTTCAACTCGGCAAGTGTTTGGTGGACCGCCACCAAGTAGCACCTACCGTTTACTAGATTAGACAACATATTTTCCGTTGCCTGCATCAAGAGAGATTTTACATGGTAACATTGGTAACACTTGTAGAACGCTTAAATGGAACTGTGAAGAATAATCGGAAACAATGTATTTTACATGGAAACATTGGTAACACTTGTAGACATCATTCGTAAGGAATCTACAACAAACGATCCCCTTTTGGATACACCCTAAATCAGAAAAAAAGAATAAACCTTAAACCCAAATTTCTTGCTACGAAGTTCCAGCAACGCGAGCAACAACCCAAATTCGCTCACCAATATGTTCAATCTTCCATCGCAAGTGCATACAAAACATGAAAAACAAGCGAAAAGAAGGTAAAAATCATGGACACCCTAAACCTCGATCTAGGGTTCCCAAGCATACTTCGTACCTTAGAGTAGCAGCTTTAAGTTCGCCTAAACCCTAAACTTTGATCTTCGGGAAGCAACAGCAACCGGCGGGAGTACTCCGACAGAGGTGGCTTCACGGTGGTGCAGTGTCGGAAAAAACCTCTGATCTGAGTGTTCATGCAATCTTGTTTTATGAACAACGGTTTTCGTGAGAGGCTGATTGAAGGAGAAGACGGTGGTACTGCGTGACATGCGTCGTCTCGGGATTCCAATCGCCCTAGAGGTTGCTTTTTGAATTGGGGGCATTTCGGACAATTCACATGTGATGTTTTCATGCAATGGGGGAAGGGCCTGGTAATGATATGTCAAAGGGCATTTTCGTCATGTAAATATAAAAGAGATGGTGTTAGTGGATAGAATGACCTTAAATGAAGTTGTGTGAAAAGGAGGAATGTTTTGGGATATTACAAACTTAGGAGGACTTTTTGTGGATTTGTGAAACTTTGAGGCATCTTTTGTTCATTACCGGTAGATGTAACTTAAAATCTAAATTATAAAATTTTATATTTTTGTTTTGCTGGAAGGATTTATAAAACTAGGAAGTAAATTCAAATTTTGGATTTTGTGAGAGTAAATCCAAATCATGGATTTCAAATTACTCCCAATTTGGACTTAATTTGAAATCCTCTATATGAGGTGAAACCCTGTATTTTGAATTATACATAATCCAAAATTCCCTCAACCAAACACTACCGAAGTTTTTTTAAAAAAAATATGTTTAGATAGTAAAAAAAATATATAATGGAGAATTAAAAATTATATTTTTCACATATGCTCATCTATCTTGTCCCAAATAAGCCATAAATGATAAATTAGTAGAAATGCAATTTATTTAATAAAACATAATGTAATTTTTGGTTTAAAACTTTTCGTCCCTGAAAAAGGTATCATTGTTCACTTTTATCCTTGTATTTTAAAAATGTTCAAGACAGTCCTTGTGTATTGCGTATTCTGTTTTATTTCGGTCCCTGACGCTGATGTGGCAGCCAGGTGGCATACAAATCAAATATAATATATATATTTTTTGGCAGATGCTGACGTGGCATGCCACGTCAATATTTTTTTATTTTAAAAAATGGAAATTTTCATTTAAATGCAAAATCCATTTTTTTCAAAAAAAAAAACTGACATGGTATGTTGACATGGCATGCCATGTCAGCATTTTTATTATTATTTTTTATATATAAAAAATGGATTTTAAAAAAAAAATACAAAAATCCATTTTTTCAAAAAAAAAAACTGATGTGGCATGCTGACATGGCATGCCACATCAGCGCACACACACACACACATATATATATAATGGATTTAAAAAATGTAAAATCCATTTTTTTAAAAAAATGCTGATGTGGCATGCTGACATGGAATGCCACGTTAGCATTATATATATATATATATATATATATATATATATATATATATATATATAATGGATTTAAAAAAATGCAAAAATCAATTTTTTCAAAAAAAAATGGACATGGCATGCCACGTCAACATTTTATATATAAAAAAATGGATTTAAAAAAAACAAAAATCCATTTTTTAAAAAAAAAATGTTGCCATGACATACAAGCAAAAATACGTCCATCTGGAAAGAAAAGAAAAATAAAAAAAATACTGTATTTGATTTGTATGTCACCCTACACAGCATCGAGACCAAAAAATGTAACATATAATACAAAATACATAAGGACTGTATTGAACATTTTTAAAATATAAGGATAAAAGTGAATAATGACACCATTTTCAGAGACGAAAAGTATAATTAATCTTTAAAAAAATGAATAAATCACAAAATTTTAAGTACCTGTTTCACAACCAGATTACCAAGTTCCAAAGTAAAATAGTAAGGAGACATGAGCACAAGGTTCTCTAGTTACATGCATCAACACTCTGCCGTTGTGTTTGAAAGATGATCATCTTCAAAAGGCCTCGTCCCCTTCAAAGAATAATAATAAAATAATGATATCTATATTATAAAATAAAAAAATAATATCATATATTTAGTAGGTCTAATACTCAATTTAGTCCCTCTATTATTACGATTTGTCTCTTTGGGTCCCTCTAATATAATTTGATACTTTTTGGTTCTTTTATTTCTCCGATTGAGAAATGTAAGTCCCTCCACAAGCCTTTTTGGTCCCTTTATTTATATTTTTCAGGCATTTTTGGTCCTTATAAACTTCACAGGGAGGGATTTAAAAGGCACAAAAGTAAAATTAAAGGGACCAAAAAGACACGTTTTATATTAGAGGGACCCAAAAGGATAAATCGTAATAATAGAGGGATTAAATTGGGTATTTAACCTATTTAGTATGTGTGAAATATAGTTTTCACAACAAAATTAATTGTGTCCTTTTTTTTTCTAACAATTAGTTGGATAGACAATATGAGTAGATATTTGAAAGGCACCCGAGAGGTTTTCAATGAATGTATTTTTTTTATAACATGCATTAACTTTGATATGATATGTCCATAATTGAGTCGATACCTTTATATTTTTAGAATATTTTATAATTTAATTATGAAGATGACATATATTGATTTGTGAGAGCTCTTATATAAACATGTTTCAACGATAAACGACGCATTTATAAAAGACTAGTCCGTTAAATTGACTCCCTCTTTCTTTCATGATTCGATAGTGCGTATGTCACCCAACAGACACTCCTTAGACCAACGAGCGCCTACATCAAATTAAAGAAGCTTCCTACTCACCCAAGAAGAGTGTGTGCCAAGACCCTCGGGAGCAGACTTTGAAGAGGAAGACCCCGAAGGCCGCAACTCAGGGGCGGACACCTAACCTCTAGGAGCAATGATTGTATTTGGTTCGATAATGGGCCCATGTAAAATCTTATCTTTCAATAAATGAATGTGGTTTATTTAATTTTTTTCAAAAAAAATAATAAATATTAAAAACAATCATTTAGGAAATGATTGAAAAATGTTTGGATTCCCATTGTAACAGTGTGTGACTAAACTTTAGGAGCCTAATTGTGGTTTTAAAAGTACTAATTTAATCCTATTACAACAAGATCTTTTATTTCTTTCTATTCATTCATTATAACAGGTTAATAACTTAATATATTTTTCCTCGTATGTTTGACTAAAATCTTTGTCGTCTGTGGAAAACTTCATAACTTCTTCATAATTGTATTTAACCTCTAAAATAATTTCTTATGTGCAAATAACTCCTGAGTTTTAACACCCTATGCTCACACCATAGTATAAGAAGCTCAAGCTATCTTTGAGACCGAATTCTCTTAATCCTTCTGTACCTTCTTCCTCATAGTACTCCAAGCTAATTTGACCGTCAAAGTGTACTTAGATATTTAGACCCCCCTCTCACTGGCGTATGTTTTTGTCCCTTTTCAGATGGCATATTTGAGAGGAAAACCTTCGACACCATCTCCAATAGGAGAAGATTTTATCCGTTGGTCTGAACCGCTTCGACCCCAAACCGGTTTTTCAGCCTCCTATTTTGGCACTTTGAGGATGTTTAAAGGATTTCCAACCTTATGAATGGAAAGATCATCAAAAAATAATCTAACATGTCAATTTTCATATAATTTGGTGACCGTTTAGTCCTTCCACTTAACGGTTCTTATTTTATAAAAATCTTAATGGTTCAGAATTTCAACTGTTAAGTGAGAGAAACAAACGGTCACCAAATTATATGAAAATTGACATACTAGCTTATTTTTTTATGATCTTTTCATCCGTATATTTGGAAATCCTTTAAACATGCTCCAAGTGCCAAAATGAGAAGTGACCGGATCTGCACAATGATCCGATCGGCCTCATAATATCAGGACTATATATATATATATATATATATATATATATATATATATATATATATATATATATATATATATTATTAACATCCCTACTCTTACTAATTAAATACCCATCAACAAAACCTTGATTACTAAATGCCGAAGTATAACAAAACGAGTAATGATATATAGCATGACTAGATTTCCCGACTAGATTTCATGAAATGATTTCGACCATCCATGTCATCTTGGGATCATCAATACCACCATCTCGAGATTTATTACGTGGATGGTCGTATCATTTACGTTTCCAAAGGTAATCACGCTTATAAATCATTACTCTAACAAAACAAGACAAAATTGAAAACCCGGCAAAATTGGCACATTCACAAACATTTCCAAAAACCAGCAGTGTGTCACAAAAATAAAATAAAATCAAACCCATTAGAAAAAAGAAAAACAACTTTTAGAACAGTATAAATTCAGCGTTGGGGTACACTAGAAGAGAAAGAATGTTCAATCACGTAAGACTCCAATCCATGCATTCACGGCCTATTTGTGAACCTTAATCCAAACCGAATGGCTAGGCACCCCGTGGCTCACCACAAACACCATATAGTACCCCGCCGGCGCGAGCTCTGGCGACGGTGGCGCCGAAACGGCGACACGGTATGTACTCCCACTGAGATACTCCCATCCCTTCATCTTCAAGATCAAAAGCCGCTGGTTCATCGACACGGCGTGAGTGGTGAACGGCGGCGTGTACATGGTCACCATAAGATCAATTTCGCCAGTCATCATACCAGTTCTCGACGTGAAATCAAGAGTAAAAGTCTGGCCATACTTAACATCAGCTGGAGCACTCTCTGAGATGATTGTTGGTCTAAGAACATCGTTATTGGAGTTCATGTAAGGTGGGTAGAACTTCTCCAGTCTGACCTCAGTGGGGTAAGGGTTGCCTGGACCGAGAGTGATGTTGTAAGTGGGGATAGGGTTGCTGCCGGCGACGAGGATGGAGGTGTCCGGCAGGACGGCGCTGGAGGAGTGGTACATTCTGGGGATGGTGGCGGGAGTGAGAGTGACGAATCGTTCGTTGCGGGGACCGCGAGGGCGGTAGAGAACTGGCTCGAGGTTTGGCTCGGCTCCCCAGTACCAGCCGGCGCTGCCACGGCGAGCACCGTTCAAGATGAGAACCTCAGCGTTGGGGAGTAGGAGGATGTCGCCCATGACGCGAGGCGTAGGCATGACTTCCACGCGCCAAGTGGGGTTGGGTTTGGTGACGGTGATGCGGCCGCAGCTCCGGAGAGCTCCGAGGAAGACGCGGTTCTTGGCAGCGGCGAGCTTGGCTGCATTGTGAGGAGCGCCGCCGCATATGAGGACCTCAACGTTGATAGGCCGGCCTTTACGTCCTTGCCTGTTGAGGTCGATGGGGAGGAGGGCGGAGAGGCCGGAGGCCGGGTAGTTCCGGGAGCCGCCATTGAGGATGGGGAACTCTTTAACAACTTTGTTTGTTCTGGGGTCGAGGAGGATGGATCGGTTGTTGGCGAAGACGAAGAGGTTGCCGTCCGGGAGGAGGTGGACGAAGGGGTAGAGATTGTTCTCTACGTCGTCGGTTGTTTGCTGTAGAAGGGGCAGGTCATAAGTCACCTTGTTTGATTGTCCCGGTGGTGGTAGAAACTCATAGTTCATTTGGCGACGTCCACCAATTATTATGAAGCGGCCGTCCGGTAACACTTGTTGTGAAGAGTACCTGTATATATTAATGTAGGTATAAGTATGGGTTAGAATAAAATCATCCCATATCTCTACATTAGTATGATATTATACGTTTCACTTAATGTTTTGTGGTTTTAACTAAAAAAAACTCACACTAAGTGAGATAATATATTCATTCACATTATGTAATATAATATTACCATCTCTGAACTGCAAGGCCTTTAGGATTTTCATTCCAATTACAGTTATCACATGGAGACAGAATACGGACAGCATTCCCTCCATCATTCCATCCGCCAGCTTGAACGAGATTTCCATCTTCATCAAACGCACCAGAAGAACACCAAGTATCAGTTATAACCTGGAGAAAATCAACTCGATCTGAGAATTTGTCATGCATGTTTCACACTTAAATATATAGAAGGGATCCATAAACCGACCTTGAGAGGACGCATATCGTAAGTGTTCAAGTCCATTTCGACACCATGAGCCCAGCAATCCTCCTTCTTGGTTCTGGTATCGACACGGCATTGTCCCTTGGGTAGAGGGAGCAGGGAGGGACCGGTGACGCTGGCGTCGAAGAAGACCGCCTTGTTATTGCGTAGAATGACCAAATGCATCGCCGAGACGCCGGAGTTCTCCTTGATGAGCTCCCAAGAACCTCCTCCATTCTGATTCTCCACAGTCGTACGGATCCCCTTTTCAGCTTTTGCTGGAGGTTGTAATAGAGGGAGGGCCAAAGGGGGTTTGAAGAAGGGGAGCAAGTTGAAGAGGAATGGCTCCACGGAGGTGGCCACAAGAAGGAAGGAGATAAGGAAAAGGGTGGACTTCAACAAGCTCCCCATGATAACAATTAAGAACACAATCAATCAAGTAATCAAAAAAGAGTTCTTATCAATAACCTACGTCCTGATCTCTTTGAATGCATGCATGCATGATTTTCGTTTTGTTATTTTGTTGTTTTGGGTCTAACGAATGCGTTGAAGGAAGGGGAACAACTGTCAATGCTCAAAGGCCAAACAGTTCTTTAAATCGAGAGGTGGTTCTGTTGGTTTTCTATATATGTGGACGAGGACTGGGTCAAACGAGCCAATGGGAAAGGGGGAAAGATATACGTTGACTGGAGATTGTAAGGTGGGTTTTTGTCTTGTGGACTTGTGAAAATTAGCGATCGATATATGCTCTCTTAATTTTGAGGTGGTATGGTGTTTGTCTGTTTGATATAGAGAAAACTTTTTTAATCGATCCCACTAATTAGTAATTACATGCATGGATTAGAGTGTTTTTGGATTATTGAAAATAAAACATAAAAAATAAATGAAAACAACTTTGTTTTTAATCTCAATCCAACATTATTAATTCTTAATTCAAAGTCTTTCTCACGAAAAGAGATTGAGGATTTAAACGAGACTTGTATCTATATTTATTAAGAATAATAATAATAATAATGGTGTTGAATTTGTAGATTTTTTTTTAACTTAGATGTATATAATATAATTTGGATTTTTTTATCTCAAAATTTAGTTTAGTTGGTTATAATATGAGATTTACTTATGTTTAATTTGTTATGAACATGAAATATCTTGAATTTTGAAATTTTTATATCTAAATTCTTTTATGAAAGGATCTAGATGGGTTGCCGTTCATTTTTGGAGAATCCTTATATCGGGATAATATTTGCAAATTTTTAAGTTTATTTTTTCACTAATATTCTTGTAGGAAAATATTATGATTTTTAAGGTAAGAAAATTCACGGGTAAATTATTTCAGAAATTGTATTATCTTTTGTATTTAGAACATATATCATGCATGATTATACATCTAGCATAACATCTATCTATGAACTATGATACTAACCATCATAGAGAAGTGATGACGAAAGAAATTATTTGTATTTTTTTCAAAAGAGAATAGAATTACATTTGTTTCTCACTCTTAGATTTTCTTTGAGACAAATACACATACTCAACCTTCCTCATGCTCCAAAGAATGATATGGAACCCGATAAACATAATATAGGAGGCCAAACAAAAGCTATCATAGGGGGAACCTCTCATAATGGAAGGACCCCGAATTGTGGCAAGGGAGGTTGAGCTAGAAAAGCTGACCAGGCATGTGTTGGACGACTCTTGGGACGGGGAAGACACAAGAACCTGAAAACTCACGACCATGGGCTCGTTCCCAGTCAAATCATTGTACTAGTTTCTAATAGATGGCGAGATCAGGCCAACACTCCCAATGGGCTTTTGGAAACAACCGTGTCCAACCAAGATTAAGCTATTTACCGGGCTTGCTCAAGACAATAAAAACCTTACGCTAGATAACCTGTGTAAACGGGGATGGAATGGGATACACACCACATGCTATCTATGTGACAAGGTAGAAGAGACAATGAAACACCTCATGACACGCAACACTTATACTACAAGAGTATGACAATATTTCACTCAACTCTTTCAACTAGGTACCATTCCTAACAAGATACAAGATCTTTGGGGAAGTAGTGTAATAACTACCCAATTGCCAATAGATTCACGGAAGAGATGGAGCCTCCTCACTACGGTCATCACATGGAACCTATGGTTGGAGCGTAACAAACGATGTTTCATGACAAACAACATGTTTACACGAAAACTATTTGCTATATCGACTTTCTAACACTCTCATTGTTTGATATAGTTCAAGCATCAAAAAAGCTGAAGCTGTTCACAATGGAATCCATAGTAAAACGGAGCCTAACGTTCAAGCGATAGGAGTCACTGAATCAACCCACGCCAGGGGGCAGATTAATGTCAACAACACCCAAGCTTAAGGGGAATGTATGAGGCTAGTGGAATCCCTGCCCCTCTTGTACTCATCCACAAAAGTTCTTATATCTTGTAACCTTTATTATGAAATTATATTTTGAATGAACGTGGTTTACCACTTTATTTAAAAAAAAATGGTTCCAAAAGTAGGGGAGGAGAAAAAAATATTGTTAAATACTAGCAAAATCCTACAAAAATGCAAAGAATGAAAAGGTAATCATTAAAAATCTAAGACATACCCTTGAAAAAATACTTCTCCAAAAAAGAAATGAGTGCGTATGGTATGGGTCACCCAGTGGGTGTGGCTCATGCACACACAGCTAAGCTCTGTGCAGTGGGATTGGTAGTCACGGGCTGTAAAGAAGGCGTCTGACTTCTGGGCGGTTTACACAGTGTATCCATGGGCGGCCAAGTCGTCCTGGTGAAAACCCGTGATAGTCCATTATGCACGCCCTATCTTTGAACATAATGGGGTTTATCCCCTTGTCTCAAAAAAAAAAAGAAAAAAAAAGAAAAGAAATGAGATTGAAGATGAGCCATACCTTTTTCTTTTTTTGTCGTTTTGGCCTCTCCTTATTTTTTCTCTCTGTTTTTAGGTTATATTTCAAATATTAATTAAAGGAATTTTTCGAAACTCTTCTATTACATAAAATATATAGTGTTTTTAGAGTATCTTGAGCATTGGGTTTGGAAAGGGATTTTTTTTATTTTTTTTCTAAGAGAATTTTTTGTGTAACAAAGATATAATTTGGGACTTTTCCCTACCAGGTTGTATTGTAATTCTTTCCAAATAATAAGTAATAGTAGAAGCTCATAACCATGAAACATACCACAATCTAATTGCCTAAGAAACATATTAATTAATACAAAAATCATGCTTCTAGAAATCACCATGCAATTGGAAATCCATCATGTAACTTCACACAAAAAAGATTAAACACAATCCATTCACATGGAATGCAGATAAAAGTAATTAACCTTGAATTTGAACAAGGCCATGGAATTCCAATTGCATATATTTTCCAAGAATATTTCATGTCATAACATCAGAAATCTCTAAGATTAATCTACCCTTATTGAAGAACATGCTTAATTGGGTGTATATATGATCGTAAAATCACAATGATAATCTAAGCTCTAAATCTGGTTCTTGTGAACCACTTGAATCTGAATTCTGACTCATTGAACCTGTCGAATGGCTTCGATCATGTCGCCGCCTCATTGGCTGTATCAAACACCAAGATGCATCAACTTTCTATAATTTTGCAATACTATGCATGATAATAATTTCTTAATTTTAACAAGAAGAAAAAACTTAATTAATTTCCAATACTAATTAATTAATTACCTCCATTGTTTGTTCCAGAAGAGGAAGAGTTACAGGCATCCTTGCACTGTTTTGAGTCATTGTGTATCTGTTTTCATTGCATAGAATTTTAGAAGATTAAAACATGCACACACCCACTTATATAAGAATATAAGAACAATTAATGAAAGAAGTACCTAGAGGTAACACAAGACTGGGAGTCGAAGTATCTATCATTTGATTCACTTTCTCCAAATCCCATCTGAAAGATAAATCAAACACCAAATGATAATTATTTCAACATGATTCAGTAAAAGAAAAAAAAAAAGCCTATAATCTTCTTATTTTTATTTTTATTTTTATTTTTTTGAATAAGGTGATAAACACCTCTTGGATTTCAAAGGACATGTAGAGAGGTGGCCGCTCAATCCCGCAGGCTTATCTCCGGGAGAATATCGCCACCCCTGACCCTCAGCTTGTAAGAGTGGGGATTCGAATCTCATCTCTTAGCAAGCGACTCGGATACCAATAAACACTTGGGTCGTTGGTTCTGCTTAATTTCTTTTCTGCAGTTTTACATGTCATGCAAGAGAGATTGAAGAACATATATTTACATACCATGATCCTTGATTGAAGCCCAAAGAGTGAAGGTGATGATGCCATGGTTGTGTTATAAGAAGATGAAGTATTGAATGTAATATGATCAACTCTCACACCTTCTTCCTGCTTGAAGAGACATAGTATATACACACACACACATTAATTAAATCTATACAAACAAACAAACAAACAACAGAAAGACAAAGAAAGAAAGAAAGAAAGTAGAGATGAAAGAACCTGTTTTATCAGAGAAGGAATATGAAAACCAGCCATCAACTGATTATGAAGTCTAATTTTCTCAAGTTGAGCAACTCCAAGTCCTCTTTGAGGTTGCTTTGGTTTCTCCAAAGTACTAGTCTTCTTTCCCTTCCTAGATGAACTAGATCTCCCCTTCCCTAACCCCACTTCTCCACAATGACTACTTCCCATCTCTCCTTCTCTTGAAACACTCACAGAAAGAATGTGATCTTATATATGATCTTATGAAGAAAGAGGAGGAGAGATATAACAATGGGTAGTATAGTAGTACCTAATTATAAGGAGCTCCCTAAAAGAAAATCACTCTATATTTTGGTTGAGAGGATTGATGAAGATTTGGGATGATATTGCTTGGTTTGATCCTATAAGCTGTCTGTGTTGTTACTTGTTAACAAGATGTGATTGTTTTCTAGACTAATCAGTCTTGAAAACCAACCATGTGAAAGAGATGGTCATATGGGAAGCTTAAATATTAAAATATGGCCTCCTTGCATGGTGCTTAATTATTTGTCAAATATAATCTTAAAGATTGCTTTCATAAAACAGTTGGTAATGGTGCCTCACAATTTATGCATGCAAGAAACTTACCCACTTTCAAAATTAAAAATTAAAATAAAAAAAATGTTAAGATACTCAATTTCTAATTAAAGAGATTATATGTAATTATTTTATACTAATATAAATTCTATCTTTGTCTAATTAGATTATATATATAGATATATGTTTGCAAGTTAATTAAATAAGCATAGAAAGATCCTGTTAGATATGATTGATTGGGGGAGAAAGTAGAGGTAGATCGAACGAATCAAACACTAAATTATGATATTATTATGAAGCATTCTTGACAGCTCTTCAAATCTCTTATCACGTGGCCCAAGTTTGGTCTGCGTGATCTTCATTCTCTCTCTCTCTTGGTTAATACTAATACTGCATTACAAATCTTATTTGAGATCTTTAATTAAACATCATGCCTTTTATAAATTTCATTCATGCATATCATCATCACTTCATGGTTTCTAATCTTTGGATTTTGCGTACCATTAGTAACCTTTTTATATGTTGGTAAATATGATTGAAACTTGTTATAAATCCAAAAGAAAAAAAAAGTTATGTTTGGATTATTGGGATTAAATATATTTATTTATGGGTTATATGTGTTATGAGAATCCATATTATAGATGTGACTAGATTTTTACGTTGGTTATCAATCTACCACAACCCTCCAATTTCATCCTCATTGGGGACCAGTTACACTTGCATAGGATTATATCGAGAGAGTTAATATCTAAAGACCTACGCATTAGATATTGAGCCGGAAGGGATATGAAGACAGAGAATCCATATAGTCGACCTTATCTAGTATGGGATTAAGACTTTGTTGATAATGATGATGATATATGTTAAACTTGATTCATTGAAACGAGAGATCATACCAGAGTAGGCCGGTATTAGGTTATTCTATAATAAGACTTCATACTTTGTAGCTAGATTAGAAATATTGTGGGAATAAGTTAGGCTTTATGATGTATTTAACAACACGACTCTATAAGTAGATTTTTAAAATTTTAAATCTTAAATTAAGAAATTAGCATGAAAAGATAGAAGCTTTCCATACATTTGTATGCATATTGTTCGTAATATTTCAATATCTAATTAATAAAGGTTTACTAATTCTTTGACCAAAATACAAGCTAAAAGAAATCAAGCTTTTTAATTTAATTAGAAATCCCAAATTTGTTATAGAAGCAATATGAATAACTTATATATTATCTTATTGTGCAAACACAACCTTATGCTCTGTATTATATTAAAACATTTTTCACGCTCATATACAAGGAAATAAAAATTTAGACATTTTCCATAGACGACATTATCAATGCAGAGAATCTAAAATAATATGTGCTTTGTTATTTGTAGCATGATAATCATATAGATAGGGGATTTGGTATGATAACTACTTGTCTCTCCATATTTTATTAAGTTATTTAAGGGTATACTTATTTTATTTGTTTTAACCTAAATAATCTTCCTATAATTAAATATAAACATATAATTATATCACATAGTCATATATTATGGCTATACGATTTGAAAATAAAATAATTTAATATTGAACTTTAGTTCAATGAAAAAATGATATAAAATGAGTGAATATAGACAATTCACCGAGCGTGTTTGTTTGTTTGTCAGGGATTAATAGGAATAAGAAATTGAATAATAGTTTATTTTTATTTTTAATTTATTTATCTTTCAATATAAGAAAAATTATTTTTTAGAATAAGTTACTAGCATATCAAATAATAAGATTAACCAAATATGTTAGATTAGAATGCTTTAAAAACTTAAAAATAAGCACTTGATGATATATATATTTTGAATAAGGTGATAAACACCCCCTGTAGAGACTTCAAAGGATGTGTACAAGGGTGACCACTCAATCTTGCAAGCTTGTCCTCGAGAGAACAGCACCACAAGCGACCTTCAGCTTATAAAAGTGGGGACTCAATCCCGACTCGTCTACAGAATGTCATCTCTTCTTAGTAAGCGACCCAGAAATCAATAGACCCTTGGGTCATTGGTGGAACTTGATGATAACATAACGAAATTTTCAAAATTTGATTCTTTCTACAAATTAAAAGAATAACAAAATTGTCATAATTTGATTCTTTCTACAAATTAAAAGAAGACCGATGGGGTTTAAGTTTTAACATGGCAAATTAATTAACCTTGAATGGAGGAAAAACCATTACACATATATAGTAGTAAAATACAATATTAAACATGAATTTATGTTTACTTTGATTTTAATGTGAAATCATGGAGATCTTCATGTGTTGGAAATTGGAACATAGAATATTAAGATGTAGATTGTGACCACATGCACTCCAAATTGTTTCACATATTTCTTAAGTTATTCAATTATCAATGCACTAATTTTATTCCCATTCTCGTCATAAACTAAAAAGAATAATAAAAAAAAACTTCCAAGACTCTTGGAGGTTTATGTTGTAATTCTAGAAAATTTTAAAAAAACTATAAAAATAAGGGCCTAAGACCTTCAAAAGAATTGTGATAATGAATATTATTAGAGATTATAGTTTTTAACTTTGTATGAAAACCGACGTCACATGACTAACAAAAAAAAAATTATCCCATTCACCACACCGTTTAATTAAAAAACTTAAAACTAGCACCACAAGCTGTCTAAACTTATATAAAGCAATGCAACGTTTTTGTCAATAAGATCAAATGAAGATTAAATAGAAAAGAAAAGAAAATCAAGAGAAGCAAGCAAGCAAGCTCTTAAATAATCAAACTGTCAATGTTCTCTCTTTCTTGGAGCTTCATAGAACTTTATCATGAGAAGACGACCAATCATAAACTCCACAAAGCCCTTGACTTCAAACATGGTAGATGCTACCAATCCCTTCAAAGAAATTAAAAGAAAAAAAAGAAAAAAAAAATCATTCAAAGTTCTTCTGAAACCAACATCCTGACTACCATCATCAAGATCCAACTGAGTCATACATATCCATTAAATAAATTATCAATCAAACATTGTACTTGAACACCAAGGCAAGCTACAAAAGGAATATTTTAACATTAATGTGTATGGCATGAAAGCAATAAACAAAGTGTGTGGTGTTTACCGTGTTTACCACCATTAACAAGTCATCTCCATCCCCAAGAACAATTGTCAAATGAGGTTGGCTCCTCTCTGCTTCCCAATCCCAATCCCAATCCCAATGGAGATTCTTCCTTCATTTCAAACATGGTATTCAATAATTCAAAGGAGTGAAATTAATCAAACAATGAACAAGCTCTGATCTCCTGCCTAAAGTTTTCTTATACATGTTGAACCTGGGGAATTGAGATATCTGACAGCAAAATCTTCCTCTTATATCTCAACTCATTCATTTCAAGATGGAGATTTCATTCAAGATGTTTTCCTATTATTATATATATATATAGGAACGAGATGGCAACAATGAGAAGTATATGTTAAATAAAAACCACCCAAAAATGTAAGTTTCTGCAGCAGAGAAAAAGAAAAAAAAGTATGTATGATGTGATTGATATGACTAAAAGAACTATTAGTCGTTGATAATATTTAAAAACTAATCTAGAGTTATGATTTCTAATAATCAATAATTATTGGACCACAGAAGCATCTTTATGGTTGCCCTTTCTTGCATGCATCTCTGCTGTACTTCAAGCTTATTCATGCATACATTACACATTTCTGATGCACCTCTTGAAAAAAAGAAAGAAGAAGTTGCACGACATTAAACTAGAACTCTAATTGATTGAGATGTAGCACATTTAACATATCAGCAAAGGGTTAAATTAGGCTGAACATCAAACTAGGTTTATCCATCTTCACCCATCTATCAAGAACAGTAACAGTAGACCTTGCAAAGTGGGTGAGAGCAAGTCACAACTTACAAGCATCTTCACTAGATCTAGGATCGATTTGTTCAGGCATCATTCTCTTCGGATAGCTTTGGCAAGTAGCATGTGAATTTCACTTCCCTGAACCACTATTTTTCTTCTGAAGTTGGTGCTGCGCCTTAATCCCATAAACTGATTCAGGGAACAAAGCGCCATAGGTCAACAGCTATGTCAACCTCTTTCTTTTTATGAAACTTGTAAATCTTTGGCACATCAAACCGAAGCTGGAAAGAACCAAAAGAATGACAATGAGAACCAGCATCATTTACACAACTTTAGTTTAGTAAATCAAACTTACATTGAAGCATGATAACAAGGAGTAAATTCTCTCACTCACACAATTATATAGCAAACCAATGAGATTCAGGTTTACAAACCTGGCATAAAATCTCAGCACTTTTGGCATTGTAATCACGTAAGGCTGCTCTTCTGACATGCTGTGCAAGTGTAGGTGAAAAGAATGTCAGTGTTGAATAAATTACGAGATGCGCATGCAAATTACAAAGCCAACCCATATCAAATATTTTCACAGGAAAGAACTAACAAACTGCAATGGTCAAAAATAGAATGCTTGATAAAGGAATAAAAATAGCATTAAAGATGCATGTTTAATTTAATGCTAACATGGGATGCTTGATAACCAGAAAAGTTACAAACAATAATGTCATGGCTAAGCCTTCAGTGTTCAATTGGTCACGTGTCATCTAATTTCTCAGAAGTTGAAGCTGAACTACAATAGGTAAGCTCAAACAAGTTGGATAAGATTCACTAGTTACATAGTTTCACTGTTTAGGAGAATAAGACATGGTTAAATATTAAGTAACAGGAATCACATCATATATCTGATTGGAAAGGTAAAGCAATGAACATGGGCAACTTGCACTCATATTTTTTAAGTGTTTCAATTAATTGGGATCAACTCACCTCCCTGGTGGTTGTCTTGTGCAAAGAATAGACAGCTCTTTCAGCAACCTGATGACAATCATAAATTCTGTTAGAAAAAAGAAAGGTAAGAGAAACAAATTTAATGAGAAAATAGTCAGGCATTACTTTTAAAGCCACACTGAGAAACTCCATGTCCGATCCTTTCTTTCGAGTCCCAAATGGAGGATTCATTACAACGGTATCTACAAATTTACCTGCGCATCACATTTCAATATCAATAGATAAAAATATAAAAAATTGAAATTCACAACTTTTCATGATTTGCCCAAAAAACCAATGTTTTGCAAAGCTTAACACGTGTATATTAGAATATTTTACGTTTAGGCAACATTCATTTTTCTTAAAAATGAAGAATAAATTTGACAAGGCATAGTACAACCAACAAGGCTCACATCACATGTGATTGTTCGTATGCAATTGTACATTTGCACAACACTTGATCATTAAACAAATATAATGAATGCCCTCTTGTATGGATAAGGGCCAATGACATTCCAAACTACCAACGTGCCCTCAGTTCTCCCTTCTGAAGAATGTATCTATTCATAAGGTCATTTATTTATTTATTTGGAATAATGAAATAACCACAAGGTTAGGGTAATTGAAATGACCAAGGAATGCGGATAAGAAAGAAGGCCAGATAGTTTGAATCTTGGTCTACCATTAAAACAAAAAGAAAGAAAAAGTTGAAGGGATATAAGCAATTCATTCTGACTTGGACCATTTTTAGCCGCAAATTTGAGTTAAACATGCCAAATAAATCTAATGCCAACAAACCTTGATGCTCCAACTATTGCATCAAATTCTCTTCTGCACTTGAATACAAGCTTAAAAGTAAAAGGACATGTTTCCATATTTAGCAGCAGCTAAGAAAGTATTTTTTTTTTTTTTTAAAAAAAGGAAAAAGATCAAGCAGCATGAGCAGGAAGCATTAAGAATTAGGACTGGGTTTACCTTTTGGTCCTAAGCTCTTGATGTCACACAAAATGAGATCTATATCTAACTGCATAAATTAAATTTTTATCCAAAAAGACAACACGTAAGTTCAAGTGCAAACATACTTCTGCGATAAATATAACTATTAGGTCAAATTTTCTCAACAGTAGTCAGTATTGAAAGAGGTAGTAATACTTATGCTTGGAATTTGGCAAATAGCATAAGTTTAAAACATCAAACATTAAAACATCTACAATCTCTGAATTATTATACAACATTAACTGTAATCATCATAACTTCAAACATATAAAATTAAATAAAAAACAACTCTTTAAGGCTAGGAATATCTAATAGCCCATATATCATGGATGACAAGTTTTCAACTATGATTGTGAAGAACACAAGTTTAAGAAGTTTTCTCTTAAGAATCTTCCATACCTTGATTACCTATAGTGAGCACCACCAAACTTTACACAAGGCCCAATTAAATTTTATTACTAAAGAATCACACCAGTTTGATTTCAAATCAACGACTTTTATTCCCGACCTTGTTAATTTGATATGTCAAACTTGGATTACTTTTAAAAACTAATGGGTTTTATGAGGGGTAAGAATGTGATTTACAGGGGTCAGCGTCATAATAAGGCCAGTCATATGCATCCTCATCCACATGGACTAATCCCCTCTTCTCTATTAACACCAAAGAACTTTCCTATACTCCTTTCTCTTATAGGTGACTGTCGCGTTTGATTGAGCTCACATTGCTTGATTGTGGGAGATGGGTATATGTTGGGTTGTTGGATTAGAAGACTTTTGGATGGTGCAAGGGCACCTTCAAGTGTAGGCTTGGGAAATTCACCTCTGTTGTCTTCAGAGAAAGGGATGGGGAAGGCTTACCAAGGAGATTGAACTCATCATTAGTGGGAAAAAAATGTAAGTGGTAATAAATAAAGTTCAAAATAATATTTACTAGATATTGCAATTTCTTGAAAAAATTATGACATGTTCTTGTCCAATTGTTATTTCTATAAATGATTGTGCATATATAAAGAATAAATATCTTGAGGCATATAAATCGGCATAAGAAGACAAATCATAAATTAACTTAACTACCAGAGAAGCTACTCTAAGACGGAGGCCGGCATGGTAAGTCACCTAGAGACAATAAAGGTTTTTCCTAGAACTTAAATAAAAAATGCAGGACACATCATATATTCGACTTCTGACCAATTATATAAAGCACTCAAAAGCAAATGACTGACCTGGATAATTCATAATTATCACTAGATACAGGTGTGAATACATTATACGGGGTGCTGAAAACTAATAAGCTATGAGTAGAATTAACAAAATTATTTCCAGAGCATATGCTAGGAGTGCTTGGATTAGCACTGCAGCATGGAACAAAATTGGAAAATTCAGGACCAACACACTGAACATCTATGTAAAGCTCTGAAAGCTTTCAATTATATACAGACTAGTTGGTCCTTGACCACCATCCTTTGAACCATCCTTCAACATACAAATAAAAACTTGAAGTGACTTAAAGATCTACAAAGACAGCATGCAAGAAAATGATGGACTCCATACAAAACACCATGTAATATTATCTCAGCACAGATAGGTATGTGGTCAAAAACTCATAACCAAGGATTTCATACTACAGTAGTGAGAAATGGATTGAAAAGCAGATTTCTGCAAAGCTAGGAAAAGAGAACAAAAAATTTCTAGGTGGCAATGTATGTGCAGTAAAATACTTAAATATAAATTTAACTTGTGGCAAGCCATGTCTCACGTACAATTATTTTTTCTTATAATCACATGAAGATTTGGTGAAATTTGCATATACACCTAGTGGCGTATTGCTTTAAGGTAGCTGCAATCATATTCATAACTCCCAAAATGTAATTTGCTAAGAAAATACCTCTAATTCTGCAGCATTTATCGAAGCAATTTCCAGGGATTGTGAATCAATATCAAAGCCAATGACATGCCTGCCCAACCAAACAAGCATCATAGCTCAAAGTTCAAAACTATAATACAAATAAAAACTATATCAATACTAGAATATTCAAGTATCTAGTTGAATAGACAAAGCATACTCATCACACTAATATGGATGCAAAATCTCAGACTTATGTGTCAGACATACTTTTGTGGAAGAGAAAATAAACAGTTCATCCAAGAGGATAAGAAACTACTCACTCTGCACCCAAAAGAGTACTCGCAATACCTAATGTACCACAGCCACAACCAAAGTCTGCCACAACTTTGCCACTTACATCTCCATACATGCTTTCAGCCTAACAATATGTACAGAAAAGAAAAAATATATTATTGAGAACACTTCTAACATGTTATATCCATCTCAAATGATCACCCTTCATGATTTCACAAATCGGAAATTAATAACATATGAAAACACCATGTAAATAAAATCAAATAAAACTGCAACTAACTTTACACCAGTGTTGTTCCTTATTCATTTTTGCATATAACCCAGTTCACGTCCTAAATCACTCTCCATAAAACCTTCTGATATATGAAAACCCAGCCCTTTATCTCCATGTGTGAAAAAATTCTCATTAAGCAGTTAATCATAAACTCCAAGACTGATAACACAAAACGTGCAGGTAAAAGTAAAGCTCAAATTTTTTTCACTGTTCGGTCATCATGCTAGTCCTTCCCAGTCAAGTTAAAGCATCTCAGCGAGTTCACACTAACTAACATGAAGGGCATACTTCCCGCTTAGGAATGAATTACAGTAAACAAACAATTCAAAGCAACAAATTTCCGAAAGAAAAAGATCAGTAAACAACAGCACAACATATCAAAACACTTAAAATTACCATATAAAGAAGGCGTGACGCGATGTGCGGCCCCGTAGGGTATTGTTCGAGCTCCACCTGCTCGGATGGAATTCATCCCCAATGATCCGAATTTGAGAACAAAGTGATGGGAATTATATAAAGGGACAGTGAGTGGAAGACGAATACAAGGGAAGGAGACATAAAGAGAAGCATTGATTCGCAGAAGAGAAGGATTTACCTTTGGATCGGAGAATTGCTCGAGGTTCCCGAGAAGACCTTCCAGTTGCTTCAGCTTCATCGTTCTCGGATTCGTTCTGAGTGGCCAACTGGATTAGATGACCTTCCCCGCTTGTGAATTGTGATTATGGTATGGACCGTATGGTGAACGAATTTTACTAGGGTTTTTTCTTTCCTCCCTGAAATTTTTCCTAATATTTATAATTATTTTATTAGTTATAATTATTTTTCCAGCATATTTTATTCAACTTAATTTCTTAAATTATACTAACACGGATAAATCCAAGCGCACACGTGTTCACATCCCAACCCAACACCCCCTAAAAGCAACCCAGATCCTTAGGACCACTACCCTGACACCACAGCGGGGAATGGTCGTCATGATCTAATTGGCCAGAAAGGGATGTCAAGAGATGATGATGACGAGTAAGGGGGTGATGTGACCGGGACGAGGGCTTGAGACAAGGAGGCTAGAGATAAAAAGGGGAAACCTGGGAAAAGAGGTGTAAGTCAATTCTTTCCATTGAACTTTCTTCTCAAGCGATCACAATGCTAACTTGGGCATCAGAGCTATGCCGGGGTGAAAGAACCGCCCTCTTTCCTTGTCTATTTTCACTCTTTTCCATATTGGGATTCTTTAGAGATGCTTGTAAAACCTTCTGCCTAAACCCCATCACCGTCGGCCATTAACTGTCGGCATTTCACTCTAGTCTAGTCATCAAGTACATCCAAGGAGACCTATCTCATCAGTCGATTTTGGTCAGCATTGATATCGAGGAGAGACTGATTATTGCATCAACAACCCATAAAAAAGTTTGATTTGGGGTTATCCCAAACACAATTTCTCAAAAAAAAAAAAAATCCCGCCAAAACCTTTAATTAAGATTTAAAAATATAACTTAACAATGCATAAAAGACGCATCACTTTTTATCATTAATACCTTTGGTTTAACAATTCACTCCCAAAAAAATCAAAATTTTTCAAAACTTATTCCTATTTCCTATCCCGAAGTGGGATAACCCCTAACCAAACAAATTAGTACTTTCAAAACTATTTTTAATATATAAATAATGGTTTGTTATATATCAAGCATATTGAATTAATGCCCCCAACATGGCTTGATTTAACCAGAAATTTAATCTAATTCCAGACTCAAACTCAAGCTTATTGATCTCAAAATTTATTTATGACTTGGTTTTAATTTTAAGTATAAACAAATTTAAATTTTAGAAACTCTCGTAAATAAACAATAAAAATAAAATATTCACAATATCACATAATAATATTAACAATAATTTTCTGGCTCTCAAGTTCTTCAATTCCTTTGAATAATTTATATCCACATAGCATTTTCTTCCAAGTTTTATTGTACATGTTGAATCCAACAAAATATATCTATACAAAGTCATGATCATCAATATTAATCTATCTCAAGGATTGACGTGGAACAAGTTGCATGGCCTGTAAAAGCACTTCTCTAAACCTCATCAAATCAAGCGTCACATTTTGCCCATCAGTATACACTGGCTTACTAACATTATAACCTTTGAGATTAATAGACCAAGGATCACTGATAACTGGGTGATCCTTTGGATACTCTTCATACAATGTACTCTCCTCCACCACTATATGATGCTCCACATACTTCAACCCCATCTCTTCAGCTGGTCCTCCATAATATGCCTTTGATGCCCAGTCTAAACCCCATGGAACCACCTACAAACAAATTAACACATATTAGTTGATCAGCTCCATGACATCACAAACCTACATAAGAATAGGCCGACTTAGTTTCACGAATTTAACTTCATTAGCTGGGTGTCTAATTAACCCTGATAGTTGGATTTGGCGTGTTGATGACACTCAACTAACCGGGTTAGATTCGTGAAAGCAATTCGTGAAACTCAGTAAGCTCATATATCATTACTCAACCTATATATATATATACATAAACTATATATAATTACCTGCAATAACACTGAACCTGGTTGCAAGAACACCATGTTAGTCAGCCCTGCACCATGAACACCCATGAGAACACTGCATGAGTTGACCAGCTCTGCAAACTCATCCACTTTGGACATCCTTCCAGGTGTGGCCAACTCAACCTGGAACCCAATCTTTCTGGCCAACTCGACCACATCATCCTCATTGATCAGCGTTCTTGACTTCCTACGTGAGATGAGTACTAACACTGGCGCTTGCATCGCATGCACTTGCATGGGTTTCAACTCAAGAGAGTCACGTAAAAAAACAAGGAAGTCTCTTATACTAACACCCCCGGGGACATCAGAGGAGTTGCAAGCAAGGTTTCCATGGTACTTAAGCCCGACAACCGCGGCCGGGAAGCAGTGCACGGCGGTGTCGACATTGGATGAAGTAGACGAAGCAATGATGATCTCCGGTGAGAGGCCGGAGAGAAGACGGTGATACTTGAGGGCCCACCAGGGCTCGTAGTCGGTGATGACGAGATGGACGTTGCTGTGAAGATGACCGGCGGTGAGGAAGAGGGGGATGAGGACGTCGTTGATGTCGTGGAAGAAGTTGCCGGCGAAGCCGCCGGTGGAAAAGATGACGGCAGGGGAGGTGTGGATGGTGGTGCAGGGAGGGAGGGGGGATTGAGGGTTGATGAGGATGGTGACTGGAGATGTACGTTGCATGGCTAATGAGTCTGTTTTTCTTGGGTATGGACGGAGGGTGAATTGGTTGGGTTGTGATTGGTTGGGTTTGGTTATGTAGACTGTGGGGGAAGAGGAGGAGCCTGTTGTGATTCTCACAGGGCTTGATGTTATGCAAATGTCTGACTCTTTGTCTGATATGTAGGTCATGTGTTTTTGGGTGAGTTCTCTCCTTGCTTGTCCTGAAATTAAATAACATTGGTGTTGAATTGAAGTGTTATATTTCAATGCCTAAATTTTTAATATCAAAATACACAAAATTCACTAATTAATTAGGCCCCATTTGGATAGCTTCTAGGAAACCCATAAACGTGTTTTTTTTATAAATTAAGCACTTATGGAAATAAAAAAATTATTTGTATTAGTTTTTCCCGATAAACAAAAACTGTTAAAAAAAAACTCTCTCTCTCTCTCTATATATATATATATATTATAAGAAACTGGTGGTTTGAAGCTTATGAACAAAAACCGTATTTCATAAGTTGTTTTGGATCATATAATTATTACCAAAGCACTCTTATGAAAACAAAGAAATACAAGAGTTTTGGGTTTTGGGATCATACAATTATCAAGACATCGTTATCATCATACAATTACCCAAATTTTACCACTATAAAAATACTTCTGAATTAATATATCCAAACACAAAGTACACACAAACCCTTATGTTAATATAAAAACCATTTTTTAAAAGGTCTTTTATTAAACTGAAAAAAAAAACTTTTTCACAAGTCAATCCGAACGAGGTCTTAATCAATCATAAAAAAAAAACTCAATCTACCATATTTATGCATGTTTTAGAAGAATCAAGGGCAAGAAATAAACAAAATGGAGGTGGTGATTGACAAGATAAGAGAGCAACATGAAAGAAAGCCACACTTTTGATGGTCTAAGGCAAAGCATATAAATCACTAGAATCACTAATTTGGTGAGGAGCACTTGTCCATGCAACGCTGGCTTCGTCGACTAACCAACGAGACAATGTGGTCCGAAAATTCTTTGTCATGGCCCTCAGCGCATGCCTCATCAATATGTGGGTCCCACTCTCTATTTCATTCTCATTTTTGGATTTTGCTTTTGATTTTCTTATTAATATTATTAGATTCTTTCCTTCACAACCCATCTCCGATTGTGAGAATTAATATTAGATTAAATGGTTCTTGATAGCTAATCATAAACTTTAAACATCCTTTTTTTTTTTTTTACAAAGGCAACAAGCTCCCACTCCTTGTGAGATAAGTCAAAGGCCGGCAGCGCGGCTCCCTGCACGCGCACCTTCACTTTGTGGTCATGGGGAATTCGATTCTAAGTTCGTCTCAATCATCTATGCCTTACTCAAGGGACTCGATACCAATAGGCCAACAAGTCATTGGTTTTAAACATCCTATTTTAATAATATAAAATAAATCAAGAGAAATCCAAAAATATTGAACCTTGATTTTATGAATTTCAAACTTTAATCAAATTCACCACTCTTGTTTGGTACAATAGCAATTAGCAACCACCTCCGCTCTATATTACTTGTCAATGTATTTGTCATGCATTATAAGACTCATAATGAAATGGGTTATGATGAGGTTGGTGGAACTCATCAAACATAGAGCATTGCTCAAATAGTGATGCTAGTGGACCTCATTGGTTAGACATGAACATGCAATCACTTTAGCACAAATCACTAGCCATTATGATCCACAAACTGAGTGGAAAACCTTTCACTATACCCCCTATCAATTGTGCTTCTATGTTTTGTTTTTCTATTTTTATAATTTTTTTTCAATGGTAGGAATTCAATGAAAGAAATAAAAATAAAAGAGCAGATTAAAGAACAACCTCGTACCAATCTTCGCAGAAGGAAACTAAAATACTCTATCCCTTTCGTATTTCCACCATTTTTGCTCCTGAGATTGAGACTATTTGACCAAAGAGGTCGATACTTCCCTTCATGTTCAACATTTGATATATATCAGTAGCAATTTAACATGATATCAAAGCCAATGAAAAAAAGAAAAAAAACACAATGGTAATAGTTAATACATAGACAAACCGGAGAGATGTTACATCGGAGTACGGTGGCATAGAGAAGCGAAACAAAGAGAAACCCTAGGACTAGCCTTCTTGAACCCTTAGCCATATTGGTCTTTCTCTGAAAGCATGCAAGCACTCTTCATCCACAACTTAGACTTATATATATACTGATCACTAGTAGTATGCATGAGTGGCCTCTAGTTGAGGAGTCTTTATCCTCTTCCAAGTGATGTGTTAATAAGGGACACAAGAAAGAAGTCTCTCCACCAGCTTAGCCTTCCTCCATTGTCAAATTAAGAATTTTTCTTTTCAGTAGGATATGAAAGATAGAGAAACTCCAGCAGAATAGAATCCATATAAGCCTCTCTTTGGTGGTTGACAGTGACTCCCTAACAACACCACTTTGTTGATGGGTGGGTGCTTTCTTTTTTGCATTGACTATCATTGCTAACACTACTTTATTCCAAACTTATGCATATAACTTACCAAAAGGTTTGGTTAATTAACTAAACTAATGAAGGGATTAAAAAGATTGAACTTGCATAAACATGCATTTTTTATTTATTTTTTAATAAGGCAACAAGCACCCTTTGTCAGCTCACATGTGGAACAGATCCGGGCCCTTGCACTCTCACCTTACAAGGACATGGTTGATCGTTAGTAGCTTATTTCTATCAGTCCTTGATTCAACAAGGGACAACTATATATCATTGGAGAAGGCAAAAGGGAATTTGACACAAGACTACCCACTACTGAACTAGGGCCTGCTGACCAGAGAAGGCACTAGGGAACTTAGGGATTTGTTGGAGCTATATACTCACAATGGCTGACGAGGGGAGGGTGAAGGCGATGGAACTTTGAAGCCAATGAAACCTTCTCGGTCAAATCTCTCTACACGCGGTCATTGCCTATGGTGGAGTACGAAGCCAATTCCTAAACGACCTATGGATATTACCATGTCCAAGGGAGATTAAGCTCTTTGCATGGCTGGCTATGGATAACAAAATACTTATGCTGGACAACCTTGCAAAGAGAAACTGGAAGGGGAGCCGCACTCAATGTTATCTGTGCAACGAGCAGGATGAATATGTGCAACACCTACTTATCACATGCTCAGTCACAAGACAAATTTGACGATACTATTGTTCGTTGTTCAACCTTAATGCATACCCTCAGGAGGCAAGGGATTTATGGGGACAACATTTTGGGGAAGAATCTACACAAAGAAGTGCGCACGAGGTGGAACTTAGCGGTTATGGTCATAACCTGGAGCACATGGTTGGAAAGGAACCGTCGATGTTTCCAAACAAAAATGTGTTTGCTATGGTATTATTTGGGGATCGCTTTCTTAATGTTAGCTTGGTTTGACACAACATATGCCGCCAAGAAACTGAAGCTAAGACAAATGGAATCCATCGTTCGTAGAACCTTTGCCCTAGACCATGGGAGACCACCGCATGCATTAATGATTAGGGACAATTTTAAAGATGAGTCAACGGGGCAAACCTCTTAGGCACACAAGGGTCCTCGGGGGTCCATAAATGAATGTGGTTTATCCATTTTAATAAAAAAAAATGCTATAGTGTTAAGTTCAGTAATTCATATTTGTATGTTGAGTTGGTTTGCCTAGGCCCTATGGATAAAAATATCAAAATATTAGGAAAAATATAATTTAAAAAACCTATGTTTTCCTATGTAAAAGATTTGTTCTTTTTCAATACAGGATTTTTTTCCTATTTTTTAATATCGTTCAAATAAATCACTAAAAATCAATGAAAGTATTTTACTTCATTGTGATTATCTCTAGTTCGATTCATCGAATAATTTATATTAAAAATATGTAAAGAAATTTTCATGCAATTAGGTGAGTAATTAACTTGTCTAAACAACTAATATTTATCGCTTAAATTTAAACACATCCCATCTTTCAGTGTCTAATAATTTAAGAGTTGAAAAAGAAGATTATTATGCAATCCATTTGGATTTCTTCTCTTATTGAGAAAAATGGGCACCGACGGTGAGTGAGAAGCTTGTCTCAATCTGGTTCTTGGCTTGATCTTTGCAAATAGAGAAAGGGCATTTGTTATGAAAGCATAGTCGGAAAATAACATTCTACCAAAATAAATCATTGGACCCTTGCAAAGCTTTTGCATGCAAATTAACATGCTTGTTTCTTGTTTCTTGCCTTTGGAAAACTGCAACTAGACCTCTTAAAAAAAACTTGTCTGGGCCAAAGACCTGTTGATAGAGTGGCAAAGGTCCTCTGCACGTAGGGGGAGAACCTCGGTTCGAATCCCACATGTGACAGAGTGAGCAGCCTTGATGAAATAGTCACGAGTCAGTATGAAATTTGAGGGCCTCTGGTACATGTGATAGCCTCTCAAGCTTCCGTCGCAGAACTTTGAATTGGGTTTATCTCATCAAAAAAAAAGCTTGTCTGGCAGACAATGATTGGTTGTTCTATTTTTTATTTTTTTAAAATAAATAATCTCTTGGTTTTCTTTAACACCATGGATGTTTATTGAACTCTTGGTATTTTATTTAAATAGAAAATATCTCATGGAGATTTCTACGAAGCAGTTGATTTATTTTGGAAAAATATAAAATCTTTATTTGATTATAGATCACTGAGGAATTTTTGTTTTGCAATTGTTATTGATCATGGTAAGATCAGTTGAGTATTGTTATCTATTTTTCTTTATCCAAAACCCAAGCAACTCTTCCAAAGCCTCCAAAGTATACATAAACTCATTTCCTAACCAATAAAAATAAAATAGAGTGACTGAAATTGCTTGATTGTGTTTGGTGAAAATAATGAATATGTCAATCAATTCAAAATAATGAATATACCAACAATCAAGTGGTTTATTGGTATCTCGGTTTGCACATATCACATTCTTCTAGTGACTTCTCCATATTTATCAATACCCAAAATTTGATTAAGATAAATGTGAAATTTGATATGGATTGAATACTTTTATATTTTATCCGTGTAATAGTGAAGATAAGGAACTATTTATACTCTCAAACAAAACAAACAAAGAACAAAGAAAATAGTGAGGGAACGCACAAAGTGTTTTTTATGTGATAGAATCTGTGACATACATCCTCATATCATGCATATATGTGGCAAATATATGGAATCACTTTTACAACCTCTTTGGTGTTGGAAGAGGGCGAGTCACCCTACAACAAATATAAGGCATCATCAAGGACACTTACATTAGGATGGACAATGTTAGAAATCAAACAAAATCCCACATCGGTTGTTGAAGAAAAAGTGTAGTGGCTTAAGTAATAAAGCATATCTTCATTAGTAGTGATGCCTTTTGGGTTAAGCCCAAGAGTGCGGGCTCAGGCCCAAAGCGGATAATATCACTACTAATGTGGAGATTTAGACCTAGCCTGATAGTTGTTGGGCTAGACAAGTAGGGTCCAGCCCAGAAAGATTTAACAGACAAAACCTTGCAAATGGGATGGGACTTCACAGTGATAGTAATCACCTCACCTGAAGCATATGGGGGCATATGTAATATATGATGTTTTCAAGATAAATAATGTATGTTTTTTTTATAAAATATTTGTGATATCTCTTTTCGGATGCTATCTTAGTTCGATGCAACTCTTCTATCCAAAAGACTAAAATTGGAGGCCACGCATAACTTGGTGAAGAGGAGTTTTGAATTCGCTAGCGATACGCCAACACCGACCGAAGAGGTGACAAGACAACAACAGACCAAGGTAGGGACTGAGCCATCAACAACTTAGGCAGGAGTGCGACATTGCATTGATTGATGTATTTATTTGACGTTTTCGGTTGAGTTTTGTTGTAATATAAATAAATGATGTGGTTTATCCATTTAAAAGAAAAACAAAACACAGAATCACGTGTATATGTATATAAATATAAATAATGAAATTGCACATACACCTCCAAAACCTTGTATTTGTATATATTTAATTTCACATTAAAAATTAAATCAAGTTATTATTATTATTATTATTATTTTGAAAAAAAGTGGATGAACCCCGTCTTTTATTATTCAGTAGTAATAGTTAATACATCGATCCTTTTTCCTTTTAAAAGACATATTTACCCGTCTTCTCACTTTTTTTTCCTTTTTTTTTATGAAATATCCATACGCAAATCAGTGAATCACCATTCACCACTAGCCGGATCACTAGCAAGAGCATATGGGCTGGGCTGGCACGGCACATTCTCAAAGAGCATTCCGGCCCACCCCAGCGTTGATGAAACTCGGGCCCAAATAGGGCACCAAGTACCGACTTTCGTTCAATCCTATTCCTCTCTCTCTCTTCTCGTCCTCCCTCTCAGCGAGCGCAGCACCGCCTCCGCCCCAATAGCAACCACTCACTTCGCTGCCAACCCTCGCTCCCATCCATTCCCCTCTTCCTCCTCTCTTTCCCTTGCTCCTCGCTTTTCGTTTCGTCCCTTCCCCCTTACCTACCGAGGCGCTCATGGCGATGGTGACGGAACGTAGCGCCGCAGCCGACGTCGATAAGCTCTACGAGTATGGGGAGAGGCTGAACGAAGCCCAAGACAAGTCCCAGGTTTCTGCGAAATTGTATATTTGTTAAGGATTTGAGTCTAGGGTTTGCTGAGCATTTGGTTCTAGGGTTTTGGCATGCTGACCATTGGCCGGTTTTGTTTTGGTGTAGCATTTAAGCGACTACGAGGGGATAATTTCTGCTGTGAATGGTGAAAGCGTCAAGGCCAAGCAGCTGGCCGCCCAGCTCATACCTAGGTTCTTCAAGCATTTTCCCAATCTATATACCAAAGCGACGACTGCGCTGTTTGATTTGCTCGAAGAGGATGAGCTTCCAGTTAGTTCTGCTTGCCCTTTTATCTGATGTTTGTTGTTATTTTCTTGAATTTGTGAGCATCGATATGCCTTGTGGTCATTTGTCAAATTGCAAATCTTGTTTCCCTTGTGGTTACTCTTGATTGTAAGTTTTCTTTGCTCAATTATTCGCTATTTGGGGAATTAGGTTAGTTCATGCTGCCTGACACTATGCAAAAACTTAATTTAAGCATAGGCATTTGGAAGAAATTACAGAGATGTAGAGTGTGACCTTATCAAGTGTTAAGAGTTTCTTTGGAGGGAGCTGGTTGGTGACTGAACGTTGAGTACTCCTTTGTCATGCATAAGAGGGCCTCAATCATGTATATTTCAACTTCATGGGATGTGGTTGGGTATTCAACTAGAGCAACCAAACCTAAATTCCATCATGTATGAGGTTAGCATATTAGTTCTATGGATCATCATATGTGTTTGTTTTCCCAACTAGGGCATCCAATCCAGCAGCATCACCTCATCGACATTCTTTTCTTTGTGAATATTTTTCTTATTGTTCCCATCTTATACCACATTGAAACGATTAGATAGGTCTTATGGAAATCAGGAGTTTTTCTTTTTTATTTTTTTGGTTAAATGATAAATTGTTTTGGTAGCACTATATGATAAATATTATGAGCTGATGTAATAGAGGACCTTCCATTGCTTCAGATTGCTTGGGTTTTCTTAACATTTATGATAGCAATTTGTATCTCTCTGCTCCATATGTGGTTTGATCATCCAGGGTTTCATGTTGAGAGGAATAATGTCTCAAAAGGTTGGATGCATTTCTAAATTTATAGTAAGTCTATCTAGTTACAAATAAATTATTGAATCAAGAAAAATTGGACAATTATATTTATTTAGGGGCTTAAAATTTATTATTGATTTTCAAGTTTCAACTATTTTACTGACTCAATTGAGCAATAGTTAAATATAGATTGATTTAATCCAAGTATATAAAGTTCAAGAATCCAACATTAATAGCTGATAACATCGAATTATCTACGTTTTTTTAACAAAAACTACTTGCATACTATTGAAATTTATATATATATATATATATATATATATATATATATATATATATATATATATATATTATGAGCTGATGTAATAGAGGACCTTTCGTTGCTTCAGATTGCTAGGGTTTTCTTACATTTATGATATCGGTTTGTACCTCTCTGCTCCATATGTGGTTTGATCATCCAGGGTTCCGTGTTGAGAGGAATAATGTCTCAAAAGGTTGGATGCATTTCTAAATTTATAGTATGTCTATCTAGTTACAAATAAATTATTTAATCAAGAAAACATTGGACAATTATATTTATTTATAGGCTTAAAATTTATTTTTGATTTTCAAATTTCAACTATTTTACTGTCTCAATTGAGCAATAGTTAAATATAGATTGATTTAATCCAAGTATATAAAGTTCAAGAATCCAACATAAATAGCTGATTACATCAAATTATCTACGTTTGTTTAACAAAAATAATTTGCATACCATATATATATATATATATATATATATATATGTTACAATCAGGCCTGCCGGCTGTCCGGCCGGCTGATTGTAACATTTATATTATATCTTATATATATACAAAAAATATATATTATATTTTTTTATATTATTTTTAGATATATTTTGATTTATCTATAAATTTTAAACACTATATAGATATGTATATATATTTTGTAAAATTATATGCACATATATACATATCTATATATTGTTTAAAATTTATAGATAAATTAAAATATATCTAAATTCTTTATAAAAAATATAATATATATTTTTTGTATATATATAATATATAAAATTACTGTTAGGATCTCGGCCGGATGTCCGGCTGGCTTGATCCTAACACCTATGTATATATATATATATATATATATATATATATATATATATATATATATATATAAAAGTTACTGGGTTGGGTTGCTTGCATAAGGCACATGCACTTTCATATATGGTATGCATAGTATAATATACATGACACACGTATTAAATTCAAATATCCTTGAAAATGAATATAGATGATATGTCTGTGCATGTGGACCTGCTGTGTACTTCGAATTTTGATTGCCAATTGGCCTAGATATTTTCCAAACGTTGTGAGTAGAATCATAGAAATAGATGAGAAAGTAATGGAAACGTGAGAATAGCTGCATAATTTAAAATGCCAGAAAAGTGCACGAGTAATTATTAACAAAGAAAAAATTTTGGCATGGAGAATTTTGTCTTGGTCTTTGACTTGTTCTGCTTAGAAAGTAAAAGACCCAAAAGTTTTACTTGTCTGGGTCTTTTACTTGTTCTGCTTAGAAAGTAATGGAAACTTTGGTTGGTAGTGGTATGAACTTTTATAGATTTTGTAGAGGTCTAACGCGTATGGAGGGCTTTAACGGGGATGATAGTTAAACTTTTGGTTGAAGACAAAATTGCATGGTGTTGAAATGGCAATGTTGCTTACATGGTTGAGTTGATTATGGTTGTAACTCAGTTCCACATTTCAAAAGGTACCCCAAATGGTGGATGGTTAGTATGAAAAATTAAATTAGGGAGTGATTGGTGCTTTCTGAAGAGGGAAGGGTTGACAAGTAATTTCAGCATTTCAGCGGATACCCATTTTTCAAATTGTAGAAATAGTATGAATTGGCAATAATTTTTTTAATCCACTTAATGAAAGTCTGCTCCCATTGTTGATTGCTTTAGAAGTACTAGAATTGCTAATTTTGGTGACCTTGCATTATTCTAGTGCTGTGATAAATGCTTATTGTAACATTTGCAATAACCTTGGTCAAGCAATGGTGATAAATGCTATCATTTTTATTACCATATAGATTCTCCTCTATTCGTTCTATTACATAGCTTTAGACACTTCTTAGTGTATCTGTTTCAAGAGTCCATTATATTTTGAATGAATTATGAAATAAGAGCACTAAATGTAAGTTAACTACAACTCTCGTTTTAGATGGATTTTTTTTTCCCACTAGACATTGAGCTCTTGACTAACAGTAATCTTTGATTTGATCTTTTATGAAAAGCTAGTCTCAGGTACTCTTGCAAATTAAATTCATCTTTACTTTTCTACAGATTAGAATACAAGCAATCCGTGGGCTTCCTCTCCTCTGCAAGGATACACCTGAATATGTTTCCAAGATTGTGGATGTACTTGGGCAACTTCTAACTTCCGGTATGCCTAGTTAATAGTAGTCTTCATTTTCATCTGCAGATGAAATATAGTTGATACTTCTAAAAAACATAAACTATGCGTTGATTCCATTTTTGATATCTTTTATCATGACTATCCTTTTGTGCTTTTGATATTCCAGAGGAAACTGTTGAACGTGATGCAGTGCATAAGGCCCTCATGACTCTTTTAAGGCAAGATGCAAAAGGTAATAGTTCACCTTTTCTCTGAAAGGCTATCCTTTTTGGTCATTTAGATTTGGTTTTATAGATGAAGTAACATGCAATTGCTCTTTCATAATTTTTTTCCATATATTCTTGCGACTAGATTAAATAGTATATTGATGGATGATATTATTGTATGCTTTCTTCTTTAATGCATTTGGGGACATTCTAACTCAAAACCAAGGCTGTCAAAACTGCATTTTTAGGTAATTTGTACGAAATTGAACCTTAAAATGGTAAGATTTTACATTTATATTTTACAAGTATAAAAATTCCTTGTATATATGTTAGAATATCATATATTTTGTTTTAAGATGTAATATTTAACTATTAATTGCATATTATAAAATTGTGGGAAATTTGTTTGTATACCCCTATCTAAGCGAGTAATTGTGTTTGTATCTCCATAAAAACTATAGGTGTTTGTATTGCATCCCCACAAAGAGATATCATTTAACATAATTAGCGAGTCCATAAAGTTTGACCTATCTACATAAAACTACTACATGGCCCTCCGCTAACATCACAAACCCTAACACCCCACAACCTCTAATTATTTTTTTTTCTTTTGTTTACTACTAATTACATATCATTAAACATTATTAAGGAGCTTATAAAATTTCATAATTTAAGTGAAATTACAAAATGTCTTTTATAAAACCAAGCATCGTAACGCTTTTTCTCACCAATATATATATATATATATATATATATATATAACATAATTAACGAGCAAATAAAGTTTTGAGTGATTAGTGTTTTGGTTTCGGTGGTGCTAGGGTTTTAGTTTAGTTTAGTTTAGTTGTAAAAATCAACCTAATTTCTTCTATGGTATTATGAAAAAAATGTATGACAAATTCTTTCGACCCCTTAATTTAGCTAGGAGGATAGTTCGCAAATTCACCCTGCAAATATTTTATTTCTTTACTTGAAAGTTAATTAAAAATCTTAACAAAAAGTTTGAAGTTTCCCCCAAAAACAATTTTGAAAAAAATCCAAAACTTATTTCCTTTCTCTCTCATTCTAACCTCTTATCAAACACTGCCATTGAGCTTGAATGCATTACAATGTATTAGGTGGTGTTTGGTTGGGGTAGTGCTAGGTTTCATGCCGGCCCTACACGGTACGACATAAGCTCGGCTTGTGTTGGGCACTTTGTGTGCTAGGCCTGCCCACCATGCACAGTGTTGAAACTCAACCCCATCCTGTTTGGGTCGTGTTGGGCTGTATTGGCCCATCGACACCTAATTTTTTAAAAAAATATAAAAAGTATAAAAAAATATAGAAAATGCTAGAAATAATAACTAACCATTTTTTATAAATTATAAAGGATAAAGTTGTAAAATATATGTAAAAAAATGTTATTTAAATATAAGAAAAAAGTATAAAAAGTTAAAATTGAAGCCCGTTGGGCTCAACAACCAAGCAATCATGCACTTGTAGGTAGTGATGACATTTAAACATAGACCTTCAATTTTCGCTTATGTCATGACACATAAGGCCTATATCATGCCAAGTGCGTGTCACCCCGTGGGTTGTCTTCCTTCACCCTAGCCTGGTAGGGGTGGGTGGGCATGATACTGTAGTAACTGGACCGTGCTTAGCACAACCCATCATGGGATGGGCTGTGCCGGACTTGGGTTGGCCGGGCCTAGAATCCAATTCTTGGTTGTGGCCAGGGGTGAAGTTTTTAAATTTAGTTTGGAGGAAAATTTATAAAATGATTTGATCGAAGTTTGAGTAAATAATACTAATTAAAATAAATAATTTTAAGTAAGTTTATATTTTTCAAATTAATATTTAATATTTATTCTAAAAATGTTAGTTAATAATGATATTAGTGTAGATCTATTTTCAATGTCAAATTTGAAACCCGTGGTTGGTGTTGGCAGGTAAGGTCTTATGCTTTTGTGTTGGCTTGTGTTTTTGAATCATGAATGCTATTGCAATAGTAACTTTTAGATATTCCCAGAGTATTTGGTTTGTGGTGGTCCTTCCATGCGGGGGAAGTGTTACAACGACATTTTCATTTCCTTTAAGACAATACTTATGTTGTCACCTAACTCGACCCAAATTCTACCTGTTAAAGTTAGCATATGAAGGTGCACTTTAAATACCAACAGCTTATACTTCTTCAAGTCTCTATGTGAAGAAATTTTAGTTTTTGAGAATTAATCTTGTGCTTTGGTTTTATGTGGGCTTCTTTGACATCATTTTTATTTGAATGTTGTGACTTATATTTCAGAACGCTAGGGATTTTTCCAGCTGTATTCAATATATTAATTCATTTCCTGGATTTTATGCATGAAGAAATGCTTTGTTTCATGGTGTGTGATTAGTATATTTCTTGGTCATTTGAGCAAGACTTTGGTCTTGTAAAACTTCAGTTCACCATTTGTCTTATGGTCTTTTTGACAAAACTTCTAGAGATAGATGTTGCACTATTCATTTATAAACTGTTGCTTTTCAAACTTGATCTTCACTATCAAGTCTGTACTTTTGCTGTGCAGCATCATTGACGGCTCTATTTAGGCATATTGAGCAAGGTGTGGAGAATATTCGAGAAAAGGTTATTGGTTTCATGAAGGACAAGGTAGGAGTTATTTTGACATGGCTCTCTTTTTGGAATGTTCTTTGTTAACCATTTCAATCATGCCATAGGTGATTCCTATGAAAGCTGAGCTTTTGAAGCCTCAAGCAGAAATGGAAAGGCATGTCACTGATTTGGTGAAGAAAGTAGGCCCTTAACTTGTTTATAACTTTTTCTGATTCATTTTTTGATATTTTTCTCTATTTTGTGGCCTGATCATATCTGCTAAAAATATAGTAACAGTTGGAGTATGTGGTGTTTCAGAGTTTACAGGATGTAACTGGTGATGAGTTTAAGTTATTTATGGACTTCCTGAATAGTTTCAGCATATTTGGGGATAAAGCTCCTCCAGAGCGTGTACAAGAACTGATTGAAATAATTGAAGGACAGGCTGATCTTCATGCACAATTCAATGTAAGTGTATTTTTATTGAATAATGTATAAGAATTCTAAAAATACTGAGAAATGTTATTTCCCTTTTTTTTTTCTTTTGCAACCTTATGATTTTTGCAAACTCAAGAGTTCAATCTTTTTGTTGAATATGACCTAGTAAAACATGCATGTTCACTGTATTCAGTCAAGCTCCTCCCGTTTATGCCTGATTAAATTCTTGATATGGATTGTTACCTTTGGGCTTGATCAGTTTTTTCTCCTACTTGGGACAGAGTTGTCTTTTTTATTGGTCTGATCTATTTATCTCAATCCTGTAGGTCTCAGATATTGATCACATCAATAGATTGATTTCATGCACCTTTATGGCAGTTCCATATTTCATGGTACGTGATAGCCTGAATTATTAAAAAAAAAAAGCAGTTGAGTTTTCAGTTAATTTTTGCAGCTTCTAAGCGATTTGAAAGTCTATCTTACATATAGAGAGGTGCATCAAGCAGCAACTTTCTCAACTACTTCAACAAACAAATTATTCCAGTTTTTGACAAGGTAATCTGTTGTTCCAACTTTGAATTTTTTTTGTTAGGGAGTGTCTATTGTCTGGTTTTCTCTTCTACAATGGTTACAAGTACGTTTACTCTCATATTACTTTATACTTTCTAAAGCATCAATCATTAACTTGCACCTCTCCAATGCTCTCTTTGCTTTGTGAAGCAGACTTTATTGGATTATATGGGGTTTTTGGTGTATTGAGTTTCATGCTCTTGAACATATCAAAGTAGAGGTGCCCTATATAATTATCAATGCTTATGCCAGTATTAGATTGGTCTACGTGTGTGACAATATTAAATTTTTTGACATATATATATAATATATATAGGGAAGTGTTAGGATTAGGCCGGCCGCAAGTCTGGCTGCCTGATCCTAACACCATTTTAACATATTAAAATTATTTAAAATATATATATTATATTTTATAATGTATTTATAAATATATAGATTTATCTATATATTTTATATAATATATAGACACACATATATAATTTTTAAATTATCTTATCACTAGAATACATATAGATATATACATATCTTTTTAAAAATTATATATACATATCTATATATTGTTTAAAATTTATAGATAAATAAAAAAATATATAAAAAATATAAAAAATATAATATATATATTTTAAATATATTTAATATATTAGAATGGTGATAGGATCAGGCGGTTGGACTTGCGGCCGGCCTGATCCTATCACCATTCTATATATATATATATATCAAAATATTATATGTTAATATTATAGTATAAAATTCAGTTATGATTAATTGAATTTTTAAAAATTACTAATTGAAAAATTGAAAATTGGATAAGATTAGAATTGAACACATTCGGCTAAAGGTGCATGTTGCACCAATTGAAGATAAAATAAGAGAAGGACGTTTAAGATATTTTGAACACGTGCGTCGTAGACCCCTAGGTGCCTTGGTTCGGAAATGTAATAGTTTAGTATTAGAAGGTAAGAAGATGGGGTGTAGGTAGGTCTAGGATTATAAAGAGAGAGAGTGTCTAAGGACCTACGTGTATTAGATATTGAACCGGATCTTGTCTTTGATAGAGCGACATGGAGGCAGAGAATTCATATAGCTGACCCCATCTAGTATGGGATTAAGGCTTAGTTGTTGTTGTACTAATTGAAAACTGAACCAAAATTTAAAAAAAAATCGGTTGTTATTTTTGCAATCCCTAAATGTATATGTTACTATGCTACTTAGATACTCAATCCTTTATTAAGGTTACCAAGACAAAGCAATTAGTCATATTTTTTCTCCGTAAAATGTTTCTCTTACTAGAGATTTGTTTCTGTGAGTTTCAACTGTGTTGATCTACATTCAAGTCATGTTGCAGAGAAATTTTACCTTCCAATTATAGATGAGAATTTTCAATTGAAAGGCCTGAATTCATAGAATTAAATTATCTAAAACAAATAAGAAATGAAAACCAGAAAAAGAAGGAATGATCAGTGCTTGTGATTGGGGTGTAGTCTGTTTGTGATTAGCTTGTGATGCCTTTTTCAGAGGTGGCACACACTGGAATCTTGAATGAGTTGATTCAAATGTTGTAGTCAATTCTACTGCTCTAAGTCACTAACAACAAATGTAGTAATAAACTCACCAAACAAATTCATATAGGTTTTGTATGTGTTGCTTCTTACCCATTATTCCTGATTTAACTGATGTGTTCATGATTAATATCAGTTGTTTTCAGCTTGGATCTTTCTCTGGATTGAGAACTAATCCTATTTATTTCTCTATCTCATCAATCAGTTTCCTGAAGACCGGAAGTTAGATTTGCTGAAGACTCTTGCTGGGAGTTCAGCTTATGCATCAGCACATGATTCACGGCAGCTTCTTCCTTCTATTGTTGATCTACTTAAGGTACATCTTCAAGGTTCAAAAAATAAAAATAAAATAAAATCCGTTAGGCCTTTCTGTTTTGTTTTTGCATCTTTTATTTTTAGGCAATGACTATGGTGGATAACTAATCACCTGGAGCCTGTTTCTCACTTGCCGCATCTCAACTTTTTAGTTCATATCTTGTGCCCATTGCCCATGTTCTGTATTCAGTTGCTATAGCAAACACTTTTCAAAGTGAAACTGCTGCCTACCACAAAGAGGTCCAATGAATCCACGATGAATGATAGTGACTAACCCACAACAGATAACAAGTTCTGTATTCCCTTGTACTTATACATCAAAGCCTAACCCTTGTCACTGAGTCTGCCAACTGCATATTTTTGGCCATTAAACTCTCATTTTCATCACCTGTAGATAATTTTCTCATGAAGTGTGTGCTCTTTAATTTGATAAACTGAGTTGCTTTCTCGATTGAGTTACTAATTTTTGTTTAAGCATAATTTTGATTTTTTTTATTGTCTATCATACATCTATAATTAACCTATTTCAACAAATTCTGCCCTGTTCTGTTGTCATGCTTGAATGCAGTTTCAGTATCTTTATTAAACCTTTTTGTTTGGATGAATGCAGAAATATATGCCTCGAAGAAAGACAGAGGAGACAAATTTTAATTATGTGGAGTGCTTATTATACACTTTTCATCACCTAGCCCACAAGGTTGGTCAACTTCTTCAACATCTTTTCGAACGTTATCGCCATTGTTCAAGTATTGAGTTTTCTATGTTATATTAAATGCAGACACCAAACTCTACAAACAGTCTTTGTGGTTACAAGATTGTAACTGGCCAGCCATCAGACAGACTTGGTGAGGATTTTTCTGAGAACTACAAGGATTTTATGGAAAGGTAAGTTATCTGACTATTTATTTATTACCTGTTTTATTTATGTTTGAAGTTATTTGCAATAAAAATTTTCAGCTTTTTTCCCATGGTTTCTGTTTGATTTTATATATAGGGTCATTGGATCCTCCTTGGTCATGGAGGCCCTCTAAGAAGTAAATGTTATATTTTGAGCTATTTATTTATAATAGTGAAGTTATAATATAATGTATGTTGATGTGAGAAAGCCAATCAAATATCTTTACCAGAGAGAATGTGTTTGCACAATTTTTTCTCATTTTCCATCTCAACTGTATGTTCTCTACAATATTTCGTTCTTTTGCCTTCTGGTTCCTTATTAACAAATGAAACTTGTGCAAATTGAATTAGCCAAGTGTTGCATATGGGGCTTTCCTGATTTTTGCCTTGTGACCATAAGTAGCCTCACCCATTGTCTTTCATTTATTGGGAGTCATGCATTAAAGGAGGATCTCAAAAGAATGTTTTATGGCATAGATTATAATCTATGAAAGAATTATGTTTTAGCTTGGGTCACAATGGACTGGTCAAGTACTATCATCTGGCTAGAAACTGGTCCTTTATCATTTCCGAAGAATGGCAAAAATGTGAATAATGTGAATTGCTATAGAATAAACTGTTTGCTTGCTTGGTAGAAATTGGTCGCAAGACGTGTGCTTGATTTGCTGGCCTTAACCAGGATGGGTTCAGTAGCTATGCTCGTGAACAATCTTTTTTAGGTCTTTAAATATCATAAATGCTCCTAATGTCAGTTAGGTTTTACTGGAGAAAGATACTTAGAGGGTCCTGGTAAAATCCAATTTCTAGTTTGTGGAAATATTTATCATCAAATTGGGTACATAGGTGCTTTTTCTAATTTTCCACATCCGTGCTTGCATGGTCTTGGTCTTTTTAAACTGTTCTTGTTTTATCAAATTGTAGATTTTATATTCTTGCCTATTTTCAGTAGAGGATGAGATAGGTTAACATTTATCCCTTACATTGTTCTTATATGACTGTGAAATTTCAACAAATATTTGGGAACTCATTAAGACCTGGTTGCTCAATCTAAACAAGTACGGTAGTTGCCTAGAAATGCCCTATGTTTTGATAACCTTATCAATATGCTTCAAATATGTAGTAATGGTGACATTCACTATGGGTTTAGTTTGTTCTCTCTTTACTTTTACTGACATTTCTTATTTTATTTTTCTGTTTAAGCAGATTAAGTTCGATCGAGGAACTTGTGAAGGTAGCAATGAAAAAGCTAAACCAAGGAATGGCGGAGCAAGACAAATTGATGAGTTCAGCTAAAACTGAAGAGGCCAAAGCTTCTGTTGTAAGTTTTCCTTGACTCTGAGCATCTGAAGCTATTCTTCCCTCTTTTTGTTAATATATTTTCTTTAACAATCATTTGTAATCATTCAGAAAAAAGAGAAGCAGAAAACCACCACCAGCCTACGCATATGTAACAACATACTCACAATGACACAGGTTTGTCTGATTAGCTCTGCAGCAAGATTTAAAATAAAGCTGCTGAACTAATTTATTGACGCTTGTCTAATTTACTTCAGCCACTGCATTCAAAATCTCCATCTTTCATTGGTGATAATAAAATCACCCTATCTGGGAATGAACAACCAAAACGCTTGCCAGCTTCAGCAGGGTGAGTAAATATCCTCTCTCAATTTGGTTGTGTTATATTGTACAAAATCTCAATTTTTAAGATGGTTAATGTATTCAGGGGGAAGAGAAGTGCAGCTTCTGCCAATGTTGCAAACACAAATACAATAGCTACGAAAAAAGGTCGGGGTGCAGGAGGCACGCAAAACCAGCTTGTGAGCAGAGCTCTAGAAAGCTTATCTCGTGGTGGGAGGAACAATGGAAGAGGCAGGGGTTGGGGTGGCCGTGGAAGGGGAAGGGGTTATCGTTAGTTCAAATCTTTCAGATGGATACATGTATCAAACATGAACTCTTCTTCAGAGGCCACATGAAATCTAATTCATTAAGAAAATTGATCAGTGGAGTTTAGAAACTATGTTTGGCACCAGTATTCATTGCTGAATTTCACTTTCCTCTGATGAGAGCATGCCAAGCAGAGTTGTTCTTCGCAAGATCCTAATGTTGTTTTCTTAGTGAGAGTTCATTGAGAAGAAATTTGATGCCCACAATGGATAATCTGCTGATCATAGAAAGTGCTTTTATATTGTTGTTACTAAGCAACTAGAGTTGGTTTCAGGATTGCGAAGCTATTTGCTTGATTTGGAATACATCTCAGGAGTTATTGACCCCTTTTGCTGTAAACTATTTAATTTTTCCAGCCTTTTCAATGATTCCATTCAGTATTGCAGTAGCTTGTGGTAGACTTATTTGTTTGCGGTTAATTTTTGGTCTTTTGATCCAATCGTGTATTGGTTTATATAGAAAATATGATTTTATTTCTGATATAGTTTAGTCCATTTATCAATTTACTCATCCTTTATATTTCTGCAAATAGGACGGAGGTGAATTAAGGAAGCTGTTACAGGTGTTTTGGTTATTAAAACCTAAACAAACAAATATTTTGGGGGATAAAATGGTGATACTGTAATTAAGTTACTAGGTATTTTCAGGTTGTAGCTGATAATAAACTTTTATAATCCTGTATTTGTGTTTTTTTTGGGAAAATTATGGATTTGCCCCTCTTTTAAAATTTACCTAATTAAAAATAAGAAGATGAAAAGTTTTGTAAGAATTCCCAATCTAATAATAACTCCCTTTTTATTACTTATTATTATTATTATTATTTTTTGTAAATTATGAATGTCCTAAATTATTCATCATATATACATGATTATAATTTTATACAAGTAAATTTGCATAGGTGATGGTTGTCCGAGTACTTATAATTTCAATTATTTGAATCAATTTTAGATAATTATTTTATTAACCGCATGTTTTAAAATTTGTTCATCAGTAAGTGTGTATGTACTATGTACCGTGCGCCATGAGCGCATGCAAGTACGTTTCTTAAATCCTTTCCGTTTCACGCTGACCTGACGCTCAGACATCAATGTCTTCCGTACTACCAACCAAACAAACCAAACGGTCCGTTCACCTGGTACTCTTCAAAATAAAAAACTGTACCTTTTTAAAGAACATAATATATAAAGTGTATTTGCAGGTGTCCTGACAAATAACCACGCCCACCCATGTTACACATACAATACAACCAAAAAGGAAACAAAAACAGACACAATTTTTTTTTTTTAAAGACAAAATTGGTATCTCTCTCCTTTTTCTCTCATTTTCATCATCTGTTTGCATAGGAGGAAGGAGATGATGGATTCCCATTCCCATTGCCATTCCCATTCCCTCCCTCTTATCCAAGAATCTGGCAACATCTCCTCGTCTTCTCGGATCCGCCTCCTTCTCGCTAACTTTCAACAAGTCTTGCTTGGGACCAAGCTCGCCGTTCTCTTCCCAGCTGTGCCTCTTGCCGTTGTGGCCAGCCATTACCATTTTGGCAATGTGAGTTCATCTCGTGATCTTTGGATCTTCCTATGGCGTGAGGATTATTAGTCTATCATTCTATGTTTTTAATTGTTGAATAATTTTGTATGTAATCAAAATCATGTAGTTGAGAGATTTGGGGATGTGGGGCATGGTTTTGTAGTTAATGAGTACTTTTTTTTTTTCGTCTTGAATATTCTCTTCTTTATGTACTAACTTTTACAAGGGTTTGTGAGACACCTTTTTTAATTTTGTTAGTGAGGAATAACAAAAAATTTGCAAGGGATCTACCATGATATATTGAAAATATATGAGGCTGAATTAAATTGTTAGGTATATTTTGCTCTTAGTGGATTAGTTTTCAACAAAAATTCTTTTGGTAAAATGTGGGAGAGAGATCGAGTAGATTGGGTTTGGCAAGAAAATGTATGTTGGAAGGTGGTAAATGAACCTGACCATTTTAACAAAATTGCATTATGAGATAAGATCGAAATGACGATCATCTGTGAGTGGATAAGGATTTTGGACAACCTTCTTCAAGTTCCTGACTTTGAAAACCTTCTCGATCCTTGAGCAATTGATTCTCTAATAAAATGTTCATAAGAAGTTTGAGCATGAAGATGCACATGTATAGAACTTAAGATTTTTGAGTTCAATAATATATTGGCTCAGAATGTTGAGGTGAAAGGCTACTAAGTGGTTAATGAAGAAGAAAGAATTTGATTTTGGGTAAAACTCCATGCATACAAATCAGCAGAACCTATCTGCGTTGCCATATTAATGTCTTTTAGGTAACATGAGTTGCTTACTCATCTCCGGCATGGATGAGCGAAAGAAAGTGATTTGTCACTTGAATATGTTGTCTAGCAATTTTGACCATGGAAAGAAGTTGGTATGAGAAATTATTATATTTTTCTAATTCATTTTCTCCTGGAGTACTCTGATTTGCTGCACTATTTGACCTTTTATTTCATGAATCAATCAAAAATTGTTCGTCTACTGCATTGTATCATAAGCATTGTGTTTTGATGCTGTATAAAGCTTCTAATAATTTCCCTCCATTCTGGCCGGAATAGGTTTTGCTGTTCACATTCAGCTTATTTGCACTAGCTCCTCTTGCTGAACGTGTGAGCTTTCTTAGCGAGTAAGTTTGTTATTATATTTCTACTATGTTCTACAAATGGTTTGAATACAAGGTCTTACTGGAATCTATTTAAGCAAAGAAAATGTAAGTACATTTTGCTTTCTCTAAACCATTCATCTCGTAGGAAAAATCGTGTAAATATTCTACTTGTCTATTAGTCATGGAAGAAAACTTTCAGAGAACCTTTCGAAACCAAAACAAAAATTTTTCAATGATGGTAAAAATGGTTCTTCTAGATTTTTCTTCCTTAAATTGTCGATTTACAGCTTTTCTCTGTTACTCTAAAATGAGAATTTTTTTTTTCTTCAAAAACAACCAAACCTTCCAAAAATCACATCTTTTTTCATTTGCATTTTCTTCCTTCGTTAACTTGCCGATAGTTTATGACTTCACTATATACATGTAACATTGACATAGGTATTGGTGCTATGGTATTCCAATCATTTCACAATTTTACTTTTGTTTAAATGTGAGAAACTTAACCAAGAGATGTAGATGTAAATATGCGGATCTTGAAAAAATTGGTAAACAGATAGTAGTAGTAATCTCTATGATGGTTGATGTTCAGGAAAATTTGCATTATTAGTAGCTAGTTTGTTGAATCTTGCTACATCTCTGCAATAATTCCTGAAACACACACACACACACACACACACACACACACACACACACACACACGAAGGTATAAAAATGAAAGTTCTCTGTATGAAAAGACTTGAGAGTACAGTAGATTCACATGAGTTATCCATTTACTTCAGCCAACTAATTCATTAAAAAGAGGATTTTGGACAACTTGATACTTCATATGAGATGGTTTTATCTTTTTATAGTAATTGTTGTCCTTATATTATGTTATTGTTTAATTTTTATTAAGAGCATAATATGTGCTAATGTTTCTATTTCTTATTTTGATGTATGTAGGCAAATTGCATACTATGCTGGCCCAACTGGTAATTTTTTTTCTTCTTTAATGTCATTTATTCAATTAGGTCAGAGTGAATCCATTTCCTATGTATGCTACTTCCCTATCCATTGATGCTTCTAGTGTAGGGGAAATGGCTACCAGAAGAGTATAAACAATTTGGTCTCAACTCTTCAGATCCTTTGAACTATTATTTACCAAACATTGAACAGAAAATCATATCTTAAACTTGAAATGCATTTTATTTGTTAAGCAGTGAGGAGTTTATGCTCAATTTCTCTACTTAATGTAACTGAATTCTTGGTGCGCTTGCTAGTTCATGTTCTCTGTTCTTTACATTTGCCCTGTATCAATGACTAATCAAACTAAACACTTTTCAAAGCCTCATTGCAGCCCTAGCAATCAGTCATATAGAATGCATTGGCTGAATAGCATGTAGTAATAGCTAATACATTTGCAGTTGGTGGGCTTGTGAATGCAACCTGTGGGAATGCGCCAGAGTTGATAATTGCATTAATGGCACTACAGAAGGACAAGCTTGAGGTCCTAAAGTGGTCCCTCCTTGGTTCCACCCTTTCCAACATTCTACTTGTTCTTGGCTCATCACTTTTCTTGGGGGGTCTAGCCAACCTCTCCAAGGAAAGAAAGTTTGACCAGGTATGTAAGCCAGCATATGTACTTCTGCTTCTGTCTTTGAATAATGACTCATGCTTGTTTTTTCAGCAACAAGCAAATGTGAACCTTAGCCTTCTGTTGTTATGCTCGCAATGCCACGTTTTAGCATTGATGGTCGGTTCTGTCTCCAGTAGCTCCAGCAGCCACACAAGGATGAGTCTTGACCTTTCAAGAGCTTGCAGCATAGTCATGCTGATCACCTATTTCGCTTGCCTCTTCTTCCAGCTCAAGACCCATCGCCAGCACTATGATATTCTTGAGGTAATTCACTTGACAGTTATTAGTACAGAAATATTCAAAACCTATGGGTGGGCTCAGAGTGAGATTGCACTAAAAGATAAAAAAATGACAACTGTGGATAAGCCGCTTTTGGTTTTGTTACCAATAATTATGATTGTACAAGCTAGTTTGGTGTTTTTTTTTAACCAATAAGAGTGTCTTCTTTACCATCTATTCATGAGCTGTTTGACCCCTGAATCACAGTAAATCTAGTTTTTGATTTTGCTAGAACAGGAATCTAATTACTGACCAGTAGACATCAGTGAAACGTTTACTTAAATCCGGCCTGCTTTTGATCAGATTAGTCATTGTTTATTTACTAAGGAATTAGGCTCGCCTTTTGGAACAAAGAACTTAGAAACATGCCCAAACTGCACATCTATACATTGATGGTAGGAATTCAATGCCCAAACTAGAGATGACTCTATCCGAAATGTAAATTTTGTTAGTATGCTATCTCTAAATTTTTTTACAATTAAGTCGACCAATAGTTGTTAAGCTACACGGCTATAAATTGATGTTAGGAATTCAATTGTAAAATAATTGGTAACCCAAGATCGCCGAGGAGAATCTGAAACTCAAGTTATGGAAGTGGGAAGGGAAGTTTTTTTTTGGTCATAGATTTCGAAGTTATTCCATCAATAATAATCCCTCGTAGGTTTAAAGGATGTAGGATATTCCTACAGATAACAACATCATAGATTTAATTTTATCATATTAAACATGAACTATTAGTAAAATTTCTGTCAGCAGGGAGCTAAATTGGACACATGCTTAATGTGAGCTTCTGTATTTTCTGTCTGTCTTCTTAATGAGAGCAATTTAGTTTACTGATCAAGCTCAGGTATTATAGCCTAATAAAATTTGATGATAAACAGGACAGCTCAAGTGATAATGGAGACTCATCTGATGATGCACCGGTGATTGGAGTTACAAGTGCATGCATCTGGTTAGTTCTAATGACAACCATGGTTTCGGTCATCTCAGAGTACATTGTTGGAACTATTGAGGTAGTTCAAAACTGCCCTAATGTTTATTTTCCTCCCATCTTTGCTTTAGTGGGTGGGCTTCTATTTCTAGTGAGAGCATGTTTGCCATTTCTCTTGTAGGATGCATCCAAGTCTTGGGGTATGTCCGTCAGTTTTCTTTGTATCATCTTGCTGCCTATTGCTGGAAATGCGTCCGAACATGCTGGTGCAATCATATTTGCCTATAAAAATAAGATTGTAAGCACTCTTGCTATGATTGATATGTTTTCCAAAATTAAGTGTCACATAAAGAATGGTTATGACATCAGATAATGTAATGCAGGATATTGCTTTAGGTGTCACTTTGGGATCTTCGACACAAATTACCATGTTTGTGGTAAGACACCAACCAAACTACTATATATATATAGTTCTTTTCTCCCCATATTTCTTCTAATAGTTTTGATATAGTTTCGCAATAGATTTACTTAGTTTGATACAGACTCCAGTAAGCCTAATTGCCGCATGGATAAAAGGAATCCCCTTGGATCTTGACTACAAACTTCTGGAGACGGGATCACTGGTAATGGCGATTCTGATAGCATCCTTGATTCTTCAGGTAATGATACAGTTTTCTTGTGAGTCATCATCATGACATGGTAGATCCTAGGCTCCTAGTTTCATTACTCTGTTATAGTATAATTTTGGTAATTCTAATAGAATCAAGTGCACAAAAGAGGTGAAAATACACATCCGCACACAAAACGATCTCAACTAGTTATATGTAACAACATGATTGACATGAGCACAACTGCAACATGTACACACTGAAATAAACTTAAAGAGGGTAACAAGAAGAATGAAAGTAGCAGTGCAAGAAAAAGATTGGGAATTTGATTCTATTACACTGGTACATGGTGATTTTGGTGATGTAAATGGATCTCCTAGATTTGTACAAGGTGTATATGTTTTTATATGTACAAATTTAGTAAATGGCGTGATATTATTTTGTCTCTCAAACAAAGAAAGTGAAGTACATACCATCAATCAACCATGAACCTAGGATTGTAATCAATCTTGCCAATTTTCCAAATTGCCCAGTAGCTGCGGCCCCTGTGATGAAATATATGGAAACTATAGAGATTATATGATGATTCAAAACCTTCACAGCTTTGTCGGGACTCAAGTTCAGTAGTACAAGAACCACTTATCATTTGCTTCTGCACATTCTGCCAATGTGTCGAAAAGGGTTGAGCATAAACAATATACTGTGGGAAGTTTGAATTAGCTAGTGCAAGTAATATGTCTTGGTTTACTGTTTTCCTATGATAATAAATTGATAGCCTGATTCAAATTTCAAAGATATTGATGTCTTATTTTTTATCCTGTTCAATTATCTATTATTTCTATTTAAACGGAAAATTACATTTTTGTAGGATGGGACCTGGCACTACATGAAAGGAGTTGTGCTAGTAGTTAGCTACATTGTCATCGGATTTCTGTTTTTCAACCTTGGAACAACTTTCTGAGTTGATATTATATATAGAACAGAGTATGCAAATATCTTATATTTAGATATGAGATTGGTGAAGAAATAATGTATTAATTTTTCCATTTTTTACCTGTTTTCTTGGTTTTAGTGGATGATTATATGATTGAACAGGGGAATCCTACTTGATGGTCATCAATGATCATCCTACTGAATATCTTCATTCACATTCTTCTCTTTATGCGATTAGTGCTGTTTATAGTTTTGATGAGACCATCATGTTCAACCAAAAAATAGGCATTGTTGATCTTAAATTTTACATTAACTTACATTAGAACACAAAAATATGAGCGCTGCTATACAAACCGACGAAATTACACGAAAACAGCACACGACACCCTTCAATGGCGTCGTGTGACGTGTTTGTGTTGTCTGATGTTTAGACTTTCTCCAAAAATATATAAGTATATATGATAGAAAAAGTCAACGCTGTCTTCATTTTGCTTTCACATGGTTGAATATGTGCAAACATTTTTAAACATTTTTTCCATCAAACCATCTTGTTACCAGTCACTAGGGCTGTAAACGTAGAACTCGAAATTGATCGGTGAAATTTCAAATTGAACTGAATAAGCTTTCGAAATTAAAATTTCCGAATAAGTTTCTTACATTTCGATTTTAATTTCGAATTTCGAAAGTCGAAGCTCGAAATTAAAAACTTAATTATAATTTTTAAATCTCGGATTTAGTTTTAAATTAAAAACTTATTTATAAATTAATTTTTTTATATTATATATTATATGTCAATATTAAATATTAAATATTTTATTAATATATTATAATATTTATTAGTTTTTACTAATTTTATTAAATTTTATTAATTTTTTTAATAATATTTATATTATATATATTAATATATTAATATTAAATTTCGAGCTTTCGAACTGAGCTCGGCTCGAAATTGAAGCTCGAGCTCGGCTCGAAAGCTCGAAATTTCGAGCCGAACTCGAGCTTTTACCGAATCGATCTCGAGTTGCTCACGAACAGCTTGATCGTTTGACAGCCCTACCAGTCACCTAACTCTATCCACACCAAAACTATTGATCTTAAAATTTATTTCCAATAATCATACCTTCAATACCTTGATAGAAGATAATAAAGCTTAAAAAATTTAGAAGAAAAGTTAGCCCAGTATCTGTTCATAATCAGATTCAAATTGCAAGGTATATAAATTGGAACACAGTTTCAAGAAATAACCAACCTCATTGATTAAAGGTAAGAAAAGTTTAGAGTAACTGAATGCACAATACAGTACCCACAAAAATGGCTCAAATGACATGGTTCCAAAATCCTACAAAAACCTAGCACATGAATGACTTAAAACTCATTTGCTTAGAAGGAGCCAATCTCAATGAGACTTCACATATTCCTGGACTATATGAAGGCCCTCAGACTCCTCACCATAATCCTGAAAATTCAAAATGATAAGAGAGGAATTCAGTAGCAACATGAGAGAACAACATAAATGTAGGGCTGAAATGAACTCATGGCTTTTACCTTGACAACCACACAAGAACAACCGACAACCTTCCTTGCCTTTCCTTCAGAATCAATCTTGCACAGCTAGACATCCATCAAAATAGATTAAAATAGTCAGTAGAGGAGGAGAAAACCTTTCTTTCAACTAAAAACTGAACCCACATCACATGAGTATTTCAGGAAAAGACAAGAAACTTCAGAACATAACAACAATACAGATTGTTCATTGAGATGTTCCTTCGGTTTCAAATTATGCCCTTCAAATTCTCCTGGAAATTAATGCTACCATTTTCCGACAAACACACTGGACTGTGAAATATAATTTCATAAGAAATTGAAAACCCAAACACTAATTAATGTGAAACATGTCAGTCAAATTTGCCACTTGCCAGGCTAATGCAATCCCCTAGCATATCAGAAAATGCCAAAAAATGACAAACAAGTAATTTGTGATAATCTAAATTTGAAAGTGCAATAGTATTAAATATTATTGAACAACAAAACCAAGAAATAGTGGAAAGCAACATGTCAACATATATACATCTTCCATCTGAATATATAAGACAGAATTGAATCATATAGAAAGGTTAGTCATGAAGTAAGCTCACACCAAATGTGTTAGAAGGCACACATCACTTTTCCTTGTAAACTATAAAAACATGCAAAACAAGCAACTTACCCCAGCCCACTCCCCGAGTGTCTTGGCATTTGGCACTGTGATTAAATGCACATTGTGATCAGCACAGAGTGCTTTCACGAGCTTCACATAGTCGGGCTGGTTACAGTCCTCGGCCATCAAGCAAAGCTGTGCAGCATGCTTCTCAATTGCCTTAGCACCTTCATGGAGTCCACGAACAAGGCCATCATGTGCCAAGGACTTCTTCAACACAAGCTGAAGGGCTGTCATCAGATCCATAGGCTCTCCAAGAGCTGGAGGTTCAGGTACAGGTACAGCAACATCCTCTCTGCCACAACAGAGAAATAGAAGATAAAGTCCAACATTTCTCAATTACACAATTCCATAAGGAAGAACAACATATGAATTTATCAGTACCGCATATGCTTGTATGAAATAATCAGTGTATTATAATACGATCTTGTAGTTTACCGGAAATTCTAAGACCAAGCTGAAATCATTTCAGTTATAAATCAAAATACAATGAAAACATGGCAATACAAAACTACTAACATGGCAAATTCAAATATATTACCATATTCATTTAATTACATTTAAGTCTCATAACCAACTAGCTACATATTTAAAAGCACAGCAAGTTACCAATTGCAACAATAAACAACAATTCCTATGGTATAGGTTGAAATCAGGAAAAGTAAAGCTCTTTTTTAGTCCCTATCACTTTAATCGAATCCCATATTAATTCAATTACCAACAAGAATCAAAGTCGAACGGGTTCAGATAAACTCAGACAGTCAGTTTCTGATTGCAACTATAAACAACAATTCCCTCAGCGTATCTGAAAATCAGAAGAAAATAAAAAACTTCTTTTTTTCAATCTATATCTTTTGAAAAGATTCTCACGTTCACTTCATTAAAATGAAGTCTCATACCTAACCATTATAGATTTAAAAAGAACGCCAAATAAAAAATGCAAATCAGAAGGAAAAAAAGAAATTCTGTTTTAGCTTTCAAAAAACCAAAACCTGCAATCAGTAAAAGAAAATAAAACAGCAAGCTTCTCAAGAACCTAATTTTACAACAACAACCCCAGCTGTCAGATTAAATGCTTAAATCCACTGCGAAACTAGAACAAAAGAACAGCAAATTCAGAACTGCTTCTTAACTCAAAGCAACCATATCAAAGAAATCTAATAAACTCACGCAGCCATAGTGGATCGAGGTAGATCTTCTACTCTAAAGACGGAGAGATTCGAGACAACAACAAGATGAAAGAGGAACTCAGCCGCCACGCCAAAGTTAGGGTTTATCGGAGAGGAAGATGAGTGACGAGAGGATTATATATGATGGGTAAAACGGGTTGGCGGGTATTATTGGGTCCGGTGGCAAACGGGTTTAAATGGACTAAACCCGACCCCGGATATATAACAATTAATATTTTTATCTTACCAACGACATAAGTGGTTTATGGATAATGGTACCCGATTATTTTGTTAAGAGGTTTCACTCTTCCGAAAAAACTAGAGATCGATCCCACTTTTTACAATAGCAAAAATTTAGATGCATTAAGCGTGCTCTGTGTCTAGGCCTATCATTAATTTTCCTGAATAGCTTGTCGTTTTGTAAGTATAAAAAAAAAACTTTTATCTTATATTTAATTTTTATTAGTGAGTAAATATCAGTTATATAATAGGAATTTTTAAATAATAATTTATTTGAAAAATATATTATAATTAATTATTTTATTTTAATTAAAAATTATTTGTTAACATAGGAAATTTATTTATTTAAAATTCTTGGTGATGAAATATATATACTATTTTTGAAGTAAAAATTGATTTTCAATGGATTGCATCATCTATTCAAATCATCTTTAAAAATTAAAATTAAGCTCATTTAATTCTACCGTTTTAAATCCATTTTAAGTCTTCCAATCCCTCTCCAGCAAACATCAGAAGATCCCTTTCGCTCCATCGCACTCGCAAAATATAAGTTGGAGGCCAATTTTTTTTACTTATAGCTAACTAATAGTTTTTTTTTGAAAATATAACATTTTGTTTTGGAATTAATTTGTGGTTATTATTTATTTAACAAAATTTTTAAAAGTATTTTAAATATATAGAAATATATAAATTGACCTTTTCACTGTTAAATTTTTCCTAACAATATTATAATAAAAAAACAGTTAAATATAATTAAATCAGTTAACTTCTTTTATTTTAAATAGTCGTTTCAAATGTATCTTGAATTTCTTTCTATATTTCTTTTCATTTTCTAACCCTACATTGAATGGAATCATTACATGTGGGCACGAGGACAAGAAAGAATGAAACATTTTATTTTATTTTTAATAGAAAGAGAAAATAAAATTAGATATGAAAAAAATAATAATAAAGAAGTTAATTATGGAAATAAACTCAAAATACTAGAAATAGCAATATAAAAAACCACAAAAGATGGGGGAGAGGTGCCCTCTCCCGCTTCTTTCTGGAAATAGCCGTGCCCGTAGAAGATTGAGCTCTTTGCTTGATTAGCATGGGATAACAAGCTTCCCACACTCTAAAATATCGCGAAGAGACAATGGAGCGGCGAAAGGATATCCACTAAACATATGTTATTCTGATGCCAGTACTTGAGGGAGATCTAGTCCCACTATGGAGGCCTTCTAGGTTTCGCGTCTCTCCCCAACTAGATACAAGATCTGTGGGGTCGCGCCACCCTTTCCAAACAAATGGTGAAGAATCTCCGGAAGGGTTGGAACTTGCTTGTCATGGCCGTCAATTGGAGTCTCTGGCTAGAAAGGAACATGCGTTGTTTTCAAGTTAAACACCGTGTTTACACGAACTTACTCTGCCACATAGATTTCCTTTTCCTATCATGGTTCGACGTGTCTCATGTCACCAAGAGACAACTCCAAGAAATGCACATCATTATCAGAAGAAGCCTTGCCCTCACCAAGGATGAATGAGCACAAAGACCCCAGAAGCGGATTTCGAGGAGGAGGAGCCAGGTTAAGGACTAGTGCATGTGAGGAAACGGTTGGACCAAAGGCCGCAGAGGGTCACACGCCACACGTGACCTGTCTTTGTCTTTCTCTGTAAATTTGGTCTACAAAAAACCAGTGCTACTGTTGGTTCACCTATGAACCCGGCCCTATATAACCTTGAGGGTCTCCCATCTTCAATTAATCAATAATTAAATATGATTTATTTACCTTTTTTAAAAAAAAACAATATGAAAAACCATGAAGAGAGAAAATAAAGGTGAAAAGAGAGAGCTAAGCAAAATAATGAATGGAAAAATAAAAGACAAATAACAATAGAGTTAAAATGACACATATTTAAAATAACATTGAAATTTTTCAATGATATAGAAGCTTTGGTTTTAAATTGGAAAGAAAATACTACATAATCACAGTGAAGAAGAGATAACCCATGGATTGGATTTTCTTTAGAGGAAATATTTTAACTAGAGAAAACACTTATATTGATGTCAAATTAACCTTAGGAAAAAAAAACATTTGATAAAATTATCCAAAATAGTAATTTTAATATAAAGAAGTAGCATGATATGCTCATTGTATTTTATTTTTATTTTTTTGAAAAAAAATGAATAAACCACATTCATTTATTAATGAAATAAAAGGGCATATTACAACAAACTCCTAGTTGAGCTCCATACTACAAAAAGAGTTGCTTAGTCTCTCATTTGGATCTCTTCCCCATTCAGTTGATCGGAAGTCTCCACATCTTCGAAGTCTGCGCTAGGGGGTCTCGACACCTATTCCTCCCTTGTGAGGAGCAAGCTGCGTTGGACCAGAACATGCATCTTTAAGAGTTGCTATTTTGGTGGGGTGCATTGCGTCACACCATGCTAAGAATAAGAATTAGTCCATTTGGGGATTAGTTCGTGTAAACACATTGTTTATTGTTGAAATCTCTCCTTTTTTTTTCCATCCACAAGGTCCAGGTGACAAACATCACTAGTAGGTTTCATCTCTTACGGCACTCTTTTGGCAGATGTTTGGGAACGTATCGTATAAATTTAGAGTCCTTTCCCAAGGTACATGTCTTCTATAGTGGGCCCAGATGTCCGATGAGTACTGGCACTTGAGGAAAAGATGTTCAGTGGTCTCCTCCTCGTTGTTACAAAAGTAAGTGGTAAAACCTTTGGGTTCCGTGCGTTGGGAAATTCTTTCGAAAGGTCTCGGGATCGAGTGCCTGGCCTCGTAAATGAGGTGAGCAGCTTGAGTTGAGTTTACTCCTCGAGTTTGTACGCGCATGGTGAGGGGTTAGGGGCGATCGAATGAGTTTACTCCTTGGAGCCCATAGCTATGTCTTTGACTATCCATGAGTGGGGCCTTTATAGCCTAAGTCAAAAATAAATAAAATAAATATAAAAATATAAAATAAAGAGAGAAAAGTTGAGGAAAGGAGGGCATAAGAGTAGATAGTTGGAAGTAGAAGGGTAGATAGTTGGAGGAAAAGTGGTGTTGAATTTTCTAGGGCTTCGCTGGATGCGAAAATAAAACGAAACAGCGACCGGTTTCCATCCCCAAGAAAGGGCCCATTTGTAGCACAGGCCTGCCAACCTGCCTCCCATTTTCATGAATCAGTGTCTCCTCCTCTCCCTTTTTAAGCTTCCCTTGATGAATCTCCATCCCTCTCTACCACCCTCCCTCTTGCTTCTTTCTTCTCTTCATCTTCTCATCTTGCCTTGCTGCCTCCAACCTCGTGATAGAGCTAGCTGACACTGTGAGACTCCTCCTCCTCAACCCTCAAGTTCATTTCATTTTATAGGTTTAATTAGAAGATACACAGCTTCTTGTCTTACAACTTCATTCTATGAACCTACACAAAGCTTCTTGTCTGCACTGCATGTATATATATATATCTATATATATGTCTGCTTTTCTCTGTTTTTATGTGTGTGTGTGTGAGTGAGGGAGAGAGGTAGAAGAAGAAGAAGAAGAAGAAGAAGTTCATATATTGTGTACACTCAGACAAAGTGTTTGTGTGTGTGTGTGAGAGAGAGAGAGAAGAAGAAGAAGAAGAAGAAGAAGAAGAAGAAGGTGAAACCATTTAGGGAGTTCAAAAGGGAGACTTGGAGAGAGAGAGAGAGAGAGAGTGAATATAAAAGGGTCCTATATACAATCAAAAGATAGAAAAAGTAGTGCATCAGCTGTGAGATGATTTTGCTCAAGACCGCGCAACGCATCCATATGACACCGCATCGTCGTACCGATCTATCTATCCATTTGTGAGAAATAAAGAGAAAGAGAAAGAGAGATGGCGCTTGATGATGATAGCTCTGCACGTCGATGCGCTGGTTATGGCTTTGCTGCGTGGTCTTGTGCAAGATAACATCCCTGATCTGATCTCCATGAACTCATTCATTCATTCTTTGACTGCATTTTATTAATTTTCTTTCAAACTTTTTTTTCTTTTTTAATTTACTTGTTGTTGTTGATGAGTTGTTAATGTTTGTTTGGATATTCTCTTGTTCTTTTATTTGAGGGTATGATGCTTTCCTGTTTTCTATATGATGATTGAGATGGGGGATGTGACTGAAAGGGCTGAAACTGAAGTTTGGCATGAGATGAGATGACCTGAGACTTATTTCATGTCTTAATGCGGACAAGGCCAGGCCACCCTCCTTCCTCCATCTGCTGCTACCCATGCATTTCTTTTTCCAGGACGATCAACTATTTATTTTTCCATTATTTATTAGTTTGGCAGATGCTGCACGTTCTTCTGTCCATTCTCAGAGATTTATAATTACAAGTTTTTTATTTATTTATTTTTTTTATTCAGAATTCTGTTGGTAATTATTATCTTGTATATGCTAGTGAAGGTGATAAATGAAAAAGGAGAAAGAAAATGGGTGGAACACAGCCACCTTCCACAATAAGGTTTGGTTTTTGCTAGTAAATGGAAAGTTAACTAGGACAACCTTTGGTGGTTTTATTATCAAGTTTTTAGCACTCATTTCATGCATCCATTGCTCCACAATGATGTATATACTTTTAATTGTTGTTTGTCTTGTCAATATCTGATGTATTTTTTCATAGTTTTTTTTTTAATATTATGATCAATTGATTGCTCTTCCCTTTTAATTTGTTCTTATTTTGTAGTAGAGGATTTTGAATATTCTAGCAGAAGTTATATATATATTTTTTAAAATATGCAACAAGCGCCCCCACCCACGAGAGATTTCAAGGATGTGCACAACTACACATGCTCATGTGCATTGTGCCCTCATCACGCGCGGTGGAGATTCGAACACAGGACATAACATGGGACCTAGGTGCTACCTTGTATGAGTGGAGGCTCAAACTCGAGACCACTCATCTAATTCAAAGGAGCAGTACCGCTAGGTCAAAAGGCCTTTGGGTTCTAGCCGAAGTTATTGTTTCAAACTCTTTGTCCTCTCCTTATTATGGGTTACTTTTTTCTTGAGAACTATAATTTGATTTTTTTTTATTTTTATTTTTACCAAAAAACATTAGTGTAGTCATTTTTAAGGGAAAAAAACACAACTTATGTATTTAAACATGCATGCTCTCATGGAGGATAAACTGTTATTCTAGTCTAACCATTTTCATTTTAGGTATGAATTTATGAATTCAAGTAAATTTCAGTAGATTAGTGAAGGTTTTTCAGATGACATGTGCCTAATGTTTTCAATTTGGAATTAGATTTAATTGATTATTAATATGAATTTTTTTTATTAATCATTTAATATTTAAAAGGTCATTTCTTCATCTAATGTGACACCTCATATTAGTCATTAGCATAACCATATGACTTTTTCCTTCATTTTTAGATGAACACCATGAATTAAAAATCGGATTTATTTAGATCCTAATCTTAATCCTTTTCAGTTTTTAAGCAGAATCCAATTGTAAATTTAGGAAGAGAGTTTTCTATAATTAGAATTTTGAGAAGTGGAATTGGTTTGGTTCTGCTATAAAGTTGAGTAAAAGCACAAGTCATTCTCATTAAAATCAGATTTTATAGCCAAACAAAACACTATTTAATTCAATGGAACGAACCTATCAATCAATTGAGATGGTGGACCATAGTAATAATAAATTGATTTTTTATTTAATTTTCAACTTAGGCTTAATTAATTTATTTAATATATCAGTCTCTTACTATAAACCATTTTTTAGTTTTGATTAATTAACATGTGATATAACGTGTGTACAAGCCATAATTTTTTGTGTCTTAATTGTTTTTATGCATGTGTTAAACATTGCTGAATTTCATGAGGAAAGTATTTGATTTTTTCATAAGTATGCATGTGTGAAATGTCTACTTATGAATAAATAAATAATTTAATTATATATATATATATAGAGACGTCTTTATGCGGTACGTAGAATCATTAAATTTCCGGTATTCATTTGGCCCCTAGAGTATATTTTTTATGGATGGGAAGATCGCTAAAAATAAAATTTACCTTGTAAATTTTCATATAATTTGGTAGCAGTTTGGTCCTCCCACTTAACGTTGAAATTCTGTACCGTTCAGATTCCTATAAGTTTTGATATGTTAAGATGAAGGCTCTAGTTCCCAAATTGTATGAAAATTGGCTTAACTTTATTTTTCAGATGATCTTTCCATCCATACGGTTGAAAATTGTTCAAACACGCTTCCAGAGGAGAATGTGGTAGGAAATTTACAATTCAGGCTGGCTGATGTAATCAATGCTGTATATATATATATATATATATATATATTAAATTTCAAATTTTGTTTTAGTAGTCCTTTCTTTTTATAGAGATAAAGGTGTTATTTCTTTTTAAGTCTTGAAGACTTAAGTTTCCCTAAATAATCAACAATTGTAAAGTCAGGTGCTTTTATGGTCATTGGGTAATATTTTTGGGATGGTTTTCTATTTTGAAGGACTAGCTACCTGTGAGTAGGTGACTAGTCTTTTTTTTTTTTTGTGGGGTAGGTGGGGGGTAATATAATTTGGTAAGTTTAATTATATTTTTTAATCAAAACTCTATGACCAACTTAGATAATTGTTTATTAAAATAAATGCCTTCACAAATTAATCAAGTGTAAATGAAGGCTAACACTCACCAGAATAATAAAGTGTCAAAATGAATGACACTTTATTTATAATGATCCTAAAATATTGAAATTTCTTGTTTTGTTTTGTTTTGTTTTATTTTGTTTTGTTTTGTTTTTTTTTTTTTGAAAAAATAGATAAACCACATCCATTGATTATCAAAATAAGGGGTTCCTAGTTGAGCCCTCTAGTGCAAACAGTTTTAGGTTTGTAGTTGAACCATGAGTTACATTCTATCATTGTTACATCGGGTCCAAGTGTAGTTACCGTGTTTCCTGTTACCTATTGCCTTGTTTGCATCAGCTCCTCGTTGTCTTCAAAGTTCGTTCCTGGTGGTCGTTGCGCCTATGCATCCCTAGTATAGGTTAAGTTGCGTTTTGCTATGGTTCGCATCATCAAGTCGGTAACTTTTTCTTCTTGGTCTTTTATGCAGCATCAAACCACGACATTAGGAGGTTGTCAATGTGTTGGATTAGTTCCGAACAAACACGTTGTTTATTCCGAAAACTCCATCCATATATTCTAGATGATAGCCATTAAAATGAGGTTCCAACTCTTTCGAGCTTCCTTCTCCACTTGTTTGGAGAAGTCTGTCCACCCTCAGAGATCTCATATCGTGGTTGGGGGAACCATGTGCCCGAAAAGGTGAATGGTGATCCCAAACTTCTAATGAGTATTGGCAGCTGAGTAGCAGATGTTCTGTCGTTTCGTCGTCCCTGTCGCATAAATAGCGTTTGGTCTGTGTTGAAAACTTTGTTTTTAGTGTAGAAAACTTTTCATTTTGTTGAATGCCTGATTTTTCAAAATAATTAATTTTTTTGTGGAATAACAATAGACATCACTTTTTTTGAAAGACTGTTTTGCAAATTTCTTGATTTTCTGAATAGTTTAAAGAAACAAATTTCAAAAAACTCAAAAATTTCAAATGAAGATCTTAATCCCTCTCTTTAAATGACATTATGTGTGGTTATGGTTCAGTAAAAAAAAATCAAAACAGAAACTAAATATTAAAAATTCGGAAAATCCAAATCAACCAATTGCCCAATTTTTTTAATTGAGATTTTTAGTCTCATTCTTTCATTTTTGATTATTTTGCGATGACATCAAAGACTCTAAATGTTTGAAGTTTTATGGCCATTTCTATTACCTCTGATCAAAGGAATGTTAATTTTATTAGTATGAAATGAGTAGAGAAAGATTGCAAATATTTCAGGAATACAAATGTACTTTAAAAGTTGTGCTTTTTGATGATATGGAAAGCGAAAAATCAATTAATTGAGAATTCAAACTTTGTAAGTGATGAAAACCTAAATATTGAAATTAGTGATGCTCATACAAAGATCTACTTCTCTTTGAGTATTAGAGCAAATTTTAATCAATGGGTAAAAAAAATCGGTGAAGATTGTGTTTGATATGTAAACATAGACCCACATCAACTGTTAAGACAAAGTGAAAAGAGAAGTCCTAACAGATTATAGTGTTTGATTTTATTTTGAAAAAGATATTTGTTATGATCGAAGACTTCTCTAATTATTTTTTTTTCATCAGTTACGGCCTTTTTAGTTATGATGATAGTTGTTTTCTTATCTTGTTTTATGATTATGGCAGGCTGGTGTCCTCAGATATTTTTCCCATGACAAATGATATAAAGAATCATACTTTAACACCAACATAAATATCATTTATGATTATGGTTTACCATTTGCTTCTCCTCTTAAATGGCAACTAAAAGTTACTAGGTTTTCTCTGTTTGATGAGGTGGAAGTGACTTTGTTGATTGGGACCTTCTTCGTGTTTGAGAGGGTAGCCAAATCACATCTTTTTTTAGAAATTGATATTTCTTTGTTTTTCTAAACATAGATAAATCATATTCATTAAGAAAATAAAAAAATTTATCATATTAAATACACAAGAATATAATTAGTCAAATATCTCATGCAATACTCGAAACAAATAACAAAAGAGTTTGATCAACCAAGATGACTGGAATTGTAAAAGGATAAGTGAATTTATTGCAACAAAATTTAATTATAAAATTAGCAATTTATCCGGGAATAAATATTTTCCCTGGTCCAAACGAGGTTCTATTTCATATATTGTATTGAAATAATCTTATTTATTTTTGCATCAATTAAAATAACATTTATTTAAAAAAAAAACTATTGGATTTTGACCAATTGGTATATATAAAAGCATAAATTTGGTCACAGTATATCTAAATTTTCTATAATAAATTGAATTCACAGTGTTGATGTTTAACAAGCAAGGAAAAGTCAATGAACTTTCCATCCATTTTGGCAGCAAAAATGAAGTTGGGTGGTGGGCATGGACACGTCAGACGGCAACCGGGATGTTGACCGGCTGCCCTTACTTTGACCGGACGACCAGCTCATCCCTCTCGGTTCTCACCAAAACTACACCCACCCATCCATCCACTTCTCTCTTCCCGCTTTGAATACTCTGTTTGTTTGACCACTTTCCTGGGGATGCCGGATACCCTGTCACTTACGTTGGAGAGAGGGATACTAACAGAGACCCCTCTGTTCCACTGTTCTTCAAGAACTCCAAATCTCCAACCTTAAACTGAGCTCTTTCCAACAAACAATGAATTTTCAAAAGACTAATCTGATTGGCTTCATTGCTGGTTCTTCTTATCTTAATCTACGCCTCTTCGATTGCCTCGAAGCTGGAAATACAAAACCAGTTGGTCTTGTTTCTTGTGAACTCGGTCTCAATCTGAGAAGTGAGAGAAGTCAAAGTAATAATAAAAGAAAGTGTGGGGCAAGGCAAAATAAAAATATAACAAAATTATTTATTTTCATAGAAAACAAATAAAAAAAAGTTTAGGGAGATAAATGTAAAATATACTCTATTATATAAAAGAACAGGAGTTAATTATATAAATACGACCAAGTAAACACACGGCTCGCTTCCTCTGCCGTTACCGAAAAATTCAATAAAGAAATAGTGTTAGTTGACACACTGGAATAAAATACCTGAAAAACTGCAGCTCGTGTTCCTCCCCAGTTCTCATTTCTCAACGAAACCGCGTTTTCCGAGAGCTTGTTTTCCAAGCTCCACCCCGTTTCCTACTTCCAAATGCCCACTTTTCAAGCTTCGACTTCTCTATCATAATAAAACTCAATCTCCTTCTTCTCTCTTTCTATATTTCTTTAGTTCATGCAGTGGAATCGATAGAAATGGTTTTCTCTGATTTCGTTCTCGTTTGGGTTCTACTAGCGTTTTCTGTTCTCCATCCCCACGCGGCATCGGCGAAGCCCTTCTTCTTCTCCATCTATAACCGGAGTTCGGCCGGCATCGAGATCCCCACACATCTCAGCTTCAATTCGGTGGCCGCTTCCTCCGGTTCCGGTTGCGATCACCCCCTCGCTACGAACTCGGCGGAGAAGAAGGACGATCGCCCGGGTTCCGATCTTGAAGACGATGAGGACGAGGAGGCAATACCGCAGAGCGAGGCAATGGCGTCGCAGCCTCTGAAACTTCACCTGAAGCACAGATCGACGAGGAGTACGAAATCGAAGACGAAGAGAGAAACTCTGACCGAATCCACCCACACTGACCATTTCCGGATCCAAACCCTCTATGGCAGAATCACGGAGATGAAGAACCAGAAGGGCGCGGATAAGGGTCGCGCCGGATTGGAGATGAAATCGGCGGTGGCGGTGCCGAAGGAGCTCGCCGGAAGGCTGGTGGCGACGTTGGAGTCCGGGGTGACGCTCGGATCGGGGGAGTACTTCATGGATGTTTTCATCGGCACGCCGCCGCGCCATTTCTCGCTGATCCTCGACACCGGGAGCGATCTCAACTGGATCCAGTGCCTCCCCTGCCACGATTGCTTCGACCAGCACGGCCCCGTCTACGACCCCGCCGCCTCGTCGTCTTACCGGAACGTCACCTGTGGCGACCCCCGTTGCGGCCTCGTCTCCTCCCCGGATTATCCCCGCCGCTGCCCCTCCCCCGACCACCCCTGTCCCTACTTCTACTGGTACGGCGATCGCTCCAACACCACCGGCGACCTCGCCCTCGAATCCTTCACCGTGAATCTCACCACCACGGAGTCCCGCCGCGTCGAGAACGTCATCTTCGGTTGCGGCCACTGGAACCGAGGCCTTTTCCACGGCGCCGCTGGGTTGCTCGGCCTCGGCCGAGGACCTCTCTCCTTCTCCTCCCAGCTCCGCTCCCTCTACGGCCACACCTTCTCCTACTGCCTCGTCGATCGCAACAGCGACCTCAGCGTCAGCAGCAAGCTCATCTTCGGCGAGGACCAGAGCCTCATCACCCACCCAGAGCTCAACTTCACCTCCTTCGTCCCCGGCCGCGACAACCCCGCCGACACCTTCTACTACGTTCAAATCAAAGCAATCACAGTCGGCGGGGAGATACTCAACATCTCCAAAGAAGCATGGGAGCTCTCCAAAGACGGCAATGGCGGTACCATCATCGACTCCGGCACAACCCTCAGCTACTTCACTGACCCCGCCTACCAAGCCATCAAAGAAGCATTCCTCCGCAAAATCACCAACTACGCCATCATTGAAGGCTTCCCAATATTGAACCCTTGCTACAACGTCTCCGGCGTGGACAAGGTGGACGTGCCGGAGTTCTCCATCATCTTCGCGGACGGCGCCGTGTGGAACTTCCCGGTGGAGAACTACTTCATCCGATTGGAGCCGGAGGAGATGATGTGTCTGGCAATCCTGGGTACGCCCAGCTCTTCCCTCTCCATTCTGGGCAACTATCAACAGCAAAATTTTCACATCATGTACGACACTCAGCGTTCCAGATTGGGGTTTGCTCCCATGAGGTGTGCTGAGGTATGATGAATGATTTTGGGGAAGGGTTTGGTTTGTAGAAATTTTGGGTACTGGTTTCCTCAACCCAACAAGATGGGTTTGAGGAAAGGATGCACATTCACATCAATCTTAGGATTTATTATTGTTTCTTTCTTCTTTCTGTTCTGTTTTTTTTGTGTGTTCTTTTCTTCTTCCCAAATCAGGATGGACAGTCATAGGATCATACTTGTACAACAAAAGCAATTATTATTTTTTCTTTTTCATCTTCAGTTTCCTTTTTTGTTACAGATCTCATGTAACTATGATTTCAGATGTGGGTGATTTGCAATCTTATGTTATGTCTCCAAATTTGTGTTTAATGGATGGAATTAGTTGAGATTAGTGAAATCTAATGTCATGTTATGTTTGGTCGGAGAATAACTTGATATAATGTAGATTATTGCACCTGAAGGCCCTGAAATTTAGGGTCTTAATCAGAATAAAATTATCCCGTTTGATTTTACTGAGTTTAATATTGAATTGTATTGGATTTATTCTTATTTGTATTTGGTTATTTTTTATAATTTTATCTCTAAATAAATCAATTTATTTAATTCCCACCTGTTTATCAAAACTCGGTTTGTTTGGGTTGGTTGTGGTTATATTTGTTTTTGAAAAAAATGGATAAATTAGAATTTATTAATAAGTTAAAAGAGTATTATTATATGATCATTACAAATAAAATTAGTAAAAAGGTCTTGTTACTTTTTCTGCTGTTGCTAGGTCTCTCTGTGTATCATCTTTCCCCTATTGTAGTGGTGGCTTCTTTTGTAAATTGGAGATTTTTTTTAACTAACAATTGAGCTGTTTTTAATTTTGATTTTTTTTAACAAATGCCTTGTATAAATAAATTTCAGTTTTCAATTGGCATAATGAAAGATTTTCAAATTTAAATTTTTTTTAATTAATTTTCAATTTAATTCAGGATAGTATTAGTTAAAATTCTAAACATTATCTCAACTTCTTACAGTGCATGAAAAAACAATATATATATATATATATATATGGACACACATGTGTATAATATAAATTTATGTTATTTGATATGTTTTAGCTTTCTAACATCACAAGGGTTATCACATTGTTTTATTATTTATCTGGGAATTCCATGACAAACTTTTGCATCAATCTGTTACTTGAAGTAGATAGACAACAACTTTCCATTGGTTTCCTACAAATGTTTGAGAATTTTTTTAATGGTTGGAAATTCAACTTTGATGTTGCATTTTCTGAGTCTTTGCATCCCATCTGACTAATGAAAGCTGAAATTTTGAACAAGTTTGTTGAACGATTATTTAAACAAATTGTTCAATCTTCCAACTACTTTGCGTGATTTACTTGCTGACATCTGTAAAACTTCACTTTCATTTTGCTGTTCTTTGTTTTAAATTGTTATTATGACTACATATGTCAGGAGGAGCTTAATCTCTCTTGATTTAAGTACTACTTTTTTTTTGGCAAAAATGCTATGAAGAATCATCGATGCCATCATGCAGTCTAAAAAAATACAACTCACGTGGTGGTTCTAGTTTTGGATTAAGGAATTATAGAATAAGGAAAAAAACAATATGAAAAAAATAAGTTTGTTTGTTCAAGTGAATTAAGAATATGACTTTTAAAAATGGAGTTCATCAATCTAACAGATAATTTTATTTTTTTTTAGAAAATTGTTTGTGTTAGTTCGGTTGAAGGGGGTTGTGTCACTTCAAAGACGATGATCTCTCAATGAAACAAATCAGTACACACACAACCACAATATAAAACATCAAGAGAGGAGATACGTCAATTGGTAACCTAGTTCGATTACTTCCAAATCTACGAGGGGACCAAGTCCGGAGAAAATAATGCACTAAAAAAAGAGTATAGACATTGTTAGTGCAAAGGCACATAAATTAACATTATTTGACAATATAATGATGTGGCACAAGATGACGAGGACAACATGGTGACATGACAAAGGATGATGTGGCAAAATTGATGACAAGCCAAGAGAGATATTTTAGAGCTATCTTTAGAATTGGAGATATATTTGGCAATGAGCTATCTTTGGAAGGAAAGATATTTACTTGGGGAGCAAGCTTGGTGAAAGCCCAATTTGATAAGTGATTACTCTTTATATGGCAACAAGATCAAATTGGAGAGAAGATATCATGAAGATTATATTTAGAGAAGATTGAAAACTAAATATAGTGCAAGCCAATTTTAGTGAAGAACAAAGATTGATTGAAGACTAAATTTAGATTGAAGGCTAAATATGGTGAGGTCTGATTTGATGAAGATCATAAAGACCCAAACTTAGATGATTTAGATCAAGTTTGGAGGATTGTGAAGGCCCAAACTTGGATGAATGAAGATCAAGTTTGGAAGGAAATCTTTGAAGACAATCTTGATGATTGTGCACCTTGGTGAGGTGCTGCTACCTTTGAGGAGGTACTGCGAACGAGACTGAAGAGAGTTCAGCTAGTTACCGGAGGTCAAGATTTGGAGGATTCGACGGTGTTCGACTCAGACACAACCCGGAGGGTTGGAATCGTCTTGAGGTCGTGGTGCAATGGAGGCTGCAACTCAGTCAGCATCAACAGTCGTGTCAAGTTGCAAGTTCGGTTACAACGAGAGTTACAACGGCTATTTTTGGAAGGCGTCCAAATTAGTTGTCGCGGAGATTCCAGAGATTCTAAAAGAGGCAGATGATATTTCAGGGATGTGGAGACGTCTATATAAGACCCAACTTTGAGGATTTATAATGAGTCACCGAAGTGAGATCCTAGTTTGAGGGTTGGAGTAGTCATTGGTTAATCTTGAGAGAGTGCTTGTATTGTTGTGAGTATGAGTGACAAGTGTTTCTACTCGTGTCTTTACTACTCTTTTAGTGGATTGTTTTCTCCTAGCTTGGCCCCCAGACGTAGGCTTGGAAGTAGCTGAACCGGGTTACCAATTAGCGTGTCTCCTCTCTAGATGTTTTTACTTTGTGGTTGCGTGTGTGATTGTTTGTTTTTTTGAGAGATAATCATCCTTGAAATCACATAACCCCCCTCAACGGAACTAACAAGTGGTATTAGAGAGGGTCACTAGTTTTCACTTTGGTTTCAAAGTCTGAGGTCCTAGAAGAGGACCGTTCATGGCCGGAAGAGAAGGAGCATCCATCACTCGACCACCGCTACTCAATGGAGCAAATTATCCATATTGGAAGGCGCGCATGAAGGCATTCATCAAATCCATTAATGAAAGTGCATGGACGGTCGTGGAGGAAGGATGGGCGCCCCCAACATACCTTAATGCAGATGAGATTGAAGTCAAGAAGAAGAAGAGTAGCTGGACTCAAGAAGAGACAAGCAAAGCCAACGCTGATGGAAAGGCTCTCAATGCTATTTTTGGAGGAGTTGACGAGAACCAGTTCAAATATATTGCAACTTGTGATTCGGCAAAAGAAGCATGGGACATCTTACAAAGAATCCATGAGGGTACAAATCTGGTACGTGTGTCTAGACTCCAGATGCTGACAACTAAGTTTGAGAATCTCAGGATGGAGGAAGATGAGACGATTGCCACCTTCAATGCCAAGTTGATGGACATAGCTTATCAAGCACACCAACTCGGTAAGAAGTATTCAAATGAGGAGCTAGTCCTAAAGACCTTAAGATCTCTACCAAAAAGGTTTGAAGCAATGGTGGCTGCAATAGAAAAAACTCTTGACATCACTTCCATGAGACTTGATGAGCTGATGGGATCACTTCAAGCTTATGAGATGGATCTTAAGCTTGAAAGAAAGGATGAAAACATAGCTCTAAAAGTCAAAAAGCAAAAAGAGTTGCACTATGAAGAAGAAGATGAAGCTGATATTGTATTGCTCTCAAGGAAGCTTCGCAACATGTTCAAGACAAGAGGAATAGACCTTCAGAAAGACAACTATAAGGTTGAAGATAAAAAAGAAGAGGAAAATCAAAACCAAAGCAAAAGAAGAATCAAGTGTAGAGAATGTGGTGGTTTTGGTCATGTGCAAGCGGAGTGTGCCAACACTCGCAAGAAGAAAGGAAAATCACTCAATGTGACCTGTAGCAGTGATGAGTCAAAGTAGAGTAAGGAAGAAGATGGAGATGGTCTGATCAACCAACATTTCATGGTGTTTTTATGAAAATCCACTCCATTAATTAGAATTATTATGCGGCCTATCTGCAAAACCACCAAACTTCATGTCATTTTTACAGAAAAACCCAAATCTTTTTGGAATTAATATTTATTTTTCAGTTGGCATCTTCGTAAAATTTTCAGAATCCATGGCGTTTTACAGAAACCCCGTCCATTAATTAAAATTATTATGGGGTCCTATCTCCAAAACCACAAAACTTCATTTCATTTTTGCAGAAAAACCCAAATTATTTTGAAAATCAATATTTATTTTTGGAGGGTGTTTTTGTAAAATTAGTACAATCCATGGTGTTTTTACACAAAACGCCCTCCATTAATTAAAATTATTATGAGGGTCAATCTGCAAAACCGTCAGAATTTTTTTTTTTACACTCCTCGAGATTCTTTGTGAATGGCGTACAAATTATGACAATATAGAAAATAGAAGGGTTCCATTGTAAAAAGTACATGGTTAATTAAATATTTATCAAAGAAAAACCCCGAAACGCCAATCTCGCCGCCGCCCATCTGCGGAGATCTCATTCGTGATGGATCCGTTCTGCGCGATCCTTAGCGTCGTGCCCTATGGCTTCCTTCGCCCTCCCCGCACTCGCCTGAAGCTCCCGTCGAACCTCGCCCTACCGTCGCCGTTGACCGTCCTCTTTCTCGTCATCTTCACCTACTTCTGCGTCGTATCCGGCCTCGTCTACGACGTGATCGTCGAACCGCCCGGCATCGGCAGCACCCAGGACCCCTCCACCGGCACTGTCCGCCCCGTCGTCTTCCTCCCCGGCCGCGTCAACGGGCAGTATATCATCGAGGGCCTCTCCTCCGGCTCCATGTTCGTGCTCGGCGGCCTAGGCATCATCTTCATGGATCTTGCCCTCGATCGTAACCGCGCTTACAGCGTTCGTGTGACCTACGCTTCTTTTGGAATCTCCGCGGTCGTCATCTCCTATCTTATGACTATGCTCTTCATCCGCATTAAGATCCCTGGGTATCTCTATTGATGGCGCCCTTTACGGATCAGGGCAAGTAAGTTAATGTTTCTTTTTGGCGTCGTTTCAATTTCACTTTTCTTTTCTCCCTCTGGGGAACGCTGAATTGGGGATACTGATAAATGTTAAGAGTCATGATCGGATTCAGTTATTGCGTTGAATTTTCATTCTACTTGGAATTCTTAATGCGTTTCAGTATGTTTGCTTTTGTGTGGATGACCGCTGAGCATGATGATGATTTGATTGAAGTGTTGTTCGTGTGCTTTCTAGCTTTGTTTTGCTATTTATGCTCTTGTTGTGTGTGTGTGTGTGGGTGGGTGTGTGTTTTAGCGGCAATTTGATTGTTGTATAGGGCATGATTGTGAAACTCCTACTAGGGTTGCAACATTCTGCATTTTGATCTCCTTTCCCTGGAAGTTGACAACATTATGCATTATGAGCTCCCTTTTTATAGGATTAAGAGTTATGCTTAGAATAATTTTCATTTTGGCATGCTCCATGTTCATGAATAGCTTAGGTGACATAATAAATCTATATGAAAAATGTAAAAGCTTGTTATTTTCAACTCTTGGGATTCTTTACTGATTGGTTCCACATGTTATTGTAGATAGGTATTGACAGTGCTACTGTTATGTTCTTTTTGTTTTTAACATCTGTTTCTTTCTCAATATGTTTTTCTTCAAGCAAGTAATTTATCTCATACCTTTCTTTTTATTTTAATTAGCACCCTATTATTGCTTTGAGTTATGTGTGTCTACATTCCAATTTTGATATACATGCACATAAAAATATGCTAGTTGGGGCTCTTTTGGCTATCAGTAGACTAATTACAAGCTATTGGGTTGATACAGTTGCCATTGGGTTAATTGGCTAAGTTGACTCATTAGAGCAGGGTTTTAGAAATAGGCCTGTTCTTCATAAGCCCTAGGTCACACTCTTCAGTGGTTGCTTTTTCTTTTTTGCTTACATTTAGGACACTGCATTTGAAGGCATTCTTGGGTCTTATATTATCTTAATAAATAATGCTGGACTATTCTGGGCTTGAGTACTCATGTTTTTTCTAATCTTTTACAATTTTTATATGATTGCATAACTCTAAAATAATCCATGTCTATTAGAAAACATAACAGAAGGTAATAAATCATCTACCAGGCCATTGTGAGTTGGTTGAGGTTTACTGCTAAAATCTCAAGTATATTTGAGGGAGCTACATAGGTTGACTGAACCTAATAGGTGAACCACTTATGTTCTGTACTGGTTTCATGTGTGTTGATATATCACCAAAGTTGTTGGATTGACATTTTTGTTTTTTTTGTTAATTTATTTTTATTTTTATCATAATAGGTTATTGTTTGGCTTTCCCCTAATACCTAACATGCGGCAAAGGCAAGCACAAATTGTGAAAGGAGGGTATGGATAACAGGTTGAATCTGGTTTGAGTTATTAGATAGGCCTGGGGCTATTTTTAATTGTTTCTTTTCATAGCTATGAACAGGATTCATCTAACAATTTTCTTTGTATTTCCTCCACATAAGTGCTTCTTTCTTTATGTTTTTTAAGTTTTCTTGAACATACTTTGATTTCAAAGATTTCTTCCCTAGTTAATTCATGCCTGAGTTATTGACTTGCTAACATCTTTCCACTACTATTAGTCTGTGTTAATCGACTATATATTACATAATATATGCTATATGTATTACTATTGATACATGTCCTATGCCTCTTTTTTCTTTTTATAAGTTTTTTTTCTAATCTTTTTGCTTGGCATGTATTGATCTGCGTCAACTGAAATGTATTTTTTCCATTGGTTGTTTCCTCTTAAAAGACAAATCTGAGATCATTAGTTTTCAATTCACATAAACCACCTGAAATGTATTTTTTTCCCAGTGTTTTTTTTCCCAAAGTATCTTGTTTAGGATTTTAGGATACCAATAGAATGTGGATGAGATGGTTATGGTTAAAGCCCATGTTGTTCTTTGAGGTTATTTGGTTCATACTTCCAACTAGAGGGTTTTTATTTTTTTGTTACCTGTTCTTAAATTGCAATCTTGAATCCCGGCTGAGACGAGCAGCTCAAGCTGGGTCATCGGGCCAAGCAGAGTTCAAGTTGGGTGAGGTTTAGTTCAGTTCGCTCAAGCTCTGTATTAGCAGCTGGTTTTTTATTCCACTGAATGGACTTCAAATCGGCTCTAGTTCGTTGATTGTTGCCACGCCCCTAATTTTAAGCGAATAGTACTGATTTTATAAGAAAGTATTACTTTCATTATCAATAAATACATAAAATTAGTGTGTTTAGAAATATTTCTTATAATTTAATTTTTTTACAATCAAGCAATATAGCATGTATTAACAAACTGCTGGTCATAAACATTCATAATATTAATTTTTTAAGTATTAAGTGTTGTATATTTGCGAACTACTTTAGATTATAATTATAAACATAACTCCAAAAAATATATTATTTCCATACATCAATACCTGACAGGAGTAAGAGTAGGGCTCTTTCTTTAAACAAAGTGAAAGATTGTTTTGTATATATTCTTCATCTTTATCTATTTCTTCAAATTATGATATTAATCATAAAATATTTATTTTAACTAATATTGATTAAATAAAGGCTTGATCACCAAAAATAAAAAAAATTTCAACAAAATAAATTCAAACTTTCCAAGCTGCCCAATCTAAACTTTATCCCACACTATTTCTATATCAAATGAAACACCCACACATATCGCACTTTAACAGTGTTTTGATCTTGAATTGAAATAATTCTTTCATATTAGATAAATAGAAAAGATAAATATTTGTGTTTACAATTTTTTTTAATATAATTTAATTTGTTACAATGAACAAAAATTAGATAAATACAAAAGGTAAATATATGCGAAAAGACATGAGGTCCAGGAGAGCAAATTTGATAACCAGGGCCTTCAGCTTTTCACCTGATCATCACTCTACCTGGCAGCCATTGTTGCCAGCTTCCTTGCATCCAAAGTTTGCAAGAAGTATGGCAGGAAATTCACAATGCAGGCAACTTCTGTTTTCTCTCTGGTGTGTGTAGTCTTGGATGCTGTAACTATGAATCTCCTCATGTTGATCATGGGAAGGATTCTTCTCGATCTGTTTCGGAGTGGGATTTGCCAACCAGGCAGTTCCACTCTGGCGAGAATCCTATGGTGTGTCTTGTATTATTTCTGATGTTGAAGACATGCATGTCAACTCTCTCATTCTATGAAACTGTTGCAATTTATTATTTCAATACAATAGTTGAAAATTTATCATTTTGAAATTCATAGGATATTCTGATTTGACTCCGGACTCGGTTTCAAATTTGCCTGCGATTTCCATGTGAATCAAATGAATAAAGTTAGGAAGCCTGGGGTTGACATTAGCTCTGCCATTGCCAAATCAATTGAACCTGCTAATGGTCAATGCTGAGAAATGATTCCACTTGCTTAACCAATATTGACTTAGGCTATCCTTATTTTTGGGCAAGATTTTGTTTGTAAATATACCTGCTATTTTGTGATCTAAATTCAGTTGATCTGGTAGGCTTTCCCTGATCTTTGCTTTCATTTATCGTTTGTGCCAATGACTTTCGAGACGAGTAAAGAGTTATTTCATGGCATCATCTTTTCCCTGTCATCTACTGAAAGCTATTTGGGAAATGTGGGGATTTTCTCTCATCTCTTTGTGTGCAATAACCTATCACATACCTCTTACAATTAATTTCATCGGGGATGACAATGTGTGCATTTAGTTCCTTTTCTTTGCTCTTTTGTCTTATTGATGATGAGGCTGTTGCATCAGATCATTTCCTCGACAATGCACTTAGGTAGTGTTTGGTTAGCTGTGTGTAACTCCTCATACAGGGATGGGTAAGTCCCCATACAAAATTTTTGTTTGATTGAATTATTTTTTTTTTATATGTAAGTGCTCATACAACAATTGTGTATGAGCACTTACAACAAAATTGGCTGGATGGGGAGTTACACCCACTCCCCATCCAAGCTTTTTTAGAAAATGTGAAAAGTGGCACATCTTTTCATACAACTTTTTGTTTAAGATCATCATTTGTTTAATATATATATAATATATTAATTAAAATATCTTAATTTTAAATATTGTTAAATGAAAATAAATAAATAAATAAATTTAAGTATTGTATATCAACTCTCACGTATGTTAAATTAAGTTTGAGTAATTTTTTAAATAAATAATATTTCAGGTTTTTCTATTTTCCTCACAAATGAGTTGATATATATTTATACTCAAATTTTATTTATTTATTTGTTTTGTTTTGAAAAGTATTGTATATCCTCATATATGTTAAATTAAAAAAATTATATTTGGTTTTATTTGAAAATAATATTATATATTAAATTAAAATATATTATTAAATTAATATAAATATTTTAAATTTAAATACAACATTTACATCAATTAATTTTTTAAAAAAAATTTAAAATTATCTATTCATTAGTTTTTATTAAAAAAATTTAAATATCTTTAATTTTCTAACAAGGGGTAACCTCACCACTCACAATAGGGGTAACTATATCCCCCATCAAATCCATCTTTTCTTACAACTAAGCACAAAAAGGTGTACCTCCACTTACATCCATTACTTTTTAAATAACCAACCAAACATACAAGTGTAAGTCCCCTTAATGTAACTCCTCATGCATGTAACTCTCCATCCATGGATGAAGAGTTACAAACAACCAAACACTACCTTAGAGTAGGGAATGAAAATTTGATGCTTTTGTTAGTACGAGAATAAAGATTTTGGTTAATGCTGTTGCTATTCCAAAAACATGTTTCAAACTCATGCTCACATTTTGGAGCAGTAACTTGGCTGTCTTTTTAATTTTATTGAACCAATTGCATCTTGCTGCAGAAAAAAAAGGAAAACTAATTACTTCTAGGGAATTTTTAATGATGCTATAAATATGATAAAAACACTGATCTGTCGAGAATATTCTAACGATCACTCCAAGTTAAAGTTAGCTAAAGATCTAAGTTGACAAGTAGACACAAAGGATACTCACCTAGCTAGCAGAGAGGAACACTGAATTTGAACATGCCCACTGGTTTCTTTCCCTGTTTAAATTCTTATATGTTTCTCAAAACCTTCAGTTAGGTGCAAGGTTGATTGTTATATCTACAATATAGTAGAACTTGCTCATATTATACACTGATTAGTACTAAATCATACACAACTAATTAGTAGAGTTTGGATCAAAACATCTTGGTTTAGGGTCAAAATACAATGTTAAAACAAAAACAAAAATTGTAATTCTTGAAGTAAAAAACAAAACAAAGTCAATCATTTTAAACAACCCATAATGAATCTACTCCCCTTAAAAAAAGTCATTTGAGCTAAAAGAAAGGTGTAACAAGCCCTCTCAAGTCAAGCACACTTCATTGTATATATGGTTTTGAGAGCAACACCGTGTTTCTTCAAACCAAGAAAACCTTGCAGCCAGTCCCTTTACTTTGCATGCAATCCTAACTTTTTCTCCACAACTCAACCATCTCTCCCTCATAAAATACCTCTCAAAAACTCTCCTCCCTCTTCAAACAAACAAACAAGCTCTCTCCAACCATGAAGAACCTCACCATCTTCTTCTTCATCATCTCTATGCTCTTAGCTTCCACCATATCATCATCATCATCATCATCATCATCCTCTTCTTTCAGAAGTAGATTCTTGGCGGGAAAAGACCCGAAAAACAAGAAGTGTGACATAGACCCCTCAGTTTGCTACAATGCTGGCAGCGGCGGCCCCAACTGCTGCGGCCAACAATGTGTTGACACTAATGCTGATGTTTTCAACTGTGGCAAATGTGGCAAAATCTGCAAATTTACCGAGGAATGCTGTGGAGGCAAGTGTGTTGATCTCAGCTATGATAAGCGTAACTGTGGTAGTTGCTTCCACAAATGCATGCCTGGTATCAAATGCTTTTATGGGATGTGTCACTATGCTTAAATTAGTATATTCTCATTTGAGATCACACCTTGATTGATCTATATCAATATATATTTTACATTCGTATATGCAATAAAACAGTCGGTAAAACCATACTGCTTGTGTTGGTAACTCATTTCCTCTGACAAATTGAGGGTTTGAATCACGTTTATAGCGTGCTTCTAGTGGCTTGTCCACATTTATAAAAAAAAGACGACCATACTGCCTGTGTTGTATTGTCTGCTGTTACTGGCTTATCTATGATTCTCTCAAGTTTAACTGGTTACAGATCTCACACATTGTTTTGGGTGTTGTTTTGATGAGATTCGATTGGGTTTTGTTGTAATAGTTGAGAAAAGTATGATCCAATCTTTGTTTATTGGTTTCTAAACTTCAGATGTTTACCAACCCTTAATTAAAGTAAGATTTAATTAATTAAGTGTTTTCTTTATAATCTGATGTTTATGATTTTGAGATGAATGAATTAGATTAATTTTGTTGAGAGTGAATGTTGTTTGAAGTCTAAGGTTGTTGTTTAAGTCTGATTACAACACAAGTTGGCAGCACGTGAAACAGATCCATGGAAATGTTTTGTTTACTTAAACTTGCTGTATACCCAAAAATAGAGTTGACATTGAAAAAGTGGACATTCTTTGAGACTGGATTACCATTTTTTTTTTATTTTCTTGTTAGGGAGTGATGCCAAGTTAGTCAAGGTGCTTATTAATTTTTATTTGTTTTAAATAATTATTATAGTTATTATTATTATTATTTTTTTAACAAAGACGTCAAGCATCAACTGAAAGTCAGGGGTGGACAATGTGGCGCCCGTGCACACATGCTCTCCCCTTGTGGTCGTGGGGTGCGAACTTGGGATCATCCCAATTAACGAAGCACTATCCAAGGGATCCAATACCAATAGGTCAATAGGCCGTTATTTTTAGTCGGGCAGTTGTGAGGGGTAAAATATGAAATTTATTATAGAATCACTTGGTCATATATATGCACCACTTATATATTTTCAAAACAGCAAAATATGAATTTTATTAATGAAAACTGATTAATTTTCTAGACATGTCACATGTTTTCCAATACATGGAAAATGTCTCATACAGTAAAATTGCATGATGAAATTAATAAGATTTACAAAATTAATCATACACATGGTTTCCCAATGAAACAATTGAGAGTGCCAGCATTTGCAGTTAACAATGGTACCATTTTTCCATTAAAAGTGGTGAACTTTTGAGAAGGTGTATAACCAGGAGCACAACTACCCCATCCTGATTGAACAAAGTAAGCACCATTTAAGAAGTAGTCCTTGGTTGATCTCCATTTCCAATTCTTCCATCCTCCTGCTTCTCTCTTTGTGACCTATATATATACTCAATTCATGATCACATGTTAAATTATAAATTTTATGGAAACAAATTTTCTAGATATGTTATTCATGTTGACATGATCCTTAATTATGTTCTATGGAAACAAATTAATTTCCCATTTTTACAAACCATTTATGTTAATATTTAACAAAATTTTAAATTATTATCAACAACAACAATAACAACTAATTAAGCTTTAATCCCATATTAGATGGGGTTGGCTATATGAATTCTCTGTCTATCAAAGACAAGATCTGGCTTAATATCTAATATAAGTAGATCCTGAGACACTAGCTCTCTCTCTATAGGTAATCCTAGGCTTATTTTTACCCTTTTTTTTTATCATCTATTACTAAAGTTTCAGATTTTCTAATCGGGGCACCTATGGGTCTATAATACACGTGTCCAAACCATTTTAAACGTTATTTTATTTTATTTTATTTTATCTTCAGTTGGTGTAACATGCCCTTCTCTAGGATACATTTATTAAATTATGGTTGTAATAATTAATGTCTAAGTATATATCATTCTATGTTTCTAATAATCATCTAATATCTAATATATATACTATGGATGCAAATGACAATAATAGCATTTGTTTATTATAATAATATCTTAGGACTAATATATATATATATATATATATATATATATATTTCCAAATAAAAGGCTTAGGTGAAGATCGATGCATGGTTTTACCTGTTTCAAAGCCGGGTTGTTAGGAGCCACATAGTAGTTTCCTTCACTCAAGATGGTGGGATCAGCACTGCCTCCAATTGCATACATTTCCCACTTATCATACCTATTGTTCACCACATGTGTATAACCGTTCCTAACCCTACACATTAATATTATTCCATTCCCTTTTAATCAATCAGTCATTCACTAGATCTCTAATTCAATCTATAAACATTTAAACCCATAAGAATTGAAATATTAAGTACTTTATATATGCACTAGTCTATACTTTTCAATATATATACCTTGGCATTCTTTGTATCAAATCATGAGCAAAACGATTGAATGCCACCGTCACCTTCATTTTCTTGTCTGCTGTGAAACCATCCTTGTGCCCGAACAACATCACCTGCAACATCCAACATGAATAAAAAATTCTAACAAATAAAATACATATATATCTTTTTAATTAAAATCTCTTCTATATTTGCATGTAACTTTGAGTTTTAATAACAACATGCACGTGAGAAATTTGTATAATTTTATTGAAAAGATAAAAAAGCTTTATAATTAACATATATATATATATATATACCTTATCATGGTTAGAGAAGAAGTTATTGGAGATGGTAATCGCAGTAGAGCCATGAATAACATCAATGAGACCATCATAAGCATTAGAAAGACTACAGTGATCGATCCAAACATGAGACGAGCCAAAGATGACAATGCCGTCGCCATCCGACCCTCCGCGGCGGCCGACATGCGTCGGCGAGCTCCTGACCATCCCAGGCTTCCCAGGCTTACAAGCATGAATCCCCAAGCCATGAATGATGACATGACTAACACCCTGTATTGTTATGCATGGCCCGTAGCCAATCTCCACCTTAACTCCCCTCCCATCAATGGTCTTGAAGCTGTTCATTATCAGCTCATTCTTCAACCTTATGATCATGTTCTTCGAGAATATAATCCAGAGTGGTTGCACTTGGATGACGCCGTACCGGAGAGTCCCGGGTTTCGGGTTCACGGCGTCGTCTGAGGGATCAGTGACGACATATATCCTGCCTTGTTTGCCACCCAGAGCCATGTTGCCGAAGCCCACTGCACAGTTGGCTAAGGCTTGGCGGTTGGAGGACCATTTAGGGTTATTGGCAGCCCAGCAGGCATCAATGGGGTTGATGAGTAGTGCTTTGCTAGTTTTGGTTTTGGTTGAAGGGTTGTAGGAGGAGTATGAGGAGATCACAGTGGGGAGGTTTTGTATTAATGTGAGTGAGAGAATGAGGAGGAGGGATGTGTATAATGTGAGGAGAGGAGAGGCCATGGTTTTGTGAAACATGCTTGCAAGGAGTAGTAGTACTGTTGAATGGGTTATGAGGAGATGGAGGAGTTTTATTTTTATAAGAAGAGAGAATGGAGATGAGGATCAGAGAATGTGGTTTCCACGACAGGATCTTTTTCTGTGTGTTTATGAACGTGTTTGCACGAGAGTTGAGATTAATTGGATTTTTGTTTCAAGTTTGAAATGGAGATGATTTCAAGTTCTTGACTTGATCAGCTGGTTTGATTTGGGTTTGGGGGTTATGCATGATTGATGGGTTAGAGACTAGAGTATATATATATATATATCTATACATGTAAAAGATTTGGTAAGGTTAATTATATAATTAAATAGATGTTTAGTATAAACTAGTAAATGACGCTTTGTATTGCTCATGATTTAAAAAAAAAACTTAAATAATTTGATAATTTTGCTACTATATATTAAAATTCAATGTATAATATCTAAATTTCAGCAAACCTGAAATCAATGTGGGCAAATCAATTTTAAATAAGTTTCAACAAATGCATAGGTATTAGGGTAATATAGATAGATGTAACCAATAAACTCCCATAAATATATAGATAGATATTTTTTAAAATTAAAAATAATCCAACTTAATAATGTAAATAGAGTTTTTAAAATATAAAAATATAAAATTTTGATAAAATTTTAAAATCACAATTTATTATTTTTATTTTTTTAAAATTAAAATTATCTGTAACCGATAGACTCCCAAAAATATATAGGTAGATAAATATTTTTTAAAATTAAAAATACTCCCAAATAGTTTTTTAAAATTAAAAAAAATTCTAAAATTCCAACCTAATTTTTTTATTTTTTATATTTTCTAAAAATTAAAATTAAACTCACTGTTAATAATATGGATAGATACTATATTTGGGATTATCCCATATATGGTAGATTCATGGCAAGGGATTTTTTTTTTTTAATTGGATCTAAGGGATTAAGTAAATCATTTGATATGTGTGTCAAATCTCAAATTAAATAGTTGAGCTTGGTATTTGGATGTTTGTAGCATTTTATATTTCCCCGATTCTCACGAGGAGGTGTTTGGTTGCTAGGATAAGAAGAGAGGAGGGGGGGTTATAATTTGTTTGGATAGATGAAATTAGATAAAAAATTATAAATACTCCAATTTAAATTATAATATATAAAAATAAATAATATTAATTATTTATAATTAGATAATTACATGTTATTAATAAATAGATAATAATCCTATCTTTATCTTATTTCTGTCATCCACCCTCATTGTGTAGCATACCATGCAATGGGCCAGAGCTCCTATAGGCTTAGGTGTGTTGAGTGAGCTCCATACCTATGTAGGGGCACTTATAGCCTTTGTTAAAAAAAAAAAAGAACAACTTTACAGATCCTTATTTTCAAAAAACCAAAACACTTAACAATTACTGTATATCCTATCAACCAAACATCATCAATGAATATCGTTATTTATGAATATTCTGATTCATGGGATAAAAAATCTCACCAACCAAATGCTATCCTTTTAGGATGAGTGTCACGAAGAATAGCTCTTCTGGTATTCAATGAGATCGATCATCACATGTTTTTTTTAATAATATTTAAAGATATATAATAATGTTGCTTTTTCGCCTAAAAGATAATCAGTTTTGAAAGGAATTAGATAAACACAATTCACATAAAAATAATAATAATTCTTTTACTTAATAGAATCATATTTATCATATCACAAAAAAACTACTAAGAGCTTGTCGAGTCTATAATCTTTTAAAGTACTCGATCTCACCAATGCTGGAGATATCACTGTGGCGGTGGAATTGTAGTTCCGGACGACGAGGTTGGGAGTGAAGGAGTTGTTATGGGCAGTTCATCTGTCGGGCTTTTTTTCCGAAAGATACAGAAGCCGTTGGCGACGATCAAACCGGAGAGTAACACCTTTCCCGGTATAGTATTTACCAGAGGCGTGGTGAAAGCTAGGACTATAAGTATTATAGTTATAATGAGAAAAACTGAGAAGTAGAGGTACCTTAACTGAGATGATGTTGGAAAACCTAGGGCAAAACACAGAAAAAGTTAGGATAAAAAGATTAGAAGGAAAAATTGAGAAGATCTAATTATCTCTTTCGTAGTAGTGAGATTAAACTAGATGTGTGGTGTTCTTGCTGTAGAATTTACTCATCTTACCTTTTCTGAAGGAACTGAAGCTATATTTCTTTTCAATTTCCATTCAAAAGTCCTCTCTTTAGTGGAGATTGAAAAAGAAAAAACATAAAAAAGAATTTTGTTGTGGAATTCTAATGTGTGTATACGTGTATACATGTGTTGTATGAAGAGTTATTTATAGGCCTTGTAATTATATGACTCAAATTCAAAGTTGAGTTTAAACAGGATTATGGGTAAAGATAAATATTAAATTAATAAAAATAATATTTTAAATTTTAAAATATAACGTGAAAACTTATCCCATAATGTTCCATATCTATCTATCTATATTATTAAACAAAAGTAAATCATTTTAATTTTAAAAAAATTTAAAAAATAAAAAAATAGGTTGGGATTTTAAAATTTTCTCAAGATTTTAGATTTTTCAATTTAAAAAATCAATCTATATTAGAGAGTATTTTACGTTTAGAAATTTCTATATATATATATATATATATATATATATATATATGGGATGTATGTATTTAGAAATAATTACTTATTTTAAAAAAGGTGCATGTGAAAAATTCAAATTAAAAAAACATTATATTACTACTAGGTGCTTGTGGGTCTATAATCTTTTAAAGTACACTCACCCAAGGAAGATAGCAAAATGAAATTGAAGTGAACTATATTTGATTGAACCAAGCTACAAATTAAGTACATGGTGAAAAACAGAAAACTCCTTCAACCAAGGAGGTTACTTACAACAGTAACAACCTAACAACTAAGTAAAGAACTTTTCAAACAGTAGATAAAATCACATTATCAGATAAGATCACATGCTAATATCACCAACGCTGGAGATAGCACTGTGGCGGTGGAGTTGTAGCTCCGGACGACGAGGTTGGGAGTGAAGGTGGTGGTGATAATTTCGCATGCGGTGGTGGACATGGAACAGGAAAAGGATGTACTGCAGCCAGACGTGGAGCTGTTACGGCAGTTCATCTCTCGGGCTTTCTTTCCAAAAAGGACACAGAAGACAACGTCCATGATCAAACTGGAGATTATCATAAACACTCTTCCCGGTATAATATTTGTATCAGGCGTGAGGAAACCAACTACGAGAAGTACCAGAGATATTATAACAGCAACAACTAAGTAGGGGTGCCTTAACTTTCCCATCGAGGAGAGAGAAGACGTTGGAAAACCTAGGGCAAAACACAGAAAAAGTTAGGGTCCAAAGATTAAAAAGGAAAGATTGAGGAGATCTTATCTCTTTAGTAGTGAGATTAACCTAGATGTGTAGTGTTCTTGCTGTAGAATTTACTTCCTGTCCATGCATCCATCTCTTCATTCTTAGGGACTCCTCCCTTGGATGGTTCACTGCCTTGTCTTTCATGCTCTGTCAGGTGATAAAATGATAGGATCACTGTTTTAATCATTTGATAAACAAGAGTCACAACCATACAACTACCTGGATGAAGTAATGCTGAACCCGAATGCATGTCGGAAGATGACGAGTTGAATGGAATTGTTCCTCCATGAGCTACTGCACTCAGAACACATGGTGGCTGAACAGTCTGTGATGGAACTGCCAGAAGAGGCATGCCACGATTCGGTTGAGGAATAGTACGAAAAACACCAAGAAGAACAGGACCATGCAGCAACCCACCATGTAATGGGGGATGAAACCAAGGAGCCTGAGGGGATGGAGTAACAGCAGGCAATGAGGCATAAGGTGGATAATTTTGCTGCTGAACATTCCGTGCAATTTGAATTGGATGGGGAGCAGGATTTGATGGTGCAGGAATAGGAGATGGCACTGTAGACCCAAGAGATGGAGAAGAACCCATGTTTGTTCGGACAGTTGTACCATTAGGAGAGAATGGCATTGAATTAAGCATGCCTAGTTGACCTGGTGTTCCAGCAATCCCTGTTGTCACAGAATGCACAGGAAAAGATGAGGCTGTTGCCATCAATACAGTGGAAGGGTTCATACTAAGACCAGCAACTGGGTGCATAGCGGAGCTTGAGGCTAAATTAGCAGATGACTGTGTGGAATGGGAACCGACTGATGTTGCCAAACTATCACCAGCTTCAGGCAAAGTAGAATCTGAAGTGTTCTGTATCAATCCAATAGAACAGAAAATCATTTATTACAATCAAATCTTTCAAAATTATGGTATGCATGATGTGGTGATTAACATACTGTGTTGGCGAACACATTGGGAGCTCCTGGCATTGGTGGTTGGGAGATCCCGCCAAAGGAATAACTTGTTGATGTTGGTGCATGCCATTTAGAGATAGACAAAGGCATTAGTATCTGAGGTGAAAGATTGGGTGTGCTTGTCCCAGGAACACTTGAACTGGGGCGCATAAGTTGCCCCGGAACAGGAGGTTGCAAGGATGCAGCAGTCCTTGCTGCAGTAAATTTCCCACCCTGCAAGTGAGATAAATTTGTACCCTGAAGATTAGAACAAAAATAGTTATTTCAAAATCTTTAAACTTTCAAGGGCATTCATAGATATAGAAACAATAATGATACAGTAACAAACTAGACTTAAGAAAAGACTCATAATTACAATGGCAGGTTGACACCACAGGCCAACATTAGCCTGTGAAACTATGTTATAGGAAAAGGATGGTCTGTTTCCAAAAGACTGCCCAGGAACTGGAGGTTGAAGAGCTGCTGCAGATACAGATGGAGTCAACTTTAAAACCTGCATGAATCACAAAAACTGCCATTTTAGAACACCAAAATCTAAATTTAATGAAAGGGCGCACATGTGAGCAGAGAAGAAAATTGGAAACTAACAGGATTGTTTGAGGACTGTTGAGAACTTCCTGAAACAGAATTCGGCGGTGGAAGTACACCATAAGAAAATGATGATGCAGGAACACCATAACCATGGGGGACACCCGTTGGGGTAGATGGACCTGCAGCAGGGGTAACTGAACCAGTGACTGCTGTGGATATTCCATTACCTGCACGTGAAGGAGATGTAGTTGGCATGCCAGCTTCAGCGGCTGATCCACAACCAGGTGAAACTGATGTTGAAGAAGCAGAAACTGGATTTGAGGAATTAGTAGGAGTCCCTCCAATTGGTGATTCTGAAGCTTGCTGTTGCAGGGCAACTCCTGGAGTTGAAGCTTGTGTTTCCTGTGCTGACCAAGGTGGTGATGACATAGTTACCTGTTTGATTGAAAAATAATTAAATATATAAATAGTAAAAGTGAAGTACAGATATTTATAAAGTGGCAAACGACAGAAGTACTTCCTTCTAGATCCACACAAATATAGTAAGTTCCAATCATCTTAGCATTCAGAAGACATGAAAGTAAAAACTAGAGAGCAGCAGCACTACAGTCTCAACTTTCACCATGATTATATCATAAAAAAAAAACAAAAAATCATCTATAAACTTGTCGTTTTTCAGCAAGAACAAATATTTTATGAATTCATTAAAAAATGTGAATGCATGGCACAGTGGGGATGGTGTCTGGATTATGGAAACAATCTAAAATGCTGAAAGCTCCATTAGAGCAAACACTACTCAAATAGGTTAATAAGACCGCAATTAAAGAAGATCATCAGCATCATTGAAAAAATATGACAATGTCAGGGTACACAAATGGGTGGGATAGGGTTCTGAAACGAAGTATTACCTATTAGCGAGCAGGTACTATATTCATCAAGAAGTAATACATGGTTACATTCTATGATAAGAAATTCAATACTGTTTGAGTGATGCTAGATTAAACAGTATTTCCACTGACGTTAAAATAAAATAAAATAAAAACAAATTCAACATACATGTTGCCAAACTGATGATATTGGACTATAGCTAATCAATTTACAACAACAAAGAATCAGAATCAATTAAGAACAACAAAATAAATGAAAACTCACCATCCAGAACACTGAATCACCTAATTACTCGTAAAATTCAATCAAAAATCAACTCAACAAATCATATTCCCGAGACCATTAAGCCATGACATATAAGAACAATCTATTTTCAACCATCAAAACAAGAACTCCGAACCAGCCATCAACTAGCAATCTATCTTCACGCTGAGAAACAAATTCGACAACCATGGCACATCAAAACTTCAAAAACACATGGAAACCTTAAAAGTTCATGAATTAAAGCAAAACCCTAACTCCAACCAAGAATAAAAGGCAAACTCTAGATATAAGTTTTAAAGGAAAACGAAGCTCAAACAGGACGCTTGCTGCGGAAGAAACGGAGAGATACTGTAACACCCGCCCCGAAATAAATAAGGATTTTTATTTATTTATTCTCAGAATTTATTAAATAAAAATTTAATATAGTAAGCGATGAAATTTAAGAAAAATTTCAAGGTATTAATCGAGCTAGATTAATTAATTGTTAATTAATCCAGGCTAATTATTGAGGAAAACAGACAAATATTCGAATCCCGGGAAAAATGGGTATGGTCGGGGACTGGGACAACCCCGTGATGTCACGGTGCACCAGTAACACTAGGGTTATCTAACCTGCGATTCCCGGATTTGGGTCGGGACATTAATGAAAAGATAATTTAAAATATATGGAGGGACTCAAGTACAAAGTGGTAGGGACTTGCATGGAATGATTTAATTAATTTTGGAATTTAGTGCAAAATTTACATGTGTTAATGCATGGGCTTTATGCAATCAAGCCTTACAAATGGTGATTAAGATTAAGGACAAGATAGTAATTCTAGAGGTTTAACTTAGATTGTCTTAACTTATATAGTATAAAATGGTTATTAATATTGCATTTCACTAATTGATATCCCATGAGCTCTGGACACCTTTTGACTTTTTATTTTTTATAATGGAGGACCATGTCCATTAATGGACCAACGAGCTTTAGATATCATGGATTTTTGAGATGGGTCCCACTTTTTTCTCATATTTTCACCACTTTGTAATATATATATATATATATATATATATATATATAAAAAGAGAGAAAGGACCCATTGGAATCCTTCTCCAACACTCCATCCTCTCACTATATGCCATCAAAAACCGCTACTCACTGAGAGGTCTCCAGCTAGCTTGCTAGGAGACCTCACCCTCCCTTAGCCCGTGGTGAGCGCCACTATCGTCGAGACTATCGATGCTTTCTCTCTAGCTTGAAGACATACTTCTCTTGGACTGAGAGAAAGAAAGGGTGGTGGTGGAGTGGGTGGCAAATGGCCAGGATGACGCGTTTAGCGCGGGAGACGGACAGGGACGGAGCCACATAGAGGAGAAGGGGGGCAATTGCCCCCCTTCTCATTTGAAATTTTATATAATATATTATAAAATATTTTGAATTCTATTATATAATATTATTTTAATATTTAGATTGCCCCCTTCCAATTTATCTCTTTCAACTAATGCCATGTGGCAATATCTTATTCTATTAAATTATAAATAAATTATAAATAATAAGGTTTGGTTTCCTTTTTTTTTATCTTTTATCTTTTAATTATTATTTTTTAATTACATCAATTGTTTTTTCTTTTGTTTGTTGCTTGATTTGATTTGGGGTTTTTATTTGTATGAATTTAATTAGTCTGGATATTCAATTTGAATTGAAAGAATTGATGTACAAAAAAGATTTAGATGATAAGTCTTGATAATCTTGTATGTATTTAGTTTGGGTATTTAATTGCTATGTCATCTTCTCCGTTTAGGTTCTCATGATTGATTATTTTGCACCTTAAAATTTAAAGTATAGGAATTTTAAGGAGAGATATTCAATCTGATGGACTTTAATCTTTGATTTTTTATGTTAGATATTTCAATGCAATGAAGATTGTGAAATTTCATCATTATGATAGAATTGGTGATCAATTCTTAGTTGATTGCTTAGTGACATACATTGAGAAAGATATCTTTGATTGTATAGATAATGAAACAATTATTCATTGTTTTCAAAATATGAAAACTCATAGATTTCAATCATGAATTTGTTCTTGTTAATGTTTTGTACTAGATGTTTATGTAAAAGACTTTTTTTTAGAAACTAGATAAGATATTTAACTTGTGCTACCATATAATTTTGATTGTATTTGAACTTTGATTTATAAAATTTTTTTTGCCCCCCTTATCAACAATTTCTGGCTCCGCCACTGGAGACGGAGAACAAGTACATGTCGTTGGGTTGCTGCACCAAGGCCTCCATGGCAATACTATCCCTTGGCCTTTCCTTCTTTATTTATGCAGCCTAGGTCTTTGAAGCACACACCACTACATTTAGTGAAGAATGGGGAGGGCACGATCTTGGCGGGCCCTCAGCGTGACCATGAGAATGCAGGAGGAACCAGGTACCTTCAGCGGCTTTGTACGGTGTGAGGCCATGACTATCCTCAGTAGCACCAATGAAGATGAGCACCTCCACTCTCCCAGAGATACTAGGAGGTAGACCTTAACCTTATAAAACTTTTCATATATTGTTAAGGACCAACCATTGGGTTTGGATTCTCTGCATCCTTTGGAAATGATACTTTGAGGTGTTAGCTTGAACATTAGTTAAGTGGTGAAGTTATCTTGATGTGTTTGAACTTTCCATTGTCACCCTTGAAAAGGATGTTTTGAGTTAGTGTATATGAAAGATAAGATGCATGCCTAGATAATTAAATTTGCTTTGAAGTGTTATTGCACTGGGTTGACAATTCTAATAAGAACGCATGCTATACCATAAATGAGATAGATTTTGTGATGTTTTTGTGTGGGTGCTCTAGTGTGATAAAATGTGGTCATTCTTGTCTGAATAATAAGTTATGAAAGATGATTTTATTCTAGGGACAGAGACTGCTACATCTCCTTTTGAACTCCTTATGGATATGTGTTGTTGAGTGCTGGACAGTTATTATGGAATGCTAAGTGTCATCACAAGTTGTATTACTTATATTGTGTATCTAGATTTCTACTAGACTACTGATTGTCTCTAGTGGTGATAAGATCTTGTAAATGATTCTCTTGCAACTCGTTTGAGAACTTGTATCCAACCTGTTTGTATCCCTGTAACTTGATATGAGCAAAAGTTCTTGTGTGCCATAGAACCCAACCAAAGTGAACTGCCTTTTTCTTTGAGAAGCCTTCATGCAGATGTTGCATAGAAACACTTATTTGGGATGAGAAGCTCGCTATGGGTTAGATATAAAACCAATGCAATTGATGCAAGGCAGTTCGTGTAAACATAGGATCAGATATTTGGTGAAAGTAACTTACAAATTTGTTATGTGAACCATCTCGGATGAATACGTGAGACTCTAAGCCATTTAGGCTTTTCTTGTGATGTAAATATGGTGATTAATCTCAAGGTTTAATACTTTTCTTGTGTTGTTAATATATACCTCGGATGGGAGATAACAACACCTTAGTTTCTAATTTGTATTCTCTTGGTTGGTGATTGAGTTCATGGAGTATGAAATGCAACCAAGAACCTTGGTTGGATGTGATCGATAAGGCTTCCATGTATGATGGATAGTTCTGATATAAGTAAGGGATTCTTTGTTATAGCAAGTCTCTTATAAATGTTCTAAATTTGCTATCTTTCTTGATTGATTTTGGTAACATAAATTATTATGGGATTTGTTGTTAGTTTAGAGGGATTCCTTGAACTCCAAGAGGACTTCGAGATTGGTTGTATTAGAGAGGGCATAGGTAAATGTGCATTAAGATGAACCAAGCTTGAGATGTTATTGTTTACTCATGGTTCATAGTAATCCTTAAAGTTCTTGGTAATGGGAGTTTGATTCTAATCATCCCGATAGTTCGAGGATGTATTTAAACTAATAAAAATGAGTGCGGCGGTGTTGTAGGGCCCTAGCCTATCGATTATAAATTTAAAAGTCGGCATTCGATAAACTCACGATTTAGGTAATTAAATGCATGTAATGCATTCCTTTTGATATGAAATGTTATGTGGCGAACATTTACCATGTTTAGGACGTGGTGAGACAGTCTAGGACGAATTTGGGAGTATCGGGCGAGTAGGCCCAAGAGCGAAAAAAGGTAGGATGTCAGCAGATGCTTTACATGGTATTTCTAACTCATAGTATTCTCTTGATTCTTGTTGTTGCTGTGCTAAATGGATGTTGGAGTCCATCTTTTGATACATGCTCTGTCGTTGACATGTTATGCTTGCTGGATTTGTTTGAGCTTGTATGTTTTGATATGATCTGCTTTGAGGGAAAATACCCTTGACATCCTTCTTGTGTTGTTGTGGGATGGCGAGGAGGTGGTACTCCATGGCATATAATGCGGGTGGGAGTGATACTCCATGGCATATGGCGATGGAGTACCCTCGGCATCCCACTTGCACCTAAGGATGGTCGAGGGGGTGGTAATCTCCATAGCTGATCTGTCGATATTCTATTCTTTGCATTAAATATTCTCTCCTTCTACCCTCGCTTTGATTTTGTACTCTTTATTTCCTCGAGAGGTTCCCAATACATATTCGAGATGGGTTTCCTCATATATGTCGGTTTTATATCGAGGAGATTGTTCTTTCATGTTTTTCAAATCGCATTATTTAAGTAGAGTTTACTCCTTAGATACATATTGGCTCGATCTCGATGAGATCTCTCATCGATTGTATACTCGAGATGTTGCTACCTTGGATATATATATGTATACGCATTGTTAGGTATTAGTACTATCAATCTCTTACTTTCAGGCATGATACATCGGACGGAGACCCTAGCCGAGGGTGTATAATATCTGGCCACCAGGCCCTGGCGGAGGGCGTATAATATCTGGCCACGAGCACTTGGTGCTCCATCGGACGGAGACCCCGGCAGAGGGTGTATAATATCCGCCACGCTCGGTCGAGAAGCGGTATTTTACGGCCGTATGTGCACATGTATGCTATAGTGGCGGCTTAGGCGAAGGCAATCCGATGGTGTCGTAGATGTCGTAGAACATCTTAGTATCACATATGGGAGGTTAGTACATCTGTGGATTTATCCACTTTCACGAGATTCGTTATTTGCTTGTGATGTTTCACTTGCATATTTGTACTTCTTTTATTTACATTTCTTTCCTAAGTGGCTTCATACGCTTTATTGATTTATTTGCTGATCCCTCTTAGGCCTTTCTTTGGCTCGTACACTTGTTGGATGTTTTTCTCAGGTAAATGAGGAGTAGGGTCGAGGACTAGATAGGGACCTTGCGAGGTAACTAGGGCAGGAGAATTGGGAGAGCTTCAGGTGCCTTTAGCTGTGATGGGGATATGTTGGTGAGGGTTTGCGAGTGCCCCTATTCCTTCACAGTGAGAGTTGTCATTAAAGGGACCGCTAGGGTTTTATAAAAACCTTATATATATCTCGGTGATTTATAATTTTAAACTCGATTTAATTATACGCTTATATTACTTAGTCTTGCGTGCTTCTAGGGGCGACCCTATAAAAGCCTTGGCGTTGTCAGCGTCTTGAGGCGGGATCCGGGTTCCGGGAGCGTAATAGCCAGTCTACGCGATTGAGATCGGTGCGGCGGCGTTGCGTGGTCGTGGCCGCCGGCGGGGAGCAATACCTCGAGCTCTGGGGAGTGACGACGAACGCTAAGGCCTTGCGTGGATGACGTGAAGGGAGGGTTTATAAGGGGAGGTAAAGTGTGCCCTAACCCTTGAACCCACTCGAACCTGGTTAAGTGCGAACTAGTTATTTAGAATGGGCTCTGTTGATTTTTTCTTGGAATTTTTTTTATTATATTTTTTACTCTTTAAAATAAAATTATAATTTAGTTATTTATGAAACCATTCATACTTTTTATAATTATTTTTTTTAATTGTTCAACCCACTTGAAATGATTTATTTGCAAGAGATTAAACGATGTAATTATTTCCATAGATTTGTTTGGATAAGGCAAATGCATTTTAAATAATAATAATTATTTGTAATTAGAACCGCTATGTTTTATAGTCCGACTAAATTCCCTAATAAGTATTTCCCTAATTATGCTTAGTGATTTAACCCCTCATTTGAATTAATATGAGTTATTAATGGGGGGTTAGTTGCAAATTAATTTCTCATGGAAATTGACAAGCAGAGGGAGGTGCATGTGATGTTCAAAGGAAGGGAGGGCTAGAGTGTAAAATGCACCCTCATAAAATAGAATAAGCATAGGCTTGTATAATAATTTTTAAAAAACATAAGGGTTCTTTATTAAAATTGTCATTTATGTGCTCAAGTGTTATTACTGAAATATATGGAAAATTTGGGGATTTAAGTGCAAATTAACAATCTTTCTCACGGCTTAATGTGAGGGAGGAGGAGTTATATGCAAAACTTTACAAAATGTGGACATTTTTACAAGTTCTATAATAACACCATTCGGGTTGGATTTATTCATACACCATTTTTTGACTCTTTTTTTTTGGGGTGGGGGACGCGTGAGATGCGTAGAGAAATAATTTTCTCATAAGCACACTTAACGCCTTGCTACGTGGCGTCACGACGATCGCCCATCAAAACCGGGAGCCGGATTCAAGGCACGCGGAGAAGAACCTTGAAGCACCAACCGAGACGGTGGTTTATCCTTTTACCTCCCTTGCCGTCCACCAAGAACTTGAAGTGAAGAACTCCGGTAAAGCTTTCTGCCGAGGTTTGCGAGAATTTCATTCCCTCTTCCTTGTAGTTATAAGTGTTAATGATCTCATATCATCTCCTTTCGTTGGGTTGAGGACCTGGCCAGGGAGAAGGTGAGATACTTGAGTGTAAATACTAGTCTAAAATCCAATAACAATTTACAGAGAGGAGATCTCTCTCGGTTCCCAACCACACTCATAAACAAAGTATTAATGGATGAGTGAGTGGAAGCCAACTTATAAGAGATTATATTCATGCATACGATAATGGAGTAATAACCTATTAATCAAACTATGACTAATATGGGTAACCTACATGCCTACGGAGGCAAGGCCTTTGGACACATGTCCCGGTTGGGATTAAGAAGCGTTTAATCATTCAAAGTGGGGGTTGATTAGTTGCATAAGAAGGTTAAGAGATTTAAGTGGTGATTAAATAAACGTATTCATGCACATATGGAATGATAATGGGCTAACAAGCCAGGTGGACCACTTTCGTGTATCCATAAGCATGCTTAGGTGGAGTCGAATTAAGCGTGGGAGTTAGATTAATGGGTTATTAATCTATGGTGAACCATAAATCCATTAGCGTGGTGATTAATATGAGTTTGACGATAACTAGGAGTTGTTTGAGTTCATTTCACTATAGTTGAGCCTACATCCAATAATGGGTTACGTCCCACAACAAATAAGGATTTATAATGGATGTCATGGACTCTAAGTATGGTCAATTAAACCTACGAAATTTAATGTATAAATGATGGTTAGACTCCCTTGATTATTACAAGGGATGTAATTGTAAGCGTGTGTCATGCATGGATAAATATATGGAAGAAGTAGAGAGAGAAAATTATATTAGTTAATTAGAAAAAAAAGTATATATATATATATATATATATATATATATATATATATATATATAGTCCGTTTAAGATTAGGTTGGTCGGATCACTGTGTTGATCCAATCGTCTCCCATCTTGGCACCTAGAGCATGTTTGAAGGATTTCCAACCATACAGATAAGAAGATCATCGAAAAATAAGTTAGCCTGTCAATTTTCATACAATTTGGTTACCGTTTGGTCCTCCCATTTAACAGTTGAAATTCTAAACCGTTAAAATTTTCCTAAATTAAGAACCATTAAGTGGGAGAACCAAATGGTCACCAAATTGTATGAAAATTGACATACTAGGTTATTTTTCGATGATCTTCCCATCCGTACGGTTGGAAATCCTTCAAACATGCTCCAGGGGCCAAAATGGGAGGCGACCGGATCGGAACAGTGTTCCGACAGACCGCACTGTATCATTCCCCTATATATATATATATATATATATATATATATATATATATATATATATATATGATGCACCAGACGATGCGCTGAGCATGTATCTATTTTCCAAATCTCGGCGTAGTACGAGAAGGCGCGTCGAGAGAGAGATTGTGACTGAGTCGAAGTATCTTTGACCCATGTAAGTACCTTGGCCTAGATCTCTTATCATTGGTTGTGTTTACATCATTGATGTGCTTGGCTTTCGGTATATACATACATATCTGCTTCTTTGGATGAATATTCTTTGATATATGAATCCATATCCATGTATGTATATATGTTTGTTCGATTGTATGATTTTTTCCACTCGATGGGTGTTGTTCTTGTGGATTCTCTGCCCGGTGCAGTGGAGCGTGTGGCTCCTGATTGACGTTCAGGGCCGGTGGACACCCTGTTTGTGCTTTCCTGTCAGGCGGATGATACTCTGACTGTCCTGTATGCCCATCAGTGGGACGATACGCTGACCGTGTATGTACATATATGTGTGAGTAGCGCTATGGAACGAGGATTGATATCGGCTTAGGCTGATAACTGCCCTGGGGATGGTTTGTAAGCTTCGCTTGAGTTGCTTGTCATGAGATGACATGATTTTAGTTAGGGAGTCCCTACCGTTAGATAGTTTTCATTGGGGTAGGTCTGAGACTCCAGGTGGTATGACTGGTGTGGTTTGTGCTTCCCACGCTGGGTTTGATGGTCATGTAAAATCCAAGATTTTTGTTTGAAATAAAGGATTTAATATATATTTCCCTAAATTAATTGGTAATTAAAATTTGCCAAAGGGTATTTTGGGAATTCAAATAAACTCCCAAGGGCATTTTAGTAAAATGGGCAAGAGAGAGATTGAAGAGAATAAATAAATCATTCATAATTGATTTGAAAGTTATCAATCTGTTTAAATAGGGGAACTTTGGTTAATTGGTCATGATTGGTCAAAAAGAGAAATGGAGAATATAAATTAAATCAAGGTTGATTGAGAATATCCTATGTTGGCAAGATTGATAGAATATTTCAAATTATCATCTTAATTAAAAAAAAAGGAAGGGGGGAGAATAATTTAAATTATTTTGGGGCTGCCAAGGACCAAATAGTAAATTTATAAAAGTTGGGGACTGCAAAGTAAGGTTGTGTGTCTCTGGAGAAGGACTAAAGAGTAATATATGAAGATCGAGGGACTAAAGGAAAATTTTGTGCTATCTCACGGGATAAGGACCCAGCTGAAAGATTAAAAACTTTGGGGGTCTTTGCGCAAAAGACCAGCGTGGGTCTCTACTAACGGTTGGACGGCTGGGATTGGGGGATCCGAGAAGAACTGATCTCAAGACCCAATCCAGCCGTTTAGATGCTTCAACCGAAATAACGGTGCGTGTGACCGCACGGTGCGAAGAGATCCTCATCCGTCCATTTGGAGTGATGGCACGAGATCGAGGCGTGGGGAGCCGATCTCGAGGCAACACTAACCGGACTCTCTGAGCGCGCGCCACCGCTGCAGCGGCTGACTCCGCCGCGATCGCCGTCTACCACACATGGAAAAATTTCGAGTGATGATCAAATGATTTTAGGAAAAGAGAAAATCATGGAAAACTTACTAAAATCCGAGATCGTGATCTCTACCGCGAGCCTCTATAAAACGAGCGTCGGCCGCAGCCCCACCATCACCACCTCCTTCTCCTCCTTCACACGGTTCTGAAGAGAAGCGGCCTTCAGCGGCGGGGGCTACACCGCAACGCCGGTGAGAGGTGAAGATCAAGGAGCCGAGGGAGGCCACGGCGAGCTTGAGAGCTTGAAGAGCGCCGACGGAACTCATTTCCCGTAAGTCCTCTGTCTTTTTCTGGCGTCTGTTAACAGCCATGCATGCATGATAGTGGAGTGGCGGAGAGAGAGAGGGGGGTAGTGGCCCGGCCGGGATCATTACACGAACAGCGGCGGGGTTGCAGGGTTGCAGAGCCTCTCGTCGGCGAGAGGCACCCTCGGACGGCGACACGCTCGCTGGAGGAGGTGGGTTGCCTGGTCCCCAGGTTCACCGGCGGCAGGGACGCCACCTGTTTCTCCGGCCAGGCCCTGGTGCGAGGAAGAAGATGAGCTGACTAAGCTCGGGAATAAGGTTAGGTTTAACCGGCTGTGGGTATTAGACGCAATCAAAATGAATTAGATTCAGGTCCTGTTGACCAAGTAAGCTATTTTGAAATGATTAATTGATTTAAAGCTTAATTAAACCATAGCTTGGTTGATTGACTGGGATTAATTAAAAGTCAGTTTAATTAAATGGATGATGATCTAAGTTAAATTGGTGAAGAGGATTAATTGACTTAATCAATTAGATCTAAATGTTAACTAGTTAGTGGAGACTCAATGGGTTTGAGTTAGGTTGATTAAAGGGATTGGGTCTAAATAGATGGAATGGGCCCGGATTCTAATTTACTAACTAGTTTGATTAATCATAACATGGTTTGATTAATTAGAACAGGGTCAAGAGGTTAATTTTGACCAAGATAACATGGCTAGGTTTGAACGTGGAAGTTGGCTGGAGGAATGAACAATGAGAAACTAATTAATTTCATTTGATAACTAGTTAAATGATCAAGTTAATAATCTAGTGTGATTAAATTAGCTTGGATAATCATTGATTAGTTGGAGGGGTTAATTAATCAATTAACTAAGAAAGTAAGTGGTTAGGTTTAACCAAGTTGAGATTGAATTGGGCTTGGGTTGAGTAACCAAATGGGTTGGGCCAAATTTTGGGCTTGGATTCAGTTGGCCAATGTGGGCTAAACCAAGGGGACCATGATAGATTGGATTTAATTAATCTTGGTGGGTTCAACCATGTAGCCAAGTTGATTTGAATTAATTAATTAAATGATTAAGTTATTAAAATCAGTTTAATTAATTAAAAGTATGGTTAAGTTTAGCCAAGTTTGGTTGGGTTAAACTAAGCAAAGTATTGAACCAAGATTATTTAATCGGGTCGGGTTTGATCAAGCCAAGTTGGGCTTGGGTCCAATTAGCTAATTGACTAAGTCTAACTAAGTTAAAGGAAAGAAGGAACAAAAAGAGATGCAGAGGGCGTCGTTTGAGCTAAGGACCCCCCACTTAGGCTTAGTGGGCCTTAACCACCAAGCCACTACAACCTATTTATGGAAATAAATGAGGAGATAGTCATTTAAGACAAAATGACACGGGAACGCAAGGGAAGGCTCGCAAGTAGAACTTGGGCCGTTAGAGCATGCATTGTAGAATGCCCAAAGACATGTACTGAACTTAATATTTATGGACATGTACTTTTATTGAGAGTAGACATGTCCTTGGCAGATTTTGACTTGGATGCGTTGAGAAGTCCCGTGGAGCACGAGACTTTGTGACTTTAGGTAAGTACTTCTGCCTTGTACCCCCAGTCATTTAATGATTTGTTTCTTGACTTTTGATTGCATGGTTGAGCATGCCTTTTTCCTCTCTTCGGAGATCTTATTGACATATCTTTATTGTGACATATTGTTTTGTTATTCATACATGCTTCCATGATTTGTTGAAATCTTTATTTAGCATGTTTTATTGTTTCGGGATGTTGGGATCCCTACTTATTTTGTTCTTCGTCCCGGATTCAGTGGAGCAGGTGAGCTCCGGACTTTGCGAGAGCGTTGGGGACAGGGCACCCTGACGTTTCGGCACTCCTGGCCAGAGGGAGAGTACTCTGGTTGTCCCTACTAGTTAGTGGGGTTAATCACTGACCGTGTCGACACGTAGAGAGGTGGCGCTACCGACATACGACCCGAGGGCCGTAGCGACCGGATGGTCGTTTTCTCAGCAGGTTCGCTGATGGTACTGACCGGGGGAGACGTTTGTGGAGCTTCCTTTGGAACTCATAGCTAGGAGTCGATATCTTGATTATTTTTGTGATAGACTCCTAGGGTTTATTACGAGGGGCGTGCCCCGAGCTTGATTTTGATATTCATGTTTTATTGATATCATATTTTCTTGAACCCCGCAGGGGTACTTACTGGGCTTTCCATTCGAAAGCTCATGCACTTGTTTTCTTCCTATTTACAGATCCTGAGGCGTAGGATTCTAGCACGCAGGAGCTGAGCTGATCGTGGGTCGGGTGATTTGCAGAGGTCCGAGGACCTTGTTTATCTTCCTTGTTTTGAGTGAGACATTTTGTAGGTCCCCATAGGGCCTGGTATTTGTAGGGTATTTGAACCCTTGTTATATTTTCCGCTGAACTCTGTCTATTTTGAATAAATTAAGTTGTTTTATTTGCATTATCTGCTTTACTCACTTAGGCCTTGTATCCGTGTGGGGCCCGTCTCTACACGGCTACGGCCGGTCTGCACACGTGCCCGAGGTCCCGGGATCGGGTCGGGGCGTTACAGTCATGTTCTTGATTTGCCCATTCATTTATTTATCTTACATTGATTTTGACTTGACTTTGTTGTGTTTCCCTACGGGGTACTTACTGGGCTTTCCCTTCCAAAGCTCATGCACTTGTTGACTTCCTTTTTCAGATCCCGAGGAGCAGGACACGGGCCGTGGGAGCACCGCGTGAGACCTGCGGGGACTTGCTGGGATTACTGAGGTTGGCTACCTCTTGTTTTTATCATGTGTGAGAACATATTATTATAGGTTCCTTTGTAGGAACTATGTATGTTGAGATTTTAGAGTTCGTGTACCCTCAAACTTTAATTCCGTTGTGTAAACATAATTATATTATGTCTTGATTTGATATATTCCGCTGTGTATGGGATTATTGATCATCGAGACTTCGTATCCGGACGGGGCTCGTCCATGTTCGAGTACGACAGGTCTGTCGCGAGCCCGTGGGCCCGGAGCTTTGGGGCCGGGGTGTGACATTATTATTATAAGAAGCATGAATGGTTTAAGGAAAATTTTTATAAATAAGAAAAAACTTTGCTAAAGTATGGCTCATATTTGCTGCGAGCACAGTGGCAAAAGGGCATATGCCGGAGTGAGCGGAGCGAATGACGGCATCTGCCATGCGAGGGACGCCGAATAGGGTTGGGGGTGCAGCAGCCCGCAGTCTGAAAAAATGACAATTTTGTAATTTCCGTACATTAGGGTTTTAGTATAAATACCTATGATGTGACCCTAATTTTTATATAGTGAAATTCCGCCGTTCACTCCCGTGGACGTAGGCATATTGCCGAACCACGTTAATTTCCTTGTTTTTTTATTTTTCTTCTTGTTTTTTTTGCTTGGTTTGCTGCACAATCTTCAACAAACTTTAATTGTTGCGGAATTCTTATGTGCGTGTACCTGTATACATGTGTGCGAATGTGTACGGAGAATTATTTATAGGTAGCTTGTAATTATAACTCAAATTCAAAGTTGAGTTTAGGATCATGGGTTAAAGATAAATATTAAATTAATTAAAATCATTTTTTAAAATTTAAAATACATTGTGAAAGCTTATACATAAATATATTTACATTACAAAAATTTATAACAAAATTTTTACAACCTGTGACAATATAAATAAATAAGACATGTGATTCAGGCATTCAAAATTCCAAACACTCTCCCCTGCTCATCAATCTCATTCCACCACCTCAACCCAATTACCAATATCCTTCAACTCACGTTCTTCACTACCCCAAAAATCCAAGGCTGCAAGAAGCTGATGAAGAACAGTGCCGAGAGAACTTAGAACGCCAACCCCGTAGCCTATTAGCAGCATCCATATATTCTGAAATCAGATAAAAACTTGAATCCAATTAGGGGATAATAAGCTACTCACATTGCATGATTTAATCAAACGGGGGTGGCGTGGGCAACACAACATGTGTTATCTATGTAATGCAGAAGAAGAAACAGTGAAACACCTACTCATAGAGTACCCTTTGACACAACAAATATGGGAACACTTCTGCACACTTTTCTAACTTGAAATGAAACCCCGGTCCATGAAGGACCTTTGGAGCCATCATAATTTGGGTAAGAAGCTTTACAAAGAAGCGTGCATGGGTTGGAATATGGTTGTAATAGTTGTAACCTGGACCACTTGGCTTGAAAGGAACCAATGATGCTTCTGCAACAAATTAACACTGCGTTTGTTCAAGAATTATCTGAGGGATAAAATTCTTATTGCTTTTTTGGTTCGACACAGCAACTGCCACCAAAAAACTAAAGCTAGACCTGATGGAGTCTGCTATCAAATGAAGTTTGACTTCTAACCCGAAAGACATAATGGGAGGAACACGGGAGGGGGACGATTTCGAAGACGCCACCCCTAAGGCACGCGAAGATGGAGCAATAACGTAGTCTTTGTTTGGGTTTTTATAATCGGGGCACCCAGGACAACAAGGAAGAACCACTACACTCTTCACCTGATGTAACCATCAACATTAATCATAAATAAATAAATATAGTTTATCCACTTTTATAAAAAGAGAAAAGAAAATCACCTTAAAAAGAATATGAAAAAAACACGTCTTCGGTTGGATACAATGTTTTTAAAATATATAACATGCTTTCTTAAAAATTATTCATAATATCACTTTCCTCACTCTATTTTGGTTGGATGGAGTTCCAATCTCCAAGTGACTGCGACTGGAGATGGCCCAAGGCTTGATGAAGAGAAGCCTCGAATTTGTAAACGAGACTCCAGGGCGAGCCAACGAGGGCGACTAGACCTTCAATGAGGCCTTTGAGAACACTACGACGACTCAATTGGGAATGTAGTTCCCAACAATTTCCTATATCTTCTTTCTTTTTTTGATTTTGTTTTTTGTAACGGATTTTTATATTATAAATAAAATATGGTTTATCCAATTCACATAATTCTCCACTGGAGGCTACAAAATCAATAAAAGCAGGGGAAAACACAAACCTCTACTTAGATCCACCAAATGGATTCTTTATTCAAAGATACACAAAATCAAACACAAAAAGAAACATAAAATAACCCTTAAGTCATGAATCAAGGTTTGATAATTTGATAATGAGAGTCCCACCAAAGCCATATCAAGTTCCGAATGCTAGAAGATTACGGTTTGTGATGTAATAAAATCCAACTCTCAAAATCCTTTTCCGTGTTTGAGAGAAGAGGGGTTTGCCGACCAATATTGTTTGAGAGAATAAAGGATTAAGAAATATTTATGAAAATTTGAAAACATCAGAAGCAAGTAGAGGAGGATGGCGGGATAGATCAACTTGGATCCCCAAAGACTCTACTAATGATTTTTCCTCTCTCTCTGTTTTTTTATTTTTATTTTTATTTTTATTATTTTTATTATTTTTAACTATGTATCGTATTTGAACTCTATTAATAAAGCATGATTTATCTATTTAAAAAAAAAAATTAAAAACAATATTTTTTTTATATGTGTATATGTATATTATCTAAAAAAATACATTGTGTACCTCATTAAATTAATATTATAGGGGTGACATGGAGGATAAAGAAAAAACCTCCTAAAACACGTACAATTACCCCAAAATTTGGTGAATTCTAACCTACCGTGTGCACTGTTCACACAATATAAGATCGTTTGGGGGGGTTCTAATGTGTTGTTTTGTGGGTTCTGTGCAGCCATTTTATAATTGTGGTGTCGTCATTCTGCTATAACACCCAAAGAATTATAGGTTTGAACCCACGGTCTCATACTATCTTATAATACTGTAGCACACATCTCGAAATTAAAGAATGAAGGACTTGTATGTGTGTCCAAAATTCATATCCCCTCTTCTTGTTGGACTTGGGACGAGTGGGTATAGATAACTAAAATTTATCTGGATTTTAATAACTAAAAAAATATATCTATACTCACCTGTGAGTATAGTATACCTGATGCTTGCTTTAGAAAAGCTAGATTCTTTTTAAGAATTATCAACTAATCAGGAAAGATATTTACTTATTATTTTTAATTACAAAAATAATTAAGTATAAAAATATTAAAATTAAAATAATTTAAATGACTGGTTTCATTTTGGATTATATATCTAGTGAGGTCATTTTACTAATTAAATTATTTGTTTTATATTTAAGAAAAGACATCAACTCAATGTTTTATGAGCTTAAAGAAGAATCAATCATATATACAACTACATGCATGCAAGAAGAAGAAAAAGAAAAAATAAATTATATATTCAACTAATTTTTATAAGATTATTAAAAAAAAACTCATTTTCATAAGAAAAATTGATTAACTCATTTGTTCTTACAAGAATAGATGGAAGTTTTGAACAACACCCATGTAGTGTTGCTTGTTTGTCCATATTTATCAAAAATAAAAAAAAAACTAGCAAATATTCACTTAAGATCAAATTACATCAATCCAGATAATAATTAACAATAACAATCAAGCCTTAATCCCTTATTAGATGAGGTTGTTTATATAGATTATTCCTCTGTCAAAAATAAGATTTAGCTCAATATCTAATAATATTTCAGACAAAAAAGGAGTCAAAATTAACCACCAATGACCTTCTTATTTTCATATCCATCGCCAGAAAGAAAGAAACAAAATCAAGTTAAGCATAGTTGCACATCCCATATACACAGAAGCTCCCCTTGTTGCATTTCTTCTTGCAACCCCCACAGTTATGAACATCATACATGATGTTCAAACACTTTCCATGGCAGCAAACCTCTCCATACCTGCACTTCCTCCCACACTCTCCACAGTTGAGATTATCCTTCAGAACATTCACACAATGCTTCTTACAACAATCAGGACCTGGGCTTCCCTTTGCATGGCAAACCCTGGGAAACTTGTTGCACATCATCATGGTACTGACCCTTGCTTTATACTTTGAGAGCAAATGGCTTACAACTCCAAGCTTTTGGTCTTCTTCTTGTTCTTCTTCATTAGAAGACAATGCAGCAGTAGTAGTAGTGATAGTTTTAGCTATTATGGTTATTGCCAGGATGAGAATGATGATCTTGGCCATCATGTTTGCAGAGAGGGAATTGAGGAAAGAGATGAGGTGAGGTTTATGGATGTGGGGTGGAGAGAGAGAGATCAATGGGAGGGTTTTATAGAGGGAATTGTGTATATTTGGGAAGGCAGTACTAGAAGAGTTGAAAGACAAGGCTGCATGAGGGGTGTTCATACTTCATCAGTACTATATATATATATATTTTGTAAGTTAGGCCTCATATTAATTTTCTTAATGAACATCACATTAAGTATTTTCCAAAGTTGCCTAACTTTGTCCATTATTTGTCAATAGATTAAAAGAGGAATGAGAGTAGGTTGTTCCCAGAAAAATAAAACAAAGATCAAAGAAGTATACACTATACATCTATATCCATGTGAGTGTGCTCAAACTGGAAGCTTAGGAGCACTACCATTTTGTTGAAATACAATGACTGTAGCAGGACTTTGGAAGCTAGCATTTATTGATAATAAATATGAAGATAAATGTGTTGATCTTAATATCAATATCACCGATTAATAGTCACCGTCCATGGCCATCATGCATTCATTCATTTATTTATTTTTGTGACAAATGTGACAAGCTACAAATTTTTATTTGGTAGAGACAATTGTTTCAGACATGTTTTGATTTCTTGACTTCTCATTTTGAGAGTTTCTTGTCAAATTAAGTTGTTTAGGCAATCCAAGTTTCAACCATATGAATTAATTTGACTTAAATAAATGGTTGTTGTTTATTCCCATTTACTGAAGAATTACAAAGAAACATATAGCTTCAAGTCAAACCATGGGGTTAATTACTTACATGCATGTGCAAGTTGTTGCTTATTGGAAACAGAATTGAGTTTAATTACTTCCTTTCTGGCCTTTTCTTCCAACTTGTGCTTCTTTACTTTCAAAGACTGCATATATTCTTAGTAGCATATTGTTAGGTACATAGCACATCAAGACCACACCCATTTGTTAGACAATTAATTAGATCTTCATTCATGGAGACTAAATGCCAAACCATTATTTCAGAATTAAGTATGAATGCATCAATTGGATACATCTATCAGTGTTTTCATTTTTAGCTGACTCCAAGATCCTTTCTATTGTCAAAACTTTTTAGGCATTTTTTTTTTCAAGTCAAATACCAAGGATGATGGTGGAACAAAAGTCCAACTTTTTGATTGATTTTAATTTCCATAATTTTTTTTTTCTAACAATAGTATTTGTAAGAATTTTATTTCAGATAATTAAATAGATATTAGTTTAGTTTTAAGTTGAGTGATTACATAAAATTTCAAATGCATTCATGATATTTTCTATTAAATATAATTACCTTTGCATGAATATCATATATAGAGTTGTTAAAACTAATGTCCCAATGAATGATGTCACATTATTATATCACTATATATATATATTGTTAGGGGGAAAAACAAATGGGACATGTGACGGCACCCAGCTGAGAGTAAAAGTGCAGGACCACTCCAACCGCCTAGCCTTCTCCGGGGATCCCGTGTAGATTCCTCCATCATCTCCTAATAAGGGAACACTTGTCTATGTTAGGAGCGACATCCTCCTGAGCTGAAACGCATTCGTATGAGGCAAGCCTCTACGCATGACAGGCAAAAGGAATCTCCAACGAGAAACTTGTCCCGGTGTCAAAAAGAGGCTCCACGGCCGGCTGCATCCTAGCCTCTATGCTCGACGGCTTTAATTTTGTCCCCAGAAATTATTTGATGCAATATCATTTACCATGACCCTTACATTTTCATAAAGATTAATTAATTGGAACATTTCTAAATCATGCAGGTATAATTGACTAATATTGTGCTATATAGTTTTGGACCTATGACTCAATCTATGTAAGTGGACTTATCTGTCAACTGTATTTATATAAATACTGTGTTACAACTTCAACCTGAGAAGATTAATCCAATTTACTTAAATATCTAAAATCAAACCTTTCAACTTATTACATAGGTTGGCTTAAAACTGACAAAAATAAATTAAACCGATAGAAAAAATAATATATATATAGACCAAAGGTTGCTTAAGGATTAAAACAAATTTTCGACATGATCGTTGTACGTTAAATTTTTTTTGTTCATTTTCATCTATATTAGCAGTCTACGTCAGTCACCATGTTGTCCAATATTACTACCACATAAACAGTGAAAATCAATAAAAAAAATTTACATGTATTTCAAACTGTTTGTCACTTGTACTGTCACGTCAGCAATAAAATAAAAAATAAAGATAAAAATGAACAAAAACATTCAATTTATAATTTTTTTTTTAAAAAAAACAACGTCCTTGTTGAACTTGCAGAATGGAATGAATATTGGATAAGCACGCCATCCCATTGAACCACATTTTTCATTCTATTTCTGGCAGTCTAAACCCTAGTCCAATCCATACCATTGGAATGCCTAACTTCCTGATCTATTACTTGAACCAACTGAATTCCTTCTCTAAAATGCTTACCACCCCAACTTAACTCTCCTCAACCTAATTAAACCCTAAACCTCTATAAATACCTCCATGATCTTCATCCAAACACCACAAACTACTCATCATCATCATCATCATCATCAACTTCACAATGAAGAATACGTGCTTGTTCTCCTTCATATTATGTGCAATGTTGTTCATGGCTTTGGCCACTGCTCAACAACGTGTGATTTTACAGTATAACCCAAGAGTTCCCATGACGTGTGATAAGTTTCCTAGGGTTTGCAGAGCCAAGGGAAGTCCTGGACCTGACTGTTGCCGGAGACAGTGCGTGAACGTGATTAATGATGGGCTGAATTGTGGGGAGTGTGGCCGGAGGTGCAGGTTTGGAGAGTTGTGTTGTGGTGGAAACTGTGTTAATGTTATGTATGATCACAAGAACTGTGGAAGTTGTAAGAAGAGGTGCTTGAAGGGTGCTTCATGTCGTTATGGCATGTGTGATTATTCTAGCTAATTAATTAGACAAGTACTGTTTGGTCTTTGGTTCTTGATGAGAGCCATGAATGAAGTTAATTATCTTTTGATTTGTAGTGGAATATGATTAATGTTGGACATAAATAATAATAAAGTGGCCTTTGTTTGATAAGAAGCGCATGGCATGCATGCAGTCTGTTTGTTCATGCATGTTTTTTTTTTTTTTTTGGGTGGTGGGAATGGCTGTGAAGTGCATTCTCTTGAAGAATTGAAAGATAAAACATAGTTTTTAGTAAAATAATGGTATATCTACCAAAATGGATGATGGGCATTGCTTCTTAGGATTTACAAGATAATGTATCAAGTGATTTTGAATGGCTATAGTCCAACCAATAAAGCTATTTAATATGAATAACATTATCGTGTTTAGTAATGATTATTGTGGTGAAAAAGATTTTAGACTGATAAAGATGATGATTAATTCAACTCATGAAAAATACACGTATGGAATTAATTATCAAACAAATGAGTTGTGCTAATTAATTTTGGGTAGAGCTCAAAACTTGGAATAGTTGAATTGGCTTAAGGAAAAAAGTGTTTATTTTTCATAAGCCAATCCAAATAGGCCCTCAGTTGACTTCTGTGAGTATTTCAAACATATTTTTGAACAGGGTGCATAAGATTGCTTTCTCAAATGAGTCACTTATTGACAACTATATAGCCCGAAGACCAACATATATATGTAACTGCGCCTACCACACACTGACCAGAAAACCCCCGTTTGCTGTTTTTAACTTCATAATATCTCCAATTCAGAGAAAGGTTACTATATAGTCATCCTTTTCTGAAGTAAGTATTAATAACACATGATTTTTTTTTTTTTTTGAAAAAAATGAATAAACCATATTCATTGAAGTTCGAGAAATGATTCCATGATTTCGGTTTCATAGAATCACCCATGGAACTGAGACGTGGAATTATCTCGATCGTTAAACATGTCTCAAGATGTGTGGCCACCACATTGTAATGGGTGCCTCAAGATTGGTATCATCAAGATGATTCCACGTCTCGGTTTCATGGATGATCCCTTGGAACCGAGATCATGGGAATGATCCCATATTAGTACATATGAATTAACAAATAGTAAAAACATATGAAACTTTATCACCTCAGAGATTTTTTTCATGCTTTTTAGTACAAAATGAAAAATGAATATACCAATAAAAAAAAATAAGAACCTAAAAACTGGTTTACATGATTCATGTTCTGTACCCTGTATTTGTAAGTCTAATACCCAATAAAATCCAAGGGGAACGGAAACAAAATGTAAAGAGACTAGCAGGTTAGCTCTCAGTACATTGATAACAGAACAATGAAGAATATACATCAAATTGTTCCAACATTAAGCAGTTCTTAAAGAAACATTGCAAGCACAATTGCTCACAGTACAGAAGGTAACACACCTGATTACTGCTCCATGAGATTTAACAAAAGGGAGGGAATGAAGGATGCCACCAACTAAAGCATGAGATCCTCCATCATGTATATGCAACTGATAAAACTTTCAGAGCAATCATCAATAGGAAGTTATATCAACCATTTTCTTAACTGTCTGAGAGATGGAGGGCTGCATCAGAAAATCAACTTCATTTGGCCACCAGTTTCATGCTTTATACCGGGGAAATGATTCAACACATTGGAACTTAAAAGCACATTTGGTTACCTAGTGCCAGGTGAAGATATCTCCGTGGGGAATGGAGGAATTTGAACTTCTAGAGCAGTTTGAATCAAGTGTCCAAGATAACCTGCCCTTCGCTTGTATCACTTGGATTATACTCTCAGGATACGGGCCAATTTATATACCTGGCACAATACAAAAGTTAGTAAAGTATATCTACGATTTTTTAGTTAATTAAACTGGTTGTATCATGAGGCTTACACCTCTTCCTGCAAAAACTGACAATAAAGAATACCAACCTGGGCACTTCGAGCAGGCAAAGTAACCTCCAAGGAATTTCGGTAACCATCAATTCTGAAATGAAAAGAAAAAAGAAAATCAAAACAGAGGTGGATATTGGAAGACATGCAAGCCACAACTTCAATGATGAGATCTTGTGAATCAATAAATGCTACTCAAATAGTAATTAGAAATAAAACATTAAGAAGCACCTTTTGGGACATGTCCTCTGGAGATTTTGATCACTCTGAAGAACTCCTCGTCCACCATAGCTGATGTCATCAGTGTTTAGTATTAACTGTCCACTCAGGTAAAAGAAAAAAACGTTAAGCTCATAATAGTCTTACTACACCAGCAACAAGATCCAACTTTCAAAACCAACATGCTGATTTTATTATATTGGGGTGTTGGCGGTGTCAAAGCAATACCTGAAACTTTGATAGATTATATTTAAGGAGCAAATATACATGTGCAGTGTGTGCCTCAACATCAGTTGTCCCCTTAGGATCCAATACAAAACTCTAACAATGATGCAGAAAGTTGCTTCTCACTTTTTTGTTAGTGTGCACAAATGTAATTATACAGTTGTGTGGAGTAGAACAGGTTGCATCAGCTTTGGTTCAAGACCAAAGAATCCAATTTGATAGTCCTGGATCAAGACTGTTGTGACAGGTGTACACTGCAGTCAAGTGGTCTAAATTTATATATTGTTTGTGATCCATCCTTTTTAGTCAAAACTCAGGATGCTGACGAAAAGAACAGGCTTACATTTAAGTCTAGTTTGGAATGCTTCTGAGTGTTGTAGGGTTTGTATCTATTTATTGTAGTTTGCTAGTCAATTGTTTTACAAATTAACCATTAGAGTTAGGATTGTTGACGGTTTATATTGGGTGAAGTTATGCACATGAACTACATCATATTACCAATAGAAGCTCAATGCCTATAAAAGTTCTCATTTTTATCATTTCTTGTGGATTTAAGGGCCTATTGTAGAGTAGAAGATGATGGTATTGTTTCTTCCCATACCTGTCTGACATTATTTTGCAACAAAGCCTCATTTTCCTTGGATGTATTCAGATAGGGAAATGACAATAACCTCAATTACAATGGCGAATTATTTTTTATGAAAACATTTCAGGCTTCTTTCATCCAATTAACAATGATTGCAATGCATCTAGCAGGTACTAAAAACAAACCAGAAACACAACCATTTTTTGTTTTATACCTAACTTTATCCTATAGACAAAGTAGCTCTGAAAGGAACAGTAAAAACTTATGAACATTTAGCAGCAGCAATATAGAAAGTGCTAATCCAATCAAAGGTTGCATCAGCACAGAGTCAACCACAGTTAGTAGTTTTCGAAGTGTCATTTAGCAACATATTTGCATGTGATCCCTACAAGTGTACATACCAGCATTACAAAAGACAATGGTTATTGTGCAGTGGTAAAGCTCACTTATTAGAAAATTAGTATATATAATTTGACTGAATGTTTCGGCATTCATGTATGCAAAACTCCAGAACAATCTAAACTGAATTTCACATAAGCAACTTACCAGATATTCACCAGCTTCTTCAACCCCTATGCTATAATTTTCATAGGAGTTCTCAGGATGAAAGTTAAAGACAAAGAGAAGGGGTCCTCTAATATAGGATATCACCTGCCAGGCACAAAAATCAAAGTCAAATTACTATCTTCCCAAACATGAATTAAGGATGCAGAACATGATAGATGAATATAAAAATTGTGGATTGTACCATGTACAATTTTATTGTGATATCAATATGTTATCAACATCACTTGGTGTGAGAATGAAGTATAATAGGATTCTATAAACATTCAAGAATCTTTGAAGTATTTAACATTTGGTATATGGCTTTCAAGATTTCCCTCCTGATAACAATATATAAAATAGGATGTCGATATGAAGGCAGAGGATCATTTTATCATTGTTCCAAAGAGACACTACCGTATGATTTAATAAACCCCAAGGGTTGCGTGTGACATTGCCTCACCTATTTCAATCTCTATCCTAAAGGTGGCTTGGGTTCTCCTAAGGCTATATAATATAAAATGAAGCAAAGGATAAACCAAAACAAGGTATGAGAAATGGCAATGAACCAAGAAACATACCCCGGACAAAATTTACAAATTTCTAGTATGCATAATATTTCATAGAAAATGCAGGTTCCAAGAAGCCTGCATTTTGAAGGCTTCCAAATGAAGCCTGAAGTGTCTTTAGGATATGATCATATGAATACTTCACCAACATTGAGGTATTTCCAATTTTTCAATTGAGAAATTAATTCGTTGACTTAGAAAATATGTTCGGCAAAATTGATTCAGAGGTAAAGAATGTACCAATCAGGAATGCCAATGTACACGGTTCTAAATATAAATTATTGGCAATTAACCATAAACTTGAAAAGCAGACAAAAATTTGGAAATATAGAAAATGGAGAAAATGATGAGCAATATTTGTCATTTGAATGTTTAATACAATTCTATATTTTCTGGTCTTAAGATGATTTCACCAAAAAATGTCCTCTAGTTTTCCAAATATTCATGATAAGCACTGGTTAAATAACATTAACATTTATAAAACATCAAACCATAAAAACCTATTAGTTAATTCTAAATAGAAATTAGCCGTACCACATTGGTATCCATTTACTTGCATGTTCACGTCTCACAGCAACATTTTTAAATAATATAGTTAACAATAGTTTAAGTTACAACTCTTATTATTTACTTAAGAAGGCAAATTTAAATGCATATACTAAATGTTTGCTCCTTAAGTTGTCCTGCCTGCAAGTACAAGAAGACGTATTTTGTAGTCATGTACATGCAAATATAAAACAAGTGGTCTAAGCCTGTCATTAATTATGAAATTAAATGTTAATAGTCTAGCAAAAGTTCCTTTCCTTGATAAAAACTTATATATTATGACATAACCTTAAAATAATATTAACAGGTAAAAAATTCATATCATCATCATATGCTCTAAATCTTTTACTGTTGAAGAATGATTATAATCAAAGTTCACACAACCTTGTGGTTTGTTCTTGCTTGGATAAGGAAACGTGAATATTGATTCTAGCAGTAAACTCTACATAACGGCACTGTGAACTATTACATCCCCATTTCACAAGCTTGAACCAAGTATTAACAGGCTTTGGATAATAGTGGGTCTTCCATGTAGAGAAAAAATGGTTGACTATCCCATCTTGATATCTATAAATAGTGTCCCACCTTTTTACAGAAACTAAATTCACTGATTTTATTAACTAAAAATCATTAAGTCTCTAACTTGAGTATAGGTTGCATATTTACTTATGAATCGTGAACAGCTTATTTCTTGAATGTGATCACATAGTCCATCAACTGCTAATGGCTCACTTTCATAGTCTATCAAATGCTAGTGGTTCACTTTGTAAAAAAAAAAACTAGCAGTAGCATTCACCATACCATATTTGAGTCATTTACATGGTGTACAATTGATGGACCTCGGGAAAGTATTTGTTCCTTTTCATCTAACTTCATCATCTCCTGCAACAAAAAATGAAAGAAACAACAAATACTTAAAGTGCTTGAAGAAAAAAACAAACAAACAAACAAACAAACAAACATAACAAAGAAAGGAGTTATAGGGCTTGTTTGGATTGGCTTGTGAAAAAAGTGCTTTTTTTAAGTTTGATAGAAGGACTTCTGAAAAAAGTGCTTCTCAGAGTAAGTTAAGCACTTATGTTATTTTTGTGTTTGGATATGTTAATGCACTCAAGTGATGCATTTAAATTGGAATCACACACTCATATAAGTTTGTCCTTATCAGAATTGGTCAAAGATTTTTGAAATGGTTGGTTGGATCAATCTTGAACAGTAAAGTTCTCAATATACAAGAGGTTGTCATCAACTTCAGGGTGCTTGGTTGCTTGTGATTTCTCGAAATCAATATGTAATCACAAGATAGCATCAATTCAATGTCTAGATAGATAATGTTTAAGCAAGGTGGTTGTTGGCACAAATAAATCTTGTAACTCTAAGAAGAAGTAACTGCTCCCCTTTCTTGAATTAATACCTAATTCAAAGATACCCCAACAACATTACCAAAAAAACATATGATACCCCAACAAAATGCTAAAATACAGAAGTAACAGAATGCTTCATTGTTCCAGGCATAACTCTATAATGTATGTGTCATAACAAAATAGGAATTATCCATGAATGTTCAAGAGAAGCACACTAAGCAGATGATGATAAATTATCAAGTTAAAAATTCAACTTCAACTATTTCATTTGATGATATTAAAATAATCACCAGATGCTGTATAGCAATTTGTGGTTCACTTCTCAAGAATTTTTATAAGATGACAAAATGGCCTAAGCTCCTTGTTGTTAATACATTTTAGCAGTAAATGATTCAAAACAAGAGTTCATACCTTATCAAAGTTAAATAGGCCCTTGTGCAATCCCTTATCCATCAAGAGATCCCATTTGCGATTAGCATAAGTAAATGAAAAGTTGTTGCTTGCCATTGGGAACTCAACTCTCTAGTAAAAGATTAAAATATTTTGCAATTAATAAACCATAATCAAAGAACTCAAGTACAACTAAAAACACATGCTAGTTACAGACAAAAAATAGTGGAAAAGATGGCTTACATCTGGATGTCCAAATTCATTGCCCATAAAGTTGAGATAAGCAAATCCACTAATTGAAAATGAAATCAATCTGATCATCTGAGAAAAAAGAGGCCATAAGTTATGCCCTCTGAATTATCTTTAGATATGTTGCCACAAATTACACAAATTAATGAAAGAAAAATGTCATGTGGGTGAAATACAAACAATTATCTGGCCCAATGATTGTAGCAACAAATGCTAAGATGTAACAAGAAAGGAAAATTGGCAGAATAACCAAATGTACATTGTCGACATTATTGATTTTTAGTGAAGAAAGCAAACATTGGGAATAGCAAATGAGTTCAAAAGCTAGAAATGGAAAACCTTTGACATTCTCTGCATTTTCTGTTAAAGAATAGCGCAGATAGCTAGCAATGAATTAGACTTTAGGCCCCTTCTTCTAGCCAAAAAAATCTAGAATTTCTTTGGTAATGCCCAGTTTTGTGAGGCCAAGTAATTGGCCAAACTATTTGTCTATGATCCTGAAGATTTATATCAATAGCCACACAAAGAAGATTGAATAGGATGCGGATGTTGAGCATGAGATGTAAAAGAAAGATGATGGAGGCACAAGATGCAGCATGCCAAGCACAGCCATCTGCTACGCAGCTACAGTGCAATGCTGGTCATTATCTCTTCATTGATCTAGATTTGCTGCATATTTCTATTGTTTAAAAGTTTTGATTTCATCATGTCTCATATGATCTATCTTTAGGCAGCTCCAATATGATATATGTAAAAATGTTGTCATAAAGAAATTTAATCACCTTAGAAAATGGAAGAGTTGATGGCAAGAACAGTAAAATGAACAACGTAAACTATAATACCTTGTGTAGTGAGGAACCTCTGAATTCAAAATCTTCTGAGTCATCGGAATTCTGATTTTTTTTACAGAATAAAATTTCTGCAAATGATCTTCCTCCAGATATGGACTGTCATAGTATGCTCAGAAGTGATTAAACAATTTCTTGGATAAAATAGAAAATCAAACAATATCACACAACAATTATGGCATACATGCATGAGATGCAGCAAACTGAAAATATTATTCAACCGAAAGGTTAGCATTTGAAACTCATAATTAAAATCAAATAAATGCAAAAGTCAAAGAATAGTGAACATACGTAAAAGCGTACCAGCATGTGAATAAGAAAGCTACTCATGCTTGATATATTGCCCCTCTAAAAATAAATAAATCAATAAATAAAAATCTCAAACCATCTTAAGGTTACCTGACTAGATTGGGCATGCAGGATTTTGACTGAAACTAAACATAACTTCCCACTTTTCAGATTCTGCCTAAACTTGGACCAATCAAATAAAATAGGAGCTAAAATGGATTATAGAATCTTAAAAATGAACAAAAAGGAGAAAATAGATTTTAAAAAACAACCAGATTGAACCATAAATATACCAGAAAATAACACTAACAGGGATAGTCAGATTTTCAATGTTAAAAAGCCTAACTAATTTAGGGATCTCATCAGTTGAGATAATTATCCAAAATTAGTATGGTAACAAAGAAGCTGAAACTAGACCAATTGATGGGTTAATCAGACAATTGAATCATAAATAAGTTTGGAACTTACTAAATAGAACTAATTAGATATTAAGTCAATTAGCTTATTAGGGATTTCATCCAATTACATGGCATGTAAACATAGGCTGGCTATCTCTAAACTTGCCACCTGATGGGCTAATAATGAAATAATTATATAAGCAATTAGCAAAAAGGAGAACTACATAATTCCAAGATTGAGAACATTTCGCTTGAAGTTTTGAAAAAAAAAAAATACACATTACCTTAAGAAATATAGTCCCATGAAGTCATCATATGTAATTTCTTCCTCAACATATTTAGTATAATCATTCAAATCCATCAGGACTTAAGTTAATCAATGCTTCAGATTTGTTAGAACATAAACCAATAAGCATTGACCAATGTAGAATTAACTTGGATGTAAATACTAAGAAAACACAAGAAAATAATTTCTAATGCCAAAAAATATAGAAATGCAAGATTCATGACAGCTTCTAGAACTTTCCTGTAGAGAGTACAAGCATATTGGTGCACAAATCAAGAGGAAGCATATCAACTCATTAACATTTTTCATTTTACGCAATTAAGTCAAGTAATTTACAAATTGGAAAACAAGATGATATAATTTCAATAAATAAATGCTGTTGATATTATGCAAAAAAGGTGGTGTGGTACCTGATTATGATTCTCAGCATACACAAGCATCTTCCGGCTGTTACTCTGGTTACTTACAAGCACATTTACCATCTGCATATTTACACATGTAGCTGACGATGCTGAACAAATTTGACAAAGTATTGAAAGTTTGCTGTTTATAAGATAGAGGTGATACTCATTATAGAAAAAAAATTATTACACCCATGAAACTAATTACAACAAATCTGCCACTGAGTTCACCAAAAATCAGGGATTTTATAAAATAAAAAAAGGGAATTGAAAAGAAAGGTTTGTTGAGCAGCACTACAATCATGAAATCAAAAGGCCAGCACTTTGTTATAAATTTACTGAAAACTTTGAATAAATCATTAATGATGTTTGAACAGTCATACATTTAATGGATCAGAACCCACCCTTTTAAGATCGTGATGTTACCCGAGTTGAGACCAATCATTCAGATAGATGGAGGTAAATTAATGAGTTCAGAACAATACTCTTACCAATCTATACTACAGTACAGACCTAAGTGGAAGCAAGAATTTGTTGCTAATAGACGTATTGATAAACTCAACTCAAACTTGAAATAAAATTCAAACAACAAATCCAGCAGACTTGGTACACTTCCGCAGGCTAAATTCTGAAATAACCAAAATGCCCCTAATGCAATAATTCAAGAAAACACAGCCTCGGAGAACTTCCAAGTTTCAACTCTAAACAATGCCAAATAATTGTGTTTGATGTGTATCTTTGGATTCAGTATGCTGCATCCATCAGTCAGCTAGGGTTTTTCTTGTTGGAATGGGAAAAAAACTTAGAGCCATAAGTTGAGGCAACAACAACAGCAACAACTAAGCCTTAATCCCTTACTAGATGGGGTCGGCTATATGAATTCTTTGTCTTCATGTAGTTCTGTCAAAGATAAGATCCAGATCAACATCTAATAAACTTAGATTCTTAAACACTATCTCTTTCTATGTAATCCTCGGCCTTCCTCTACCTCTCTTTTTAGTTTCTATTACTAAACTATCACATTTTCGAACCGGGGCACCTAAAGGTCTACAATACACGTGAAAAAACCATTTTAAACGCTCTTATCTTATTTTATCTTCAATTGGTGCGACATGCACCTTCTGTCCTAAGTTGAGAAGAAAAATTTTACTTCATCAAATGATCATCAAAAGAAGATGCGTAAGACTGTTTGATAGACATGGAGTTCATCTAAAGTTGAAAAAAAAAGCACACTATTAAGGCCTGTCTCTATCATAGTTTTACTGGGGGCCATAGCAATCTTTCTTTCTTAAATTATACTTCTTACTAAAAGTCCAACATGCAGAGGCACAAGCAATTAAAAGAGTGTTTTAGATCAAGAAAAATTATTTTAAAATTTCAAAATTTCAAAATTTATGCAAAACCAAGACCTTGCTCATGCTCCAAGCCTGATCAGGAACATCTTGAAGAAGCCATAACCATAAATCTGTTACAGAAAAGTTGACGTAGTAATCAAATCCTAGTCCACCTTGAGTTGTTGGTTCACACAATCCAGGATAAAATGTTGCCTGCACCCACCAAGAAAAAAACACACACACACACACATAATGGCTATGGTTCAAATTCTGAGAAATATCAATAAAAAACACAAGCGTAGCAGAACTTAGCTGAAGCGTGCAACATTTACCAAGTTACACTGATGCAAAATGCCCAATTGAGACTAATATGAACATGTAAATTAAACTATATACCTTTGAAGGTAACCTAGTGGGTCAGAAATCCTAGAAGAAAATATAAATTGAATTATTTGTTAGTAGATTGACTAACCTAAAAGCTTTAAAAGTGAACTTAAATCTGGATGAATCACATTGAGAATTTTTTAGTTTTACACACACACAAAATAAAAAACTATTGGGTGGGTAAAAAGCCCATATGATTTCGTGTTGGCTCATTGCATATACCTAAACAAAACAGGTTCTTCAACCAATCAACTGGGAAACGCTCCTCCAAAGGAATACCACCACTCTCTTCAAAAACAAAAACTAGTCCATTCATCTTTGTTGAAGATCAACCCATCTCCGATATCCCTCATATCCGGGAGATTTAGGGGCAGTTCAGGGTTGATTTAGTCAATCCTATTTTTTGGAGAATAAAATCAGGGCCTTATTATTTTTAGTTATTTGTTTCCTGATTTGTTAATTTAATTCCTAGTTTGTTCGGATAGTTTCTGATTAGAATATGGCTATAAATTCTAGGTCTTTTCCTGTATGTTATGATTGTTTCTGATAAGAAATTATGAGCAGTGTTTTATGGTTATCTTCTCTGCTATCTTTTCTCAAAGTCTCCATCCAAACTTTCCACACACACGTACATAATCAATGAGATTTATCTATGAAATGTTGTGTACCTACATTTGATAGAGTTGGGTGATAGCAAGTACAGTATCAAAGGTTAAAGTGTTGTAAATTCTTAAAGACAGATTTAACCAGTTAAACACACAACTCGAGAGTGAAGGATCACCACAGAATCAAAATTCTGAACTGAGAAGACTACAAAAACAGATGACCATATGTCTACATGACTAAGTTTCAAGGAAATGTGAATTGTCAATAGTAAGAAAGAGATGAGATGATAATTTTTATATACATAACCATATTAATTCCTAAAGCCTGTTTGAAATGCAATCTCAAATCATAACCTCAAATACCAAGGGAAAAAAAAATTCTAGGTTCAATATAAATTATAGATAAATTGAAATCAAATAATTTACCAAAACCAGAAAATTATATATTTATAGACACACACACACACACACACACAGATATATATATTAGCAATAACTGCAAAAACCCATGTGGCCAATACAATTCAAATATAACTTACATCTTCTGCAATTGTTATGATATCTGGATGAAGTTCATGCAGCATCTCATTTGCTAAAATGAGGTATATCAAAGCATCTTTGTCAACATATTGATTGGAAAACCTATATCCAACAAAGATCAGAACAGATGAATTCCCAGAATTCATAGTAGCAAGATGACAAGAGAGCCAATAAAATAGTTTAAAGAAAAGACATTAAGAAAGAAAACCGGAACGAAATTTAATGGCTACAACTGTCAAAAAGAGTATAATTAATGCTGTAAACTAGCATGTTTAATTTGGCTACATTTCAGTCAGTATTTGCCAGTTTTCACATCAAACTGAAATAGGAAATAATATAACATATTTAGAAATACAGAAATTCAAGTTCAACATACATTTTTGACAGGCAAACAGTTGCATATACAATATGGTGGTCTCAACATAAAAAATAAAAAAGGAACTGTCAAATAGAGTATAATCAATGCTGTAAACTAGCATGTCTAATTTGGCAATATTTCAGTCAGTACTGGTCTATTCACACATCAAACTGAAATAGGAAAATAATATAACATATGTACAAATACATAAATTCAAGTTCAACAAACGTTTTTGACAAGAAAACAGTTGCATACACAATATGGTGGTGTCAACATAAAAAATAAAAAAGGACAATTAGAAATATGTTGAAGACATGATTAGCCAACCCAGCAGAGTTGACTCATAACTCAGCTGATCTGCGCTATTTTAGCCCCAATACAATAAAAAATGAAGGATGAACCTTTCAATAAAAAAAATGAAGGATGAACCTTCAGGAATATCAGCAGCCTAGCTCCAAGAAAGCAATTTTTCTCAATTTCAAATTCCTTCTCACAAGCCACTGAGGAAAAAATGAAATTTCACCCCAACCTCAGAATTCATTTTGTTCACCATATAGAACAAAATTTCAAATTTCATTTGGATTAGATGAGACAAAACTGTTGACCTACAAATCTATATACTAAAATACTTGTTGTTACATATGATTCAAAACTATGTTCCTACCACATTTGCTACCAAAAATTATTTCTGGATTTACACTTTGAACATTTAGTTTATGAAAACAAGTTAGCATATGATGTGTAAAGAAAGCATTGTGTAACAAACAATCAGGCAAGCCAAAAAAGGAGAAAATGATATGTGTGCCTTGCTAGTTCTTTTCACAACCAAAATGAATTACACTGGCTTTTCTCTTGACAGGTGGATTCATCAGTCATTTGAAATATTAGAGGTTTCATAGAGGGGAATTTGGCTAAATGCAGTTCGATTCCACATTCAATGAGACCAATCTGCAAAGTGTTATAAACCAATTCACTGTCACCGTGGGTAGTTTCTCTAAAGAAACTTCCAAGTGAGTCATGCCAAAATAGATAAGATCAATGACTCCACAGAAGATCCATTACGATTTCTTAAGATATAAGAACTTTGTAGAACATCTCAAATTGACAAGTATTTTTGGTCATATGGTAATGAAAATAATTGTGCTTAGGATATGCTCATGATTTTCTCTAGTTGAAAAATAAAATAGAACTTTATATGTTGCCCTTATACCCTCGATCACTACTGAGATTCAGAATGCAGTAAGCATGTTCATGTTTTTATTAAAAAAATGAATCCTGATCCATCTTTAGAGTAGTACGTGGACGCATTGCACCAAACCTCCAACACATACGAACAAGCACAAAATAAAATAATCCCCTGAGATATGTAACTTTGGTCAAAAGCAAAATAACATGGAAAGGCAAATGACAACACACATACAAACAAGCACAAAATAAAATAATCCCCTTAGATATGTAACTTTGGTCAAAAGCAAAATAACATGGAAAGGCAAATGACAACTCAATTAGAATGGTCAATAACACTACTTACAGTTCAAACAACCTAATCCAGGTCATGCTTTATATGCTGGACAAAAAATATAGAACGGAACTTACAAAAACAAAGATTAATTCCAAAAAAACCTAATCAATGGAAATTATACATGCTCAGAAGGATTTAGTCACACTTACTCCTCAATTTGGCCAGTAAAATTAGCAAAGCCATTATGCGTATAAAGCATAGAAGAGAGTGAGTGGAACTGGAAGCCATCAATACAATATTCCGTAACCCACCTATTCAAAAACAAAACAGGTAATAAAGTAATTATTAACATAGCAAAAGATAATTAGTGCTATTAATTAAAAACTTAATTTGCGATATAATGCTCACTTATAACAAACGAGAAAACAAGAAGGGACAAATGTATCTCTAATGATAAATTAGCAGTTTCGAGGATACCATTTCAAATTTGACAAAAGAAAGTGCAATACATCAACATCACCATATTTGAACATTCGGGTTCCCCAATATTTATGATGACCTCGTTTACCTATCCAAATAAAAAGATAGATGGTTTGCATTTGAAAATCAACTCAAAGAAAGAAAGAACTTCGAAACCCTGCATATTTAGTAACGTATGAAAAGAACAAAATTTGAAATAAAATTAACTCCAAGCACTATCATATTGAACAACATATTAAACCATGAAAGGAAGCATGTAATGAAACCAAAGGAAGAACATAACCTAGGTACCATGTGCATCATAATCAACGTTGAAGCTCTATATTTTCTTTTAGAAGTAAAAATTTCAACTCTCAGATCAATCAAGTTCAGAAAGCATCATTCTGGAAACTAAAAGCTAGTGAGTGGGATAGCGGTAAATTGCATCAAAATATACCACTCTATATCTTAGTTAGTAATAACTAAACCTATTTAGCTAACTTAGTAACAATCAAGCCCACCTAAGCATGACTTTGGGATAATTAAGATAAACAACACAACAACACAACGACAACAACAACTAAGCCTTAATCCCATACTAGATGGGGTCGGCTATCTATGGATTCTCTGTCTCCATATCCCTCTGTCAAAGACAAGATCTGGCTCAATATCTAATATACGTAAATCCTTAGACACTACCTCTCTCCACATAATCCTAGGCCTACCTCTACCCTTCTTCTTACCTTCTATTACTAAACTATCACATTTTCAAACTGGGGTATATGGAGGCCTATGACGCACATGTCCAAATCATCTTAAACATCCTTTTATTTCATCTTCAATTGGTGCAACATGCACCTTCTGTCGAATGTCTTCATTTCTAATCTTGTCTAATCTTGTATGACCACTCATCCACATTAACATCTTTATTTCTGTCACATTCATTTTATAAATATGTTGAATTTTAGTTGCCCAACACTTGTTCCGTATAACATGGTTGGTTTAACTGTTGTTCTATAAAACTTTCCCTTCACTTTGTTGGACATCTTCTTATCACATAACACACCCGTAACACTTCTCCATTTCAGTCATTCTGTTTTGAATCTATGGGTTACATCTTATTTATCATTCCATCATCATGGAAAAAAGAACCTAGATACTTAAAATGATTATACTTAGGTACTACCACCCCACCTAATTTCACTTCCCCTCTATCTCTCCTACTTAGACTAAAATTACAGTGCATATATTTTGTCTTACTTCTACTTAACCTAAAACATTTGTTTCAAGAGTGTTTTTCCACAGCTTTAACTTCTGATTAACTCCATCTTTAGTCTCATCAACTAAGATAATATCATCAGTGAACAACATACACCATATGATGTTATCGTGGATACAACTAGTTAACTTATCCATTACTAGAGTAAACAAATATGGGCTTAAGACCGATCCCTGATGTAGACCCACTATTATAGGAAACTCCTCTATATCTCCTCCAACTATTCTCACACACGTAACTGCTCCTTCGTACATATCCTTAATAATATTTATATATTTAACATGAATGTCTTTCTTTGTTTATGTCCACCAAAAGGACTCACTACTCTATCATATGCTTTCTCTAAGTAAATAAAAACCATGTGGAGATCCTTTTTCTTCTTTCTGTAGATCTTCATCAAGCTCCTTAATAAAAAATGGCTTTTGTTGCAGATCTACTTGACATAAAGCCAAATTGGTTTTTTGATACTTTCATAATATCCCTAAGTTGATGCTTTATTACCCTCTCCCAGAGTTTCATCACGTGGCTCATTAACTTAATGTCACGGTAGTTGGTACAATTTTGAATATCTCCCTTATTCTTATATATAGGAACTAAAATGCTCCTTCTCCAATTGTTTAGCATCATTCCCCCTCTTCGGATAAAGTTGAAAAGTTTGGTTAACCATGATGTCCCTACTTCTCCAAGACACTTCCAAACTTCAATCAGGATACCATTTGAGCCATAGGATTTACCAGCCTTCATCTTTTCCAGACCCTCCTTGACCTCACTAGGCTTGATTTTACATGTGTAACTAAGGTTCCTCTCTATCACTAATGCATAAAAATTTATAAAGTCATCCTCATGACTTGCATTAAATAAGTGATTAGCGTAGCTTTTCCATCTCTCTTTGATTTCCTTATCTCTTGTTAAAACCTATTGAGACTCATCCTTGATGCACTTAACTTGGTTCCGGTCCATCTCTTTTTTAACTCTTAGCCGTGCTATCTTGTACATTTCTTTTTTCCCTTCTCATGTCCCTAACTTTTGGTATAAATCGGCTAAAGATTTACCTCGGGCCTCACTAACCGATTTCTTGGCCATTTTTTTTTTTGTCCTCTTATATTTTTTAAAGGCTTCCACATCCTCAACTAGCTGACCCCATCTAGCATGGGATTTGTTCCACATGCTCATTTGTGGGTAACTTACAATAAAATATTCTAATGTTTACTTGGAATAATTAGCCCATTTCAGCAGTCTAATAAGTTGGCTATTAGAATTTATAACTATAATGTGGTTGATGAGCATTGTCTACCCATCAATTAGACATCAATTAGCCTCATTAGGATGGGAAGATAATCGGATATAAAGATTAGCAAAGTCAACTTAGATTATATTAGCCAAACAGGAAAAATATTATTGTACATATATATATATATATATATATATATATATATATATATCTGAGGCATGTCTAATGGTAGGAATCTTATTAGGTAAGGTTCTCTATTTTGGCCCTTGGAGCATGTTTTAAGGATTTCCAACAGTATGGATGGAAAGAACATCGAAAAATAAGCTAGTATGTCAATTTTTATACAATTTGAAAATTTATAGGGTCTTCATCTTAACGGGTGAAAATTTATAGAAATCCTACCGGTTCAGAATTTCACCCGTTAAGATGAAAACCCTACAAGTTCCCAAATTGTATGAAAATTAACATGCTAGCTTATTTTTTGATGTTCTTTCCATCCATATGGTTGGATTTTCTCAATATATCTGTTGTCGTGGAAATGGAGGCGACTTACACAAAATGATAAGGCGGCGCAAGATATATATATATATATATATATATATATATATATATATATATACACACACTATAACTTAGCCACATGTTTAATTCATTTCAGCTGATGACATTAATTAAGGATGCACTAAAATTATTGAGGTGAATTAAATATGAAGTAGTCAACCCATCTTTACTCAATGCCTCAGGATCTAAAAGTAGCTTTTACACTAAAGGGATGTCTTAGGCACCAACCAGATGCTAAATGCAGGTATGGAATCCAACTTGACCAAAACTAGATTGATTAGTTTGATCAGAAGATTAATTACAATACATGACTCAGTTCAACCATGGGCCACATTTCTACGAGAAACAGGAAATGACAGGCCTTCTGCATGTTTCTTGCTTTCACTTCAATTTGGAGATTAGACATAATGTTTATTATCTATACGCAATATGATTTTGCTTATCAATATGAATGGGATCCTGAGCCCCTCGATTAATAATTTCATTTACATATAGACCCTATATAGCTTCTCTAGATGTGATAATGTGACCAAAGCCATTAGATAACACAAGCAAACCTCAGCATTCTTATTGATCAAGCAAATGCAAATTATAGGAAAATATGGCAAGTGTTGGCTTACATGAAAAATAAAATAGAATACCTGTATGGAAGTAGCAATCATTAGAACCATCAAACAATGATAAGCCAACTGACTCATCTGCTGCAGCATAGGAATGGACAACATCTAAAAGAACCAGAAGGCCAAGGCCTATACAAGAGATAAAGATGAAAGAATGAGCATAAAAAATTGCATTTGGTGATTGTCATAAAGAGTAATGAGGTTCATTATCATATCATTAAATCTTTCCAATAGTCTCAAATAAGGAATATAAAAGAGCTGAGAAGGCTTGAAAAGCTAAATCATTAGATTTTCACACAAAGTTCAAATAATATCAATATGCAATATCTCAAATCTGAAGGTCTGATTAGAGCAATTCTGCTCACAAAATGAGAATCTAATGAACAGCTCTCAGTCAACAACTCTACGATGTCATGCTGCAGTTTATCTTCCTAACAAAGCAATAATTTGCTTCGACATCTACATCTTAAATCATATAAAAAGGAAGACACTTCTTGCCAGCCCCCTGCATACATGCGTACAAACCCTTTTAGATATGTTTGGTTTGGGGATAACCCTTTTAATTTATATTTTAAAAATTCTATAAATAATAATATCAATTATTAGTTATAAAAATATAAATTTAATTAAATATATTTATTTAAATCTATATTAATTAAATCAAACTATGGTCACCTCATTTTAAAATTTTTCCTCCAAGAAAATTAAAAAATTTAACCCCAGACAATGCTTAATCCCACTTTTACCAAACATCATCTTTGGAGTTATGATTTGTTTCTATACAAGATTTAATTAAATTAAATTAACACATTATCAATTATACTTCAAAGAGTTCTTTGTTTGTATGCCTTTGAAAAGGTGTCTAATTCTTTGTTTAACCTCTAAAAATCTACAATTGGTTGTATACCCATGACAAGTTTCAAAATTTGCCTAGATGGCCTTATATTAAATTTTTCATTGATGGATATTAAAAAATAAACAAAAATATTGAAATCTCCAACCTACCCCAACATATTGTTTAGAAACCCTCAAAATATATTATACTAATCATAAACACCATTTACAATTTTGTTTGTCCTCATAAACTCCTAATTTTGCACATAAAACCATAAAATCGAGTTTTTACTTACAAATCCCCTAACTTTGCACATAAGACTCTTAAATTGTGTTTTATCTCACGAACCCTAAATTTGTATATAAACCCCTAAAATTGTGTTCTTTTCCTAAACCCAAAATTTTCCATATAAAATCCTAAAATTTTGGTTTCTTTTAACAAACCCTTAAACTCTTTGCACACAAACCACTATATTTTCACATATTGCTCGGACCCTTAAACTTACAAATAGAGCCTATTTATTAATCACAAATCCTTAATCTTACACAAATATTTAAATTTAAATTTAGGACTTGCACAACACTACTTTTGGGCATAAACTTTTAAATTTGAGTTTATTGGTCACAAACCCCTAACTTCGCAAGTAAACCATTAAATTTGATTTTATTTGAGTTATTTGCAGGCTAATGGACAATAAACTCAAATTGAGATTTATTTGTAAAGTTAGGGGTTTGTGACCAATAAACTCAAATTAAGAAGTTTATGCTTAGTTAGTGATTTGTGATTCATAGATTAAAATTTAAGTAGTTATGTGTAAGATTACGAGTAAATAAATAGGCTCTATTTGTAAATTTTTTAATGATTTGTGAAAAAAGGTACAATTTTAGGGTTTTATGTGAAAATTTTGAAGTCTGTGAAAAAACCACAATTGTAGGTGTTTATGTATAATTTTAGGGTTATTGAGGAAAAAAAACACAAATTTAGAGGTTTAAGAACAAAGTTTGGGATTTAAACAAAAAAAAAACTTAATGTTAGGGCTTTATATGCAAAATTAGAAGTTGATAAGGAAAAAACGAACTTGTAAATAATACTTTTGATTGGTATAAATATTTTGAGGGCTTTCTAAAAAAAATAAGTTAGGGGTAATTTGGGTTTTCAATATTTTCTGTTTGTTTTTTTAATGTGCATCAATGAAAAATTTAACACAAGGTCATCTAGCCAAAGTTTGAAACTTTTCAATGGTATACAGACAACAGTAAACTTTTGGTGATCAAACAGACAATAAGACCCCCTAAAACCCCTATTTTAAAAATTAGTACACTAGCATTAAATATCAATGATTAATTAGAAAAGTTATTTAACAAAAACTATTACTTTAATCAGTATCAATTAAGTGAACTTCCATTAACTCAGTTAAAAATTTTCCTCCAAAACAAAATCAAACCAAACTACACAACTTAACTCCATTTGTCCAAATCCCAACCAAATACCAACTAAAGAACTAAGAATAAGAATCCTTTGCTCATTCCATGGTTCAATAAGTAACATCACCACAAATGTTAAAGCAAAATATTCATTCTTTAATTAGAGATGTCTATTCTAATTTATGAAATGAAAATTTAGTAAACTCATTTGAATCATCTAACAAGACAAAGTTAAACTAACAGCTATTAGTAATAACAATCTATCAATAATAACAAAAAAATGAGAGATGAAAAAGAACCATGTGCTTCATCAATTAGCAACTTGAAGTCGTCCGGGGTGCCAAATCTACTGCTAACAGCAAAGAAATTTGTAACCTGTGATCAAAACAAAGCAAGGCTCTTAGGAAATATAAAAAATAACAAGGGATACTAACAGTAGAATCCCTTATTGCTGGGATGTCCCCATGGCTTTCTACTTACTTTTAAGTCTTTTATTTATAAGGCCTTTTCTACTCACTCAAACCCCTTTTTGAATGTTTTTGTCATTTTCTTCTTTTCTCATTTAGGCTCAAGTGTTTACAATTTTCAAGGCTAAGCTTTTCTTTTCTTCTTTGACAAGTTAGAGTCTCCTTCACTCCTTTTCCCATAATCAACTTCTCCTTCCTTGCTTCCCTCTTCTTTTCTCATATGGGCATTAGGAGTTACAATTTCTAAGTGAGACCTTCCTCTTCTTTTTCCCAGTCTAGTTGAAGTTCATGGTCAAGGAAAGCTTCAAGTATCAGTACATGGTCCTGGTGATTTTGCTTTGTGAAAAAGAACTAGTGATCCAAACATAGGCATATTACTTTAAAAGAGGAGCAGGTGACATTTGGTCGGTTGGTGGTAGTTGCTCATGGACCCCCAATCATCGCCAACTTGACCTCGTTGGAGATAAACTGTTGCCATTGGTGATTGGACATGAGAAAAGAGTAATAACGCATGTTACAAGAATATACTATTGGCGTAACAGTGATAAGCACAAGAATACACCGATAGGTTTTAGAATACCCTATTTGGTCTTATAAATATAAACCTTCAAGTTGTTACACTGAAACAAGTGTCTTTCCTTTTGAGAATAGACCAGAATTCCTAGATGTAAAGATCTTAACATTGATCGAATATCAACCTGTGTCCAAATATATCTTCCATTTTTCCAGCTTCATGCTGCAAGTCACTAAAAACTATCGCTCACAATCTTTGACCGGTGTTATATCTTCTGAAAAAAAGATAACCTGAATTCTGCAAATATGGAAGTCATCTCCATAGATGCCCCTGAAGTAATCAAAGGTTTTGATTATGGAATCCCCTGGAATTTGCTGCATACTAAGTTTCACCAATGTTTTCACCTTGTCTGGTCTGAACATGTAGAGATGCCATGCCACCAAATCTCCATGAAGTAATGGCTTGCGCCTAATGAAGATTGTGGCAAGTAACACCTTCAACCCGCATTGCACCTTTTGAAATAAAAGGCAAACTAAATTCAATAAATTTGGAAATCATCTCCATAGATACCCTTAAAGTAATCCATAATTTTCAACAATGTCGTTACCTTGTCCGTCCTGAACACATAAAGATGCCATGACACCATTGCTTCCTAATACTATAGATATTGTAAGCCTCTTTCCTCTTTATGTCTCCTTCTCGGTTGATGTGAAGAAAAAGAAACATAAGATCTACTAGGGTTTTCAATCTAATTTATAATATCAAAGTTATGACCAATATGCAGAAAATGATCTATAGAAATAAAATTTTTTGCAAGGCCTCTATTGCAAATTATTAGAAGTTTGGTATCTTACTTCCTCCCTCCTTAAAATAACTTTGACCTTCCAAACTTGCATTTACTAACTGCAATGTAAGTATTTTAACATCTCAATTTTTTTTTTCTTAACTCCTGTTGCATATCATATACATTGATCTGTGATTCATCCAATATTCAAAATATCTCCTTTTGTTCCCAATATACACCCTCATTTATCTTCCAATTAACAAGAATAGCTTACATCCTTTACGAATGTCTAATAACCTCAAACCAAAATATTTTATCACGACGAAAGGTCATCAGCAACTCCCACTTAAAAATAGCTCCAATTTTATAAAACTTGAATAATCACTAACATTGGAATCCTATAAGAATTGATAAGATCACTAACACTTACACTCAATTAACAAGTCAATCGCCAAGGCAATTAAGCTAGCACAAAATCCATCTTACTAATATAACTTGATTATGCATACCGATATCTCTCATATCGTGATCAAAATCATCCCCAATATAGGAATTCTATTGACCAATCGATTTCTAAAGTTTAAAATAATAACCAATGACATATGTAATGGAAATTTCATGCCCATACTACCCTTGATAAAGATATTTATCTTCACAAATATCAATAGAATCCTTCTAAACCCAAGATCCATTGATCAAAGTTTCTGAACTGAATATCAATCATATCCTAATGATTAATGCTTTAATATTTACCACAAATGATTACTTCTATTTTCATCAAAAATTCAAAATCCTCGATCAATATTTATATCCAAGTAAATATGTAGTAAAAAATAGGGAAAATTTCAAAAAAAAATCCATGTGGCTTCACAGATTTGCATAATAGGGAAAGTGATTTTTTTTTTCGAAAAAAACCTTGTAGTTTCTCAAGTTAACAAAAAAAAAGGAAAAACCGTTAACCCCCACAAACGGTGTTAAGTTGAAAATGGTATTTTCATCAAATGTTGTAAAATAGATGCCGAAAATTATATATAAATTACCCTAAATTGGATTTCTTTCAAATCTACATCGGTTTGAGAGATCAAAACAAAAAAAAGACAAAAATGCCCTGCCAACTAAGCATGGGTTAACACCGTTAATAGTAGTTAACGATTTTTCCTTTTTTTGTTAACTAGAGAAACCACAAGATTTTTTTCAAAAAAAAAAAAAAAAAACACTTTCCCTATTAGAAAATCTGTGAAACCACATAGATTTTTTTTAAAAATTTACCCTAAAAAATATAACTATCTTTTAATTAGCACAAGAATCCAATCTCTTTCATAGGTTGCAAATCATTGAATGTGAACATGTAATAAATCCATATAATGATTTACATCTACATAATCTCAGCGCAAATCCTAACAAGGAAAGAAGTGTTAGATGTCACAAACCGAGATTTTCGATAACAAAGATTCCATTACATGATTGTGATATCAACAATTCACACCGACTTCCATTTGTAAATCTCAAATCAAATTTCATTGTCCTCATCAAAATATCAAGAATCAAATTCAACTTGTCAAAAGTCTAACCCATTGAGGCATTTATTAAAACCAACATTCAACAATTTAAGTCAAGATCACAACAAAATTTCAATGAAATATATCACTTACACCATTCTATTATGAACCAACGATCAACCTAAGTATTTCAATAAAATCATATGTCCTCGATAATTTGGTCACATATGAAACCAAAGTCCTCAAAATTATAATTCATCATTTTTTTTGGTAGAAAAAAAAAGTTTAAGAGTGACAATGACCTATCTCAAAATAATGCCACCACTATTTGCTCACTAAAATTAAAGGCTCATATTCTTTCACTATATGATTTAAGCATAAGGACAACTATACAAGTTCAAGATGCCTCAAAACCAATTAAATTCAACCAAGAAAAAAGTCATCAAATTTTGATCAAAAATCATTTTGATGTTGCAGTCCTCGAACATTGAGACAAATCATATAATTTCAAAGCGAGAAAACCAATCATTCTGATCAAACAAAATCAAATACTCGTCTAACTGTAGAATTAGGGAAACCAATCAATCGAAAAGGCAACTAAGCTACTACAAGTCAATCGCAAAGTCAATTAAGCTATCATAAAATCCATCTTACTAATAGAACTTGATTATACATAGTCCTCAAAATATCTCTCATATTGTCATCACAATCATCCCCAATATAGGAATTATATTGACTTATCTAAAGTAAAAAATAATAAACCAATGGCATATATAATGGAAATTTCATATCCATACTACCCGCCATAAGGATATGTATCTTCACAAATATAAATAGAATCCCTCTAAACCCAAGATCCATAGATCCAAGTTTCTTAACTAAATATCGTATCCTCATGATTAATGCTTTAATATTTTCCACAAATGATCAATTCTATTTTCATCAAAAATTCAAAATAATCCATCAATACTAATATCCAAGTAGATATGTAGTAAAAAAATACAACTATCTTTTAATTAGCCCAAGAATCCAAACCCTTTCATAGGTTGTAAATCATTGTATTTAAACATGTAATAAATCCATATTACGATTTACGTCTACCCAAATATGAACCAGGAAAGACGGGTTAGATGTCATAACCCGAGATTTTCAATAATAAAGAATCCATTACGTGATTGTAATATCAACAATTCACACTGACTTCCATTTGTAAATCTCAAATTAAATCTCGGTATCCTTATCAAAAGATCAAGAGTCAAATTCAAGCCATCAAAAGTTTAATTTATAGAGGCATTTATTAAAGCAGAACTTCGACAATTTAAATCAAGATCAAAACAAACTTTCAATGAAATATATCACTTACACTGTTCTCTTATGAACCAAATGATCAACCTAAGTAATTCAATAAAATCATATGTCCTCGATAATTTGGTCACATGTGAAACCAAAGTATTCAAAATTATAATTCATCAAAAAATAAATAAATAAATAAATAGGAGTGGCGATGAACTATCTCAAAATAATATCACCACTATTTGCTCACTAAAATTAATGATTCATAGTCTTTCACTATATAATTTGAGCCTAAGAACAACTATATAAGTTCAAGTCTTCAAGATGCCTCAAAACCACTTAAAATTCAACCAAGAAAAAGTTATCGAATTTGATCAAAAACCATTTTGATGTTACACTCCATATAGTTTCAGTGTGAAAAAAACCAATCATTCAGATGGATCAAAATAAAATACTCATCTAACTGTAAAATTATGGAAACCAGTCAATCCCAAAGGTAACTAAGCTACTACAAGTCAAATGCAAAGACAATTAAGCTAGTACAAAATCCATCTTACTAATGTAACTTCATTATACATAGTCCTCAAAATTTTCACTCATGTTATGGACCATAATCATCCCCAATATAGGAATTTGATTGACTTATTGATAACTCAAGTAAAAATAATAAACCAATAACAAATATAATGGAAATTTCATGGCCATAATACCCTTGCTAAAGATATGTATCTTCACAAAAATCAATAGAATCCTTCTAAACCCAAGATCCATTGATCCAAGTTTCTTAACTAAATATCAATCATTAATGCTTAAATATTTACCATGAATGATTACTTCTATTTTTATCAAAAACTCAAAATCCTCGATCAATACTAATATCCAGGTAGATATGTAGTAAAAATATAACTATTTTTTTATTAGCACAAGAATCCAAACTCTTTCATAGATTGTAAATCATTGAATTTAAACATGTAATAAATCCATATTATAATTTGCATCTCCATAATATCAGCACAAATATGAACTAGGAAAGATGGGTTAGAGGTCACAAACTGAGATTTTCAATAATAAAGAATCCATTACGTGAACGTGATATCAACAATTCACACCGACTTCCATTTGTAAATCTCACATCAAACCTCAGTATCCTCATCAAAATATCAAGAATCAAATTCTAGTCATCGAAAGTCTTAACTTAGAGAGGCATTTATTAAAGTGAAAGTACGATCAACATAAGTATTTCAGTAAAATCATGTCTCTGATAATTTGGTCACATGTGAAACCAAAGTCCTCAAAATTATAATTCATCGAAAAAGAAAAAAATTTGACGGTGACAATGAACTATCTCAAAATAACATCATCACTAATTGCTTAATAAAATTAATGACTCATACTCTTTCACTATATAATTTGAGCCTAAGAACAACTATATAAGTTCAAGATGCCTCAAAACCACTTAAATTCAACCAAGAAAAAAGTTATCGAATTTGATCAAAAATCATTTTGATATTGCACTCCTTGAACATTGAGACAAATGATGTATTTACATGGTAAGAAAACCAATCATTCTGATTATGGAAAAGGGGCTTTATTTCAGTTTGATAAAAGGACTTTTTTATAATAACTTTTTAGAGTAAGTTACGGGCTTCTGATTATTTTTGTGTTTTTTAGGTGAGAAGTTGTTTGGATGTTTATTCCCATAAGGGCTTTTTTAGTGACAAATTACTAAAATCTACATTCAATAGATAATAAGAAGAAGAACAACAACAATCACATTTAATTTGCATAAGGGCATTTTCGTAATTGAAAACCAAAACTCCTTCTCAAAAGGACTTTTTTACAGAAGCTTCAACCACTAGCTTCTCAAGAAAAGCCAATTTTCTCCTCTTCTAACATCTTCTCCTTCTTCGAAAGAAGCCCATCCAAAAACATGTAAAACCCACATAAGACCTTAACTTATAAAAAAAGAGAAACAAAAAAACCTTTTTGGGCACCCAGAAGCCAATCCAAACGGGCCCTAAGTACAAAATCCATCTTACTAATATAACTCAATTATGCATACCCTCAAAATATCTCTCATGTTATGATCAAAGATTCAAAATCATCCCCAATATAGGAATTATATTGACTTATCGATTTCTAAAGTCAAAAATAATAAACCAATGGTGTATATAATGGAAATTTCAAGTCCTTACTACCCGTCATAAGGATATGTATCTTCAGGAATATAAATAGAATCCCTCTAAACCAAAGATCCATTGATCCAAGTTTCTCAACTAAATATCAATCGTATCCTCATGATTAATGCTTTAATATTTACCACAAATTATTACTTCTATTTTCATCAAAAAATCAAAATCATCGATCAATACTAATATCCAAGTAGATATGTAGTAAAAAATATAACTATCTTATGAATAGCACAAGAATCCAAACTCTTTCATAGGTTGTAACTTGTAAATCATTGAATTTAAACATTTAATAAATCCATATTATATGATTTACATCTTTATAATATCAACCCAAAAATGAACCAGGAACAACGGGTTAGATGGCACAAACCAAGATTTTCAATAATAAAGAATCCATTATCGATTGTGATATCAACAGTTCACACTGACTTCCATTTGTAAATCTCAAATCAAATCTCAGTATCCTCATCAAAAATTCAAAATATTAAGAGTCAAATTCAAGCCATCAAAAGTCTTAACTTATAGTGGCATTCATTAAATTGAAAGTTCAACGATTTAAGTCAAGATCACAACAAACTTTCAATGAAATATATCACTTACACTGTTCTATTATGAACCAAACGATCAACCAAAGTATTTCAATAAAATCATGTGTCTTCGATAATTTGGTCACATGTAAAACCAAAGTCCTCAAAATTATAATAGGAGTGACGATGAACTATCTCAAAATAATACCACCACTATTTGCTCACTGAAATTAATGACTCATAGTCTTTCGCTATATAATTTGACCCTAAGAACAACTATACAAGTTCAAGATGCCTCAAAACCACTTAAATTCAACCAAGAAGAAAGTTATCAAATTTGATAAAAAAAATCATTTTGATATTGCAGTCCTTGAACATTCAGAGAAATCGTATAATGTCAGAGCAAGAAAACCAATCATTATGATTGATCAAAATCAAATACTGGTCTAACTGCAAAATTAAGGAAACCAGTCAATCGCAAAGGCAACTAAGCTACTACAAGTCAATCACAAAGGCAATTAAGCTAGCACAAAATCCATCTTACTAATATAACTTGATTATACATAGTACTCAAAAATCTCTCATATCGTGATCACAATCATCCCCAATATAGGAATTATATTGACTTGTCGATTTCTAAAGTCAAAAATAATAAACCAATGGCATATATAATGGAAATTTCATGAGCACACTACCTGTCATAAGGATATGTATCTTCATAAATAAAATCCCTCTAAACCAAAGATCCATTGATCCAAGTTTCTCAACTAAATATCAATCGATCCTTATGATTAATGCTTTAATATTTACCACAAATTATTACTTCTATTTTCATAAAAAATTCAAAACAATAGTAATATCCAAGTACATATGTAGTAAAAAATATAACTATCTTTTGATTAGCACAAGAATCCAAACTCTTTCATAGGTTGTAAATCATTGAATTTAAACATGTAATAAATCCATATTATGATTTACGTCTTTATAATATCAACCCAAATACATGCATATTGACATACATAAACCACATGTCATATGATTCTTACAGTGCCAGTCATCACATGGAACTGATATAAATATTAGGGTTCTGTAGGAACATGTGTGCAGTTAGAAACTTTAGAGGGTACCTATGCCAAAAACTTTAGAGGGTGCAGTTTTTTGCAAAGGTCAAATGCCAAAACCCCAATTATTTCTTTTGTGAAGTCATAAGATGTTCAGACCATGATGAGTGAGAAAGAAATTTCAACCAAATATTGCACCCTACAAACGTCAACTATAAGCCATTATATTCGAAATTGATGGCTGGTAATATTCTAATATAAAAAAATGCAAACTCTTTCCATGACCTATTCTCCCGTCAAAATTCCCTATTTTTCTTAAAATATCATTTTTTAAGAGCGCAACTTGAAATGCTCAATAATATAATACCACTTACGACCAAAGTCACAACTTACCTTATAGCCAACTGAGGAATAATCTTTATGTTCCACAACCCCAATCAACTGAATACAATTATATCCTGCATTCTTCACATGTGGAAGTACCTATAGGAAAAGAACCATTAAGAAGAAAATGAGATGCAAATAATACGTAATACCACATATGGTTGTTCTATACAACACCTTTGAAGTGAACTCCTTGAAAGAAGATATTTTTGGCTCAGATCCACTAATTCCAATATGGCATTCATATATACGAAGAGATTTAGGGACTTTGGGACGTTTATTCTTCCATTTATAAATATCTTCTGGAGGTGGTTCCCAATGGACCGCATAAGCCGACTGTCCATCAGCATCTGAATAGGATGGATAAACTTTCAGAAAACAAACAAAACAGATGATTAAGCGAACATACTTGATAAACTGTAATGATTGCATTCCTCTGAATAAATTAATACCAACATCACTCATGTGACAAAGGACCTTAATACCATAGTGATAGAAGTGTTTTTAACAAATGTTAGTAATTAGTTTTATCAAAAGCATCTTAGCGTCTCACAAAAAAAAGACAATAATTAGCAATCCAAGAAATATAAAGTTTAGACTTTGCTTTTGTTTGAAAGCACCATAGATAGTTGAAAACTGGAATTAATTAAAACATCCAAAAAAAAAAAAATTGGCACTAAGTTGTTGTAATGGGTAATTGTGTGTATACCCTGTAAATAATGAAATTGCATGTATAACGATTTTCCCTCAACCTCTCTTCTCTCTTTCTTCTCCATCTTTCTGTTTCTCTCATCTCATTTCTCACTCACCTCATTCCTCCATCTCTTTCAATATCTCTATCTCAAGCAAAAGATTGAGAAATAGGGCAAGATATTAAAGAAAAGGGAGAGACGACATTAAAGAAAGGGAGAGGGGAAGCATAAAATATAGGAAAAATTGAAGTCTCCTTTTGACCACAACAGTGTACACGCAAATCCGGTGATCATGGGAGTATGCATGCAATTTCATTATTTATGGGTATTTGAGCAAATTTCATTACATATGCAAAAGCACCAAAAGAAAATAACCAAGACTATGTAGAATTATGAGGGGGTTGAGGCTCTTTCAGTTTAAATGAGATAGTAAAAAACCCAAGTGTTCTATTCAAACTGTTCACATCATAGTCAGTAGGTGTAAATTGTGTGCTACTAGTATGCACTTATCTTCTCTTACTATGGAAGTTCCCAGAAAACTGCAGATTCTTAATGCTATAACAGCCATTAGAAACAATACCACAGTAGATAACACTTGGTTTTTCATCTGATTCATCGAAGTTGAAAAATCCATGCATGACAGCTGCTTTCAAGCTAGTGTTTTTAGTGGCTTTAAACGATGCCATCATATTTGTTATATTTATTAATGGAATTAGATCACCTTTGAGGGCTTTTTTTTTTTTGTGTGTGTGTGTGTGTAAGTATGCCATTACTCCATATTGTCTAATGTGTGCGGAAAATTTCTGTGCAAAGTTATAAAGTCATGTACTAGCATAAAGTAATAGATGCACCTAAAGAAGAATGACCAATCAAGAATAGTTGGAAAGACAAAATCTAAGCAGATAAACCCATACAATCACCAAAGAAGTATACCTGGATGAACATATGAGGCCCAAGCAGGCACTCGTTCCAAGGCCCCATCAGGAGTATTAAGATAAACCCTATACCTGCTTCCATGAGAAATAGCAGGTATATACTTCTTCAGCCACGCCTTTCGACCTTTCCGCATTTCTATCCAGTATGCAAGTGGGGGTTTTTTTCGTCGAAACTTTTCACGTGATACTGGATCACTTACCACGTTGAAAATGTCATATTCCTTTCCATTGTCAATAACATCATAACAAGGGTTCGAAGGGTCACTTTTATGGGTTTCTTTCCATTGTTTATACCTTGTTTCAGCATCAGGAATTTCACCTAATTCTTCCTCTGTCTGTGGACCATTTGGACCAAACATCTCCTCATATAACCTTGAGAGCATTTCTAAAGTTGACTTGCGAGTACGAACCTCTCCAGGTCCCCAATATTCATCATTTGCTCTTTTCAGTAATTCCTCAGCACTTATACCGCTGTCTCCTTTATCATAGTCATCTACATAATTATACTCCTGAAAATAATACTGTTCTGCTTCTTCCCCATCCTGGAGCTTATCTTCAAGAATAATAAACCAATAACCAAAATCATCACGTCCAAAGTGTCCATCCCTTGCACTGTTTTCTGTCGGTGACCAACCATTGAAATCTCCAATAAGTGAACAATACCGAGCACCTATTATGCCAACATATTTGTGAGATATTGACTAATTAAATAAAATACTCAAAATGTGAACTATTGCTATTATTCTGAGCTGCATGTTCTAAACTATAACAAACCAACAGCTAAAAGTGATTCACTGAACCTAGAATCTGATTTCTCACTATACAATACATGAGGTGATGTGTCTCACACAATCTTATCCAAAGTAATTATTCAAGTTGATTCAATAAAAATGCTGTTAAGCCTGTATGAGTGACATTATGAACCTTCATACTCTTTAAATCTACCCTTCAATCTATGATATAATTATACAAAAGAATATTTTAGAAGAAAATTTTGGTACAAAAGAATATTCAAGCACCTGAATTTTGGTAGAAAATTAGAATTTCTTTTGTTAAGTTATATGAAGGAAGAACAGCTACTTTAGATTTTGTGTTCATCTTTAACCACAATGAAAGGTCACAGTACCATATTGTTACAATTTGTCAAATCAGCAAGATCTGTCACATGCATAAACATCCTAAGCATTTTAGCTTCATTTATCTAAAATAATTTTAGCCATGATATTAAGGATCTTAAAAATCTAGAGTCCAACAGAACAAGTTAGAACAAGTTGTTTAACCAACATAACACTAGATTAAACAACAATATGCATGATATTCAAGCAAGCCTTGAATAGCACTGTATAATTAAATAGCACAGACTGTAAATGCTTAAACTAGCAACAAGGCACTGAATAGAACTGCATAAAATTGAGGAACAATAAGGACAATCTAATCTAAAAAGGCACTGGATATATAAATTTGATTTGGAATACAAAAGTTTTAACCTGATCTGAACTCACATCATAAGGAAGGTAATGGGAGGCACAGTTGGCATATTTGAAATGAACTCTATCTGACTAAAACCAAACATGATCCAACTTTAACTACTAACAATAATTAGCTTGTGACATTCTAACTGATGGAATTAATCTTAACAAAACTTCAATCAACAATGTAGGATTGGTAAAACATTGTTAATTGTATGAATCTATATAAGCTTGCTTGGTCCATAGCTACTCATATTCAAAGATTCAATTAGTTGATGGTTATTGAGTTAATGGAACTAATCCAACCAAAACCTCAGTTAAGACTGCAGAATTGGTAAAACATAGATGTTATGATCTCATCTTGTTTACTTCATAGTAGCTCATATTTCTAAAAAAAATAAAATCAATTAGTTTATAGCTTGAATTGCTTAAAAAAATACATGCTTAAGTCAATATCTAGCCAATTAATTAACCAATATAATTCAAAAAAATATCAAAGCTTGACAAAGTAGGACTATTGGCATGGATGCCAAGAATAGATGGATTTATGGACAAGATCTGAATGTAATGGCCTAAAAACTAGATGACTTCCAGAATAGATGGGTTTGGCTTGACATGAGCAGATCCAATCAAATCATCAGGTCACTTTTTTTAGGCAACGGACCACATGATCCTTATTTGGGCAGAATTTAGGAGAAAAAACCAAGGAGCAAAACCATGAAGAGTTTATGTTCAGGTGAAAAATAAATAAATAAACTGATAAAACTCTAATGGAGAGAATAGTGAGAAAGCCAATAGTTGCAAGGCATACAATATAGTTATATTGCATTGAGTAAATTGATTCATTTCAGGCAACCCATCTTTGGGAACCCATTTTGAGATGAAAGTAAAACTGAACCATTTCTAGCTTCTCAGTAACCCTTCCTTCAGAAATAAGCTTCTGATACAATGAGATTTTCCATATGACCAACATAATAGTATAACTTATAATTTACTAGAAAGAAAATTATAAAGTAATAGACACTGCCATAATTACGCTCCAGGATGTCAGGTCACTAATTATGTCAGAACTAAATCATAAAAGATTCATAGCAAGAATGCATTCTACTTCATAAATCAAAAGCTTGCTCTCACTTTAGCCCTGGAAATAATGTGGTCAATTGAAAGGTGCTAAAGAGGAGAGCTAGAGATGGCAGCCAGTACCTGGTGCCCACTCCATGAAATCCACCCTGTGCTGCCTGTGGCGATGCATACCCAATATACCATATCTGACAACAACAACCAGTGGAATCAAGGAAAATTAAATACGTGAGACCGCAAACAATTACCTATCCTCCGGAAATACTAAAGAGGACGGTGATGAAAGAGATGAAAGGAGACAAACCCTGAAGACGCGACTGACATATCAAGGAACCGGGAAAACAGCTCAAGCTTACGGTCCTTCAAAGCCTTATGCCTGAACTTCAAAAACAAATGATAAGTGGTTTAAAAGAAAGGAAATATCAGCTAGAGTTGAAGGTGGGAAGCGAGCAAGAAAATCAATTGCAATACCGATCACGGAGGAATTGGGCGAAGGCACGGTCAGATATGCCAAACTTGGAGAGAAACCCAACAGGATCGACATCCGGCTCCGATCTCCTGCTCGACGAGTGGCTCTGCTTCTGCGTCTGCTTGGGTTTCGGCGGTTTATCCTGGGCTGAGAAGCCGCACCGGACATTGCATCCACGGGAAAGCAGGATTCTCCCACCACCACCACTGCCGCCGTGAACCTTGACCTTCAGATTCGGCATGCATTTGAGGAGCAAAACCCGATCCTCGTCTCGCTGAGGGGGTAGGAAACAGCGAACAAAGATGGAAGAGATGGCCATAGATCGAGATCAGGAAGCGGAGCGAGGGTGAGAGAGAGAGAGAGATTGGGGAGAAACGAGTTCGCGCCTTCGCTCCCCGCGCTTGCGGCAAGACAACGCTGCCTCCGTAGTTCTTGATAAGCCTGCCGCCCTAGCTATTTGAACGTTAGAGAAAGCATCCGTCAAGCACGTGCATCGGCTCAAGGTCGGTTTAGATAGAATCATGATAGTATCTAGCCTAAACCGGAGCTCTGATATAAAAAGTGGATATATATGGAAAGACAACATTTCCTTAATTATATTGTTTAACGGCCTAAAAAGAATTTTAAGAATAACATGAAATAATTTCTCTGAGAAAAAATAATAGTTAATTTACTGCAAATTGTTAATATTTAATAGCCTAAAAAGAAAAATGTGAAATAATTGGAAGGGTTTGCGTGAATAAAACTAAATTTGTTTTTATCATTGTTGTCATTAGCTCAAACCAAGCCCAGTTGGTTCAAACTATAAAAATTAAAATAATTTATAATAATTGTTACAGAAAATAGAAAGAAAGTGGTAAAACTAAAATAAAAAATATCCATGATGACTTTTTTAAAAAATCATTAAATAATGACAAGGTAGATTTTTTTCTTCATAATAAACCATTTTTTCATGATAGAGGGTGTTATTTGTAAAAAAGCACTTTCTTGATTAAAAAAAAGGAATATCTATATAATTATTTCACATCAGATATTTTTGGCGGGGGAGCGGAGGATTCGATTAGGGCTTTCATTTTGTTCAATATTTTTCCCCAAATTCGGAATGGAGCATCTTCAGAGGAGCAACAGAGGGTTCGATGAGAACGCACTGGCCATACTCGATTCATCCGGAGTCAAGGAAGCTTGCGATGTTCACGACGACAGTAGTGTCCACTCTTCGTGCTAGATTATCTTGTTTCTTTTGTCACATAAATTCTTGATTCCTCTTTCTTAGGGCATTTTTTCTTGGAAGCTGTTCGCACTGCTTATCTTGTTCCCGATTCCCCTCCAACTCCTTCTTGGTGATGTTCTTTTCCGATTTCTTCTCATTTTCATTTTCGTAGGTTTTTGTTAAGCTGCAGTGCGGTTAGGGTTGCAATAAAATGAGTTATTTTTCCTCTTCTTAGCGTTCGTTGCGTTCAATTTGTTTTTATTGTTTTATTTAGATATAATGTGTATTCTTTGAAGGAAAATCTTCAATGCAACCTTCCAAATCTTGAGAGACAGCAAATCTCTGGAACTGGCCGTGGCCAGTTACGTTCTTTTGATGGAACTCGACAAGGTATGTTGATCTTCACTCAAAATTTTGTCAGTCATGTTCTGATTTTAAACTGCAAGTAAAATTTTGAATTATTACTTTTTGCAGCGATACCCTAGAGTGTCATCCGGCGGTGTTTGTGAGCTTGCTGTTGATAAAGAGGTGACAGAGTACCTGCTTGAATCTTAAGAAACATTCTTTTTCACTTCTTGCTATGGTTTTAGAGTACATTGTGGGAAACTTGGCTCCTCTTTTTTGGTTTGTAGGCCTGGTCACCTTTTATTATTGGAACTGGAGTTGTCTGTGATGAGGTGGAACATGATTTGTCAAAGTCCAAATTATTGATTGACTCACAGGTAAGTTTGACCTCTGGACATCCATAACAGCTAAAGGTTTGCCTTTGAAGCATAGGGGTTTTCAAATTTGAAGAATAGTTTCCCCTATTAAAGTGAACAATGAATGGTAAGAAAAATTCGATTCCAGCTAGAGTAAGCCTAAGGTTGTCCTTTATGAACTAGGATTAAGTTTATACTGTAGTGAGGGTAGAGACAGACTACACAAAGTTTTTCATAAGCTATGGGCCTTGCCTATATGCTAGCATTCAAAACTAGCAAATTATCTCTGGTTACAAAAGAGAAAATTATAGTATTATACAACTTCAGCGGTAGTTTTGAATGTCTGAAAGTAAGAAATATGTGAATAAGGATGTTCAAAGAATTGTGTGATTTATCTTGGGTAGTTTTCCCAAAGTATCTGTGCACCTGACCTTATAATGGTGGAGTTTATTGTGTAGTTCTAATAATAGTTGAATTCTGTTTATTTGATCCATTCGGTCAATATAAGCCGCCGTAAATTTGTTATTTTATATTCTTGTAGCCTCATATGTTTGAAATTTTCTTGTTCTCAGCGATTCTCCTTCCTTGTAGAGGATATTGCTCAAGCAGTCAACAATTCTGTTATTGTAGTTAAGGTAACATTGAAACTCTCTAACCAATTTTTTATATAAATGATTCCTTCCCGCCAGAAGAAAATAACATCAATTAGCTGAGCTGATATAAAAATTTAAACACTAGCTGTAAAAGCATGATGGTATATTTCCTGACTCTTTTCATGAAAATCTGACTAGTTGATCTTTGATATATACTCTAGAATGTGGAGGACATGCTTATATTCCAATATCTTGTTAGTGTTATTGAGGCAGACTTTTTACTCCGTCAAACTATATATAAAGGTACAATGCTTGTTATCTAGTGTTGATCTCTTCCATTGTCCTTGTTTACTTGCACCACATTGTTTTTAACTGTATTTATGATCCTATTGCAGAAACCTTGGACTGGGTCCATCCCAGGGAATCCATTCTAAACATGCTTCTTGTAAGTTCCTTCTTGTTGTTTATTAAATTTTACTTGGTTCATTAATTGCTTGCAATAAGATGAACATGTTATGCATAACTACAAAAGATTATCTTGTGTATTTGACCTTGTGTTTTTTGGTCTTCTGAGATTTACCATTGGCTGTAGTCAGATACGTGATTTATTTCTTTACAAAATGAGTTTTGCAGACATCTCGCAAATTAAACTTCAAAAGTCTAGTAAAGGATTGCATGTTGATCATCCACAAACTATCTCATCATCAGCAAAAGCACCGTCACGAAGATACAAAATATTCTAAAAATTCTGCTAAAAATTCTTGTGATGGTGATGTTGCTCTGCTGATAGCAGCTGATGAATTCAGAAAGGGAACATGCAATTGCATGCAAAAACTGTTGACACTGGTGAGAACTTGCAGACTACTTTTTTTCTCTATTTTTTTTTTTTTTTTGGATTATGATAGAACTCTACTTATTAGGTTCCTTTTATCCACATCAGATATTGGAACTTGATGTTGTGAAGAAAGAAGCAGATATACATGGTTGTACTTCTAGAGTTGATAGTAGAAGGTGCCTTGCTTTTATTTTGCTCATCTTTTGGGCTTCTAATCAATGGTTTTCTCGAGTTCTATCTGTTTTGTATCTTTAAAATAGGACACCACTTTTGGAGATGGTTTTGGAGGAGTTAACTTACAATAAAGATCAAATATCCACATTTCTTGAGGTAAATTACAGGTGCAATTGTGGCATTTGCATGTCTCATTTATGCACTTAGTATTCTGTCAGTGATGAAGTTGGCTTAATGAAATTGAAAGTAGCCTTTTCTTTTGCTAAATCTTTTCTTGTTAAACCTAAAAAGTCCTCTGGCTTGGTAACTGGAGTAACAGGTACTGACTTCCCTCTAATTAATAGAAAGTTAAAACATTGGTTATTTGCTACTTAAGTATTAAAGGATTAAATATCTGTTATTTTTTCCTAGGTTACAATTCGTACATAGGACACACATGAAACTCTAAAACACTATCATGCATAACACTGTGTACAAAAAGTCCCAGCTTGAAGGAGCATTTTGGAATGTGGGAGGGGGTGGTGAGACTTACCTTTCTGGTCCATTACAAAAGTAAGTAACCATGTAGGAGGTCTTTGTTTTAGTGAAGAGCCTGGATCTCTGGAGTCTTTGTGTGTCGCAAGCTTCCATCTATTGTAAACCATTCATTGCTTATTGCTTCTATGTTAGTGTATCCTTTATGAGCCAGATAACCTAAAATGCTAGGTCGAAAATCTTTGAATTTAGTATATTTTTCAAAATCTGACCTTAAATGAGACATAGTCCTTAAACCTTAAGGTTCCTAAATCCCAATTATTTCTCTTCAGGAGTAGACACATAAAAGTTCTCAAGGCAAGTCTATGATTTTTATATCATACTATAATGTTGTATTTTCACTACTCAAGACCGATTTTGCTGGGTACCCAGTAAAAGAGCTATCAATATGTGCTTTTTCTCAAAAGCTTCAATTAATAAACTTCTAAAAATTTGCTTTCGACACAAGTTGTCTTTTCTGCTTTTGGGACCCTAAAAGTTCTTGTGGTGGATTTTGCTGAACCATTTTATGACTCAAAAAGTGTTTATGGGATCAAAGGCTTAAAAAATAAGGTCAAATAAACCCTTTATCATGAACCATTGTGAAGTCAAAGTTGCAGACATTTTTTTTTACACGATTAAGGCTTAGCTGTTGTTGTATTTGTGGGAACTGGGTGAACATACTAAGTTGTTAAATTTTATTATTATTATTTTTAGCTTTTACATTATCTTCCATGGTTTATTTGACGTAGTAATCAGTTGGCAAAGTGTTTTTGGTTGAATGATTTTTTATACAATTATCGAAATGTCTTGTTAAGTGGAATAAAGGAGCTATTCCTCAATCTAAGAGACACTGCCATTAGAGTAGATGATCATTTCTTGAAAATTGTTTGTTTTCTTTCAATTTTTTTGAACATATTTTGCAACGTTTTTTGATGAAGATCTTTGTCTTAGATTAATTTTCACTGTTAAGAGTCATTGTCTTATATAATGAAATTGGTTTCCAACTGATTCTACTGATAGGTGGAAAGACATCATTTTGCATCACTGTCTTATTTCACAAGCATATATCATATGCAGACTAATGTATTGCAGGTGTTCAATGAACCTAGATGGAAGTTGGAGATAGTGCTGCAATATTTTTCCAAGTATTGTACAAAGGTACGTCAAGGTATCTTTGAAGGAGTTGTATCTTTTTTTTCTTTAAAAAAAAAGTCTCTATATACAATTATTAGGTTCTGAATTTGTACTAATTCACTTTGTTTGGCTTTGCTTGCACAACCTGTTGGACGTTTATGTTTTTCTGGAAGCTAGTTGTACTGTTTCTAATTTCAATTTATCCCTGCAGACCCATATTTACTTCATGCTAACTAGGTTGACTTGATGAGGATTGATATGTGCTTCAATAAAAATGCTTCTGGTTGACAGTGTCATTTGTATAGGTTGGTTAATATACAAGCTTGTTAATGTTGGGGAATGCTTGGATACATGCTTACGACAAGGCTGTTATTCATTCCTATTAATTAACACTTGCCCTCCTCAGTGTTGTTTTCTCTTTGAAACTTCCCTTTGTAAGTTTGTAACAGGTATATGTATAAATTTATTTTAAAAATAATTTTTTAAATGAGCTTGTGCCATTAAAATTTAAATCAACATATGGTATTCAGATTTGGATTAAACATTGAAATTTGGGTCACTACAATTAAAGCTTGGAGGAGCAGATAAGGAGCTGAAATTCCGCATGCTCCAACAAGATATGAGATTTTCCATATCCTTTGACAGTGATCCCATACATTGGACCAGATTCGATTGTTCCAAATAGAAAATATCACAGATATCATGAGAACTATCATTAGTACTCAATCCAGTTAAATATAACTGATTCCCTATAGATTTATTTAGAAAATGTTACTGATAAATATCGAGGTTATGTGTTGAACCGATTGGCCAATGGTGCATCTCCTGGTTATTGTAAACCATCTGCTCACTGCTCTCTGTCTTATCACAGTCTAATTCTGTTGACACAATGCATAACTAGATTAATATCTCATTATTTTACATAATTAATTCTTTGTTGTTTCTCCCTAGGTACCTGTTCGAACTCGGAGATCAAGTGAATCTTCAAATGATACAACATTGGAATATCTCTTGAGCTTCTTTTCAGCTGCTTCAAGTACGAAAGCTATTATCAAAAAGGTTACTCTTGAAGTGGCTCGATTGCTTGTGGTACATGCTTTTCAGGTGATGACCTGTCAGGGTTTTACCTTTTCTCCTATATTGCATTTGAACATTCTTTTCCATTTTATTTTGTTCTTATTTTTATTTACATAAGAAGTCAATTTATTTAGCTTATGGTCAATTGATTATCTTGTTGACCAGTTCAATCTGGTATATTGCTAAGCTTTATTAGCAAAATCTATGGCTATTTAAGATTAGTTTCTTTAGATATTACAACTTTGACCTATTTTATCACACTATAAATCCAGATTTGTAGTCTGTCCTGGATATATGCATTGTACATTATTCTGTATATTTTGCAATCTCTCGAATAGAACAAGAGAATATAAATGTGATGGTAATTAGGATGAACTTTTTCTAACACTTGCATTTTAGATCAAAACCCACTTCACTCTATTAGGAGATCAGAGCCACCATTAATGACCTTAATGATATTACTTGAGACTATTGGTTGACACTCTGAAGTATTGAGATCAAGATTGTATCATCTTGCTCTACATGCCACCATTTTCCTACGTAAATTATGATGGGTAGGTGCAATGATGATAAATGTTAAGGGATCTATTATTATGGAAGCAGATGAGTACGGGCAAGTATTAAGTGAAAGTTGGATAAGTAATTGAATCTGTTGGTAATTATTTGTTGCTTTTGTTTGAAATATATTTAGGCTGAAAAGTAGGTTAAAATTTTAATCATATTACCAAAATTTCAAGTTAGCATATCATATTTGGTAATCAAATTCATTATGTTTGGTAATCGGGGTTCTATGTGTACAATTTTTGCCCGAAAAGTTTAACTATTTTCTTCTACATATATCTTCAAAGATGATGTCAGTAGAATTTTGTTTACCACAAACTATATCATTCAGCTGGTTCAATAGGGGAGGATATGGTCTAGATTTATATCTATCAAGGCATGTAAACTTGAATCTCTAGTCATTATATAGTTCCTTTGCTTATTGTGTGAATCTGGATCATTAGAAGAACCACTAGTACCCTCAATACTACTTGATTTGGAGCTTGAGCGGATATCTATTAGCTGCCAATTTATGTTCTAACTGACTCAACAAAAGCTCATCATGTTTTAAGAATGTGTGAGCAAGAATTGCCTTGCTGCATTATCCTATATGAACATGTCAGCTACATATCAAGGTAACTTCAGTCTACACAGTATTCTTAGCTTTTATTTTATAAAATTTCCCTGAGAAGAATTCATATTACTCATTTCTCCACTTAATATGCCTTTGATGATCTTTTTGTTCTTGTGCATATCATCATAGGTGACCTATCTACATAACGATGGTCACAGACTGACTTCTGTTGGCAAGATTGAATGGTTGAAACTTTTGAACATGTCTTTAAGAGTTAATGATATCGTATGCATGATTCATGTATTCAACTAAAATCTTGAAGATTCTTATTTTATTTATTTTTTTACTTGTTGCAATTTTGGTGCCAAATCATTTGCCAAGCAGACTTATAAGTTCTCAGAGAATGAGTAATTCTCAAAGCTGAACACAAAGCATAACTGTGATCTTTTCCAAACATAGAACAAAGCATAAAAATGTATTCATGTCAAAATCATGTTTCACCCTCACATCCATGATGATTATAAAAATATTCATTAATTGGTTTGAAGTGTGTCCATTATAGCATATACTTTGGTTGTTCTCCAGTGATATTCAATGTTGCATTAATTATTGACCCATTAGTCCCACAAGTGTCTCCAGCAGTCGTCATGATCTTTCTCTCTCTCTTTTCAGGCCTATCTTTCTCTTCAACAGCAACCAGAACATATTGCTGGTTTTGCTCAAAAAATTGGATCAAGCTCTCTTTCTCAGATATGCAATTCTATGATTGTTACTTTTCAAAACTTCAGAAAAATTGATGAGTATGTCTATCATATCCCTGTTCTAGCATTTTTACTTGACTTTAATTTAAAACTTTTACTTGACCAGTCATCTTCATTTTGCACTATTTTTTTGGCTGAAAATTCGTTTACTTCTGTGTTGAATCTGTTCCCTTTTGGTAATGTTATAAATTAAATTCTTTCCTCACTGATAAGGGGCTTTTAGTACTTACAAAGTGCAATTGAAACAATGTCATTGAAATATTAATTGAATCTGTAGGATAATCAATTCATATACTTACTAGGTCCTAAACTGGCTATGTCAATCTAAGCTCTTATCTAATGTTGCTGGACCAGATTAAGCTACCTTATAACAGCCCTTGCATATATATTCATTCTATTTCTTAGCTGTCCCATAATTTCCAGTTTGGCTTTATATGATTTAGCATGTGATCTAGAATTTCTGATATGCATGGCATTCCTGTTAATCCCTTTATCACTATACTGAAAAGATAAACTGATTGCAAAGCAATTAAGGACCATAAAGCATGGTCCAATCTCTTCTAAATACTCTGAAACTTGAAATCCAGTGTTTGATCACTTTTTTCATACTGTATCACAAAAGTTTTATTGATTACTGTCAAGCAGTTCATTGAGCTTAATAAATTTCTCTATGCAGGAATTTTGACATCAGATCTTTTGAGAAGGAAGCTCTTTTCACCGCTGCTACAATTTTATCAAAAAAATCATAACTTATGTAGGTCAAGAAACTAGAAATTCCATACCTGTCAAGTTAAGTGATAACTCTTTCTGTCTCTTGTTTAATGTTCTAAACTAAAGAAATGAAGTGCTTATACAAATTGGCCAGTATTACTTCTGGATGTTTTGATGGTTGTTCTCAATTTATATCGGTAGTGAATCAAATGATAGATATTTGCTATCTCAAGGACCCTATGACTCGTACCTTCATTCTCTGCTTTTATTTATTGAATTGGTAATCATGGATTTAATTAATGAAATCATTAAAGAAATGCAGGATTAGTTTGTTAATTTCATACATCAATTCAGTTGAGATTGAAATATAGGTTATCTACAATAAAAGTAGATAGCAAGAGTTTTTTTAATGAATAAAATTGTTTTGTTGAGTCTTAATAAGCTGCATGACCAATTATTTTATTTTATTGAAAATAAATACGTTGGTTGTGAATCCAACTAACTTGGGTTCTTCAGTGCAGCAGTTGGATTTAATAGTAGAACAATTTATTGGGTATACATATGTTGATAAAATTCAATATTAAGCAATTTAGATGAGCTCCATGATCGGTTGCTTTATTTTATTGAAAATAAATATGTTTGTGAATCCATAACACTATACTTGTTTACTTATTCTTAAGTTTTATTTTTCCAAAATTAAATTCATTTTTTTATTTGTTACATTTTGATCCATGTGATGTAACACAAGATTGAGGGTATGCATTAATTAGTTCTTAGCTATTCAATACAACTTGTGTAACAAATTAAATTTGATAATCATATACAGAGGTCCTGTTACTGTCAGGCCGGCTGCACTTGCGGTCGGCCCGCTATGTGAGACAACATATCGGGCCGGGGCCCGCGCCGGCTGAGACCCTGCCGGATAATGCAGTCGCAGAGCGGCCGCGCCTGCCAGCCTGACTGTAACATCCTCCCATATACAGACATGCACACATACATTTATTTATGTATATATTCTCAAAGATGATGTCCTTGTTAATAATGAGAAAACATAAGACATTTTCTTATATCATTTACCTGTTTCAATTCCACTAAATATAAAATCAAGCAATAATAGTTTTCTGATGGCTTTAAGTTAACTGCACAATGAATTTCAGAGTTTGAAACCTTGTTGATGGTTCAAATCAAGTGCAGCATTATGTATCAATTGAGCTTGACCAAAATAAATGACTGTAATAGCAATAAAATTATTGCAAGATACATTACAAATTAAAAATCCCTGGAAGGAGAACAAAAATAATAAGTGAATCCTATCATTGGTATGGTGTAAACTCAACTATGGCTGAAGCAACACTTCTTGGTACGGACTAAATCAACCAATGATCCACTTATTCCTTTGCTTAAAAAAAAGGATTAATATTATTACACAGCAAAAATCTGAAGGAAAGCTATAGCATTGGAATTTCAAGGGTTTGGAGAACATCTTTGAACTCAAATTCATGAGTCTCTTTGTTGAACCGTTCAACAAGCTTGTATCTGGTGTCATTCAGATAGAAAGACTGAGCAGTTTCCATGAGCCATCTTGCTTCAGAGTCACTGAGCTTGCTGGTGAACACAACATCCCCACGAATGAGAACAATGTTCTTGCTTTCTGCAAACTCGGTATAGTGTGTGACAGTGAGAAAAGGACTTGCTTGAGTTCCTCTAGCCTTGTAATCCTCAAGTCCAGTGAACAGTATATGTGGCATCTGCACTGGAGAATCAAACCACAAACACAATATAGAGATTACATGGTAGAGTTTCAGGAGAAAATAGAGATATATTCATTGAGAAGCAAGACAAAGAAAAAGAAAAAATAGATGATATTATGTCTGTGTATTTAATTAGACACACATCAAGAACTTAAAGAGATCTGCATGGCAGTGCAACAATAGTAACATGATTATAACCTTCAAACAAAGACATGTTCAAGCTCTATTGTCAGTAATCCAGCTTTTTTGTTTGGCAGAAACCAGAAGAACAATGAAGTAATAAAAGATATAAGGGGGCACTCATTTCACTGAAAGTGGCGGAGAAGTCACTAAAGTGGTTTGAGTTCGTTCCACTTCAGTTGTTCATTTGTTGTGATATGAGGGAAGTACCACTTCCCCCACTTCAACACTTCCCCATTTTGACTTAGGCCCACTTCAGCTTTTTTATCACCAAAGTAGACAAAATAGGCTTTGACATATAAAAACCCACTTCCACCCACTTCGGTGTCCTCTCACTTCAGTGAAAAGGAACACCATTAAGTGAAACTTTCCCCCACTTCCAACCACTTCGGAGAAGTGGGACTTTTGCCCATTTTTTCACTTTCGGACACTTTCAGTGAAATAAACACCCCCTAATATTCTCATATACTGGATACCATTCACATTTTTTTTCATAAGATGATATAATATTCTCATATACTGAATACCATTCACATTTTTCTTCATAAGATGATATGTCTCCAGAAATAATATCAATTTTCATAATATTCATGTTACTTGGTTATATGATATGATATATTAAAAATAGACAGTGTTGTTCCTTCAGTTACACTTGGCTAATCAACCACAAATAGAACGTACCTCACAAGTACTGCTTTATTTGCCAGAATTAGTCCATCATTGGAACATGTAAGATCAAGATGGTAACAAACCAAGGGGGGATGGCATGCAGATCTAGTATATATGCCTCTCCAAACACTCGCAGCATATGAAAGTCAAAGTATGTGATCATAAAGCAAATGACAGGAATAATACCCAAAATATAATGCTTAGTGACAAAAATGACTACTTGAGAATAAGTGCAAGTTTTATGACTGAGAAGATCTATAGTTAGTCCAACATCTTGTAACTTATAAAGTTTGAGTCAAACCTTCATGCCATTAAATGGTAAAATCAAATGAAAAGATAGAAGTAGAACCTTGTATGAATATGTTTGTATAGCCGCTGCCCTTCCACAAAGGAATAACAAAATGCCGGCTGAAAAATACAGAAAGTCAGATCATAGCAATTTATGATAATTCAATATTCTTTTGAACAAGGAACACAGTAAATAGAAATAGATATTTACCATGTAGATGATCTTTGCTCCATTAAACGATACAATGTTGTTTTCATAGATGCACCAATATGGCCTCTTCCCAAGTGATACTGAAGTTCCATCAGAGAAAAAATCAATACCTTAAAATCAGTAGCTGTCGGCAGAAATCTATCAAGGAAATATATTGCATATGGATATAGTGCCCAGTTATAATATAGTAAATTCTCATAATGTCACCAATATCTTCCACATAAAGCTTGCGGAAATATCTACTCAATATTAGTTGGATAAGCACAAGCCCAAACAGTACTCACCAAAGTGATCAGGAGTTACAAAATGCAAAGCCTCAGTCAAAACTTAATCAGTAGAAAATATGTTGACAGCTCTAGGAAGTAGGATATAGGGAAGTAAACCAATTAAACAATCCATTTCTCAAAACCTACCTTCATTATGACTTATGACTATCAGATAATATTTTGACCTAGGATTGTCATGGCATTATTAAAAAATGCTAAAGTTTAATAATTTCTCAAAAAATTAAATATTTTTTGGCCCACAAGAAATATATCAAGGTCAAGAATTCTTTCAACTGCCATAGCTGAGCAATAATATTTTCCCTACTAGAATCCCCTTTTTAGCAATTTCGCATAGCCTTTAAATAAATATAACTCCAATTTATTAAAGAAGCATGCTTTCTAGATGAGCTAACAAAAAAAAGTTCCAATAGAAACATGAGAGTTCTGACCATCCTAACTGCAAAATTTCAGTTGTCAATCAGTGAAAAAGTGGCTCGATAGACTAGCAAAAGTCAACAGGCACCGTGCTATTGCTAAATCAAGAAGACGATGATGAACAAAACCCACTCAAACAAATAACGGAGAAAAACATGACCTTTTGAGTTAACAAACAGAAGAATTAGAATACAAAAACGCAATAAAAAATGGCCATCCTAATCACAAAAATTTCAGTCATTGATCAGTGAAATAGGATGGACTATAAACGATCTAAAATCTTATAGGAGATGATGAGTGAGGTGGTGGTGATGACGAAGATAATTAACATAAAACAAAGCTAACATAATTTGGACTTACATCATCCCAGATGGAAACGAGCTCCTCCTGTGGGTAGTTCTTGGCCCTATCGAGATCGATAATGGAGCTCAAGGGCTTGGGCTGCAAAGGAGTGAAACCAGTGGCAAACCTCGACCCTCTGCGAGACCCAATCGAGGACCATTTGGGGAAATCACAAGGCACCACTGCACATGCTTGGGTCTTAAGAAAGAGAGCATTGCCACACAAGTATGTCCCGTAGGATGAAGAAGAAGAACACTGAGGAGGAGGATGGAGAGCCAAAAGGAAGGACCGCGTGGTTCTTCTCAGCAGAGCCCTCATGCCCAAGGATGTATATGACGCCCTTGCTCTGTTAGAGAGGAAGCTCACTCAAATGATTTCAAGGATGTAGTATATATAGATCACGGTTAAATTGGCTATTTTTAATTTAAAATAGAAAGAAAATAGTAAAATGGGAAATAGTTAAGAGACATGATAAAAACCAGAAAAACAGAATCTAGGATAAAGAGTGCAAAATACAAGAAAATTTTTCATTTTTTTAGCACAAAGAAGTTATGGGAAGCTACTATAATCAACCATGCTTCAGCAAATAACAAAGTGAGCACTTGATTGCAAGTTCTGCAACAAATACAAACTCCATACCATCATCATCATCATCATCATCAATAACAACAACAAGAAGCAACGATCAAGCAAAAGGTTAAGTTTTCCTGAAAGCCCCATCAACTATGCAAGACATTCATTTCGCATTAGTCTAGTAAAAATACTAAATTAATTCTCCACCAATCTAGCAATCAAACTAAAAAAACAAAAAACAAATGATAAAGGCATGAAAAACAGGAAAAAAAATCTGAACTTTTAAACCAAAAAACCAACGAAGAGATAAGGAAAAGACGTGTTCCCGTGCCCGGGTTTGAATCATAGATTGGCTTTACAGATCTAAAAGAAAGAACTTTCGAGTGTGCGGTGAGTGAGAGAGGGATATACCGCCGGGAACCCGACGTTCGCCGCAGGAGAGCGAGTTTGTCGCCGCTGTGAAGCCTTCTTCGAGAAAAGGGTTACGCAAGTGTTATAAAAAAAAAAGAAGAAAAAAAAACAAACAAATTTCTTGATTTGAGGTTTTTTTCAAATCACACCCTCTATTTAGAAAATATTACAAAGACCACAAAATATTAGAGTTGAATATTAAAATATTATGCATTTAAAAAATGAATAAATTCTGGAGAACTCCATTTCCGTCAATGATAAAATATTTTGTTTATCTGGCTTGAGGTGCCAAAATCTTGATACTATATAACCCAAGGTTATCAGACCCGGCCAAACTCAAGGGTCAGGGGTCAAGGGTTCAATCGGGGTTCAACTGGGATTCAACTGGGGTCAATAATAAAATATTAAAAATAATTAATAATAATTATTAATAATAAAATATGATATAAAATAAAATTATAATAATAAAAAATATGATTGATTAACTAAATTTGATATTTATATTTAGTTTATGCCCAAAGCAAACACATACTAAACAAAACAAATTAATCAAAAATATTAAAATACACAATTAAAATATAATCATAGTTACTAAGTATACAAATACAATTTTTTAAAGCCCATCTCATTTTGGGCCTTATTATGGACTTGTTTTCAAAAGTATTGGTTTCAAATATTCAAAGACTTGGAAGTATTTAGTCCCACATTGCTTATGGATAAAACTTTCACTATGCTTTAAATATGGTTTCATTCTACCAACCAATAGACCTTGTTGGTGAAAAGGCTCTCTCACGTGAGCACGCAGGGGGGGTGCAAATGTTGGATTTGCCCCTATGCTCCCAAGGTTTTTGTTTATTATTATTTTTTTCACTTCCATAAAAAAACAATAAAAAAAAATTCCTCTCGGGCCCTGTTCACTCGCCCAGGCCGGGCCAGTGACGTGGCAGATGGGTCTCAGGCCCTAGGTTCTGGGGTCCTAAACTGCCAGGCCCACCCCCCGGTTCCCGATTTTTCCTGTTCAACCGGCTGGGCCGGGCCAGGTCTGGCAACCATGATAAAACCTAGCAAAAAGGAACTAGAGGGGAGAGAGAACAAATTGCTACTTATATCCTACATATTCAGTCTAAGGGGGCAACCAAGCCAACTCATATACATTTGAGACTAGGGCACAACTCATTTTTCCAAAATAAATAGAAATAGAGCGAAGAGAATGATCGAATATGGTAGCAGTAGCAAACATATGGAGTGTGTAGATGAAAAGAAACATGAGATGCTTCCAAAAGAAATAACTTGTTTTTCAAGAAACTAATCTCTCCTATTGACTTTCTTACTCTCAAACACAGCTACACCAACAAAAAGATAGAAAGTGCAAAAGGTAGAGTCGTTTGACAACCAGAGTCTGTAGCTCACAATGGAGGAGGTACAATCCCAAAGACCACCTGGAGAGTAGACTTTGAGGACCAAGAATGGGAGGCCACCTAGGGCAGAACACCCATAACGCTTCATAGAAGCCAAGATCATATTAGTGAGCTAATTACAGATATTAATCATAATTAATGAAAGGGGAAATTAGTTATATACCTCTCAAAAGTTTCATAATTGTATATTTACCCCAAAAAAATCATAATTGCTTGTATACCCCTAAAAAACAGGTTGAATTGTGGATATGCCCCTACTGTTAGGGTCTGTTGACAGAAGTTAACCAAATAATCTTAACCATGGTTACAACTTAGGTTAAGGGTTTAAAAATGTCCAAAATACCCCTCTTTGTATATTTTAACTATTTTAAATTTTAGTTTTTTAAGTTTTTTTTAAATCTACAGTCAAACAAAATTTTCAGGATATATATACAAAGGGTATAATCATCATTTTGCATGTCTACCGTTTGTTAACTTACAGTTTTTATCTGATTTTAACCCTATGGGTATATACGCAATTATACATATTATTCAAGGGTATGAATGCAATTATATTTTATTTAGGAGTAAATATATAATTTTAAAATTATTCAGGGGTACACATGCAAAAAGCTCATAATGAAAATATGGTTTATCCATTTTAAAAAATAAATAAATAAATTTTAGTATAATATTTAATTAATTAAATGCATATAATTAATAACGTAAATAGTTATTTAACTTTTAGTCCCTTAAATAGTGCCCAAATTGCCTATAGGTCTTTTGAGGGGTGTGTAGGGATTTAGTGTAATAGCATTTTGAGTGTGTGTATTTTGGATGAAGAATAATGTCAAATAGTATCAGGGACTAAAAGATAATTTGTCCTAAGGTAAATGATATAAGAAAATTTGGTATGTTTCAGTTTTCTACTAATTAATAAGGACATCATCCTCATCCTCGAGAATATATACATAAATATATATGTATGTATGCATATGATTTTTGAATTTATCAACACATGCTATATATCCAATACATTATTTTATTATTAGATCCAACTGCATCATTGAAGAACTCGAGTTACATACATTCACAACTAATATATTTATTTTCTTTGATAAATGTCAACAAGGCACTAGAAAGCACATAGGAGGGTGTGGTTTGAACCTTCTCTTTATGAGATGGAATGACTAACCATTTTTTTTGTGAAAATTAGTCAACCAATGTATTTATTTTCAATAAAATAAAATAATTGATCATGCAACTTAGTTAAATTAATTAATATTAAATTTTAGGATAAATTAAAAAAAATTCATGTGATTTCACCGATTTGTAAAATAAGAAAAATGTTATAAAAACTTGTGTTTCTCCAATTAACCAAGAAAAGGGAAAAAAAACTTTTGTTAACAACATTAACTTAGTTGACGGAGGCATTTTCGTCAAATTTTATATAAAAATTATATAAAAATTATTCTAAATTGATTTTTTTTTTCAAATCTCAGAGATCACAATAAAAAAAATGATGAAAATGCCAATGCGGCCCTACTAACTAAGCTGAGATTAATATTGTTAATGAAAATTAACAGTTTTTCTTTTTTTAAAAAAACTAGAAAAATCACATGTTTTTATTAAAAAAACACTTTCTCTATTTTATAAATATGTGAAACGCTATGGATTTTTTTTTTAAATTTTATCCTAAATTTTATCAACACAAGTAGTTGATGTTGAGATCCGTCGTTCTTGGAAATGTGGTCTAATCACGATCAGGGGTGAGGCGTACTTCAATCAAACCAAAAATCGCGAAAGACGCAATATTTTGAGTGTCTTTTTTCTTCTCAGATATCCACCAAAACAGTACAACACTAACCCGAGTCCCGAGTTAGTTGGATTCACAACCAACATATTTATTTTCAATACATCATGCAACTAATTTAAATTGATTAATATTAAATTTTATCAACACTTATTATATTATTAGATCCAACTGCACTGAAGAAAATCCAATTTAATTGGATTCACAATCAATATATTTATTTTTTAATAAATATAAATAAGTTATGCTGCAAACATGATTCAACCTTTGAGAGAGAATGGATTAAACAATTTTCCTTATAAAAGTTGGTGAACCAATATATTTATTTTTAATAAGATAAAATAATTGATTGTGTGATTTATCTAAATTGTTTAATATTAAGTTTTATCAACCCATGTTCTATATCCAATAAATTATTTTATTTAGTTAATTCATTATTGATTTTTAAAATAATATTTTAATTATCTTGGAGTCTTTGAGGATGTTTATTTATTATTTAATATTATATATGTGTTTAATTTTAAAGTCTCTGAAAATAATACTAGATAATTTTCCGTATATATTTCTATATCCACCACAGCAGTACAGCGCTGCAGAGCCCGAGTTTATTACGCCACTGAATCACAGTTCCTCGCAGCGTAACGCGTTCATGGCGGAGAATCCATCACACTCCAACATCGACATAGAGTCCACTGAATCCTCTTGGAGCAACCTCCGCTACCAGTCCGGCTTCGGCAACAACTTCTCGTCGGAGGCGAAGCCCGGTGCACTCCCGGGCGATCAGAACAACCCCTTGCTCTGCCCCTACGGCCTCTACGCCGAGCAAATCTCTGGCACCCCCTTCACCGCCCCTCGCCGCCTCAACCAGCGCAGGTCCCAATCCGATCTCTTCTCTCTTTCGGCTTCTCCTTTTTCGATCCTCTCACTGTTTTCCTCTTTGGTTTCTCGGCAGCTGGTTGTATAGAATCAAACCCTCGGTCACTCACGAGCCGTTCCATCCCCGTTCTCCGCCACACCATCGCCTCGTCGGTGACTTCAATACTTCCACGAGCTCCACCACCCCCACTCAGCTGCGCTGGAAGCCGGCAGATGCTCCTGATTCGCCTACTGACTTCGTAGATGGGCTCTATAGTGTTTGTGGAGCCGGGAGCTCTTTCCTTCGACATGGATTTGCCATTCACATGTAATCACCTTTTGCTCTTGACTTGCTTTGTGTGTTTTGGAATTTGATATTAATGATGTTCTCTGTGTTATTTATTTATTTATTTATTTATTGGCATTTGGTCATCTTTATATGTATTTCTAAGAATTACTCTAATTTTCATGATTTTGTGACTACCAAAACTTTTCATGAATGAAGGTAGAGTTGAATTGGACTACAAATTTGAACATGTAACCACAGTTTCCTCTGACTAGCTTATATGTTTTTGGAATTTGATATCAATGTTCTTTTTTAATTTACTCTTTGGATTTGGTCACCTTTGTTCATTCCTGTTAGTATTAGACTGACTATCAACATTTCAAAATCATCAAAACTTTTCCTGAATGAATGTAGAGGGTTTTATGTAAGAGTTTGAATTGGACTACTGATTTGAACTGGTTGTCAACTTAGTATCAATTTCTTAGATTGGTGCTTTGTTACTGCTTATGAAGACTTTGGCAAGAGGTGAGTCCTGTACAAAGCCTTGGATTCATATGAGTTCTTGTTTGCTGCCTAGAATGCAAAACTGACTCAAGGAAGATATCTTGTGTTAACTTTGAAATTAGTTTTTGCTTTGTGGTTTTTTATGAATTTATATGATGATTTTAGGCCACCAAACTTTTCTCAATGTATGCTCTCTCTACGAACTTTTATAGTGTCTGTGGATGGAAGATAATCAAGGTTTTTATCGCAAAAAATGAATCTGAACAATTAACACACCCTTCAATTGGTGTTTTTGGTCAACACAACTAAATCTTGTTATTCCAGTTTAATTGGTGTAATATCTATTTTCTAACCATTATCACTCATTTTTTACTATTTGTACATTCTTCAAAACACGTTCAATATAAATCCACTATATGAGATTTTTTATAAACACAGCCTAATGTTAGGTGATAAGATCTCAATAATGGCTTTTTTCTGTTAATTTGTTTTTTTATGAGTGCATAAGTGGTAATTGGAATTTTCATACATGTTAGGACAAGTGAAAAATTTTGCAGTAATATTTATTTGGGAGGCATTTGCATACATCACATTAATGCACCTATTTTGACATTATGATCATTCTGCACGTGAAGGTATACTGCCAATAAATCAATGGATGGTGCATTTTGCAATGCTGATGGTGATTTTTTGATAGTTCCTCAAGAAGGAAGTAAGTGACACTAACTCTTCTTGGTTCATGTGTATTATTATGGCATCAGGTTTTTAATCTCCCAAGGTTCCTGATGATGTCTATTGCTTCTAAATTACGTATAACCTCTAGGTTAAAATCTGATATCTAAACTTGGCTGGAATGAATTTTATTTTTTTAATTCCTATTTTGTTGTCATTCAATATGTCTATAAGACAATCACACTGGCTTCTATTTCTTGCTAGTTGGTCAGACCTCTGTGGATGAATTATAGTAATCCATGAATAGTATTTGAGGATTTGAATTCATATATGAGTAACATAAAATGTTATTATAAAATACTAACTAAATTAGTGCAAACCAATTTGGTCTAATTTGATCATTTAAATGATAAATTCTAATATTGAAACATTTTCTTTGATATAAAAATGCTTTTTCCTTAAATCTTACTTATTTGATTGATACTTTTGAAAAATTTTGTTTCTCATTTCTTTGATCTTACACCTTGTTTCATGTTTTACCAAGTGCAGGATTGTGGATAACAACAGAATGTGGAAAATTGCAAGTATCTCCCGGTGAAATCATTGTTCTTCCTCAAGGATTCCGTTTTTCTATTAATTTGCCTGATGGCCCATCACGTGGCTATGTTGCTGAGATTTTTGGTACCCATTTCCAACTTCCTGATCTTGGTCCAATAGGTATGTCCTTTGATACATCATAGAGCAAGCATAAGCATTTTTTATTATTCTATTCCAGTCTCAGCCTTCTATGAGAGTGTTCATTTGTGTTGACTAGGTGCTAATGGTTTGGCTGGTGAAAGGGATTTCCTTAGTCCCATAGCTTGGTTTGAAGATCGTATTCATCCAGGTTACACCATTGTGCAGAAGTTTGGTGGTGAATTGTTTACTGCAAAACAAGATTTTTCACCATTCAATGTGGTTGCTTGGCATGGGAATTATGTACCATATAAGGTACTTCTTTGGTTTATGCTTGACTTATAATTTGAATCTGTTACATGTGTACTGATAGGAAAAATACCAACTGTTAAATTTGGGAACTCAAGAATCAACCAATTTCAGTTTGCTTTTGTTACTGTTCATACACAAATCATAGGCTGCAGGTTTTATGCTTAAATTTCATCTCCCAGTTGGCTGCTAACACTTTATCTAATATCATGGTTACCTCTTTTGGTTTTTTCCCTTTTATCTATGTTGAAAATTTCCAAAGTTACTATCAGAACATGGAAGGTTTGCTGATTTAGCTGACATTATAAATTGTTGTAAAGTTCTCCAACTAATCAGTTTGGTAGCATAGTTAAAAGTGTTATTTGTGGGTTCAACTCCTAAAGCAGGGGACTGTCAGTTTGAGGAAGAGTCTTGTAAATAACTGAATAGCCCTTCGTAATGAATTCTGACATTGTAACCTTAAATAGTTAATGCAGCCATGTTGTTGTGCTTGCAATTTGTATGCACTTTGAATAGTGGAATAAACAGTTTGTGGAGATTAATATAAATGGCAACTCAATAGTCATGTACAAAGAAGAGTTTAATCAAAGGTGCTCAAAAATCTTCTTGCTTTTCACATAATCTGTTTTCTTAATGGCAATCTTTTTGGAATCACCATTACATGCTTTTGGGTCATAGTAGTGAAAATCTATCAACCATCTGAAATTCTTTATTATTTTTTAGTATTTTTACAATTCATCAACTTCAGACTTCCATGTATTTCTTCTGCTGCCAACTCATAACACGTATCTTATGACAGCTTGGTACTCATTATTTAGTATGATCTGAATAAATTAACTTATCTGGCAGCCAATCTAAATGTACTTGGTTTCCATAATAATTTATGATTTGTTTTATAACAGCAACTTCTGTCAAAGTCCTAATTAGATTATTTTCTTTTTCAGTTTGACCTGAATAAGTTTTGCCCATTTAACACTGTTCTGATTGATCATGGCGACCCATCAATAAACACAGGTAGCAGCTTCATGCATGTCTTCATCTAAGTTCAGTTCAATTGTGAAAAAGTCTTAGAAAGTTCTTTTTCACTTTTTGTGATTTAAATCATTGATGTTGCTGAAGTTGACTTTTGTGTGTGTGTGTGTGTGTGTGTGTGTGTGTGTGTGTGTGTGTGTGTGTGTAGTGCTAACAGCCCCAACTGACAAACCAGGAGTCGCATTGCTTGATTTTGTGATATTTCCACCTCGATGGCTGGTTGCTGAGCATACATTTCGCCCTCCCTATTATCATCGCAATTGCATGAGCGAGTTCATGGGCTTAATTTATGGTCAATACGAGGTAATTTATATACAAAAAATCTGACAACCCCTTGCTCAAGAATATTCCGTCACTATATCATTATACCATGCTACATTTCCTTCGATGAATCAAGATTTGACATTCGATATTGCAGGCCAAAGCTGATGGATTTCTCCCTGGTGGTGCAAGCCTCCATAGCTGCATGACGCCCCACGGGCCTGACACCAAAACATATGAGGTAAAATCTCTTGAAAATAAGGAAGAAAGAAATGTGATTTATGTGATTTTTCTGATCCATGGTAGTGATAACAGGCAACAATTGCACATGGTGAGGATGCCGGTCCATCTAGAATAAGAGGCACAATGGCCTTCATGTTCGAGTCGTCCTTGATCCCTCGAGTCTGTCAGTGGTCTTTGGAATCCCCTCACTTGGATCCTGATTACTATCAATGTTGGATTGGATTGAAGTCTCATTTTTCATGCAATGAGACAGATGCGCCGATCAAAGGGAATTCAGTGTTAAGAGTTTGATGAGCTCATGTTAGTGGGAATTCCCCATTCCATGTGGGAAATAATAGATTCTTCAGTGTTGTTATGAAATCAATAAATCATCCAAATGTATATAGTGCAGATTCCCCATCAAAATAAATGGTTGATTAACTTGGAGCCAACTGCTCTACATGATAACGTGCACCTTGGTGGCAGTGTTCTGATAGAACAATCAATATACTTCGATTCTAATGTCGAATCAAGATCAACCAGGACAAAAATAAAGCATTGGGTCGAACTCTTCTTTGGTGTCAAGGTATGTATAGAGATGGTTGTTTAGTGTCCTTAAAATTTGAGCAACTCCTGTTGTAAATTTCATGTGCTTCCTGAAGCCTTATTTAATACATGCCAGATGCATGTTATATGACCTTTAAAGCGGATGTTATTGTTTGTTTCAGTTGAATATATTTTTACATTTTTCAAATCAGTGCTAACATTTTTAATTTTTTTTAATATGTTTAAGGGGCTGCTTATGTGAATAAGATAATATTGTTTTAATTAGGTGGTGCTCACATTTTTTTAATATAAATATGGACAAATCATTATAAACACGTTGCATACGTGGTTCAAACCCTTAACCTTTTTTATAAGAGAAAATGAGCTAGCTGATTTTTTATTTTTGTGTTCATATATCATCCACATCAACACACATTAGAAGAAATTTATATCCTAAATTCACTGTTGCACACTTTTGTCCTAATATATCTAATACACACTCAATTCCAATACTTCAGGTGTAATTGCATTTGAACGGATAATTTTGACAATATGTAATACTAGCTGACCATACACACAAATTATTGTAACCATAGACAAGCAAAGCCAAATAATCAAATTAGACTATCCTATATTTGAAACAAAGGTTTTGGACCAATTCATCTATAGATTGTGGTTGATATCTATCTAGCCTCCTAATTACTTGTTAAATAAAAGATACAAGTAAAAAAGAAATACCTTTAAATAATTGAATTATTGATGAAAATATGCATGCATTCACTAGATGTATAAAAATATTTACTTCAACTCAATATCCTTTAGAACAGTATCAGATAAATCATCAACAGTACATAGATTAAACACCATGGTGAACCCACATTGGAACTCTCCATTAATTTTGACCTTCAGAAGGTATAATTAGAAAAACTGAAATTTATTAACTTAGGCAACAGTACTGAAAAACTGAACCTAAAGATTCTGGTAATCAACCAAGATAACATTATCCTATTATTTACCTTGGTTATTACCCTTCTGGTGATCAACATTATAAGGGTGGCCTTGGCCATGCAGAAACCGATTATGAAGCTGCTGGCCATACATTTCTCTTCCATCACTGACATGAAGATAACTCACTGCACTCACTGGAGACTGGCCAACCTGTGTTGGAACCACATGACTCCTCCCATTACAAACCTGATAGTTCATAACACTCTCTATTTCAGGCTGCTGCAAAGATGGAACAACTGTGGATACATACAGTGAGCTTACATTATTCTCATGAAAAGTGCTCTGATATTGATGATGATGATTGATGCTGTTATTTTGAACTGAATTTTGAGTGAAAAAGCTGTTGTTAAGTACTGGTGCATTAGCATTCCTTTTAATCAATATCTCCTCAAGTCTCTGCTGTTTTTCGAATATTTTCTGGTACTCCCCATAAGGCCCCAGCACTGCATCTGCTTGTCTGCACTCAGCTTCCCAGATCAATGTCTCTGCAATTCGTTGCCTATCCTCAAGATTTTCCTTTGCTTTAAGCATCTTGGTGATATTACTAACTCCGAAAACCTTCTGCACTGCATTGAATTGTTCGGCTTTATCGGCCGGGAAGTGTGGTGCTAGTATGCACTCCTTTGAGCATCTCTTTCTCTGATGTTTGCATGAGGCGCATGCAGCTCCTCCTCCGTTCTTCTGCATTGCTGAAACTGCAGTTGCTTAGTAAAAAGAAGAAGAAAAAATTAATAAAAGGAAGTCTGATTAGAAGAAAAACAAGGGAGTGATTGGAATTAAGTACTAGGGATTAATGGTGTTTAGTATTTGAATCTAATATGCTGGGAAGACTGCACAGAAAGATGGCGAGAGGAAAGGGAAGAGGGTGCATGAGCTGGTGAGGGTTTAGGGTTTTCTAGGTGACTCACAGGAAGAGATTGACCAAAGAACTCTCAAAGTGTTTTAAATAATTAAATAGATAATTATCAGGTTTTTTTTAAATAAGGTGGATAAATTATATATTATTTTATTAATTAAATTTGGAATTTGAGTAGCCATGTTTGGTTGGAAGTTTCCCTCAAAAAAGCTTTAATTAAGATTTAAAAATATAATCCACGAATACATAGAAGACACATCATTGTCTCATCATTAATATATTTGATTTAAAAATTCCCTCCAAAAAAATTCAAAAATTTTCAAAACTTATTCCTATCCTTAAGTGGGATAACCCCCAACCAAACACAACACCCTATACAAAAGAAAAACAAGCATTCAGGTCAGGTATCCTGGTTGTGCAAGATAATTATCAGGTTTTAAATTTTTGCATAGTTATAAGTATGTATTGTAAACTTTAGTTTAAAATTGAATATATATATATATATATATATATATATATATATATATATATATATATATAATTTTTTACCAACCTCATAAAGAAAGTTAATAACTCAATATTGATTTGTCCACATTTATCAAAAAAAAAAAAAGAATTTCTTAGAATTAACTGATTTTAGGATTTATTTGCTTATAATTAATTCCTTTGCTAATCTTCATAAAAGTACAAGAAACTAATGACTTATTATTTTAGGGTTTAGAGTTTAATATTTTATTGAGGGCCATTAGATTTTTCTTTTTTTCCACGTATTTCAATTTAAAGAGGAAATTTTCATAAAAAATTCTGAGAGAAGCTCGTCCTTTAGAACTTCATACATTTAGTATATATATATTTATATATATATAGACCCAAGTCCCAAATGGTCCGATCCTGGTTAGATAACTCAAGCCGTGATTAGGGCACGAGAAGGAAAGATTATAGAAGACTCCACTTACCGGCGAGACTTGCAAGGGGCGTGCCTATCGATCCGGATGGCCGGCTGCAGGCCGAGCCAACTCTATGGCGGTGGTTAAAAAGAGAAACTAATATCCGCCCTTCCCAGAACCCTGTGTCATATGCGGGAGCTTTGTAACACTTGGCTGCCTTGATATATCTATATAAGCTTGATTCTATCATGCCTTATATATATATATATATATATATATGTGTGTGTGTATTTATGTATATTTTTATTTTTTATTTTTGATATACATATATAATTTTTAAATTATCTTATCATCATAATACAGTTATATATCTACATATGTTTTTAAAAATTACATGTATATATCAAATCAAGCCCGTATATATATATATATATATATATATATATATTTATATGTATTTATGTATATTTTTCTTTTTTATTTTTATATACATATGTAATTTTTAAATTATCTTATCATCATAATACAATTATATATCTACATATGTTTTTAAAAATTACATATATATATATATATATATATATATATATATATATAGATAAGGCATGATAGAATCAGGCGGCCGCACGTCTGCCGGCCTGATTCTATCATACCTATATATATAAACATGCATCAAATTAACAAACTTGATAATGAGAGTTGATCCAAGTTTGACAAGACAAAGTTGATTGATCAATAGGAACTTAATTTCATGTTAATTTCCAGACACATAACATGTCAAATTAAGCAAACCAAATGGTTCAAAGACCAGTACATTTCAAAAGAGATGAGCGAAGAGACAGTTAATACAACTTAATGAAATAGTTGTAACATTTTAAGCATGCTCATATTATTCTAAACCATGACGCCACTTTCATCGAATTCAGAAAAAAAAACATCCCCTATGCTTTCGCTTCTTCTTGATCTTCGGCGGCTTCGCTGGGCGAAGAACAACTTTGATTGCAGCATCAAACACCAACTTCACATTCTATACAATTCAAAGAAAACAGATATTAAATCAGCATAAACTTAATTATCAATTAAAATACATCAATATTATATCTCTCTTTCTGTAAGTTTTAAACTTGATTGAATAATTTATATAACCTGCTGAGTTTTGGAGCTGCACTCAATGTATGCAGCTGCTCCAATCTTTTTCTTCAGTTCTTCACCCTAAAATTCAAAACATATGAATTGTCTTAAACAAGACACTCATCAAACGAATTACTTGAATTCATTGATAAAGATTCTCAGTAAAACATGATTACAGATTGCATGAATAAAACTCACCTGCGCGGTTGAAATTGGAGTTACACTTGGATGATCACGCAGAAACTGGTTGTCATCACGCAGATCTACATCAAAATAGTAGCTTCATCATTCCTCCGTAAAATCTCAGTTATGAATTAGTTTTCTTTCTATCAGTGAGATGCATGGATCAAAACAGACAATCTTCAAACATGTTTGACATTAGCTTACCGACTTTAGTCCCGACCAGAACAATTGGAACATCAGGAGAATAGTGCCTCAGTTCGGGAACCCACTGCAGATTAAGTAGAGTAATTTGTATACAAAAATCTAATTGAGTTGAAGACTAAGAGAAATTAACAATGAGAATTCAAACCTTTTTGTGAATATTTTCATAGCTAGCCTTGCTAATCAGAGAGAAGGCCATCAAGAACACATCTGCCCCCCTGTAACTAAGAGGCCTCAACCTATTATAGTCTTCTTGACCTGCATATATATATATATTAACTTGCAATTAGTTTATATATGGGAAAACCCATAATCTAATCATTTTCGGAATTGAGAGAAAACTAACATTGTCTTAGATATGTTCTTATGTTTAATAGATTTGCTTGATTAATTATAATAATGAGAAACATCTTTACCTCTTTCCATGCACTTTTTAAACTCAGCATGACTTTGAGCATTATATCAAGTGGGTCAGACTTCCCCCACCAATTGCCTCACACATTAGTTATACATATTCTAAATTGCAAAATTTTGATTTAAAAAAGGAAAATAAAACAAACAAACAAACAAACAAAGTCTTCAGACAATTCAATCTTAGAACATGTATCTTCTCTGACTTCATCCTATAAAACATGAGAGAGAGAGATAAAAGAGGAGCCCACTCACCTGCAGTATCCCAAAGTCCAAGATTAACAGTGCTTCCATCAACAACAACATTAGCACTGAAGTTATCAAACACAGTTGGAACATAATCCTAATTCAACAAATCAACAAAGAAATTAACAACATCAGAGTTCATTCATCATCCTAAAAACCTTAACTACAGGAGGTGCTAGTGGATGAATCATATATATATTCTTACAGTTGGGAAAGTGTTGCTGGTGTAGGAGATGAGCATGCAAGTCTTTCCAACAGCTCCATCTCCGACCGTCACGCATTTGATGAACCTTGCAGTACTCATCTTGATGGAAAACTCTTCTTGGATCTTCTTCTTCCAAAAACATAAAAAGATATTGATGCATACAGAAAGAGATGAGAGGTTAATTAGCAATGAACAAGTGAGTATGCAATGATTGTGAGCACCATTGCTAATGCTTGTTTTCCCTCTTGCTTTGAGTACAAGGCCAGAGGACAACTCCAGCCAATCAATGCTGTTTGGAGTGCTGGTTGGTGTAAGTGTGGGAAAAGGAAAATGAGAAGCCTTTGCCTAGGTTTAACTAACTGATTAAGCTAATCACCATGATGCTACTTATAATTACTATGTATCATCACAAGACTAGTGTTTGCTCTGATCTTCTCTTTCCGCACATAATTAAACTTCAAGCAAGGGTTTTTTTTTTTTTTTTGGTAATTGTAGAAGATGGAGGCCCGCCGGAGATGGAGAAGTGAACACACCAGCCGCACACAATGGTCGCCGGCTGATCTCTTCTATTATATTTCTTAAAATCACTTTACAAAACCCTAACCCTTTATATACAAACATTCATATAACCCGGATCCGTTACCGCTAACCCGGATCCGTTAACTCTAATACTTTTCTTAACACTCCCCCTCCAGAGATGGGCGATAGATATCAATCATTCCCATCTTGTTACATGCTTTAACACACTCTTGAGGACCTAATCCTTTAGTTAAGCAATCAGCTAGTTGTTAGCGGAATGAACATGATTCAACTTCAAAACTCCATTATCCAATCTCTCATGTGGAAGAAGCGATCAATCTCAACATGCTTTGTGCGATCATAACATGCTGGGGATTGTTAGCAATGTTAATTGCCGATTTGTTGTCACGCGAGCTTGATGCATAAGCCTCTAAATAGTCGCAATTCGACAACAAACTCCGCATCCAAAGCATCTCACATAGACTAGTATGCCATATGCATTACTTTCGGCCTCGGTGTAGGCCAGAGCAACCACCTCTTGTTTCTTACTACACCAAGATACAAGGTTACCCCCAACAAAGACCACAGTTCTTTGTAATGCATGGCGCTCCTTGTTGTTTGAGTTACGCAGTTGGGCACACAACTTGTGATTACGCTCAATTGGTGTAGAAGCTACTCGGCACCTAGCGTTCTGTTTTGAGTGAGTAAGTCGAGAGCATACTTCCTGCGAGAAAGCACTATTCCTTTAGGAGACCTTGCAATCTCAATTCCGAGGGAAATATCTTAGTTGGCCCGGATCCTTAACTTCAAACTCTTTACCCGACCTTACGTTTTGGGTGAGAAATCTCCTCGGCCATCATCTCTGTAATAACAATGTCATCCACATAGGCAGTGAGAATTGTGACATGAGATTTGGAGTGTTTGTAAAACGGTGTGATCCCCACTACACTTTGCATATAGCCTATACCACACATTGCACGTCGAGCACATCAAACCATGCCCTTGGTGATTGCTTCAACCCATACAAGGGACTTCTTCAACCTACACACCTTCCCATTTATGCGTGGAGGTAGTAAAGCCGGGAGAGGAATCTCCATATACACCTCCTCTTGTAGATCTCCATGCAAGAAGGCATTTTTTGGCGTCCATCGATGCTTGACCAACCAAAGTTATTTGCACATGAAATTAAAGTCCTCACCGTGCTTTCATCTTTTACTCTTTGGAGCGAAGGTTTCATCATAGTCGATCCCATAAGTTTGGCTATAACCCTTTGCAACTAGCCTTGCCTTGTACTGTCAATCTTTCCTTGAGGTTTGCTTCTGATTATGCCCCACAACCAAGCCTTTGCCTTTTTGATTGGGAGGTACAAGTTCCCATGTCTTATTCTTCTCCAAGGCTTGGAATTCCTCTCATGCATAGCACCACACGCACTTAGGATCCTGCTTTTACGCTCACTTGATCGCTTCGGTATTGCCTTGGTATCAATGATGCAATAGAAGTTTTGTATGCACGAGGAGATAATGAAGAATAAGAGACAAAGTTAGCAATATCATTCTCAAAGCCAAACCCTAGCGGGAGGTTTCCGGCAGTGGCTTCGAGGTTCTCTATGATAGGCAATAGGTAAATTAAGAGAGATAGAGGCATTACCACCAGCTGGGCCTTCGGAGGAAGCGGGGGAAGATCAGGAGGAAGAAGAGGCCGAGGAGGAGGCACAGGGGAAGTGGCGTGCGTGGGTAGTCATCAATCTCAATCGTAGGGAATGTGGAGTCTTTGTTGTGGAGTATCTTTCTGCTTGCTCTCCATGCTCCCCACGGACACCTATCGCCTCCTTTTATGCACCTTCAATTCTCCTTCAACTGTTGCTCTCCATGCTCCCGAACACTGTTTGTCTCATACGTACACCTTCAATTCTACTTGTCCTTGTGTGGGGTTACTATCACCATTTTCAACATTTTCCCAACATTTTCATCTTGACATACTCCAAGCGATTTCATCTTGGCCATCTTGACCGCCCATACGATCCATATCATTAGGAGAGGACCGGTATAAGCCCCGCAACCACATCTCTCACGATTCTCCCCTCTCGACCCGGCCACACTTTGTGCTAGGAGAGGAATCCTCAAGAGAGATGTCAAGTCGATACGCTCACCATAGAAGGCTCAGCTCCCAAAAAGGTCACGTCCATACTCACAAATAGTCGGCGCTTCGGTCGAGCTCCGACATTTATAACCCTTACGGCTGAAGAGTACCCAACAAATACACACTTCCCGCGGCTGAGGGTCCGAACTTCCAGCGAAGGCCTATGATCTACGACCAGCGGGTCTGACCAAACACCTTAGGAGGGATGATAAACTTGTTTTCACCCCGAGGCGTTTAGCATGGTGTCTTCATTCCCAACACTTCGTGAAGGCATGCGGTTGATGAGATAAGCGGTATAAATTGCGCCTCGCTCCATAGGATCTTTGGCGCATTCGCCGTGAGCATGATAGGCGTCGCGACCTCCAGATGTCTATTCTTGCGTTCGGCCACCCCATTTTGAAGCGTATCACGAGGCAAGATATGCGATGCAAGATCACGAGATGACAAAACGATGCAAAGTCTTTATTAACATACCGAGTTCCGTTTGATCCGTACAATCCGAACCGCATTGAGGCTGAGTCTTACACCGGCGAAGTCTTGAAAACGAAGCACCTCACTCTTGTGTTTAACATCAAATAAATCCATGTCATGCGAGAATAACAATCAATGAAGGTCACAAACCACTTGAATCCACTAAGCTGAAACAAATTTGGACAAGGTCCCCATACATCCAGAATGAATAAGAGCAAATGGTTCAACACTTGAGAAGACCAATACTAGAATAAGTAGAGGCGTGTATGCTTGCCAAACTCACAAGCATCACACACAGTTTACTCCTATCTACCTTGTCCATTAACTCTGGTTTGCAACCGACTTAAGCTATCAAAGATAAGTGACCCAAGCGACAATGTTGGGTAAGCGCTGCGGCCTCTACTCCTCCACACGGCTGGCGGCAAGAGGCATCAACACTCCCACTGATCTAAGTACCAAAGTCCATCATGCACGGTTGCACTGGTCCCAAAGCCTCTTCCGGTTAAGCCTCTCACGGAAAAGACATGATTCCGCGGTCAAGCAGAACTTGGCGGTCTAATTGATCAATAATAGAAATTTGAGAAAGAAGGTTAACGAGGAATGAGGGAACATGCAAGGATGAGGAGTGTGATTGATGAAGTGCATTTGGTAGGCGAATTCCTCTAATGGGTTGAGAAGTCCCATCCGGTGATTTAGACGGGTCTCATTATGAGTATGCCTATATGGTGAATATGATGCAAACTCACTACATGCATCAGTGATATGCCTAGATGCTCCTGAGTCTACAATCCATTCTACATGTGATTTCTTTGTAGATGCAAGTGCACGAGCACGAATACACATTGCGTATAGTTAACAAAGTTACAGCGATGAGTGAGCAAGATCCTGTGTGGTCTGGCCCTTGTCCTTGGAACTCTCAATCCTCGGCTTCAAGCTATGCATAGCTCCTCGACTTCGGCAACTCACGGCCGGTGGACATCTCAACAAGCTGACCGTATACCATTGATGCTTGCTAAGTTGGCTTTAGTACCAGCACGACCTCGACCACGGCCTCCTCCACGCACACCTCTATAGGCTCCTCTGCCTCCACCTCCAGTACGACCGCGACCAGGATTACGTGGTTGTGGGCAAGGCATTGTAGGCAGATGCCCTTTTCTAGCGCGATTGTAGCACTCTCTAAAGCCGATGCGGGGAGGCGGGGAGCGACCGATCTGGTCGAACATGGGGTGATGTATCACTTTGATCATCACCTTGATTTAATCTCCTCAAGAAGATTCTTCATATCATAGGTGGTATTTGGAGTCGCCATCACCATGTCGTCAACACGAAGAACACCACACCGGCAGCTTGACCCAGGTCCGGCGTAAACTGCGGGGAGTCAGAAGCCTTGGCGCCTCGGTGAGATCGCTGACCGGTCGGCTGGGGTCAGAAGGCGGCGCCCCTTCAAGGGATTTCGAGGCGGCGCCCATGGTAAACTCATTCTTTGTGGGTGAAAGAAACTCCTGCAAGTCCGGCTCCACAGAAACTCCTAAGCAAATCGGCGAGATCGCCTCCTCGCCCTAGCGGCGAGCGGTGGAGCAAACCTCCTCCGGATCCAGCTGCCGCCAACAAGGATCTGAGTCGGCCAGAACTTCAGCGCCTTGACGGACACGCCCGACAGTCCTTGTAGCGGCCTACGCCAGCCTTGGTGCCCCGAATCGCGCGCACCCTGCGGTCGCAGCGCCGCGGCCCCTCGCAGCGGACACCCCAGGTCGCGCGCACCCTGCGGATCAGCGCGCCACGGCCAGCGCGGACACCCTGGTCGCGCACACCTCACCTTAGCGGACCACCGGTCGCAGCGCACCTCCCTCCATGCCTTGGCCAGAATGAGACTCTCCCTCTTCTCCCTCTGAAGCGGCGGCGTAAAACTGGCAGATCTAGCCTACGATACGCACCACCGCCCGGCCCGTGTACCCTGCGTGAGGCGGCCAGTCACTCACCCGGACGGCCCGGATCTACTCAGTGGCGTCAGGCCGTAGTTCACGATACCATGTAGAAGATGGAGGCCGGGAGATGGAGAAATGAACACACCGCACACAATGGTGCAGTGATCTCTTCTATTATATTTCTTAAAATCACTTTACAAAACCCTAACCCTTTATATACAAACATTCATATAACCCGGATCCGTTACCGCTAACCCGGATCCGTTAACTCTAATACTTTTCTTAACAGTAATATATGTATGTATTCTTATCACTCTTTATTTTAATGAACATAGTTTACCCACTTTTATCAAAAAATTAAAAAAAAAATGTTGTTACTAATGTTTGAAAAACATTTTTAATTATAATTCTATTTCAAGGCAAATCTTCCCAACCAAATATAGTAACCTATTCATAAAACTGTGAACAAAATGCATAGGAATCTCATCTCCAACCAAACATAAGTATTAGATCATAGATTTGGGCAAATCTACTAAAATATGTGAAATTAATATTTCCATTTGTAACTAGGGGAAAGAGAGAATTTGTGTAATTTTTTTTTTAAAAATTAAGTTCTAGCAAAGTAGGATCCATGGTTTGATCACTCACTCTTAAGTTTTGAATTTTTTTTATAAATAAAAAAAATCAATTAAACAAACAATATAAGGAGTTTTGTTACAACTTACATGCATACCGAGAAGGGTAATAATCACATTCATTTTAAGGATATAAAGACAGAAACGAAATAGAAAAGAGAAGTCTTAGCTAAATAGATCAGATGACTTACTGATTAGTTGTTGATCTTGTTCACCGATCTTTCACTTGCATCTAAATTTTTCCTCTCTATGAAAAACACGATTTTGACTCTGGCCTCTGGCTCTCGTTTATAGGCATTTTTTGAGAAAATATTAATGGGCATTTATTTTAGTGATATTAATAATTGATTAAAATTAAACGATTACATTAAACGCACATTTATAAATAGAAACCAATACAAGTCTATCTGGCAAAACATCGTTGTGAGTTGAATACAAGCGCACATTGTAAAACCGCTTATTTAGAGGTGGTCCCGATCAACACCCGGTTTTCATCTAGCTCGACCCTACCTAAAGGTGACTTAATAAGAAATTCAAATGCCAAATATTTAACTAAATAGAACTCTAAAGATGATGTTTTATTTTTTTTTACATTCTATATTGTATAAAATATATATTGTTTAGATAGATTAAATATCATTAATTTTTTTAACTATGACCTACGATAAAAAAAATTTCTTGGTTTTATATAGTTAAGTAGTTATTATATTTTATTTTTCAAATAGGAAAAATTAGGTTGCACTTATGTGTATAAGGGTACTGGTACATAGGGCTGGTAAAACACCATGTTTTAGCTTTTGGATAGTTCAAATTTAAGCTCGAAAATCATTTAGCCAATGAGAAATAAAGATTGACCTAGTTTGAGGTTAACTCATTTGAGTTCAACTTAGAAAAATTCAAACATAAATATTTAATTATAATATAAAAAAATTATGTAAGAATTGTTTGATTGAGGCATAAGATCCTCAATACACAATCCTCAACTATTGGACAAAGTATCTAACAATACAATGAATACATACATTATACACACACTTTATCTCACAATATTATCGGGTTTTTGCCTTATAATCTCAATCTCCTAAGTCTTCGTGTTTCAGTTTCATGAAGATTGAAAAAAGCACAAATATATTTTTAAAATAATTCTAGTAAGCAAATCTTTTGCCCAAATTTCAAACTCTTAACCACGGGCTTATAATAAAATTATATATATATATATATATATATATATATAAAAGTGGATAAATCACGTTGATTAATATATAAAAAATTAAAAACATGTATAGTACATGGTGCAAAATAGACCTTTGGGTCTTTGGAGTGGGTGCCTTAATGGCCCCTAATTACATCTATCATGTTAATATTAATACTCCTTGAAGTCATGAACATCGGGTGGAATTTTGAATCTAGCTCGAGTTGGATTGCTCAATTGCTAGCCCTAAAAGTATTTCTTTTGCACCAAAACAAAGGGACAAGGGGAGGAGACGACTTCGAGGACGTCACTCAAGGGCACATATCAAATGGGTGAAAGATCACCCCCACATATACACGAATACCCCAGAAAATCGTGAATAGTTATATTGTTATTACACAGTATCTTTTCACACATCATCAATCAATAAATGAATGTGGTTTATCCACTCTTATAAAAAAGAAAAAAAAGTTCATTTTTACCCAACACAAACAATTTGGTTTTAGAATATTCTTTGCCTAAAACAAAATTGAAAGCTAATGAGAGGCTTTTGGATGTTAAAGCTTTGAAAATGAATCATCTCTCAATTTTGATCCCCTGGATGACAGAGAGACTTTGGAATGCCAAAATCATGAAAACTCAAATTATCTTTTAAGGCCATCCATTTATTTGTGAAGCCTAGTTGTTTCCATAATGAGAAGTTTTGGGATGTCGATCAAAGCCAAGTTATTGCTTAGGATCATCCACTCTTAAGCTACTTCTAAGCACAACCTTCAAGCTAATTAAATGATTTTTACCTCACTCTATCCCACAACAATCTCTGCCACCCAAAGGTTTCACATAGCATGCACTTATTTTACCTCGCGGACTACTATGAGCCAACACGAAGAAGACTCGCGTACTTGCGTGGGCTACCCCACTTGGTGACCCACGCCCCGCGCAACAAACTTTGATTTTTAATCATGGAAATTCTACCACAATATTCTTTTAGCCTATAACTATCTTACAAGAATTTGTCATAAAAAAAGTTACGTCAATTCGATAATAAAATCTAACCATGAATCTCATGTTAAGCACCATTTCTATTAATCAAGTTACATAAATATATTTAATTACCATGTGACCTTCACTCTAAAGTACAAGCTTAATTGATCATCATCAAGCAATTTAACTTTTGGATTATACTTTTTTTTCAATGCCAAAACAGAATACTTCACCATAATACACTTATATAATTGCATGAACAACAGTCCAAACATACATTGTTTGAAAATTCTTACATTAAAAAAAAAACAAAATAAAGGCAAATTCATTATTCAATTAGCAACACAATTTATGGGCACAATTCAATGATAGAGTAGATGCTAACCAATGGTAAAATTTTGTAATTTTCAAAGCCAGCAGCAGTAAATATTTTTTTCCATTCATGTTCTTGACGTTCTCTTCCATTGTCTCCAATCAGCATTGCAATGTCAAAGAACAGATGTGTTTCTACCATTTCCAAGTTATCCATTGACAAATCTAGCACTATGTCAATTATGATAATCTTCCCTCCCTCTTCTTTTGAAGGAATTGCTTTCTTGCATACCTTCAATATTTGAACACATTCTTCATCACTCCAGTCATGAAGAACATTCTGTCAATCATTCTCAGATTAAAAACATATTCAGAATAATTTTTTTTCCTTTAATTATCTAAAGCTAATAATTTTTTCTATGAGATTCTCTAAGTATGAATCGAATGAATACTTATATTAGTGTAAAAAATGTTAGACATGCTATATATGTTATTATTTCGTGCATATTGTTATTGAGTAGAGATTTGTCCTTGTATACAAGTTTTATTTTCATGATATACTAATTAGGTTTCTGAAATGCTATTAAGTAGTAGTTTCAGTGAAACAGTTGAAAGATAAGACTAGCCTAACATATCTTAGGTAGATAAAATAATATATCAATATGCTAGATAATTTAGAATATTTAATTTAATTTAATTTTTTTTGGTCAATGATTCTTGATCAATAAAAATTCCTTTAAAAGTTTTTTTCCATGGCAAGAGTGAATAGTTAGGCTGAAGTCTCAAGATGTGGTGACCAAGTACAAAAGTTTGAGAGCATGACCAGAATAGCTGCTAACAAACCATTAGTTCATATTCACCAAAAAAAAAAAAAAAAAAAAAACCATTAGTTCATCCAAACAATGAAAAATATTTAAATAAATAAATAAATTCTCATAATTCTCATATATATATATATATATATATATATATACACACACAAATTCTTTTTTATAAAATATTAATTTTATAAGTTAAACATTTATATTAACTTAAAAAAAGAGTTGTGAAAAATTATTTTTACTATTTTTCAGTAAACATTGGATAGGTGCTTTTTAGCTTTAAAAAACACTTTTTTCAATAACAATGTTTTTATTTCCAAATAAAAATATTTTTATAAATGTTTGTAGTTTGACTCATCCAAACAAAAAACTACTGAACTTTTTTTTTAAAAAGAAACTCAAAGTACTATGAAAAAAAAAGATTAATGCTATTCAACCCACACAACTTCCTAATTACTTTTCCAAATTATGTGAACCATTCATTTTTTTCTCGGGATTATCAACATGCGAAATCCCGGCTAATCATATAATTGATTCATCCCACGTCCTTTTAGCCTCTGAGTAATCACCTTCAAATCTTGTATTTTTTTTTTATATTTCTAAGCTGTTTTAATGTCCATATCCCATGGCCTAAACATTTATATATTTTCCCTCTAATTATTAAAACAGAAAAAAAAAATCCTTGAAATATATATACATAAACATACCTTAAGCAAAACAGCATCGGCTGCAGGAACATGGTTGAACATGTCCCCATCAACAGCAACCACACCCTTCCTCTCCGGCATGTTCTTCACAACCTGAGCCAGTTCCAGAACCATGCACTCCACCTCCGGGAAGGCCTCGGCGATCACCTCCGCCGCCGCCCCATTCCCACCCCCAACATCAACCACCTTTCTCACCCCCCTGAACACCTCCTTCATCTTCCCAACCACCTCCTTCATCACCCACCTAGTATTACCCGCCATGCCCTCACCAAACATCTCACCCAACTCCTCCCTCTCCCTCGTCACATCCCAAAAACTACACCCCTTGTTAGCCATTTCAAATGGAGTTATTCCCTGGTCCGCACTCAAGAACCAGTCACTCATGAAGTGCCAAGGCTTCACCATGAACTCACTGAGAATGGAAACTATGTATGGTGAGATGTTGTATCCATCCTTGATGAGGAGTTTCGAGAAGGGGGTGAGCTCGTAGGAGATGTTTTCTTTCACGGCGAAGACACCGTTGACGACGAGAAGCCGCATGAGCCGGCACAAGGCCGGCTCTTTCTCCGGTGGGATCTTAGCTGCTGCGGCGAGCTCATGGAGAGTCATGGCGCCGCCGTGGTTGTGTATGATGTCTGGGATGCCAAGCCTCACCGCACAGTTCAGGGACATTGGCCCTGCAATGCTTAGTGTGTATCTCAGCACTGAAGCATAAGCTTGCTCCATGTATGTATCAATGGTTGATGATTGATGATTGATGGTTGGTGATTGATGATTGAGTTTAAGTATATATATATATATATGTGTGTGTGTGTGTGTGTGTGTGTGTGTGTGTGTGTGTGTGTGTGTGAAGTTATTATATATTTAGCCGGCGCTACAGAATGATCAGTTGAGGACGAAGGGATCATTACATTTGTATGAAAAGAATGACATGGATTATAGCGCAAATTGGCATGATTTTGTGGCAGTTGTAATGTGGACAAATAAGAGTTGTCCAACTTGATCAGAGGACAGGAATAAATGTGGGCATCTTCCACTGGACGTGAGGATAGTCTGGTGGAACATGACAATGGCAACAAATTGAAAATTAACGGTCAAGATGGCTTATTGGTATCGGATTTTTTTGTAAAAATTAAGACGGGTCTTGATTTTTATGGATGGGTGATCTCGGGATCGAGTCCCTCCTCTTGTAAGGTATGGGCGTAGTCAGCGGCGGAACCAGGATTAATAGGTAGGGGGGGCTTAGGTAAAATGTAAAAAAAAAAAAAATCATTTAACAATTTTTTTTTTTTCAAATATAAAACAGTACGATAATATAACTTTTAATTAAAACAACTACAATTTGAATACATACACAGAAAAAAAAAGCATAAAATCACTATCGATGCGCCCAGACTAGAACCAACACCGGTCACGGGACATGCGAGGGCATGCGACTAAGAGGAGGTAAGCGCATTACGACGAGTTTGCATTTTCTAAAAGCTATTTGTAGAATCACTTATCAATAGTTGTAAAATCTCCCGCTCAATATAGACAATGAGTATCGTTCATCGCTCGTCTCCCATTTTGTTGCGTAAGTGAGTTTTTACAAAATTCATTCGCGAAAACACCCTTTCAACACTAGTTGTTTGCGACAAAAACTAATGTCAATTCAATAAGGCGATAAACTAGTGGAAAAATAAAGGCGTTGCACGTTTCAACCATTTTCCTAGCAAAACCCCCTAAGTCCCGATATTTGCAAAATCTTCATCCGCGCCGCTACATCGTGAAATGAAAGTGGCAAGTTGGTCCTCAAGCATGCGTTGATCATTTTGAAAAATCTTGGGATAAAGCTGCAAGGCCAATTAGTTTGTGAGATGTTGAATTTGGAGAGCGAGTCCCTTGGATCAAGGCATGACATGAGAAGAAGTAACCGTGCTAGCTTACGGAAAGCGATTTTGTATTTCTTGTGCAATCAAATCAATAACCTATTGCAATGATAACAAAATCACAAATATTATCAAAATATTAAATCATTAGGATTTATAAAAATAATAAATATAAAAATACTAACCTCATGAGAAAATCTAAAACCGATAATGGTGAAAATGAGTAATAACTTGCCCCTCTCGCCTAGAACGTCCACGGATTCTCATATTATCCTCCATATTAGGTACTGGAATAGAGTTTTTCTCACAAAAAGAGCAAACCTCTTCCATAAACTCGTCCCATCCTGTCTCCCTAAAGTCTTGAAGCCGAGCTTTCACAACTTCAATCAAATGCATGGCTTGAACAATATTTTGGTCTTTTTGTTGCAAGCCATGCACAATATTTTGGTCTTTTTGTTGCAAGGCAACTGATAATTCATTTGTTATCCCCAACAAACGCCTCATCAAGAACATTACAAATACAAATTGATAATTTTCCATTTTTTCGATCAAACTTGCCGCTATACCTCTATTATCATTAGAAGTACCATCATCGTGCACATTTTGGAGTACCTCTAACACTGAAGCCCACATAGAGATTAGCATGAGAATAGTAGTATAATGTGATCCCCAACGAGTATCCCCTGGTCCTGCTAAACTTGATTCTTGGTTTTTTCCTCTTCCACTAACTATCTCTCCTTTTTCTAATTGCTCGACCAATCTATCATGATGATGTTGTCGAAGTTGATCTCTTCTTTTGCAAGATGCTCCGGTGGCATTAACAACCTAGTAACATATTGGAAAAAATCAGCCACAATTCGATTGTCTTTAGCAACAGCAACAATCACTAATTGAAGTTGGTGAGCAAAACAGTGGACATATCTTGCATATGGGTTTTCTTTTAAGATAAGTGTCTTCAAACCATTGAACTCACCTCGCATATTTGAGGCCCCATCATATCCTTGCCCTCTTAACTTTGAAAGAGATGGCCCATGTTTGGAAAAGCGAGGGCAATCAATAGCATTCTTCAAAGAAATGGCGAAAGTGTCGGTGTACATGAACTATGGCAAGGAATCTCTCTATCACATATCCATCCTTATTCACATATCGGTAGAACAACTCCCATTTGCTCCTTCACTGAGACATCTCGGGCTTTATCAATCAAAAGGCAAAAATAATTATCCCAATATCATCAATAATATGCGCGTGTAATTTCGAATGCACAAGCATTTGCTAACTCATCAACCTTTAGGGGAAGTCATTTGATTGTTTCGGGGAGCATTTTGATTGGCGCACTCCAAACTTCTTCATTTAAGTAGGCTATACCACTCGAGTAACTCAAGAAAATTACCCTTGTTCAATGAGCTTGAGGACTCATCATATCCCGCAAAGCCAAACCTTGCTTCAATAGAAACCATGTCACATCCAAAGCCATTTGTTAAGCGAATGCGATATGCAACCTCCATCTCTTGTGAATGTGCGGCTAAGCGGTGTGACACACTTTGCCCCTTTGATTTTGGAAGCTACGGCTGCCTCTCGCATCATTATGCTTGTGGCATTCCTGACACCAATATGTTCTACAAATTTTTCTAATGCTTTTCCAATTATTGAACCCTATTTTGGTAAATGCATCTTCTCTGTCCGACTTTTCTGCTTGGCTTAAAAAGATAACACCAAAAGCAAAGCGCGCATCTTTGGTCATGCTATATACTCCAACCACGGATGTTGTTTTAAACCAAGTATCCCAGAAAACTCCTTCTTTGCTTGCCATACTCTACTGTGGAAAATTATGCCCAATTGGATTGACATGGGCCTCTAGTTAAATATTCCTTCTAACTTGATCTCTAATCCCAATATCAAAAATCTTCAATAGGCTTTCAAGTCCTGGATCACTAATAATGTCACTTGAATCAAAATCGCATGAGTGTTTTTCTCACTTGATTCAAAGTCACAGAATGTGCTTACAAGCATTAGGCGACTCTTCACTCCGTGGTGGTTTAATTAAAATTTATCCATGTCACGCTTAAAATCTCCCTTGTTAAAGGAACTCAAATTATCTCAAAACCAAACATAATATTAGGAAGTATCTATCGTAATGTGATTATGCATTATATTCACTAAACATAATATTTCAAGTGATAAAATAAAATCCATTTATCAAGCATGCATTGTGGATATATAAAAAGTGTTCAACAACAACAACAACTAGCGTATTCATCAAATTATTTCAACTAGAAGATACAAAGACAAGAAAGAAGTTTCCCAAGTTATCCAAAATTATCCAAATATTGAAGAGGAGTGTAACCATTCTAATCATCCATCTTTGAGCGTGTATATATCTTGCGGGATGGATGGTTGGTGCTTAGTCTTTGCATTTTACCACAGAAGAAGCTTGATTCTAATGGTGATATTTCACCCTCCAAATGCTTCTTTTTTCTCAAGTGGATTTAATTGTTAAGTTCTTGAACAAATTTTGATCGATTGATGTTGTGATCACGAGGATCGGTCGGACTTTACATTGGAATCATTTGGCAAAGTTAATGAATTATGAGAAAATCTTGTAGACTCCAACATTCTCATATTTTTCAAGCGGTTGTATTTTTCATCTTATAAACCAAATCAAGGATTGCAATGTGACAATGTCTAATTTCACTAAGCAGTAGCTGGATAGGAGTGGCAAAGGCCACCCGAGGTGGGGTACGCAAAAGCTGATTGATTCTAAAGCCTCAAATGGTAATTAGTGATTGAGCTCATTTTAAGGATAAGGATTGTAGGCTTGTAGCGAAGTTTCATAGTTTTATATCAATCGAAACTTTAATATGCAACTATGCAAGGCTCCACTGACACCTTGTACGTACATTAATATAGCACTTCAAAGTTCAAATGCATTGTAATTTGAAGGCTGCAATACTTCAAAGTTCAATTGCCTCCTTTTTGGATCCATTGATCAAATAGATGCCAAAATACGGATGAACAAAAGTTACAAAATTAAAAGGCTCCATGAATCATGAATCCATCATCCATGATCAATATAATTATAAAAGTGAAAACATAAAATTATGGCTGTAAACAAATTGCTTCATAAACAAATTTGAATTCTCGGTAGCTCACCTCCCCGGATCTAAATGCGTTCTCGGAATCACAATCGATTCTCTAAAGCAAGATCCTACGGAGAGCAAAATAGATTGCAAGAATAATGATTTTGACTTTTCGATTGGGGTGTCGAGTCCGGACACTAAAATGAGGAATGATGGCGATCTTTACGAGATCTCGGGAATCTGGATTGACGCTGACCAGCCGGTGGATTCGTAGAGGAACCGGAAAGGGTTTGGTCTATTTGGAGAAAGAAGAAGATAGCAAAAGGAGTTTAATCCCTTTTCAGTTTTCAACATGAATAAAAAAATATAAATTTTATTAAAATGCTAAATATTGGAATTGAAAAGCATTGACCAAGACTCCAAGTCTAATAAGTTAATAACATGTTAAGTTGGTCAATGCTTTTAAATGGTGATCAAGTGTCCGACTGATTGGCTTCACAGCACAGCCCGCGAGGCCACGGCTTCGCTCCACGACCCATTACATAAAGCGGGCCCACAAAGCCCTGACCTTCCATCTTCACTTGTTGAGATTTCTGAGAATTAAGATGATGATTGATGGGTAGCAGGCGCAGGCGGAGTGGCGGATGCAACCATGCAGGGGGGGGCAAGGGGGCTTGTGAAGGTAAGAGCAGGCTGGGAAATTTGGTGAGTTACATTAAACATGTTCCGTACCTATTGTTTATCCTTGACTTCTTTTGGAGGGGTATTAATTTGTCGCATTTGTCAAAAAAACAAATTAAAGATCAACAATTGAGGTTTCCATTGAAAATTCCATTTAATTAGTAGTTGTTCTCTTAATAAAATATATGATTGTATGTGGTTATGAGATCAAGGTGACAAATCAATTTAAATGTATGTGTATGGAATATGTGTAATTAGATAGTTGGATCTCTCCTAAAGTTGTACGGTTAAAATGAGGTCAATATTTAAAGTCATTTTTGGTCCTGAAAATAGGTCTAATGTTTATTTATTTCCTTAATTTCAAAAGTTGTTCAATACGATTCCTAGGTTTGTATATTCTGTCACATTTGGTCTGTGATGCTAATGTAGCGTTGACTTGGCATTCGAATGACATACATGGTATTTATTTATTTTTTATTTTACATTTGACAGTATTTTGATGATGTGGTGGGCCAGCTAGCTTGCTGACGTGGCATGCCATGTGGTAAAAAATTTTAATTATATTTTTTATTTCTTTATATTTTAATTTTAATTTTTAATTTCTATTTTTTATTTCTTATTTTTAATTTTTTAATTTTTAGTTTTTTTTTAAATTTTTTGCTTGTGGGTTGCCTCCGCACGACACAGAAAAATTATGTTAAACAACTTGTTTTGCTTAAATTTTAGAATTTTTTTCTCTCATTATATATTGTAACGTTATTTACAGAGTGAAACAAAATAAAAAAATGAATAAATAAAATAAAAAATAAAAAATAATTAAAATTTTCTACATGTCATGCTACGTCATCAAAATATGACCACCTGTAAAATAAAAAAATAGATAAATACCGTGTATTCCATTTGTATACCACATCAGCGCCACATCAGCGTCTGGGACCGAATGTGACAGAATACGCAATACACATGGACCGTATGAATATATTTTGAAATTTAGGATGAAAATGAACATTAGACCTTTTTTCAGGTACCAAAATAGCTTTACCACTGGAAACACGTCACAAACGTGGTTCGAACCTCAACCTCGTTTCATGAGAAGGAGCGAACTAACCAAATTTTCTCATGATTTTTTTTTAAATTTTTTTTAGGGTCAAACGCTAAAACTATGCCATAGACGTGATTCGATTCCATCATCCTTTCTTTGTGAAAGAATGAGTTATCAATTTTTCTTATAAATAAGTCAATATATTTTGAGGCAACACATTAGGCAAGGCATGACAAGGATTTCATTTTCTCTTATTTTTGGAGGTCCCGTGATTTAATCATGATTCATGTATCTAAAACTATTTATCTTAAGATTTATTATAGCATACATGTTATATATTTAGTAAACTCAATATATAAAAAGAAGAGTGAAAAGTCTATTTATTCACCTATCATCTATAGTTCGATTTTTACACAAAAAAAAAAATAATAATCAACACAAAGTCATCTAAATAAATCCCATTCGAAAATAATATTAAAAAATAATCAAAATTTTTTGGAATTTATTTTCTCATAGATTTATTTTTTCACAAAAAATGTGACAATATCTTTTATTAGATGTGTTTTAAAGTTTTATGCTAATTGTCAACCTATTGTACTCTTCTTTTTTATCCGGGCTTGGGACCGGCTATGCTCACATACGCTCACAAAGAGTGCAATAATATCTTTTCACCCATATTTTTCTATTTTAATTTCCCCTATTTTTCCAAAACTTCATTAGACCAACTACCAACCACACCATATCCAACATTACAGTAGCTAGATCCAAAAAAAAACAAAAAAAACAATCATGAACTTTTATCAGATTATACATGACTAAATGGTTTAAATTTTTAAAATCAATAAAAATTTAACATATTTAAACATATAACATTAGTTTATATCCAAAATAAAATTAAATCATTTAAAAATAAATTTGATATTTTAATAAAACAATTATCCATAAACCCAGATAATGCATAAAACTTGCTTCTAGAAGCAGGCGCATGGGCCAATACGTTCTTCTTATCCTCTCCAGCAACCCATGATAATTTATTACGCTATCGAACCTCTTATTTTTGTTCATATTTTTCTCGTTCTGAACTTCCAAGTCGCCGTCAACGTCTTTAAAAAGAATCCTCATTATTCACGCGAGGCCCTATTCTTATCAATCTCAATCTCTTTGCTCGAAATCCTCGATTCTTTGTAGTAATGGACCCAGCCGAGCAGATCACGCGCCGGACCTCCGTCCTGTCACGCCACCTCCGGCAGCCGACGCCACACTCGATCTCCTCCGGTGAGCTCGCCGCCTCCCCTTGCCTCCACTACACCCCGCCCGAGCTCTCTGAGAAGCCGGCGACCTTCGACACGCGCGAGCTGCGGCGTGTTTTAGATGGGCACGATGTGGAGATCCGGGACTGGCTGTTCCGGCTCATGGAGGGGAGCCCGTTGTTCCGGCGGGTGGCCGGAGGGGCGGTTTTCGCGGCGCCGGATTATAATCAGACGATGGAGCAGCAGAGGGAGGCCACGATGAGGAGGATTGGGTACCTGCTTGATAATGGGGCGTTTGATGGTTGGCTCACGAGGCCAGGGCCTGAATCGGAGTTGAGAAAATTCGCGGCTTTCGAGGCCGTGGGGATCTATGACCACTCACTTGCGATCAAGCTCGGCGTTCACTTCTTTCTCTGGTTTGTTTCTTTTACGTTGTATCGTTGAATTCAATATTTGGATGTTTCTTTGTTGCTGGATATGTTGAGGATTCTATGACCTTTTTGAGGATTGTAAGTAGATGATAATTTAGAATAGATTGTTAACTATGATGTCAGAATGACATTAGATTCATCATTAGTCCTGTTGTCTTATCCAACAAAAATCAAGCATGAATTTGATATATATATCTTTTTGCTTCATGCTCTAATTTTCTTTGACAAATTGTTATTCTATTAATCCTAGATTACTAGGGGTCTAAGAAGAACAGGTTAGTTTTGAGGATGGGTGGATGAGGAGCACACCACATCGAAACTCGAAAGGATGCAGTCCCCTGTTTGTTAGTGCTGTTCATGTGCACACTATTCATGATAGATTAAACATTTTTTAGTGCTGTTCATCTGCTGTTTGTTAGTCTTGTTCATGTGCAAAAAAAATGTGACCGCACCGTTTTGTGGCATATCATGATTTCTTGAAGATTATCCTTTATTTGTTAAATTTGAATTGAATAGTTGTTCAATCATCTTCTGTTTTTCTTTTGACATTAAATCCCATATATAGTTAATTTGCCTTGCCTGCTGCTTTTCAATCATTCTCCTTGAATAGTTCAAAAATAGCCTCAAGTAAGAAAATTTGTTTTTTTTATACTAGCCTAAATTGGATTATTGATATGATGTTTTGCTGATGTACTGGTGTGTGTGTTTGCGTTTTCTCAATGGATTACAGGGGTGGGGCAATTCAGTTCTTCGGCACAAAGCGCCATCATGACAAGTGGTTGAAAGACACTGAGAATTATTTGGTCAAGGGTTGTTTTGCAATGACAGAGTTGGGACATGGAAGCAATGTATGCAGAGAATGTATACTTTTGTTCATGTTTTCTTGTGCCCCCTGACTGTTATGCTTTTCCTAATTCTTTATTTATTTGGCTCAAGGTCCGAGGAATCGAGACAATTGCCACTTACGACACAAACAGTGGTGAGTTTATTATAAATACTCCCTGTGAATCAGCTCAAAAGTACTGGATCGGCGGTGCAGCTAAAGTAAGAGATTTACTAACTTGGAATTTTCAAAAAGTTGTTTCATTGAACATTCTTCATATCCACTGCATGCTCACCTGATCCTACATTATTGATAACCAGCACGCTACACACACAATTATTTTTTCTCAACTTCATATTAATGGAACCAATCAAGGAGTTCATGCATTCATAGCACAAATCAGAGATGCAGATGGAAATGTGTGCCCAAATATACGAATAGCAGATTGTGGCCATAAAATTGGGCTGAATGGAGTTGATAATGGGCGGATCTGGTAATATCATTTCTTTATTTTTCTTGAACTATTTTGATGCTTGATTGATTAATTGGTTGTAACTCTTTGACTTGAATTTGGTCTTTCTGCTTACTTAGGTTTGACAACCTCCGAGTCCCTCGAGAGAACTTACTGAATTCAGTTGCTGATGTATTGCCAGATGGGACCTACGTCAGTGCAATAAAAGACCGTGATCAGGTTTTCCTAACTACCCTAATTATGTCAAGCAATTGTTCATCAGAATAATTTCGGCCAATTTGTCTTCTTACCTCGTGCACAGATAAATTATGTTGAACAGCTTCTGATGATCTTATCAAAGACCTACATTGATCTGGTTTAGTTTTTTTTAACATTCTTTTTTAAATTTCAGAGGTTTGCAGCTTTTCTGGCCCCACTTACGTCTGGTCGTGTAAACATTGCAGTTAATGCTGTCTACATATCCAAGGTGTCTTGTGTTAAGAGTTAAAAGATGATATATAATATGTTTTTTGACTTGGATTTACTCAATAGTCATATTTATTTCTTGTAATAAGCGTGTAATTGTATGACATGTGGTCTATTTCTTGCCATGTTTTCAGTTAGGATTGTCAATTGCCACAAGATATGCACTTACAAGACGAGCTTTCTCAACTACACCAAATGGTCCAGAGGTTTTGCTCCTTGACTATCCAAGCCATCAACGGCGTCTCTTGCCTCTCATTGCAAAGACGTAATAATCCTCCAATGCTTTTACAGATTAAAATGCCTTTGGTTTTTATAGCTGATCAATTCATACATATCAAAATGAATTTTTTTGGTCACATTGGCATAATTCCTTAAGTTGATGATATTTTCTGCTAAAACATTACCATGAAAATTAAAGAAGAAATGACAATCAGTAAGTTATAACTAGAGCAAAAGTTGAAAGAGAAAAAGGGAAAATATAATTTGTAATGTTAATAAACTGGTTTTCCAGTTATGCTAAAATATTGCTGTTTCTGACTTGCATCTACTGTTCTTGATGAAATGTATGGCCCAATTAGGCCTTCTTTTTCTATTTTTCATTTTTAAAGAATAGACATGCTTTAAGTGGAACATGTGCAAATTTTAGAATTTACAGAGGACATGATTTTGAGTTTTTCCGGAAACCTAGGAAGTTGATATATGAAGTAGACCATATCATGTTCATTCCCTTCATCCATAGTCTGAGGAATGAGTCAACTTGAATGGGAGTACTCTTCAGGAAATGCAAGGGATGTTTCTCAAGTTTAGCTGTTTACTATCTAACCATTTTGCATTCAATCTGCCATTGAAGAGTCATGGGAAAATTCTGTCCATAGTGATTGTGCAGCTTTCAAATTCTACCTAAACCTTCCTGCTTTGTTCTGTTCATATGTGTTGGAGTGAGGGACAGACATAAAGTTAATCTGAACTTTCTTCTATTTGAAGAGTATGGGAATAGGGATTTTTGGAACCTTGAGCAGTGTTGGCCCAAGGGCACTCCCTATGTAGATAAATCTGCACTGGATGATCCTAAAGAGGTCATTTTGCTTTTTAGTACTTATTAAGTTGTTTATTTCGCAGATGTGCTATGAGTTCTGCCGGCAACTTTTTGAAAAAGGTTTATGTTAAGAGGACTCCATCAACAAACAAGATTATACATGTTTATTCAAGTGCTTTTAAAGCCATGCATACCTGGCATAACATGAAGACACTTCAGGTTATTGACACAGTGACACTTTAATTTTAAGTGCTTTACACACAATATGTGTTTTCTCATTCATGAATTTGCTTCTATCAGGAGTGTCGTGAAGCCTGTGGAGGCCAAGGTTTAAAAACAGAAAATCGTGTTGGAATTCTGAAAGGTGAATATGATGTGCAATCCACCTTCGAGGGAGATAACAATATACTCATGCAACAGGTAAATTTAATAATTACTTGGCATGGTAACCTATTCTTTAATCTTGAAATTCTGAAACTTATTGTTGATACTTTTGAATCAGGTCAGTAAAGCTCTTCTGGCTGAGTATATTGCTGCGCAGAAAAAGAAGAAACCATTTAAGGGGTTGGGATTAGAGCACATGAACTACCCTTCCCCTGTTATTCCATCCAATCTCACAAGAGATGTTCTTAGAAGCATCAAATTTCAGGTAACTGATTATTACTTGTTCTATCAGAATAAGATAATCATAATGAACTTTTATAACTCTTCCTCACTCTCTCCTTCTATCAGACTGATATTTTCTGCTTACGAGAGCGAGATTTGCTAAACCGCTTTGCGAGTGAAGTTTCTCAACTTCAAACTCAGGGTGCAAGCAAAGAGAACGCGATGATCCTAGTAAGCTTTTAGCTCATTTTTTTACCTCTTTCATCCTCTTCTTCTTGTTCATATATTTAGTGTTTATTTCTTGTTCTTTCCATACAAAAGAGCTATCAGCTTGCTGAAGAGTTAGGTAGAGCCTTTTCTGAGCGCTCAATATTACAAACTTTCATGGAGGATGAAATCAACCTGTCCACTGGCCCATTGAAGGTACTCTACAGATTATTTTTGTGAAATCATTTCTTAATTAGCTTAGCCCTTCTCAAATAGGATGCATTTGCAAATGCTGGCTCCAGTTAACTAAAATAAAATCCATGAGAGAGAAACAGGAAGGAGTTACAATCTCATGACTATCATAGAAGGTTAATTTGAATAACGTTTCATCTGTAAGCATTGAATGATTAAAGGAAAGTAAAAGAGGGATTATTTTCAATTAATTTTCTGAGTTGCTATATCATATTTTCTTCAACTAGCTTTATTGCACAATTTATGTTAGAAAATGCTATCTGAGAAACAAATTAATTCATATGTTACCATTTCTCAACCCTTTTACATTTTCAGGAAGTGATGGGATTATTGAGATCAATGTACGCACTGATCTGCATTGAAGAGGATGCATCTTTTCTCCGATATGGACATTTGTCACCTAGCAATGATGCTCTTATCAGAAAGGAAGTCATGAAGCTCTGCAGCGACCTAAGGCCACATGCATTATCAATCATAAGTTCCTTTGGAATACCTGATGCTTTCTTGGCACCGATAGCTTTTGATTGGATTGAGGCAAATTCATGGCCTCATGTTAACACCGAATGAAATGCCAGATTTTATTCCATACTGCCAATAAGTCAGAGTATTTGCTTCACCATGCAGCAAGACTCCTAGATCAGTGTTTAAGCATGCAGTAAAATGTGCCCAGAGGTGAGGTGCATAGATAAACTATCGTAACTTATCAATCTTTCATAAATTCAAGGTATTTCTGGATGTGAAAAGGAGAACTCATGTACAGAATACAACAGGAATATATATTTATTGTTTTAATTGGAAAAAGAGTACTCTCAAGTAATGCTGCACTCTGTTAGATCAGCAGGTGTCATGCAATTGCTGTAGAGATTAAGAAGCTCTGGGCCAGGTTCAAGTATTTTTGCATCAAATGCACATAAGGCCAAAGCCATTATTCAACAGTGGATATATGTTTCTACTTTAATTTACGGATTAAAGCCATTTTTGATTCCTATCCTTTGACCCAATATTTATTTTCGTTCTTGTATTTTAAAAATCTTCGATATGATCCCGTACTTTTGGTTTTTGTTCAAATACGTCCCTGGTGTTGACATGGTAGTACAAGTGGCATACGAACTAAATACAGTTATTTTCGTCAGCATGCTACATCATCATTTAAAAAAGTAGTTTATTTAAAATTCATTTTGTCATGTTATGTTAGTATATCACGTCATCCTAACTTTGCCACGTAAGACGTACATCAGACATACTAGTCACATATGCCGCCACATCAACACTAGGGACATATTCAAACAAAAAATAAATATTGGATAAAAATACAGGGAATAAAACTAGGGTTTATCCTTAATTTACCATAGATCTACAACGCAAATGACAAGGCAGTAGAAGTTTTGGATATTCATCTTACTGGTCAGACAAACAATCCTGGCAAGACATTTTCAAAACTATTCTGAATTTATCAAGCCTCTTAAATAGTTTTGAAGATCTCTCTAATCTCCTTATTTGGTCATATTGATGCATTTAGACCACTAAAATAGATAGGTGAAATAGTTCTAATATGAACTGATTTGGTTTCATAGTTTCAAGATGCCATGAAGCAAGGCATCACAACAAGCTCTAACAAATGACCTCATATAATCGTCTTCACAAAATTGACATTCCTAGAATCTCTTCTGCCAACATTTTTCAATTGCTGTGTCAATAACATCTGTTAACAGAGATCAATGTACCCTCATGGATGTAGAGAAGAACAATACAAGGATGATGCATGGTAATAACGACACAAAACAACTTCAATCACTGGCATTTACATTTAAGTATGGTGAAAAAAATGAAAGCAAAACTTTGTAAGGGCCTTATCCGGAATAAGACATGAAGGCTAGTTCAGCTGATGAAAATGTCCAGGTAGTTGCAACACAGGAGCTTGAAGCAGTTAAGCAGGTGTTGCTGACCTGCTGCCTTCTGGAGCATGGCTAGACCTGAAGCCAAGAACACCGGAAAGGCCTCGTCCCCTAGCTAGTTGTTCAATTTCATTGAGTTTCTGCTTAAGTAGTTCGACTTCTCTTGCTAGATCATCCTCTTTCTGCTTCAAAGCCTGAAAAGTAGGGTCAGTATTAGAGGCAGTAGGGCAATATCCTTAAAGGTTGATGAAAAGCAATGTTTGATAGGTCTCATTACACAATCATATTGCCCATGCAAATGAAGCATGAAGTCGCAAGTCTGATCCCAAGTCCACCAGGGACTAGTTTTTTGGGTTGTAATTCACAGACATGCCTATGTAAGGTAAATGCTATCCTTGGTGCCAAAATCGACGAGTCATTAAGAGATAATAACATTATGATATTAAATCCATAAATTTGACCATATTGTTCAATTGTGTCCTTGTATTTTAAAATTATTCAATAGTATCTCTAGTGCTAACTCATCATATCATTTTGAATACACGCTTTGTATAATAATTTTTTTGTTCCGTGCGGAAGCTAACATGGATGCTACATCAACATATGTTTTAAAAGAAATTAAAAATATATTTTTATATGCTACAGATGTTGATAGGTTGGATGCTCACCTATTGGAGATGATATCCAATCTCTTGTAAAAATTAATCATGATAAAAATCCGATCAGTCGATTGTTTCTGGATGATGTTTGGTTAATCAAGACCAGCAATTATACTCATAATTCTAAATAATTTATCTACTTTGATCAATCAAAGGAAAGTAACATCTAGATAAGTTAAATGGTTTGCTAATGCTATTTGAATGGATCCAAATTATCTTACTAGAGGTCTAACATTGAGATAAAACAATCTCCTTTTTAGACTTTTCACCCAAAATTTCCAAAAACAGCTCTTATTGCAAAATATATAGCAAATTGGTCATTCATGTCCAATCAGAAAGATATGTCAGTAAACCTACCAACTGGTGTAATTTATTTTAATTTTTTGGTGTGAAACCGAGTATTAGATTCACTCAACAATATTGGCCCAAAAAAACCGTGACACGTTCAAGTGTCAGGTTTAAGTAACTTGCCTTAAACCTGAGAGTTGGGTTCACTAGACTTGAAATCATCCCTTGACTGAATGGCAAACACCCACACTCTTGCACTCTGTTATGAAACAAGCGCTTCTAATGTTGGGTTTGTTTGTTCCAAATGGTTAACTTACTTGAACCCAGCAAACTGATTGTTGAGTTCAAGTGATTGCACCTAGACTATTCAGCCTCTCCTTTTCATCATCCCAGTCCTCTGTACACCTTTACCTTCTCCCTATTTCCTTCTCTCCCTTAACTCTTTCCCTCCCCAACCCTACAGCCCAGCTGCTAGAACCAACATCCATCTTAAACAGCAGGGAATGGATTATTCAATCAAGCTGACATCAAGATAAGAATTAAGGTGGTGTTAAGTAAAAATTTGATTAAACACTATTTAGGATTAAGTTTTTTTGGAGAGAATTTTTTTAATTGAATTGACTAAACTTTAACTTAATTAAAAATAATTAAAATAAATATTTTTAATTAATTTTTTTTCTAATGAATAATTAAATTTATTATTTATATTATATTATAAAATATTAATTAATAAATTAATCAAACTAAAAAATGAAAATTAGTCCAAGAGAGAGGAATAGGGGTTAAACCCCAACCAAACATAACCTAATGGTTTTACCATGTCATACATTTTCAATTCTTATACTAGGAAGGCTCCAAAAGGAAATAGTTGAGCATTCCAAGACACCTTTCCTAGATTTCAATTTATAGTCTCCACAAGCAAATTATTCATTTTTCTATAAAAGTACCTATATTTGAAACTTAATTTTTTTTTTATACCATTGACTCTTTCCTACCTCTTAACCATATTTTCCGTGTGTTTATTTCACAAAACTACATTTGTGAACTCCTTTTGGCATTCAAGTCACCGGTGAGTTATAGCATACTCACCACTTAATCAATGCCCATCACACAAAAATAAATGATATAAACATAAAACATATTACCCTTAATTAAGAAAACATCATACTAAATGGTTACCAAAACATTTATGACCAAAATATGGCATATAATAGTTGCGGATAGTTTGATGGCAAGGATTATAGATGGCACGGACATTGATCCGAAGCTCGAGTACGGTCCGTGCGCCGTTTTTCTTCTCTACCATGACGAATCAGTATTTAACTCTTAGACTTCATCTAGTGTTAGTAAAGCAAATGCAAGCATTAATTTGCAGAAAACAGACTTTGGCTTTGTGCAGCTGTATTTGTCCATCATTTAAGATTCCAGAACCAAGTTTGACAAGGCAATATCCAGTCAAATATTTTATATTAAATCAAACATAAAGCTCTAAGGGTAGATGAACAAAATATTTCAGAGAACATAGTTAAGAATTATTGTGATGCCATTTTCAAGTTTTAATCATTTTATTGTTAGGAATTGGTTCTCAGGTTTTTCAAGAATTGATGTATGACTTAAGAACCCTCCATGTTTCTCCAAAAATTTGGGAATGTGATCTGCTTATTTAGGAAAACTGATTTTAGTTTCTATTCATATGTTTCTGTTTTATGGAACTTATTCATAAAAATGAGTGTTATTTTTTAGTTTTAATATAAGAACATATGCTTAGAGAAAAGGACTGATCAAATAGAGAGAAAGAACAATAAACAAATAAGAAATTGAAAGTGAAAATATAAGACTAGGCACTGCATGGAAAACAGTAAAAGTGAAAATGAAAATAGAAAACAAGGAAATCAAACATGAGCACATCAGAAACAGCACTTAAAGTCATATGTAGCAGAAAAAGTATAGTTGAAAAACTATGATGGAAGGGAAACTTAGTAAATTACCTCAATTTCTTGTCTTCACATTTCCTCTTTTTTAGCTTCTGATCTGGCACTTCTTTGCACTTCAAAGATTACAGCAGCTCCAGCAACCTAATGTACCATAAAGGAAATATCAGAAGAAAGCAAAGTGTTGCTGCAATCAAATATATATACATATACTTAAAGAAAGAAGTAGGTTAACATATTATCCAATATTAATTGGCTGTGGTGCTCAATAAGCATAGACTCAGCTCCACAAGGGCAGTTGAGGAAACAAAAATTAGAACTTGTCCCATTTTCCTTGTATGGAATATGTGTACTTGATAGTAAAATGAAGTCAATATTTTTTTTATTTATAAATTTAGGCAAATCATTGGAAACAAGTCACAGACATGGTTCGAACCTCAACCTTGTTTCATGAGAAGGAATGAACTAACCAAAAAAAATTTATAAAAGTTTTTTTCCAGTAAATATGGACAAACTACTATAACCATGTATGTCGTAGGTGTGATTATACTTGTCACCCTGTTTTTTATGAAATAAATGAATTACCAATTTTCCTTATAAGTAAATCAACATATTTTGAGGCAACACATAGGCAAGGCATGACAAGGATTTCATTTTCTCTTATTTTTGGAGGTCCCATGATTTAACCATGATTCATGTATCTAAAACTATTTATCTTAAGATTTATTATAGCATACATGTTATATATTTGGTAAACTCAATATATAAAAAAAAGAGTGAAAAATCTATTTATTCACCTGTCATCTACAGTTTGTTTTTTACGCAAAAAAAATCAACACAAAGTCATCTAAATAAATCCCATTAGAAAATAATACACTGTTGGTACCTGTACTATGCCCCAATGTTCATTTTAGCTCATGTACTTTAAAAACGTTCAATATGGTCCCTATACTTTGTGTTTTTTGTTCAATACAGTCCCTAGGGCTGACGTGGCAGCCACGTGGCATACCAGCTGAATACATAAATATTTTATGCTGACGTGGCATCTGATGTGGCATGCTGACATGGCACAACAAATAAAATTTTAATATGTTAAATATTTTTATACTGGCGTGGCATGCCACATCAGCATGCTGCCAGTGGATGATGACGCGGCATGCCACGTGGCAATAAAAAAAAGAAAATTCTAAAAAAATTCAAAAAAAAATCTAAAAAAATAACAAAAAATATGGGTGCTTGCCACGTGTCAAAAAAAAATTCTAAAAAATTAGAAAAAAAAATTAGGAGCTTGCCATGTGTCAAAAAAATAATAAAAAAATCTAAAAAATAAGGAAAAAAAACCAGGATTTTTCTAACAAATAAATAAATAACATAAAAAAGGAAAAAATATTTTTCTTCTGATTTTTTTTTATTTTTTGATATTTATTTTTTGAGACGAGCGCCAAACTCCTTAATTTTCCTTTTTTTAGAATTTTTTTATTTTTTTGACACATGAAAACATGAATATTTTATGCTGACGTGGCACAACAAATGAAATTTTAATATGTTAAATATTTCATACTGACGTGGCAGGTGATGTGGCACGCCACGTGGCAATAAAAAATAGAAAATTTTAAAAAAGTCAGAAAAAATCTAAAAAATAACAAAAAATCTGGGTGCTTGCCACGTGTCAAAAAAATTAAAAAAAATCTAAAAAATGAGAAAAAAAACTCCAGGAGCTTGCCATGTGTCAAAAAAATAAAAAAAAATCTAAAAAAAGGGAAAATTAAGGAGTTTGCCGCCACGTCTCAAAAAAAAAATCAGAAAAAAAAAATCATGGATTTTTTTTCCTTTTTTATGTTATTTATTTATTTGTTAGAAAAATCTTGGTTTTTTTCTTATTTTTTAGATTTTTTTGACACATGACAAGCTCCTGGATTTTTTTCTTCAGATTTTTTAAATTTTTTGACACGTGGCAAGCACCCATATATTTTGTTATTTTTTTAATATTTTTTTTGAATTTTTTAGAATTTTCTATTTTTTTATTGCCACATGGCAAGCACCCATGCATATTTTTTGTTATTTTTTAGTTTTTTTAGTATTTTCTTTTTTTTATTGCCATGTGGCATGCCACGTCATCATGCCATGGCAGCATGCTGACGTGGCATGCCACGTCACCTGCCACGTCAGCATAAAAATATTTAACATATTAAAATTTTATTTGTTGTGCCACCTCAGAAGCCACGTCAGCATGAAATATTCATGTATTCAGCCCATATACCACGTGGTACATCACGTCACCTAGAATTTGTATTGAGAAAAAAGCGAAAATCTGAGGGGATCGTATTGAACATTTTTAAAGTATAGGGGACGAAAATGAACATTGGGGCATAGTATAGGGACCAACAATGTATTTAAGCCTAAAAAATAATCATTTTTTTTAAAAAAAAAATTCTCACATATTTATTTTTCAACAAAGAGTGTGAATATCTTTTATTAGATGTGTTTTAAAATTTTATGTTAGCTGTCAATTTATTGTACCCTCCTCTTTTATCTGGGCTTGGAATTGGCTATGCCCACATATGCTCGCAACGAGTGCAATAATATCTTTTCACCCATATTTTTCTATTTTAATTTTTCCCCTATTTTCCGAAAACTTCATTAGACCAACTACCAACGACACCATATCCAACATTACAGTAGCTACATCCCCAAAAAAAAAAACAATCATGCACTTTTATAAGATTATACATGACTAAATGGTTTAAATTTTTTAAAATAAATAAAAATTTAACATATTTAACATATAACATTAGTTTATATCCAAAATAAAATTAAATCATTTAAAAATAAATATAACAATTATCCATAAACCCAGATAATGCATAAAACTTGCTTCTAGAAGCAGGCTCATGGGCCAGTACGTTCTTCTTAGTGGTAATGAACAAAACATCCCTCAAAGTTTCACAAATCCACAAAAAATCCTCCCAAGTTTGCACTATCCCAAAACATCCCTCCTTTTTGAGATTCCACTAACAGAGTTACTTTTGCCCATGTATGACAAAAATGCCCTTGAAAGCATTAATTGAAAAAACAGGTCAGAGCTAGCCCCCCAAGACATGGATTTAAATATTATGAAAAGACACTCGAATGCATTAATTGAAAAAGGAGGTCAGAGCTGGCCCCCCAAGACATGGATTTAAAATATTATGGGAAAATAGCATCCAATATTACGAAAATGCCATCGAAACCATGAATTTAAAAGTTTAAAACAATGTGGTAGTTGGGCCTCTCAAAGGCATGGATTTAGAATTATGTGGATAATAATATTCAATATTATGAAAATACCCACCAAGGAATGCACCGGCGGCTAGGGCAATTGAAATCATGAGCAGGCCTTTGATGCCAAAAAAAATTGAAAGATATTGGCGACGACGACATGGTCAAGCTTGGCAACGTAATCGAATCATTGACAAAATTGAAGCACGGAAAGCCTACCCGGAAGGATGGCACATGGGTCATTGAGCAAATAACCGTAGACAATGAAGTTTTGACCACGTCTGCTAAACCATCGACTGCAGTCCCTCTACCCACCTCCGTCTCTAAATAACCAACTGATAAACCAACGAATGCCGGCAATAAACCACCATCCATACTTACCTCAGTGTTGACGAACTCTAAACCACAAAAGACTGGCATGGAACGACCGGCTGCCGATGTTGAGCCATCGGTTGCCAGCAAATAACCACCCACCATACATACCTCAGTATCGACGGACTCTAAACCATCGACCGTCAACGTTGAGCCATCGGTTGCCTATAAAGAACCACCGGTTTAATCAATCGAACAAAGACTTTCCCTTACCCTCTCACTGAACACCTCCATTGAAATGCCAACCGCGACCACTGATTCAGAGATGGGCGAAGTGATCTATACAAAGGACCGCATGGCCAATGACACGAATCCAATGAAGATGGATTTTATACCGAAGACGAAACGGATTGTCGGTTTCATATGGCTGGACAAACTGAAACAAACAACAATTGGAATGTTTCTCAACTTAGTAAGTTTTTCGCTTATAATAATTATTTTCCATTTATAATGTCCGTTTTCTCTTATATCTTACAGTTTTTGCTTACGTTGCATAGTTTCCGCTTACTTTGAGTTGTTTTCGTTTAACATTCAGACTCTTCGTTTAATATATTCCAATCTCACTAGTTGGGGAATGAGGTGGCTAGGGGTATTCTTCATGGGAGTGAGGTGGCGAGCTATGACTTGTTAGTGGTGAGACCCGTCGGTTTAGTTCACCATGCACTTCTCACCCGAGCAGTTTTGCGGCTATTTAATTCTACTGAATCCCTTTTCCACTTATGAGGTTTTGGTCCACTCCGTGTCACGGCTATTTGATTCTCCTAAATCCCTTTTCCATTTATGAGGTTTTGGCCCGCTCCTTGTTGCTTCATGTTATCCGAACGGTGCTTCCTTTCGTTACATGTAGGTGGGCAAAGTTATAATAACACTTCCCGAAACACGAAACGTCGCGCGAATCCTTTGTGCGCCTTCCCGCGTCGCCCTTCGCTCTTTAAATAGCCCTCGATGGGGGCACACCCTCCTCACTCTTTCCTCTGCTGGGTTCTATCCCCCTCGAATGGATCCTCACCGGCTGCGCAGATCGCTAAGGGAACTCACCGAAGGACCTCCACCGGTCCCGAGCCCCGAACTCCGAGAGAGTACAGAGGCCTCTGAGAAGGAGAAGGAGGAGGAGTCACCTACCGCACAACCGGTCTCCCTTAAAAGGATCCGGGAGAACGCCGTGGTGGCGTATAAATGCGGGGTACTCTTCCACATGGATATTCGTCGCTCTGTCGAGCTCTATCAGATATCAAATGAGAACCTGGCCAGAGAATGCGAGATTGCCTCTTGTGCTGTCTCCAACTTCAAGGAATCCGACGAATTCCAGGGCCTGGTCGGTGAGGAGGGGAGAAAAGGTGTCGAGGAAGGTTTCAAAATCTTATCTCTCGTCATCATCCCGAGCTAGACTTAACTGCAATGGAGTTCAAGGACGCCTTTCAGTATCTTCCTCCTAGTACCCTTAGTGAAAATACTGATTGAATAGATGCTGCTGGTGGTAGTCCTGGACCCCTTTATCTTTTTTCCTTGCTTTGTTTGCATCATTCTTTCTTTTTTCTTGTTTAATGTGTTCAGGGATGCCCTTCAATATCTTCCTTGCTTAGTTTCCATCATCCTTTCTAATATAATTTGTTTTTGTGTAATATAAAAACTTCTCGATTAAGTTAAGTTGTTTTCGTTTAATATTTGGAATTTGTGTTTAACATAGTGTGTTCCCGTTTAATCGATTAACTTCCCGTTTAATATAAGGTGTTTCAGCTTAATTTTGGGAGTTCACGTTTAATATTATCAGATTGTGTTTAATATCTAGAGTTCTCGTTTAACATATAATATTATTTGATTCTTCATAGTTTTCCGAGCCCCTGTCACATGGGTGGAAGAAGTCAATATACAAGCCGTGAGGAAGGACGATCAACTGCCCCGACCAGAAAGAAATGAAAAAGTTGTCATTGCTGCCCCATCCCGTGGCAATAGTGGCAAGGGGAACACAGATAGTGCATGAAAAGGGTCCGGGAACGCTCCCAGCCTAGCAGGCCCCCGTGTACTACCCAACGTCTTTCTTCCACATCCACTTCGGCAAGAAGGCCAATGGACGAGGATACTGCGCGCAACATGCCTTGAGAAGGCATATGATATTATTTCAAGAGACTTTGCTTGCATCATGTCCCGACATGACAAAATGGAGGGACAAAGACAGGGCGTTGAACCACCAGCTCCGCCGTTTGAGAAAAAGGAGCTTGCGGCGCCGCCAGTATCATCCCCACCCATTATATAGAAGCGGGTGAAGAAAGTCATCCACAAGGCCACTTGGACGCAGATGTCGGTGACTTAGTCTCAGTCTGTGCAGGTCGCTCTCCTTGAAGGGAAGTCGTTAAAGAGGAATTCTCGCAAGGGCAAAACAACTACAAATGTCACCGAAGTCCATTTGTGTCAGCCCATGTTGGCGACGACGACAACGACTGCTTGGTTATACTTGGCAGTTTAATTGAATTACTGACACAATTTCAACATTCTCTGGTAGAGTACAAATGGCTAAGGCCCCCGCAGATCCTTTTTGGGATGGAATTGTGCCTCGGTTGAACGATATGCTCTCCGAGAATGAATCCCTCCTGTTGGTGCATATATCAACAATGAGATTGGGATATCTTAAGCAGAAAGTCAGAATGTTAAACGAAAACAGCGGAAAGTAAGCGGAAACCTATATATTTAAGCGGAAAGTCAAAATGTTAAACAGAAAAAGCAGACACTAAATGGAAACCCATATATTTAAGCGGAAACACGAAATGCACGAAATATTAAATGGACATACTGACGGGTTGGTTGGGTCATCCAAAGAGAAGACATGATATTTACCGCATCGCTTATATATCTCGGTTAGTATTGACGCGCATGAAGTCATCACGATAAACTGCAACACTCATCCCTTCCCCTTATATTTGGCGACTGCACACAATGTCTCCATTACCAACCTGCAGCAAGAGCGCGCGCCTTACACTAGCATGGTTTTAAACTGCACGAGATATTCAAAAAATTTCTCGAAAAAATGAGAAAAAGAAATCACGGCGAAGGTGGATGTTTCTTCGACTAGTCTTGGGCAGTAACTCGTTGAGATAGAGATGGTCATAGAGCTCGTCACACCAGGAGAAGAAGAAGAGGAGCAGAAAGGTAAGGAAGAAGAAGAGTATAAAAAGCTGGGAAAAGTACAAAATATATTAAAAAAAGAAGAAGAGTATAAAAAGCTGGAAAAAGTACAAAATGGATAAAAAAAAGAAGAAGAATATAAAAAGCTGGGAAAAGTACAAAAAGTAAGTGAAAAGATGACAAAGGTGAGGAAGTGACGGTGGAGTGTAATATTTAAAAAAATTGACATGACTTGATGGGAAAGCTCTCCACCAACAACAAGGGTAAAGTAGGCATTATAAGAAAAACTAACTGATGGAGTGAGCTGGAAGGGCTGAAAAATAACTTTTGCATAAAGGAGGGACTGTTTGGGAAAGTTAAATGTCAGATGGACTGTCTGGGAAATTTTGTAACTTTCAGAGACCTAAAAATAATTTTCCCTTATAAGAGCACTTCCACCGCGCGGGTGGAAGTGCAGGCTCCTGGCACTTTGCATCTTAAAAATGTGGGCACCGCCCCACGGATTGCCGGGGCAATCCGTGGGTCCCACGCTGAAGCGCTTGGGCCGAGTTGCCTGAGTACTTGGCCGGGCAAATTGATGGTGGGGCCCACTTTTTTTATTTTTATTATTTATAAAATTGTTTTTTAAATACTAATTTGTTAGATTATGAGATTTTTATATATGGAGTATTAGATTAGTGATTTTTTTAAACCATGAGTGAATTTTTTTAAAAAATAAGGATTAGTTAAATTAGAATATACAACATGAATTATTATTTTTAAAAAATTAAACAATGGATAAAGTTTTTTATGGTATATATATATATATATATATTATAAAATCTGTTTATATTTATAAAATTGTTATGCATTAGTTTTTTAAAAAATTCTTCTATTTTTTAATTTTTTAATTTTTTAATTTTTTCATCTTAAATTTATGAATTTGTTTAGATATGGATAATTAGTAGATAATTTTTTACATATGGATAATTAGTAGATAATTAAATATTTCTGGCCACATATTTTAGATATCTTCCTATTTTTAGATTATCAAGTTTAATTAATATACTTCATTACAATTATATAATTAATATATTTTCATTTTAATTAATATACTAGTTTTGTTTTAATTAATGTCCTTAATTACAATACAAATAAGACATTAATTATAAATAAAAACTATCATTTAATCAACTAAAAATATAAAAAATATATATATTTGAATAGTGATTGCCCGGGCAATTGAAGGTTTGGGGTGTATGAATTTTTTTGGTTGAGTGGATTGTCAAGGCAATTTTTGCCCGGGCAATTGAGGGGGAGGGGTGGAAGTGCTCTAAGGTCTTCTCCAGACTCCAGCAACCCATGATAATTTATTACGCTATCGAACCTCTTATTTCTGTTCATATTTTTCTCGTTCTGAACTTCCAAGTCGCCGTCAACGTCTTTAAAAAGAATCCTCATTATTCACGCGAGGCCCTATTCTTATCAATCTCAATCTCTTTGATCGAAATCCTCGATTCTTCGTAGTAATGGACCCAGCCGAGCAGATCACGCGCCGGACCTCCGTCCTGTCACGCCACCTCCGGCAGCCGACGCCACACTCGATCTCCTCCGGTGAGCTCGCCGCCTCCCCTTGCCTCCACTACACCCCGCCCGAGCTCTCTGAGAAGCCTTCGGCCTTCGACACGCGCGAGCTGCGGCGTGTTTTAGATGGGCACGATGTGGAGATCCGGGACTGGCTGTTCTGGCTCATGGAGGGGAGCCCGTTGTTCCGGCGGGTGTCCGGAGGGGCGGTTATCGCGTCGCCGGATTATAATCAGACGATGGAGCAGCAGAGGGAGGCCACGATGAGGAGGATTGGGTACCTGCTTGATAATGGAGCGTTTGATGGTTGGCTCACGAGGCCAGGGCCTGAATCGGAGTTGAGAAAATTCGCGGCTTTCGAGGCTGTGGGGATCTATGACCACTCACTTGCGATCAAGCTCGTCCTTCACTTCTTTCTCTGGTTTGTTTCTTTTACGTTGTATCGTTGATTTCAATATTTGGATGTTTCGTTGTTGTCTGGATATGTTGAGAATTCTATGACCTTTTTGAGGATTGAAAGTAGATGATAATTTAGAATAGATTGTTAACTATGATGTTAGAATGACATTAGATTCGTCATTAGTCCTGTTGTCTTATCCAACAAAAATCAGGCATGAATTTGATATATATATCTTTTTGCTTCATGCTCTAATTTTCTTTGACAAATTGTTATTCTATTAATCCTAGAATTACTAGGGGTCTAAGAGGAACAGGTTAGTTTTGAGGATGGGTGGATGAGGAGCACACCACATCGAAAGGATGCAGTCCCCTGGTTGTTAGTGCTGTTCATGTGCACACTATTCATGATAGATTAAACATTTTTAAGTGTTGTTCATCTGCTGTTTGTTAGTCTTGTTCATGTGCAAAACAATGTGACCGCACCGTTTTGTGGCATATCATGATTTCTTGAAGATTATCCTTTATTTGTTAAATTTGAATTGAATAGTTGTTCAGTCATCTTCCGTTTTTCTTTTGACATTAAATCCCATATATAATTAATTTGCCTTGCCTGCTGCTTTTCAATCATTCTCCTTGAATAGCTCAAAAATAGCCTCAAGTAAGAAAATTTGTTTTTTTTTATACTAGCCTAAATTGGGTTAGTGATATGATGTTTTGCTGATGTACTGGTGTGTGTGTTTGCGTTTTCTCAATGGATTACAGGGGTGGGGCAATTCAGTTCTTCGGCACAAAGCACCATCATGACAAGTGGTTGAAAGACACTGAGAATTATTTGGTCAAGGGTTGTTTTGCAATGACAGAGTTGGGACATGGAAGCAATGTATGCAGAGAATGTATAATTTTGTTCATTTTTTCTTGTGCCCCCTGGCTGTTATGCTTTTCCTAATTCTTTATTTATTTAATTATTTGGCTCAAGGTCCGAGGAATCGAGACAATTGCCACTTACGACACAAACAGTGGTGAGTTTATTATAAATACTCCCTGTGAATCAGCTCAAAAGTACTGGATCGGCGGTGCAGCTAAAGTAAGAGATTTACTAACTTGGAATCTTCAAAAAGTTGTTTCATTGAACATTCTTCATATCCACTGCATGCTCACCTGATCCTACATTATTGATAACCAGCACGCTACGCACACAATTATTTTTTCTCAACTTCATATTAATGGAACCAATCAAGGAGTTCACGCATTCATAGCACAAATCAGAGATGCAGATGGAAATGTGTGCCCAAATATACGAATAGCAGATTGTGGCCATAAAGTTGGGCTGAATGGAGTTGATAATGGGCGGATCTGGTAATATCATTTCTTTATTTTTCTTGAACTATTTTGATGCTTGATTAGTTGATTGATTAATTGGTTGTAACTCTTTGACTTGAATTTGGTCTTTCTGCTTATTTAGGTTTGACAACCTCCGAGTCCCTCGAGAGAACTTACTGAATTCAGTCGCTGATGTATTGCCAGATGGGACCTACGTCAGTGCAATAAAAGACCGTGATCAGGTTTTCCTAACTACCCTAATTATGTCAAGCAATCGTTCATCAGAATAATTTCGGCCAATTGGTCTTCTTACCTCGTGCACAGATAAATTATGTTGAACAGCTTCTGATGATCTTATCAAAGACCTACATTGATCTGGTTTAGTCTTTTTTAACATTCTTTTTTATATTTCAGAGGTTTGCAGCTTTTCTGGCCCCACTTACGTCTGGTCGTGTAAACATTGCAGTTAATGCTGTCTACATATCCAAGGTGTCTTGTGTTAAGAGTTAAAAGATGATAATATGTTTTTTGACTTGGATTTACTCCATAGTCATATTTATTTCTTGTAATAAGCGTGTAGTTGTATGACATGTGGTCTATTTCTTGCCATGTTTTCAGTTAGGATTGTCAATTGCCACAAGATATGCACTTACAAGACGAGCTTTCTCAACTACACCAAATGGTCCAGAGGTTTTGCTCCTTGACTATCCAAGCCATCAACGGCGTCTCTTGCCTCTCATTGCAAAGACGTAATAATCCTCCAATGCTTTTACAGATTAAAATGCCTTTGGTTTTTATAGCTGATCAATTCATACATATCAAAATGAATTTTTTTGGTCACATTGGCATAATTCCTTAAGTTGATGATATTTTCTGCTAAAACATTACCATGAAAATTAAAGAAGAAATGACAATCAGTAAGTTATAACTAGAGCAAAAGTTGAAAGAGAAAAAGGGAAAATATAATTTGTAATGTTAATAAACTGGTTTTCCAGTTATGCTAAAATATTGCTGTTTCTGACTTGCATCTACTGTTCTTGATGAAATGTATGGCCCTATTGGGCCTTCTTTTTCTATTTTTCATTTTTAAAGAATAGATATGCTTTAAGTGGAACATGTGCAAATTTTAGAATTTACAGAGGACATGATTTTGAGTTTTTCCGGAAACCTAGGAAGTCGATATATGAAGTAGACCATATCATGTTCATTCCCTTCATCCATAGTCTATGAGGAATGAGTCAACTTGAATGGGAGTACTCTTCAGGAAATGCAAGGGATGTTTCTCAAGTTTAGCTGTTGAGACTACAATGTACTATCTAACCGTTTTGCATTCAATCTGCCATTGAAGAGTCATGGGAAAATTCTGTCCATAGTGATTGTGCAGCTTTCAAATTCTATCTAAACCTTCCTGCTTTGTTCTGTTCATATGTGTTGGAGTGAGGGACAGACATAAAGTTAATCTGAACTTTCTTCTATTTGAAGAGTATGGGAATAGGGATTTTTGGAACCTTGAGCAGTGTTGGCCCAAGGGCACTCCCTATGTAGATAAATCTGCACTGGATGATCCTAAAGAGGTCATTTTGCTATTTAGTACTTATTAAGTTGTTTATTTCGCAGATGTGCTATGAGTTCTGCCGGCAACTTTTTGAAAAAGATTTATGTTAAGAGGACTCCATCAACAAACAAGATTATACATGTTTATTCAAGTGCTTTTAAAGCCATGCATACCTGGCATAACACGAAGACACTTCAGGTTATTGACACAGTGACACTTTAATTTTAAGTGCTTTACACACAATATGTGTTTTCTCATTCATGAATTTGCTTCTATCAGGAGTGTCGTGAAGCCTGTGGGGGCCAAGGTTTAAAAACAGAAAATCGTGTTGGAATTCAGAAAGGTGAATATGATGCTCAATCCACCTTTGAGGGAGATAACAATATACTCATGCAACAGGTAAATTTAATAATTACTTGGCATGGTAACCTATTCTTTAATCTTGAAATTCTGAAACTTATTGTTGAGACTTTTGAATCAGGTCAGTAAAGCTCTTCTGGCTGAGTATATTGCTGCGCAGAAAAAGAAGAAACCATTTAAGGGGTTGGGATTAGAGCACATGAACTACCCTCCCCCTGTTATTCCATCCAATCTCACAAGAGATGTTCTTAGAAGCATCAAATTTCAGGTAACTGATTATTACTTGTTCTATAAGAACAAGATAATCATAGTGAACTTTTATAACTCTTTCTCCCCATCTCCTTCTATCAGACTGATATTTTCTGCTTGCGAGAGCGAGATTTGCTAAACCGCTTTGTGAGTGAAGTTTCTCAACTTCAAACTCAGGGTGCAAGCAAAGAGAAAGCGATGATCCTAGTAAGCTTTTAGCTCATTTTTCTACCTCTTTCATCCTCTTCTTCTTGTTCATAATATTTAGTGTTTATTTCTTTTTCTTTCCATATGAAAGAGCTATCAGCTTGCTGAAGAGTTAGGTAGAGCCTTTTCTGAGCGCTCAATATTACAAACTTTCATGGAGGATGAAATCAACCTGTCTACTCTGTCTACTGGCCCATTGAAGGTACTCTGCAGATTATTTTTGTAAAATCATTTCTTAATTAGCTTAGCCCTTCTCAAATAGGATGCATTTGCAAATGCTGGTTCCAGTTAACTAAAATAAAATCCATGAGAGAAACAGGAAGGAGTTACAATCTCATGACTATCATAGAAGATTAATTTGAATATCTTTTCATCTGTAAGCATTGAATGATTAAAGGAAAGTAAAAGAGGGATTATTTTCAATTAATTTTCTGTGTTGCTATATCATTTTTTCTTCAACTAGCTTATCATTATAAAAAAAAAAAAAAAAAAAAAAAATCTCCCTCATTCCTCTGTTTTCCCTCAACCCAATCTAAGTGGACCACATAAATCATGTTAACAAACTTCACAATCATTCAAAATAAATTATTGGGATATTGCACAATTTATGTTAGAAAATGCTATCTGAGAAACAAATTAATTCATATGTTACCATTTCTCAACCATTGCTTACATTTTCAGGAAGTTATGGGATTACTGAGATCGATGTACGCACTGATCTGCATTGAAGAGGATGCATCTTTTCTCCGATATGGACATTTGTCACCTAGCAATGATGCTCTTATCAGAAAGGAAGTCATGAAGCTCTGCAGCGACCTAAGGCCACATGCATTATCAATCATAAGTTCCTTTGGAATACCTGATGCTTTCTTGGCACCGATAGCTTTTGATTGGATTGAGGCAAATTCATGGTCTCATGTTAACACTGAATGAAATGCCAGATTTTATTCCAGACTGCCAATAAGTAGATTATTTGCTTCACCATGCAGCAAGACTCCTAGATCAGTGTTTAAGCATGCAGTAAAATGTGCCCAGAGGTGAGGTGCATGGATAGCTATCATAACTTATCAACCTTTCATAAATTCAAGGTATTTCTGGATGTGAAAAGGAGAACTCATGTACAGAATACAACAGGAATATATATTTATTGTTTAAATAGAAAAAGAGTACTCTCAAGTAATGCTGCAGTCTGTCAGATCAGCAGGTGTCATGCAATTGCTGGAGACATTAAGAAGCTCTGGGCCAGGTTCAAGTAATTTGGCATCAAATGCACAGAAGGCCGAAGCCATCATTCAACAGTGGATATGTGTTTCTACTTTAATAGATCTACAATGCAAATGACAAGGCATGCAGAAGTTTTGGCTATTCATTTACTGGTCAAAGCTATTCTGAATTATTGAAGATTTCTCTAACCTCCTTATTTGGTCATATTGATGCATTTAGACCACTAAAAATAGATAGGTGTACAAATAGTTCTAATATGTACTGATTTGGTTTCATAGTTCAAGATGCCACGACGCAAGGCATCACAAGAAGCTCTAACAAATGACCTCATATAAGAGAAGAACAATACAAGGATGATGCATGGCAATAACGACAAAACAACTTCAATCACTGGCATTTACATTTAAGTATGGTGAAAAAAATGAAAGCAAAACTTTGTATGGGCCTTATCTGGAACAAGACATGAAGGCTCATTCAGCTGATGAAAATGTCCAGGTAGTTGCAACACAGGAGCTTGAAGCAGTTAAGCAGGTGTTGCTGACCTGCTGCCTTCTGGAGCATGGCTAGACCTGAAGCCAAGAACACCGGAAAGGCCTCGCCCCCTAGCTAGTTGTTCTATTTCATTGAGTTTCTGCTTAAGTAGTTCGACTTCTCTTGCTAGATCATCCTCTTTCTGCTTCAAAGCCTGAAAAGTAGGGTCAGTATTAGAGGCAGTTGGGCAATATCCACAAAGGTTGATGAAAAGCAATGTTCAATAGGTCTCATTACACAATTATATTGCCCATGCAAATGAAGCATGAAGTCGCAAGTCTGATCCCAAGTCCACCAGGGACTAGTTTTTTGGGTTGTAATTCACAGACATGCCTATGTAAGGTAAATGCTATCCTTGGTGCCAAAATCGACGAGTCATTCAGAGATAATAACATTATGATATTAAATCCATAAATTTGACCATATTGTTCAATTTTGTCCTTGTATTTTCAAATTATTCAATAGTATCTCTAGTGCTAACTCATCATATCATTTTGAATACACGCTTTGTATAATAATTTTTTTGTTCCATGCGGAAGCTAACATGGATGCTACATCAACATATATTTTAAAAGAAATTAAAAAATATATTTTTATATGCTACAGATGTTGATAGGCTGGATGCTCACCTATTGGAGATGATATCCCAATCTTTTGTAAAAATTAATCATGATGAAAATCCAATCAGTCAGGATGACGTTTGGTTAATGAAGACCAACAATTATACTCATAATTCTAAATAATTTATCTACTTTGATCAATCGAAGGAAATTAGCGTTTAAATACTAGGTTATATGGTTTGCTAATGCTATTTGAATGGATCCAAATTATCTTACTAGAGGTCTAACATTGAGATAAAACAATCTCCTTTTTAGACTTTTTCACCCAAAATTTCCAAAAACAGCTCTTATTGCAAAATATATAGCAAATTGGACATTCATGTCCAATCAGAAAGATATGTCAGCCAACCTACCAACTAGTGTAATTTATTTTATTTTTTTGGTGTGAAACCGAGTATTAGATTCACTCAACAATATTGGCCCAAAAAAACCGTGACACATTCAAGTGTCAGGTTTATGTAACTTGTCTTAAACCTGAGAGTTGGGTTCACTAGACTTGAAATCATCCCTTTGACTGAATGGCAAACACCCACACTCTTGCACTCTGTTATGAAACAAGCGCTTCTAATGTTGGGTTTGTTTGTTCCAAATGGTTAACTTACTTGAACCCAGCAAATCTGATTGTTGAGTTCAAGTGATTGCACCTAGACTATTCAGCCTCTCCTTTTCATCATCCCAATCCTCTGTACACCTTTACCTTCTCCCTATTTCCTTCTCTCCCTTAACTCTTTCTCTCCCCAACCCTACAGCCCACCTGCTAGAACCAACATCCATCTTAAACAACAGGGATTATTCAGACATGCCTATGTAAGGTAAATGCTATCCTTGGTGCCAAAATCGACGAGTCATTCAGAGATAATAACATTATGATATTAAATCCATAAATTTGACCATATTGTTTCAATTTTGTCCTTGTATTTTAAAATTATTCAATAGTATCTCTTGTGCTAACTCATCATATCATTTTGAATACGTGCTTTGTATAATAATTTTTTTGTTCCATGTGGAAGCTAACATGGATGCTACATCAACATATATTTTAAAAGAAATTAAAAAACATATTTTTATATGCTACAGATGTTGATAGGTTGGATGCTCACCTATTGGAGATGATATCGCGATCTTTTGTAAAAATTAATCATGATAAAAATCCAATCAGTCAATTGTTTCTGGATGATGTTTGGTTAATGAAGATCATCAATTATACTCATAATTCTAAATAATTTATCTACTTTGATCAATCAAAGGAAATTAATGTTTAAATACTAGATAAGTTAAATGGTTTGCTAATGCTATTTGAATGGATCCAAAATTCAAAATTAACATTAAGATAAAATAATCTCCATTTTAGACTTTTCACCCAAAATTTCCAAAAACAGCTCTTATTGCAAAATATACAGCAAATTGGTCATTCATGTCCAATCAGAAAGATATGTCAGCCAACCTACCAACTGGTGTAATTTATTTTAATTTTTTGGTGTGAAACCGAGTATTAGATTCACTCAACAATATTGGCCCAAAAAAACCGTGACACATTCAAGTGTCAGGTTTAAGTAACTTGCCTTAAACCTGAGAGTCAGGTTCACTAGACTTGAAATCATCCCTTTGGCTGAATGGCAAACACCCACACTCTTGCACTATGTTATGAAACAAGTACTTCTAAATGTTGGGTTTGTTTGTTCCAAATGGTTAACTTACTTGAACCCAGCAAATCTGATTGTTGAGTTCAAATGATTGCGCCTAGACTATTCAGCCTCTCCTTTTCATCATCCCAATCCTCTGTACACCTTTACCTTCTTCCTATTTCCTTCTCTCCCTTAACTCTTTTTCTCTCCCCAACCCTACAGCAGCCCAGCTGCTAGAACCAACATCCATCTTAAACAGCAGGGATTATTCAATCAATACTGACATCAAGGTAAGAATTAAGGTGGTGTTAAGTAAAAAATTTGATTAAACACTATTTAGGATTAAGTTATTTTGGAGGGAAATTTTTTTAATTGAATTGACTAAACTTTAACTTAATTAAAAAGAATTAAGATAAATATTTTTAATTAATTTTTTTTCTAACAAATAATTAATAATTATTATTTATATTACATTATAAAATATTAATTAATAAATATATTAATCAAACTAAAAAATGAAAATTAGTCCAAGAGAGAGGAATAGGGGTTAAACCCGAACCAAACATAACCTAATGGTTTTACCATGTCATACATTTTCAATTCTTATACTAGGATGGTTGAAATGGAGAAGTGCCATGGGGGTGTTATGTGATAAAAAGATGCCTAATAAAATAAAAGGAAAATTTTATAAGACGGCAGTTAGACCGGCCATGATATACGGGAGTGAATGTTAGGCAACTAAAGTTCAACATATGCATAAGATGAATGTGGCCGAAATGAGGATGTTAAGATGGATGAGTGGTCATACAAGATTGGACAAGATTAGAAATGAATATAAATGAAGGTGTATTTGCACCAATTGAAGATAAAATCTGAGAAGGCGTTTAAGATGGTTTGATGACAGGAGACCCCCAAGTGCTCAGGTTCGAAAATGTGATAGTTTAGTTGTAAAAGGTAAGAAAAGGGGTAGAGGTAGGCCAGGATTACGTGGAGAGAGTGGTGTCACAGGGCTATGTATGTTAGATATGGATGCTAACACGATATGGAGACAAAAATTAAATATAACCCGCTAGTATAGGATTAGATAAGTATTTAAAATGTTTTCCTTCATTAGCTTAGTTTTGTTCATAGGGGATCGCTCGCTTCTAACATCCCAATCTCTCATGTAGAATTATTTGTTGTTATTATTATTTATTTATGTATTTTTTATTTTTAATTTTATTTAATTTTATTTCAGTTTATTTCATTTCATTTTATTTTATTTTATTTCATATTTGAGCGTGAAGGCAGAGAATATGTATATACCACCCCATCTAGTATGGGGTTAAGGCTTAGTTGTTGTTGTTGTTTGTACTAGGAAGGCTCCAATAATAAATAGTTGAGCATTCCAAGCCGCCTTTCCTAGATTTCAATTTATAGTCTCCACAAGCAAATTATTCATTTTTCTATAAAAGTACCTATATTTGAAACTTCATTTTTTTCATTCCATTGACTTCTTTCCTACCTCTTAACCATATCTTCCATGTGTTTATTTCACAAAACTACATTTGTGGACTCCTTTTGGCTTTCAAGTCACCGGTGAGTTATAGCTTACCCACCACTTAATGAATGCCCATCACACAAAAGTAAATGATATAAACATAAAACATATTACCCTTAAATAAGAAAACATCATACTAAATGGTTACCAGAACATTTATGACCAAAATATGGCATATAATAGTTGCGGATAGTTTGATGGAAAGGATTATAGATGGCACAGATATCCAACTCTTAGACTTCGTCTAGTGTTAGTAAAGCAAATGCAAGCATTAATTTGCAGAAAACACGACTTTGACTTTGTGCAGCTGTATTTGTTTATCATTTAAGATTCCTGAACCAAGTTTGACAAGGCAATATCCAATCAAATTTTTATATTAAATCAAACATAAAGCTCTAAGGGTAGATGAACAAAATATTTCAGAGAACATGGTTAAGAATTATTGACCATCTAGATGGTTGTGATACCATTTTCAAGTTTTAATCATTTTATTGTTAGGAATTGATTCTCAGGTTTTTCAAGAATTGGTGTATGACTTGAGACCCATCCATGTTTCTCCAAAAGTTTAGGAATGTGATCTGCTTATTTAGGAAAATTGTTTTTAGTTTCTATTCATCTGTTTCTGTTTTATGGAAACAAACTTATTCATAAAAATGAGTGTTATTTTTTAGTTTTAATATAAGACATATGCTTAGAGAAAAGGACTGATCAAATAGAGAGAAAAAACAATAAACAAATAAGAAATTGAAAGTGAAAATATAAGACTAGGCACTGCATGGAAAACAGTAAAAGTGAAAATGAAAATAGAAAACAAGGAAATCAAACATGAGCACATCAGAAACAGAACTTAAAGTCATCTGTAGCAGAAAAAGTATAGTTGAAAAACTATGATGGAAGGGAAACTTAATAAATTACCTCAATTTCTTGTCTTCGCATTTCCTCTTTTTTAGCTTCTGATCTGGCACTTCTTTGCACTTCAAAGATTACAGCAGCTCCAGCAACCTAATGTACCATAAAGGAAATATCAGAAGAAAGCAAAGTGTTGCTGCAATCAAATATATATACATATACTTAAAGAAAGAAGTAGGTTAACATATTATCCAATATTAATTGGTTGTGGTGCTCAATAAGCATAGACTCAGCTCCACAAGGGCAGCTGAGGAAACAAAAATTAGAACTTGAGGAACATCACTTGACCATCCTCACCACACAGACCTATACAGAAAGTTAAGTGGCCCACCCTATGTGAAAATTGCATATTCAAGGGAGGCTCATTATTCATATGGGCATTTTAATTAGATCTAATAGAAAATCATTTTCAGAATAATGACAACCGAGAAGACAAATAGTTCTCCAAGAAGATCTGCAGCAGCTTGAACAGCTTTCTCCTCATTCAAAGGACGAATTTCAACATTAGTGGCATGACCATAGAGGCGTCTTTGAATGGTTGTAGAGATTCTATGGTTTGCCTGCAGGAAAAAATAAAACAACTTCGGCCTCAGTAAAACAAAAAGTAATAAGTTAAAAAATAAATAAATTAAAAAATATTGAGTGTTTTTTTATGTTAAATATGTTGCAACTTGGTAGTAGTTACAGAGAACATTATTACATGATGCAAATAAAAGAACATCAAACTGATTAGAGAAATTTTTTGCATACATGTGAATGCATTGTGTTCTTTACTTTCATATAAATGCTGAATTACAATGCAGTTGAATTTATAGAACAGATACTAACAAAAATCAAGTGTACAAGGTAAAAGGTGACTCTCGATATAGAACATTGTACAAGGTAAAAGGTGACCCTCCATCTAGAATATTCGCATTTATATGTGCACAAATACAACAATTATCCATAACCCACCTAAAATCTAAAGCAAAATTATAGTCATCCATTTTAAATGGATAATGGGAAGTGGTAGTATGTCATAATCAACCATTGCATCACCAATGTGTCTTTCAAGTTTGGGCATTTGAAGTCAAAACACTATCACTCCCTCCACTTGAATTAATCCTCCACCATAGCAACACCATTGTTTCATTCATGTAGAAACTTGTTTTCCATTTATATCTGACATCCCAATTACATTACATTAATTTAATTCTTTTTTCCCCATTCCCTGCTCTCTTTTAGACCAAATTTACAACGTTCAACTTCTATTAGATTCAGAGAACAATCTCAAACTTTTATAAACACTAACTCATAAATTCAAGAACAAAACCATTCACAAAATCCAAGGTCACATTCATTCCTCAACCAAAATCTTCTACAATTTTGATTATCATTCTCCCCACTCCTCATTTTTTAATGAATTAACTCGAAAATTAACAGAACCAAGAACACAAAAAGAGGATTCAGAAGGCCATGTACCTGAGCGATGTTAACGATGAACTGGCGGAACTTGGGATGGATACCCGCCTCTTTCTTGAGCTTAGAGGCGATGGGTTTGCAGAAAGTCTTCAAGGCTAAGGATCCGAGCTTCACCACCGGCAGGATCATTATGACGAAGAAGAAGGGCTGCTTGCTGAGGCCGAGAACCAATCAGGCTTCCTCCGATCCTCTAATACGAATTCCATTCCTTGAACAACAAGGTAGCCGTCATCGTAAGCCTCCCAACAGTCGAACTCGGAAGCACCTAGTCATCGTCTTTTCTTTCAAGAAAATAAAGAAACCACGTCTTGGCCCTCTTGGGCTAGAGTTTAAGCCTATTAAATAATATTATAAATGGGCTTTCCTATTGGGCCTGCTATAAGTATACCAACCATATGGGCCATCTCTATCTATCGTCTATTGCAATTGTGCGATGTTTGCAAAGGTGGGACTCTGAAGACAAATCAATATACATATTTATAAGTTTTTTTTTAAACACCTGAATACATTTAATTTATTTGAAAGTTTGATATTTCTCAAAATTCTCCTAGTATCTTAGACTTTTTCTGAGTATTCTTATCTTATCTGAGGAAATTTTAATGGGTGTTCATTGGGTGTTCAATTGAAAGTGTTGAGAAGTGAAGAAATGGATGAAAGTCTCACTTCTCCGAAATGGTTGAAAGTAGGGGGAAAATCATATTTTTTGTGTTCTCTTCTGCTGAAATGAAAGGGCACTGAAATGAGCGGAAGTGAGTTTTAATATGTCAAAACCTACTTCACTATGTCTAAGTCAAAATGGGGCAGTACTGAAGTGAAGAAAGTGATATTTCCCCCATTTTATGACAAACAAATAATCAAAAGAGGGGTGAAATTTTGGTGATTTTCCCTTCACTTTCACTGAAATGAACACCCTAGTCATCTTCCAAAACCTTTTTTTTTTTTTTGCTCTTTCCATTACACCAATGAATTTATTGATAAAATGTGATTTATATGGTAATCAAGTCTTTGGTTGTTGCATTATTGGCACTCCATATTTCCATGGATTATGTATGATGAGGGTAAGAACCGAGGAGCTCGTCATCTGACGCGTGGATTAATCTCATCCATCTGTTCAGAGCAGTAACCCCCTCGGGTTTACGCCTAGCATCTTTCTCCTTGGGAAACTGAAAGGAAGTGACCGCCTCAGTTCCGTCAAAGTAGACCTCTTCGGGAAATGAAGACTCGCCTCTTCGGATTTTAGAGGCCATGCGCCCTGGCCTGAAGAAAGCAACACAAGCCCCGAGCTCGCAGGCCGCGACAGGAACCGAAGAACTCACCCCCCAGCAATGGAGATCCATCGTGGTTTTCTCCCCGATTTGGGGTTTCCGCGTAAATCTTGGCTCATTCTCTTTCTCTCTTGAGTTTTCCCCTTTTGTTCTCTCGATCTCATCCAAATCCACTCCCCAATTCATCTACAAATTTAATTGTATTTTCTCTGATTTTTGTGTTAACAATCTACAAGAAAAATTTTTGTATACCCAAAAATACATATATAAATGTTGAAATGAATTAGCTATTAGGTTCCCATCAATCAAATTTCAATCCAATTTATATTTGTTTGAAACTCATCTTGTCTAGTAAACAGGTTAAGATATTTAACCATCAATATTTAAATGCGTCAAATAACATGACTAATTTATTTAATTTATTTAATACAACTTAATTAATATAAAAAATATTTATCAACGTTTTTAAAATTTAATTATAAAAAACCTGAAAAATGCATACTAATTATTCCTATAAAAAGCAGCGCTGAAGAGGCGGAGTGTAGACTTGCCTGCCGTGACCTCTCCGCCGCCCGACGCCTCATCGTTCTCAGAGGGCCATGGCGCTGGCGCGGCTTTCATCCACGCTCACCAGCGCCCCAACCTCCACCTTCTTCTTCCGTGCCTTCCACCCAATCCCTCCTCCATCCCTCCCCCGGCTCTCTAACCGCGTCCTCACCGTTCCCCTCTCGGTCCACAACCCGGCTCTCCCGGTCGCCACCGAAGCTCCCAAGACCACCCGCTGGAAGCCCTTGTGTCTCTACCACACACATGGTAAGTGCACTCAGGTGCGTATCCAAACCTCCGAATTCTTGTTCTTCGTTTGCTTGTTTGCTGTGGCTCTCTTTCTTACAAGGCCTCTATAATGTGTGTGAGCAAGTAAGGTGTAATGCTTGAAGATTTGAGGATTCTAAGCTTCTGCAAATCTGGAAGATTTTTTGGATAAAGATGAAGTCTGTCGTTTTACATTGTTGTTCAGTCCCATTTTGGATGGTAGTGAAGGAAATTGTGTTAAGGCAAATTTGTACCTTTTTAGTTATATAATCTATGGTACTGGTTCTTCTTTTCTTGCAATGTTGATTTTCCTTGGAGCAGTGTTTGAATAGGAATTGAAGGGAGGATTAAAGTCTTATTCCTGGACTATGAGTCAAATGTCTCATGAATAGCTTATTCTGGCTAAGAACTTTTAATATGGGGATAAAGAGCCAAAATCACCAGACACTGCCTCTGAATTAGTAATAGTATCATAAAGCCCAAGAAATGGAAAAAAAATTATTGGAATGTTGAGAGGGAACTATAAGAAACTCTTATCCAGGAATCTACTCTCTTGCATCGCCAGACTGCTCTTCCTTTAAATTGCTCTAACTGTTTTTACTGTATTGTTAGAAGTTCTTTCATCTTATGGTATCCAGAATACATGTTGCATAGTATAAATCTATCGATTTTCTTATTGTTTGTAGATGAATGATCCTATGCACCTCGAGAAGTTCAATCACAACTATCAACTTGACCTTCAAGTGAATGCATCTGAACTTGATAATTTGAGTTCTCAGAATTTTGATTATTTCTTAGTCCTTGATTTGGAGGGTAAAGTCGAGATTCTTGAATTTCCTGTGGTGATGATTAATGCCAAGAATATGGAGTTCGTAGACCTATTTCACAGGTGCCGCTTGCTTTGCAAATCCTGTCTGTATCTTAATTGAAAGGATTTTTTTTTTTCATATATGTGTGAACATGACTTATTTTTATTGATAATTGATAGTTTCTTTTTCTTAGATTTTTCATTTGAGAAAGGCTGTGCTTAGTGACATGTAAAGGGAATTGCACTATTTCTTCAGAGACTTGAATACTTATTTCATGACAGACCTCTGTAGAACTTGGATAAAGAGTGACCTCTTTATAGATTTCATAGTTTAGAATAATTGTTCTGAAGTATTTTTGCCACAAAGAAGTTTTGATCATTATGGTGTTGTGAGCATATTCTGATTTTCATAACGTGAGTAGCTTATATTGTCAAATTCACTTGATCATTATTTCTTCATCAGATTGGTTCACATTGGTGCAACTTCCTGTTTTATTTGTCTTTGAACTGTTGTCTTCACTGAATTGTAAATATTAAGATTGATCATGTGTCCTAACCTTGATTTCATTATGAACATGCTGACAACACTAAAACTTAAGAGAACTAGGTGACTTGAATTTATCTGACCTACAGCCCCTTTGTTACATACCAAGGATCATGTTGTAGATATGATATATGTGATGAAGTAATTTTATCTTGCTACCATCTAAGCTGTTGCCTGTAGTTTATCTTTACTGGAAATAACTAATTTTTTTAGCAGCCTAGAAAAATAGAAATAGTGTTTTCCTTGTGGAGGCCTTTGTAATATGATCTGATACTAGGGTAAGAAGTGTGTTGGAGTATATGTTGATATGTGTAAAAGTCTAGGATACAGGCTCTCTGACAAATACAACTCACTAGATTCCGCAACTGTTACTTTGACTGGTTGAGCATCTTGATTTTAATATATATGTTTTTAAAATAAAACATATTCCTATCTTCCTCATTTTTTTCTTCTCTTTTAGATAATCATTTGTTATGCTTTAGATTGTTTTATTAGATTTGGCTACAAATCAAAGTACATTTCACATGCACAGCAATAACTATTTCATCTTTTTTGTGCTATTGACCAGGTTTGTGAAGCCGGTTGAAATGAGCGAAAAAAGAATCAGTGAATATATTGAGGGGAAGTATGGAAAACTGGGAGTTGATCGGTATGATTTAATAGATGCTATGGCATTATGATCTGCACATGCAGAACTTATTTAACTAAACCATTCATTATTTTGCTTCTCTTTATATTCATGTGAAATACTTCTGTTCACATTTACAAGTTTCAACAAACTTTGCTTTATAATATAACTTTGTACCTGATGTGTGTTAAGTTGTAATTGCTATTCTTTTAGTTCTTGTATAAGTGAGGATTTCTATTCTAAGCTTGCCAAGTTTAATGGGTCTGTTTTCATTCATTATCTTGGTGTTAACTCGTAACTCAAAATTTCCTTGTGTTAATTTTTGGTAGATGAACACTTCTTGTGACAGATTATCACTTTAATGGATTCTTTTTGCATCTGGTTGTCATGCTTTTTCCAAATAATATATTGTATTCAAGGGTAAATTAAATTAAATATTGAAACTGATTTCAAATTTATTAGGTGATGCTAACTATACCGTTGTGAGTTATGGTCATTGTTCATTTGCTTATTCACTTAGTTGTTGCTTGACTAATTAGTATGAGATCTATGCTATTTATATATTTCTTTCACAGGATAAATGAACATTTGTTTTCTTGCATTTTGCTTTGAAATGCTTAATACCTGCATTTATATAGTTATTATGTTTCCATGAATAAACTGATGTGAAAATTGCTCCGGTTTTGCAAAATGTAAAACTTATTTTACAAACCTTATATATCCAACAGAATTACTGGTTTACCATCAGTTGATGTTACTCAATTCTTTATCTTCCAAAGAGGCCTCTCAGGTCATTTCTAACTCCGTCAAAATTATTTTTGGTTTCGCCTCTATTTTTGCCGGTGAAAACCTTTCTCATCACACTTTTTTGACATGTTTTCTCAAATTAAAACCATCTCACACAAGTCGAAAATCAACAGGCATTTTTTAATAACTTTAGTGAAGATAGTTAAATAAGAGTCTAACATACATAATAAAAGTTAAGTGCGATGAAATGTGAGATTGTATTTCTGGCATTGTTGAATGAGATGATTGCACTGTAATAAGTATTTTTTTGGCTAGAATATAATGGAGTATGTAACTATTGTTACTCCAATATTATATGACACTTGTATGTAGTGTGTATATCTTAGTTTATCATTTAATTTGTACATACTAGTGAATTGTTTTATTGGTTTAGGGTTTAGTTTAGTAGCCTTTAGTGTGTATTATCAATTAGTTTATCAAATAAATTATCAATAAATATTTAGTGTGTATAGTTTAGGTTTTTTTTCCCATCCATATTTATTTGCTAATTTATTACAGAGTATGGCATGATACAGCTACCCCATTTAAGGATGTGCTCCGGGAGTTTCAAATATGGATGGAAAATCATTTGCTATGGGGAAAGGAGCCAGGAGGCTCACTTCATCGAGCAGCATTTGTAACTTGGTTAGTTAGTTTCTTGCTTCACATCATTATTCAAAGAGACGGCTATATGGCCCTTATCCTGGGGCAAATATTAAATAGAATAAAAATTTGAATTTATTTAAAATTAAACCCCAAGTTCAATCCTACATTGTTTATTCGAATTGAGGTCTTTGTTGCTGTATCTTCTACCAAATATAAATTGGTTTAGTTAAACTGGGGATCATTGTATTGGCTGAAATTAGATCAAGATATGGATTATGTACATGTTTGCTCAATGATGTTGTTCATAACTAGTCTTGGACAAATTTTCTTAAGACCATTTCAAGGAATGTGATTTGGCTTGGTTGATTTGCAGTGGGAATTGGGATTTGAAGACAAAAGTCCCACAACAGTTGAAAGTTTCAAAGATAAAACCACCCAGATACTTCATGGAGTGGATCAATTTGAAGGACATATATCTCAACTTTTATAGAAGGAGGGTGAGTAAACTTCGGTCAAATTTGATATGAAAAGCTTCAATTTTGATTTTCATGAAGTATCTGAATGATTTGCTATCAAATAACTTTGATTTCAAAGTACGACACGCCTGATTGATCTCCATGTTCACTGTTTGTTAATTTGTGGTCTTCTTGCATGTTAGGCAACAGGTATGATGACCATGATGAGAGAACTCGATATCCCTTTACTGGGAAGTCACCACCTTGGAATTGATGACGCTAAGAATATAGCGCGTGTTCTTCAACGTATGCTTGCTGATGGTGCTGTCTTACAGATCACCGCAAAGAGAAGTTCCTCCTCAGATGGAGATGTGAAGTTTCTTTTCAAAAACAGAATCAGGTGACACAATTGTTACCACTGAATGCTTCACTTGAGTATCCTGCTAGAAGAAGAATTCCATTGCAAACCTGAAGACTGCATTTAGATTAAGGGAAAATGGAGGAGAAGCAAAGAAGAAGGGTGGGAAAGGTGAATGAAGCAAAACATGTTATGAAAGATTTGTTTGAATTTGTATGAATTTTACTTGAAAAATCTATGTACTGGAACAGATGATGGACACATCATGATCTACTGATAGATTGATCTCTTAGTTCCACTCTAACATAAGATGAAACACCGATTTCTTTTCTTTTCCATTATGCTGGGTTTATTAAAAATGAGAGGTAGGACCAGTGAAGAGATTTGCGGGCAAGTATAGCATCTTATGCCAATTTGGATATTAGGGAGAAGAAAATAAGGTTTTTGTATTTGATCTTCACTTCTGCCTTACCAAATGATATACTTCTAATTATTTGTTCAGGTATTTTTTGCTAATCAAACATCCTTGATTGTGTGATGATTTGGTGCATGTATCTCGGATGTTCTTAAATGATACTGATAGATATGGGTTCCATTTAGTAGTATTGTTTTTCAAGAATTATAATTTTGAATGGGAGTTCTGCCTACTATTAGTGAATGCTTGTATTTGAGTTTAACATGGCTCCTTGCGTTGGTTCATGGTGTTATATTTGTTACTGGAAATATCAGTGTTATAGGTATGGAAAGCTTTCTAGGTATAATCTTATGGTTTTTTATTTTTATTTTTTCAAACTCTTTTGATGAACATACTCCTTTGTAGAATGATTATATAATCTATTCTCTTTGATGATATGTAATCTTTCCTCTTTTGATGAATATACTGTGATCTTTCTTCTCTGATGAATATTCTCTTCTGTTTGATCATATATTGTGTTCAAGCTTTCCTTCTTCAGAATTCAGTGGTGGGACATAAATTGATTTACTTTTACTGTAAGATGATTACAAGGCAGAAAAGATCAATGAGAAAATGTTTGATCTGTTCTTTGGAAAAAGAATCTGTCTCACATTCCCAATTCACATATCCAGGTTTGTCATATTTGTTTAATTCGTATGTTATACAAATAATGGATAATCACTCTTACAAGTTTCAAATGCAGGTATGAATGAGCTAGGTCAGCATTCCTGGTGAACATTGGAAGCCACAGCCCTTGCCCATGACCTGAGCTGCTGCTTCTTGTCTTCAACTGAACTCCGGTCCACCCATCTTAACGTTGGAGTTTCCAATCTCCTCAACTGCCATGCTTCAGAGAGGTAAGGCCTCCTGGTCTCAGTTTCATCCTCATTTGCTACCGCCGCCTTCTCACGAAGACCGGGGATCACCTTCATTAAGCCGACACTCAACTGCTTGTTATCAAACACAAAACCCAGGTCTTTGAATCCTTGTACCTCCTCCAACTCAAGGTCACTCAGGCTCTTCCATTTCTTCTCTTGAAATGCTTTCCTTAAGCTAGCTTCTTTGGTACAAAATTTAGGTGGCTTTGATCGTGTCATACTCCTTGCAAGTCTAATGCTCTGAAAATACAAAATTTTTAGCTGTATACTAATATAACTATTAAGATGCTGATAATTCTTAATGCTTATTTTACCTTTGAAGATGGATTGGGCTTAATATCATGCTGCAGGTTATGGTTGACGTAACCAATAGAGCTCACGGCCTCTGCAGTTGGGCGAGGAGGTAGAGATGGAGTCCTAAGCAAACTCCCAGTGGTCACTTGATTTTCATGTTGGAGTTCTTGGCCTTCTCTTGGTGAAGAGGTATCAAACTTGGTCTTTGTTTCATTTACAATGTTGTGGAAGAACCAAAACTCATCAAGAAGGTGCAATGCAAGAACTTCACAGGGAGAGCATAAGACCATATTTTCAGCAGAGAAAGAGAACAAAAAGAGGAAGACAAGTTTTGGAATGAAGAGGAGGTTGACATTTGATCTGGACAACGCTTTTTAGCTGGTTCTTGATTCGATTGGGACAGACAGACAGCATGTGCTCCAGTGGCTCTAATGGTTCGTTTTATTTATTGATATTATTATTATTTTCTTACTGTCAAATGAAAATCATTTGGAAATTAGATAATAGGAATGAATTAAGATTAATAAGTAACAAGCTAGGGTTTTACTCATATTTAACTCTTATTTTAGAAATGAGCAGTACTAATGTTTGAGCAATATTAGCTTATTTTGGAGCAAGAAGCACCCTAAATAAAGAGGTTTATTATTATTACTAGAATTATTACATATAGATGCCTCAACTCTTTTTCCATATTAACCTCCAGTTTTTGGCTCACTTCGTTCATGGGAGAAGAGTAATGTAAATTTATACTATAAAGTATAAAGAAAGGATTGTTTTTTATAATTTTTATAGCATTTGATATTCCACTCATGCATTGGATTTGATTGAAATTGGTCCTCTTCATGGCCATGTCATAGTACAAGGAATGGGCTCTCTCATGGACGAGGCACTGTTGTGCTTCGGCGCTCACATGGAGGGACAGCTCGAATTGCAATCATGCGGTACTGTTTTTTTCCCAAAAAAAACAAAAGAAACACACACATGGTCTGCTGTTTTTGTAGTGGAGGAAATTTAAGGGCATTTAACATGAAAAGCACACTTGTTGTGTTTTCATATATATATATATATATATATATATATATGTATGTGAAGGGGTGTCATGTGACCTGAAAGTTACGGGTTTGAGTCATGAAAGTAAGTTTTTGCAAAAAAAAGTAGGGTAAGGGTGCGTACAATTGACTCAAGTGATCCAACCCTTCCCCATACCTCTCGCATAGTGGGAGTTTTGTATTGTCAGGATGCCCTTTATATATATATAAATTATATATAAAATATATAAAAATGTTAGTATAAGGGCGGCCGTATTACTGTTCATTTAAGGTCGCCTCATTTTGAGGCACTTAAAGAGTATTTTTTTTAAAAAAAAAAATTCAACCGTATGGATGAAAAGAACATCGAAAAATAAGCTAGCATGTTAATTTTCATATAATTTGGGAACTTGTAGGGTCTTCATCTTAACGGGTGAAAATTTATAAAAATTTTACCGGTTCAAAATTTCACCATTTAAAATGAAGACTCTACAAGTTCCCAAATTGTATGAAAATTGATATGCTAGTTTATTTTTCGATGTTCTTTCCATCCATACGGTTGGATTTTAAAATACTTATGCAAGTGGATTAAAATGATCGTGACTTGCGATGTATTATGTAAGCATAGTAACACGATTAATAAAATATATATATTATATTTTTTATAATATATTTATATATATAGATTTATCTATATATTTATAGATATATGTATATATCTATATGTATTTTGATGATAAGATATTTTAAAAATTATATATGTATATCTATCTATATATATATATACAATTCAGTCAGTCTTATCACTATTTATTTACTGTCGTCTCATTTTGAGGCATTTGGAGAATATTTTTTTCCCCAAATCCAATCGTATGGATGGAAAGAACATCGAAAAATAAGATAGTATGTCAATTATCATACAATTTGGGAAGGTGATGATCATTCATCTTACACGGTGAAATTCTAAACCGATAAGATTTTTATAAAATTTCACCTTTTAAGATGAATATTCATCACCTCACCAAACTGTATGAGAATCGACATGTTATCTTATTTTTCTTTCCATTCATACGGTTGGATTTTGAAAAAAATAATCTTCAAATGTGTCAAAATGAGGTGAATTTACTTGCACAGTGATGCGGCTGACTTATGTATATATATATATAATATCATGTTGTGCATTTTTCTGTTAATTATAACATAATAGAAAAAATAATTGTAAACATTTAAGACCCATTATGTGGTGGCCCATATCGGCCCAATCCATTTCACAGCTACTGTTTCTTAGCCCATAAAAATCCCGCTCTTATCCATCTCCCCCTACCTCATGTCACACGATGCTCCACTCTCACCACCACCTTCTCTCCACCCCACTCCCTCCCATCTCCATTCCCCGCCACTACTCATCCCCCAACCACCCTCCCCTTCTCCATCGCCGCCGCCCCTTCCTCGTTCTCCGAGCTCAGCAATCCATCGCGGAGCCCCTGGACCCCAATCCACCGCCACAAGCTTCAGATGAAGCCCCAGCCGAAGAAGGACCGATCGAGATTCTATCTTCCCAGCCTCCCGTATTCTCCAAGGACGACAACCCTTCCCCTCTTCAGGTCACCACCAGTGTCCTCCTCACCGGCTCCATTTCCGTGTTCCTCTTCCGCGCCCTCCGCCGCCGCGCCAAGCGCGCCAAGGAACTGGTACTACTCTTTATCTCTTCTCTTTGTCTTTTTGGGGATTCGTTCTGTTAATGGGGTGGGTTCTTGGTGAGTTGTCTTTAGAGGTTGAGGTCTTCCGGGGTGAAGAAAACGAAGGACTTGAAGGATGAGGCGTTGGAAAAATTGAAGGCCATGGGGGCCGCTCCCGTGGAGGCTGATGTCCCACCGTCGCCTGTTCAGGCTTTATTGGGTGGAATTGCAGCTGGTGTTATTGCTCTCATATTGTACAAGTTCTCGACAACCATTGAGGCTTCTCTTAATCGTCAGACCATTTCGGATAATTTCTCGGTCAGTATTCCTTATCTTTGATAATTTTTGTTCTCTTTGGTTTCAATTTTTCATGTCTGTAATGTAGTTTAATCTTGGCTAATCTTTCATCCATCCTGAAAATTTAAGCTGATAAGAAGGGAGACTCATGGTTATATATTCTAACCAGCATTTGTTTATTAAAGGATTAGTGGTGATTATCTGTGATAAAACTGTGTGCACAGGCATGCATTATTTCATTTCCGTGCTCACTGCATGTGTACATTATTATCTAGCTAATTGTGATGGTGTATATTGCCAAAGTTATTTCGATGTTTTTACTATATTATTGTTGAATGTGCTTATTGATATCACTTGTCTGTTTATATTTTGATTGGATGGAATAGAACAATAATCATTTGAAAGGGAGTTGCCCTATGGCAAAATGTTTATGGGTTATAAAATGCACAGTAAATATATGTGCATCATAGGGTCACTAGCATGGAAGTATATAGTTAACAATCAGCATGAAATTCAGTACAATGATGTCAGTGAGGTTCACCAGAGAGAAGGCGAGATAAACTGACTTATTGTAGCTATTCCTATCTTACATTGGTTACTGACACTAAACCAATTTTTATTGATAACTGAGTACTTTATAGTCTTTGCCTTTAATTATAAGGTAGAAAAACTTGGTCTAATTATCAATAGACTATTGCCACATAAGCTAATTAGAGCAATCCAGTGAACTTGCTTCAGTAATTTGACCTCTGACCAATTAACTGGGACTAGGACATATTTATTCATCGTTTTTTATGCAGTATTCTGTTTTCATAGTTGTATTATTCTCTGAATGGGCGATATTATGGCAATTTATATTTTGTTGCTAATGAATTATAGATTTTATTTAAAATTTTTCCCTTGTTAATCTGAATCTCTCGGGAAAAAGCCCCTTTGAAATACGACCATATGTATGCCATGAATTCTCCAATTGTGTAGTGTTAATGACACTCCTCCCCAGATCAGTGGTTACCCATTCAAATTCTACAAAGGTGGTGAACTGACATTTATCATATTTCCCCTTCGTTCTTTTCTTCTATTTTTCTTCATCCATACCGTTCTTGTATGCTTACCCAGAAGAAGTTGATGAGGGTTAGAACCTTTGAACTTTCCACTTATAGCAGCTACATATGCTTAAACCTGGCATTTATCATTTCTCATCTTTTGCAGGTTCGTCAGATTACCATAACAATTAGGTGTGCTTCTTATTCTTTCCTCCACTGGCAGTCTTCTTTCATTTGCCTACATAATTCTCACACATCTCTCGTCTTCTATCTACAGGACTATTGTGAATGGATTATGCTATCTTGCAACCTTTGTTTTTGGGGTCAACTCTGTTGGCTTGATTCTATATGCAGCTCAGCTTGCTTTCAGCTCTTTAACAGAGAACTCCAGTAGTTTGGAGTCTGCTGAAGAAGATAGGCAGGTAAGTGCCATTCTTTCTACTGAGAGCTCTGTAGATAATGTTGAGTCAGTAAGTGATGATATGCAAGACAGTTCAAATGACACCAAAAAGTAATTAAATTGAATGTCAGAAGGCTTGGATTTGTAGCTTAAATATGATTTTATTCCTTTTATTTATTTTGAAAGGGATTCGAGCTCTATTCTCTTACCTATAGAGGGATCTGGTGTTTTTTAAAAACTTTACTATGTGAATGCCTGTAGTGATTTCATTACAAAATAAAAAAAAGGAAAATGTTACAAAAAATTTGTAAATAAGTGAAGTAAGAAACGAGAGATAACTAACAAATCCAGATCTTCTTGGACAATTCTTTAATCTAAAATTTTACTAGCCCATAAACTTTGTAGCTAGATATTACAGTAACTAACAATTTTTACTTGGTTGATTAAATAAATTTGTATTGAAATGATTGAATCTAGTATGCTAAGCTGTGTTGGATTTTTTTCGTTTTTTCCAGTTATGTAAAATTTTTCATTGAATTGCTGGAATGCGCATGACAATGCTATTTAACAATTAATACCCTGGTTCAAGTTATTTGATCGCGGATGGTGCTATTTATCAAACAAAATTTTATCTGACGGGGTCCCAAGTTATTTGGTGGTTGATGATGCACCTCAGTTTGCTTGTCCAATTTGTACAATAAACTATATAGTTCATCAATCTTTCATGCTAATAGTAGAAAACATCATGTAGAAAACACAACAGAGATTGTTTGGAATACACAAACAAATGTGCAGGAACTCTATTTTGTAGGGTTTTTTTTAATAAATGTGGACAAACCACTATAAGAATGTTTAGGCGTGCTTTGACCCCCTCATCCTCTCCTTGTGAGAGTGAGTTAATTTTCCTTGTAAACGTTCGTACTCTATTTTGTAGTTTGGAGAGGAAAAATGTACACGGGGAACTTCACTGTATGGCGCGATTGGAATAGGTTAAATAATAGAAATGGTTTATGTTTAAAGAGGGATATCCATAAATTTTATTTTATGTAGACTAATTATAAGGATAATTTTATAGTGTTCTGCTGATGTCACAACTTCAGCTTGTCAAAAAGATAATTTTGAAAATTATGTGTACGTATGTCAGCAAAAATGATATTATTAGCGGCATTTTACTTGAGCACGCGAGTCTCACGCACGCAATAAAGACATGCGCAGAAGAAACAAGAGTAAATTCTGGAACTCATTGACCAAGTTTTTAAGGTTTCAAATTCAAAATGAACATATAGGCTAAGTTTATTCAGTCAGGTTTACAAGAGAAATATGCAAGCTTACACATTCCATCCAGTTATTTGGAAACGGTTCGAGCTTACTCAATTATATAATAAACAATTCAAAACTTAAGTTCATTATAACAACTCATGCACACATATTCTTAATAACTATATTGTTAATAATCTTGTCTAAATACAAAAAGAAAGTTTGCTGAATAAATAAAGGTAGTTGGTTGATGGCAACTTATATATTTAATCCACATAAGTTTTATCTGCTCTTATTTTGGTTCTAGCCTTGGATTACTATTTTCATTTATTAATTTTAAGAACTCGCAAATTTCTTGAAGCTTATCAAAAAACCTAATTTTTTATTTTTATTTTTTACTTATATAAACCAAAATTCTCTTCTCCCTATAAAATAGATAGAAATAGATAAAAAAGCAGGATCAGTGATTCAAAGAAGGGCCATTTGTCATATGGTTTTTTAGATTTTATTTATTTATTTATTTTAATTTTTTTTTTGGGTCTTAGCTCAGGACCAATTTATTTATCAAAATGGCTGTGGGTTGTCTAGTCAGCACCCAAAATGTTGATTGGATACTAACTAGAAAAAATAAATGTACAATGGGTGTAAATAAGAAAAAAATGGGGAAAATTATCTAATAGTCCCTAGCACTATTTGTGCACTATTTATCTTTATACCCTATCCACCCAAAACCCTATTTATACTAAATCCCTACACACCCCCACCCAAGGACCCTAGTCAATTAAGTAACTATTCAAGGAATGAATAGTTAAATATCTATAAAAAAAAAACATATATAGAGATCTTATTGAAAAGTTGTTTAATTTTAGGGCCCTATCTCCTGGGTTAAATGGTATATCGTTTAACTCCAAAGAGCACTAAAATTAGCTCTTTGGAGCCAAACAACCTTTCCAAGGGTCCTATAACCCCTATCTATGGGACTAAATGGTTTGCCACAGATCGGAGAGCACTAAAATCAGCTCTTTGGAGCTAAACGGCTCCAACAAACCTCAATTAGCTCGAGTTGGAGCTAAATGGTCCTTAAAAGGCCGTGTAGCTCTATAAAAACGATTAGGAGAGGTTAATTATAAAATATTATATTTTTATTAATTTTTAAAAAATATATATATAATCATTTTTAATCCTCGTCAGCGTTCACAGCTATTTTGACAAATAAAATCATGCTGGAGTTAAAAATAATAATAATAAAATATTTTTGAAAATCTTCAAAATAACTCTTCATTCAAACAATGGCCGGCTGTTTGTTATGGCCGGACAACCTAGTCTACGCTCCTTGCTTCCTGGATTCCAACACTCTATATTCTGACCTTCTTCTTCAATTTGTCATATCGCGAGAAATGAAAAACTCGTGTCGGTTCTCACGCAACAGCACACATGGAATGAAATCGTCCTCATCTTCCCTAAAAAACGCCGCCATGACCACGATTGGAAACCACCTCGAAGTGGAGTCCATGGAGTGCGCGCACTATCTCCTTGTCTTATTATTGCACCAATTATTATATAAATCAATTCCACCTTCGTCTTCTTGTTATGTGATTGCTTTTAATAAACTTAAAATATTGTCGGATTATATTAGTTTTTCTCATTTTGGTTGCTTATACTGAACACTTTCTAACCTACTACAAGTGACCAAGCTTGGTCAATGTGTTTGTTTTCTTTCTTTGCTCCATAAGAAATTATACTAACAGGCTATCAGATAAGCTTGATCCAATTTAAAAGTTTAAAATGATCATAAGAAATAGAATCTCCAAATCATACGTGGCATTATCTCGGGCTTTGAAAAAATCAAGGACGATCATGAGGCTGCAAATCCCATGCATGTCGTGATAGCTGCCGAAGTTATCGCTCAATGTTAACGGTGAGTATGGTGGTAACAATCGAGGTCACCGCCCGTCATCAAGCAATGATGGCCGCAAATCAAAACCAATCTCCCCAGGGAGCTATAGAAGGAACGAAGATGCATTACGCCATGATATCGAATCTCCTCTGTATGGTACTATCCACCAAACTCCTACTTTCTTCTTTCTCGCGTTTCTTCCCTCACTGATTTGAGCGTTGGAGATATCCTCGGGAACGAGGCCACCATCTTATCTCTTGTAGGCTCAGTCTTTGACAAGAAGGGACCTCGGATAACCTATCCCGAGGAGAAGACCATCACCGGTGAAGAAGCTGATCACAATCAAAAAAGATCTTTTCTTATTCAACAAATCAACTGAAGATCGACCCATCTCATCCGTTGATCGTGATTAGTCCAGATACCCAAAAAATATTGATCAACACATCAACACTTAATATAACTGAGAAAAAAATTTGAAAGAAAACACATACTGGTTAGTGTTTGTAAGGTTCAAATTTTTGAGTATTTTAGAACGGCTTTTTTATTTTTTATTTTTTATTTTTTTATATTGTTAAATAGTTGAATAATGAATATATATATATATATAATATTCTCTCAAAGTGTATGATATTTGTTTATTATCCAATTATTCTTCAAAGAAAAAGTTTTCCAAAATTCACATGATAAAAAATAAGTTCACTAATCAGCAAAAAGACTATTAGAGAAGAAAACTATTTCAACTTGACCAATATTTAATTATTATCGGATCCGAGATTGTTGAAATGATTATCTATCTCTAATACAAGTTATAAACTAATTAGACAACACCATTAATTACTGCTTTAGTTACGAGGTTATTACATCATTTGTCATGAAAATAAATTATGCATTTAGGAAACACATGGGGAAAGCCAAACAAACAAACAGTAATAATATCTAGAGAAGTAAATACCAGATTAAATGACAAAAGGTTTAATTAGCAACTTGTCTCTGATGACAAGGACTTCCAACTTTACATTTAACATCAAGTGCTAGTTTCCCATTAAACTTTCCAAAAGCTACTTTGAATTATCACCATGATAAATCAGCACTTATGTTTTTATCCATTAATCAAACCCTCACAAACATCAAAAGACACCTCCTCAAGCATATCATCAAATGCAAGGCCAATGCCACGCTGCATAAAAACAAACCAAATGATCCATCCATCAAGTCTTTTTCAAGTCTAGTCTGGCGCACCAAATGCAATGCATCTGAGAAATTGAGATTGTTGGAATTTCTCCAGACAATGAGAAATAGCACATCATCTCAAACATGCTCCCTTGTAACACAACATGAAGACTATGCAATGTCTTCTATAAAAGGAAATGGTTGGTCATGTCCCAAACTACCAGCTCTTTGATTTCACTTGATTGATCCAATGGAAAAGATTGGATTGCTTGGCTATCAACTCCCTCCAGGATTCAGATTCCATCCAACAGATGAGGAGCTCATAAATGATTATCTCAAGAAGAAGATCACCTCTTCATTGTCTCCAAGTTCATCAATCATTGCTGACATAAACCTCTACAAGTATAATCCATGGGATCTTCCTGGTAATCAATCAATCAATCAATCCTTTCTTTTTTTTTTCCTAGTTCAATTCTTGGTTTTGATTTGTTTGTTGTTTCTTCGAACAGAGAGAGCGTTTTTCGGGGAAGAAGAGTGGTTTTTCTTCAGTCCTAGAGATCGCAAGTACAAGAACGGAGCTCGACCAAACAGAGCAGCTGGCTCTGGTTATTGGAAGGCCACTGGAACCGACAAGCCTATCCTCGCTGCCGGTGGTACTCACTGTCTCGGCGTCAAGAAAGCACTTGTCTTCTATAAAGGCCGGCCACCGAAAGGCACCAAGACCGACTGGGTGATGCATGAATATCGCTTACTCGATCCTACTAATGGCCAACTGAAGAATAAAGACTCGATGCGGGTAATGCATATTATTTATTGAACTGATGTAAGACTAATAGAATTATTATTATTATGATCTCTGATATGAAGATCATCGTCGATGTTTCAGTTGGATGACTGGGTCTTATGCCGAATCCGACACAAGATCAGCCTGCAGGTGCAGGCAGATGATGAACAAGAACACACAGTTGCAAGCCATGTTGTTAAACCAAACAATCAGAAGATGGAGATGCAGGTCATGGAGAGGGAGAGGAGTGAGTTTTTTGAAGGAACAGAGTATGAAATGTTTGCATGTTTGATGAACTCTGAGGCTGAGAATTCAGGTTTGAGTTTTGATCATCAAATCCATGGGCAAGAAATGGGTGCTGCTGTGGTCGGTGAAACTAAGCCTTTTCAGCAGGTGCTTCAGACAATCAAGAGGAAACTTTCTTTTGGTGCACTGGATGAGGTCTTGATGCTGCCTCAGAGTAAGAGATTGAATTATGATGGCTGTAAAGGGGAACAGTTCTCTCCCTTTGAATTAGATTTTGTTGATCAAGATTTTCTCGATTTGTTGCTATGATTATGGAAATATTACCTTCCTTTTATATCTGAGCTTTTTTTTGGTTATGCATCTATCAATTATGCTAAGGACCCGTTTAAGTAGCTTTGATGTATGTGGTTTTTTATATGTAAATTATCTTTTTTCTTTTTTAGTTTGCTATGAAAAAGGAACTTACATGTCAAACCACCTATACTTAAAGTTGTATTTTTGTTGTAATTCAATTTGACTGTCAGTTAAATTACAAATAAAATTTTTATTGCAATTACGGATCCTAAGCAAACAGATTTAAAATGCTGAAAATCAAACAGAAATAAAATAATTCAACTTATATTATGATTTGAAATACTGAAAATCAAATGGAGTAAAAATGAATAGACTCCAAAAATTTTCAGACAATTGATATCATTGTTGATAAAATAAAATAAAAAATTATAAGTAGTGGATTATTTTTTGAAAAAAGTGGATAAATCACATTCATTTCATTCATCAAAATATTACATAATAATAAGATAACCCATAGAGGGAGATTACATGAAATTTCCGAATATTCCGCGTTGCCTTTAACTCTCTGTCTCTGGTGTTTATGTTTTCGAATTCCTCCCCCGTTCCTTCCTCCTCAGTATCATCTCTTTCCTCATTGAAGCTTTGCGCTTGACGATTGCCTCCATCGACACTCGCCTCTTTTTCTTGGTTGAGTTGGCTACATCAAACCAAGATAACATTAGAAAGTTTATACCTCGAATAATTCGAGTAAAAACACGTTGTTTCCGTGGAAACATCTTTGGTTCTTTTTGCGTCAGATGCTCTAGGTATTACTTATTGATAAGCAGTGGATTACTTATTAAAGTTGGGCTTGCATTTTTTGTAAGTAGTGGATTACTTATTGCTCCTTCGGAGATGGCAAAGAGTGCAACTTTATTAAAGTTGGGCTTGATTTAAGTTTCTGGGCCCATTTTGAAAGCCCAACCCTTTTTCTTTTACTAACGAATTATCTGCCTCACATGTTTAAATTCAGATAATAAATATTGGATCCTCAGATCTTTTAATACAAAATCAACCTAAACCACAAGAGAATAAAAATCCACTAGTGAATGAGAAACAAAGAAGAGTCAAATATGGAGGCTTTCATGATCCAGGTTCCTAGAACCCACACTCAACTAAACAATTATAACAGCCCAAAACACTACAGTGAGAGACAATGCTTTATGGGAAGAAAGTATTAGTTCACATGATTTATATTAAGTTACAATGACAGGGCATCATTTGGATGAGCATCATGACAAGCCCCATCAAACTCAAATCACACACTATTTACTATTCAGATAGAGATTCCTCAACTGGCAAACTATGGTTGTAGGGGGAATCAATTCCAAACAATTTCAGCCAGTCTGGGAGTGAAGACATATATCTTGGCAACTTCTCTGGTATTAGAAACTCACCCATCACACACAAGAACCACCCTCCCATGTTTTTTTTGTTAGAAAGAGGAGACCAGACCCATGACAAATCAATGTAATGGCCCCCACATACAGCCAGGCAGTACTCACAGAAGACTTGGCCACAGCAGCCTGAAGGATCTTCAATGCATTTGCATGTACTCACATCATTCAATAGTCCAATAGGCAGCTTTTGTTGGAATCAGGAAAACTTCACAGGGAAAAAAATAGTAACCTCAATCATCTTTGCAGCCTCATACAATGCTACTGTGTTCGGAGGTGTCCTCCAAGTATGGAGGGAGCTTCCCGTCTTTCTTCTCTGGCTTGGTCTTGTCGTCCGGGCACACTTCGAGCAGCATCTTGACAACTCTCCTCATAGAGGGTCGGTTGATTGGGAGGGAGCTGGTGCAAAGGATCCCGATGTTGAGGACTCTGCATATCTCATCCTTGAAGCAGAAATCAAGTATTGGATCCACCACATGATCAAATCCTTTTTGGTCCAATGTGCTGCACACCCACTTCACCAAATCTTTCTCTCCAAATTCAGGGTCAACTGGAGGTTTTCCTGTTACTAGTTCAAGGATGACAACACCGAAGCTGTATATGTCACTCTTCTCATTCACACGAAGTGTGTAGGCGTACTCTGCATAAGATATGGAGTATCAGATATGTAGCTTTGCAAAGAAGGAAATAGCAAATCAAATAAAACATAAGAGAGAAATCATAACTTCAATTATAACAGAAGCAAAATAAACAAGGTATAATGATGAAACACTAAAATATGCATCAGAACAAACAAGGAATCATCTCATGTTCTTGAATATTTAGTTAAAGATGGACAGGAAAAAAGAAGATTTATGCTAGACAAATATAAAGTCATTTAAAGGGAAAACTAGATAGTATATGCTTTTGAAGAAATTATTGATAAAACCAAAGTTCAATAGCAAAAGAAATAGTCATTAAGAATGAACCTTTAAGCAAAAGGTGAGGATGACATGAATGACACTACAACAATGGTAAAAAAAAGACTAGCTGAGTTTGGGCATAAGAAACTTAAAAATCCGATAAATCTATCAATAGAAACCTATAATGTCTTTCAAAAGTGTTAACAGAGACTTACATGGTGATGAGAAAAGAGCACAAGGATGAGCAAGAGGAAGATATTAAGCAACAACCATTCAAGCTTTCAGTGATGATTAATACCAAAGCAAGAGATTTCACCAAAACAGAAAACAGGTATTAAATCATAAGGAAGAATAGTAGCAGCATGCACAAGAATGAACAATTGAGAAGAAAAAAGCAAAGTTATTAGAGAATGAATAATAGAAACAGAAGCTTGATATAACAGGACCAAGCAAGATAAGAGGAAGTAGATTATCCAGACCTGGGGCAATATATCCACATGATCCAGCAATCACTGACATTGATTTCGGTCCCTTCCCGATGGCCTCAACTGCCTTTGCCACACCAAAATCGGCGACTCTTGCTCTGAACTCTTCATCAAGCAGGATGTTATTTGACTTAACATCTCGATGCACAATTGGTGGCACACAATCATGATGCAAATAAGAGAGGCCCTCTGCCGCATCCAATGCTATCTTATACCTCATCTGCCAATCCAAAAGCCCTTTCTTGCTACTGTGCAATAAATCCCCCAAGCTACCATTGGGCATGTACTCATACACAAGAAGCTTACAATCCTTGTGAGTGCAAGTGCACCACAATTTCACAATATTCTTGTGCCTGATCTTACCCAGAGTGGTCACCTCTGCTTCAAAAGCATCATCAGAAGCCTTATCATAATTCTCAGCATTCTTGTTAGATGGACCCCAGAGCTTCTTAACAGCAACTGCCTCTCCACTGCTCAGCACAGCCTTATAAACCTTCCCTGAAGCTCCACTACCAATAACATTATCTTCATCAAGGCAATCCATTATCTCATACTCACTGAATCCAAGTTTGTGAAATGAAGTCAAGATCCATTTGGACTTGTCCATCCCAAGCTTAGCCTTCTTGAAGTTCCTGTACCTCCAGTAGAACCAAGCAACACCGATGATCAAGACCAGTGCTGCGATGATGAAAACGGACCGAAGAAGCCAGAGGACAACGTGGTGATCTGAGGAATGGTCATGCGAGCTGGGGCATAAATCAGACAGGTCGCTGCAAAGTCCAGGGTTGCCCAAGAAGCTGTCACGATAGGCCTCGGTGGCATACAGTGGCGGGAGCGGCCCGGAGAGCTGGTTGTTGGAAAGATTGAAGTGATTGAGCTTCAGGTTTTGCAGCTGCAGAGGGATCTCCCCAGTAAGGGAGTTACCAGAGAGGTCAAGATAGTTCAACACCGGCAGGTCGCCAAGCTCCGGAGGTATGCCTCCGGTGAATTCATTGTCAGTAAGAGTGAGCTCAGAGAGCTTCGTCCATGACTTGATCCCCCTGAGAAGATTACCAGAGAGCGAGTTATTGCTGAGGCTCAACCGACCGAGCTGAGAAAGATCGCCGAGAGCAGCCGGAAGTGGACCAGTCAGCCGATTGTTTTCAGCTGAGAACTCATACAGATTAGAAACCATTCCGATCTCCGGCGGAATGCTTCCACTGAACTGGTTGTTGGATATGAGAAGCTTGGAGAGATTGGCAGCGCCGGAGATCTGCGGGGAGATGCTGCCGGTAAACGAGTTCCCAGTGAGCTCAAGCAGCCAGAGGTGCGGCAAGCCCCAGAGCCCGTCAGGGACCGCGCTCCCGAGTTGATTGTTTGCCAGCCGGAGACGGTTGAGAGTCCGGCATTTGCCGAGACCCTCCGGGAGCCCACCGGTGAACTGATTGTCGATCAAGAGCAGGTCCACGAGCATGCCACGATCACAGACTCCGGCAGGAATCGTACCAGAGAGCAAATTATCAGAGAGATCCAAGAACATGAGAGACGAATTCCTCCCGAAATCCGGAGGAAGAGACCCGGTGAGCCGGTTGCCGAACAACCGGAGCTCGACGAGCTTATCGCATTTGGAAACCGTGGCAGGGATGCCCCCAGTAAGCCGGTTCTGGTACAGATGGAGGCTCTCGAGGTGCTCGATCTCGAATATGTCATCAGGAATCGAACCCTCAAGCAAGTTCATGGACGCGTCGATGCGAAGAAGCGTGGAGATGCTGGAAAACCCAGAAGGAATAACACCAGAGAGGGAGTTGGTGTAGAGCTCGATCTGGATAACGCTGGAGAGGCGGGTGAGGGACTGGGGGATGGAGCCGGTGAGGGAGTTGATGGAGAGATCCAAGTTCTGGAGATTCGAGAGGTCGCCGAGAGAGTCTGGAATGTGGCCGACGAGGTTGCAGCCAGTGAGCCAGAGAATCTCCAAAGACGAAAGGTTGCCGAGCTCGGCGGGGACGGGACCAGGCGCAAAGGTGTTGTAGGAGAGGTTGAGCTGGCGGAGAGTGGAGATATTGCCGAGAAACGGAGGAATGGTCTCGTTGAGAAGGTTGGCGGTGAGGGAGAGGTTCTGGAGGGCGGGGAACTGGCCGAAAGAGGGCGGGATGGGGCCGGAGAAGTTGTTGCTGGAGAGATCGAGATGGGTGAGAGAAGGGAGGGAGGAGAGAGAGGAGGGCAAGAGGCCGGTGAGGAGGTTCTGGGAGACGTCGAGGTAGGAGAGGGAGGAGCAGGAGAGGAGGGAGGGGAGGGTGGAGTTGATGGAGTTGAAGGCGAGCTCGACGCGGGTGAGGTTGTCGAGACGGCATAGGATCTCAGGGAAGGGGCCGTAGAGGTCGGCGCCGTTCAAGGTGATGGCGGTGACGGCGCCGGCGGTGCAGGTGACGCCATGCCAGCTGCAGGGCGTGGCGTCGCGGGAGTTCCAGTCGGAGAGGGAGTTGGAGGGGTCGTCCAAGCTTCTCTTGGCGTCGAGAAGGTAGAGGCCTTCTTGGTTGAGAGAGAGGGATGGGATGGGAGTGAGGAGGAGGAGGGGGAGGAGGAGGAGGAGGAGGGTGGACATGGTTGACGGAGTTGGGATGAGAGATGGAGTTTTGGGAGGAATGGGGTTTAAAGAGGGATGAGGGGGGAATCGGAGGAGGGACAAGGGGGAGGGGCCAAAGAGGGTCCCGTCCGTCTCGTCACTAGGGAGAGAGAGAGAGAGAGGAGGTGAGGCCCAGGTGGGGCGACGGTGTTGCTTTCAAGGTTCTCTTGGACGGAGAAGGGAGTAGATTTATAATGCTTTTCTTTCTTTTCTTTTTTTACACAACTCTTTTGACATGGTGTTGACAAGATGATGGGTATTTGTAATCTTGTATATTTGTAGGTTCTGTCATCCCTGTCAATTATTTCATGATAATAGTTCTAAGTTTCTATTAAATTTATGTAAATTTTTTCTTAAAAATTTTATAGAACTACAGTTAGATTTGTTATGTTATATATATAAAAAAAATGTTGAGTAATTTAAATTTAACATATTTATAAAATAAATATAACAGAAATAAAGGTGTTAAAATGGATAAATGGTCATACAAGACTTGACAAAATTATAAATGATTACATTCAACAGAAAGTACATATTACATCAATTAAAAATATAATAAGATCATAACGTTTAAATGGTTTGGATAGACACATGCTTCGTTCACACCAAGGTGCTCGGTTTGAAAATATAATAGTTCAATAATAAAATATAAGAAGAGGGGTAGAAATAAGCAGGGAGAGTGAGAATGTATAAAGACCTACACATACTAAATAATGAGTAGAATGTTACATTTTAGATAGGGATATGAAGATAAAGAATTTATATAACTACTTGGTTGTGGTTTCTTTTCTATTATGTATCAGGATAATGAGATTATTAACTTAAATTAGAAAAATCTCTTTTAAGGAATTTCAATTTAATAATATTATTTTAAGGAAATTAACTATAAGTTCCTGAAATAGTATTCAAATGGCCACATGGTCCTTGCGGTAAATGTGTGTGTGGGTGTAGTGTATAGTGAGAGGGGGTCTCTGGTTACTATTTTCTGAGACCTATAGATAATTTTCTTTATTATTTGAAATCTCTTAAAGTAAAAAAAATATTGATGTAAAAATTTAAAAAAGTTATATATATATATATATATATATAACATATATGAAAAAGAAAAAAGCTGAATGCAAAAGATTATATTCTCTTGCAAGTGTTAAATTGGAATACGGTGGGTATTTTAGTTGAAAAAACTGAGGATATTTTTATCCTCAGATATTTTTTTCATCTCAATCAGAAGTATTTTTTCTAAAATAAGTATCTAGTTTCTTACTAGTGAAAAAAAAACAGTTTTTCGAAAAAACTAAATTAAATGAGTAAAAAATAAAACTTAATTTAATTTATAAAATAAGTAACCCAGATGGATTCTTTTGGTGGGTGGGTGCGTGTGTGGTGAGTTTGAGTGAGTGCGACTCGTTTGAGTTTCTGCATTAAAAGAAACGAGTCAGTCGTCAGAGGGCCAAGCCATTGTCAAACAGGATTGCATGCATTGGGAGTGTAAAAGAAAATTTTCTGACAATGTGTCAGGATTATCTTAAGGCATCTTTTGGACATGTGTGCAATTCAAACTCCCAAAAATATTTTATCCTTTTTCCTTTATCATAAAATCGAGAAATAAAAAAATATATATATACGTGTACAGCTATAATGGAAAAATTTAGGTCAAATATTTTATTTAGTCCCTTTATTATTACAATTTGTCTTTTTGGGTTCCTCTAATATAAAATATATCTTTTTGGTCCTTTTAATTTTACGTTTGTGTCTTTTAAATCCTTTCACAAGCCTTTTTGGTCCCTTTATTTATATTTTTCAAGCTTTTTTGGTCCCCATAAACTTTGAAGGGAGAGATTTAAAAGACACAAATGTAAAATTAAAGGAACCAAAAAGACATATTTTATATTAAAAGGACCCAAAGAGACAAATCATAATAATAGAGGGAGTAAATAGGGTATTTGACCAAAAAGTTATTTGGTTTTAGTTGCATCGGAAGTCTGACATTTGGAATGTCCCGAAAATCAAGGATTATTTAATTACTGTTATTATCAGCAAACAACACGACAAGTTGTCAGCAATAATTATTTAATTAATTAACTTTTCATATTTGCTCACAGATTAGTAACATCAGGTTTAGTCGAAAGTTGGCTTGTCCTTAAAAACCTCTCATATTTTATGTATCTTAGAAAAGCTTTTATTTTTTAATTAATTGCACGCCAGTTTTTAATACCCATTAACAAAGTTAATGAGATGGCTAAAATTATAAAAATGTTCATTCGTTTAAAATATAATTTTTTAATACAGGATTAAAGTGGAGCATAGGAGCTACTATCAGATCGAATTTGTTTTTCGGGAGATACTCTCATTTTGCTTTCATTCAGTTATCATCAACTAGAGTCTTTTTTCGAGAGTTATTATCATCTTGGATCTATTTTTTGGGAGCTATTGTCAACTCAGATCTATTTTTAAAACTTATTGGCTAAGAAAAGAAAATAAATGACGACATGATTAGGCGTGAGATCTCTAATCGAAACATAAATGGATAAAGGTGATAATTTTCAAAATCTTCACAACTTATGAATGGATAAAGAATACCAAAAATCATAGAGTTTCTTTGGCCAAATATAAATATGTCATAAATAAAAAAATAGTTTTTCTTATAAAAACATAACAAAACTCAAAAAGACTTGGAGAAAGAGATCCTTTTTTTTTTTAAAAAAAAGGAAAAAAAGTACAAAGATTCTGGTAAATCACATTCACCATGAATTGAAGGTTGGATTTGACCAAAGATACAATCAAATAGACCCTTCAATCAAAAATATGGAACACCCATTTGTGATTATTAATTTTGTATCTGCTCTTATCTATTTTTTTTTTTCAATAAATAAACCATATTTATTTAATATTAAAAGTTCCAGATCATAACAAGTGTCTATTTGAACACAATCTTTTGCATCAATAATTCATTATTAATATAAGATAAGATGATGGACTATTATGCAATTCTGCATATATATATATATATATTTCAGTGGTCTGGAGTGTTAGGTGGGGGCAGGGACTGAATCAAATTTATGTACATGTTTTCACCGGCGCTCACAGACTTGACAGGGCTTTGTGCTGGTGAAAACTGGTCAATTTCTCTTTTGAAAAGCTGAGGTTTTTTTCTCTTTCTTTTTTTTTAAAAAATTTATTTTCTTGCATAAAAATGGTTAATAATGAATGGAAAATGTCTGATAAATATATTCCACTATTCTTTGCTGTCTAGATTCGTGCAACTTGACTTGATTGGACCAGAGAGAAGTCCAGACATAGGTCCGGCTATATATATGTAGCTGTCTGAGTTCAGACTTCGCAGTCTCTTAATTGACTCTGGTTAAGGTCTAAAACTGGCTGAATTTAGTGGTCTTACTTTTCTTCAATGAAAACTTTTAGTTTTGACTTTAACTAATATTAAGTTAAATAATAATTTTATGATTTATATTGATTTAATAATCAATGTCAAAGTTACAGTGGGCATCAATAATATTTAGAGATTAAAGCCCAATATTCAAAATCATGTTATTATATAATTATACAAAGTAATAGTTATCACTTATCATATAATAATATATGAATATATTAAAATTTAAACTTTAAATTTAGTTCTTTATTTATTTTTAGATTAATAACATTGTTTGTTTCCCCATGGTCATGGTGGTTGGTTAAGCTACTCACAAGCATTGAGGAGTTGAACTTTAGCTCTATAGAGTAGTACTATAGTTGAATTTGATTTTGTTTAATCAGCTAGAGTTCAACCAATACTTATCCAAAATATTAAAAGGCTTATCAACATCAACATCTCTCAAAAATAAAAATAAAAATAAAAATAAATAAAAATAAAAATAAAAAAAGTAAATAATAAAATGATTGGCTTGTTTATGGGACCGTCCTTTCTCAATCAAACATGGGGACGTGCAGGTGTGAACGACATCGGGTTCCTTTTTTCAAACATTTTGGGCTGGTCTGATCTAGAAGAATACTAGAGCCATACCATTTGCTTTCAAGGATCATTTTGGCTCTTAGTGCTGCTGCATTCTGACAAATGAACACTGTGTCCTAAGATTCTTTTCACTGGTTTTTACTCTTATCAGAACAACTTTTAGTTTTATTTATCTCAATTAATATATATATATATGTATATTTATTTATCTATTTATTTAAAGGAAACAAAATGGCCACAATTTGTGGATTTCATTTCACTCAACTGAGGTGTGCCTGTCTGTCTGTCTGTCGAACAAACTATTTGGGAAGCAAAGTGTTGGATGGGTCTTTACTTTGGGTAAATGTTGTGGGGACACCATTCATTTTCCAATTATAGTACTGTTCTAGGAGTGCAATAAATGTGAGATGGTTTTCTGTGCATGGGGGAATAAAAATATTTATTTGTTAATTTTATTTTTTTCATTTTTGCATATATATATATATATATATATATATATATATATATATATTAAAGATTGATAAAGTTGATTTTTATAGGACCAATTTACATGCTTTAATCGAGTTCGATACATTTTACAATGTAGGGTGTGAAGTAGGATAGGCGAGCATTTCTGTGGGTGGTAGCGATCCTTCTTCCTGGCCCTAATACTACAGTGCCTCATATTCAAAGTCGAAATTGAGATCAAAACAATATTTTATTTTATATATATATATATATATATATATATATATATATATATATATATGGATAAATTCGGATAGACACGTGACCTTATCTAAGGTAAACGCATGGCTCTATCCCAAATATCCATGCAAGCGACAGAGGTCCCCAATTTAGACACGCCCCTTAGGCAAAAAGAAGATCGCAGAAGTTAAAAAAGGGGATAAGATGGTAGAAGGTATAGTGGAAGAGATAAAATATAAGAGATAAATACGACAAATAAGATCTCGGACAATGAGAGGGCAGCAACCGACCCTAAAGATCAAAGACAAGAGGAAGGAATAGGGAAAGAATAAGGTATATAATCTCTAAACACTTTCACCCTCATCCTCCTCCTCTTCCTCCTGAGAGATCTCGTTCTCACTAATTTGAGTGTCAGAGCTATCTCAGTATGAGAGCTCATCCCTCTTAGCTCATTTTTTATGCGGGATCGTGAAACCAAAGCTCAGGACATTCACTCCGAGTCCCCCACAATTATAAATTTCAACTATTGATCAAAATCTAAGCTGATCTCTAGAAGAGATTGATTTTTGCACCAATAATATATATGGAAATGTTAGTTTTATTTATTTATTATTCTTTGTAATCAACAATCATGGTGTAGAATAGTTATAAAGATAAAATAGACAAGTAATGATATTTGTACAAACAAACACATTCTATGTGATTAAAACTATTAATTTTCTCCTTAGCTCACAAACGTATAATAAATTCATTATACCTATAATAATATATGTTTTTTAAATTATCTCAAAAATTAAAATCAGTGCTCCGTTCTTGACCAGGGTTTTGTTTTGCTATCATCGGTTGGAATCAATCCAGAGTATTTTGAAAATAATTTTTATTATATCATGGTTGTATTGTGTAAAATATTTATTTTGGAAAATGACAGGATGTGACATTTTGTCTGTGTTCTTTCAACATATTTCTCCAAGTTCTAGAATGTTGATAAGAAACCTTAACTTTTAAGTAGATTCAATTACCACTAATAATTTGTTTCTAGATGAAGTCATTCATTTTCCTAGTCAAGGACCTATGAGGTTGATTAGTGCTCTTGTTGGCCAATCCTACTCAGGGTCTTCATCACTTAGAAAAGACTTAAAAAAAAAAACAAATAAAACAATGAAAAAGAAAGAGAAAAAGTAAATAAAAATAAAATAATAACAAAGAAGATTCAAAAGAAAGAGGAAACTTATGGGTCGGTGCTTAATCTTTATTTTGTGTGGAAGAGCCTTTCCAATGCCATCATTTCATCACATGTTGGAAGATCTCAAAAAGGAAAGAAAAATAAAAAAGTTGAAGACCAACACACTACTATATATATATATATATATATATATATATATATTGACAAAAGCGACAAGTGCCCCTCCCCGTGAGGTAAATCAGGGGCAGACAATTACTCCCTGCATGTACACCCTCATTTGATCATGGGTTCATCCCAACCATTTATGTCTTATACAAGAGATCCGATATCAATAAGTTAAGAGGCCATTGGTCTAGTTTTTATATTTTCATTAGAGAGAATTGATTTTTTTTCCACTCATAATGCTCTTGAGCAACAGTGGTAATCTATTTTTTTTAATTTTTTAATTTTTGGTTTAATTTTCATTTATGTATTTATTGTTTGATTTCAATTTGTAAAATGAGCGAAATACTATAAGTTTATCGTTTTTTTGCTAATTATGAGGGGTTATAATACCATGTTAAATATATCCAAGAAAACTTAAAATCCAACTAATTTATTTTTTTAATAACTTTAAATACATTCTCATAAATGTTATAATAATAGTGTAGATCTTGAAAATTCAAACCATATATTCAAAGCAAAGAAAACTTAAAAAGCTAATTGTAGTGGTATATGTGGATGCTATTAAGGCATGGGGCCATAAAGATAGATAAAGTGGTGTGAGGTTTAATGCTTGATGATGAGGAGGGATTCCAAAGTCCAAGCAAGATGAATAACAAAGGCTACTTGTCACTCTTTTGCACTAAAAATCTAAGTTAATTATGGTCCATAGCTTCCCATGAGATTGGGGCCAATCTTTCCTTCTCCATCACCATTGTACCATTTCAATCATACTCACCACTCACTTCACTTCACGCACCACTCTTAAATATGCCTATGTATCAATGGGATCACAAAATATATAGATCCAATCTATGGAATGTGAGATAGGATTTTTTTTTTAATTAAATAGATTTGAATTTGAATAAAGAGAATTGAGTCCAAATGCTATATATTTATATTTAGTTTGTATCTAATATTCGGAGTCACTTGAATTTATTTATTTTTAAAGCTAGTTAAAAAGACCAATGCACATCAAGGGAGTGTATTAGGGAAGATGAGCCTCATCCTTAAGTCTTATTTTTCATGATCGTTATCAAGACACTTCCCGTTTGTCTCATTCTTATGTATTCTTTAAACCAACAAACAATAAAAAATAAATAAATCTACATTTCTAACCCAAAATAAACAATTTCGTCCTATAGATGATAACGAATATATAAATCCGAGTCTCTCATCTCATTAACATGTCATCGATTTACATTGATAATTAATAAAAATAGGTCTATGGGTTTCATCCCGAGCCCAAAATATCACTAATCAAAGAGGTAAGGTAAATTTGTTTTGATTAGGAGACACTTGAGTCTTACCTATTTGACTTAGTGTTATTGTACCAACCGCCCCCTAATTGTGTGTTAAATGATAGCTCAACGTACGTATGTTGGTTGATATTAAGGTTCAAAATAATAATAATAATAATAATAATAATAATTTTTTTTTCTTTTTAGAATCAGTACCATCACAAGCATTGAACATCCAATTTAAGAACAGTCAATGCATATGTCCTTGAGATTAGTTAATAAGAATATTCATATCAAACAAGGAGGAAGAAGGTAAACCTAACAACCAAAAACATGAATAGCTTTGCCCTTTCGTGTTAACATATGGCAGCCTCCAAATGCAACTTATGAACTAACACTTGAACATAAAAATAAAATAAAATAAAATAAAAATTAGAAGATGCTGAGAACCAACTGAGGTTGACTAACATTGTTTATTAGTTCAAGAAGATGCTGCTAAATGCCTGGAGATGCTCTCAAGAAGATGAGAAAGTGGAAAATAAGACGCATACCAAGGACATAGAACAAGATAGCTGATGGCCTGTCCAAGGAAGCAGAAAAAATGGAGTGGAGATAAACTATGAAGACATTACAGCTTTGCCAAGTTGGCTTAAGGATTGTAATAATTTTGTTAGAGGAGATGCAGCCATTTGTTAGTCCGTTAGATCTCATTATATATATATATATATATATATATATATATATATATATATATAAAACATTGTTTATTAGATTTCGGTTAGAAAACAATGATAACGATTTTTAGATTGGTTTGTTCCCACTTTAAAGTCTAAGAGGCGGCCATACACAACATCTTTTTTTTTTTTTTGAAATAAGGTGGATAAACCACGTTTCATTGATAAAGATAGTTTGTTAAAAAAGTACATAAAACTGATGATTACAAGCACATATCCAGATCAAGAAAATAAATCTCTCCGTGTGTGAGCTCGGTCTGGATGTGATCATCACCATCCCTCTACTCTCCCCGGTGAGTGCAGTGCGCCTCCCCTCCACCAGATACGTTGCCACCGGATCCTGTGGAGCTCCCCGCTTTCGAAATGAAGGCTTCTTTTCACCAAGTTATGGGTCCTCTTGTAACCCGGCCTCTTCGATGGATGAGCTGCATCAAACCAAGATAAGAGGAGAAAGTTAATTTCACGAATTAGTTGCCAGAAAATGCGGCGTTTGTCTTGGAAACAACGTGAGTTTCTTTCTTTCCACAGGGTCCAGTAGATTGCCATCATGGTGAGCTCCCAACCCCTTCTTAGGGTCCTCGTGACCTCCCGTGGGATGACTGTCAGGTCTTTGGGACCTTGGATAGGGCCCATTGGTGTGTTCATTCCGAAAAGTCTCCTGTAGTGATCCCATACCCGGCAAGCGAGTGGGCACTCCAGGAAGAGGTGAACAACCGATTCCGCCACTGTATTGCATAGGTAGCAATCAACCCTTTCCCCTCCCCATTGTTTACGGTGTAGATTATCGAGGGTGAGAATTTTGTTCTCCCGAGGCTGAGCCATCTGAATAGCTTGACTTTGAGTGGGCATGAAACTTCCAGTAGCTTTGGCATAGGTCATGCCTTACCCCTGAGTCAATCCGGAAGCGGTAGCATGACTTGACAGTAAATCTTGCGGTCGAGGTAAGCCTCCAGATATTTTGGTCACTTCCGATACCCTAGTGCTACAAATGAGCTGGTAAAGGTGCTGGTACTCAGCCGATTCTCGTTCCGTCAGAGGGCCCGGTTTGAGAAGCGAGGTCCCCCTTTGTAGAAGCTCTCGCGCCCTTGAGATGGGGATGTTCGTTCTTTGTATCAAACGTTGTAGGGAGGAGAACAAAGTTCCGGGCGAGTGACCATCAACCCATTTATCCCACCACATGTTAGTGGTAATCCCGTTCCCCGGGTTTGTTATGATGTTGTGGCAGGTGACCTCCCTTTCCTTGCAGATCCCCTTCCAAAAGAAAGAAGCTCTTGGCTGAGCTCGTTTGTACACAACATCATAATCAATGTGCGATGGAAAATCTACAAATATGTGGTGGGATAAGTGGATTGGGGGCACTCGATCGCCATGAGACTTTTTTCCCTCCCTGTAAACTTTGATACAACAAAAGAATATATTAATTTGGAAAGCAAGGGAGAAGATAGGTTGCTTGCCATTGCTCAGTCAAGACCGCTAACACCAAGGGGATTAAGGAATATCAAATATTACTCAAACATCTAAGAATTACCCAGTATAGTGGGGTAGGTCAGAGTAGTTGGCGGCCAACCTCTACCGCAACCTTCACAATTAGGTCGCTCTACAAATTATGAATTGATTCGGATACCTGGAGCAATTTGGTGATAATTAAGCTATTGGAAGCGCCCTGCCTCCTGAAGATCAAATTGTTCGCATGGTTAGCTAGAGAAGACCGAATCCTCACATTAGATAACCTCTACAGGAAACAATGGAAGAGCACCCTGGTCGCTTGCTACCTCAGCGACATGAACAACGAAACAATCTCTCACCTCTTCCTCGAATGCACACTTGCCCGTAGGCTATGGATGCACTACAGAGGACTCTTTGGTATGAACACGCCCCGCACCCCAAGCGAGGGAACTAGGGACCTTACCACTTCAAAGCCAGTCACGAAGACTTTGCGAAATGAGTGTAAACTCACGACAATGACAATCATTTGGACCCTATGGTGAGAAAGGAACCTACGATGTTTTCAAGAAAAACGACTTGTTTTCTGGTAACTTATCCGGGATACTAACTTACTCTTTTTATCTTGATTTGATGCAACACATCCCTTGAATAAGCTGAAACTTCAGAAGACCCAGACCCTAGTGAAAAGAAGCCTGCAATTCACAATGAACACCCTCCCGGGATCCAGAGGCAACGAAGCCCAGGAGGGAGGATAGCGGATTGGAAAAGAGAGTTATAATAGGTCCATGCTTAGATGAAAATTGTAATCACAGGACTTCTTGTAACATATGTTATTATAATACCTACTATTATCATAAATAAATAAAATGTGGTTTATCTATTTTTTTTTTCAAAAAAAAGGTAAAAAGTCTAAACGTGATGGAAAAAATTAATTTAGATTGATATTTTTTAAAATTAGGATATATGATACTTTAATTTTTTTTAACATATGTGAGTTTTTTTTGTGCATGAATTTATTTATTTATTCATTCATAAGGTGGCATACACCTATTCAAAATAGGTTAGGCATGAAATTTTCAAAGTGGAATATGATCATAAAGTCCCAAATGGCTATAAATTATATGAAATTTTGTAATGTTCTTAACAAACAAGGAAGTAAGATATTGAATCACAAGTAACTTGGATAGGCCACTAACCATGAGAATTTGGAGTACATTAATTGTAATTAAACCGGCTAACTTGAGGACATAATCTTCATTATAGAAGAGTAATGGTATCATTGTCTCAACTAAAAGCATCCAATATTGAGTTCTATATTTAACGATTGTGATGTGTATCTGTATTATATAAAACAAAAGATGCTGGCTATATAAAATTATTTAGAAGAGTATAATCTAATTGAAAATTAACTATTTTTTTTATAATTTAGATTAGTATATATAGAAGTTATATATTAGACTCAGTCAGGTCAAAACCAATTAAGGGCTAAAAAACACACACTAATGGACAAGGATGATAGACCGGGTTGGAATACTGTGATGATGGCAATTATCTGGAGCATATGGTTGGACAGAAACAGAAAATGCTTTCAGGACAAACATATCGTTTCAAGAACTAATCCGCAATATCGCTTTCCTCATGCTCTCTTAGATTAACGCAGCACACCCAACCCACGACAGAAACTGCTCACCGTGGAATGCGTTGTCAAACGAAGTTTGGAGCTTACAAGGGATGAAGACTACTCACAACGGCAAGCAGGCGCAGACTTCAAGGATAAGGCGACCCTAACGTGAACCTCGAGGAGGGGTGAGGATGACCATCAAAAGAGAAGATCTCACCCGAATTGCTCACGACATTGACCCTCTCTATTAACGGAGAGTAATGTAATACTGAAATACTATAATGAGCATCAACAATGTACTTAATTTTCAATCCTTAATCAATAAATATGATTTATCCACCTTATTAAAAAAAAATGACATCCATAAACAAAGGCTCATAACTAGTATATAAAAAATATATTTTTCTTTTCATGAAAATCCCTTCATTATAATGGGATTTAATTTTTTTTATATGTTATGATAATATTAACTTTTTTATCTTATCCTGCATCCAGCATTAAGTAATGTTATCATCTCTTCATTTTTTTATGTTCATGCCCATCATTATCAGTATCAGCCTTTTTATTTATTAGTCTTTATATATAATCTTACTTAAGGCTATGGCTATGGTAGTAGTATTACATGTGTTGAAAATGAAATAATTGATTATTCAAATTAAATTAAAGAAAAGATTATAATTTCATGGTTGGAGCTTAACAGAAGATGTTTTTATAACAAACAATGTGTTTTCATCAAAACTATTTGAGATATTGACATCTTATTTAGCTCATACGTGCGTAAAAAAGACCGAAGTTAATCAGAAGATTCATGTCCCTCGGAGGCACAATTTAACGACACCTAGGAATGAAAGAAGAGCATGTTGTAGGAGTCACCATACGTCTTTGTATCTGATCCGCTGGAGAATCCTATTTTTATTCGATATAAGACTTTTATACTTTAATGGATATGATTTATCCATTTTATTTTTATTTTTTTAAAAGTAATTGTTACCAAATTTGGCTTCTAATTCCTTATCCACATATGACTTCCAAACATCTCCAGGAAATATGAGCACATCATCACAAATAAAATTCATACAGACACAAGGAAGCAAGCAACATTTGCTGTTAAAAAGCCCAACATTGCAAGTTCGGCATGACAACCTAAAACGCAACTTTAAAGTTCTTATTATTCACTTCCATTACATCAAGTAACCATATTCCACATTAACTACTTGCTGTTTTGAGCAACCACAACCATCCTACCTCACAACCAAAAAAAGAAAGAATAGGAAATGTGGTAGCTAGGATGTCAAAAACCAAAATTAATGAATGTAACTGATTCAATTCAGTGGCTTCAGTTTCATATTTTCTTGGTTTGATTTGAAATATTAACAAAACCAAATATAGTTGACTATATATCTAAACATTTATATAAAGTCAACTTATTTATATCAGTTAAATTCCATTAATAAACCAATTAAAGATATAATAACATACCTATTCATATATTAAAAATTAAAGTCAATTTGGATCAATTCAGTTATAAATAAAATTTGTTTTAAAATTAATTATATAAACTTCAGGAACAAATTAACCAATCGAACCCAATGGAGTGCACACCCACGACTGAATCATTATCTTTAAAAAAAGTGTTAATGAACAAAAGACCCTTCAAACTTTCACATATCCACAAAAAATCCCCCCAAGTTTGCAATATCCCAATCAGTCTCTCCTTTTTGAGATTTTGACTTTTTAAGCCTTCCATCCACTAACACCATCTATTTTCTTTTTACATGACCAAAATACCCTTGTGAATCTCATGATCAAGCCCTTCCCCAATGCATGAAAGCAGAAAGTAAAATATCCGGAATGCCTCAATTCAAAAAGCACTGCGATGGGTGGATTGAATCAGAACGACGACGCATCATCTTCTCCTTGACCCGACCTCACGAGAGCGGTTACACATTCCAACGGGCTAGCGAGGAGCAGATCGTCGGTGGTTTTAGACTGCTGTAGTCAAACCACCGGCTAGTACTCCGTAGGTTGTTCTGCTTCAGGAGATCAACAAAGGTATTAAATTTAGGCAAACTTAAAGGCTGCTACACTAAGGTGCAGTATGCTTGGAAACCACAGGTGTCCCATGATTCTTACCTTCTTTTCGCTTGTTTTACTAGTTTGTATGCATTTGGGATGGAAGATTAAACATAATGGTAAGCGATTTTGTGTTGTTGTTCGCGTGGCTGGAACTTCGCAGCAAGAAATTTGGGGTTTAGGCTTTATTCTTTTTTCTTTTTTTTCTGATTTAGGGTTTAGGGTTTGGGGTTTAGGTGGTCGATTTGTTATGCATTCATACGAATGATGTCTCCTGAAGTGTTGCCAATGTTTCCATGTAAAATACATTGTTTAGTTTATTCTCCAAAGTTTCCATTTAAGCGTTCTACAACCTTTCGTAATAAATCTCTCTTGATGCAGCTACGGAAATATGTGTCTAATCTAGTAAGCGGTAGGTGCTACTTGAGTGTAGGTCCCACCAAACACTTAGAATTGAAACCCCATATATATGGTGAGGCTGGAACTCATCGAGGAGGGACACCCTTTGCCCCATTATTGGACATCAAACACATTATGCGGAGAGAGGGCTGGAATGCTGTTAAAGAGGTTTGGCGAGAGAACCAAGCATGCATTTAGTATTGGAGAAGGCGTGTTGGCATTGGACCCTGTGATATTGCTATAAATCTTTGGCCTTGATGCTGTGGGGAAGCGGTGGTCTTGAAAGCGAGAAAAAGCAATCGACTTTTGGAGTGAAATACATAGGTAAAATATCGACGAGGCACAAAGATGCCGTAAAAAGAATCTTCTCCGGCTTGTTCGGAAGAAAAAGAGCGAAGAAAACTTTTGTCAAGCTAGCGGTGGTGTACCTCCTTGGAGCGATGCTCTTCCCAAGCGCCTCATTATGCGGTTCCTAACTGGATTGCGACTACGCTGACAAGCTAGATGAACTAGCGAACCGCTACGACATGGGCGCCAAACCGGCTCACAAAGTAGCTTATGGATGGCGATCGAAGATATCACTGCAGCGTTAAGTCCGGGGAATCCGATGAGGTCCGTGGATATTTAAGAGGTGCTTTGTTGCCCTCAACATATGGTTCTATGAGGAATTATTTGGGGCCGGGAAGAAGGTCGCGCTATGGGAGGTGACACCGAGGATCCTCATCTACGGGAAAGCGACTTGAAAGCAAGCCTCCTTGGTCCCCTACTAAAATCACTCGATGGAAAGGAGGTACTCGGCTTTTCATTAAATTTGAAAGTTCACGTATGATTATATATTATCCGTTTAATATAGTTTATTTTCACTTAACTACTGAGTTTATGTTTAATATATCATTTTTTCGTTTAATATAACTAATTCCTATTTAATATATAAGCGTTCCCGTTTAAAATATAGTGTTGTCGTTAACATAATGCGCATTGTGGTTCTTTTACGATTTTAGAGCTTGTCCCCCGCCAATGGAGGAGGAAGACAACGTAGGAAGTGAGGTGGGGACGATCAAGGGCCCGGCAGGAAAAGAATGAAAAAGTTTTCACTGCGCCCCGTCCGTGTAAGCGAGGTGCTAAGGAAGCGGCGACGGACGGTGGAGCGAAAAAGGGTCCTCGAAGCGCTCCAAGTCCAAAGGTAGCCCCCACGTACTACCTGCCGTTTGTCCTCCTACGGAAACTCAGGCAAGGAGGCGAGGATGATAATATTGCAACACGCATTGAGAATGCACTTAAGGTTCTCACAAGAGATGTTGCCGCATCAAGTCCGACTTGACAAAATGGAGAGGAGACAGGGGGGCTCGAAGCGAGGTGCTCGTGAGGAGGCAACAGTCAGGCAGATCGACACGGCGGCCGTGCGATCACGGCGGCAGCGGCTGACGGCGCAGCCCGGTTATCCAGACAAAGGCCGCCATCTCTATCATCCCGGTTCGGTGGAAAGCGGTTAAAGAAGGTCGCATTCGGGCGGTCGTCGGTCTCGAAGCCGTGGCAACCCGGTCTCAAACCGCTGATGGTCCTCTTCATGGCGGGATAAGACAAGAGCGAAATCGGGGAAAAGTAAAAAGTTTGCAAATGTTAAGGCAAAGTCCATACCGTATACGCGATCGAAGATAGCGGCACGATGACTACATGAATTGTGCGCTTGGGCGTAATTGAATCAGCCTTGGTGAAGAACTTGGCGCTGTGACCCAAACCCTATGCGCGACTCCACCGATGACCGCGACCGACCACCGGCCCAGCCATTTGAACCGCCAACATCTGAGACCATCGTCAGCTGCCACTCTTGAACCACCGGAAACACTTTGCGGTCTTGAACCACCCAATCATCAGATAGTAAGGAAAATGGCTGACGACCACACCGTCGATGTACCGCCGGATACAAACATCCCGAACCATACCAATGAACAGTGCCACCACCACCCCCGCCATCAAGAAGGCCGGCGTCGACCGCAGCCGAGGAGAAAAGAGCCTTGATCGTGGTGGAGGATTTAATGCAAAGGAGAACACAATGATACAAGTTAAGACAAACTTTATACCAAAATTAAAAATCCTCACTGGTTTCAAATATGCGGTGGCTGATCTGGAGAAAACAACAATTGGGATGTATCTCAATCATAGGGATCGATAAGTAAGTTCTCCATTTTAATATTCGGAGTTTTAGCTTAGAATAGTAATTTGTCGTTTAAAATATCAATTCCATTTAGTATACTCGTTTATGCATTTTAATAAATGGTTTTTTCATTTAATGTCACGCTAAATATTGAGTTCTTACCATTGGGACAATTATTTGGAGGAGCGAGTGGGCGTACACACTCGGGACCATCTGTATATCTTTGTCATTGGAGCCGGTACAAGAGCGATGGTATTGATGATGTCGTGGGCGTATATGTCTTGTCGTCCTTGAATCTATGGCCAAATCTCCCTACCCTTACAAAGAAACGGGCCACAATATACTTGAGGCCGTTTTAAACTTTTAATGTCGAAGCTGGCTTAGGAGATGTTGCCTTTACGTGATGAAGGATGCGATCATGCATACCCCAGTGGAGTTGGTTATTTTGCCCATAATTCTAAATAAACATTACCATCTAAATGCCGATTACGGACAAGAAAAAGCATTATGTTCACTACACCTCGATTGAAGCTATATCTGAAGCAAGCGCTTGGAAATGGTAACATGATTAACTTTATTTTTTTGAATTTTCTAAATGGTCCTTAATCTTATATTATGGCGACTCTTTGGCAGTAACGTCCAAATCGAGTTGGGAGATTACCAGCGGTACCCACTATAATGACGATATGCGCATGGCGAAGCACGGAAGTGTTGGCCTTGATCCAATCTATGTAATGCGGTTCATAGAACAAATCCTCGATGGCGAAGCTCCACCTCCCCACAATCAGTAATGCAGATATTACGTTTGCGTTTCGTCGCACAGATATTAATGGACGGCTTGAGGCCTAGTTGTAAGGAAACTTAAGCGGGCATTAAAGCTGAAAGACAGGCGTGTTAAATTTAGATTTTCGTTAAACAAACATTAACTCTTCCAATGGTTATGATGGTCAAATGCCGTGAAAAGTATTGAATCCTAGATACAATCTTTATATATTAAATGTAAATGTCACATATTAAATGGTAACATAATATATTAAATGGAAAACTTACATTTTAAATGGGAACATGAGATAGTAAACATAAAAGTGATATATTAAATGGAAACTCATTAGCTTAAGCGGGAGGCGTGACAATGCGTGAGTGGATTTAATGACAATCCACAAATGCATAAGAAGAAGAAAATATTATAACATTAATTAGCGTTCAACTAAAACCAAACAAACATATTAGTCGTTAGATTAGGTGCATTCTGAGATCTCGGTTGTGTCCATTTTCATGGCATCGACTTCTGACGTAACTCACGCCGCGTCCGGATTCACGTGATTCTATTCTCTTCCGTCTTGGGCGACGTGATCTCTTTGTGCATGGGCTGATGCAGTAGTTAAGCGGTTTGAATCGATGCTTGTCATCATCCGGGGCGGAAAGAAGCTTCGCATGCCAACCATTTGGTAAGCTTCAACCGTGAAATAGTTGTCAACATATCACGCATAACTTGTGTGTTAAGCATTATTACGGCATGCGTGTGTTTGCGTAGGGAGGCCATACACCCTCGCCACCCTTGGCATGAACATGTCCTTGAGAGCCAACTTGGCGTGGTTGTTCTCGTCGATGACCTCAAAATGATCTCGTGCGACGGCCAACAAGTAGGTGCGGCTTTCTTCAGCGATTTCCTCCAACTTGTGTATTGCCGGGGCATAAGTGGGTTTCCCATTTTCGAGAATTCTCACGGCGATTGCGAGGCATGACCGTGAGCTTGAACCTTTGTTGGGCAAAAAGCGAAAGCATTTAGGAAGCAAGAAGAAAAGATATTAATTACAAACTTGGTGTGTTAAACGAAATGCTTGAAAATACATAGGAAAGAATAATATTAAGCGAAAACATGGAATATTAAATGAAAAAAATTATTTTAACTGGAAAAATGTTATAATAAGCGGTAAGTTAATATATTGCTGAAAACTAAATAAATTAAAACGATAAAGTGGTACACTAAGCGAATCTTTCTTACCTTATCGAATCGACCGTATTGCGTTATGGGGAGATGGCGTGCTTGCCTCCTTAATCAGGGCATTGAATGGCTACATACGTTAGAATACCTCTCCCGTCTTCGTAGTTGAGCGTATAGTTTGACGATGAGAAACAATGTCTGATTTACGAGCGTACCAACGATGCGCACGGTGATACCAAGTAGGTGGATTGTTTTGCCTCATATTATCGTATTCCTTTACGGTACATGCGTAAGCGATCCTACAAAATATGGACCAACACCGCTCTTTCGCAGACTTCCCAAGCCTAGCATTTCCCTTCATGAAGGATTCATTTGCGGGTGTAAGTAAGCAATATGCATGCGGGGCGAAGGGAAAATATTTAAACGGCGTTGATAAGGCCCCGACCTGTCGAAACGAATGTAATACTCTTACCGCTAATGTCGTCGTCTCGGTAAATGGCATGCCGAAGTTTAGCCGGGAACCACGTCCGATTAAGCGTGGTTTCGTTATCAACGCATAAGCGCAACATGAAAGAACCTCGTTTCCATCTTTGCGGTCGCTCCCAACAAGCGTGCACTTGCGTATTTTCCAAGCAAATGAAGTTCCATCAATGAAAGTAATGGCCTCAACCTCTCTTGAAACCGCCAACACATGCGGAATAGAGAAAATGCCGCGTCTAAACCGGCTCGGCGTCCTCCTCCACAATAGCATGATGCTACGGGGTTTGTCTCCATCACCTTGTTTGCATACCATACTAACAAGTCATAGCGGCCACCTCACTACCATGAAGAATACCCTTGGCCGCTCTTTCCCCACCAATCCAAGCACCTTATAAGGCAAATTGACACCATGATCTCAAGCCAACATATCACGCCGAATGTTAATGGCGCTCATGCTGAGAGGCGGTCCTTGAAACCACCACGACCGGCGACCCATTTCTTTGATGCTTTGAGGATGCGGCGTAGTGCCGATACCGCCTCCCGCCATGTATGTGTGGGATGCATCGTTTTGATTGTAAATGTTGTATGATTACCTTACGTCGATGCGTGACACGCTTATTTAGCGATCGGCTGCTTGGCACATTGGGCGGTCAGCTCTCTTCTTATCATTCTTTTATGAAGTTGAAGTCAAAATTCCGATTGATAGCTTAAAGCTGCGAAGTCGTCCTTAAAGTAGTCCTTGTCCCCTAAACCGGTCACCTACTATCAGCGGCACACAATTACGATGCTATCGGTTTGAGTAGAAATGGCTAATGCCCGGTATGCCCTTCTTTGGAATGGATTTGTGTCTACTAAAGCGATATGCTATCAGAGTTTGAATCCCTCACATTTGGTGCATATCACAAATGAAATTGGGATATATATTATTGAGGAAAGTGAAAATGTTAAGCGAAAAAACCACGATACTAAATGGAAATAGTAATTTTAAGCGAAAGTGACAATGTTAAGCAGCCGACTATATTAAGCGTAAACTCATAAGTTTAGCGAAAACACCAAATACAATCGACTACAAGAAGGATTACGTCGGCCTTAGCGGCGGGTGGGATGGTTCAACAATAAAAACATAGTATTCACGGTGGTAATGAGGAGCTTGAGGGCCCATCCAGCATCTTCAACGGTATCGACAATAAGGTCGTGGCGTTTGAACATGTGGTATATATAGCACATCTGGCGAAAGTCCACCTCCGCTTCAAAAGTTTGTACAAAGCGGTTAGGTGTGCATCCAGGTGTGACAAACCGAACCTTTACGTGGAAACTTCAAGACCCCATTAAGCTCCATATATCTCATTTAGTATTGACGCCTTGTAACTCAACACGGTAAGCTGCAAAAACTCTTCCCTCGCCCTTATATGCGCATCGCACAAAAGGTCCATTGCGACTGCGGTGAGAGTACCTTACAGCTGGCATGTAGGTTTTAAGCGATAGGGAAAACACTTTTGAAAAAATGAAAAGGTATTCACGGGAACTTAAAGTGAGCGTTTCTTTGGCTTCGCCTTGGCGATGACTATAACAAGCGATGACTTCAGGAAGAGAAGGTCATTTGAACTTCGGCCAGTTCGAGGAGGAATGGAAACAAAATGGAACAAAAGTTATAACAAAGAAGCAACTGAAACGAAAGGAAGAAGAAGCTCACGAAAAAGGCACGGCACAAAAGTAGTAAGTGAAAAAGATGGTAAAAAGTGGTGATTTGATGGCTAAAAGTGATGTTTGAACTCTTCTCTTTTGATTTGGCGGGGAAAGCAATTTTGCTTTCGGTTGGGGGCAAAATGGGTATTAAAGGCTGGATTAACTAACGGAGTTATGCCCAGGGACTAAAAAATAACTAAACCAAAAAGGAGGGACTGTCTGGGAAGTTTGCAAACTTCCGGGGACTAAAAAATAATTTTCCCTTAAAAAAAAGACCAAGTAACAATAAACAACCCAAGTAAACTCAATATAGATAACTATCAACCTTAATTCCCCATTCCTTCCCGCCATTTTTAAAATCCAGTTACACCTGTCATCAAAGCAAAGTCTGCGTCTTTCTTGGTTAATTGCCTTCGCTTCTACAAAACCAATTCCCCCATTCTTATCATGACGTTACTTTCCCGTAATTTCCGTTTCTCTTGTACTTTCTTGCAAGCCATCCCCTTTCTTTCAAGTTCCAACTCCATTATAAACTAAGAACCGATCGTCGATCGAGAGAAAGAATCCAATCTGGGAGCAATGGCGATCAAGAACATGGATGAAGAAGCAGCAGTCCAGGAAAAGGAGCATCTCTTAGCTCCCAACCCTGAAGATCAGTTGAGTCCAATGGAGAAAGCCATCAGGCAAACTTTCAAGAGCACAGCCCACCTAGCAAACCACTTGCCGACCGGCACCGTGCTCGCATTCCAGCTCTTGGCTCCGATCTTCACAAACCAAGGCCATTGTGACGATGCGAACCGATGGATGACGGCGTGCCTGGTGATGCTATGCTGTTTCTCCTGTTTTCTCCTAAGCTTTTCGGATAGTTTCCTGGATGATTCCAAGAAAGTCCGGTACGGGTTTGCGACATTTAACGGGCTGTGGGTTATTGATGGAGCTGCTGTGCTTCCACAGGACAAACGTTTGGATTACAGGATCAAGTTTATAGATTTTGTTCATGGGTTTATGTCAGTGTTGGTGTTTGTGGCGGTGGCTTTGTTTGATAACAATGTGGTGTCGTGTTTCTACCCAGAGCCGTCGGAGGAGATGAACCAGTTGCTCGCTGCGTTGCCGGTTGGGATTGGGGTTGTTAGCAGTGGTCTCTTTGTTACTTTCCCTACCTCCCGGCATGGAATTGGCTTCCCTCTTTCTCCGCATTGAAGATGCATGACTTCATGTAGTTTATTTGTTCAACGATAGGATGCAATGTGTAATGTATATACTTCATTCGTGAATGAATGTCAATTTCTATCTATTTAGTTTCCAAGTAACATGTGACAATACCAACCGCCTATGGGTCAATTGGTACCTAGGTCCCTTGTTAAAATGAGGGGGTTTTTCTGTGGATGAATCCGAAATCGAATCCTATTCTCCTATAGACTAACCCGGGATCGAGAGGCCACGCCTGCGCACATTCTTGACTTATCTTCAGGGGGTGGTTATTGCTTTTGTCAAAACAAAGTAATATGTGGCAGTAGACAGATTGCCCTATAGTGAAAATTTCACAACTTTCAAAGAATTTGTGTTTAATTATTCTCATACTAATCTGAAGTCTGAAGTCCGATAACTCTGCATCAGAAACAGGAGTTGTGAGGGAAAGCGGAGGCATGACAAAGAAATAAGGTAAATCATATCTTAAATTAAATATATACATATGTAGAAAATATTCCGGAAAAGTTTGAAAATTTCATGTAGAAATAATATATATTTTTTTTTGGACATAAGAGCCAGGCGGTCAGCCCCGCCTAGCTAATGTTACCCAGCGCCCATTGAGAGCGGGATCCGAATGCATGCGCAACATGCGAAGATTACCGGCGTGTGCGCGGGGATCACAGTCAGCGGCGTCTCAGCGCATCCTCGAACCCGGGTGGGTGTCGAGGAGCGCGACCGGTTTACTGTTCAGCCACTAGGGCTTCGGTCATGTAGAAATAATATTGAAGCATGTCCCAATACTCTAGCAACCATCAAGACAAGACCCCAGTTTGAGCCTGACCTTCAGGCACGTAAATACAAATAGGATGCTACGTGTAATGGGACACGACCAAGTCAATCAGGGAAATCATCCAGAGCACCCTAACAAATTAACAATGCCTCAACAAGCCTGCACATTAATGCTGGCAAAGCTCTACAGAAACAACAATATCCTTTATTGTAGCAACAAAACAAAGAAACATTTATCAATCTGTGGAGTGCATCAATCATGTTTGAGGCCCAAAAGACTGGTGGGCACTCGTGTCCCTTATTAGCAGCTTCAGTAACAAAAACAAAATTCTAAATACACGTGTAGTTTCACAGATATTAAGAGCATCTCTGACAACAAATTTTTCCAATGCGAATTGTTGAATAACATTGGTCATCTAACCACATGGTGTGAGCTTCTTGTTGCCTGCACCCCGAGGATTGTCATCCTTCCAATCATCCCATGCCCTTGCCTTCTCCTCAGCAGCCTCCTCATCATCACTGGCAGTTCTGGGACCATCCTTATGCCATGACGAGTTAGCTTCTTCCATTAGCTTCATGTTCCTTTCTTGCCATTTGTTCATCATTTCCATCTCGCGTAGTCCGGCTTCTTCTATGCTCATGGTGGGTAACCTGTCGAAGAAGAAGTCCAAAATTATGTGACGAGGGTATTACGTTGCCAGCCAAGCAACTACTACATTCAGCAATCAATTAAATGAAAACAGAAAAAGTTGAGAACTGTCCCAAAATTTTCAATCCTACTACAAAGTCTATGAAGCATTCTCATTCAAGACAAATAAAGAAAGAATGGAGTTATAAAAAACAGATTATTCCCTGCACATGGGTCTTATAGTAAAGCTTTTAATATAGACATGCTTCAAAAGAATAAAAGTTAAAATATCTTCACATAAATGTTTATAGATTACATTTAAAAATAAAAAACAAAGAAAAGGAATGAGTGAGTAGCAGCAGTTCCTAAAATTAATAGACTAAATTGTAACCCGCTTGTAGAAGGCAAATTTGGCAACAATAATTCCTATAATAATGGCTTCCTAGATGGGGACCCAACACTGAAAGAATGCACAATCATCATTCATGTTCAGATGATCATGGTTGGAACTCTTAGCATTATCTCTGTGAGCTTGTATTTGTAGAAATCTGATATATTCTAGTTTCTTGATTGATACAGTGCAGATAACACTTACCATTCCAATACAAATTGAAGGAGAAAACATTAGACACACATCTTCTTTCAGTATATCCAGGAGAATGATATGGGCAGTTCTTCAAGTAATAATCTAACAATTTTCAAAACAAGGCACCATACCTGTAACCAGGCTGGAATACTTGTGCTGCCATTCTTTCTCTTGCACTGGTTAATCTTCCACCCACAAGACTTGCTGGGCCAAATATCATGGGTTGATGCTTATGCTCATGAACTTCTGAAGCCTTTGCTCTTCCTTCAATTACATCTTGTGCAAAAGTTGCACATGTAATGGGTTGCATTGGCCTCAGGAATGGGGCTCGGTTTGCAGCCTTCTGGTGCCAAGATTCAGCTCTTTTGGTACGTTCATCAAGAATCTCACGAGAAAATTCACCTTCCCCCTCCTGCAAATTTCAGTTGGTTTAGAATCACAAAGCTGTACATAACAAGCAAAAGAATAATGTAAAAAAGATATGGAATCCTGCAACAAATACGGATAATATATCAGTATATAGCACAACAAAGCATATGAAAACATGAATTACTCAAACATTCCCTTCAGTTGATACTACTTTTCAAAACATGAATTACTCAACCATTCCCTTCAGTTGGCATATCTCTAGCCAATCACTTGGGGTCCACCAAATTTCCCAACAAAGATTAATGTTGGAAGAATGATGGGAATTGAGGATTTCACCTTGAATTAGTTTGTTTATGTTCTTGACAGTATGGTGAAATATTAAACAACAAGAAAATAAAGAAGAAACTTAGCACCATCACATGGCATATCTCAGATACTAGCTAGAGAATACCAACGTGACACCAAAAAAAGAGAATGGTCCATTCAAACAACATACAGTTTTACAAGTTGCTCAACCTACAACTGCTATACAACAACAACAACGAAGCCTTAATCCCATACTAGATGGGGTCGGCCTACAACTGCTATAAGGAAAAGAAATCATCTCAAGGGTAGCCTTTCCCACCATCAATGGCTCAACAGAAGCAATTTGAGTTCCACAACACCCACAAACAAAAAAAATGAAGTTTCCTCGATATAATTTCTACTGACTTCCTACAGCATGGATGGCTTAGGAAACATCTGAAATAAATATAAACAATTAATTTAACCTTTTATTTAACAATTTAGAATCCAATGGGCCACTATAAGCTTGTCAATAATCATTTAATTCCTGGCTGTAATTCTCATGTATGTAAGACATGTCACAGTGATGCAATAAACAAACTATAAAAAGGCAGCCCGATGCTACAAAGCTCCCACTATGTGTGGGGTCCGGGTAAACGTCAAACCATTTAGATCTATTGTACGGAGCCTTAGACTACATTTTCGCAAAAGGTCGTTTCCATGACTCAAACCCGTGAAGGTCACATGGCAACAACTCTACCGTTGCGCGAAGGCTCCCCTTCGCAATAATCAAACCATCACTACGAAAAATACGATATTGAGAACAGAGCTCCCTAGTTCTAATAAACAAACCCATGAAACCTTCAAAGATGCTACAAATGTTCAGAGGCCATTTGACTTTGTATTACTGATATGTTTACTTTCCGTGAAACAACCATATTGGGATCTATGGGTTATGAGGCCAATCAAAACCTATATTAGAAATTAATATAAGTTGTCCTCACTAACACCAAACATGTTGTATAAACTACCGGCTCAAATGACAACCCTGATCACCGACCTTTAGAAGGAAAGTTGGTAACTCATTCCTCTCTCTTTGGGGTGACGAGTTCGAATCTCGCCCATAGCGTAGTTCTAGTGGCTTGTCCACATTTATCCCCCCGCCCCCCCCAAAAAAATGACAACCCTGATTACTAAAGCAGCTAATTCTTGTGATGATATAGCTGAGATGACACATATTCTATTTTAACGACAATTGAGTATTGTTCCACAAATGGTTAATTTCAGTCATCTACATTTATATATCATTCCTGGTTGTTCAGATTAAGGAAATATACTATTTAATACAAAACGATAGCATGTCCACAAGGTGGAAGTTACAAAAATATCCAAACACAAATGTAACATGGCAAGACCTGTGACTGTCTTTCCTTCACGGCGTGTAACATCTGTTCCTCTATCTTAAGCATGTCAAGGAGATCAAGTGCCTACAAAAGAGGAAATTTGAGACGTCACATCACTTGTTACATGATTTATTTGTCAAAGAGCAATACATAATTCCCACAAGCACCAAAGACAACAACCCAAAGTCTGGTAAACTAACCTTACAAACAGCCAATGATATTGTAGTTAGCCAAGCCTGCAAGGGAATACAATCTATATATCAGGAAAAGGCTTGGATTTAAGAAATGCATGTAAGCTAGAACTGGTAACTAAGATTCGATACATTCACACACAAATTCCAATTTTTTTTTTCCTTGGATTTTATTTGATCCATGGCACCATCAAAAAAGGACCCCGATTTATGCCTACCTCATAGTAATATCTCAAACAGAAACTGAGTAGACAACTTTATATACATCAATGAGGCCTATTTACATAAATAGATGCATTTGCTATTTCTAACACACCATATTTGAAATTTATACACTGTTCTCATCCTTGTCATCTTATGGCATCTCCCCTAATCTAGCATATAAAAGCATATTCATGTCATTAGGTCCTCACAAGATCCTCTTCTTGAGGATACGTGGTTTTCATTTCACTTGATTCAACAATTTAATACAATTAATTGTAAAGTAGTTTATCATCAAATGGTACATTTTCTACATGCAATAACAAATACCATCAGCCTCAAATGTACATAATGGATCCAAATTTAGCTAACTTAGTTTCAAATTTCACATACATGAATGTCCAACAAAAAGTAATTTGTGAACAGCAACAAAATCTATATCTCAATTAACCAGCTTAGAACAAAAATGAGATCATAATATCAGACTATCTGACTGAATTTCATTCATAAAAAAAAAAATTGTCATCCACAGTAATGCCATATATATTAAGTTTCTAAGTGAAAAACCTGTTCCCACAGAAAAAAAAAATGTTCATGCTCAACAGTTTGGCACTTTATCTCCTTAAACAAATAACAATAAGGTTAAATGGGCTCAATGGCTAAAGAATACTAGCATGCAAAAATTGAGAGTTAGCACAAGTCTAGTAACAAATTATTTTCATACTTAAATTCGATGTTAAATCTCAACAATAGAAAACATAGATATGTACTAGCAAATAGATTCAATTAATTCCCAATAAATGAAGATGAAGTCAAACCTCCCGTTCTTCCTCTCCATCATCATCCTGCATATCCTCCTCTCCAGCCTCAACTGGTGTTGATAGGGCAGCTGCTCGCAGTGATCGGTCCCGCCTCTCCTTCCTTTCTTTAATTTCTTGTAATTTTGCTTCAGCAGCTCGATGGCGTTTGAATCGGGCAATCTAGATTTGCCAAAAATAAAACACACACACACAAAAACAAAAACAAAAACAAAAAAACATGTATGCTTCAGCCAAGGGAGCACAAATCAAGCAAAGAACTCATAATCGTTTCATGACTGAAGCATTGGAATGTATAGAATATTACCAGAACAGCTAAACCTGACAGCTTCAATTTTCTAGTTTTAACCATGGATACATGATTTCTTGTATTTCATTTGTCATTGTGGACTCTTAATTTTATCATCATGGCAGCAAAAAAAACATTTTTGGTCGCACAAAGAAATCATAAGGCAAGAGATGACCAACTTAGAACTTAGCATCCCAGTGAAGAGAGAAGAGTTATATATTGAACTTCAAAGGTTGACTCCTTTTCTAGAGTGTAGGCTACCAGAGCAAAGTTGAACAAATGGCCTATAGATCAATCCAAAGGGAGTGTACCAAACACAATATATATACATATATACATATATTAAGACATAATATTGGGAAGCATATTGAACACACAAATAAAAAATATAAATATAAATATAACATAAAAACTGAATCTCCTTTGCCAACCTTTTTTTCCCTTTGAACGGCTAAAGTATCAGCAGCTTCTCGAGCAGAATATTGCATCTCTTCTTCAGGAACAAGCTCTAAAGCTTCACAAATTGAAATGAACTCCTGTGAGACATAGTAAGGAATGAAGACAGAATGTGAACATGTCCCACATTATCAAAAGTAACAAACATTTTACCTCATATGCATAAAAAAGACAGGTTCTTACCTTCAATTGGTCCTGGGATTTCTTTAGAACTTGTAACCGTTCATCTTGCACGGCTTTCTCTAACAATTCACCAAGATAACATGGAACCTAAAGATATGGAAAATTAAAGCAATGATTAAATAAATCCTAAGATTATAGTAAAGAGTTATAGAAAGAAGCAAGACCATGGATGCACATAACTTATAACTATATCATCACAAGGGAAGATATAAGCTGTTAGCACACTAGACTACAGACTATTTTATGATGAAAAGTTCAAAACCTGTGAGCACTCAGGTGCTCAAATGCTTTACATGAGCTTTAAATCTAAAATGTCAGAAGTAGCAGTAGCAGTTGACATTTGCAAAATTACAAAGTTGACTAGTGGCCTTACAGATGAATCAATTAAAAAACAAAAAAAAAGACAGAATTTAGTCTGCATGCTCAAGTAGATAGAGCTTTCAACAAAAGAAAGAAACATTGTTCTGCAAACCATGCTAGCTTTATGTATACTTGAGAAGCACACTGAGAAAAATAAAGTTATTGGATCACTTGTAAACGTAGAAACCATCATCCATAAATATTCTCAAATCTTAATTTTGTGAAAAATGACCATACTGCCTCTTTTCCCAAGGAGATGACTAAAAAGAGTTTGTTAACTATTGGTACATTTACCTTTCTATATCATTCAATCCCTTCAATGAATTTCAAGTGCTCCAAAAAATTTAGAGTGCGCTGCCCAATCCAAATATTCTTAATATGAATGACTGGAGTGCACATAACCAGTGGCCACAGAAATGATGTGTTTACAGAAAAACAAAGGCAACTTGACCAAAGGGAATTGAAGCAAGTTCAAGAATTGAAACATCACCACTAAATCTTGATGCAACCCATGAAACTTATCCAACTCAATGCTTAAATTTTACAATGCTAGTACGCTATGCGATAATACAACTAAATAAATAACATCTTCAACAATAAAAGTAAAAGAAAGAAACAAACAATACCTACGGCTCAAGTTCTCAAGAAAATGAAATGACAATGATGTATAATAAAATTCCATAGTTTACGTCCAAAGATTAAACTTTTTTGCAGAGTTCCAGAGGCTTACAAGAAGGTACTTAAGATTTGCGGTGCTGACATCGTCCTTGGATTCGTTAGATGAGAACAAGCCCAGCTTGCTTACCCTATCATCGCAGAGGCGCAGCGCCTCAATCCCCTTCCTAAGCGTCTCCTGACACCATAACCAAAGAAACGGATGTCAATAACTCAAATTCAGAGGAAGACAAATACCATAAACAAGTCGAGATAAATGGGGAAGAAGCAGACCTGATCGATGGTGGAATCGGAGGCCATGGAGTGGATTTTGCGGGCTTGCTCGAAGATCGCTGGGAGAGACATCTCCTCCATATTGAACTCACCCATTGACGAAGACACAGCTAAATCCGCAATCGAGAAACCCTAGAACTTGTTATTTGAACGAATGCAGAGATGGGGATCGTTCTAGAAAATTAGGGAAAGAAAACAAAGAGACGTGGCAAGATACTAGGAGCGCGATAGTCTATTACCAAGAATTGGACGATAGCCGCGTGCAATGCACGTGATGCAATTTTTTTTCTTAAAACGCTCACAAAGTAGATAATCATGTACAAGTCCCTGTAAAAATCATAAATTGCATATCTTTTTTAGATATATATATATACTGCTCACTGCTCAACTAAGTTTAATTTTCTAATTACATTTAGGAGGTCGGGTTTAGTCGTAGAAGCATTCTCTTGTAAAAAAAGCGGTAAAAGGCTGCGTGGCCAAGTGGTAGACCTTTCCCGGACCGTAGCGTCTGAGGAGAGCTTTGTTGCACCGGACTGCCCTTTTATTTATGATTTTAATTTAGAGGAATTTAAAAATTATTGAAATCTTTGTTCAATCAAAAATTCAAAATTGAAACAAATTCATAAAATAGATATTTAACTATTCATCCCTTGAATAATTCCTTAATTGCTTAGGGGTCCTTGGATGGGGGTGGGTAAGGATTTAGTGTAAATAGTGTTTTGGGTGGATATAGTATAAAGACAAATAATGCACAAATAGTGCTAGGGACTATTAGATAATTTTCCCTTCATGAGATGCCATTATTCATAAATACTATTCAACATCAAACTATTAACTATTTTTTATATTAATATCACCCATTATATTACTCATTAAAAAGAGATAATTTTTACCCAACAACAAATTGAGATTAGAAAATTTCACAATGCAACCTTAAAACACATGGGTAAATTTCCATTTGTAAGGTCTAAACACTCACAAACTTAAGAACAATGGACATGTGACACTTCATCTCAAATAAGGCTGATGCCCCCCTGCCTAAAACAGGAAAAAGGTTTCACCTGCTGGAGTGTTACCGTAACAAGGATAGTATACCAATGATACACACATCAATCATTAGAAAATTATTAACTGGATCAATATTAACTTTCAGTAAAAATGCATACAATGTGCTCAAATTTTGGCAGAAAATGATAATGAGTTCTGAGTCTTCTGACTAGTTAATCTGCTTGATAAACTAAAGACATGTCACTGTAATGGACAGCCTCTGCGCTGAAGGTTAATTTGGAAGACTAAATTCTTCAATGAGTTTTGTTGCCAGGCCAACAAGATCAACAAAAGAACTGAATGACGCCCGAAGAAATCTAGCTTCCACTGCTTCAAAGTGTCTGATTCACATTGCAAATATCAGATAAATATTTTATATATAAAGAGAGAGAGAGAGAGAGAGGTTATTGCGTGCAAGAAAATTAAACATAAACTCACACTACGAGTCTGCCATCAGAAACAGACATATGTCTTCGAACCTTGTCAGGTTGCAACTGAGAATGAGAACAAAGATACATACGTTATTTGATCAATCCACAAAACAAATAGAAAACACTGAACTTTCACAAACCTCCTTATCAACTGCTAATGCTGCATGGACGATGGCTGCATGTTCATCAGACCCATAATCCACTTCAAATTCACTGCTGATGGGATCTCAATAAGAGACTAAATAGCCAACATAATTCCAAAAATGCAAGAAATGTATTCTAAACAGGTGTGTCATTTCCAATAAAGAGTTTTCTACTGCTAAAGTGATTACCAAAAGGAATGGCAAAGACATATAACAAGAAGAATATTACAAGTTCCGATGGCTTATCATTTCAATCCAACAGGGTCAACAGCAAGAAGCTTATTCTAGGCACACATATCATTTGTAAGCTAACTGCCAGTCTTGCTTAACATGTCTAGCAATGTTGAAGGATCATACTTGCAACTCCCTCAGATTCTTGAGTTGTGATTTGCAAAAGAAAAGACTTGCAAAATATCCACTCACCAATCAAGAGATAACTTTTGAACCTTCCAAATTAAAGATCGGAAGGTATCATATAGAGGAAATAATTCTTAAACAACCTTGAAAATTTTAGTTATAGCCCAAGCTTCTATTATCCAGCCTAAATGGTAGTGGATTGAACAACATACAAAGTGTGATTCCTTCACAAAATTACATCGCCCATGTAAGGCTCTTTATGCAGTTTGCAATCCCGTATTCTCAAAAATGCTAAGAAAAGCTATCAACCATGGAAAAGTCATAAGATAAATGGAAAGAGAGAATTATACGCTAAGATGAGAATCAATAACCAACCAGCTGAAGTCCCAACCAGATGATGCTACGGATTTGGCATCTTTGCAAGCTTCAGAGGACACAACAGCCATTATCACCTCCCTTGAGAGAAGGAGCAAAAAAGACTGGTTATTAGCTAAGTATTACAAAACACAGACCAGTGCTGCATAAATAAGCAAAATATATGAAAAAAAAAATTACAGAAAAATAAGCAAGAATTAGTTCACTGAAATAAGATCAGATGGGAAGTTGAAGCACAAACAAGTTACAAGCAGGGGGCTCATTCAATGGTCCTTCCGAGCAGGAGAGGAGAAGAGAAGAGAAGAGGAGTGGGGGCGATTGTATATTGGACGAGAGGAGAAGCATACCTGAGATGGGGGAAAAGAAGGCGCAGCTTCTCAGCAAGACGGCCGGAGAATCGGAGATAGGCGGAGAAAAATTAGGGCAACGAGGCTGGGGAATTCTTTTAAATCCCCCTCAATTTTATTTTAATTTTAAAACCCCCAAATTTTAAAAGTTCACACTTGTATGGAGTTGCTTCTTAAATCGGAAAAACTTAAAAAAAAAAAAAGGAAAAAAAATTAAAATAGAAAACAATTTTTTTTTCTTCCAATACTCGTATATAACACAATCTTCATATTGTTTTTTTTATAATTAATTCTCTCAGATGTTATTTGTAACTGGTGTTAAAAATTAATTTTAAAAACCTTATTTACCACTTTCAGAGCTAAACATGAAAAAGTTCACACCAAAATGAAAAGTTTTTGTAACTGAACAAAATTGTGCATATATTAGAAAAATGTTATATGGATTATGGATGGTATAAAGGAACCCCATAGAATTTTAGACCTAGTTTATACAAGGGAGCCAACTTCTTTAGTTCAGCCAGAATTCAACAATGCTTGCATGACCACGATCAAGTGATTCACAAAAGTATCATCAAATCTCTGCCAGTATAGTTCTAACATTACAATGCTTAAATGATATCATATACTTTGCTCTACCTAAGTAGCATGCAAAGAAGAATTGAATGTCAACAATAGTCAACGAGAAAATCCCCCAAACAGAGAGCAAGGCTTGGTAATGGTCTGAATCACAAACACACAACACTGGGATGGAGACTTCAACAGCAGCCAACCGAATCAACTCAGAATCAGAAAATGATTATAGATGCACCCATTGCAAAGCATCCCAAGGCCACCCATGGGCTTAATCTCTCACCTGAATCAGGAATTATGATGAAGGTTAATCGATAATAATACACATGATGAACCAGCAATGAAAACTTGAACTAGCAACTGGAAATTTGAATATAATTAGATGAAGCATGAAATTGAAAAGAGTGTTCAAACCACCTGGATGTTCCTAACATGCAGTTTTATCAAACTTGATCTTATAAAAATCCTGGCTACAACCAGAAGCACTTAAATCAGAATTGGTAATTGACATATATTTATTCATGTATTATGGGGAATCCATTTCAACAGTAAAGGGTAAGGTAACATTTTACTATTGCTTTGTTTATTGCTGCAATAGTCTTTGCTCCGTGAACAATTCCAGTAGGACCAAAAGGAATCCTGACTCTCACTTGGAGTAATCACAAGGTAGCTAATGCCAATGGAACCTGAAAAGCTAATGTATGTTATGCACGAGTCTAAGTAACAACGGGGTTACTAATCTTGCAAGAACTAAAGGGAGTCCCTCAACCAGAGATTTGCTCAACACTTCAGGAGGAATAATTAGCCAATGGAACCCCTTTTCTTATTTCTTGAAATCATACATAAGCAAATGAGCAACTAGCCCCTGTAACAATGTTTCGTCAAAAGATAAATTACTTGATCTAACTGACTGAAACTAAGGCAAGTGTCTTTTTGTCATTTAGAGTCTTGAACACCCTTCAAGATACAGTAGTATGGATCCAAAACTTTACGCAAAGACAAGCATGTTATGTTATTTCGCACAAAGAATCATTACGCCCATGGTAGAGTCATCCTGGAGACTCCCAATGCTCCTCATAGAACGCCAAGGTGGGCGATCTCAATGCACATCTTAATCCACATCAAAATTATCAATTGATGAACTCCTCCTATATACAAGTGCTCTCTCAAAGGAAAAGAATACCTTTCTCCTTTGTTACATTATTCCTCAGTTTCATCACAGACTTTAAAGAATTTGGGCAAATTGGATATTATCTTAGGAAGGGTTGTGTCAAAGATTGATGGAGCTCGCACGCAGATGAAGACAAATGCCATGTCTATTGAAGAAAAGAGCAAGAAGGCAAGAGACATCGTCCCATGATATGCAAAAATGGTTGAAAAGGCTATGTTCAACCTTTGGATTAAAGAAAGGGATATTTCTGAATTATTCACAAAACATTATAAGAGAAGCATTCAAAAAGCATTTAGAAACCCTTAAGCTGTTTACAAATTAATCTCCCAGCTATCCACCACCACCCTAACTTCATGAAGTAGTATTATCCAAATATATAACATACTAAGCATCCAGAATTGAAGATAATGGACAAAACAAAGCCGTCATAATCTTCAGTAGAAGAACTTAATTATGCTGAATTAGAACCAAATAACATACCTATTCTAGCTGCCTTCCAGAAAAAGCCACGAAACCTGTAAAAAGGAAAATTTCATAATCTTTCTCCAAATAACAACTGATAAAAGCAACTTACTCGGGACTCATAGAGTATGAAAATTGCCACATATACAGCAATAATGATATCATATGACATGCAATTTTTACCCAGATCTTGGTCTCAATGAACTGTGTGTAAACACCTAAGATATATTTTGCCTAATTTTCACTTAGGCTTGCAGCACCCATGAACATGATTGTTTAGTCTTTCCAATCAAATTCAATTGCATAAATCCACAAAATCGAATCAAAAACTCACAAAAATCCTACACTGTAAGTGGGAGTCATGGAGGTTGTGGTGAATAATCGTAATGGTTTTAGAGGCAAACAGTATTTTACTGGCAGACTTTGTCACTTAAGGGGAAGGATGATTGACATCATGGTCGCTGAGGACAATGGTGACAGTGACAGAAATGCACATTTGGGAGGAGTCATTAAGAAGCATGGTTAATAAAGGGATGCAAAAGCAATACATGTCCATCTCACATAACATAAGGTAGGGATGATCCGTTTGAAGATTAAAAAACATATATTAATCTACTATGTAAAATTCAACCACACCAAGAAGATCAGGGACATGATGCAAATTAAACAGAACACAGATACTGCTCATGTGAGTTAATTAAAAGAATAATTACCAAACCACATGAAATGGATCAGTGATTCTGCTTGTGCTTGTGGTCAACCGAGAAAATAGGATAGCCAGACTTTAATACCTTAGGATGTCTAAGAGTGAATAATAACCACACAATTGAAGTATAGAATTCCATTGGGTCAAAAAAAGGAAGCCATCAGCATTTATAATATAAGAAAGACGCAACTAGCACACCAGCGTGTTAGAGTCAATCTTAAGAGCGAAAGAAATTTGGGTCGAGAAAGGTCAGGAAGACACTAGATCTTTCAACTTCATTCAAATTAATTTAGACAATTTCTTAAACATAAAATAGCTTTCTTTTTTTAAAAAAAATTAGACATTCACAGTCGACAAAACTCAAGTAAGCATGGGAAATAAGCCAACCCACTATAAATAATGTCACACATAAAGAATCTTTACTTCTAAATCATCTTTATTATTAGTAGGTAACATTGAGGCTCATTTTGATACCCGATAATCCTTGAACCATGACATCATTGCACTCACTTTAATATTTCACACCATGTCATTGACAATCCAAAATCCAAATAGATGATGGTAGTGAAAGAGATCAAAATTCAAGGTGTCTTTATCAAGTCCTTAAATCTACAGATCCATCAAACTTCATAGTACTTAACTTTCTCAAATCCCCTTTGATGTAGGATAAGAAAAGGATAGGCAAAATCCTTAAATTGTGTGAAATAGGACTTGCACCAATCAGATCAGGACTGTCAAGTGTCAAAAGTTCAATAAAAAAAAAAGTAAATTGAAAAGAGGTGAAATATCCGAATCACATGAATAGGTCTTAAGAATCATATCTGACAAAGCATAAAAATATCATACTTAATGCTTGGAGGAAAACTCATCAAATCCTAATTATATTTTACACCATCAACAAAATAAATTTCGAAAAGATAATATCAGACTTCCATCAGTTAATCTAAACCATTAGAAAAAGCTAAACTTGACTATTATTGCCTGACATAATAAAAGGAAACAAAAAAGCAGAGTAAACACTGTAAAAATGCTGTTGCAGCCTGATGAAGAATATCATAGAATACCCAAAGCAAAAAAAATTAATTCAACTCCCAAGTGGATCCCCCTCACTGGCATTCCACCAGCAATTTTTTTTTCTTCTTTGAACTTTAAATGGCTGATTTCAAGCCTCAACACTCATAATGCATCTCCCCAATTCTTGGCCTTAATACTAACTCTTCACTCCCAGGTGGTAAACAAATTAAAAAGACAAAATTAGAAGTAATTCTATGGAAAAAAAAAGACATTTATGCAAAGCCCTAGGCCACTCTGTGGTTATAAAACTAAATAACTTCTAATTGGGCACAGATTATGATCAAACCCTAAACACAATTGAGATAATCATTGAAATGATTCTAAGAACATTACCCAGTACGATGCTGAAGAATGGTGGGGAACTGCATCTTGATGTAAGAGCAGGTGCAGATCACCAACAGCACCACCGTCAAAAAAGAATGGAAATTAAAGAGCGCCGACTGCAACCATGAACACCATATCAAACTCCACTCCAATACCCAAAATCGAACAATATACTACGAAATGAACAATTTTTGGATCTTATTGGTTACCATGACTTGATTCCTTTCTCAATTGACTCGCCGTTCAGATGGTAGATCCGATAGCAGAGGCAGGAGTGGAGAGAGATCGGATCAGGTCGGAGATTTGGGGGTTCGAAGCTTCCCGACTTCTCACGTTCGACCTTTCAGCGGGCGAGCGGGGAAGGGGCTTATGTGAAAATGTTTTATCTAATTTAAATAATTAAAAACAATGAAGATAATTATATTTCTAAAATCTGTGATTTAATCATTTTTAATCTATTTTTTGAATTAATTGTTAAATACACCGCTGCAGTCCAACGGACATGAACAAAGGTGGGCTATTATTATTATTATTTTAAGAAAAAAGAGTGGATAAATTATATTTTATTTACTTATGATAATAAAATTCGTCACATTGTTTAGGGAAATAAAATATAGAGGTGTGATAGTTCAATCTTCTTAACAATAGCTAATATCTCGGTCTTCTTTTTACTCAGACTTGTCCTAAAGGTAGACTATTTTCATTGTAACATTATATGCTACTTATACAAAATATATTTATTGGATTAACTCTTTACATAATGATGATTATTGAAATCATCTTGGTGTTAAATAAATAAATAAATAAATATAAATGATTGGGTATTGAGAATAAAAAAAACTAGATTTGTAGTGAATTGAAAAATGATTTTAGTAAAAATATTTGGTACACATTACTATTTAGGATGTTTTAATCTAGTTTGTTTTGTTTATAATAAATTAAATGTCTCATAATACATATAAGATAACACCTAAATGCTAAGTTATATGGATGACAGAGTAATATGATCAAACTTTTTTTGAGAAAAGTGGATAAATCACATAACATTTCATTAGATTTGAAAATTTAAAAACATTACACATAACATGAGTACATAAAGATGGAAAAAAAAAATATATCAATTGAAGCTTCTCGACCATGTGTCCCGCGCCTCAGATCATCTCCAGTCTCCTCCCCAGAAGAGGATAAAAGAAATTCAGCTAAGTAATCTGTGAACCGATCAATTCAACCAAACTTATCCATTGAACTGATTGAATTTGATGGATGGCCTACTATGTACACTCTTCAAGAAGTTTGTATTAAATTTGATTGTAATTATCATCAAATATGTCACACCTGAATCACATTTAAGTAAAACATCATAAAGCAAAGTGTGCCTGGGATGAAGGGAAACAGAACATTTGAAAGAACAAGACCATCAGATGCTTAACAAGGGCAAGCATAAATATTTATTCACCAGGCATCACAGAATTTTACACATTTAAGAGCTTTTTCTCACAACACACAAACGTAGAATAGAAAAAATGAACAAGTACAGAAATCAGAGATTATAGAGAAAATAAATGATTAGAAGCACAAGCAACAACAATCCCATCAGATTCCTAGCCTGAACTTCACACATGGACACATGGTTTTTTTTATCTTACATAGGTGGAGGGGTTGATGTTCAGCATCTTTTTAACTCTTGAAACTCAATCCTGCCCATCTTTTGGTTACTTCCTTCTTCACCTTCTGCGAGTTAGTGACAAGAAGGTTTTCAAGGGACTTTGCCTTCCGATTTCTGGCTCGGCCGGCTTCTTTTAAGAGTTCGGCAAGCCTCTTCTTCTCATCCTCTACATCTGGGTTTGCTGTCCCAAGCTTTTCTTCCCTCACCTTCAATACGTATTCCAAAATTTCAATTGCATCTTCCACCCTGTTAGATAGCAAGATGAAAATGTAATGCATGAGAAAATTTTTGCCTGCATCCTTCAGAAATTAAGAATGATGGCTCATTGTCAGCATTGATTAACATAGATGATTTCATTTGTTTGAAGAGGATTAAATGATCCATCGATTGAGAGGGTTCATAGGAGTTTTTGCACTCACAAGGGTCTTAAAAAGTACAAGAGGCTGCATAAAATTAAGTATGACATGGAGAAATTTCACCGGTTTAAAAAAGTGACACCAGATCCTGAGCCATTTATTTGTTTACCCCTAACGCTGTATAGGAGAGATAGTGCGTCAAACTAGCAGCAGTTTTGCCAAACTAGTCACTTCTTAGGTATAGCCAGTGCACAACACTAAAAACAACCAAGATAGCAAACTAAATAATGTGGAATAGCCAGGTGCACATGAGATACAGTAGCTACAAGGCTAGCCTATTGATTATCCCTCACGTAATAAGACTTTATGATAAATTGTACTGTTCTATGAGGAAAACCCATCTAGTATCCAGCATCCTCTCTAACATTGAAGATAGAAAAGCTTTCCTCCTAAAGTGAAAGTTCTATTCATCACATGCTCACACAACATGAGTAATGAATCCCATAGATGAAAGCAACCCAAGCTACAGAAAGGCCAAAGGTTTAAGATATAGACAGGAACATATAGATTGAAAGCAAATATCCAAGAAGCAACCTAGTCTTTGAAGATTCGATATATGTAAGTGTTGTATCCCATAAGCCACATAGTTTCCCAAAATGTTTTAAATATAAATTAGGCAGCAAATTAGGAAAAAAATAGAGTAATCTAGAATACGCAATCAAACCACATCACTGGGATCTAGAAAATTTTACTGAAATATGTATGCCAAAGCATGAGTAGAGAATACTATGTGAGTTGATGATTAATATCCATAATTAGGGTGAAATGCTAATTGCTATGCCCCAATAATCAAGGGACATGATTGTGTAGACGTTCAATTAACGAATATAATCAGTGATGAAACTAGGCCACATTAGAGCTTAATCATCATGGTTAAGGTGGATTGGATGGTAATACTCATATAGGTAGAGAATGATAGATGTTATTTTGCTCAAACAAAATGATATGAATTAGCATGATAGTATATTACTTGATTGAGTATATTTACAGGGCAATTATAGCCAGAATTAGAACTTCATTAGAACAACTAGGTGAACTGAATTCTAAATCAATATAACAAATTCAGGATGTCATGAATTAAAGGTGTATTAGTCCAAAAATATCTCTTATGGAACATTTTTAGAAAAACTCACTTCATCTAACATTCAAAAGCTTCTCTTTACACACATAATATTCAAAGAAGTGATGAGGTTATGTAGGATTCCATCATCCACTATATACAATACAGTTGTAGATCATTTGTGGAGAACATTGAGCAAAAAACTTGGGATTGATTTGGAACATGACATTATTGATTATCTATGGAAAGTTAAACAAATAGAAGTTTGGGTAGTATGTGATGGTAGAAATCATATGAAGTCTTAAGGATTACTGATCCACAAGCATAGTTTACTTAAACATAAGGAATCAAACAGTAAGAAGGATTCACTTAAGCTAGTCATGAAAGTAAAGAAAATGCAACAAAGCAACACCTTCCAGTCAAAGAATTCAAAGCGGGGCATATGGTCCAAGTGCAGTTAGGCAGGTTTCCAAAGAGAACTCATCACATACTAAAGGTTTAGAATTTTGAGATGTATAATTTGTTGAAGCTTGCCTACATGATAGAGCTACAATTAGATTGTCAAACCAGCCTTAACTTTTAATATTGTCAATATACATTTATTTGTAGGATTTGACAGAGAAGCAGATCTCATGTTATCACAAACCAAACTATGTGTTACTAAAAGGTCAGCATGAAGATATATTTGATGATAAAGAGTTAAAATCAGGGAATGGAAATTAAAATTAATGCTTATTTGTGAAATGCTTTGAAATCACAATAGAGAGTCTTAATGGACTCAAGGAAATTGAAGGGATTGAATTGAGCAGAACTATTGAGCCTATTAAGACCTTTCTTTCACTGGAGGCAGGCAGATGCTTGAAAATCTAAGAATTTTAAGCCTGAGATAGTAAATTAAATTCACTGGATCAGGTATTAAGCTGACTAGCTGTTATGAGTTTGATCTTAAATCTTAATCTTACATTATCTTAAACAAACACTGTCACACACAAAGTCAAGCACAAAAGGAACAGAGCAAGAATTTATAAACTGATGGAAGGAGTTCACAATAGGTGTTCACCTGCCCATAGCATCATAAGTTGCTGCGAGATTGCTATACACCCCAAGAGTGTCCTGATGATACGAGCCACACTCCTGCTCTAAGATAGCCCTGGCTTCTTCAAATAATTCAGCTGCCTCATCAATCTTAAACAGCTGCACACATGCCAATCCCATCTGGTTCAACAAGACACCAAAAAAAGCTGACTTCCGTTCGCCACTAGCTCTCAGCTTGGCCACAGCATTCCCAAATGAGTTTCTCGACTCTGCATACGTCCCAACCATGTAATACATGACTCCCATCTGAGCTTCAATCCCGGCCACTGTGCTCCACTGCCCCGGTGCGTCCTCCAAGAGCTTCAGAGCCTTCTGCAGCAACTTCAAAGCCTCTTCAGGCTCATTCACAGCCTCATAAATGGCTGATATCTCCATTAATCCCCCAGCGATCTCTTCAGCAGTGGTCCCCGGGACAGGCTTGGCATAAATCCTGAGGGCATTCTCACAGTACGACTTGGATTCACGGAGCTTGCCGGTCTTGAAATAGAGATCAGCAAGGCGGACAAAGACAGAAGCAACAGACGGGTGGGAGTCGCCGCGGGTGGACTTGAAGACAGTGAGAGCCTTCTGATAGGAAAAAACGGCCTCGTCAAAGCGGCCAAGGGAAAGGTAGGTGTTTCCAATGCTGACATCAATGGCAGCAACCTCGGCTTCATGGCCATTAGCGATCATGGCCATGGAAGCGAGCACAAGGTGCTCCAAAGCCGCCTCTGAGTCTCCCTTGGCCTCACAGATGAGAGCCATCAAGCGACGGTCCGCAGCCTCCTCAACCGACGCCGGAGGGCTGTGCTCCCGGTGTATCTCGAGCGTTTTCTTGCAGAGCTCCTCTGCCGCGTCGAACTGCATGGCCTGGACGTGGGCTTCCGCAAGGTACCTGCCATTTTTCACAAGATTGCTTACCAACAACACAGCAAAGGGAAAATTCGAAGAAAGGGAAATGAAAATTCTATAATGCACGTTATCTTTCATTCTTCAAATGAATTAATTAGCTTTTTTCATATAAAAGTCAAAACAAGAGACAGAGTAAGATAATTTTTTAAAAAAAATTTAATCCGGCTTTATTTTATTTTTATCCAAACACTAACAAATTATAGAATATGCATGAAAAAAAAAATTAATTTTTGAAATTAATCCTCTCTAAAAAAATAGTTTTTATGCTACTTCTACTATTATTTAAGAAAAAAACCTCTTTCGCCTCCAAACAAACACATCAACTGAATAATTCCCCCAGTGGGACTACAACAACCACACTGATTGCATCCGGATGACTACACCCGGACAAAGAGAAGCGCAAGTTAGCCCCGTGGACTCCAGCGCTCTCGACCCCACATGAACTAGCGAGCCTACGGCGAACGGTGGAACAGGATAAGAGGTAATAGAAGTGCCGAGAGAGCACCATACCTGCAAGTTTCGGCGACGCGGGGGTCGGAATCTCCAAGCGCCTGGATCTGGATCTCGAGGCCCTTCGTGTACGCAGCTATGGATTGATCGAGCCTCCCAAGCATCGAATACGTGTCCCCGAGCTGCATGTGTCCGGAGAACGCCGCGAGCGCGTGGTCCGCACCGCGCGCCGGGTCCGGCACCCCCACAGCCCTCTCCAGCACGGGCACCGCCTCCTCGAACTTCCCGAGACTGCAGTATATTGCCGCCGTGACGTGAAGGCTCATCGCCAGCTCCAGCCTCATCCCGTCATCCTCGCCCGCGCACATCTCCAGCGACCTCGACGCTCGGATCGCATACTCCAGCGCCTTCGCGGGGCTCTCCCCCGACGCGATCGTGTCCCTCGCCTGCTTCAATAGGAATGGCCCCAGATCCGGGTTGTCCAGCGCCGCCTCCTCCGGTCTCGGCTCCGGTCGCTTCGGCGAGGGCTTGGCTCGAGAGGACGAGGGTGATGGGTTTCTCCGCGGGGCCGGGGATCTCCCGATCTTGGTGTCAGGGGCATCGGGATCGGGGCGGATCTGGGGATCGGCGCCGTCGGGGAGGGAGATCCGGAGAGGCGGAGCTTCTGAAGGGGTGACAAGTCCCGGCATGGCGGCGAATTGGGGAAGGATTGGAGATGAACGGAGAGGAGGAGGAGGAGGAGGAGGAGGAGGAGGAGGAGAGTTATCAATGAAGAAGCACACTACTACTACTCGTTACCATTCGGGCTTGTTGCTTAGAAGGTACTTCTCTACTAATTACGAGAACGCCATTGAGGTTTTCGCGGATTTTTTTTATCAGGAAACGAATCCGAAATGATAGCATGGTGGGCCCGCTGACTCGGCGTCGCTGTGTTGTAAATGCAGTGGCGCGAGTTGCACGTGATTTCCATCGGCGTCATTTTATTGCCGTTTTGTCTTTTACTTTATGGTTTAAAATTATAGAAAAATAATATAAAATTTAAATAAAGCATTTATTTGGGGTAATATATATGATGGCGCGCATTGTCTGATGAGTGACAACCATTGGAACACAACATCAGCGTTGTCATCCACTAAGAAAAAACACAAGTGATTTTATAAATTAATTAGTTGATGAATTGTTTATTTCCTTTTAATATTTAAGTTGAAATAATTTGGAATAATATAAATTATCTTAACTTATATTCTAATAAACGTTGAAAAAACTTATGATTGATTGTTTTTAACTATTGTGAAATATTCAAAGAAAGTCACTAATGTTTTTAGCAAGTTCTATAGCTGATTAATATTAATTTCTCTTTAATAAGTTTAATAATTTTTTTTTTAAATGTGTTTTGTTCTTATCTGAAAAGTTTGATGCCAGTCTTGATTGTCTATTTCTCAGATAAGTGAACGTCAAGCTCTCAGCCTGCAACCTCAAAAGAAAAGAACTAAAGCGCATTTTCCAAAGTTAGGTTTTATACTTTTATGGTTGGCCCGCCACGGTGAATTGCATGTATTGGGTGCATTGTGCGGTCAAAAGGTAAGTTTTTCTTTAAAAAAAAATAACTCCAGCAACCTAATTAGAATGCCATTCCATTTGTTGATTCTGTCAACTATTGCACATTTTAATAAGCATTTTAGCTATCATCAACAACGAGATCTATTGGTATCTTGGTATATTGTTAAAGATGGTGTTCTTTTAGCTAATGCATCAATGAATCAGAGCATTGAGAGTAAATTGAGAGTTATGAAAAATTATATATATATATATATATATAGTTTTAAAAGATATGAAAAAGTCTTGTTGAGACACCGTGTATCCCAATTGCTTCCTTTGTACAAACTAAGTTCACCTAAAACAAGTGACACCACTCATAGAGGCAATTCATCAAACACATGGAGGGCATACAAAAAATGTGGAAAACCCCTCAAAGCAAAGGGAAAAACCACCGGACAAAATGTCCTACAATCTTCCACTATAACAATAACAATGGGATTACAAACTTCTAATGACTTTAGAGGATCACATACATCATTAAGAGTTACACTCTTGGTTCATACTTATCATCATCACTTGATGGAATCTTAAAGAGAATGGGAAGAGGTTAAAAGGAGCATGATGGAAGCTAGATCTAGGTCACCTTCTCTTGAGCAAGAGGATTGAAAGACCACCAAAGCTTCACCTTTTCCTTCTCTTCTTTTTTCCCCCTTTTTCTCTAGCTTGAACTCTTGAACCAATTTATTCATCTTGTTTATATATGTAGGGTTAAGCAAGTCAAGTTACTTACTTACCCATGTGACCCACACATGAGGAGGGACCCATGTTTGGTTGGTCCAACCCCAACAAAAAGATTATTTCTTTTATAAAGGCGACAAGCGCCCCATGTGTGAAAGTCAGAGGTGGGCAATGCGGCTCCATATATGCACGCTAGTCCTCACTTTGTGGTTGTGGTCCTGTGAGGGTTCGAGCTTGGATTTTTCTCAATCATTTATACCCTACACAAGGGACCTGGTACCCCGGTATCAATAGACCAAGTGACATTTGTTATGAAAAGGGTTATTTAGTGATTCTTTTTTCATATTTTTTCACAATATATGTTAAATAGAAATGAAATAAAAAATAGTTTATGCTGAGAAACAATACCCAAGCCTAATTTTATTTTTTAAATTAGAATTAAAGTTATTTAGGTACCTCACACACACTTATTAAGCTTATGATAAAAAAAAATTTACCTCGCTAGTCGCTAATCACAGTGAACGAAGCAATCATTTTTATGGTCATGGGAACAGGTAAGAGGTAACATGCCGATATCCACATAGAGAGGAGTGACGTACAAGAAAAGCTTGGGAAATGATACCCTTTTTGAATTGATGAGTTGATGACCTTCGATTCACCATTTAAGGCCCATCGTGTCAACCGAGAGGCTAACACGGGTCCTGTGATTAATCTTAATTAATCTCATGTATTAAATTATATATTTTTATATATAACAGTAATGCTCATAATGTTAACAACTAATAAATTTTTAACTTAATATTGTATGGATGTATGTTTTGAAATTTTTTTTTAAACTATTTTGTCTTTATTCTATTAATTATGTTGTATAATAATCCTCCAAACAACACATATCCACTGAAAATAAGTCATATTGAATGCACTCATGCAAATAACAACCACCAATAACTTTCAATAATATCATAGAAGATGTGGGTGTCATGACTACAAATGAGATACTAATTGGACTTTGTGAAAGTGAACATATATAGAGGTGTGCATGATGGTCAAGATGTTGCCTGTCATCCTTAAAAGTCAGCCCATCAACGTTATATTTGATGAGAACTTATTAAAAGATGATATAAATTCGTTCTCGAGATGAAAACAATTGTAAACTTTGATCAAAACTTATATTTGTTATGTTACTTAGATAATAGGATTTGAAATGGGTTCATGATCAGACTCAAAATCATTTGTTCCTGCCAACAATTCCTGGCTTTCCTCTTCTTGGGTCATTTCTTCTGTTTGGTCCTCCATACTCATAGTCATGTGTCATCTCCATCATCAGCTTTCTAGCATGTATCTGTAGATAGAATTCTCGTTGATCTTCGTTATTGTTATCATGATGCACAGGTTTTGATATTAATACTGATAAAAAGAAAGATTTATATGTCTATATCCATATTAATATATGTTTAATCAACTAGTATGAAATGGAGAATTGCTACAGGTGTGTTATGTGATAAAAATATGCCTAATAAAGTGAAATTAAAGTTTTATAAAATAGTCGTTAGACCAACCATGTTATACGGGAGTGAGTGTTAGGCAACTTATAAAGTTCAACATATTAATAAGACGAATGTGGCATAAATGAGGATGTTAAGGTGGATGTGTGGTCATACAAGATTGAATAAGATTAGAAACGAACACATCCGACAGAAGGTGCATGCATGTTGCACCAATTGAAAATAAAATAAGAGAAGGGCATTTAAGATGGTTTGGACACGTGTGTTGTAGACCCCTAGCTGTCTCGATTCGAAAATGAGATAGTTTGGTAATAGAGGGTAAAAAGAGGGGTAGAGGCAGACCGAGAATTACATGGAGAGAGGTAGTGTATAAGGATCTACGTTTATTAGATATTGATCTGTATCTTGTCTTTGACAGAGTTACATGGAGACAGAGAATTCATATATCGACCCCATCTAATATGGGATTAAGGCTTAGTTGTTGTTGTTGATGTAATCAACTAGTATAAGAATATTATCTACATTAATAATGAGATCAATCTACATAGGTTTAGTGTTACCTTAATACCGTCCATCACATGCACAACACTTGGTTCTCCATTCTCCACATTCCCTGCATGAACTTGAACCAAGGAACACCACAACAACTCCCATTTAGTTAAACAACTTATCATAATAAAAAGAATTAGAGTAAAAAAACATGAAAAAAATTAATCTTCTCACCATAAGATGTCTGTGATGAGAAAGAGATCATCAAGAAGAGGATGCAAAAGGACATGATCATGAGCCTTGGCATTGTTGAAGAAACTCAACTCCTCTTGATCTTGATGAAGCTTGTATATGTAGAATAGTCTCAGAAGTAGGGGAGATCACAAGCTCCTTTTATGCTTGAGTGATGGCAGGTAGAAAGGCAGTGAACATGATAGCATCGCAGACCTGTTTGATGTTTTCCTATCCACAAACCCACCAACATCCAAGTCAACTGCACTAACATATATATCAACTGACTTTTTCTGATTTCCTAAAGTTATTTTGTGATCTTTATATTTATAAGTTGGAAGAATTATTATAAAGCCATGACTGCACTTTGCATGGGTATTTATCATGAAATTAGTGTGAGAGCACTTCAAGAGGTGGGAGTTGAGGTAAAACATTAGGTAGTGGAATAGCAAAAGATGTTCATGTTGAAACTATTAGGTCAAAGTCACACTGTAAAAGATACAAAACAAATTAGGTCAAAAGATGTAGCTAGTTGAGTCGGTGACAGGGGAAAAGCAAGTGAAAACAAGACAAAAGTGAAGATGCTTTAGTGGAGGAAAATGTATCATGAATTCAATGTTTTGAAATTTATTTTATCCATTGGAATGATTTCTTTCCATGCCTTGAATGCATTGCAGTTTCTACACGTGAGAAAGAATGGGGACCTTGGCCACCCACCACCACCACCACCACCAATGCAATCCTAGTAGAATCAGGACCAAGATATGCCTGCTTGCCATCTTTATCATCATCAAAAGGTAGCTAAGTTGACATTATGTTCATCATAAATATATGTAAACCTTAGCTTTATATAAGTCCAATATTCAATAGTGTGTGAACAGCCAGTTCATCAAACAGGGGAGACAAACAGCTAATTGGTATTCAGACTTGAAGTATTTTATCAGTAATAGTTACAACAGGAGAAGGATTTGAATGTGAAGTTGAACTCAAAAGTGATAAATGTGATCACTGTACATATGGGCAGTCGCATTCAAGCATTGCAGCACCGCCTCGCCCTGTTTATTGAATGTAAATATCGAAATACCACCGTTGTTAACATCGATAGCACGGAACCTGCACCATGAATACTATTTATAATTTTATACAATGTTGATGAGGATATAAATACAATAATTTTATACTATAATGAAGATATAATCTGTAATATTACTAAACTACAAATGCTTCAATTCCATGATGAGGAAACAAATACCTCTCTGGGCTAAGTCCAAGAGCTGTACATATGAGTGCCCGCAAAATGGATTTGTGAGTGACAACCAAAAAGTTCTCTCCCTGATTGAGAAAATGGGTATAAAGTATATACTGGAGAACATGTTGATTTTGATGATCACGCTGAGAAAAGAATGTAAATCACTCACCGGAGTTAACAATATTTCTTTCCAAGCCTCCCTAGCTGTTCCCCAAAGCTTCCGAATAGGATAGATTCCATCAACATGGAAGTTAGCAGGGTCTTCTCTCCATGAAGTATATAACTCAGGATATTTCTTTTTAGCATCAGCTTCAGTCAAAAATTTAAATGTGAAAATTTAGCGCGCGACACAAACATAGAGAGAAAGCACAGTAAAAAGAATGAACAGAAAGGTGGACAGCATACCATTTGTCATGCCCTCTAAAAAGAACAGGTGAGCTTCTTTCAATGAGTCCAGGAAAATCAGAGGTTCTTGCCTCCCATGCCATAAGATCTCAGCAGTTGACTGTTAAACACAAACAGCTTAGAACGAAAGAATAATATCAAAAGTAGCATGCGTCTGAATTAATGTAACTGTCTAATGGAGAAAATAGAAGGTCTAAACTTTAAACCTTTGCACGTGAGATGGGGCTTGAAAAGCATACATCAAAGGTCATGTTGACCAAGGAATTCCGGCACTTTTCAGCTTGCTTAATTCCAGTGTCAGTCAATATGGACAAGTTTGAGCTCCCCTGGGTATTAACAACAATAAGGTTAGCTGCTTTATATTAACAAACCTCATAAATAAGGTACCACAAAGAGCAGTTATAAAAAAACGGTTGTGTACAAAAGCTTTTGATGTTCTTTATTGAACCTTGACAATAATTAAAGAGCTGAAGTTGTCTGAGATGACCTATAAGAGTTGAATGTATAGTATATAGGCCTCGACATTATAATCCTACTCTAAAATTTCAAGACAATCCACAGCTACCACAAAGTGCATGTTCCCTAGCTCAAATCAAAATTGAAATCTGAAGAGTGTGATGGTACCATATTTCCTATACAGGCAGAATTACAAGATAGAACAATACAATCCTGACTCTGGGAAATGTATTTCAATATCCAGAAAAGATTTCATACTTTATAAATCAATCCATCATCCAGTGAGATGCCCGAAGACAGCAGTTAGCACCATCCCCTTATCCCCATTTTCAAACAAGAACAATCAGAAGTGATTTCACAAATTCTGCAGTGTTAACACAGGAAGAATGGTTGCTAGAGAACAAAGAGCAATTGTTACCAATGTCCATACTCATCTCAAGCCAACCACTAAAGGCTTACCATCAAAGTTCTCGGGATATTTACTATTTCAAAACTAATTCTTTAAATATCAGATAATGGCTTTTTCTGGATTTTTCATTTAAATACAAACAACTAATGATTTCTAAATTTTTAATATCAAATTAATTTTAATGAATTTTAAATCTTAATGATTCATCACCTACTGTTCCTAATTTCAGACATTTTACTTTCTAAAGCTTCTGTGAATTTATTTATTTATTTATTTATTTATTTATTTTTGTTTGTTTCAGCCAAACAACTTATTTTTAACCAACAGATCACCCGAAAAATTCTAAAAACGATTTAATGGCAACAGATCCAATGACCAATGCAAAGACCAACAAGAATGGTTTTGACCTACTTTAAAATTTATACAGATACACTGTATTCCAGCTAGCAGGCTTCATTTGATGTTGGGCTAGAGCTTTTCCATTCCAATAGCTTTACTTTCACACCAATAAAAGAACTGAAACAAATTTTCAACATTAAATGGAAAGAACATAAGCTGAATTCAGTAGAGAACTGCAGATATTTTACTGAGTAAACTCTGCCTTCCCAGAAGAAAGAAAATCTATTGAACAAATATCTTGGAATATTGCAGATTTAACAAAGTAGACCAGGCTTAATGGGTTTAGTTACAGATTGAAATTGCAAATATGAATAACCCATGTTATCACCATCTCTTAGAGTGACGACAATATTTAACAGATTTGGCTGACAACATTAACTGCGGGGACTTTTTGCTTGTCTATAAGAACAAAAACAAAAAACAAAAAAGATACTCAAAATTGTACAGGAATAACATTACGAGCAATACCATGAGTCTGTAGAGAGTAGTTAAACATAAATTAAGAAGGGAAAAAATCCTAATTTGGTTTTTGTTAGCAGGATAACTTGCAAACCAAACTTCAGCTCTTTACATGCTGATGTTCATTAAGAAAAGTAGTACAATGTGGTTGTGTTTGCAACAAAGGGAAGAACAAACCTGAACTCTACTTTGTTCATTCCAAGAGCTTAGGCCGTGTCTAACCAAAGTCACCCTTTTTGAAGAAGGCATGAGCTCATTAGTAAGAGATGTTGTTGCACCTTCAAATCCATATGCGCCACCAGTAGTAAGAGAATGACTGATAACTTGGTCTTCTGTAGGTATGTTGTTTATAACAACTCCAACCTGATACTTTTGATTATCAAGTTTGCCCGCACATAAACTAAGCAAAATGTAAACGAAGAATCAATAGAGCATCAATAGAGCATCCTCAATTAATAATAAATTATGATGAAAAAATTATATGCAACACTTTGAGAGAAAAGAAATTCTAAAAATTCAGTAGATCTAGCATTGCACATAGTGTAATGTTCAATTCTATTTTACATAAGAACATTACTTAGTAATTCAAAATTTAACTACGCATATGGGGTAACTATACTGGGAGAAGAGAATATGCATTTCACCAAGAACATTTCTTATCGCTGCAACAATGATAGACATATACACAGTTACAAAAGGATATCTATCAAATGCTTATTTGTAGCCCACCCAAATTGTCCAGTAGTCTGGTATTCACAATTAAGTATAATAAAGAGTTGGTTCACAGAAGTATTTATATTACTAATGAATGCAAATCCTACTAAAAACTGAAATTCATAAGTTTGCATAAATTATTGAAAGAAGAGAACATACTTAGTAAGTTTCAAATGAGATAGTACCCACGGTCAAAATGGAGCCATGGAAGACAAGTACAAGATATCTCATTAAAAAGATACAGCTAACTACAAATTTTAGTGTCTACACAAAAGAAAATAAAGCCGATACCAAAGAAATGCCTCCTTCCCTATGGAGATAAGGTAAGATACATGAAAGTTCATATCAAAACCATAAACTAGACGAATAATAAGAACCCAAAAAGAAGCATAGCACCAGAGAAGGCCAATTGGTCAAAGCTATATAACAATAAGGTTCATAATAATACTCCATAGTATTATACTGTTGGAACATACAAGTTTTTTTTCAAATTTCTTAGACAATATAAAAAAACTCCTTTAACACTTCACAGATAACTGGAAAAGCATATTCACAAATTTAGACACCAAAGACTTGACCAAAGGCACAACCTAGACAAATATCTTCAGAGCATTTAAAAATGAAACTTTAAATCTAAGAAGGAAACACTATTAAGCAAAACAGAGGAAATGCATGGTAAAACTAAAACGAACATCAATGCTTAAGACTTAAGAGACTAACACTTATCACCAATCCATTCAGAAGAATCAGAACATCAAGAAAAAAACAGTTAACAAGAAGAAATGCATATTGGAATTCAACAACCAAGAAAGATGGCATTGTTTGTAGTGTTTCAAACAGAACGGAACACCTTTGGCCAAAATCCTGAGGGGAAGAGGAGAGAAAGGGATAGGGATTACCGGATGTTCGCCGGGCGTTGGGGACGGAAGAAGAGGAGGCGGAGGAACCCAACGGAAGGGATGGGCAACGGCGAGCGAGAAAACCCGGCGAGCGGTGGAGGAGAGGAGCAAGGAAAGCCATTCGTTTTTGTAGCCATTAGTGAACACAACTAAACTACAGTGTTTCCTATACTCCCTGTCACGTGATGTGCACGAGCTTTTTTTCTTTCTTTTTCTTTAATAAATAGTTAAATTCAACAAATGAAAATATAACAACAACAACTAAATAATAAATATTTTACTCATGTATTATATTATATATTAATATATTAATATTAAATTTCGAGTTTTCGAGTTGAGCTCAATCGAACTCGGCTCGAAATTGAAGCTCGAGCTAGGCTCGAAAGCTCGAAATATTAAGCTGATCTCGAGTTGCTCATGAACAACTTGATCGTTTAATAGTCCTAACTATATGTATTCTTTGTAGCTCTGTAAATGATAAGAACCGGATCAACATCTAATAAATGTAGATACTTAGACACTACTCTACCTCTACATTTTTTTTATCTTTTATTATCAAACTATCACATTTTCGAATCAGTGTACTTAGAGATAAATTCAACAAATGAAAATAATAAATATTATTCATTCAAGAAGAATTTTGATATAATTGTTAACTTCAAAGAAACCACTGAATATGGCTGTCAATTTAGTACTGAGATTAACCCTTTTATTTATTCTTTTACATTTAAATTTCTTTGTATGTCGTTCTTCTATGTTATATGTTTTCTTTTTATTAATTTTATCACTAGTTTCCCCTTTACCCAGTCAGTCCTTTAAAATCATTTTTATTTATCCATTTATGCTCAGATATTGTTGCTTCCTTACAGGTGTAAGAATATAACAAAAAATTCATTTCTTATTTTCATAGTAATATATTGATTATTAATTTTTTAAAATTTAATGATCATTATTTTATGAAAAAAATTCCAAACCCACCTCTATATATTATACAAACAAACATAAAAGCGTAAACACATGACAGCAAATCTAACAGTATAAACTAACTTCATTATTATGGCCACTGAGGATTCCCTCCTGGAGAACAAACATATTATATTATGCATGAAACCAATACGAAAAGTATGCAAACCACTACTCCATTGATAGCGCCTCCGGCCAACTCCGACTCTGGGTATATTTCCCACATCAACACTGGGCCCTAGTGCAAAGCCAGTCAGCCCGGCACTGGGCCCCAATGCAACGCCAACCAACCCGGAGTTTAATGAAAGCACCAATATGATGAATCGGGCCATCAGGCCTAGCCCTCACACAAGTGCCGGCTCTAATTTCCCTAAAAAACCAGCTTACTAGGGAAGGATTGGCCAGCACTTGTATGCACATCACTACTCCACTAATAACCAATGTGGGACTAACTTGTGGCCATAACAGTGTCTTTCCTAGCATTTATAATGAAAGTAAGACCCCCGTATCATGCATGCATTATTAAGGCTAGAGACCAACAACCTCTTGGCCTATTGGTACCGAGTCTTTTGTGTATAACTTCGTTAGTTGAGACAATCTTAAATTCGACTGCCCCACGATTATAAGGCAAGAGCATACACACACATGTGTAGCGTTATCTGATTTTGACTTTCAAGAGATGCTTGTCACCGTGTGATGAGTTTGGAATCTTCTGATGTTATTACTCCTTTTCTTCAAACGTTAACAATACTTATTGGAGATGAAGTCGTGCTACCAATTGAACTTTGAACTTTGAACTTTTTGGGTTCAATATGATATGATGGATGGATCAAGCCAGTCATTGAAAAAAAAATATATAATATGATGTTATAAGTTTTTAATTAGGAGTATACAATTTGAATGAAAATATATATACCTATTGAATTATTTCACTATATATATAAGCCTTTATACCCCTTATTAACATATTAATCTTTGACTTTTAGATTTTTAATATCTTAAATATTTTTATAAAAACATAAATATGATAAATTCAAGGATATATGTTTTTATAAATAGTTGAAACTTGAAATGCATGATAAAAGATAAATGATAAGGGAGTTGTTTGGATTTAGAATAAATATAGGATAACCTTTACGACGACCAAAGTAAGGTCAAGTAATCCTATATAATATAATATAATATTGGTGTAATACATAATTTAGTCCCTCTATTATTTATAAATATTAATTTTTAAAGATATATTTAAAGATCTGTTTAGCCCCTATAATTGTATAAATTGAAGGATCTTTATGGCTCAAATTATAATAAATAGACTTAAAGTTATATATCGGTGTAATAAAGGATTAAATTGGCTATTACACCTATAACATTAAATTAAAAAATAACTTTATCCCAGTTCTACTTTATTGTTTTTATCTCCATCTAATCTATCCAACGTACAAATACCTCATAAATATTATTTAAAACTGCATAATTACCTCCTTGTTTTTATAAGATGCATTCAGTTATAAAAACATATTTATAATTTCAACATTTAAAGAGTGTATTAAGGGCGTGTTTGGTAGACAGAATTAGATGGGATTGGATTGGATTATTATCCAAAATCTAAAGTTTGATGTTTGGTAGGTAAATATTATCCCGGGGTTCTAATCCTAGGATTGGGCTTCTTTAATAATTTTATCCCATGTATTTTGAGAAGATTACACCGGATAACGTTCACATCCATCAAGTGTCTGACCGTCAATAAAAATTAAAAAGAATTAAAAAAAAATATTTATTTTATTAAACTTTTCTACTTTCATACTATTTTTTAATATATATATATAGCATAATTACATTCTACCCCTAGGTTTTGGAAAATTTATTTATAAATCCTTTAATACATAATCAAATTCATTAATTCTCTCATTTCTAAAGTTCATCAAAATTTAAATATGAGATTTTAATTTAATTTTCATGTTATATATATCAGATTGATCAATTCGATGTTCGACCTTATTAGTTGCCTTCTAATTATTTGTCAACATTATGTCAATATATTATTTGCCTTGTTATATATACATTCTATCCCTTGGTGTTCGACCTTATTATTTTTATTCTAATTATTTGTTAACATTATGTTAAAATGTGCTTGCAAAAATATATTAAATTTGTATAGTATTTTAACAATCAAAATTACATATTGTTTTACTAATTAATTTTTAATAAATAGAGTGTTTGGAAGTGAACATGGGTAATATCTACAAAAAAATTTGTATGAATAATTTTTAATATGTATTTACAAAGAATTTTTACAAATTAATTTTTGGCACTTGACATAAATAATAACTTCAAAAAAAAATATTAAAATACAAAAAATTTATAAACTAATTTGAAATATATGATATAAATAATAATTTAAAAATAAAATTAAAAATATAAACAATAAAATAGTCCTATCTAAGATTCATCAAATGTAGGATTTCTAATCCAGTTTTCTAATCCAGTGTTACCAAACACAGTACAGTATAATATTATCTCATCCTATCCTATCACATCTAATCCGAAATAATAATCCTATCCTATCATGTGTACCAAACGCGGCCTAATAGGTGTCAAACGGCCGGCTCGTATCAGGTACTGTAAGTGTTCATGCCAACTCGGCCCATCCGCCGAATTTTTGGGGGCCAGCTCAGCATGAGGCACGGCCTGTGTCGTGTCGAGCCAATCCGTGGCTGGGCCCACCATAGATTTTTTTTTTAAAAAAAAATCCTAAACATCCCAAAAAAATTTATAAGTTTTTTTTTAAATCCAAAATTTATAATATTATGATATAACAATTTTATAGATAGTATAAAAATTTATTTTATTTTAAAAGATTAAAAATAAAAAAAATAAAAAAATTGATAGATCAAACAGGCCCAACAAATCACCGCATATTGTGTCTGCTCTCGGGCCGCATGGGACCAGCCCAACACATGCCTATGGCCGGGTGCCTTACGGTACTCAGGCACAATGCATTCTTTTCATCTATTGGCATGACTCATTTGACACCTAGAAACACTTACAATAATAATAATAACAACTAAGCCTTAATCATACTAGATATGGTGGGCTATATGAACTCTTTTCTTTTCATGTAATTTTATCAAAGACAAAGACAAGATTATATCTGATCTGAAAACATTTAATTAAAAAAGAAAATTAAATAACAGAGATATTAAAACCATCCCAATGACAAGAATGAGATCCATCATGCTTGAGTGATGAGTCCCTTCGGACATGACAACACTATCACATAATCATTAAACTCAACAAAAGTAGTCTCTTCAAAAGAGTATAAAACTGAGTACTTATATATATCACTAATTACTTCTCTCCAAACTAACCAGGACGAACAAGCTAAATTAGACATGGAACCGAGACAATAACTCCCTATTATTATTATTACGTGTAAAATAAATAATCTTCATTATATAAAAGAGAAGAGTACTTCTTTCAATCAGAATTTTAAAACTATGTTTTTTTTATATATAAATATAAAATATATATTTAGATTGAGACAAGACAAGACGAGAGGTGGCAATGAAGTCAAAAATCTCAAGTGAAGTGGGACAAGTGATCATAAAACACCGCCGCTCTTCTTACCGAATGATTTCATCATCTATCTCTAGCTGTTACAAACCTAACCTTCTTAGCATTCACTCTAGCTCTACTTCATTCATTTATGTCTAGCCTACCACTACTAGTACTGTTTAATATCATTCCAGTTATAATTAATAAGACTTATTAATTAATATTAAAGATATATCTATATATCTAATCTGTTTTTTGGATTTTGGCGTTAGTCCCCTGTTTCATGTGATGTGACAATACGTAAATAGCGGCCACCCATGCTGACGTGGATGACACGAACTCCGTACTTTATAGTTTCTTTTTGCATGCATGTTTCCGGCTTTCTGTGCCCTCTATTTCATACAAAACTCACTCTGGATATTAATTATTAATAAATTTGAGTTTCTAATAAACGCAAATAATGGAGATCTTTAATTTATACTTATATTTAAAATTTTTATCGACTTTTATTTAATTAACTATGGTCCATGTTTAATTAGATATGGAAAATATCAATTTTATTGGCATGATAAACATTTTCATTTAAAGGGGAAAAGAGCCAAAAAAAAAAGAATTGTTTTTATTTTTTATTTTTATTTTTAAAATTAAACTGGGAAGCTGTCTAGTGTCTACACGAGAAAGAAGTCAACTCAAATTTTGTTTGTGAAATAACAATTTTACAGTGCTGTTGTTTTTAATTTCAATATCAAATGTTATATAATGGAAAAAATGGATAACGTTACAACATATTTTAATAGAAAAACCGAATTTTACAATAAATTAAGCTGATTTTTTTTTCTTAAAAAATAGATAAACCACATTCATTAATTCATAGAGGAGTTAAGATATATAGTACATAGTAAGTATTGCACAACCACCTAGCCAGCAGTTGTGTCAATGCCCCATTTTCCTCACCCTGAATCTCCCTCCTCCCTAAGTCCTGGGTTTGAGTTAGAGGATGTCTCCCCTCCTTCGCCCGGATCCCCTCCTTCACTCGATTCTGTGTCATTCTCCGCGGCCTCCCCCTCAGGGCGTAAACAAGGGCGTAAACAAGGATGGGGTTTTGCAGACGTACTCAAATAAATATTATTTATATATGGTAATATATATACATTCCCCTTGCAAATAATTATGAAGAAAAACTGTAAAGTTATCTCCAAATTTTTTTCGCAAGAGAAAAAAATAAATAATTTTGATCCCAAATAAAGTTTATATATATATATATATATATATATATATATATATATATATATATTATAATATGAGTGGCAAACCGTTAAAAAATCAAAAAGGTACATAAACATTGAAAAAAGGGCACACAACAAATCAAACATGAGATATTTTGGTTGTTGAAATTGTTATGGGGACCAAAATAATAATAAATCATTTGGTTGTTGGTAATAGAATAGTTAGGTATACATAAAATCGGGTCGGTCTTTTGATTTCACATAAACAAAACTATTAATAAAAATATTAAGATAAAATAAAACTGTTCAATCTCTCCAAATATTTAATATTAAAGTACAATCTACATCCACACGTATATTATTTTGAAATGTATCCTTCAAAAATTTCTCACAACCAACATAAATTTTCTGGAGAAAATCTCAATGCATAAATTTTATTTTAATGATGTAAGAAATAAAAAACATGCTAAATTTTTAAATTTTATTTTTGTATAACCAAACCATGGTAACATTTATAAACAAAAATTTGAATTATGTCTTAATTTTTGTTTTGAGCAAATTAATTATTAGTCCTTCACACTATTCCATACTATTTCACTTTTAACTAAACTTCACCCAAAATACTATTTATATTAAGCCCCTAAACACCCATATTTAGGGACCATATGGTAAATACTTCACTATTCAAGAGATGAATAGTGAATTACCTTTTCTTTTTTTTTAATACATGTTGTTCTGTTTGTACGTGATATATGCTCTTCTTTTTTTATGGCCTAGGTTACTATGTACCCCTTTTTAGTTCAAGATCTGAAAATACATGGCATAGAAAATATTCTACATGTGTGGATGATCCTTGACTTCACACCAAAAGAAGGGAGAATGCATGGTATATGGATAAGATGGGTGTTTGTAAGAAAGGTATGAGTAGTGACTTGATATATCATCAAAAGACTCACATCAAAACTAGTTAAGCTCTTTCACTGCTTTCACTGCCATCATATGCTTTCTTTCCTTGCCATGCATGCGTCCATCCATCCATCCATCCATCCATCCATCAACATCAATTTATAATACATTATAATACTGCATTCTTTTTCTAAGAAATCATTTATCCCATCAATCTGCATGCATTTCTCTTTTTTTTTTTTTTTTAACAAATGTCTATATATATCTCTCTTTGCATGAACAATATGAACAGACTATTTTATTTCTCTGTTGTTTTCAAAGAAAAGTTCAAACATTAAAGACAACAACAACAACAGCAATAATAATAAATATATGCCTACTGAACTGTTATTGGGAATCATATTCAAGTGATGAAATCTTTGGCATGGCAGGTCCAAAAAATCATGTGCACAAGAGGAAGAGGCTTTGCCAATTTAATCAAAGTAGTTATTGTGAATCTGAAAAGAAAGATATTGTGGTAAGCCATGAAGAAATCACCTCTCATATTTATAGCAACAAAAAGTTCAGTACCTGTTGAAATTCCAGGATTCCAAGCAAATATAATTAGTTAAATATAAATCAAACAAAAAATCACAATTACATGCTTGTTTCCACCCCCAGAACAAACGACAAACAGAAGCGGCAAAAAGTAAACCCCCCAGCAAAGGTGATATAGAGTGATGTAGAGGGAAAGAGAGAGAGAAAGAGATGAGCAGTGAAGAAGGGGTAGTGATGTGATGGAATCTGTCGCATGATTTATTTATTACTGTACTATTTTTCTGACAGATTGAGATATGGAGCAGCTTTATCTGATGGGAGATCACCTCAAATCCCACCCCCCCTACTCTTCCCCTCTCTCTCTCTATACCATCTCTCTCTTCTCTCTCTCTTCTTAAAACTACTTTCTGTTCCCCTCCCTCTCGCTTTCTTCACTGACAGAGAAAATACCTGCACAATTTCTCACGCACGCACGCATTGCCAGCCCCTCCCCCCCACCCACCTCACCTCCCAGCTCATCCATGGATATCATAAGAGCTGCTGCTCCTGCCACTGCCCCTGCCCCTGCAGCAGCAGTAGCAGAGCCCAGTCCAGTATACTACAAAGTAGTGTTCTTCACTATGAAGTAGTAGTGTCCATAGCCTCAGCCATTATTTTGTTTTTTTAACCCCACTCTTCTGTTCTTCATCTGATCCTTCCAAGCAGTGGACACTTCTATTCTGTCAATGGAGGTGTATGGAATCCACAACCAGCATACTGATCATGCTGAAGCTCAGCTTCCACCTGGTTTCCGGTTCCACCCTACTGATGAGGAACTCATCACTTACTATTTACTCAAGAAAGTCCTTGACAGTAGCTTCTCTGGGAGAGCCATTGCTGAGATAGATTTGAACAAGTGTGAGCCTTGGGAGCTCCCAGGTATGTATAAATTAAATTAAATGATTCTTCTTTCCCGGAAGTTGAGTTATTGAAAGAGGTTTGGGTTTGGTTGTTTGGTTGCAGAGAAAGCTAAGATGGGGGAGAAGGAGTGGTACTTCTTTAGTCTACGTGACCGGAAGTATCCAACTGGACTGAGGACTAACCGTGCGACTGATGCTGGTTACTGGAAGGCTACTGGAAAAGATAGAGAGATCTACAGCACAAAGACTGGGTCTCTTGTGGGGATGAAGAAGACACTGGTGTTCTATAAAGGGAGAGCACCCAAGGGGGAGAAGAGCAACTGGGTCATGCATGAGTATAGGCTTGAGGGCAAGTTTGCTTACCATTTCCTCTCTCGATCCTCAAAGGTACTGAGTTGTTTCTTTCTCCATTTCTTTATCATCAATTTGGAAAATATGTAATCATTAATAAGCATTTAGATTGATTCATTCATTCATTCATTCACTCTTATCTGCATCTTCTTTTGATGCGTCTGATATGAACTCTGGGCTCAAGAAAGATTCTAGCTAGAAAAACAGGAAGGAGAAGAGACAAACCTTTTCATTCAACTTTAGCATGTTGTGTTAATGAGCTAGCTAGCACTGTTCTTTAGTCAGCTCAAACTTAATAGTACTCCAGATACTTCTTTTCCTGCATTATTCTTCATATACATTGATCAGTGAGAAGGCCATAATCGTCATTCTGATGAATGGTAATCCATGCACGTAGGATGAATGGGTGGTCTCAAGGGTTTTTCAGAAGATAGGTGGCGGGAAGAAGGCAAGGATCAGCATGGCTGCCGGTTTCTCTTACGTAGACTCGGCGGCGGCGGCGGCTGTTTCCGGGTCTCCATCGTCTTCCTCATTGCCACCGCTACTCGACTCGCCGTACGCCGGCAATACTGCTGACCGAGAGAGCTGCTCTTATGACAGCAGTGATCGGAACCACGTGCCCTGCTTCTCCACCTTCCCAACCGGCTTCCACCCGCCGCCGCTGCCGCCACCACCACAACCGGCCATCTTCCGACGTGGCAATGCTGGGTTACATTCACTGCAAGACAACAACATCCAGCTGCCGTTTTTCTTAGCTCCCCAGGTTACACCGGCGATGGTTTGTGACAATGCTGAGCTGCAGCAGCAGCAGCACCACCATCATGGAGGGTTAGGATGGCCGGAGATTGATCGGAAGGTGGAGATTGGGAGGGCTGTCGGTGCTACTGAACTGGACTGTCTCTGGTCTTTCTAAAGTAAAGTAGCAGTGTTCATCTGTTCATCTGATGCGCGTGCGTGCGTGCGTTTATTATGATATGAATATGAAGCTTTTGTTGCATTTGTGTTGTTGTATTGTGAATCTGTGATGGAGATTGGAACTCTGATGAATGTTTGTTTGTGTGTGTGGTTTTTGTGATTAATGAATGAATGGAATGGTTTGGGTGGATGGGAGTTAGGGTTTGTTTGTACTTGGTTTGTGGTGCTGTAGCGATGGGAAGTGGCATGGTGGGAAGTCCCGTCAGTCGTCTGCGTCAGTTGGAGTTGGCGATGGTGTTGGCGTTGCCTTCACTCAACCGTGTTTTAACAGTTGGTTGGTTGGGCCTTCTCCTTTGTATTTTTTATCTTTGTTCTGAAAGTATGTATATATACTGTTCTTTCTAGACGTCACTGTTTGGTTCTTATCTTGAAGTTTTAAATGTTGGTTGGATGTGTAGCTAGACTTTTAGTTAAGATAATCATGCATGAGTTGATTTCAGTCGACAGTATATAGATTACAGAGACTACAACGCACAGCATGCATGTTGTCGTTTTTCTTGGATTATTTGGTATTTCATTATGATTGAGAATGAGAGGCCTCTCTCATTATAATCAAAATGGTTCCTTTTCAAATTTTCTTAGTAAAAATATGGACTTGGTTAACAATAACTCAGAGTTGTCCATATTTTTCACAAACAATACAATAAAATAATTAAGAAGAGGAGTTTAGAGCAATGGTAAAATTGATTCATGTAGGTTTTAGGTAGGTTTGAGTCATAAAAATAGATTCAAGTGATTCGACTTTTCTCCGGACCCAGTACACAACCGGAGTATTGTGACATCATGCTACTTTTTAATATAATAAAATACTATGATTTAAAATATGTGGTATCCACTAATATTGTTAGGACCCCATGCTACTTTTTAATATAATAAAATACTATGATTTAAAATATGTGGTATCCACTAATATTGTTAGGACCCGGGCACCACAATTTTGTTATTGGGTTTAACTCAAAAGGTCTCACAACTATTGAATGTGTCCCTCTATATATGCATGTTGTATACTTAAAAGACTAGAAATTCTATAATGATGGTTGGAAGAAAATAAGGGAATAGATTTCTATGATGTTGATGTCCTGAATGCTGATCAAGAGAAGGAACAATTATCAGTGAACTAAGGATCCATTTTGATCTCTTTAAAGTTTAAACCCACATGGTATACATGAAAAGTTATACAAAACCTCACATTCTGAAGATGATTATTGCCATTATAATGTTAATGACTGCACCACCATTTTATCCTTTGAGAATGATCAACTTGGCATATTTACAAGAGGCCAGAAGTAACCCCTTGTTGAACACTAGATATTCACATGCAGGTTTAATGAGATGGTTTACTTTGAATCTTGAAAAGGCCAGCTTCTATTTATCCCAAAAAAACAAAAAAAGGAAAGAAAGAAAGAAATGGCCCGCTTCTCACTGGTAAATGAGATAACCTTGCATATGTGGAAGAGAGTAGTTAACTATGTTTGAAATACCAACGGTCATGATGGTTTATTGGTACCGGGTTCTTTTGTTAAAAGGTGGGTCTTGATCTTCATAGGCAGGTCTCAGGATCGAGCCCCTTCTCTTGCAAGGTGTGGGTGGGCGCAATTGCGTTGAATGAGTTCCGCACCTGTTGTTCATCTTTGACTTCCTTTGGGGGGGCATTTGTCGCCTTTGTCAAAAAAAAAAAACTATGTCTGTAAGTCATAAGTAATTCAATCATAAAAGAAACTAAGGATTGAACTTACTGTTCTTATTGCTCCAATTGTTTGTTCAACAACAATTTCCTGCATAAACAGTGCTATATAAGCCGAACAAACAACACGAATTGGTGACACAACACCATTGATGTTGCCTCGGGTGTCATGTCACCAATTCGTATCGTCTCATCGGAGTACTTAGCATTTTTCTTCCTGCATGATAGTCATAAAATTCTCTAACAAATTTTGTAAAGCATTCTATTGGAAGAACTTGCAGAAAAACAATTAATATTTTGACAAGCATACTTCACAAATTGTGAGTTGATTACAGGCAAAACAAATGCATTGAAAAAAGAAATTCAACCACAGGAAAAAGCTTGAACTTACTGTTCTTATAGCAACACAATCACAGCAAGATCATAAAAGGGTATGGGATTGCACTTTTGTGTCTAACATTCTTGTCTTTTCATTTAAATGTAAACTTTTTTCGGTTTATAAATAATTCCTGAAAATATTGGGGAAAGAAAATAGTTAACTTGCATGTCATTAAAATGCTTTTAATTCATAATTAAGTTAATAACATGATATCTTTGTGTTACCTTATTTTCTAAAATGAAATAAGAGTCTCAATCACTGCAACATTAAGAAAGCTTAAGCTTTTGATGAAAAGAGATAAAAGTGTTGGAAATAGTACAAGGACAACAAAAAATCTTTGTAGTTTAGATACCACTTTGTTGTAAATAGATACCACTTTGTTGAGATAACAAAGGATCTTTCTAAGAGATAGGAGGAAGAGGGTACTCTCAAAACATGATATTTCTATTAAACTTTCCCACACTTCACTCTTACAAAACATTATCAAATAAGCCTAATATATTTTAGACATTACAAAACCTTTCACACACCTTCATAAATTCTAACTTTTCACATTCCAAGATAACTTTTCATATTCCAAAGTAACCTTTCCATTCTTCAAAACATGTCTTCGTTGTTTTTCCAAGGCAACTCCTTGTTTTCCCCTTACATGCCATAATTAACTCATTAATTTATCAACTTACCAATTAAGTGTACTTGTTCCAACAAAAATGTGTATACAAGTTTGTTGTTTGTTTTTTTTTTATAAATAGATAAATCGCATAAATTAATTTAAGGTTGATAAATTAGTACATTCTCTCATCCCACATAAATTCTCTCATGGGTAAGAAACAAATAAAATGAGGTACAAATAAAAAGCACATGAAAACGACAAAGTCAAGGCCAATGGCTGTTAGATGCACCTATATATATGTGGGTAGGCGAAATCATTCATGTGAGGACTCCTTGTTCGGGTGGTGGGGTGGGTCCTCTCTGATGAATGTCAAGCTTCATTTTACTAAAGACTCCATTAAGAGAAGCTTTGTCCATTTGGATGGATGCGTTGCATGTTTTATCTACACAGATAGATCGATATGTTGTTTCTCAAATATCTTGTATTGTTTGGGGTCTATTAGTGACTCGGAAGAGGTTGTAGTAATGTGTCGATATCTTATTAGCTAACAAACAAAGTGGTAACAGGTGGTTTATAGTTTCATCCTTGTTATTGCATAAGAAACAAGTCACACGGGTACTTTCTCGTTAGGATTTTGTTTGCCATGGGCATGAGCACTTCTAGAAGTAGGTCGGGATGGTGTAGTACCGTATCTATTAGGAATATGTAAAACAATGTAACAGTGAAACTTTGCAAGTTGGTTAGCTTTCATGCTCTCTCACATATTGAAATATACCTTGTTGAAATGTAATTCACATAAATTGGGTTATTTGAGCTGAGTGAATTCATTCTCCAGCCGCACTTGAGTTTTTTCTTTTGCCAAAAAATAATAATAATAATAATAAATTAAATTAAATAAATTCATTAATTAAATAATTGAACTGATATTGAGCTTAAACCTAGGTAAAGTCTAATGTACGTTTACCAGCCCTATATAAGTTCAAAATGCACCACTTATGAAAAATTATATACATTTAATTAAAAAAACCTTAAAATTGGCTTAAATAATTATTGAAATGGTGTTTAGTCTACCTTAAAATGTAGGGGGAATGGTGGCTGCAATTTGATCTTGTCAAGATCAGAGAGGAAGATGGGAAGATGAGCATGGACTGTGAAGGGTTGGGACTTGGAAGTGAAGAGTAGCATTTAAAAACAAAATAAATTAAAAAAAATTATTGAAAAATAAATTGGGTTAGTATTTTGAGGTTTCAATTTTATTTGAAGGAGAAATTTTTAATTTAATTGACCTAATTTTGATTCAATTAATATGACTATCAATATTTAGAAATTAACATTAGTTTTTCTAATTAAAATTGATGCATATACATAGTTTCTAATTTTGAATATTATTAACTAATTAATTAAATTTTAAAAATTATTCTTAATATCTTCTCCATTCTCAATGTTTGAAACAGCAATGAAAAAAAAAGTTCAAAATTTTAAAAATTAAGATAACATTTATATTTATCCTTGAAAAATAAATTAGGGTAAATAATCAGTTAGCCCTAACCCTAAGCAAGAAGCTTGTTTCTCCGGTTTCCGGTTTTCACTCTATATATTCGTTCAGTCTGTTCTCTTTCCCATCTTTCTCTAGGGTTTGGGTCGGACCGCTATGGCGACGGCTTCAGCGCAGGGGCCAGCAACGAAGAGGAAGCCTGTGTTTGTCAAGGTGGATCAGCTGAAGCCCGGCACCAATGGCCACACGCTCACGGTGAAGGTGCTCAGCTCCAAGGCGGTGCCGCAGCAGAGCCGCCCTGCTCCCTCCCAGCTCCGCCAGGCCCGGATTGCTGAGTGCCTCGTCGGCGATGAGACCGGAACCATCGTGTTCACTGCCCGCAACGACCAAGGTTTAATCTCTGTTTGCGTACTCTCTCGATGTTGTTGGTTGGGATCATATCATTGGATTATAACTATGCCGATATTGTTTTATTGTGCTTTTGATGGTTGATTTTGGATCTGAAAATTTTGAACGGCTCTTGAAAATAATTGCCCATTGTTCTAGAGCGTAGTCTATGTTTTCTTTTTCTTTTTCTTTTTCTTTTCTCTGGACTAAATTGTTAGATGATTCTGTGAAATTGTGGAGTTTCAGGAGTTTTTTTTACTTCATAATATGCTTGGTGATGATTGTGTTCGTCTGATTATTTGGCACGCCTAGTACTTTCTGGTTTCGTTTTAATATTGTTTCTCATTGTAGAACATGTGTACTTTGTTTTGATAGTTGGTGTTGAATGTCCGTATTCTATGCCTTATTTGTACTGTAGCTTTGAAATTATTTTCCATTGTTGATTCTTAATTCGTAAGTTATATACCGTTCAAGGTTTATAGGCATACTGTAGACTTTGTTCTGCATTGAAGAGGCTAGATTGAACTCCATGATGTCAGGTATTTGTTTTACTGTTATGATATAACTGCAGATTAGGTGAATTTTGTATTTGGCTTTAGTAGTGTGCAAGGAGCAATTTTTACACTTTCTACAAGATTATTATGAGGGGGCATTTGCCATTTGTTGAAACCTACCTCTCCATCTTAACAAAGGTGATTAGCGAATGAAACAAATAAGTTATTATGTGAAAATTCTGGGTAACTTGCTCCTTGTTTCTCTCTTCCGCTGTTCCCTGAGTGGCACAATGAATCTTGACTAGTTTGTTAGACAACGTGACCACATATGTGGCCTACTTGTTTTCTTCTTTTCCTATTTATTTCCTTTTCTTTCCTTTCAAAGTAGGCCCCGAGAGTTGGCGTACCTGGATTGAGGTGAAAGGATCTCAAGGAGTTTTTCCATTGCATTTATGCAATTCGCTTCGACTATAGTTCTCAAATGGCATTGTCTATCTGTCAGGAATAACTTGGTTTAGTTCCATTCCTTGCTCACATGGGAAAAGTTAAGTTTTCAAAAATGAACATGTGATTATTTCTGTTTATGTTGTTCAAAGAGGCTAGGATATACAAAGTGAAGTTGACATGCTAAGGGTTGACTGTTGGAGCAATGAAACAGGTTTTTGTTGTTCCATGCAAAGAGATGCTATATGACTATTTTCTTACCTGGCACAATGGAAATAAACCATCTTTTAGATTTTTGACTTCCCATCAGAAGTCTTTGTAAAGCCACAGCAATTTGTTGAGAAGATGACCTATAAGTGGAATGAGACATGTCAAAGTGCGTAGAGAGTAGGTATAATATTTGTTTAAAAAATGAGACTTTCTTACTGCCGGAGGACATTTTGATGATGAAGCATCAATATACTTAGCCATACCTCTACATGATAAGTTGATACAAGAAGAGGGCAAATCTTATTCCACTAGTGTCTACAGATGGGAGTTGGTGCAAACATCCTAGGAGATATCTTTCCTGATGAAGTCATTGATTAAACCAGCAACATCTTCAATGAAGCAAGCTTGCATAGTTAGACGACTTGAATCAGAAGAGGAAACAGAATGATGGATACTCAACATCATTCTTTAGCTAGCCTTTTTTTTAAGGGGCTCATGATTTTTTTATCTTTTAACAGACAAAAAGGCTATAAACTAGTTCTAAGCTGAAAGAATGAATGAAATATAGAAAGTCATTGGACATCCTTTCGCTTATTTTTGTTTTTATGCCTGTTTAATGTGAAGTAAATTTGACACTAAAAGCACCATCATAAATGACAAGAAAGGCATATTAATCTCCTAACCTGAGTCATTCATGACGTCCTCACATCTTGTTTTTCTTGCGGAACCCCAAGATTGCTTCCAATCAAACTTCTCATGTAATCTTTTATGATAACTACTTTTCCAACCTTTCAACCTTTCAGCATATATTCTGACTTCTTTAGCAACAAGCACGACCTCCTCCTTTTGTTTCTATTTCTTTTGGAAAATTTTAACCCTGTTCAGTCCATCTCACTGGGGAAAATAATTAGTCTTTTTCATCATTCTTTGTGTGTGTGTAGTTTTTTTTTCCTGTAAAAGTATTGTATTTCCAGCATTAATGAATACCCTCACATGAAAGTTGGTTGGTGTTATGTGAAATTAGGTTCATGGTTTCCCGGAATACTCTTATAATACTTGGGGATCACCAGTCTAGTGTGATTATCTCTCATCTTTTTGGCCTTGTAGTTAGAATGCTGAAATAGCTATTCCATATATTACAACTTGCTAATTTAATGTGAATGGTGTAGGAGGCACTCTTTTAATGCTTTCAATTAGGAACGTTGTAATCTTGATTTTCTAAAGAATTGTTACCCATATAGTAGAGAGAACATGATGGTTTGTGAGCATGGACAGGCTTATCTTGTACATGGGAAAGGGTGTGGAAAACTACCTTCCTTACTGTCAGAAATGTAGATATGCATGTCTTCCTTTTTATAATCCTTGTGTTGATTTCAATCAAACTTCATATGTTTCTACTCATGGCTTTCTGTTAATTTTATTTCATGTTCAGTTGAGAATCTTACTAAATGTCTGAATCTATTCATGCTAGTATGTTGACATCTCTTGAAAGCACATAATGAACCCAATCAACTTCAACGTTTTTTTTTACAGTTGACTTGATGAAGCCTGGCACCACTGTGATAGTCCGCAACGCCAAGATTGATATGTTCAAGGGATCAATGAGGTTGGCTGTTGACAAATGGGGTCGTGTTGAGGTTACTGAACCTGCTAACTTTACAGTAACAGAAGATAACAATTTGTCTCTCGTGGAGTATGAGTTGGTGAATGTTGTGGAAGAATGACTAGGAACTAATGAAGATGTCTTTAATTTAAGGCTTGCATAGTCCTTTTGGTAGGTTTTAATTTTTTTTCTTTTCTTATCCTAGCCAATAGCTATTTTCTATTAAGGCTGAATCTCTCACTATAAATTTATCTTGGATTTTATACAAAATTTCTACTAAGCTAACTATGTGTATTTTTTCTTGTTACTTACATGGGCTAAGTTGGTTGTCATGAGCTTTCGATGTTAATAATAGATCTGCTTAATTTGATGGTGGTGTTGGAGAAGTGAAATATATATAGTTTTCAAGCAGTGCAAGTATTTTTTATTTTTCACAAAACGTTGTTCTTTGGTTTAACCTGCAATGCCTGGTTGTCTTTTCCGGTTTTTTTTAATGCAGAAAGTTTTTATGAATTAAATGCCTGTTAATATTAGTTGATGAATTTTGACATTACCCTCATCGAAATATATGCGGTGACATTAAAAAAAAAAGAAGGTATTTTCATAAGTTTTGTTTGACTAATTATTAGATGATATTTAAAATCATGAATTTTATAACAGCATGTTCAATTTCCACCAAGAAAAGAATTCTGATATTAGATATATTTGTTTTGTATTTTATTTTAGTCACATGCAATTTTGAATTACTTACCTAGCAAACATGTATTGATTGAACTGAAAACGTGCTTTCATAAAAAGTAAAACATGAGAGATGTTTTGCCTCTGTTAGGGGTCATTTGGTGAAAGATTTTCCCAGTAATTTTTTTCATCACCGTAAAGTAACAATACAATGTTTGTTATATTCAAGAAATACATACAAAGTTAATTCCTTATATTTCTCAAAAGGAGAAGAACAAGATCAGGGTCCATGAAAAAAGAAGAAATTTTTATTTTACAAATAAATAAATTAAAATTTTACATCTCTCAAATTTAACTACCAAACATGTGAAAATATTTATGGCCTTAACTTTCCATACAAAGTTATTACTTTCCTGCATACTAAATGGCCCCTAAATGCATACTCTGTATTGTTACCCTGGTAAATATCACACAACACAAAACGAAATAGAAACTGCTTGTTATAATTCTTCACCAGTTAAACATACAAACTCACAAGAAATAAGTGTTCTGACAATTCTGAATTCACAAGTGGCAATGGATCAGCTAAGCACTAAAAGCATTGATCATTTGTGAACATTAGGAATACAATTTATCTTGCTTTAGCTCTACTAAAGGTGCCATGAGATTCTCAGCATCAAATAAACCTCATCAGTTATGAATGAAGAATTCTGGCGCTAGAGAACATGCAAAGCTCACGGAGATAAGAAGAGGCTGGGGAGATGTATCTCCTGAAATCAATGTGTGACGATTTCCTTCCACACTGAATATAATTACCAGCTCTTGATGCCATACATGCACTGTTAGCCAAGTCTTGCTTCTCTCTTAATCACCTGCAACACAAATTTACCATTGAAACTATCAAAATAACAGTAAATATTATTAAACAAGAACCAGATGCTAGATTTGTTGGAATCCTTCTCAGCAATATGAATGTGTACTAACAAAAACAATGTGAAGTTGGGATGGCAAGGTAAATGAATTCTTGATGTAATAGCCAATGAAACATGGTTCTACTCAGTTTTCAACCCTCAAGAGAGATCTAATAGAGGACTTATAAAATGTTTCACATGACAATTAAATAACTTGGTTATCTCATCTGATCTAATTAAATTTAATTCAATTTCTTCAGCAACTCTACAGTTGCCACTGTGAAGCAAAACACACAAAAGTACCCCAGCATGACTGGAGTTGTAAGTTTTGCTTCTCTTCTGACCTCTTACCTCTGAATGAGGAATTAGTGGCAATATGATCATTTTTATAGAATTTGGAATTTTCATGTTGGCTTCTTTTTTTCAATGAAGATGCTTTCTGATCATTGACAGATTTATGTGCAACAAGTGTGTTTCAAATTTTTTTTGAAGTTTGGAAGGAATGTCCTTAAGGACAATGACAATAACTTAAAAATGGTAGGAGTTATACTCACCTCCTCGGCAAACTTTATTAGAATCGTTGTCCGTGGTCGTTGTGAACGCTCCATGGGTACAAAATGAGCTGTTACAACAGCTGGAAATCCTGCGCTATCTAAGACACCCTACACAGAAAAGGAATATATGCAATCACCACCAATAGGTTGTAAAAAATACAATACAGCTCAAATAATATTATCTGCTCACCCTAACAATACCAGCAACAAATGCCCCACAATTGAATGTGCCCATATCTTTAGGAATGGATATAAATCTGGAAGACAAGTATAGATACTGTTAAACTCAGAACATAAAAGTATGTTATGATTCTGTGATACCAATGTAACAAATGCAACACATACCGGTTCACAAGAAGTTCCTTTTCGCTGATCATATACTCATCTTCATGTTCAGTTCCTTTCTCAAGTGAATCAGCTACCTGTAACATCAGAGATGTTATTCAATCTTATTAGTCAACCATGTCTTAAACAGCTACCAAAGCCTTTTATGTGCTTAAGAGGGCATAACGGTTATCAGATAAATTGGAAACTAATAAAGCAGCAGCAGGTAACCAATTGATAAGAATAAAATTCCAATTTTACATGAGCAGAGTTAAAGCCAGATGCAGGAGGTGTGCATGTAGGCAGTTACTGAAGCCTTTTATGATTAACCTACTTCAAAGCATCAATGTTCAGCAAGGAGTCATCAGCAACAGATCTATGAAGGTGGCTTGGCAGCTTGTGAAAACAGAGGGAGGGAAGCACAATGGGTACAATTTAAAACAAATCTGGAGTTTAGCAGGATGCTAAAGCAATGATGCTCACTTCAATAAGATGAACATTTTCCAAGAAAATATATAGTGTAAACATGACTCTAATAATGAACTACCTTTAAAAGTCCAACCTCCGCACCAATATATATATTGCTTAAAAGAATCCTTAACTCCATTATATAGAAGATGCATGATGTTTCTGGCGTAGAAGCATTCTTTACCTTACATGATTTTGCAATCTATCACCTGTCATAATCTCCAAATAGAAATATGAAGAGCAATTCATTTATTTGAGTACCTCAGCTATATGCATATATGTGAAAAGCAAACATACGTCAATACAGTCCATGTGTAACTTATTACTTGCACATTTGAAAGATTTTTCTTCATCACCTTCACAATGTAATTACAACAATTTATGAATAACAAAAATTAAGAAGAGGAAAATGAAAAGTATCATCTCACAAATTTAAAGTGATGACAATACTTTTGGAGAAAACAAGCAGTTAAGAGAATGAAGTGTGAACTATGAGACAAGTTCAATAGAGAACATATACAAGGAGTCTCATGTTGGAACTAATAGAAAGTTTAAGAATGAAAAGGGAAAAGCTATAGAAGAATAAACATCAATGATAGAAAAAATATATATATTCACGAAGACATCACCTTCCCAAATAGCACTTTCCAGACTGTGCTGTGTACAAAAGATAATATCCCAAGCAATCGTGTCTCCCTTCTGTTGCCCTGTATTATCAAATCAACTTGAGTGCATCAAAAGTGCAGAAAGACAATGAAAAAGTTGACCGATGAATGATTATGAGAAAAATACAATTTATGAGGGCTACAGTCAATTTGAGTCTTGATACAAGAAAATACTAACCATGACTCGCATTTTATCACCATGTTTAAGATACGATTTTTTATATTACTACTTTTGTCAGCACATCACACAAATTTTGATAATCATATGGCTAACATACAGCAAATGCTTTCATCAGGCAAAACTACTGGCCAACAATACTAAACCAGCACAATGAAATACTACCTTCTCTCTTCAAAAGAAGAAAAAGGACCTATCCCCACCTTTTAGTCTTCTTATAAGTTTAATTGGTCTCCTGTGTCCTGTCAACTATAACACAATTGGGAAAAAAGGTTATGCAGCTCTTCTAGTTTTCTTTTTAAGGGAAAGCCCAGTCTGTTTAGAATGCAATAGTGTAAAGCTAGCAATTATACACATGGAAAGGAAAAAAAATCCATAACCAAAAGTTACAATGGAGTGTGTCCCTATTGAAATTTAGTGTATCCGAACAGTGGTTTAGACAATCATATGAGTATTGACATTAGCTATATCAACTAATATAGGTGCTAATTATTGTTGTATTTGATTTCAACCAAAGACATTTATAAGATAATTGTGTACTAGTTTTGATCTCATAATTTTTACTCCTAGCAAATAAAAATCAAGATAATATTGATGCTATTATAAGTGCATCTAATCAATTTTTTGCTACTTTCAAACTTGTTGGTCATTTCTACCAGCTGTATCTTTAAATAGTTGGTCCTTGCCTTTCCTTCATCAAAGTTCATTTAATCCTCCACGATTTTCCCCGAGACAATGTCATTCTTTGTAAATTTTCAGTCAAATCAAGTCCAACTGGGCAAAACTTTTATCATATAGGTGACATAATAGGCTTTTGAGAGAATCCCAAAAAGCACCTGCAATGAGCTCTGCAGCCTTTTATGTAAGGTACTTGATTCTAGTGATTCTTATGTGTAAAATACCGAAATTATACTTCTTCGCGTTTTTAGCTCAATGTAAAATTATTTATCATATCATTAGAAGTAGAAACTAAGAGTTAATAATAGCACTGCCCTTTTTTTTAATGGCTTCGAAAGAGGGGAGAACAGAACAATGACAAGAATAGACCTATGTTTAGGCCTCACTTCTTAGATTCGAGAGATGTCAACACATATGGTGCTTGTAATTAGGCTTTCCTTAGAAATTTTAATAAATAAAGACAAATTGAACACAGACCATTTGTTCAACCATGAATGTGTGCTCATGCTTGTAAATGAGAGAAACATCTAGATCTTGACTTCGAAATGTATTCTTAGGAGAGTACCTAAATATCTTAAGTATTTAGAAATTTCTAACAAGTGAACTTTGTATTGTTTTTAGATTGCTTCCATGGACCACTTTGAAATGAATTACCTCATTTTAGAGTTTAATGTTCAGAAGTTATTGTGAATGAAATCAAAATCATATTTGGTCAGACACCAACACATGGTCTGCTTCCAAATATATTCCCATTACCATATCTTGATTCCAACATTATGCCATATCCAACAATCATGTATTTGTTGAACAGTAATAACCATGCCCACAAATTATAGGAATAGACAACAACAAAATACCCCACTTTTTGCTCTATCTGCAATAACAATATATGTTAAAAGTGAAAAGGCTAGAAATAGAAAATTTGATTGTTAGAAAAATCTTTGTTTGATTAAGGGAAAGGATTTTTTTTTTCAAAATATAGGACAATATTAACCAAAAAGAGGAAAACAAAGAACACTAAATGATGTATGAATTGAGGTAACTCTTTAATTTAAGAATACCAAATGGGTGATATACCTTCTCTCTATGACAGAGAAGTTCAAGAACTCTTGCTCCAACGGCATAGCCAGCATCTTCTAGTCTGTTTCATATTCAACATAGATTATTTTAATTTAAAAGGAAAATAACAAAAGAACACTACCCCATAAAGCAAATTATCTATGGCCAGTTTTTTCAATCTAATCTAACAAGAATAACGCGGAGAAGAAAATTTTCACACTAGGCAACAATTCGATTAATATGGGATCAAGAGATGTATTGCAGCTATTCTCCAACAATCACAAACAGAGAAAGGAAACAACCAAATAGACTAAGTTTCAATTCAAAGCCTTCTCCATTATCAAAACAAATCCACACAAGTACAATTTGCTTGAATTTAGTGACCAAGAGTAGAAGATAAAGGAGTGATTCAAAAGATATAAAGAAACAATTAAATTGTGTATAAGGATTCTATCTCACGAGACCACTATTTAACCTACATATAACAAACAAGAGCCACAGAAACCCTATCAGCATGCATTACAACGTGGCCAGTCATTGTGAAAAATGGGGAAATTTCTAACAACAAAAGAACATGACAAGATTTTAGTGTGCCATGGATGAAAAAAATAAAGAAATAATGAGAACAGTTAAATTATAGGCCAACAATCATGTCCTGATAAGGAAACCATTCAACAGTAATACATAACTTCTAGCTCAAACCTCCCCTCACATATTTCCTATCACTCAACTGTACTTTCTGAAACTTCTTGTAATTAGGATCACTGTCTATGAATGCATAATTCAATTTCCCTCCTTGCATATTTTCTTTTTACTCCACAGAAACATGAAAAATAAAGATATAATAATAAATAAATAAAACAATAAAAGAAGAGGATGAGATTTTGGAAAGGAAATTATCAATGAAAAACATGAGCAAGGTTAGGGTATTCCAATTAGACATCGGAATAGTTTGATCATGTGTTACATTCATATAATATTTTCAGGTTCTTTTGATTGGAAACCATTAAAAAATATTAAGTCCTATAGTTCAAAAAAGGAAAACTAATTGAAGAGAATTTAGAGCAACACAAGTGATTCAAGTTCCCAGAATTCAGAATGAGTTGCATTCACCTAACTCCCATTCAACAAAACATCCCCAGATGCCAAAGTAATTCTAAAGAGCCCTTCAACTAAAATCAACCATACCAACATTTGTAGACATGAAATCAAAAAAGAAAAAAGAATTGAGGTCGACAAGGATCGCACCTCCGCTCGAGTTCAGCGATGTTGTCAACCTGCGTCTGATTGTACTGCACTAGCTCCGAGAACAGGAAAGCAAAAGCACTTAAACTGACCTGTGAATCGAGTTCTCGTTGGAGTGGGGAATCAACAATCAAGAAATTTAAGGAGAATATAGATGTGGATCTCGATCAACAAGAAGGGAAGGATCGGAAATCGTAGTACCTCATGGCGGCCCTTGCTGAGGGGCTTCTCCAGGACGTTCCCGTACTGCTTCATTTTCCCGGCCCCGATCATCGCTGCTGATCGGAAAGAGCACAAGGGGTTAGCAGGGGATCGAAGACGATGAGGATCGGATTTCGGAGTCCTGGGGCTACGGTTCGGGTCGGAACGAGAAGGAGAGCGAGGAGGTACGTTGGGGATTCGAGGGTTTCACCGTTGAGTCGCGAGAAACAAACCCGAACCTCTTTTTTTATTTTGTTCTTTTTCAAAAAAAACCCCTGTTTTGTTATGTTTTTTTTATATATAAAGTGGATAAACCACTTTTATCAAAATCAAAGTTTCTAATTGAACCTTCAATATAGATAGATCAGTTTTACAATGAGACCATGAATTACATACAGATACAAATATATGTGCGTAGTAGGGGCACCAATTCTTATATATTAGTACTCCCAACCCTCTCCTTTTTTTTTATGAAAAACCTTTCGTGAGTTAGAGGAAAATTTTTTCACCAATTTAAAGGAAAAAAGGGTCACATGATTGATTTTGTGAAAAAGATTTATATGAAAATTTGGGTAATCAAATAGCCTAAAAAATTGGAAAATCAACGGTGGAAATATTTTCAATGAAAAAGAAAATCAATCAAACACAGCCTTTTAGACTCTTCTAAAATTTCAATAGAAATTTCTAAATCAGTTCAATTTAATCCAAATTCAATATTTGTTTAGAAAATTAATTACAGAAACTAAATTGGTCAGATCTCAAGAGAAAGAAATATAGTTATTACCTGTTAAAGTTATTGTATTTAATTGTTTTTCTCATAAACCTAACTCTAATAAAACAAGTTTTCATTATTACTTATTATCATTCACAGCATTTGCCAATCATTCACAAATTTCACAAATAGTTCCACTAGTTATTCATTTTAGTAGAAATAAAAGACAAAAAAGAAAAAAATCAGATAATTAAATACGACTAAGTTTTAATTGATCTTTATAATAAATATTTTAAAAAAAATTCAGGGCCAAGCCAGGCCAAAAGCACTGCTATCAGATGATACTGATAACCTCAACACTTTTGATATACCATATTCCGAGCACATGCATTTGATACTCTGATTAAGGAATCAACTGACTGATAAGTGATAACAGAGAAATTAATACCAAGGAAACAAGACAGGTGTCAAAGACCACTGCATTTAAGCGATGAGTTATTGGATTACAGCCTAAACTCCAGATGGAACAAATCACTGATGCATTTAATTTGTAAAGAAGTAGGATACAAGCATGCAAGATACAGAAAGTCAGAAAAAGAAGTTAGGGCCAATTCCATCTTCTGCATTAAAAGATGTAATCAGAATTCTTAACGACGCCTTTTCCTGTCATCGTCTTCATCATCTTCAGAGTCACCACTCTCTCGGAAACGCGGGTTCTTCTCCTACAGAGGGGTATGAAGATGGGTGGCAAAATTATTGACAAATATACTAAACAAGACCGTTTCAGTAAGAATAGTTTATTTACCTGTCTCGAATCCTGGTCAGAGGTTCTTCTGGAATCATAGTCAGAGGTTCTCCGCGATGTCTCATGACCTGAGCGTTCATCCTCCCGGTGGCGCTTGCGATTATAATCTTTCCACATTTAAATCCATGTCAGAAATGTTAAATTATTTGATTTAAAAAGATGCACAGAATAAACAGAAAGCTCAAGAGGCATCACTGCTAAACATATCATAAAAATGGAGGTGTTCCCATTCCCATTATGAAACTAGAAAGAACAAAAAATGAATCAGCAAGGCACCAATGTGTATGAACAAACCTCTCTCATATCTGTTTGAACCCCCACGCCGTCGGTCACCATCATGTCTACCATCTGCAAATTATCCAAGAATGGTATAAAAAAATCATTCTAGAAAAAAAATTCTCACATTTTATTGTCAGTCAAGCACTCAAGTAACCCTCCCAATATGAGCAAATGTGTTCTTGCATGCAAACTGCACAGGGAAATTAATTTCCAATCCTGAATGAAAACATGGTATTTTCTATTTCTAGCCTTCCTTGAATATGTCTACTTAGCACTTCCAGCAAGCCTTAGAAGAAAATGAAATCACCACAAAAATGGAGAAAGAATGCTGTCCAACCTCATCTAGAAAGTATTCCATGTCCGTTATATAGGTAACTGTACTCCAAAAGTTAGGCATCTCCAAAGTTTCAAAAAAGATTAGGAAACAACATGAACTTTAGGAAAAAAGTTAACCAATTCATGGCCAACACTTAAGCCAGGCATCTCCTAAGTTTCTCAAAAAGTTGAGCATTTCTAACATTGGCAGCTAGTCTCCCATCTATATAACACACTTTTGAATAGGAACTTTAAAGAGGCTATAGCTATTGCTGGTATCTATAATGGGGAAATATCCTTTTCTTTAAACAAAATGCATGTAAACCTACAACGTTTTTGCTGAACTTAAACCTCTTAATATAAACCATGATCTTGATCACTTTAAACAAAATTATTATGCACACAACATGGAGCATGTATCACATAAAAAATCAATGACCATTTGGAAAAAACCATTGAGCATAATATAAAGTAGTACAGTTCTGGTAACTTACAACTTGGCTGAGGCTGAAAAGCACCCAGTGAACCAGTGCCATAATCCACCAACTGTCTTTGTGCTTCAAGTTCCCTCTGCACTAGTTTTCCATAACCACCTCTATGTACAATGTATTAAGGAATCAAAGGGAATATATAAAGTTATAATATCTAAAAGTTGTTATAACAAGGTATCTCTGGGCCCTTAATTTTCCTTACTACTAATTTTTAGCTTTTGGACGGCCACTACCTTTATCTTAGACAGTTAGTTCCCCAAAGCTGAAGGTTTGATCTACAGTGCTCTCACTGGACTTGCTGTAGTGACTTACCTCCCTAGTTAAACTGGTGGAACCCTGGGCGAGTACTGGAAGCAGGAAAGATAAATTCCCTAACCGTCGGACAATATGGATAGAGTTTGTCCCTTCGTAGCCAAGGTTGAGCCAGAAATGGCTTGCCTATTCAAACGTTGCATCCCTAGTATCGCCACTATTCCCCCTTGAGGAGGGGATGACGTGGGAACCAACGTGGAAGGCAATGCCTACTCACCCTCTCACTAACAAACTGATAGCAGTGAGGAAAGAGTATAGACTAAAATTGGGGAACATGACAAAGCAATTCAAAGGTTTATACTTAAAGATTTCATACACATATTTTCCTTATCAAATGTTAGCAAAATGTGCTTGATGAAATGAGATATATTCTACATCAATGTTGGTATCTACTCTCTTAAGCAAATAACACACAATATAGATGCTCATCAGATACTACAAAAGTCAAATGCATATCATTACAAATCTAACAAGATTTTCATATTAGTTGATCAACAGAATGAAGCATAAGTTGGAAGCTGGTCTAAACCCATAAGTTCAATTATTTATTTCACATTGGTGTTAACCATGGAACAATGTGAAATAACTAGTTTAACACATGTTCTAGCAGAAACATCAATACATTGGCCACCTTATCAATTGATGTGGCCAAGATTGCCCAACCAGGTAATGCATAATTAATCTTGATCAGATAAATCACTCACTTTAGATTATATGTTGATAGGTAAGTACCCCAAACTGTCTAATAGCTACCTAATTGACTAAGCAGTTGGTTATTTCAAACAAGATATCACTAGGTCTAATATACATCCCAGCCAAACTAAGTCCTACCAGATATGCTACTCCCTTTTAATAATATGATTTCTCAAATTTTGACATCTTGTGACCATAGACTTTACCAAGGTAATTAGAATTACGATTAGAATGAGAAGCGTAAAGGAGATATGATCGTAGACTGAATGGTCAATCATAAGGATCATAAGAAGATAATTCAATCAAGAAGACTATATAAATAATGTTATTTCTATGCTATCTCATATAGGTCCCTGATGGATGAAGATCAAAGTAGTACCATTCGAATATTTTACTAAAAAAATAAAACGTCTTAAAAGGATATCAGGATCATAATCAGTTCGGTACTCATCTCTCACCTGTAACAAAAAGGAGATATTATATTAGTAAAAAGGTGTTAGATAAAAACCAATATTATTCTTAATAAAGGGAGATGGCTTAATAAAGGAGGCTAACTTGACCACCACTACGACCACGACCCCATTGCCTTCCTTCTTCAAATCCCCAGTCAAAATCTACACGAATTGGACGATCATCTAGAATAGTTCCACTTATATATTTTACTGCATCCTCGGTATCTTCACGAGAATAGTACCTAAGTGAAAAGTAAAAAATCAGTTTGAATGCCACAAAAAGCAAGTGTGATAAGAAAAAATGTTCTCTCTGGCTTTTATGATGTTTGTAGACCATGTCATCTATCTACAAGCCAGTAGCCTCAGAGTTGCAAGGTTGAAGTAGATAAACGAGTGTAAGAAACATAACAAAATTTAAAGATATAGTACAAATATCACCTTAAAAAATAAAATAAAAAATAAAGAGCTCTTTATCATCTTAACCATGATAATCGAGATGAAATAATTGGTGAAAATTAGATATTTCCTAGATTTGAGATTTCACTTGAATGCCTATGGAAAAGGGATGTTTAAACAAATGCTGCATCTCAGACTACATAAATGGATTAAGCCTCATATTGCGAGAATTGGAAAAAGAGAGATATTTTGATGATCCTCAATATGTTCATCAAGGCAAAGAAGCAACCGAGAAAACATTAAATAAAACGTTTTATCCACAATAAAGATCAATGTCAATCATCATATGACTAATATATGGTTACATATGACCACTCAAAAATAATAATAATAATAATAATAATAGTTTTTTCATACAAAAATAGTTAAAAACCATGCATTTTGTCACTATAATTTTAACATCTCACCCAAATAATCAGCATAAAAATTATATATATATATATATATATATATATATATATATATATAAACAGTTTGATAATATTAGTTATTGGTACCAACGATCATGGAACCAAGGTTTTAAAAGGCGAAAACGGGTACCATGGCCTTTTGCTTTAGCCTCTTGAGGCGTAAGCCTTGAGGCGAGACGAGGCGTAAGCCTCAAAAATAAATTAAAAAATAGCAATATATATTAGAATGTCAATAACTCAAGTACATTAAATAAAAACATCCACAATATAGTTCATAAAAAAATATATATAGTAAGAAAGCAAAGTCGTCACTTAAATACATTAAATAAAAACACCCATAATATGCATACTCTCAGAAAAAATAAAATCACGTCACGTGTAAGCACAAGCTTGACACTTTCCGGGAATTGTCACATAACTATATGTTAATATGGTAGGGTTTCCATGAAGTGAAGGATCTTAACTCGATTTTCACATGTTGTCATCTTCCAATTCTGAATTTTTTATTTCATTATATTTATTAATATAATTACATGACATAAAAAATGTTATTTATTTATTTATTTTTAAGAAGGCATGGTACAAGGTCTAAGAATCCAGATTGTCATTAGTATTGACAATACACCTGTTTATCCAGATGTGAGTCTACTGTGGCGACATCAAAACCTTTGCCATTGTCGGCCTTGGCTCCAAAAAAGGATTCTAAAACAGAGGCTTAAGCCTCGAACGCCTCTGAGGCGTAAGCCTCACTCAACCGAGGCTTAAGCCTCGGTTCCCCCACTATGAGGCGCAAGCCTCTAAGGCGTTTTGTGAGAGCCTCTAAGCCTCTAAGCCTCAGAGGCGTAAGCCTCGAAAGCTTTTGAAAACCATGCATGGAACTATTTGTAATACATCAGAATTCTAAATATATAGTTTCTATTTTGAAATTGTTGGGACCCACCATCAAAATTAATATAAATTGACAGAAAACATCACTATGCCGAGCAGTAAGCTGATGTCCAAAAAAAATTATATAAAGAAAGAAAGAATATAGTCCCCAAAATGTCTAGCTTGATTAATTTCCCACATCCCACTAGGCCTCAGTGGTTAGGGTATCTGTAGGTCAAATAACCTTGTTTCAGCCAGGAGAGGAACTTAATAAAACTATAAGTTCTAAGTTAAAATGACTGTAGTTAATTATGAAAAAAATTTATGCAGAGAATAAAGACTCACCCTAGTGTTTTCTTTCTTTGAACTGGCACATATTCATCTAAATGGTATGTAACATGAACATAGTTATACTGCATCATAGGCCCGTCGTCAACATGTTCTTAAGATCTAGCTGTAGTATCTACTACTAGTTGATATGGAATCAGGCAAATAGCTTCATCCAGCTGGTTATATTTTGATTATAAAATTTAAAGAATTCATGCTCTGTTAAACAAGAGATATTAAGCATCAAGCATTTTAGCTTCAGAGACATCTAAAGATAGATGGTTTGAGACACAAGACAGACTTAGATTAATATCAAACAGAGTTTGAGCCAGTCCAAAGCAATATCTGACAAGATAAAAGATGGAGCTCATAGAGAGGTTGTAAATGCATGCAATTATCCAGGAAAACATATTGGTTGAAATGACTCCAATTTCCCTAAGTTATGAAACAAAGAAAGATGTTAAAACCAGAACTCACATGGGTTTCGCATCAAAAGATTTTCATGATTAGTTAGCTTCCCACAGAGTAACCAGTAACCACTCACATTCTCCTAATGAAAGAGAAATGATAATGTCTTAGCCTCTTCGACAATAGAATCAAAATTCCTTAAAGGTTTTATGTGCATTTCCTAATTACAAACCAAACAGACTACTATAACTGATGAAAGTAAATTTCATAATTTAAGAGAAAGACACATTAACACTCCCCTAAAACATAAACGTGTACTTGAATTGATTTAAAAATTGCAATTTTGAAGGTTAAACGTGAAGTTCCGAGTTCAACTAGTAACATAACACAAGATGATATCCAACTCTAAACACTTCAATTACCAAACAAAGGAATCAAAAGCCTTCAACCTCACAAACTAAAACTAGAATTTCACACCGTTAGATGAACCAAACACACAAGCAAAGATAATTAAAAATCGTAGAAGAAACTCACAGGACGAAACAGAAGCCGCAAGGCGTCTTGGTGTTCTTGTCAAGACCCATGATGATCTTCTTGATCTCGCCGGCACGGGAGAAGAGCTCGTAGACCTGCTCCTCGGTGCTGTAGAAGGACATGTTGCCCACATAGAGAGTGGTCGAGGTCCGCAGCGCGTGCTCATACTCTTCCTGAGAGCCCGAGAACCTCCGATCCCTGTACGCTGAAAGCTTGCTCGGATCCTAGGCAAAACAATCCGACAATTAGGGCAGAACAACGAAGATTGGATTGGAGGAACTCGATGGGGGAATCTACGAATCGGGGCTGGAAAAGCAAGAAGCAACCTTGAAAAGAGAAGCCATTGCTCCTCCCCACCTCGGGAGGGTTGAAGTTTGATCCTGAGTGGGTGGGATTGAAATGGTTCGTAGGGTTTTCCAAAGCGGGGACGATTCAGAGAGATGAGAAATTTCAATTGGGTATGTTTCCGATCTGACCCGACCCGACCTGACCTGACCTGACCCGAATTCGATTTTTGGGTTTTATTGATGAAGTATGACACAACGTTAATTTTAATATTATATATAAATATTTTTAAATATATTAATAAAATTAACTTCTAATAATTTAGTTTATTATATGTTTATTATTGATAGCAAATTAGCAATTATAGATTTTAGTGATTTATGTTTTTGTTTAACTTTAAATGGGAAATGGGGAGTGAGAAGGGCGTCTATCCTCCGTCAAGGTCAAGGAGGATACTTCCATGTTCACCATGTTGTTAACATTGGGGGCTCTAGCTCCCAATGAAGTCGAATTAAGCTCAATTGCATCAACTTAATTTCAATTATATTTAAATATTGACAGCTTACCTCATTGATTTAAGATTACTCAATATCTCTATTAAATAATAGTTTTTGCGCTAGTAACTTCAAAACTTTAATTAACTTTTGTTCAAGATAATTTTTTTTTTAGCAAAGTTGGAGGAGCTTGAGCTTATCTCATTTATATTTATTCTTGAAGATATTTTTTTAATAAAGTGAATAAAACACATTCATTAATAATAACCTCAGGGATACACATATATTTACAGAATCATTCCCAAGTTACATAATTTTCATTTGGCTTTAAATTTTATGGAGCGGTTTTTGTAGATCGCCTTTTTTGATCAGCTGCTCTGATGGGCATGCTTAGATCATTCATCCTCAAAGTCTTTGTCCGCCAGTCGTTGTGAATGATCTTCCTCCCTTATGAATTCTAGACTTTATTTGACCATTGATTCCACTGTTAGCAGTTTCGGCCGTTTGGTTGCGGGAGCTACATTAAACCAAGAGAGTATAAAAAAATCAATAGTACATACTAGTTTCTTAAAAATAAGGTGTTTATCGTGGAAGCGTTTTTTGTTTCTTTCCATCTATACGCTTTAGGTTATCTCCATCACCACTAGGTTTCACCTTGATCTACTCTATCTTTCTACTTGTTTAGAAAGAGATGCTTTGTCCCAAATGTCTTCTATAGGATTAGGTTGCCCCCATATATATAGGCCAAACATGATGCAAAAGTGTTTCTAGATGTTGATAGTATATGGGCATTGAAATAGTAGATGTACATCATTTCGGCCTCGGCTCGCGGTCTCACATAGGTAGCAACATGTTCTTCCCCTCTTCCAATTTTTTTTTTTTGCTAGATTTTGTATGGTTAGGATAAATCCAAGCTAACTATACAAAGTATTTAATCTTTGGAGAGCATAGTATTTTTTTGAATTAATTAAAGGTATTTCCAAACAAAAGAATTACAAATACAAGCCTTCAACCGGAAAACCTGATATATTTTTTTTTAATAAAAGTTGGAATTTTAAATTGTTCTAAAACATCAACACAGCCAACATCCAAAGCTCTTCAACCAATTAAATACGCACTTAGCATAACTAATAATTATTATTATATTAAATTTCTCATGTTTCCAAAATTATATTGGCTCTCAAACCTCTCCAATCTTATGAACATCTAAAACAAACATCACCCAACTCACACTCCTCTCTCTTTATCTCTAATAATAATTAAACAAACACTGAATAAACTATCCCATAATATTAAACGACAAAGTATTAAAAATATATTGTAGGGTATTAGAAGTCAAGCTAAGATCACTCAAACAACCACAATCACTCCGCTACTCATGCCCTATTTCCTCCTATTCTCAACTACTCCAACTAATTCTCTTGAAATGAAAGACTCCTAACCCTAAACCCTTTCTTTCTTCCCGCATACATAAACCCTAATCTCTTTTCCCATGTACTCACAGTGGACTTTATCAACACCCATGCAGCACTCTACTCCACATGCAGCGTGCCAAGTTTCCATTATGCTTCTCATGCATGGCCCACCCACACCCTCCCACAATCTCCGCATCATCTCACGCCCATTTCAACCCACTTCTATATATTGCACTACCACTAGTGATGCTGGTAGTAGTAGTGGTAGTAGTAGTAGTAGGGCCACAAGCTCACAACCTCCATTATCCATGGCTTCTTCCTCTCTGAAACAACTCTCCATGGCCATCCTCATCTTCTTGATCTCCATTTCCCTTCTCCAAATCCAAGCAAGGGACAGCATGTTCTTCAGCAAGATGCAGAGGAATGAGACCGAGCAAGTCCCGAAAGAAACACCAGCCACGGCGAATGAAGAGCCGATGACTTTTCCGCCGGATAGCGGCCATGGTCATGGCCTCTATGGCCATGGCCCTGATGAGTTCTCCTCCACCACCACCTCTGATGAAACCAATATCAATGATGCTGAGAAAAATGATAAGTACGTGCACTACAGAGGTAAAACTCCTTCAAGGTTTGTGAACAATGAGTTTAATGGTGATGGATATGAGAGGCAGAGATCATATGGTATGAGTGACACCAGGGTTTTAGAGAATGGGAGGTACTATTATGATGTGCAGGCTGAGAGGTCTCAGAATGGATATGATCCACTGAGTGATCAGGATTCAGCAGGATATACATCTTATAATGGTAATGAGGGTTACTACTATGGTTATGGGGGTTACAGGCCTGGTAGTAATGGGAATGCTCACAAGGAGTACAACAATGAAAGGTTTGGGAATCAATACAACAATGAAGGCCAGGAGGCCGAGTATGTTCCATGAGATGATCAATTGCAGCTCTTTCATCAACTGTTGGATAATTAGAGAAAAGTTAATTTCTATTTTATAAATGTGATTTTTATATATGTTGTGCTTTGGAATTTCATCATGATGCCTAAGTCTCCTTAGAGAGGAATATGTATGTTTATGAAACCCATGTACCTCATTCAGTGATTGCAGTGGATATTACATGTGAAACTTTGATGAGTTTAACATATATATATATATATATATTAATGTTGAAGCATATACATAGGCATGTCCTTTTGGATCCTTAAAAAGAAAAATAATTAAAGTAAATTCTCATGGATTTCAAGCATGTGATGGAGGGCAAAAAATGTTGTTATGTTTGAACATCAATGAAAAACAGGCCACATGAATTCACTAGATCTTAAGCAACTGCAACAGCCTTTTAACATCAGAATGATGAGTCCATGCACTCTTGTTATGATGCTCAAGGATGGCTGTCAGCAATTTGTCTCCAGAGTTTTTTGATGAACCTTTTCTTTGCCTGCTAGATCACAACCAATATTAGTTATGATCATGTAGGCCCTGAAAACACTGTGAACAATTGGATTATATATGTTTATTTTGTTTCATATTTGTTCATAAAAAAATTTATTAGAGAAAATTACCAAAAAGTCCCTGAAACTGTTTTGGCACTGTTTATAGGGCCCCAACACACACTATAAACTAAACAATACACACTCCATGGATTAAAAGGTAATTGCCAAACAGTCAAGGGACTTTTTGGCAATTATCAGAAATTTTTATTACAGAAAATGATAAATAGAAAATCTAAAAAAGTTATGAAACAAGTCAGCAAGTCAAGTCTCCTATCATAAGAGGTCAGTTGTCACCAAGTATAATTCAACTAGTTGAGAAAATATCAGTATACAACCATAATAAAAGAAACATCAACAAATTAATATATACATCCATTGGATTAAGCTAATGAATCAGAAATATGGGTTACTTAGGCCTTGGGAGAGAGTAAAATACTAAAAGGCTTCCTGGACCTTTAGGAGCATAGCTAATGTTGTTGATAAAAGCAAGAGTGACATAATATTAGCTAGAACTATGTATTACAACTATGTCATGTTAGATTCATGGCTTTTAGACATGCCCATATACTAGAAACCAACATTTCTTAATATGGATTATGAGCTAATGAGCATACATGTACATCAACTACAATCAGAAGGGGAATGAGATTGAGAAGTTATATAAGATATGATACGAGTAAAAATGGTCAACCGCGTGGCCACATCTGAGCCACCAAACCGATTCATCTAACCCAAACACGTGGACACACCCCCGTGCGCACTCATTCTCCCACACGAATCGGATAGGCGTCAGCATACCCAGCACCCATCTGGCTGACCCAAATTCACATCCAGGCTATTTCCCAGTACCCTCCTCCTAATAAAAGGGTTGAGCCAAAAAGTCAAGGCATGGGGAAGAGAAATGACAGAGAGATAAGGGGTAGGATGGATCGATCACACCAGAATATAAGTACGGATAATAAGGATCCTGACATTAGGAAGAACGAGCGTCATGGTCTACCTGACATCAGAAGTGAAGGGCAAAAAGCCATCCAGACAACCAACACGACCGGTAGAAGTGCCCACTTGGAACCAGACGTGACGGATGTGAAAGCCTACTTGACATCCGGCGCAATGGATGGGAAAGCCAACTTGTCGCTGAAGATCGCGTTGAATATTGCAGAATGAAGATCTCGCTCTGACACCAAGAGGACGAGCTCCAAAGAGCCGACTCAACACAGAGGAGAGCCCCCACCATATCCACCCAGCATGATGAGGACCACACCAGCTAAGGCTATAAATATGAGGAGGCATCACCAGAAGAAGGTAAGCGAAAAGAGAAAGATACTTTTGTTTATATCAAAAATATATGATAAATGTCTGATAAAATTTTAAATTTTAATATATCCTAATCTTATATTTAGGATATTCATGATAAATAAATAAAATTTAATATAAAATATAAATTGATTGTATCTTAGGCCAAGAGTGCAAATCCGAGGCAAAACCTAAGAGCACAAATCCCAAAGATGGCGAGAACGCATATCTCGAGGCAAATGCAAATTACAAAATTGCCCGCGAGAACATATCTCAAGCGAATCCCGGGGGCGGCGGGAACACAAATCCTGAGGCGATCCTAAATTTCAAAAATAGCGAGAACACATCTCGAGGCATTTCAAAGAAAATATATATAATAATAATAAAATAAAATAAAATAAAACAATACAAATCCCGAGATGCCGAATACAAATCCCGAGGCGATTATTATTATCATTAATAAAAAATAAACAATGATATTCGGTTAAATTTTAAAATTTAATTCAAAATTTAATTAAATTTTAAGATAGGGATTTGGTCTTATCCCTTCACGGTTTGCAATTCTGGCGTAAGTTGGGATCACCAAGGTGAGTGGCCATTTAAAGGATAAGAATGAGGCAGAGATAAAAAAAAAAGAGAGACAGAGGGGGGATCTTCTTCTTGGGAGGATTTTTTTTTTTCTCACTGGACAAAAGAAGGAGAACAAAAACTTGGATCTTACGCCATCGTTGTCTATAAGAAAGTTCCCGAGTGATTTTCCTTTTACTACAGATATTATCATATATATATAATACGTAATAAAGTTCTTAACCCCACCCGCTCTGCAGTAAATTATGGAGATTCAGGCGTAAAATACACATAGATTTTGAGGGAGAGTGAGGATGGGGAGTCATAAGCAGGCTAAAATAAAGAGAGAAAATAAAAAGATAAAAAAATAAAAAAATAAAAAAAAAACCCTCAGCACCTCAGTCCGCCTCCTCCCATCAAGCCAGCTGCCAGCAAGGTTCCCCTTGCCCAGCACTTCCACCAGATCCCTGCGCCCCCAACCGCCGGTCCGCCTTGCTCAGCCCTGCAGCTACTCCACGCGTCTGCCCGCCTCCACCACGCTAGCGCCCCTGCCAGCCCTGTCCGCCTTCACCTCCGCCGGCGCAAGCCAGCAACCAGAAGCCCGCCAGCTTCGCCAGATCCCTGCAGCCATACGCCGGCCTGACGCCCCCCTGCAGCCGCCTTCAGAGGAGGACCTCACCACCGTCGCCGGAGCTGAAGTCTTCAAGCCGCCCGTCTCTGTCTCTGCCCGTCAAGCCCCCGTATCCTGATGCCAGAGCCGCCACCGGAGGGAAGTTCAGCCGCCTGCCGAAACCCGACGAATATCTCCGATGGAAGCCTTCGTCTAGATGCTAGCTTCCAAGGTTGAGAAGATCTCAAACATTGGTCTTGAAGATTCTGAGAATAAGGTTCTCTCCAACCGGCCGGTAGCACCGCCAGCAAGCTCTTCGGCTGTTCGCGACATGATTACTAGTGGACTTCGTTGTTCCCCCTTTCAGGAGAGTCCAAACAATATGAATTTGGTGAAATGCCATGGTGGAATGCTGCATCGGGTCTCAGATCTCATAGAGAGGTTATACAGATCTATCACAAGTTTGTACACCTCGCCTCCATACAATGTTGATGGAGATCTCATCGTTGATTACAATGACTTCCCATTCCAGTGACTCCAATGCACCTGTTGAGCAATGGTGGAGTGGGTGGAGTGAATTCTAACAGAGAAGAACATGTGGGAAGGAAGCATTCCATATGACCTCGGTTGGTTTTATGAGAAATTCTATCCTCAGAAAGTGCAATTATTCTCTGTAAAGGTGATAATAATGGAGAAAACATTTCAAGGCTATGTCAATCATGAAATGCCCGTAAGGTGTTTGACGAAATGCCATCCTTGTTCTCGGAGTACTCTCATTACCTTGAATGCACAAATGTTACTGATGAGCATACTGAAGTTATCTTCATTCTCATATGTTCAGAGTGATCGAGGAACTCTGAGGTATTTTAAGCTGTTACAACTCAAGCGGGCAGATATGGCGAAATGATGCAACTGTTCCCAGATATTACAAAGACCATGTGTTGCTCTTCGACACGTTAGCAACTCCTAAGAAGACATGTGGATGCTGGTGATTTCAGATGGTTGATGAAGAACAGAGGAATTCAAAGGCTTATCATCAACCTTTAGGGTTGCAGGGATGCATAAGGTGTTGTAGTCCAAAAATAGCTTCAAGAATACATTTCCAGTTATGTATGGCGTCCACAAGGTCATCCGCCTTGTAAAATTATGCCGATCTTCAATTCCATGCTCATGTATTGCAGCACAGCGTGTTCAAATTCTCTTCAAAGGAAGATGAACCATAATCAATTGGATGAGTTCAAAAGTTATCTTTTATTGTCTTTGTTGGTTGTGAAGAAAAGAGGAGATGCTGAAGGATGATTACTGAAGAAGAAAGGATGCTTCAAAGATTGCTAAACATTTGGGTCCTTATAAAGAAAAAGGGGAAACTGTTGTTATTACGAAGGAATTGCTGAAACATCGGTTGCTGGACATGGCATTGTCGGAGTTGTTTCATTTGCTGACTTTGCATAATTTATTTGCAATGAATTTACTGAACTCTGGGGTAGAATGTTCATGAAACAAGGCTTTGAATGCCTCCTTTACACATATGTGATATGATTAATGAAGTTATAGAGATTTCAAATGTGCTATGGCAAGCTGCTCACATTTATGTAGTTGTTTTCTTATGTTTGTTTTAAATTGGCTCAGCCTTGAGAATGTTATAAAAGCTTGTTCTTTAAAGAAAGCCCTGTGCTTTTAGATGAAGTTTAATTTTCCTATGATTACCGATTAGAATGGGGCGAATGTAATTCTTGAAAATGGCAAGGAATGTGTTCTGCTAAGAATCTGGGCACACATCACTTATTCAATGAAATGCCCCAAAAAGGGTTTCACATTATAATAGAAGTTGGAGCATTCTCCAAGCCTGCCAAGCTTCTACATGTGAAGTGTTGAGCAATCAACAACATTAATGTACTCCAGAAGGCCATGTTTCATATTTGCCAAATTACCCTCTATTGTATGCTTTATCAATGGTTAGTGGATTTGGTGTTATTATACAAAACCACATGTGCATTTGGTGCTATTATATGATTCCACCAATATTTCCCAACAGTGAATAGCTATCATGGAATTCCAATCTTGATGCTAAATATCCATAAGCATGGATACATGCAAATAGGACCATATTTTGTAAATTCTCTGTGCTGCAGAAAGACAAGCTTACTATTTGTCATAGAAGCTGGCTACAGTAAAATTTTTAAATGTCAATGTAAGATATTGGTGGTCGTTAGTATTGATGGAGATAATGCTAAGTTGGATTCTTAATGGAATCAAGGCTTGAGCATAACTGCTATAACCATTGTCTTTGTCTACATTACCGATTCACCATCTGCAAATACAGGCCTTGATATTCATAGGAAAATTTCTTATGATTATGGTAAATGACTTGGAATTATTCTGTGAGATCCAAGATTTTAGTGAAATAAAAGGGGGTTAAAATTTTCCTTTAAATTAATTCTTAATTGAATTAAGGTGCCAAGGACATACTGGGGATTTAAAGAAAGTACCAAGGGCATCTTGGTAAAAGGGTAAGGAGAAGATCTAAAAAGGAATGAAATGAATTTAAGGATTTAAATTCATTTGATTGATGATTGATTTGTTTTAAGATTGAAAATTCTCTAAATAGATAATGATTTAAACTAAGATGGAAATAAGGTTTAAATTGATTTTTGATTTAAACTTGATTGGGTTTGAATTTAAGGCAAGGAGAAATTTATTGAAATTTCTAAATGGAGGATTAAGGTAAATGATTCCTTATTTAGGGAATTATATGGCAACTAAGAGATTTTCAAGGAGATCTTTAATGCAAACAATAGTGGAAGGACTTGCATGTACTAAAATGCTATTAAGGGGGCTTAGACATAAAAGGTAATGATTTTGATGGGGGTAATGTGTATATATATATATATATATATATATATATATATATATATATATATATATAGATGAGATAGGATTAGATGCTATTTGAATTCAAATAAAAATTAATAAGAAAATATTAATTTATATGCATAGATAAATAGGGGAACATGCATCTGATGGGTTTTAATTAAAGATTGAAAACGAGTGGTTGATTGAAATGGCATTAAAGGCTTGATTGGATATCAATTATAATATATATATATATATATATATATATATTATATATTTTCATGTTTCGGATGAGAGAGGGATGGTTTTAATAAAAAATTTATAATTGTAAAAAAGTTTCCAATGGCTAGGAGAGAGATTAATGGAAAATATCACAGGAGTTGAATAAGGAATTGAATAGGGCGGAAAGCAGGGTCTAAACTGCAAAACTACATGCATTTATTTCTCTGAATTGCTTGGACGACTAGGGATGAGGTTTTATAGGGTTGTGATTCAAATGACCATGATTTGGGCAGAGGAGGTTGACTGGGTGGGTCATCCTTGCCAAGTAGGATCAAAGCAGCTTGAGAAATCCCATGCATAACCGCTGGATTCGGCTACGAGATCTTCTTTAGCGTCTTGAGATAAAGTAGGTATTAATTTGAATTATTGTTTTAAAACACTTGCCCATGGATAGAAGATCCGGGAGAGATTCTCACAAAATGTCGCTTATAAGGAGGAACAATCCCCGGAACCCTAGCTTTGTTTTCATCCGTGGCCGCTTCCAGGAGGAGAGGATCAAGGAGGGAGAACCTTCATCCAGATCCGGGAGACGTCCTGAGTCACCGAAGCCTTGAGCACAGTGAGCTTAGATCCCATGCAATGATTTTAATCCTTACCAAGTAGCATATTGTAGTACTTGTTATCTAGATCTAAAAGAATCTCAGTAAGAGAGAAGTTATATGTGCTGTTGAGTGATTGATATGGTGGTCATGGATTTGGTTTTAAGGCTTCTTAGTGATGGCCTCTAAAGGTCCTCAGATGGCTAAGATGTTTTGGTTTCCAAAAGTAGGGACAGTGAACTATTGGGAAGAGTTTGAAGGAGTTGCTTGGGGACAGTGAACTAAGAAGTTGGAGCACAGATAATTCCTAGTTAAATTCTTGTTTTCATGGTTGAGAGATAGTGGGGGATTATTTCTTTACAATGAGTTGTGATCTCCTAGAAATATGTGAATGGGTTAGTGGTTGGTGTAGTACCTTGTTTTGGTTCCATGAAGTCATTGTTGAGAGGATTAGTTAAGGAAACAAGTTTTTGGTTGAGGTTTCTTTTATAAAATTGATTTCCTGAAGATTTAGTGAGGTGGGTTATTTTATTAAGTGGAGTTGATGGTTTTCATTCAGCAGGTTTCAGCCAAGTTCATATCCATTTGAGTTGGATCATTCTCTTGATTTAATGGACCCAGCATAGTCAAGTTGGAAGCAAGAGGGGCCTGCAGACTGGCTGTCCCCTTCAAGGGATAGCTGGGCAGTCTGTAGTTATCCGATAGGATTAAGTAAAGGTACCCGTTGGAAGATAAGGAAGAGATCTTTCCAACGCAGCCCTCATACAACTTGATCGGATTTCTGAATCAAAAGTTATGGGTACTGTTCTTTGCTGGCTGCATGATAGGTTCAGAAATTCTGCATTAGTGTTAGTAGGCATTAAATCTGGCCGTAGACTTGGTTGTTCACGAGCATGTACGCATTGTTTTGTGACTAGTTTATTATTTTCAGGTGTTGACTTGGAACACTGAGCTGCGTCAGGAGGGACGCAAGTGTTGATGAGGTTGCTAGTGAGGTAAGTGACTTCTGCCTGAGTATCATTTATTTCGATTGATTACATGTTTGTACATGTAAGTTACTCTTGCCTAGATTCCACCCATTGTCCTGGTTTTCTTGATTTGTTAAATCGGTTGTTGGCGTATCTGCTTTGTGATACTGTTGTTTTGGATACGTGCACATACATGATAGTTATTGCTCTCTTTCCTTGTATGTGTGTGATTGATGTGCTTGTGGTAGTGTTGTTACTACCGCTTGTTTGGAGATACTCTGTTGGAGAGCTGCCCACCGACCTGGCGACATTAGGCAGTGGTGCTTGTGTCTTGTAGGTAGGTATCGCTGGAGTGTGAGCCGGACTGGAGCATAGCCTCCGTTATGTCCGGCATGAGACCGTTAGATACGCGGATACTTGTGTCTGGCCCGGGTTTGGTGTCGCCAACCGAAGTTTGTTCTTCCGCCTGCTCCGATGGAGGCGGGTGAGCTCGGTTCTTGAGAACGTTGGGGGCCAGGGACACCGGCGTTCGGCACTCCCGGCGAGGAGGATAATATACTGGTTGTCCCCGCAAATAGGTCGGTGCCGAATTGATCGGCACCATGTCGTGAGAGAGGTGGCGCTGGCAGGTGCGGCCGTTGAGTAAAGCTTGCGGCCGGTACGGTTGCCGTCAGGGGATCTTTCTTTGAAGTTGTTTCTTTGGAAATCTCTTCCCGTGAGCCACGAGGGCTATTCTTTGGAAAAGTCATACCGCTTGAGATGTTTGTGGTAGACTCTTAGGATTTGTTTTGTGGGGTGTAGCCCCTTTGTCCATGCATTTTTGATTCTTTGATATCTTGTTTCATCTAGTGGCTTTGAGATCCTTGCAGGTACTACTTGGGCTTTCCTCGAAGTCATCACTTTTCCTCTTTTAGTCCTGCGAGAGCAATTTGAGCCTCGGGGAGACGTGCGAGAATGGGTGGATATTCTTTGAGGTGGAGGACCTCTTTTCGATTCTTGTGGGAGATATTGGTTTATGACCAGAAATTTGGGTTTTATTTAGGGTATTGGACCTTTGTACTTTTATTTTCCATTAGCGCTCTGATTTGTATTTGTTCATTATTGGATTAATAAACTTTTGAATTTATTTTGTTATACCATCGCTTACTTTACTTGGCCACAGACTCTTCGAAAGTCGCAGGCGTCTTCACTGGGCAATGCGGCTGGTTGGCGTCTTGCAGGTCCCGGATCCGGTCGAAGGCGTTACATATTCAATGAGTCATGTGGTGATGGGATTGAAGTGAAAGCTATGAAGTTAGGGTGAAAGTGAGTGAGATGCTTCTGATACACCTCAATCCTCTTAAGAGAGGGTATATAGTCATTTTTGAGGTCTCACATAAAAACAATATAGCACCTTGTGATTCAGCCATGTTATAAAAAGGCATGATAATATATATATATATATATATATATATATATATATATATATATATATATATAAAGGGGAAATTAAAGATGATAAGAAGCCCATATACTCTGAATCCGGGTTGGTTAATCTTTATGGTGCTTGGAGAAATGGCCCCCACTTTATAAAGAAGGTTGATTTAATCATTAAAAAATTATTATCAATGAAATGGGCACTTCATAGCTAAAATGCAATCAAAAAGGAGATTTGAACACGCGCATGCATGTACATGTGTACACATCTCGAGGCAGTGATGAAAAGTGTAGATGACCCAACAATATAAATTTTAAAATGGCACGCATCTCGAGGCGACGGTGGATCACTCATCTCAAGGCGGCTGATAAGATCCAAGTCTCAAATGGCACAAATCTCGATACAAAGAAGGAACACATATCTCGGGGCGACGATGTGACATTCATATCGAGATGGTCAAATACAAGTCCTAAAAGTAATGCAAATCTCAAAGCGGCGGTGGAGCACGCATATTAAGGTGGCTAAAATACAAATGACCCAAATATCAAAGCGGCGGCATAGCGGTGCGAATTCAAAGAGCAGTGGCGAGGCATGCAAGGCGGCATAGTAAAAAAAAAATAAAAATAAAAATAAAAAAATAAAAATAAAATAAAATAAGTAAATAAATAAGAATATATATTCATATACCCATGATGATGTACTAAATTATCATTTTCTGCAATAAAAGGAATTATTTTTCTTTTGTCTCTACTTGTTCTTTTGCCCTTAATCGGAGGTTCCCAAGATTATATCTGGGGTAATTAATAATAGGGGCTTGCCTCTATTAGGAATAAAAGAACCCACACAATAAAAATACGATATTTGTGATTCGATATATCGTCTGGTGTCACACGATGCCAGGCGCGTATTTTCGATCCCACAACTTTGAAAGATAATGTTTTAACATCTCTAGCCAAAGAAGGAACTCCTCTAACTTGGGCGTCGGAGCTAAACTCGTGCACTAGGCCCACTCCAACTGATTATTCTCCTGTGCAGGTTTCTCAAACCATCCTCCGGTGCTCGTGATTTCCCTCGGCTCTTATAGATGTCCACATAATTAAATATAAACTCAACTGTTGATATGAGATTGATGTCAATCCCCAGGTAACATCGATTTTAGCTGCAACAAGATATTTTCCCCCTTATTATGTAATTGAAATAATAAGGCATAAACAAGTAATGTATGAGTAAGATAAGAAGTAATGGAAATGGACATAAGGAACTGAAGGGAAAACATTGACAACAACTATTTATGGAAAATATAGAGGATAAAACACAAATACTCCACGGATGGGGTGAAAGAAGCTATGGCAACTGAAAGTTGGTCGTAAAGTGAAGATATTTCTTTGGAAATGTTGGCATTGAAGGCTCCCAAGAAAACAATGCCTATATGCGTACAATCAATATAGGCCCATATAAACTATGTTTTTTATGTGGATTGGAAGGAGAAGATTTTAATCACTTGTTTAATGAATGTAGATGAACCAAGCATGTATGGGAGGAAATAAAGATTATAAAATACCTCATACATTGCAGTACCCACAGGGCCAATATGGCAGAGAGAAAGTGGTTAGCTGAGAGGAAGATAAGAACTCATAAGGTCTCTTTGGAGGAAACGAGGATCATAGCATATACCCTGTGGTAAACTTGGAAAACATGATGCAACAAAATATTTAGAAGTAAACAAGCTGACCCCAAATCAGTGGCCAAAATTAGCATTGTATTAGCAATAGAATATTAACAACAACAATCATCCATTGAAGAATTTGGGGTAGAGCAGATAAATGATGGAACAAGGACTATCTAAAATATAATATATATATTTTTTGTTGATAAAAGTGGATAAACCACATCTTTTTTATTGTAAGAGAAAACATAATGTTAACATATATAGGTTGAACCCCTCTTGGGTCCTATTGCATTAACAGAGGTTGTCCCCCTATTGGTTTTGATACAATAGGGATGCGATGACCCGCAGGGTCCCCATGACCCTTTTTAGTGCTCGGAAGCACCTCTCTATAGCCCCTTACTCCTCCTGAGTGTCGTCAAAGTCCCTCCCTGGTGAAAGTTGTTTCCCCTCTTCTCTTGTGAACGCAAGACTTCTCTTTACTATCGACTCCATTGCGACCAGCTTCGGCCTCTTGGATGTGTGAGCTGCATTAAACCAGGACAGTGTTAGAAAGTCAATGTCACGGATTGTTTTCTTGAAAACATAATATTTTTGTGGATGCATCTTACAAAGATGGTGCATAATAGGCAAGGATAGGATATGTCCTGCTCACTAATGAGGGTGAATTTTGTTTTGCAGGAACTAAGCCGAGTAAAGCAAGACCAATATTTAATTTGAGGATGAGATGGAAGCTGTGAAGGAGGAACTTAGCGCACTAATTAATTACAATTGGATGCAGTGAAGCCATCATTTATATGGACAACCAATACATCTCAAGGCTACTACAACAACATAAGCACTAAGCAGGACCCCAACAAAGATACAAAGGGAGTTGACAAATGAGTATCGGAGGCTAATAAAAAGGATAGAACATTGGAATATCATCAACCTCCTTAGGGAAGAGAATATGTGTGCAGATGCGCTGACAAGGAAAGCAAGGAAAGAGAATGAGAATATGTTGTATGCGGAAACCAAAGAGTTGCCAAGTATGATCCTTGAAAGCTAGCTCCGTAAGACTGCAAGAGTTTGAAATATATAGTTGGCTAGAAGTAGATCTCCTTATATAAAAAGTAATAATAATTAATACATCTATGGAAAACAATTTTAATCCTAAAACTCAAAGAAGAAAACTAGAAAATAAAAAATACACAAATATACACCACTTCTTATATTATTATTATTATTTTCTTATAAATGTGAACAAGCAGCTATTAGAAGCATGTTAATTATAGATGTGATTCAAATCATTAATTTTTTTGTATGACAAGAATGAGATATTAACAATAAAAATTATTGTCAATGAACAATGAACATGAAGAACAGGGAAGTACAGATCCGAGAAAGAGATATTTACACTATTTGGTTTGACAAACATGGAATGCTAAATAAAACATAGAAAAATTGTGGGTTAGGCTTACTTGGATTTCTCCATCGCACATCACATCTTTAGGTCATTTCAACTCCTTTGAACCGTTTGGATTATCTCTACAGGAAAATGAGAGCTCTTTCATTTCATGATCCAGTGACTCTTTTAACTTTTCTCATCAACCCAACAGTGTGGTAAGTAGCAACCATTTTGTGGAGACTGCTATATTGAGACAGCACTGTTAATAATATAGTGCAAACCTAGCATTTGAAAATTATTTAAATCTAAAATTCTGATTTACTTGAGGTCTGAATAGCTCTGACCAAAGACATCATAAATGAGTTTTTACCAAAAACAAATGTTTGCGTTTGATTATTAATTGGATTAAAATTATATAATGTCAGAGGAATTAAATCTAAGTAAGAAATTAAATTATTATATGATGAGACGCATATGTATATGAAGTTTCTTTTTTTTATTTTGTAAATTGATGGTAGTTCTATTGAAACACTAGTTATTTTAAAGAATTTTTAAAATATATAATATCAAAATTGCCTATATTATCTTTCATTTTATCTCATTGTTGGTAGGATTGCTCCCTTCATCCAACTTTGAGACATAAAATTAAGTTGTAATTTCTCAACTTGGGAACACACAACCCTCCATTAATGGATTTTTAAAATACTTGTGCTTCATTTATTTCCCCGTGTCTTTGTTTGGTACAAATTATAAATAAAACTTATGAAAAGTGTTGTGTGCGAAGTCCAAGACCAATATAGCCAAGCCAAGCCAAGCCAAGGCCCAAGTACTAGGAAGCAGAGGGTCAAGCTGAGCTAAGGCCAAGGTGCTAGAAAGCAAAGGGGCGAGTTGAGGTGCTGATCAAGGACTGAACCGAGCTGAGGCCAAGGTGTGGGAAGCAGAGGGCTGAGCTGAGCTGAGGCGAGGTGCTGGGAAGCAAAGGGTAGAGCTGAGGTAAAGCTGGGAGCTTCTAAAAGTGGATAAAAAGGTAAGACAAGCAAGAAGGGGAAATAAAAGAAAGAGAAAGAGAGAAAGCAAGAACAAGAGAGGAAGTTGAAGGAGAGTTCTCACACTGCTTCACTTCGTCATCAAAAAGATAAGTGTTATTCTTCATATTATTGTAAGAGTTTGATTGTTAAGGTTTTAGTGTCAAGACTTGAATCTTTTTGGTTAATTTTCTCTTTATATTGATACACTAGAACATCAACTTGAGATCTAGAACTATGTATATTATTTTGATTTTTAGTGGATTTCTTACTTGTCGATGCCCCGTGGTTTTTCCCTCACAAAAGATATTTTAAAACATAAAGGTAATTATATATATATATATATATATATATATATATATATATATAGTCATGATCCGTACTGACCTTATCATGTTCATTTATTTGCCTCATTTTGAGGCATTTGGAGCGTATTTATTTTTTTTTTTCCAAATTCAACCGTATGGATGGAAAGAACATCGAAAAATAAGATAACATGTCGATTTTTATACAATTTTGGAAGGTAATGATCATTCATATTAAAGGGTGAAATTCTGAACCGATAAGATTTCTATAAAATTACATCATTTAAGATGAATACTCATCACCTCACCAAATTATATGAAAATCGACATGTTATCTTATTTTTCGATGTTCTTTCCATCCATACGGTTTGATTTGGAAAAAATACTCTCCAAATACCTCAAAATGAGATGACCTTACTTGCACAGTGGTGCGGTTGGCCTGACTGTATCAGAATTATATATATATAAAAACCAATTTTATGTATTTTTTAGTAGACAATATATAGAAATACAAAGTTCAATACCATTTTACCTATTATAAAGGGCAGCCCAGTGCAACAAAGCTCTCGCATGCGCGTGGGGTCCGGGGAAGGAGGATCACTTGGGTCTATTGTACGCAGGCTTGCCCTACTTTTTATGTAAGAGGTTGTTTCCACCGCTCGAACCGGTGATCTCCAGCTCACATGGCAACAACTTTACCGTTGAGCCAAGGCTCCCCTTCCATTTAACCTATTATATATAGATTTTTTTTTTCTCCCGCTCTCTATATACATATAAAGCTGACAATTTAACAAGAAAGAATTAACAATCATTTAGAGCCTGTTTTGGATGACTGGCAATTATGGTTTAGTAGTATATGATATAGCATGGTATTGTATGGTATGATATTGTAATTATTGTTTATCATGTTTGGAAATATGGTATGGTTAATAAGTTGTTTGTGTTTGTTTTGATAGTATGGTATAATTGCAAAAATAATAAAATGACAAGAATACCCTCAAATACAAATTATATGAAATTATATTAAATTCAATGATTTAAGATCTAAAAATTAAATTCAATTTAAGTATAAATTTTTTTATTAAAATCTTACAAAATATACATCAAATTGTTACTCATTAATTTAAAATTAATAAAATTATAATAAAATTTATACACAAAAAATATTAGAGACATTTTCGGTAACTGTGACTTTTGTTGGGCGGAGATTAGAATTGTGTTACTTGATTGGTGGAGAGAAGAGGGGATTTAAGTAAATTTGGTATTTACAAAAATTATTAGAGATATTTTTTGCAAAAAAATTTAGAACATGCATGGAAAATCACAAAATTGGTGATTTGAAAAATCTATCAAAAATGATAGTTTTTAAACCATAAAAACACCATGAAAAACTATATTATCATAATGGAAATAAAAATAAATAAAAAAATATTATATATTATGAAACTGTGAGAAACTATGAAACAAACAAGGCATTAGGCAACATGAAAGGATACATGCAAAACCAAAGAATCCTGATTTTTCCTTGTTTCAACACGTCTTCTCTTTCTCATCCATATCTGTTTTAGAAGATCAACATACAACTCATTACAATACAAATGTTTCCTTAGCACCTCTATCGTTACTAAAACAACATAATTAAATCTAATAAAGTGACAGTACATGCTTTGATGGCAAATCTATTAATTGTCCTTCTAACAAAGTGAAGTCCATGGCACATTCATTACCCCAAAGTCAGCCTCCTCGGTAATTAAAACACCAGTGTTCCTCAGTTGCATTAATTGACTGTCATTCTCATAGCAGAGACCCACCATTTCAGATAATGCATCACCTCACAATCCTTTCAAACATCATCACCACAGTATCCTCTTTAATCTTATCCCAACTATAATTATCATCTAATTTAATTAACAAAATAATCTATGAATATACATAATTTTATTTGTTTAGATTAATGTTCAGAATCTAAATAATATATATATAAATATATTAAAAAAAATTCCATGCATGGATGAGGAGTAATTCTCCGTGACTCGTTTTCACGACGCGACATGCATGCAGGTACTGTCGCAGCTGACAAGCATCTTTGGATCTTCTCCTTCGCGTTTGCATCACTCTCTCTCCTTCTCATTCTTTTTAGACATAATAATTATCATTCAAAAAAACACCGGTCCACAAGCTCCCATCTAAATAATTTTTCAGCCTTGCAAGTGCAAACAAACGCCATAAAAGAAATCAAAAGAAATCCCAGAGAAGTTGTGGTGGAGATCTCACCCTCTCCATTCCAAATACTCTCTCACAGACTCACTCCAAACTCATCGTCTCCCTTGACTTGCCTTGCCCTGCCTTGCACCATTTGATCTTTAAACAAGCATCTGTTCATCTGGGGATGCTCGCAGCCTCACCGCTGAGAAGCTCTAATGGAGGAGATGGGAGAGATCATGTGGACGTGGTTGGATTCTCCGGTGATGCCTTGCTGGAGGACATCAACTTCGATGACCTCTTCATGGGGTTCGACGACGGGGACATCTTGCCGGACCTGGAAGTCGACTTCGCCGAGTTCTCTACCAGTGGGGAAGAGGACTCGACCGGGGCAAACCTGAGCGGTAGCGGCGAGCAAGAGGTGCCGGTGGTGCAGCAGGAGGTGCAGGAAGTCATCAGTACTGTTAACACCACCGACAAGGAGCAGGATGTGAAGCCAAGCTTCACACCGGAGTCATCATCAGTGACATGTAAATCAAACCGGAAATCTTCTTCATCTTCTCCGACAAAGGGATCTCAAGGGAAGCGAAAAGTTAAGGTATATATATGTTGGAAATAAACTTAAATATTTTAGTTATAAACTATGACTTCTTTATTCATAGAGCTTTTCTAGGGGGCTTTTCTTCTGTCTTACCCAATAATATATGTATGATATAGGAGAAGAGTGGGAAAATTATATATATATATATATATAGTTGTTAGATCTAAATCCTATATATTGTGTTTTGGTCTTGGAAGGTGGATTGGACGCCGGAGCTCCACCGGAGATTTGTGCAGGCGGTGGAGCAGCTGGGAGTTGATAAAGCAGTGCCTTCAAGGATTCTGGAGATCATGGGGATCGACTGCTTGACTCGGCACAACATTGCTAGTCATCTCCAGGTATTCAATCTAGATCTCAATTAAGAAACATGGAATTCAGGAATCTTATCAATCTACTGGAAATTAAGATTAAGCTCTGATATATTAATTTGTTGGCAGAAATACAGGTCACATAGAAAGCACTTGATGGTAAGGGAAGCGGAGGCGGCGAGCTGGAGTCAGAGAAGGCAGATGTACGCCGGAGGTGGTGGCGGTGGAGTGCCGAGGAGGCCTGAGATGAGCCCTTGGTTGGCTCCGATGATGGGATTTCCTCCAGCTCCTCCAGTCCAGCTCTTCAGACCATTGCACGTGTGGGGGCACCCCACCGTCGATCAGCCGCCGATTGTTCCCATGTGGCCGAGACATCTCGTCCCTTCACCGGCGACGTCTCCTGCTCCTCAGCCTCTTCTCCACCCTCCACCTGATCCTTCCTTCTGGCATCCTCACTTCCCTAGGGTTTGCATCACATCTTGCTTATTTATTTATTTATTTCATGATAACCATTCAATATCTATCTCTTACTAAACTTTATATTATGACTTGTTTTCAGAATGCAATGACACAAGGAACTCCATGCTTGTATCCTCCCCAACCGATGGTAACTAACCACTTCTTCATATATACTTATGAAGCATGAAAATGGAGATCGAGCTTTTGTTGTTTATATATAAAGAGTGGGTATCATGTATCATTGTATGCAGAGGTTTGCAGCAACACCAGCAGTCTCAGGCTTGTATAGACCCCTGAACGTGGTTCCACCGGCAAGCAAACAACCCGGCTCTCAGACTCATCCTGTGAGTGTTTTTTTCTTCTTGTTTGTCTGTTTTTTCTCATGTCTTTAATGGTTTTCCTGTTCTGGTTTGAGATTTGACGTGGGTTTTTGAATCCAGAGTAGTGTCACTAACAGTCAGTACATATACTGTAAATTTTGATATGTTGTTACTCACGGATTGCAAGTATATATATATATATATATATATATATATATATATAGCAAGATAATGACAATAAAAAGGAGATAGATGGCAAGACAGACATTCACGCTAAGTTTGGCATTTTCATACATGGATTCAGAAAAAGGTTCTTGAGGGATATGTACAATACCCAGAGCTGGGCACTGTTTACTGGAGCTTTTGTAGGGGTGACCATACATATAGGTCAAGATATTTGTCAGAGCAGTGGAGAGAGAGAGAGAAGGATCTGGGCCATGAAAATATTCTAATCTTTATCAAAAAGAAAATTTTTTAATCTTTCTTTGGTTCTAAACTTCTAATTGTTTAATTGTGGACTATAAAAAGAATAAAGTATTTGAATCCCCTTGCATCAATTTAGCTCTATGTTTCATCTTTGAGAGGTTTAGAATTTTATCTAGTTGATATATCTCTGTTATCTTAAACTAATTTTTCTAGTACTATACCCTATTATAAACTTTATATAATATTCCTGGCATTGTTTTCTTCTAACATTAACCTTCATATTTTCCAGTAAGATATTAATTTCTCATCGTTTAAGAATTTGATTTTTGGGTATTTATTGTTTAGATGAGATGATGGGGTTGATTTAATTTGATAAGTTTAAAAAGATGATGGGTGGTAACATGCTTTCTATAGTTCAAGATTTAATTATCAAACATTCATGTAAAAGATACTTGGACTAATAAATGATAATCTCATGCATGTATTTGGAGCCTGATTAGTTTTCTTTCCCAATTGTATATACATGATCACTTGAAGATACTTACTAAGTCATTGATATTAAAATGAAAAAAGTCATTAAGATAACTCTAAAAAATATATATACTTCACTATAATTTAGTGGAATTTAAAGCTCTAAATCAGGAACACAGTTCAGTGATTGAAATATATCATGACATCTATCCAACACTATGAACAGTGTCACAGTAAATCAACCTCTAAACAAGTTTGAATCAATCAATAGTGATAACATTTAAACCCTAGTTATTAATTAATTATTTCAAATAGCTTCTTGGGTTTCTGAATATATAAGTTGTTCACTTTTATGATTCATTACAGTCAAAGGAGAGCATAGATGCAGCAATTGGAGATGTTCTAACAAAGCCATGGCTGCCACTTCCTCTTGGTTTGAAGCCTCCCTCAGTGGACAGTGTTCTAGTGGAACTTCAAAAGCAAGGGGTATCAAAAGTCCCTCCAACTTGTGGTTAATCTTGGAATGACTCCATTAAAGAAAGCCAAGATCATCACAACACAAACTTGTCGACATTTCTTATTGTAGAGTACTTTTCATGTATTAGAGCTCTTTCTTTCTATATATATATATATATATATATATATATTAACAAGGCAATATTCCTCCTGATGTTATTAATAACATGTTTTGCTTGACATTTGACATGAATAAATCAGCAGACATGTTAGTTTTTTGAGTACTAAAAACTAAGGATGATGCATGTATGTGTGTTTCTATGCTTTGTTTTCTGTCATTGTTAGGGACTTGCAAGCAATATTTTTGATGTGATAAAGATGAAACTAGAGTATAAATACATTGAGTGCATTCTAGCCAAACTAATTAGAACAAACAAAATAAGGACAATAATGAAGTATGGGAAAAACAAATCTGAAAACCATGGAGACAATCTCCTCCTTATCCTTTTACTGCAATTGCCATTACTTAGTTTTCAGAAAAAAAAAAAATGGAAGGTTTTCCTGACTTTTAGATTATAGAAAATTAAGAGTGTGTGACCTTACCAAACCCTAATGTACCCCACCAAGGGTTGTTTCAAAGTGACTCTTAACAAACAGAAAGAGATGAGCAGTGTTCTCTTTGCTCAATTATTGCCCCCATGAATGTATTGACAAGTCATAGAGCGCCTATATCCACTAAATGGAGGTCCCCTTCTCCCATCTCTGTTGCACTCTTTTGTCTCCTATCCAGAAAGAATCACAAATCTCTGTACACCAACCTTTCCTAAAGGTCATGTTCAAAGTAAATTTACGAAAAGAAAAAACAACCATATTCTTTGCTATCTAAGTTGTGTAATTAAATTAGTGCACCTGAAAAATCAAACCATATATATATTGATTTGTGTTATTTGTATGTCATGGAAAAATTTAACAGTGTGGTGATTTTTAGTGCGATGTTCCTTTCCCAAGTCCCTTTTTCACAAGAGGGACCATGGGTTGACCATAAGAATTTGAAGAAAAGAGAATTGCTTGGAGTTTTGTGAGAGTGCCTGTGGATATGTTGGGACACAAGCAAGTAAGAATGTAAATATTCTCGACGGTATCCAATTATAACACAATGATGTGTGATGGGAGATATCACAAACAAAAATAATGCATTTTCATGCAAGAAGAAATCAGGAACTCATGTGTACATTGTTTATTTTTACTTAGACCGAAATTTAGATGAAAAGAGGTAATGTCTAAGGACCTTATCTTTGATAGGGCTATGTGGAGACAGAGGATTCATATAGCCGACCCCATCTAGTATGAGATTAAGGCTTAGTTGTTGTTGTTGAAGTGTATTAGATGGGTCAAGTCATTTCGTCAGATATAGAATTGCTCTTTAGACAATAAGCGTTAGATCTAATACCCAATTTAGTCCCTCAATTATACCTAATCGGCCCTTTTAGTCCCTCTATTATAAATTGAGCCATTTTAGTCCCTTTACTTTCAGAATTGTAAAAATCCAGTCCCTAAAGGCATATGTATAGGACCAAAAAGGCCTTAAAGACATATGCATAGGGACCAAAAAGACCTGTGAGAGGGACTGATATTTCTCAATCGTGAAAATATAGAGAGCAAAAAAGCTCAATTTATAATGGAGGGGCTAAAAGGGCAGATTGGTATAATAGAGGAACTAAATTGGGTATTAGACCTAAGCGTTACATTGCCAGTTTACAATGTTTTTCATTCATAAAAGTAAGACCCTGCTGTTAGGATTATGCTTCCATCAATTACTTTGATTGGCCTTGTGGAAGTGTCCTCCTCGAAGGCTTCATCTCCTTCATTATGTGCCCTTTTGCAGTGTTGTATCTTCGGAGAACTTTAGGCTTTTTCTGACCAGATTATCAGTTACCTTATACGTTGAACGTTCTGACAAGTGAGTTACACCAAACCAAGATGACATAAGAAAATTAATATCACGTATTAGTTTTAAGAAAATATTTCATATATTTTAATCAAAAGATTTGAATATTTCTTCTGATTTGAGCTTTTATTTCTTTGACAGAAGTTATTTCTCTATTTCAATAAATAAATTTAATTTAATAGAAAATTCAAAATCTGTCTTGGTCCACAACCATAAATAAGAAAATTATGTGATGCATTCTAGTATATATATTGATAAGGTATATTATATGCATAGGTTGTATATTAAAATTTCTAAATTTATATAATTTCATAATTATGTGTAAATTGTAAACATCTGTACAATGTACTCTTTTTTAATACGGAAAAAAAAAAAGCTATATGGTTTCACTGATTTACCAAAAAAAGGAAAGTGATTTTTTTATTTCGTTTTAAAACTTGTGATTTCATCGATTTGCAAAAAAGAGAAAAATCGTGACCGATGTTAACCCCTGCTGACGTGGCAGGGGCATTTTCATCAAATCACTTAAATTAAAATTGATTAAATCCTAATACTAACTTTAACCCTATTTTATAATCTAATTAATTAATTAATTAAATCTAAACCCTAATTAATTAAACCTTAATCCTATCCCCCCTCTCTCCCACCCCTGTCGCCGCCCCTGTGAGTCTGTGACAGCTCCCTCCTCTCCCACTGCCCCTCTTCCTCTCTCTCTCTTTCCCTCCTTTTCCTCTCTTTCTCTGCCCCCCTTCTTCCTCTGTTTCTATCTCACTGATTTTTTATTTTCTTGCCCAACTTCGCCCCATATCTCATGCGGAAATTAGGGATGTCAATGGGCCCCGGCCCGATTTTTTGGGGTAGGGGTCGGGGCCGGGACTAAGATGGAATTCCCCGTCGGGGTCGGGGACGGGGCCGGGGAATACCCTCCCCACCTCGGCCCCGGCCCCGAAATATTTAATTTAAATAAAAAAAATAGTATATTTTATATTATAAGTATTTAAATAAAAAGTTATTATAAATATACTAATAATTGTTATAATTATAGTTTTGTAATTATAAATATAAAAATAATTTAAACTCTAATTAATCAATTAATAAGTTAGGGTAACTTGATTCTACTTTGTATTAAACAAAGTATGTATTAGTAAATAAGTAAATTCGGGGATGGGGAATCTCCGAACCCGGGTAATCCCCGCGGGGACGGGGATGGGAGTGGAAAATCGGGGCCGGGGCCGGGGAATGCATCCCCCGGTGAATCCCCGCCCGTTGACATCCCTAGGAAATTACAGTAGAGATATCTATGTACCTCCATGCCCAAAACCTTTTAATCTCTGCTGCAATTCTTCAACCAACCAAATCATGATCCAAATAAGTTTTTTTAAGATAAAAAAAAACAATGCATATAGATGTCAATATATACATATATGTATGTATATTATAGTATATGATCCAGTTATTCATAGCACCAGTACGAACCAATCTATGGCCTATAACATGACAAGAATAACTCAGCGCGCGTTGGCCCGTTCCATGCTGTGTTATGAGTTTCACGGCCCAATAATTATTATAAATAATAAATCTAAATATTTTAATAAAAAAGAAACTCACTTCCCTAAAAAATATTTGATTTTATCAATTATCAATAAATATGATTTATTCATCTTATAGAAAAAACTATATATTTATTTTTTAATATTTATATAAAAATACTTTTTGTTTATATATCTCTCCAAAACTATTTTTTTGCTTGGATACCTTTACCGTTAGTCATCGTTAGCTGCAATTAAAATTTTTAGAGTTAATTATAATTAAAATTTAACTCTATTTAAAAATTACATAATTAATCTCATCATTTTATTTATGATATAAAATAATTAATATCTATAAAATAGAAAAAAAAATTACAGGGGTATATAAGTAAATTCAGTTTAATAATTTACCCTGATTTCATCCATTCATTTAACACTATCATGGATTAAAATAATCATAGGTGTATGTAAGTAAAAATAATTTATTTATAGGGGTATATAAACAAAGAGCCATTAATAAAATCATATTGCCGTCAACGTCCCATTCAAACTTTCGAAGGAGATGTGAAGATTCCCCCCTCCACTCTTCCACCAGACGCCCCAGTCAAGTCAACAACACCACGCTGCACTCGAAATACCCAAACTACCCACACAAATATTCCTCCTCTCCCATATCTTGCAAGGGGTACTTTCGTCAATACGAGAAAGGAACGAGAATAAATCAGTTATATAACCTTCTCCTTCTCCTCCGCCAAATCAAGCAATCACTTCCCCGATATTACAAAGAGGAAAGAGAGAAATCGTCGGAGAGAAACGAAGAGCATGGAAGATTGCAGGCCTTTGGGTTTCTTGATTGGCCTTCCATTCGCTCTCATTGCCTTGTTGATCTCCCTCGTCGGCGCCGTAATCTGGATTTTAGGGTTAGTTCTTTCTTTCCTTCTTTCATTTTGCATTCGTTCTTCTGAAAATGAGAGGTAATGGGGTTGCGATGATGGTTTAGTTTTTTAGATTAATATTTGGTGATTTGTTTGCAGTTCTATTCTGAGTTGCTTGTGCCCTTGTTGCGCTTGCTTCTCTGGGCTTGCCAATCTTGCTGTAGATCTGATCAAGCTCCCCGTCAAAGTTATCAGATGGTTCATTCACCAGATCCCTTGTTGAAATTGACTGATTTCTTTCTTTGATTTCTACTCTTTTGTTGATCCATCATGTAGTTGTTTTTATGATTTTTTTTTTAATAATAGAAATTACGGTTGTTGTGATTGGTGCATTGATCATTGACCTTTTTTTTTTATTTTCAAGGGTTTTTTGTTTGTTTGATTCGAAGTTTGTGGAAAGGTCAAATGCCACAAATTAGTTTCAATATTTATTAATAAGTTTTTTATAGTAAATATTTTAAATTTATTTAATATTTAAATTGTTGGCTTTTTATCCCTGAATTATGAACTAAAATACAAAAATAAAATAAAACTTATTTTCCAAAGGATCACGTTCAAAACTTATGGTCAAAACAAACAAAAAATCATTTATCAATTAATTAGAACCAAATTATGAGGTTAATCAGTATACTAAATTATGTAAAGTTTATCCTCATAAATTTTATTTCAAAGTGGAATAAATGAATGGTAATTGTACTTATGGAAATCATTTTAATGTTACAATTTTATGATATAAATGGAGATAAAAGGAAAAATCATAGCCTACTTGCATGAAAACTAGTACCATCTTGTAACTACTTGTCTTTCATTGCTAAAAATTTCTTTATATTAATCTAGCAAATCTTTTAACTAATTCAAAACCCAGGGTTTTTTTAATAACGGTGGAACCCTCTTAAGAATATGGCATATAACCCATTACATGACCCACTACTATCAAATGACGCTTAGCAAGATACAAAGACAGTAGTAGTGACAATGTATGTCATTTGATAGCAGTGGGTGATGCAATGGGTTATATGTCATATTTCTATGAGTGTTTCATGCAATGGGTTTTGTTGGTGTGTCTTTATTGGCTTACCATTTCTTACCACTCCATAGAAATGTACTTATTTTATGGATACTTCTACTGATGGCCGTTGTTTCTCCTCAACCTCTCTTGTCCACTCTAGGAAATGTCTTTACTTTTAGAGTGGGAGTTATTAATAATAATTTCAGATCCTTTTGAAATATATATATAGTTTTTGCATTTCTAAACTTAAACAATTCCTTCCACTTTTGTTTCTGTAATTAAAGAATAAGAGTAATGATATATAGCATGAAATGATCTCAACCATTCATGTCATCTCATGAAATCTAGTCAGGAAGTCTAGTCATGCTATATATCATTACTAGGAGAGAGAATGTCAGGCTACGTGGGCATCAACATAATTCGGGAAAGGAATTCGGGAAGGTTAGTCGGGACATATAGCATTACTCTTAAAGAAAATAATCTCCATAATTTTCATTTTGATCAAAAATTGAAACTTTCACATTTTAAAAACATCAAGACAACTATACTCCCAATATAATTAACAGTTTGACAAGATAAATGAGGACAATGTCAAGATAAAAAAGTTGAAAACTTAAAGTTACCTCTAGCCTAATAACCAAAGGACCGTTGGTCTAGTGGTATATCGGGCCCGTGCGTTGGGTAATTCGTTTGGGGAGCAGTTTGGGCAATTCATTTGGTGAGTATAAAACTCCCAAATTCGAGTCCCCATCTCTGTATGAGCACGATGAGGGGTCAAGAATACTCGTCACCTAAGGCCACATCCCTTGACAAGCCCTCTAAGGAGGTTTTTATGGCCTATGTCAAAAAAATAAAAACAAAAAAACAAAAACAAAAACAAGAATAAGACAAAATTAAAATCAACACCAATTTATCCCTATCCACTTGATCTTTTTATTCTGGGATTATGATTATACAACCCTACAAAATCTAGCAAAAAAAAATGAAGGGGAAAAACATGCTGCTACTTATGTGAAGCTAAAGCCAAAATGACAATAGATCTATTATTTCAATGCCCATACACTGACAACATCTAGAAACACTTTTGCATCATGTTTTGCATATAGGGGCAACCTGAACATGTAGAGGACATCTAAGGCAAAACATATTTTTCCAAACAAGTGGAAAAAAAAGAGTAGGTCAGAGTGGAACCTAGTGGTGATGGTGATAATTTGGAGCGAAAGAAACAAGATATGTTTCCATGATAAACACTTTGTTTTCAAGAAACTAACTTGTATCCTTGATTTTATCATTTTTTTTTATTTGATGCAGCTCCCGTAATCAAACAACCAAAACTACTAATAGTGGAATCAATAGCCAAATGAAGTCTGGAGTTCACGAGAGAGAAAAATCATCCACAACGATTGTCTGACGCAGATTTCGAGACCTTGGCCTTGTTAGAAAAAGAAACCCTCTCCTTGAAGGAGAAACCCAAAAACTCTCTTTAAAGAGAAGAAGAACTCACTTTTCTTTCATGTTTATTATACCAATGAAACGAGCCTTATATATGGCTTTTACAAACTAGGTAAACTAATTCAAATCAAACTATAATTTAAAAACTAGATAAAACTAGATAAGACTAGATAAGATTTTTAACACTCCCTTAAACCGAAAGCTTTCCTTCTTGAGTTCTTCCGTGGTGCATATCTAGATTGTATCGAATGGAGCCGCACATTTGAAATATCTAATCCTATATCCATCCCTTTGCGATCAACATGGAGCTTTTCTTTTTCCTCGCCAAGGATGCTCTCTTTTTCTTGCAATCTGTTAACTTCTTCACAAGCACATGATGATGTTCATATGAGAGCTCCTTAACTTTTGACTTCAAATCTATATATTCAACTTTGCCAACTAGCAGTAGGTTAAGGTCATCCTTTAACTTCACAATTTCAGAATGTGTTGTTCATTTTCCCCTCTAATAAATCTTCTGATAATTTGGCAATCTTGTTATCTGACACCTTCACTCTCTCATTGGACTCCGAGAGTGCTTTCTCCTTTGCTGAGCATGTTGACTTTTCTTTTTCTTTTTTTTTCTCTGAAGAGAAAACCAAGAGAAGGCTCTAATCCTTTACAAAGCAATTATGAATCATCTAACATCTTTTTCATGCAGCCACCTCCTCTTGTAATAATTCTATTTCATAGTTTGTTGAATTCAACTTGCTAGCTAGTTATAGCTTCCAACTCTAAATTCTCAGTGGTTCTTTCAACAACCTTCTTTGTAGTTGCCTCTGCAAGCAATGCAGATAGCTTCTTTATTTTCTCTTGAGCAGTTACTTCTCGGACCTGGAGTTCATGATTCTCTTGAGTTATACTCTGAACTTCCTTCTTTTTGTCTAACAATCTCTCCTTTAGTTCTAAATTCTCAGCCTTGAGTGCTTGGCCTCAATTTCCAATTTTTCGACCAAGTTTTTGAGGCAAATAGTTTCATACTTCATCAAGCATGATCTTACACTTTTCTTGAGTGTTATTTAGAGTCAAATACAGCTCCTCTATCTGAGTGTTGGCACTCTCAACTTCAGTTCCATTCATGTGATTGTTGCAACCTGTATCTACATACCAAGTATCCTGCTCGAGTCCTTTATCAGCTTGAACTACCATTAGCAAGGTTTCTGGTTCTTTGTTTTCAACAAAATTTGACTTCTCACCCTTGTAATTAAGTAACCTTGTATAACATTCAGACCGATAATGACCAAATTTATGACATCTAAAGCACTCTACCTTAGATTTGTCAAATTGTTGATCTCGTCCTCTGCCTTTGTCTTGAGATTGGTCATCTCTATTGCCTTGATCTCCTCTGCCTCTGCCTCTACCTCTACTCCCTCCTCTAAAATTTGAGAAGTGGGTATTAGTAGAAGCCTTCAAAGCCTGCTCCTCTAAGGTTGAACTTTTGTTCATCTTTTGCTCATGGACCAATAAGGAGCTCTGTAATTCGTCAAGAGAGAATATATCCAAATCCTTTGATTCTTCAATTGAGTAGACAACATAATCAAATTTTGGTGTGAGGGAACGCAATATCTTCTCCACCATAGTGACATCTTCCATCTTCTCACCATAAAACCGCATCTTGTTGCATATTTCCATTGTTATGGCACAATGGTTGTGGCGGATTCTCCCTCCTTCATTTGCAGAGTCTCAAAATCCCTTCTCAAAGCATGAAGTTGTGCACACTTCACTCTAGCAGAGCCTTGATATTTTTTCTTCATAGACTCCCAAATATCCTTGGAACTATCTTTGCAAAGAATAGTTTCCAAGATAGAACGATCAATCCCTTGAAAGAGATAATTTTTTGACTTCAAATCCTTCAACCTTCTGGCCTCCAATTCTACTTTCTGGGTATCCGGCAGAACTATACCTTGTGTTGGCTCTTGAATTACTGATTCAACAACAGACCAAAACTCCTTCGACCATAGAAAATTTTCCATTAGCATGCTCCAATGATCATAGTGACCATCGAAATGTGGAATCGATGCTTGCACAAAATTGGAATTTGTAGCCATGGTGATGAAAAAAAGTATGCTGCTGACCTCAAGATCTCACGGTTCTGATACCACTCTTAGAAAAAGAAACCTCTACGAAAAACTCTCTTTAAAGAAAAACTTACTTTTCTTTCATGTCTATTATGCCAATGAAACGGAGACTTATATAAGCTTTTACAAAGAAATAAACTAGGTAAACTAATTCAAATAAGATTTTCCTTCCATAACAATTAAAATCAAATGAGAATTATATAACTTTGGAGAAGGTTTTTATTATTAATGAATGTGATCCACTTTATGTATATATATAATGAATAAAATTAATTTCATTCACCCACTTTCATGTATAGATCAAACTCTCTCATCTCATTACCGCCTTTAATTAATTTTATCTGGTATTTAAATTTTTGAAAAGTATGAATTAAATTTCTCTACTATAGTTGGATCGCCCTGATTTTTCTTTTTTTTTTTTTTTTTTTTACCTACGCCCTAAAGACGCCCACTCCGCGGTTGGTTAGGGGCGTGCCATGGCGTTATGGATCTTCACTTGATGACGCCTCACCGTATGCGTCTTTGTATGCGAGGAGCAAGCGTCGACTCGCTGCTTGCACACCCCTTTTACGGGGCCAGAGAGACTGAAATCGAGATCTCCAACATATGGGACCCGAGGTTTTACCGCTAGGCTATGAAGCCTTTGGTATCGCCCTGATTTTTTTAAACCGACCAAAATATCAGAAAATAAACTAAATAAAGTAATATTACTCCATAAACAGTCAGTGGTGTGGACAAGTTGGGAAGACGGGAAGAGCGGCCCTGAAATCACTGTTCAAGTAATATTACTCCATATTCTGGAACCTTCCATTAACGAGAACTGAGACGATTGCCGTCGTCGTCCCCCCTTCACGAGAAGCCTTGCGCAACGAGAGGATCGAAGTGAAGGAGGACCGCCGAAGAGGACGACCCCGACGACGAGATGGGAGTCGACTACTACAAGGTCCTCCAGGTCCAACGTAGCGCCACCGATGATGATCTAAAGAAGGCATACCGCAAGCTCGCCATGAAATGGCACCCTGATAAGAACCCTAACAACAAGAACGAGGCGGAGGCCAAGTTCAAGCAGATCTCTGAAGCGTATGAGGTTTTTCTCTTGAATTTGATCCCTGTTTTTTTTTTTCTTCTTATTTTTGATGTTTTTCTCATTCTATTGATCTCTATTTTCGGGATCTATGCGGTTTTCTATAGGTTCTCAGCGATCCGCAGAAGCGTGCCGTGTATGACCAGTACGGTGAGGAAGGGCTCAAGGGCCAGGTCCCGCCGCCTGGAGCCGGGGGGTCGTCGTTCTACTCTGGTGGTGGTGGTGATGGAGTCCGGTTTAATCCGAGGAGTGCGGATGATATATTTGCGGAGTTCTTTGGGTTCTCAAGCCCGTTTGGAGGCATGGGTGGTGGCGGCGGTGGTGGAAGAGGTGGGCCGAGATTCCCCGGTGGGATGTTTGGGGATGACTTCTTCTCATCGGCGTTTGCTGGGGAGGCGTCGCAGCAGCGGCAGCCGCAGAAGGCTCCGCCTATTGAGAACCAGCTGCCTTGTAGTCTTGAGGACTTGTATAAAGGGGGCACGAAGAAGATGAAGATTTCGAGGGATGTCACTGATATGAGCGGGTGAGCTTTCTTTCTTTATTTTCATCTTTATATGAAATTGCAATGAGATACTTAACTGCTTATTTAGTACCATTTTCTTGTTTTATATTGGTCTGGAATATATGCTAAGTCCTTTCGGTGAGAATCTTATTCATTTATAGATGGCTTCAATTTATGGGTGCCTCTTTGCTTTTGATTGGGTTTGTTGGTTTAAGTACTATCTAACTATGTTTATGCTTTACAACATTTATTGAGGTAGAATTATGTGAGGTTAGATGTTTACCTGTAGCCTGAGAAATTATCATACTTTGAAACAGCAGTATTTCAACAAATTGTAGAAGGTTTCTGAATTACAAGGACATATAAGAAGCTTCTTATAGAATTTTATACAATCTTCTTACTTAATTTGTATCAAGCCAGTTGACGATATTTTACCAAAAAAGGCTACTTTGTCGTACTAGGGAGGGAACTGTTAAGATGCATGTATATCTTTCTGCCATCTATGCTAGAGCCAGTAATGGTATTGTTTATTTTTCAAAAGAGAACTACAACAAAATTTTGATATTTATTACATTGTCAATGTATTAATGTGCAAATTCAAGGTTCTTAAATGCAAATACCTGTGGAATTTTGTGAGGCTTTGAGAGCTTTATAGACAATTTTATTCAACTTTCTTTTGTTAGATTTTGACACTGCTTTACCAAACTTCCTGTTAAATAAAGTAAAAGGCCTCAAGCATCTGACATTTTCCTTAAACCAGCCTTTTCTAGTTGTAAGTCATCATTCCTCTTATGTTAAAATTTCCTTTGGACATTCATCTCAGATTAAATTTCTCCTCAATATTACCCTTGTCATCTTTGGTGCATATGCTTATTTTCGCAACTTTCTCTTTTCTATTTTGGGAGGAGGTTTGGGAGGTTGACATGTTTTTGAATTCTTCTGGACATGTTTGGTGAGTGTTTGTGCTATGCTATAATTATTTATTGTATTTGAGTGCAGTTAACTCACCCAACTAGTGTTTCTTAACTTGGTCCAACAATCTCTAGTTCTTAATTCTTCTTGCCATCTTTTTTTTTATTGTTTTGACACATTGAATTCAGGCATAGAGGGCGGTGGGATGGTAGGACAAGAAAAATGGCCCCCTTGTTCATAGAGGGGTATAACAGCTTACTAGCACTTGTAATTTGTCTATAGTCAGTGTTTTAGGTTGAGTTGGAATATATGCTTTAGTAGCATCTTTGATTAGATAGCATTATGAGTGTGTTGGAAATTAAAGCTTATGCTATGATGAATTTCAAGCAAATATTTTGAGGTCTATTAGCCACTTCTAGTATTAGAATGATTTGTTTGGCCCAAACTCATGGGTTGCTTACATTTAGATAAGACTTAATGGTTCTTACTGTTTATGTTAATTTTTCTAACTCATAGATATAATAAATTCATTGAGTTCTTGTTGGTGGGGAAAGTTGTGAACCTTTCATATGAGGGTAACAATTCCCTCTTAGGGACACATGCTCACACGTAGATGCAAGAGATTCATGTTCATACTTGTGGACAAATTAGAATTTCAGTTCTGTTTGTTTCAATCATAAAGAAAAAAGAAGCACAAGGAGAGGCAAGCTTACAGAGAAGCAAAAAATAAATAAATAAAATAATAAAATGGATGAATTGACGAATAGCTAATAGAAAGAATTGAAGGATTCTTGATATTTTATCTCAAGCCTTTTGTTGGTGAAAATCCTCATATCTTCATTGTGACGACCTCTTAATCCAGAAAGAAAACTCTATCCCTAGAAAGAACCTTTTAAGCCATTTGTTCAAATAAGAAACAGAAAGGCTCTAAAAGTAATACTTGAATTCGGTGAGTAGAATAAAAGACCTTAGAATCAAACAAAAAAAAAAGAAAAGAAACAGTTAATAAAGAGAGCTCAGGGTCCAAACTCAACCATATATATCCTTGGGTAAAAGGCAAAACCCTGTCTTTGATCAATATGCTCTTACAATAATTCCCTACTTACATTAAGTATAGTGGCATATAAGCTTAAAATACAAAGGTTTTTGAAAAGATAACACTAACTTCAAAGGAGTACGAACTGTGGTGGCCAGGGATACAAAAGTGAAAACCTGGTATGGCTTTTTGATTATTTTCTGCATATACATGCATGCCTGTTGACCTATCTGGTTTTTAAATTATACCATGTCTGACACCCATATCCTTGTTGGGGCTCCATAGTTTCATCCTGACATGCCTATTCATGATCCCGGCCCCCATTCAAACTTCGAAGCATGATGAGGACTTGAAAAATTTATAGTTGGGAACTTAATTTGTTGTACATGGTCATATTGTTAGAATACATGCATAGATAGATAGTGCAAGAAATTTTATGTTTCTATGCAAAGAGATGGGGAATTTTGATGGAACTAGTCTGAGGAATTAGTTCTTCCTATTCTTCATTTAGAGTTGGGGCATCTTTCTAGTATGCCCATCATTGGCAGCATGTAAGAAATTTAATGCAAGGTGCTTTTCTGATCGCAAGATTAGCTAACATTGCAAATGTGTATGAAAATATGGAAGCAAATGGTTTGAGGTGTTCTGCCCACTATTCTCACTTGTATTGCACCTACTAGCTGTTTCGTTCCCCCATCAATCTTAGGGAGGTAGTAGGGGATGCACCTAATAGAACACTAGCAACTTTTCCTTGGGAAGTCAGAAGAGTTGCTTTGAAATAATTCATGTGAAATGGGCATATTTCCTTGTTTATCAGATAAAAAAACATCAAGCAAATTAAGATATGGTTCAGATGAAATTGGATGATGACGATGTAGTTTTTAGTTACCCAGACGTTTTTTTTATTCAGTATATATGTGACATAGTGTAATCAAATATGTTTTTGACAATGGTTAGACTAGGTACACTTTGTGCAAATTGAATCTGAGTAAGAACTCTGGCAGCATTCCAATAGTCATTAATATTAGAAACTCAAATGGAAATATTTGAGTCCAAGTCCACAAAAAGAGATGAGAAGGGAATGTTGGAGAAGTATCATATGATTTTTGATAATAAATTGTTGTTGTTTCAAAGTTGTTGGAGATCCTATCCCACTAACTTTGAGTAGAACTGGGAGAAATGGTAATATTGCAATATCCAATGCTAACTCCGTGAGATTCAAAAGTTTTGGCCATGGATGTGCCATATTTCATCGTTCAGGAATTTGTAGCAGATGCAATACATCTGTCTGTTTGATCGTTATTGGTATGATTTTGTAATTTTCTCAAGTTTTCAAGTTTTTTGGAGATCAAGTGAAAAACTGGAAGTAATGTTGAATCCACCATTCTAATACTAGCCACTTTGACTTTATTAGATACATGGTATGAGAACCCACCATTTGATACCAGCAACTTTTATTTTCTTATATGCAATTTTAACACAAATTTCAGAGTAGTTTTCTAGAGAAAATGTATAAAGCGTTTGTAGAAACTTATCAGTATAAGCTGGTTGAGTTCAGGGGTGTGGGGTTAACTATGAGAGAGAGATACGTATGTATAAAGTTAATAATTGAACCTAGAAGTTAGAAATTCATTTGAGATGACTTATCAGTTATATATTTGCAGTCAATATAGTCCTGAATTCCCATGCTTAATTCTTTGTATTGCTTGTTGAGAAACAAAAAGAGAAATCTTAATACATCTGGCCAACCTGCAGTTTTCCTGAGGCTTTTTATTTATTTATGCTGCTAAATTGTCTAATCGCATTGTATTGTTTTCTCCTGCTTGCTTATGATACCTCTTGTAGTTGTTGACATTACTACATAATACACCTAACACACAATTAGAGACTGAGCCTACAGCTAGTGGATCAACTGATCACGTACTATAAGTGCATGTTTAGGTTATTCACATACAGAATGTAAAGTTAGGGTTTAGTGCTGCTTGAAGGTCACATAGACTATCATTTGGCACTGAAACACTAGGGAACTATATTGTATTTCTTTCCTCAGCTAACTGAATCCTTTTGTGGCCATTACAGCATGTATTTTTATCCAGTTGCTTTCTTTTGCTCTTAGAGCTCATTAGACTGAACTTTTAACTTTTCCACAAGGAGTTTGTTAGGTTCAATCATGTACTCAGTATGCACTGATTTCTCTTCCAAGCACAGATATTCACTGCTTGTGTTCATGTTGATGTTTTGTTTGTTTTCTTTACACACTCACACTTCACATGTTCAGGAGAAGCATGCCCGTGGAGGAAATTCTGACAATCGACATAAAGCCTGGTTGGAAGAAGGGAACTAAGATCACATTTCCAGAGAAAGGAAATGAAATGCCCTATGTCATTCCTGCAGACATAGTCTTCATTGTTGATGAGAAACCACACAGTTTATATACCAGGGAAGGAAATGATCTCATTGTAACACAGAAAGTCTCTCTGGTGGAAGCCCTGACAGGTTACACTGTCAACCTGACAACACTTGATGGTCGAAACCTCACCATCCCCATAAATTCCATAATTCATCCTGGCTATGAAGAAGTTGTGCCCCGGGAGGGCATGCCTATCCCCAAAGATCGGACTATGCGAGGAAACCTGAGGATCAGGTTCAACATCAAGTTCCCGAATAGACTGACCTCAGAGCAGAAAGCTGGTATCAAAAGACTGTTGGCTCCATGAAACCCGTGCTCGATGTTGCTGCTGTGAGTTTTTCTGATTAGGGAATGTTCTAAGTTATATATTCCTTTTTAATTTTTCATTTGCATAATATATTAGCACAATGCAGTAAGTTGATTCTATGATTTGTCAGGTGTAGCAATTTAATTGAGGATTTTGGGTATGACATTGTTCTTATAAACAAGTAAAGCGTGAAATCTTTGCCCAAAAAAATGTGATACTGATTAGCTGGTTTGCCTGGCTATCTCTCTTTGTTTCCTTTAAATGTATCTAGGAAATATGCTCTGGTTCAGGATAGGAGATATGTATGTTGATCCCTTAAAGACTTATTTATCTTTAATCAGTTGCAATATTCTGATAGGGGACCAAGTTTATGTTTGCATATCTTGTTTTTGTGTTCATCACTTACCATCACTGGTTTCATGAATACGTTTAGGCTTCACAACTATACCACTGAACCAATCACTCAAGTGTCTATTGATTGGTACTTGGGTCCCTTGCTAAGATAGGAGATTTTCTGTGATTGACTCAGGATCGAATCTCCACTCTTACAAAATGAGGGTCAGTGAACTAACCAGGGTCGAGCGGTCACGCCTGCGGTCAGACATGGTGCTATTCTCCTATAGGCTAATTCGGGATCGAGCGGTCACACTTGCACTCATCCTTGACTTACCTTTGGGGGACACTTGTTGATTTTGTCCAAAAACACAACTATACCACTGAAAAATCTCTATACAGCATAATTACCTTTGTAAAGTTTTTATGTACATAAAACACGCGATTTCTGAACCTCTGGTACATCAAGTTGAGTTATAAAAATGATGCTTTTATGGTTCATGAAGCTTTCAAACTGGCTTATACCCAGGAGTAAGTTTTATAAAGATTTGGTAGGGGTATTCATGTTAAAAACCAAAAATAAGAGTTTTTTTTAATTATCTCATGTTAAAATTCCCTGTATATGCTCAAGAAACCCAAAAAAAAATGAAATCTTGATTTCCGATATTTTTAGAAATCTAAAAATGCGAAAACCTGTCCCACCAAGAGACAGATGTATGTTTGGTTCTATGGTGAGGCACAGATGCAGTGTATCAATTCTCTTTGTACACCAAGTAGCAACAAAAAGTTGACATAATTAAAGTTGATACTTGATATATAAGAAAGCATCTAAATTTTTTGCAGCAATACACATGCAAACAACTACTTTAGAGGGTGTACATTTATAGATTATATGACGATGAAAGCAATGGAAGCAACCAGAAACCGAGTCATGGTGTGATATTACAATAACTTGGTGGCACAATCAGCGCGAAGATGAGTTGCTTAGATGCTCTATATAATACAGGCTTATATATAGAAACTTTAAGGACTTCAACAAAATATAACCAAACCCTAGAAACAAATTGACCAAAAAGTAGGAGGCAGCAAACAGCAAAAGTGGAATATCAATACATGGGAAAAAGAATCACTCACGGAGATGCTGGGAGAGTGCTTTAAGATATAAGACTCACAAACAAAAAAGAAATTTTAGGTAAGAAGGCAGTAGGGATTCAAACATTGAGGGCTCCAGGGTCTCTGAATCTATTGGGAGTGAAAGCAAACATTTTCACAAAGCTTGCCGAGTTTAGAGGTGTGTCCTCTCTTATATACATTCCCTGGCAGGACGACCGATCAGTCTGCATTGTTCAGGCAGCAAAGAGCACATAATTTGCCCATTCACACGGAGCAACTCTCCATCAATCCCGCATCCATTATTACTGTTGGCTCCGGGCCTAACCTTCAAAGCCTTAACCTGCAACGTGCAATAAAAATGCTCAAGGTTCAGGAAAGAAAGTGCATATTAAGCTATGGTAAATCAATGATCATGAGTAGAAAGTATTGTGTTCACCGCTATATCAGGAAAAGTAAATAAATAAATAAAACAGAATCAAATCAGCTAGTAACAGCAGACATCGAAGACGTGTATTGACAAAAAATGGATAATGGCACAGAAAAAGCAAGAATAGACACATGTGAGATGTGGTGTCATAGATACCATGCATTTTCAGGCCACACAACATTCACAAGTGCTAAGAGCACACTGTTTCATTCGTGGAATTTGGAAGCACTAAAGCAGCAAACTAAATGTGCTGGCATGCAAAATTGTTGTGAGAGAATATAAGAACAGAACAACAGCAACATACCTTAATATATTCCACATAGGGAAGCGAAAGATGTCGTCCAAACTGCAAGCGCACAAAAAATCTTAACAGCCTCAGTCTACCACTACCATGAACCAGAAGCAAGTCCAAATTGTTATCATCAGGTACAGCCTTTGGTGCAATAACCTGAGAACTTAAACTCTGCACAGTCTTGCATGAATGGTTGCATGCCAATATCCCAAGGAACTGCCCCTTCTTAACAACCCACTTCTCTTCCAAACTGGGAACAAGTTCCTTTTTTAACCTTTGTTCAATATCATCTGGAGGCCCTGGCAAATGAATGGGGTCCTCCGATTCCCAGGTAGGCTCAGTATCCCACTTTGGTTCAGAATCCCAGATGGGACCTGGATCAGAAATAGTTGAGGAAATATCTTCTTTGTCATTCGCTGTTGTGGCTGCCCATGAACACCTGGTATCATTTGTAGCAGTCAAACCAGCCCAACCTTTCTCTGTCCGTGATTTTGATCTCGTCCTTGGCCAGTTAGGGGTAGTTGAAAGGTGAGGCTGGGGGTGAAGAACTTCTTCTGGTTCTTGCATCATATTGCTTCTACCTAAGGATAATCTCTTTGATTTTGGATCCAGACCACGGACATAATCAGATGGCTCACTGCTTGCAAGTGTATTACCAGACGTGTCTAAATCCCCACCAGACATTCTGCTTGGAGTCATGATTGAATCAATACTTGATAAACTGGAAGCTCTGGGCAGACCTTCTGTGTTTGGCCTTCGCATAATATCTGGATAAAGGTCTAACGTATCAAACTTTTCACTGTCATCAACAATATTTCCTTTAGCATCTGATGCGTCCTTTGAGATGGGAAGATATTCCAAATCAAAGTTGTACTTGGGTAGGCATAAAAACTTGAGAAAACCAGCCACAAAATAGCGAAGAGGACCAAATCGCTTCTGATATTTCTCAGAGAGTTCCAGAACTGCAACAGAGTAGAAACATGACTTTGCACAATATTATGTCATATTAGCTCAATGCAGCAAACACAATGTATTATTACATCAAAGAGATGGAGGAGATCATAAATTTACAGGATTAAACAAAAACAGGTGCAAAACATTTAACAGAACATCCGTGAGTTTTAAAGTTTCTTTCCAAAATATCGATCTAAATCCTCCTGTGAATGCAAGTCTGCTCAATAGGTTAAAGCTGTGCATGGATTGAAGTAAAATAGGGAAAGGAAACTAAAGGAAAATGAAAGGAGAAGAAACAAAAATTTTAGTGATGGCATTTACTTCATTTGCTAATCCATTTTATTTTCTTCATCTGATAAACATAAGAAAATAGTTCTCCCTTTTCTTTTCATCAATCTTTCCTCAATCCAGAAACAGGATAACCGTGCCTTATTCTGAGTCAATTAACATATATCCCTCCGGCCATTTTGTTTAACAACATAAATCCTAATAACCAACAAGAAATTTCCTAAGATCAGTATTTGCACCCACATTTAGAAAGACCACCATGTTCATCAAATACACAACAAAACTGTAAGTAAGAAAATTCAGGAATGGCACAAAGTGCAAGAATACAAAACAAAACTTATTATTGATAATTGGGGCATCAGAAATGGCATCTTCAATCTTAATTATTCAATAATAATTTGGAAGTATTCCTTTCAGGCTTACCATCACTGAGAAAACCAAAATAAGAAACCGTTGTGCCATAGTGAACAACCCCAGTCTGAATCCACTCAACGGCAAAGACATCTGTAGCTGTTAGGCCTCCCTGAACAAAACAAACAATAATATAGCATAAAGCACAGAAATTATCTATACAACATGGCAGATAACTCTTAAGTGTCCAGCGTTGCAATAAGAATTAAAATTCAAATATTCAGAGTATAGACCACTATGAAGAATTAACCGATATATTGAGGCCACTAATTCGAAGTGAAGACTTACATAATCAACTTCACCCCCTCATAACTCTGTCACATCTCAAACCCAAATTCTTAAAATGTTTCATCCCTTGGCATAAAGAAAATTCATGTTCTCTTTACAAGAGTTTCTTATGGTCTTTATCCCAAATAACCCTTCTCGATCAATTCTCAAACACTAGAACTTCTAAATATCAATAATCCTCCAACTCCAGTAACTATAAGACTGCACCACATATCCAACAAATCAAAATGCACTCAACAATCTAACTAGCAGTATCTTTCCAACAAATTAAAAAAAAAAACATCAGATGAAACTTCATACAAGAATAGAAAACTTTAAAAAAAAATTGTGGTGATCTAAATAATTTAAAATTAACTCATCATCCAGTTTCCCTCAAATGAAACCTTTGGTATTATATTGTTAAAATAATCCTAATAATATAAAGATTCCACTGTGGGCATTGGGTTGAAGTGATCATTTTAATAAAATTACATATTCATTGGTTAAAGAGTTTAGACCTAAAAAAGAGAATTTCTTGCTTGAACCCACCAAACTTGAGGTTATTAGACTTAAAAAGCGAATAATCTCAAACTAATGCGAAGAGTATAAGCGAAAACATGGATTGATGGGGCACTCAAAGAATACTCTCACAGCCACAAAAATAAGAGCATCAAATATAGATTCTCCTCTGTAAGAAAACCATAAACCATGAGCTGATATCTCCAATTTCAAGCAAGTAAATATACTTTGTTAGGTGTGAAATATATGGTAACCCTGGATAAGTCATAGAAGAAAATACTGAAGTTAAATGTCATTCCCATTTTATAATTGTTTAATGTAGAAGCAACTGAATTTGTACTTTTATAATCAATATCAACTCAAAAAAAAGGTGGAGAAAACACATTAAATCAGATTTAAATAATTCTTTTTTATAAAGAAAGTTTATACTGAATCAATTTAAAAAATTCTTATAACTATATTCAGTTTGGCTAGATATCTTGCCTAAAGAACTGGGTGAAAAATATGGAAAGGTAATTTAGATACTGCTGTTATGAAGGAAAATTTGTTTTGAGTTCACAACTTAAGCTTATTGTAACTAAAATCTCAAGATCTTATTCATGTAATAGATAGAGAACATTTTAAGTTTTGGAGTACAAATGTTGAACTTCAAGATAACAACAATCATGTAACCGACCAAAGACGGACAAATTTATAAATTTGGAAAATAAGGATATTCTTTCCAAGGAATTAACTATCTATCCACTTAAAGTGCTTAACTTATGGGAATAGGATAATTTCAAGCCACATTATTTTCAAGCATCTTTAGCTAACAGTTTGATTCATATTAGGGTACATATGACTATACTAGGCAGCATATATGCATGGTTAAATGTTTATCAAAAAGCTTATATTAAGATAATGTTTAATAACCAAATAACATGGCCAGTAACAAAAGAAACGTCATTCCTAGTAATTTGACATAGAATTCTCTTCATTGCTCAACATTTGATTTGATGGATTCTTAATAATCTTTTCATCTTCTACAAATTTACCTCAAATACCTATTATTTGAATTAATTTTTTATTTTTATTTTTGATAAATCTACTGAACTCTAGTACTATAACAACCCCGCTTTTAGTACTTCTTATCATCAATAGACATTAGGACTGTCCCATAACATCATATTGAGCTTGGGAAAAGATATTGCGGATGGTTTTGTTTGTAAACAAGTTATAGGAGCAAAATAATGAACCGAGATGTGGTCAAGTGTTAGTTCAGTAAGCAGTAGCATTTACCACAATCGGTGATGCCCAAGGATATGAATATGATATATGGGAATATAATATATCTATAAGTGGTTTGCATGCATGGCTAATCAACTGGGAATCCTACATTCCTTCATGATCATTAAATCAGTTCAGGTATATGAAGCATCTCAAATCAGTGCTCCATGAAAGACATGAAATTGGTTCAACAAAGATGAAACTAAGTCAAAGATGAAACATTTCAGATTACAAGTATAGACAACAAAACTATTCAATGAAGTATACACTTATGAATGAGACCCAAAGAATAAGAGAACAAGTCAAAAATCATACCAGGAGAAGGTATGGTTAGAGCAAAATCGCTTCTACCATTGAGCATTACAAAAAATACAAACTCAAAGCTGTCAGATAAGCAAAAGGTAGACTCAGGCAGATTGGCTTATCAGCCCTAGTTTTTTAACAGTCAGACAGAGAAACTGGAGGCACAGCTAAAAAAAAATATATATATTTCAAGGTTCATACGAAGTCCTATAATAATAATTTACATTAAGAGGTTGCCTTTACAGTTTACATACAAAAAAGCAAAGTTAGTTCACAGTTATCAAAAGTAAAGATACATATGGTTGGATTTATTTCTCTATCCAAGATTTCAGTTCAAGCTAAAATAAGACTGCAATCAGTTAAACAACAGATGACCACAAAAAAGGTCCGAGAGACCAGAGCTTGCATTAAGATAAGAGAAGATATAAAGGTAAATGAAAAATGGAATCCTGACCAATAAGAAAGAAATTTCAAAATACCTTCACAATAGCAATTGCAGCAGAAATTGGATCTCTAACTCCAAGAACAGTCCAGATAAGTGAATTGTCAGAACCAGCAGGAATTATTCCAATAGGTACTGAAATTGCTTCTTTCTGATCACTTCGACTAAGTAAACCATTAAGAACCTGCTTCATCAGATAACTTCATAAAGTCCAAAAACTATAGCTCCTTTTCATGAAAATTAATGGTTCCTAAGTAAATATACATAATAAGTAAAGAAAGAATCAGTCAAAACACAAAGCTGAATTCAGACAAACAAATCAATGAAAGAAGTAACAAGAAGTCCAATAGGTATTTAATGCACATCATCACATTATCACATGAGGACTTCTGAATCTAGGTAAATTATGATTGGAAATAAATTAATCATATGATGCTTCAATCCATAATGTTATATGACATAACAACTTTCAGTATCCGAGAGGCAAAATGAACATCTAAACGACTAGAAATATTAATGATGAGTAAAAAGTCATTGCTTCAATAAGAACAACAAATCAAACAATGGAGAAGGAAAAACGGTAAAATAAAGCATATAACTAACCTCATTAACAATACCATCGCCACCAACGCACACAATTCCTATAAAACAAAACATAAAACTATTGATAAGCCAAATGCAGTAAAAATTTACAAGCATCCTAGATAAGTAAAACACATAAGAAGTGAAATAAACCATCTGGACATGTGCTGAAATCAACAGTTGATGCAAGAGTTCTAGCATGACCAGCGGATGTAGTTTTAACTATTTCCATCTTGAAACCTGCAAGCTGTGGAAAGTTGTTTATAAAATAAGTGAACAATACAGATGCCAATGTGGATAAATTGAGGCTAACCATCCTAGAAAAAGAGAAGAAAAATTAAAAAAGAGGAATAAGAGGGAAAGCAAACAATCAATATGATTTTTTAACTGCCATGTGAATACTAAATTCGAATAATTCAAATCTGAAACAGAAACCAGGTTTATCCCATTCCTAATCTAACATGTTACTATTCCTAAATCTTGGAAATTGGAATGACATGGTAAATGAGGGATTGGTAAACATTGAGATGCTTGAGCTTAAGCAAGATAGAGATACTTGAAGATCAAAACAACACTCCAAAATGTTCAAACCAACACAATGAAACACCAAAATGACTTTTTCTGCAATATGATAATTGGGAATGGCCACCCGATGGCTAATCTCAGATTAAGATGTTGAAATTAGCACTGACATTACTTGAAACTACACAGGTTAGTAGTCAAGATAAGTTTCCTCAGAATGATTCTGTGTGCTTCTACCACTTCATAGTCTTAATTGAAGTTGAATTTGAGAAAAAAACAATTAACTAGCACTTATAGAGAATAAATGCCCAGTGGACCTCCTATATATATATATATATATATATATATATATATATATATTTTACTTCAGAGTTTTTAGGAAGACACATTGCAATTAGTTGCATCATTCAAACATAAGGGCAGCACGGTGCTATAAAGCTTCCGCTATGTGTAGGGTCCAGGGAAGAGTCGAACCACTTGGATATATTGTACACAACCTTACCCTCATTTTTTGTAAGAGGTTATTTCCACGACTCGCACCCGTGACCGTGACCTCCAGGTCACGTGGCGACAACTTTACCATTGCATCAAGGCCCCCTTCCATCATTCAAACATAAATTACTAGATAATACTATAAGATAAAGAAAGTTCAGTTGTTATTTTTGAGAGATACAGCTCACCATTTACGGAAAAAGATGCTACAAATTTGTAACTCTAAGAAATCAAAAGATTCAGAGGAAGAATTAGCACAATTAAACAAGTTCTCAAAATACAGATACTAGAAATAAAATGCTCAGATAATTAATCAAGCAAAATTCAAAAAGTTGGCAAACCTCAAAAATGGGTTCCACTTTGCCATGGAAAACTTTCGTAGACCGACCATGCCCAGAACGTGGATTAAGTATCACAAGTATTTTCGGAGGACTTTTGGATTTGATATGTGGTTGATCAAACAGAGGATCAACTGCTACTATGTCAATTGGTTGCTTCTTGCTTGAAACCATGGGATGAGGTAAACAATTTATGAAACATTGCTGGTCTCCAAAGCCTGAAACCCACTGAAAAGCTTCCTCAGAATTAGAAGCAACAAAACGAAAATCCTTCCGATCTCTTCGTGGTTTGAAGAAACAAGACTTCCGGATGATAGGGTAACTGTGCACAGTGAAATGTCGAAGGCCAGTTTTATATGACACCTGCAATTGTTGTTACCACACAAGATATCAAAGTCTGATCAAGTTACAGGCCTTTAAGTATCATCACCAAAATAAACTAATAAAGCACTGGATTTCTCTAAAATAAACTTACAGATATCACATCGTCAAGACAAAGCATGTGAGATCCCCAAATCAATGCTTTACTTGTAAGCTTTGAATCAACGCTTCCATGATTTGAAGTTCCTGCTCCAGTCTGCTCCTCAGTACTGGGTCTTTTAGATTTCTTATCAAGAGCAAGCTTACCAGAGAAAACTTCATAGCCCAACAGATCAGACTGCTCATCTCCAATGTCAATTCTGTGCTCATGTTCCTTTACGTTTTCAACATCTTCACTGGCAATGTTAACTTCATTTTGCCTCGAAGATTTTACTTTGCCTCGTTTCTCTGGAAATACAGTAGGAGAGGATTGCTGTCCAGTTGCCACTTGTGTGCGCCTATTACTTGTATGACGTCCAACACGTTGAGGCAGTACCCTCAATGAACTAGTGTTTTGTAGATGATAAATGGCCTTCTGCATCTCTTTCTTTTAAAGAGACCTCCCACACATAAGTACTGATCACAAATAGTAAACAACAAAATTAAAATCTTATAGACCAAAAGAGGCATCACTTCACTGGTCCCATGAGGAAGAATCAGCATAATAAGAACCTGCATAACAATAAGTAAAATAAACTGTAAAAATGCTAAGACACTTTAAAAATCTAGAACAATTCACTGCATGATGTGGCTAAAAAAACACAAACAAAAACATAATGTACTAAGAAATGGAACAGTATATATAACAAGCTTGGTTTACATGGGAATGTAGTATTACATTGTTAAGAGGCTTCAGTAGCAACAACATTGTTATCTTCCTAGACCAACCCTATTCTTAGTTGTGCGGTGGGCTTACTTAATGATAATGAAAATGGGGCGAAAAAGAGACACACACACACACACACACACACACAAACTCCAAGGGAGACATTACACACAAAGTAGTTTTCATCACACACACAATAATATTATTTTTTGGGCTTGGATCGGGAAATTTTGCTATGTCAATTATTTTGTTTCTTAGTCTACATATAGACGAATAAATTTCAATTAATAAATGCTAGAACTCCAAAGTTATACTAGAGTCTAGACATCAAGGATGAGCTTAGTTTTTGACAAAGAATGAAATCTATAAACTAAAAGGTAAGATAAACTGCAAACAAACTTGCTCATTTTACTGCATCCACCAAAAATTTGCCTTGATATGATTGTAATCTTGATTGAACCTTTTAAAGATCAGCTGATGTATTTAAATGTTGAAGCATCTTTTTTTGACTTAATGAAACATGATTCAATACTGAGCATGCCAAATCTGAAGACAAAATTTAGAATCAACACAGGCCTTGATGATATTAAACCTAAGAAAGAATGTTTGTGAAGGGCAGCAGGACTCAAAAAGGATAGAAAACATCCTCCATGAAAATTTATTCTCCATTAAATATGACAATAAGTTGTTAGGGTCAAAAGAAAGCAATAGAACACTTTGCGAAGAAGACATCAACCAAGATTGGAATAAAGACTTCCCTATAAACAAAAATATATCATCCATAAGTTTCAGCAAGCGAAAGAACAAAATCCTTCAATTCTCCATCAAGAATTCACAAAATCTAAAGATTCCACCTTTTAACTTAAGAAGAGAATCCGAACCAAATTAAGCGTGCTTTCTTTTAAGAAGGATTTTTTTTTATCATAATTCAATAAAACCCTCAGAAAATGGAAAGGAAGAGCGGCAAATTACAATCCCGTAAGAGTAGCCACCATCCTCAAATCAAGGCAATGATCAGACCTAAGATTCCGCAAACATGTCAGCATCATTAATCACACTGATGCTTCCATAAAATTCATGTAATAATCGAATCACGAATACAGACTCACAATTCTACCATCAACCGAAAATTTCACATATAAAAAGAAACCCTGATTACAGCTAAATCAGCTCAACCAGACGATCTAACATCAAATCCACAAAATAAACCAAATGAACAGAAACCAAACCCCTAAAACCCAAACCCTAACCCGATACAAGTCGCAATTGAGCGGAAATCGGAGCAAAGAACGCTAAATCATACCTCTGACCGAAGCTTAACAAGAAGTTGAAGGGATCCATCCGTTCTTATCCAACTTGGCAACTGAGTGCTTACGTGCGGATAGGATTCACGACCGCAGCCAGCTGCGGTCGGAACTCAGCAGGTGATTGAGGCGGAACGAGAATTGGAAGTCGGTGGACGCCCAAGAACAAGAAGAGAGCACGTACGGAAGCGACGGCGGCAGCGGCAGCGCCCGGCCGGGTCGGGCGAAGAGGAAAAGGAAAGGAATGAGAGGAAAAGGAGTGAGAGAGACGGGTCCAATGGAGGAATGAATGGTCGGGTTCTCTTTTATGACCCGAAGGGCAGCGGTGGAGTCGGTTAAGCTAAAAGTCAAATTGAGGTACAAGTTAACGGGCCACCCACCAGCTCTATTAAAACGATGCTGTCGATGCGCACGCATGTTTATTTATTTATTAAATATTTATTTATGAATATACTGTTTGGAGAATAAAAAATTAAATCTAATGTTTGGTGCTCGAGTTATCTTGTTCCCCTTATGGAGCCCACTACGTTCAAAATGGGATAAAGTTGGGAAGAACCAATAGACACGTAAAACGCTCTTGATTATTGACCGTTGGATCTCATCTGTGGAAAAAGGATCCATGGCAGTAGTGCATAAGTTTTATCTTATAAGATTTTTTTGGATAATTTAATTTTAATGTAGTTATTTCTTAATTATCTATTAAGAATTTCTTTTATTAAAAATAAAAAATAATAAATTTAATTGGGATAAAAAAAGTATTTATTCATTTAGAATCTTATCTTGGCGTGGTAAAGCAGTGAGTCAACATGTGGACTCAACTGTTGCTCTTTTCTGTGTTGAGATTAAACTCGATTGTTTATTAATGTTGTATATATATATATAAATTTTTTTTAGTAAAGAAGATAGTACAGTAATTTAAATCAGCCTTGATTTAGTTTGAAATTAAATTAAAGGCAAGCTTAATCAATCCAAAGTTGCTTGAGCTCAAACTCATTTACAGCTCTATCTTTTTTGTGAAAAGGTGGATTAAGCATGTTTATTTAATGATAATATTAAAAGTTCATTAATTTATATCGTTCATTTGTGAAACTTAAAGTACAATTTCATGTTAATCATAATTCCTTTTTCTGAAATAGAGCCTTCACTTACCACTTTGTGTCTCTATACCTCTCCTCTTGTCATGTTCTGGACTGGTGTAGGATCATCCTCATTTACAGCTCTATCAACGACCATAATTTTCTCTAAATTTGTATTTTGTGAATCATATTGGAAATGTTAATTATCGGATTTGATAAAAACATGATGAGCAGTGAGTTTGAACTGAACTTTTTGGTCTCAGTCTTGAGTCACACTATTGAGAATAATACAAGGGAGAAGTTGAAATATATACATGGTGTGACATGCTTGAGTAAACATAGTTAGCAACCTAATAATAGATATTTTATTGATTTAGAAAGAGTGCTTAAATATCTCAAGGGTGTTGGGACTTACTTAAAAATTGTTAATTGACCTATATGTAGACGGTTCAGAATGAGTTGGCCAGCCAGTTTTGACTTTGATGCACTTATGTTCAAAACGAACACATTATGTTTAATAAACTGATCAATGTTTCAAGATGTGGGCAAATTAAGTACTAAAATGCAGAACAAAACTTAGACATTAAGGGCATAGATCATCACCTTAACCCCATCCTAAAATCTTAGACTTGCAGATCCCCCATTTAAAAAATATGCTATAAATATCATTGATTCAAAAGTTTGTTTGTGTATTAACTTTCACAAGGAAAGTTGACTAACTCATTCCCTCTCACAACACAACGAGAGATTGAGGGTTCAAACCACGCCGACGGCGACGGCATACTTCTAGTTTATCAAAAAAGAAGAAAAAAAAAGAGTTTCTGTAATTAATTAATCCAACAAGCTTGACATTTGTTTAGCAAATGTTACCAAAATGCCATTGCATATAATGTTGGTAGTTCATAGTAAATTCCTCGAAAAATGCAAAGCTTAAACTCAATATTCATGCCAAGTATTTGAGACTTTCAACTACTGCTTTATCATGAAGGAATCATTCAACAACCCATTATTTTAAGCTCAGCATGTAACACATTCATTTGTTCCTCAAAATGCAAACTGGAAGTTTGGGATAAAAGAACTCTTCAATCAAGTTAGGCATCAAAGCAGTTGATATGATCACAGGTCTCTCATTTAATATGGTTGGAAAGAAATTGGGGAACAGATTGGTCACTAACTGCAGTCTGAGTTCATTATTCATGAGAGATGATTACAAAATCAACAAGAGTTTCCTGTCCAAATGAACAATTTGCAGAAGAAGAAATGAAACAGTGGTGAACTTCAGATGAAATTCACATGACCATTCTTTGTCGAATTAATCCTGGAACAACAGGTACAAGAACCTTGTGACAGGCCTAGACTCTATCCTCAAGGGACCAAGACCAGGAGAACTCTATGCTTCTCCTCAGGCAGTTTTCTGTTGCTGCATAATCAGGTAAACATGCAAGACTGGGTTAGAACATCAGTGAGATTGGAGGAAATAAACCCTCTGAGTAATAGCCTAAATAGACCATGGCATTTGTTTTAGCAAAAATACAAACACAATGCTGCATGCATTGAGATCAATGGAGAAAATGCATTTATTAATTACAAAATTGTGACTAGGAGCATTCCACAAGATCAGGATGCTCCAAGTCTTTTATCCCCCATTGATTTAAGTAACAAACAATCATGAAGGGCACCAAAATACTAAACCCTAAACCCTTGAATATTCAGAATAGAGACAGGAAGAGTTCGTAGTAGTATCACTGCATTGTACAAGTTTTTCTGATAATGTGTGTGTCAGTGTGTTTCTAGATATGCAGACAGCAGAGCAATAAGTAAACAAACTTGATGAAAAGAACCTATTTTCACTTGATAAATGATGATGAATATTCAGAACAAGACGTATCTATCATTTTTTAAATGAAGACTCTAAATCATTGCAACTCTTTAATGGTAAGGGGGCTCACTCTCTTCTCTTCTTCCATCTTTGCCTTGATGTACGAGTAAATGGCAACTCCTGCAATTGCAATACAAGTTCCAATGCCAGTTTGTGTGGAGATTTTGTTTCCTGCATTTAAAAACAAAGATGGTTACAATGAGTTTGAAGAAATAATTACAAGCACAACTTGGACTAGAATTATTATAAAGTGTAGCTCATACCAAAGACTACAATGGAGAAGCCAATCACAAACACTCGCTTCAAAACATTCCCTACTGCATGTGTAAGAGGAGCCACTCTTTCTAGCGTGTTGGTTGCCAGCTATAAAATAGAGGATAATAAATAATCTGTTAAAATCTGAAGTAATAGAAGCTAGCATTAACATAGGTTAGGGAAAGCATATTTTTTGAAAGGAAAGGCTTAGTTTATAATGGTATAAGATAAAACTATCACTTTGTGAACACATAGTCAACTTGAAATGTTGTGCACTCATAAACTAGTTTCAACTAAATTGATTGGATATGTTTTGACTTTGCTGATTTACAAAATATAATGACACACATAGAAATCCAATTATTTTGTTCTTTCATACAAACAATGGGATGACTTTCACATTGGATCAATTACCCGCATCAGTGATAATATTACTAACTTAAAAATAGAAACAAAAGAAAGTTGAAGATGTAAACCTGATTGTAGAGGTGATAAAACATCCCAACCCAGAACAAATCCGTGACGAACTTTGTTAGACCAACTTTGGCAATTGCATCACTAAAACCATGCCGCAACAGTTGAGGCCCCTCAATCTGAAAATTGAAACAGATATGATTGTGATTCCGTGAAACAATACCAAGATAAATTGCACTTCATGTCATGTTAATAGAAACACAAGAATGTCAATTCTCTTAAGTTCTTGGTTCACGAGTTTCACAAACGCATAATAGTGGTTTGATATATAGATTTTAGGATAACATCTTGCGTTAGTTCACTTCTTTCCCTTTCCTTGAAGAAAAAAAAAGCACGATTCTTTTCAATACATGGCAAGATAGCAGTCATGATACATGATACAGCCAACCCAGGAGGAACAGTAAAGTCACTTCTCTCCCTTTCATAGTATGATAGAGTTAGATGGTAGGTCTTGGCGCAACAGTAAAGTCACTCCTGGCCAACCCAGAAGGAAGAATTTCAATATTGAAAAACAGACTCTTTGCATAATAAGGTTAAGACTGCATTAATTTAAGCCACCCAAGACCTCACACTGGTGAGAGGGTCTTGTTCACTTAACTTCCTATTCTTCTGTGATATTTGAGGTATTTACACAATACACAATGAAGCTATATGTATTAAATTTTAGCTTACAAGAAAAGAAGATTTCACTTACAATTAATGCAGGAGGGATACAGACAATAAGCGCAATGATTGAAATGTATGCATACAAGTTGGTGCTGTCCATGTTAACCTGCAGTAATGAGAGGAATACATATGTGGAGTTAGAGAGTAGAAACAAGGATGGAGGAAAAGAAAGGTACAGAAAGATACCATTGCTTTTTTGGAATAAATGCTCCTGTATGTGAAGGATATGTTGGAAATCATAGCACTAATGAAGCCAAGCCAATTGAAGGACAATTCAGTGAGAGATGCCATTGACACACCTGAAGTATTCAATGTTAATGATTACAAGTTAACTACTAATAAATAACAAGTCTATTTTGTCAAATAGGGAATACCATTCTTTAAAACATATCAATATGACAATATCTATGCTTTCTTTGCTAAAAATCAGGTTCCTTTGCTTTATGGCATTAGTATAACAACATCCCTAATGAAAACAAAAGAAGGGCTTCTTTGTTGGTTAACAGAAGTGAAGATTGTAAGAATATGGTTGCAATATAGATATAAAGAAATTATAGCACTGCTCTTGCTTTTCTAAATTATCATTTTTATGGAAACATGTTGCTCACAAAATACCGGTAAACCAAATGCAATAACAACAAGCTTATCAGAGAATGGAATTGACGACCCATGCAGGCATGACTCATTTTCATAACTCTCTAAAAAATAACTTGGCAAATATTTTGTCGTTATAGTGGTCAATAATGGGTAAGCTGCATTAACTTGTTTGAGTAACCTAGAAATTTAGAAAGTAAAGTGATTTAACTCAATTTTACCATGTCATAAAAAAAAACTCGCATGGAACAAGTCCCTGCTTAATGAATTAGAAAGATGACAATGTTATATAATATTGACATGAAGACAGCATGGGGCAAAGATTTAAGTTTTAAAATAAAATAGTGAGAAATGATTATAAGATGAATCAAGTGTAAGGAACAGTACCAATCACAACTGGAGCCAGAGATAACCACAAAGTGAGCGGTATTTGCTGTCCAAGGACAAACTGTGATGCCGCCGCATTGAAGAAAGGTTCCAGAGCTGAGATGAAATTGTTTACATGAGATGAAGCACGAGAATGAGATGGATGGCATTTAATCCAAAAAATGAAGGTTACCTCAAACAACTAAAAAGAAATGCAATGTGACATGCCAGTTATTTCAGCCTAAACAAACGGAGTACCTTTGACAGTGTGGGTGAATGAGACAGCAACGGCAGCAAATGACACATTACTAGTCACATGACCAAGAGCATGGCACACTGCCACAGGGATGAGCAGCTTCAACAAATTGTTGTCAATTGGCTAAAAAAAAGTTCAAAATAAAGTTATATTCCAATACAATTTAAGAAAAGTGATCATATGCACATCAAACACAAAAGCCTCAGATATTCAACTTAATCAATTATTCATTTATTTATTTATTATTATTACTATTATTTTATAATTCAACTCAATCAATTAAGATGGCAATATCATCAACCAAGAAGTCCGAAAATTCACCTCAACGGAACCAAACTTGATCAAATCATTTAAATGGTGTGAGGTTAATTTCGCTATCACTTCAATCGATGAAAGACGCAAACCTGAGCATTACAGCTAGTTGGCAGGAAAACTTACAATTCAATACCATCTTTGTTCATTGCAGACTGTACAAATAAATAAGTTCACTGCTTAGTGTTCCTAAATCAATAAGAGCAAAAATTCTTGCCTGTATATCTTGTAGTCAAGCACTAAAACTTTTGAGTGATGTATCCAAAGGTTCAAATTTCAGCTCTAGTGTGACACATGCTCAAGGCAAAAGGAATTAAGAGTGATTAGATTTCATGTCCTCAACCAAAAAAAATAAAAAATACATCAGACCAGTGTCAACACCTAGGACAAAAACAGTGATGTCAATCTGAAGTCCAGTAAACTATAAAGTTAGGTTCCAACTAAATCAGAATGGGCAAGCTACAATCCAAGAGTCCAATTCATCATCCATAACTAAAAACCAAGACGTCATACAAGAATACCCCATGAATTACATCAACTCAAACTCACTGTCAAAAAAAACCAGTACTCATAACTTATCAATTCATAAATGGCCCCCACACCAGAGTGTTACAATATACATTAATTAAAGTAATCCAACTTTGCTTCCTATAGACTAATATTCTATAATTTCATTTAACTATAATTTATTCCAATACATCAGACCAGTGTGTTACAATGTGAGAGTGATAAGTGCTTTAAAAGAATTTAAGTCAATCCAGACAACCAAATGATGATTCCAAGGCGCAGAAACAAATCTCGTCTCTAAAACAAGAAAACAAAAGAAAGTAAACGTGAAAACGCTTAAATTCATGCCATAAAATTCAGAGACAATGACTTACAGCGCGCTTGGGCAGCCCAACGCTCCAGCTCACCAAGCAGTACACCACTCCCACAAAAAGATGGATCACCGAAACAAAACTGCAAAAAACCACAAACACCGATCAAATCAAAGAACAGAAAACACACGAGATAATCGGATGATTAGGATTCAAATCAGGGACTTACTAGGGATAAGGGAAGTAGTTGTAAATCTTCTTGTTGAGGATGTTGAATATCACGTTCAAGAAGTACCTGCGCAGTGGGATAGATCCGTAATTTCAAGAGCAAATAAAATAATAACAAAATTAATCGAGCAAAATCCGGGAAAACTAAGCTTGTAAAAATTCGGGAAAAGTATTGAAAAATTGGAATTATACTACATTACCACATAAAGAAGAAGAAGCCGGTGACCAGAGCGGGGTACTTGGCGGCAAACCCAACTTTAGTTTCACTAAAATGGATTTAAAAAAAGAACGAAAAAAAATGAAAATTAGTAAAATAGTGGGTGAGTCGAAGGTGAGCGAACTCGAGGGAAACGGACCTCACCCGGCGGAATCGCTCCCCTCGGCGGGGGAGGACGAGGCGGCTGCAGCGACCGGCCGGAGGTGTTCAAGATGAGGTTGCCGGCGTTGAGGGATCCAAATCGGGGGCCTATCGAGGACGATCGCAGGGCGCAGCTGGCGGTTCAAGATGAGGTTACCGGCGTTGACAACGGAGCCGTGGGGCTGGCGCGGTGCGAGGAAAAGGTTGGGAACGGAGCCGTGGGGCCGGCGCGGGGCGAGGAAAGGGAAGGTAGAGTCGCGTGGGGACCTTCCTAGGCGGAGGAGGCCGGTAATGCCGGTGGCGGAGCCGGAGCTGGTGCCGGAGAGAGTCCCCGCCGACGCCATCGTGATGGGGAGGGGTGCGGAGGGGGTGAGGGTTTCGTTGGGTCTTGTTTTGGAGTTGGGTAGAGGAGGATGGAGATATGGTGGTGTGGATCTCTTAGCCGGCGGAGATATGCATAGTTCGTGGGAACGGGTGGTGCCGGTTAAGCCTTCGGAATTCTTGACCTTTTTTCAGTTATGCCCTAATAAAATAAATTATAAAGATATAAAAATATCCTTGGCTTGGTGAAAATAGAAAGGCTTGAAATATAATTAAACAAATTTACAGGGGTTCAAATGAAAAATTGATTTGGTTCCGTTACCAGTCTGATTTTGACAGGAGACGCGTTTAATGCATATCTCGATGCAATCTTGTGGTGAAGATTAATGAGCGCATGATGCAAGTGTGGGTACGCAGAGAATGGGGATGGGGCCCATAAAGGGTAACATGATCCTCTTATCTGGAGGGAAACGAGAGGCGTTAGAAAGCGCGCCAATCCACGTCTTTCATTATTGATTTGGTTCTATTATTACATGAGAGCCCTTATCCTTTGAGAGAGAGGCGGGCAGTGCGTGACTCAAAAGATGGTAATATTAGTGTTATATATGGAGAGGATTAAAGCTATTTTTTTGTGTCGGTGGTTTACTAAAAGGGCAAATTATCTAGAGGTCTCTGAAAACAATAACCCGGGACCTCTACACACTATTAACTACATCCCCAAACCACACTGACCTAAGGACTTTTTAGCCATTTAGGCACTATAGCAGGGACTAATAATTAATAATTTTTAATTAAAATGTTTAGTATGGTTCATATATATTGAGTTTTTTATTCACTTTCATATTTATTGCTGATATATGGCGCATAAGTTACTGAAAGTGTAAAGTAGAGAAGCGATTTTTGTCTTCCTATAAAATGATTATGTTTTTTAAGGTATATGTTATAGGGTGGAAATAATTGTAGATATGTGGAATGGTTAACTTAAGACCGATGAGATAGAAGTCTAATTGCCAAATCAACTATCTGGTTATCCAATGTAGGATGAATTCTTATGAGTATTAAGAACTAGTAGGTAAGATTTACAATAGTATAAAAGGAGGTTGTCCACCCACGAAAAAAGCATTCTGATTCTAATTTTTATTCCGGGTTCTGGTTCTGAAATCCATTCTAACTTCTGTTGGATGTTCCCCCAAGCATGAGCTTCGGATCCCTCTCTCTCATGGTTATATTCCTTTTTTATAGTAAGATTCGATTTGTGAAGTTTGATTCCTAGAAGCGACCTCAACTCTATGGACCAAAAGAAAGAAGAAGGATCGCTGATAGTGACCAACCTCTCCGACGATAGTGCGGACGATAGTGTATATGATTTTGGTTTTTATTAGGGAGTTAACAGAAATGGAAGATGCCAAAGTACTTATCAGAGAGTTGTTGGCTGAGAGAATTATGGAGCATAGTTTGACTTTAGAATTAACAATTATCAAACATTTTCTTATATTATTAACATTATTTATCAACAATGTTTATATATATTTGTATAAACTCAATATGCCTCTAGTCAACTTTCCCTGTGAAATCAACTTCATCTTATACCTCTGATTCGTTTGAGTCTCTTCCTCGCCTCCACCCGAGGTTCATGTAGCAGAAGATTGAACACACAGCGAGATCACAAGCGGCAAGGCAACAAGCAAGATAAAGAACAAAGGCAAACAAGAAAACACACACAAGGATTGGGGCCACAAGCTAAAATCTCAACTTTATTAAGTTATTGCTCTCAATCTCTCTCATGAATTGCCCTATTTATAAAGTCTTTTGGCTTATGGATAAAGTTTAAAAGTTTAAACTCCAATTTGAAATTTGAACTTTATCAAGTTCAAACCCCAATTTAAACTTTATCTTATCATATTCGATAAGCCCCCTACTTCAGTTGCCTCAACTGAAGCCTTCATGATCCGGCCGTGTCTCGTGAATACCACAGTCGAGTGTGTGCATGTGCTGATCAGCATGCTCCATGTAAAGCTGACTCCGCTCAACCAACTCACGCGCACCCTCTGTGCGCGCTTGTGCAAGTCCCGCACCTGCACTGATCTGCGCTCCTGCTCGCTGAGCACACCATCTCTCGGCCTGGTGCGCAACGGGCTGGAACCCACAGCCCGCTCCTACATGTCCGCACGTCCACATTTCCGCATTGATGAAGGTTGAAGTATCAACGGGTGAGGGTCTAACAGTAAGCATACAAAAAAAAATAATAATAACTGCTTTCTTTGCTGGAAAATAAAGATATACAAGAAAAGAATACATTGTCCAGTAGTAACAATCTCCTTCCTATTTTCCCATCCTGTTTTTAACATATTTACATTCCCCTGAAACACAAATAAAACATCTATAACATGAAAAGATGAAGCAAGTTCCTCGTGACAATCATTCACGAGCTAATTGTTACATCCATGTAAGTCTTTGCGGACTCATCTTTGCCCGAACCTCTGCTAGCGAAACAGCCATGGCTAGCATCATTTGCTCCTCAAAGCTGTCAGGCAAAGGGTGACCTACAACGAGGTCAGTCCCTGGAAGTTTAAACATACTGGGTCCAGCATCTGCTGTGGTATCTGAACTGGTGTAGCTGGTACCGGCCCCTGCATTCCCCGATTCATGGTTCAATGCCCACGCATTCTCCTCTGGCACCGCTTCCTGGTGACTGCCTGGTGATACATCAGTCCAACTCTCTGTAGCATAGTTTTCAGCTAGTTGATCATTGGCAGCAGGAGGCATGCTGCTTGACCTTTGTATTATATCACATACTGGAGCAATACTACCAGTCAGATGAGTGGAATCTCCCCGCATATGCAGATGCTCAGCTAGGGTCGCAACTGTGCAAGCAACCCTACCGGGTGATGATTCTGTGTGAGCCACCGCATGAGAGTTATCACAAGCATCAGAAATTGATGGTTCGAGCAGCGCACTGGTTCCACAATCTGGATTTCTCTGGGCACCATGCTCCTGTTGAAGGCACAAAATAAAAATAAAAAAAATTATTAAAAAATCTTATCCAGTCCCCGAATTTCTTAGATCTTAAAAAAAAAAGAGAGTAAATAATTAGGAAGTAAAATGGACTTTTTGGGGATAGAGGGACTTGAACCCTCACGATTTCTAAAGTCACAGATTTTCTTCTTACTATAAATTTCATTGTTGTCAGTATTGACATGTAGAACAGGACTCTCTCTTTATTCTCGTCCGATTAATTCGTTTTTTCAAAAGATCTATCAGATTCTAGAATCAATGATTTGATCATTAAATTAAATATTTGATTCTTCTAATCAGATCAGGAAGTTGTGGAAATCACATAACTGATAGAACAAAATATATTATGCATATTAACTATTTCACAACAGGTTGATTTATATCATTTTTTCAACTTCAAGAAAAGAGATCCCTCAAATTAAGTACAAAGAGCATTTAGATAAGTACAAATATCCAACATGATATACATTAAAGGGGATAAACAGAAGAGACTAGCTAAGAAGATGTTGCAAAAGTCCTACAAAGGTTACTTGGGAAGAAAAGAAAAAAAAACATGGATCTTAAAAGGTGCAAAGGAGATAGCATATCTTTTTAAATCAGATTAAGGGAGCACCTTCTTGATGAATGTATTTATCATGATAGTTTAAGCTTATTTTAGCATCACCTTAGCAATCATTGTTTGCCAGTTTTGCACTTGAGTGCAATGACAGAACACAATCAAGTTATGGAATCATGATCTTTTTTTTGTAGGATAAATGTTGCCAGACAATGGATCAGACATGAAATACCTAAAATAAGGTAAATTAATGTTTTCTTTAGTAAGAAGTATAATTTCTCGACATGTTTTTCTTCGATTCAACCTTATTTAATAAATGAAGAAATTCCAATGCCAAACATTCCATTAACACCCGCAGCAACATCATGGAAGTATATACAGGTATATGAACTGTACAAGCCTTTGAATCAATATTCCAACAGAAAGCAATAAACTCATTTTATATTGCATAAAAAAATTCAATAGGATGTCACCTGAATAGAAAGCCAGATTGCCTCCATTACCATGATCTCTTCAAGATCCAGGTCAAAATTATCAACTCTGCATTTTATTTTAAAGGGAATTATATATTAAAAATAAAATAAAATAAAGTTTAACAATGAAGAAAACCTGAAACACCCAAAACAAAGAGGTAAAGTTTATGCATAAACTTACCACACAACAAGGAAAACAAGATTTGATTGCTTTATAATAAGTGGAATTGGCGAGCGTTTGCCGGGAAAATAGCATATGATTGCATAAAAGAAACAATTCATCAAACACCTAACTATAAAATGTACTACAATAGAAAACCTCCCTATGTGCTAAATAAAGAATGGGAGTTTTTACCAGAAACAAAACAAAAAAAAGGAAAATTGAAAGAAAATTAACATCGAAACAATAAAGCAAACAACAAAATAATGAATCTTAAGAAGATGAGTGTTAAATACTAGCAGAAAATATATATGTGAAGACATGCAAACTTTTCATCTTGTTGCAAAATATTCTTGCCAAAACTGAAATTGAATAAGAGCATTTGCAGGAAATTAGAATAAGGAAAGGCTTTTGAGAAAAGTAATTCATGACCAAACAGTTAACAAGGGAAAGCAGGCATAACTATGTATCTTAACTGCCGAATCCTGAAGGTATATGTAAAAGCAAATCACAGTCCTGTTTAAAACTCAATAACATAGCATGGAGGCAAATTGCCAACAAGTATTTGCATGAAGATGTTAAGAAATTAAATAACAGAAACAATGAATCGAGAGATGAAAACCCAGAGAATCAAGAAGCTAGTAAATCACCACAAACCTGTTCTGCCTAGTATGCAAGGGCCTTCTACTAGTAGGCACAACATGAGAGCCTTCAGAAGAAATGAACTCAGTAGATTCTGTTGGATATCTCAATGATGGTACTGCTGAAAGAATAGTACAATACCATATATTAGCAAAGAAAAAAACACACACAAACACACTCACACCTCAGATGAAAAATAAAGGAAAACCTGAAAGTGAGCCACTTGAAATATCCCTATATTCAATTTCTGAAGGTGATGATGTCCTACTAGATGAAATCATCTCTTGCTTCTTAAACATTCTTTCTTCTTCATCTCGAAGCTCTTGTTGCCGCATCCGTATCTGTGCTTCTATAACCCTCTGCTCTTCCTAAAAATTTAAAAATAAGTACAAAAGAAAGAAGATAAGTCAGGGAGTCCAATGTACGGCATGAGAAAAGCACACCACTCACAAAGTCACCAAGCAAGAGAACAGCCATTGGTGATACAAAACTCACAAGTTGCTCCATGCCCTTCTCCTCCTTTGTCCTCACACCTCGATACTCCACCGCATAGTTAGAAGTTTTACAGTATGGACATCTTAACAAGTTAAGAATTTCCTTTTTCCTTTTACTCTTCTCACTCCTCTGTGTTTAGATGCAGTACACCATCAAAAATAAATGCATTCCAAATCTTCTAAAGAGCCAGAAAACAATACGAAAAGGATACTGTGTAGGGCGAGCGGAATGGGGTGGCTTCATCTGTAGAAAACATTCTAAAGAACAGAACTCATTGTAAGTGACATCAAAGATAAAACATGAATTTAAGCTAAAAGAAGAAAAGAAAAAAGAAAAAGAAAAAGAACACAATCGGTTGATATTCACCTGTGCATATGCCTTTCAGACAACATCTGGAGCGATTCAAACTCGGATAGTACTAGAAACAATTAAAACAAAAACAAATAAATAAAACACCCACACAAGCATACACACAAAGACATCATGAACAACAATAGCAGTACAAGATACCATCTTTCACAAAATAAATAATCAAAACGACAAATGAAAAGGCTAACAAACAGCATGAATTTAAAGAGTAAAGATAAGGAGGGCTCTGACCAAGAAGCAAATGGGACACTCTTCGAGATCCAGTGTGCACTCATCGTCACCAGGGTAGCAAGGTGCTAGCTTTGAGTCAAGAATAAGCTTCCTGAGCTTCTTGTGATCGACGTCGCGGTGCTGGTACAAACCCTGCGGCCGCGTATACTTCTCGTCCACCACTTGCCTCCTCCTCCCAATCTTGTTCCCCATCAATCCAATCAACCAGAGACCAAGAGGCCAAGAAACAACGATCCAAACAACAGCTACACTTCAAAGCACAACGAAACCATCTCCCAACCCCCAATCACCACCATAGACAAAGAAAAGCAAAGAAGAAACCCTAAATCGGATCAAAAGGGGCCTCAAACTCCATCAGAGCTGACCTTCAGTGCGTGAGCGAGGAATGGGCACCTGGGCGGTGGCAGTAGAGGCTCAGGAAGCACGAGAAAGATCGAGAAATGATTGGAGAGAGAGAGAGATGAAGTCACAACCGAGATTTAGAGAAGTTTCTCTGCGATCAGAGCCGTGCCTTCTTCATTTGCCCGCACTCCCTTCGCTTTCACTCAAGACTCGAATTTTTCTCTTTTTCTTTCTTTCTTTTCTTTTAATTTGTGGAGTTCTCCACGGAATCGGCTTGGATTTATATGTGGACAATTCCGTTTGTTTAATTATGGTAATATATATTTTTTATTTCAAATTAAAAATCTAATAAAATTCTCATTCTTTAAATATTAATAACAATGCAAAGAAAAGTTTAAAAAATATAATTTTTATTTAATTATCTTATAATTATTCAAGAAAGTGTGATGTTTGCTATAATTGCCGTGGAAAGAGAGATCTAATTATTTGTTTTTTTAATACAATTCGGAGACGTCAAGTTTGGTTTGATTTGGTTTGACATAAATGTAAGTTGGATGTAACCGTACTTAAATTAACTCTTTTTTGGTTTATGGTTGGTTGTGGGTTGTGAGTCAACTTTTTATATTAACGTGAAGTTACTAGTTGGTTGATAACTATAGATGTAAGTGAAGATGCATTCCAAGTGTAGGCCCACGTTGCATGATTCGTTTCTTTTGAGGTTGGAAATGGCCCAACCATTGCTTTTAATGTGTAAAATTTTGATTCTTGCATATATGCCACCATAGTGTAAAATATATATACAAAATATATGATCATCCTTCAATCACTTAATTTAATGGTGGAGATCAACCCTCCATAAAGTTGTAAAGAGCCCAAAAAGCCCCAGCGAGTTCTACTCTAACCTAGCATCTGAGTTGGAACCTAATTGGATCTGAGCAGACACCCCTTTAGCACCTGAGTAAATCCTACATGCCTAACTACTTAGGCACATTGGCTCAACCTTGCCTTTAGCCTAACTAGATATTTGGTACTCTATTGACTCCACTGAGATCAAACAAGCAACAAGTGCTTAGAACTCTGTCTCCATTCTCTAGCTCTTCCTTCTTTCTCATATTCACTTTAACTTGATCGTCATCATTGGAGGCTACCCCAAGGAAGAAGCGTTCAATTCTCCTATCCTTGCAAATCATCTTCCTGGCAAGAGTCGATTCTGAAGCTTCAAAGAGCAATCCATACAGGTGATTTTATCCCAAATTCTTGAAGATTTTTTATCTTGATTGATTCCTCATCCGTTGATGTGGATTTGTACAAATCTCAAGGAGAGAACAAATCTCGGCATCAACAATATTTTTAAAATCTATACAAAATAAATTTTATAGTTAATACACGAAAATATTTATAGTTTTATCAATGGTGTATACAATTACATACATGCACAAAACATGTTTTACAAGATAAATAGTTTAGGATGTATTTAGTTGGGGGCTGAAATAAGTTGAGTTATAGGCTTTAAAGATTGAGTTTTATATTAATAAATCAATTTATTAGATTTTTAATTTTAAAAGTTTACTTATGTTAAAAAAAATCCCTTAGATTCTTTTTCGAGTTGAGCAAACTGCCTTGGAGATCTTAGGAGTTGTCCTGAGGTTGGGAGAAGAATTAATAGATGAGGTAGGCGGTAGATGCATTGGTGAGAGATTACAATCCTCAAGCGTCTCTTACCAATCCTCAAACGCATTGTTGAAGTTCACCAACCTTGAAGTTCTTTTGATGGAGAGATGTGGGTGTCAATGCTCATGTGCTAATGGAGATACTAAAGATAAAGCAATCATTGAGGAAATCATAAGCTTAGCAAATTTGACAAGCTTATCAATTAAATTTACTAATATGATGAGTTTCAATAATTATGTCAAGTCCGATAAGGTGAAATTCTCAAAGCATTTTAGTCTCAAGATCAGTAAAAGGCAAGAACGAACTCGTGGAAATGTATGTCATGAAGGTTATGGATTTGAAAATAATAGTGACCTTGACCAACGGCCTCTTGGCATATTGGTACTGGGTCCTTTGTATAGGGTTTCATTGATTGGAACAATAACATGTGTGAACACCTACAACCACAATGTGAGGGCACACGCGCACAAATGTCGCGTTGTCCGACCCTGACTTTTAGGAGGTGCTTGTCACCTTTGTTAAAAAAAAAAAAGGTAATGCCTCATTCAAGTTACTGATAATCTTAATTGCAATTTCTTCAATCCGCTAAATATACCCTCACAATCAACCAATTTTATTTGATTTTGATCAACTCACTCTCAACCGTTGGATCTGGCCCAATGGATTTTTTTTACCATTAGACTACATCAAGGCTTTTATACAGACCCTAAAATAGTGTTTGGTTGGGAGATATCTTACTTGGATAAAAATAACTTTGGAAAAATTTAAATTTTTTTGGAGGAAAACTTTAAACCAAAAATATTAATGATAATGTCACTTTGTGTCATCTATTCATTGATTGGTGGTTTATTATTATATCTTTAAATCATCATTAGAATTTTTGGCGGAAAATACTGTGCATTAGAAAACATTCTAATGGGATATCCTATTGCCAAACACACCCTAATAGCTTCAGCTACCCTGTCACCCAGAGAGCTTCTCAGACTTCCTTCACTTTCTTCTTCTTCTTCTTCTCATCTTCTCTAAGAGCTTGCCTTACGATTCTATCATCTCTCTTGTTATGGGTGATGTTTGAGCTGCACCTGCACGGAGATGTGCTATAGGGAGGAGCTGGTCGACACGTGGGTTAGGTTACTCTATTAGCCGGAGAGTTCGCCGAATTCTTTAGTTGGAGGAGATGAAATCGGCTTTTAGGGCAATGCAATTACATGCCCTACTCAGGCTTGGTTATTCTCTTAACTCAATTTCATCTCTTACGGTTGAACTGAATGAATCTTAATGTACTCTGAATGTTAATTAGTTGGATGGAATTGTGGTGTTAATTGCTATTTCTGTTCAGTGACCGTGTTTTTCCAACACAATCATCAGATCTTATTGGATCAATTGATCTAAAACAATTAATACATTGTGATTTCAGAAACTACAAATACAATGGAGTGGATTAAAATGGATGGAGAAATTGTTTTTTTCAAGCTTAAGTGAGCTTTTAGCATCTGATGTTCCCAGATTTCAAGATGATGGAAAGGAAGCTGATCCAACTACTATAACGCTCCCAAACTTGAGACTGACCCTAGTACACACTCGTCAGCATTGAAAAGGAATGGTGGAATGCACTGTAGTGGAATGATTCAAATTGAAAGATGTTAAAAGTTAATCAATCTCGTTCATACAAATAGCTTTACAAGTTGTGTTAAAAAATAAATAAATAGTGAAACTCATGTCACTTATCAGGCACCACAACACCACCTCCACCATTACTGCAAACCACATCCAACCTAAGGCCGCTTGGCTGAATGGTACGTGGGTTCTTTGCCTCAGACCCGGTCCCGGGTTCGAGTGTCTCGGGGGAGTGTTTCCTGTAGCGTCCTGTAGCAATGCACAGTGGGGTCACCTCGTGATGACCAATATCCATGTGCGCTTGCTCGGGTTCGATCTCAGGCGCTCCCATCCCTTTGGTTCTTATCTAGTAGGTGCTAGCCACCCGCTCTTTACGTCCTAAAAAACATCATAAGTCGCGTGCACACCAAACAAAACATAATAACCAAGCATCACAGCAGTGCAAACGCCAAACCTCACAAAAGCCTGGTACTGCAACGACCCCATAAGAAACACATTAGAAGCAATGGAAACAGAGGGCAACCACGGCACCAATGGAACTCCCCACACTCTCGGTCTCTTTTCCTGCGGAACAAACAGCGCCATCCCAAGAGTCCCCAGGAACCACATTGCCCCAGTGATCACATATCCAATCCACCCACTCACACTCGTTCCCCAGCAAACAGCCACTCCAATCGAAGACCCAACGATCACAACGAGAAAGAAGACCAGTTTGATTAGATTGGACTTGGTCGTGGTCTCCCTGTCGTAGTGCCGGCGAACCAACAAAGCCACGGCGATGAGCATGAAGATGAAGAGCGTGCTGATCGAGAGCACGCTGGAGAGCACGTCGAGGCTGGAGAAGAGCGCGATGACGGAGCTTAGGATTGTGACGAGCAGCGTCGCGTAGACAGGCGTGTTGGTGTATGGGTGCACGAGCGCGAAGTACGGGGGAATCATGTGCGCGCGCGCGATCTGGGTCGTGTACCGGGCTTGGCCGAGCGCGCCCACGAGCAGCCCCGTGGTCATCCCTTTGAGCGCGCCGAGCGCGACCAAGTATTTAGCCCAGTTCCAGCCGATGCTGGAGAAGGCGACGGAGTAGGCGGCGTTGATGTCGAGCTCGGTGTAGCGTTGCATCATGACGAGGGCGAGAGACATGAGGCAGTAGAGGATGGTGATGGAGGACATGGAGCCAAGGAGGCCGAGAGGGATGTCTTTTGATGGGGTTTTGGTCTCTTCGGCCAAGGTTGCGACCATGTCGAAGCCGGTGTAGGACCAGTAGACGACGGCGGCGGCTTGGAAAATGCCTTTGACGCCGGAGGGGGCGAAGGGGGAGAGGTAGGAAGGGTGGGCGTGGGCAAAGCCGGCGACCATGATGAAGGCGATGACGGCGAGGCCGAGGATGGAGGTGAGCCAGTTGAGGCGGGAGGTGCCCCGGGTGCCGAGCATGGCGATGGTGGAGCATGAGGTGAGGACGACGACGGCGATGGGGTCGAGGAGGTTGTAACCGGCGGCGAGGGTGGGGACGTGGATGCGGAGAGAGTCCGGGTCGCGGTTGAGAAGGGTGGCGAAATAAGAAGTCCAGGAACGGGCGAGGCCGGCGGCGCCGACGAGGGCTTCAAGGAGGATGTTGGCGGCGGCGACGAAGGCTGCGAATTCGCCGAGTTCGACGCGGAGGTAGGAGAAGGAGCCGCCGGCCGAGGGGAGGTGGACGGCGAACTCGGCGTAGCAGAAGGCGGAGAGGAGGGCGGAGATGCCGGCGGTGGCATAGGCGAGGGGGATGGAGGGGCCGGCGTGGAGGCGGGCTTCTTGGCCGGTGAGGACGAAGATGCCGGAGCCAACGACTGAGCCGAAGCCGAGCCAAGAGAGGTCCCACCAGGTGAGGCATCGGCGGAGGTCGTGCTCGCTTCGGAGGCGGAGGGAGTGGAGCTCATCGGCCTCAGTAGAGCGGTGGAGGACGCGGTCGCGGAGGCGGGGGAGAGTGTGGGCGAGGGCGGAGCGGTAAGAGGACCAGTCCTTGAAGGAGGGTTCGGGAAAGAAGTCGTCTTTGCTCCAGCGCCAGTAGCTGCGCTCCGGCGCTGCGGCGGCCATGGCCGGAACTCTTGCTTCTCTCGATCGAGCCCTAACGCGGTGAGCGATGCGGGGAGCCGGAAATCGCGCAGAATTTATATTGAATAATTGGAATCAAGTACCACGTGGGGAAGGGGCGTGGTTAATATGGATCTAATGTTTAATTTCCCGGATGCGTCCTTTGTGCTAATTAGGTTTCCGGTTGGATTTTTTATTTTTATTTTTTTAACCTGCTTTTTCTGAGACATAACGCAATTATTAGACATGGGTTTTTTTAGATAGCTGGCTTTTTATCGAGAATATTAATTAGTAACCAATGGCCACAATGGCCTGTGGATACCGAATTCTTTGTTAAGAGATGGTATTTCCCCTATGGATGATCCGTGATTGAATCACACCTCTTGCAAGATGAGAGTCTTGATGTTCGGATCTATTTTGGTGTCAACTGCTAAATCTGAAAATTCGGTGCATGAATTTGCCTCTATGTTGAGCTACCGAGTCTATACATATCCTCGACGTTCTTTGGGGGGATCAAAATAAAAGAAAATATTAATTAGCAAAAGTATAAGAAAATGAGAATAGAGAATGGTTGATAAAAAAAGTTGGTAATCATAAGAAGAGGGAATATTTGAGAATATTTATGAACCAACCTTGACAAAGAGAGTTTATAACTCATTCTTACTCATTAGGAGAAGTTGAGAATTTACATCACATCTGGTAGCTTGTTTATATTTATCCAAAAAAAAAAATGGTTAATAAACTATGATGCTTTGAGACATAGGAAAGCTTGTCAACAAGTTGTTCCAGAATAAAAATGATTGGGTTTTTATTATATAAAAAAATAAATTTAATATATATATATTTTTTTTAATAAATACGGACAAATCACTGAACCACATCATAGATATTATTTAAAACTGTCATCCCAGAAAAAAAAAAATTACCAACTTTACTTTTACTTGTGAATGAAGATTAATTGGTTTTTTAGTGTACAACTTTAAACATTCATAACTTCAGACCTTTCATCAATCATACAAACCAAACAAGTTCTCTCAAAAGCGAAAAAAAAAAACATATAGAAGTTGCAAGAAAAACAAGCATAGAACTTTCAACTAAGGCCCTTCTCCTGCTCCTCCTACCGCCTTCTCCCCACTTCCATCAACCTTCTGATCTGGTTCATCTGACTGCTCATGAGCCACATCGTAAGTTGCATGCACTCCAAAGAACACATAATAAACCAGCATAATCCCGGTACATATCCCAAACCTCATGAAGGCTTCATACCCAAGAGATCCCATAAGAAACAAATTAGTAGCAATAGACAAAGATGGCAGCCATGGCACCAGCGGCACCCCCCACACCTTTGGGCTCCTCCTCTGCGGCACAAACCAAGCCAGCCCCAACGTCCCCACAACCCACACCGGCACCGTTATCACATACCCAACCCATCCATGCGGCCTCAATCCCCAGTACGCAGACATCCCCATTGAAGATGCCACAATAAGCAACAAGAAACCCACCAGCTTCCCCATCTCCTCACGACTAGAGACTCCACTAACATAGTACCTCCGGACGAGCAAAGCCACGGCCATCATCATGAAGATGAACAGCGTGCTAATCGAGAGCAGGCTTGCAAGAACGTCCAAGCTGGAGAAGAAAGCAATGCAAGCGCTGCAGAAGGTGATGAGAGCCGTGGCGTAGATCGGAGTTCCGGTTTTGGGGTGAACCAGAGCGAAAAGTGGTGGGATTATGTGGCTCCGAGCTATGTGCGTCGTGTACCGCGCTTGCCCGAGCGCGCCGACAAGCAGCACCGTCGTCATCCCCTTGAGCGCGCCGAGCGCCACAACGTACTGCGCCCACTTCATTCCCACACTCCGGAACGCGACGGAGTAGGCCGCGTTCGGGTCTATGTCAGTGTACCTCTGCATCATGCTTAGGGACAGCGCCATGAGGCAGTATATGGCGGTGATGATGGACATGGAGCCGAGGAGGCCGAGAGGAATATCTCTTGATGGGTTCTTCGTCTCCTCCGCCATGGTAGCTATGTTGTCGAAACCACCGTAAGCGAAGTAGACAATGGCGGCAGCTCGAAACACGCCTTGAACTCCAAACGGAAGGAAGGGCTTGAGGTTGTCGGTGTCGGCGTGAACAAAGCCGGCGATTATAACGAACACTATGACCACGACGTGCACCGCCGACGCGATCCAGTTGAAGTAGGAGGTCTTCTTCGTGCTGAGGATTGCGACGGTGGAAGTGACGGTGAGGATGAGAACGGCGATGGGGTCCAAGAGATTGAAGTCTTTGGAGAGATTGGTATGAATTCTGAGTGAATTGGAAGGACGGTTGAGGAGTGTGGCTAAGTATGAGGTCCAGGCACGTGCGACGGCGGCGCTGCCGATGATGCTCTCGAGGATGAGATTGGCGGCGGCTATGAAGGCAGCGAAGTCGCCGAGCTCGACGCGGAGGTAGGCGAAGGAGCCGCCGGCGACGGGGATTTCGACGGCGAACTCAGTGTAGCAGAAGACGGAGAGCATGGCGGAGACGCCGGAGGCGACGTAGGAGAGGACGATGGCCGGGCCGGCGTGCTCGTGGGCTTCTTGGCCGGTGAGGACGAAGATGCCGGCGCCGATGACGGAGCCGAAACCGAACCAGGTGAGGTCCCACCAGGAGAGGCAGCGCTTCATGTCGTGCTCGCTGCGGCGGCGGACGGCGCCTAGCTCGGTGGCATCGTCGGAGCGGCATTGGAAGCGGTCTTTGAGACGGTGAGGAGTGTCGGCGAGCGCGCGGCGGTAGGCGGCCCAGCTCTGGAATGATTCCTCTGGGAACAAGTCTCGCCAGCCGCGTCTCCAGTAGCTCCGTGCTATTTGGCTTTCATTGTTCTTGCCTTCCATTGAAGCGCTTTGAGTTTGAGATGTGGTTGTATTTTGGTGTTGCTATTTCTTCACTTCCATTCTTCAGCTATATATTTATTTATTAGTAATAAAAGGGTTAGATTTATTTTTTTTTACATTTATTTATTCCATGTAACATTTTAATTTTTTATATATATATATATATATATAAATGTGAAACTGTGGAAATTGAGCGGTTGTGATTCAAATCCATCATCCTCTTTTCACCAAAGAAATAAAAGTTATAAATTTTCCTTTGGAAAGTTGATGTAGGTAAAACACCTGCATTATCCAATTTACCATGCACCATCAATTTGGGTATAATTTTAAAAACAATATATTTTATATTTTATGATAATTATAAATTAATATAAAAAATTAATATGGCAATGGTTAATGAGGGGATAATGAGGGTTTTTTTAATTAAATATTTATAACATAATTTCACAAAATAAAGTAAATAGTGACCTAAGGCTAGATTTTAGTTACTCACTAAATCTTAAATCTTATGAGCATGTGCTATGTAAAGACAAAATCATTATTTAAATTATGCACTTTCTAAATTATAATTTAAAATGGTTAAATTTATTGCTAATGGACAAAAATTCTAACATAGTTATCCGTGAAACGGGACCAATTGGAAGCCTGAGATCTAATGGATAAAACTTAAAGTTATGGACAAGTGGCAAATGAAAAGTATATTGAGATAATTTATTAGGAATAAATTAGAATAATACATATGCAATAAAAACAAGTATATTGAGATAATTGGAAGCCCGTGATGGATCTAATGGATAAAACTTAAAGTTATGGACAAGTGTGAAGTGGCATATAAAAACGAGATAATTAATTAAGAATTAATTAGAATAATACATATTTAATAAAATAAATATCATTTTGAATACCGTCAGCGTCAAGGGAAATCATTTGGGTTAGAGAGAATCAAAACAAAGAGGATTTGGTGCCCATTGGAATCAATTGGGGATCGACAATGACATGTAAGAGGACCTCTTGTCTTGTTTGAAGACTTTTGTGTGCACATGCGGAGAAAATTCTTAATAAGAGGTTGAGGTTCCCAATTCTTTGCATCAATTTTCAAAGATATTGTTAGTGTTTATATTAAAATATTTATGATATAAATACATGCTACCTTACTATTTAACATAAGTCGTGTCTAGTAAAAACAATGAAAGTATCATTTTATTTACACTGGTTGCCATCGATGCAGCCCTAGAAGAACCCACAACGACAGGAAATCCCAACCTAGCATTAATTACGCAAAAGAGTTTCACCCTATACCTCCTTATGATGGATGGAAAATTAAGGAGCAAACTACAATAAGATTTCTGCAAGTAACATAGTCTGAAAAAAAGGTTCAAATCCTCGATTGATTGACCTGGGATAACAAAATCATAAATAACCATTGACAATTTAACAAAGAAAGGATGAAGAGGGAACATATCTCAGTGTTTCATCTACATATAGGACCAAGAAATAATCCCACATCTTTTCACCCAATGTCCCTGTACCAAACGCATCTGCACATACTACTGCCAGCTATTTAGGATAGGGCACATGCCTACCCATATTCAAGACCTCTGCGGGATAACACAGTCCGAGAACAAATGGACAAGGCAAAACAGTTTGGATGGAGTTTAGTGGTCACGACAATTACTTGGAGAATGTGGAGAGAAAGGCACCGAAGATGCTTTCATGACAAACAACACATTTTCACAAAAAAATCATTTGGAACATTAATTTCCTAATATTTTCATGGTTTGATGCAATTTACACGTCTAAGAGCCTAAATCTGGTGGCGATGGAGTCCATAGTAAAAGAAGTCTTATGTTCACTAAGGAAGAGATGGAATCACTGCTAAGAAATAATTTTGAGGACACAATCCCTCGAGCAGACTATGTCTAGGATGAGACTATCCAAGGTGCTAGGTGGTAACTGGTATAACAACTAGTACTTTGGACTTTATGTAAACTTTTAATATCTCATTAATAAATATGATTTATGCATTTTTTTCAAAAAAAAAAAAATTGTTTCTTGTTGAGATGGCTTGAAACATAATTCCACGGGATAATATTTTTTTTATAACTTATCTTTATCTTAAGACAATAATAAATGACCAAAAATTTGAATATATATATATATATATATATATATATATATATATATATATATATATTGTTAATCCAAAATTAAGTAGAAGCCCTAATTTCAGTCAACAATTGAATTTGTATTGAGGATTTGGGGAAGAACATTAACAAGAGATCAAGAAAGAGCTAAATCAAAAGAGAGAACACCAAATTTAACGTGGAAAACCCCCAAAATCAGGGTAAAAACCACGGATCTCCTTTGGAGAGAATAAAAATCCACTATAGATGATCATTTTAAGGAAGATGAGAGGAAGAGAACTTGAAGAACATTCATGGAGAAGAGAGGAGGAGCCAGGTCGCAAGAGAGGCAGAGCTTCGCCATCGGATCAGAAGTTAAGAATGAGTGGGAGAGCTTTTCTATTTATAGGCGCCAGATTTGGAAGGTAACTTGGGCACCAAGTCTCTTTTATTTAACCACGTGTTTGCCAGCTGGAAGCCAACTCGTCAGCCAACTTAGCTCCAGCTCATCTTTTTTCTAGATGCTTCTAGATGTCAGGGTGGCAACAACTCATCCTTTAACCGTCTATTCTTTTAGAAAGTTCGAGAAGCTCTTGAGGAATCAGATGAGGTCGTTCCCCATTGCCTAAGTAACTGCAATAGATATTTCAGAGCAGGAGCGCTTCGGTGGGAGGAGCTAGGCCTTAAGTATATGGAGACTTGCGTTGAACTGCAAGAAGAACTCTCTGGCAAAGCTGGGCAGAGAGCGGCTTAGATTGTTGGGGCAATACTGCCAAGCAGGTGAGGTACTCGGATTTGATTAAGGTGGAGTAAGACTTGGAGATGTTATGAGATGCTCCCAAGTGGATACATAACAAGGCGACACGTGTTTTCTCAATCTCAACCCTATCACACACACACACATACATACATATATATATATATATATATATATATATATATATATATATATATATACATGATAAATATATATATACATGATAAAGAATTGGAAAAAAAAGGTGAAATTTAAAGTTAAAAAGCTGATATTAAATTTAAATCAAAGAAAAGTTTTCATTAAATAATTTATTTAAATAATTAATTAATTTAAATATTAAAAAGCAAGTTAGTGAGTTCAATGACACACTGACAGGAATAAGTTGCACGTCAGATAGAAAATAAAGCGATATATCAAAATAAAAAGTTTTTTTTAAAAAAAAAAACTGCATAAGGATCATTTAAATCATAAAATCTACCACCATCTTTGTTGGTGATTCATAAATTTTCAATATTTTAATCTAAAATTTTGTGAATATACCACTTCAATAGAATTAAATAATATCTTTAAAACTTATAGTTTAATTTGTGAGTTTTCAAACTACGGGTGCTAGTGTGGAATTAGAATAGTTTATAATTGAATTATTGATTAGAAGAATCTACTTGTCTTGCAGGAGATTAGGATCTTATAAGACTACATTACAGTAGAGACAATTGTGTTAGTGTCTTAGAGTCATCCCTCTTTAAACAACTCAAGACTCGGGGATGGTAACAACTTGGAAATTATGACACATTTGAAACGACTCAAGACTCATGGACAGTGACAACTTAGAAATTTATTAAAAGACAAATCAAAAGTTGATATCCATTATTGAAAACCTGAAACATTTTACTCATCAGCTTTATTTTTTTCTCAAATAACAAACTTTAGAAATTTGTTCATATTTTTTAAAAATTCTTAGTATGTTTAAATACATATAAAACCATTTCTAGGAGTTATATAAATATATGGATAGATATATATTGAATTATATGCATATAAGAAAGTTTTGAGGAAGTATAGGTATTAACTCTGATTTATTAATTTATTTTCGGTATATATATAATTTAGATGTGATGAAATTAATCAAAGAAAAAGAAAATTACATTCCTCATTTGCTTCAGTGTTTAAAGGGATGTTTGACTGAGTTTTGGAAAATAGCACCGAAAAGTGTCAAATTGATGTGGATTTGGATTGAACAATCGGGCAGGACTCCACCTACTTGATGCTTATTTTATAAGTATATAATATTGTTAGTTACAAAGCAATTGTTGTAGTGTTGTGGCTAAGTTCCTTTCTTATTATTGAGCCCGAAGTCCCTGGTTCGGGAACCAGGGAAGTCCCTGGTTCCCGACAGGTGGCGGCTCCTTGGCCACACATCCGCCTCGGGATGTGTGGCCGAGGAGCATCCCGAGGCATCCCGAGGCAACGCCTCGGGATGCTTCTCGGCCACTCATCCCGAGGCGGGATGAGTGGCCGATATGGGTGCCACCTGTCCGGAACCAGGGAAGTTCCCTGGTTCCGGAACCAGGGAAGTCGGCCTCCTTATGAGCCCGACTTGGGTTCAAATCTCATCAGCTGTAATTTTTTTTTAAACTTAGTATTGATACAACTTATAAAATTTAAATTTTATTTATATATTTCTAAAAAATCTTTTCATTTTTGGCTCATATATCAGTGATTTCTTTTATTGATTGAACTTAATATCAATATCATAATTTTTTTTTATTGTGATTTTCATGTTTTTTTACAGACATTTCTCCGATAAAATATGGATGGAATTAGACCTCTACCCAAAGAATTTAAAAAAAAAGCTCAAATCCCAACAACCACAATTTGTTTTAAGATTAGTATTGAAATCACTTATAAAATTTAAATTTTGCTTATATATTTTCAATAAATCTTTTTCTTTTTACCTCATATCTTAGCGATTTCTTTTATTATTTGAACTTAATTCCAATATCATAATTTTTTTTATTGTGATTTATATGTCTTTTAATAGACATTCCTCTAATAAAACAATGTTGAAATTAGACCTGTACCCAAAGAATTAAAAAGAAAATAAAACTTGTTATTTTTTAAGCAGAAGAATTAGTATAAAGAAGTAATTTTAATTTTTAAGTTTGAATTAATATTTTTTTAATATTTATAAAAAATTAAAATTGAAGTCAGCACCCCCTTAATTTTTCTTCTGGTTCCGCCACTGTGAATAATACTTTATCAAACGGTTTGATTCAAAGCCATAAAAGGTGTACCCTTTATAAATGTTTTATCATGTCTCAATTATTTTTATTTTTTTATAAATATGAACAAGCCCCCTAAAGATCAAGTCCTTTGTCTGGCTTGCACTAGACAACAAAATCCTCACCCTAGATAATCTAAGGGTGCGAGGTTGGAATGGGACTCGGACTACGTGCTACTTGTGTGAAGATAGAAAAGAAACGGTACAACACCTCCTACTACAATTTCGCTACATTTCTAGCATCTGGTGCCACTTCACACAACTATTCCAACTGGGAGCGGCTCATTTACGGATAGAAGATCTGTGGGGGAGAATCATTGTTGTAAACTCCCTACCCAAAGTTGCACATATGGGTTGGAACCTGCTAACTATGGCCATACTATGGAATGTGTGGTTGGAACGAAATCAGAGATGTTTTCACGATAAACGTCGCGTTTTCATGAAAACAATCCGCGATATCGACTTCCTAACATTGTCTTGGTTTGGTGCAGCTCACGCGTCAAAAAAACCAAAGCTGGTGGCGCTGGAGTCAATAGTAAAGCGGAGCCTTGTGTTCACCAGGGAGGAAAACCCACAACCCACACCGGACGAGGACACGCAACATGCACCGGGGGATGACTTCGGGGACACCCAAGCAAACCGAGGAAGACATTTAAAGGGGGGCTCGAAGGGTATGGGAAGATGGTGTGAAATTTGAGAAAATCTTCTATGTATCGGGCCGAACATGGACCCTCTATGTAACCATTACCATTAAATAAATGAATGTGGTTTATCAAAAAAATAAATAAATAAATATGAACAAGCCACTAGAAGTACGCTCTGACATGATTCGAACCCTCAATCTCTCATTATGAGAGAAAATGAGTTACCAACTTTTCTTATCATGTCCCAGTAAATTATGGAACCTTTGTAAGGCTTGACACTTTAGTATTTGGGCCGTAACTAAGTATAGCTAAAAAACGGGCCCATGTTAGACTGGTCCTCACATTCGACCGGCCAACACGACCCGTGTAACACCCCGCCCCCAAAGTCCCGGGGCCCACGGGCATGTTACAGACCGGCCGTACCCGAATAGGGACGGGCCCTACCCGAGCACGAAGCCTCAGTATTCAAATATTGCACAATTTATGCATAACGGAAACATAAAAGGACATAATGTATCAAATCGTGAGGTACAATATATGGAACCAAATCAATTCAGGAGTTCACAAACCCCCTGCAGGTCCAAATCAGAGTCATAATCATAATATGGCTCCTACATAGGAACCTACAACATGTTCTCACACATATTAAGCGTAAGATAAACAACCTCAAGAATTCTAATAACCCACGCCAACTCCTTGAGGCTAAGTGACGGCTACTCCTTGGGATCTGAAAGAAAACATATCAACAAGTAGTGAGCTTTCGAAATGAAAACTCAGCAAGCACCCGCTGGATATACGTAATCATGCCTCATAAATAATGATGTGCATCAAGGAGAGATATCCGAGAAATATATATATACATGAAATGATCACCTCAAACAACAAGGTCACACACATGAACAAGAAAACCCCTTTCAAGTCAAAAAGATAAGGATCTATATCCTACCAAGAACACACCATCACAAGTGGTAGGGAAAATCCAAACCTCAGGCAATAAATCGTACAGCTAATCATGACAAGCAAACTACCAAACTCGCAAGTCCTCTCCCTAGGCAAACACGGTCGAAACCGCAGTCAAGTCCGTCGACAGTAAGGTAGCGCCACCTCCACGCATGTACGCATTACCGACTGCTTGGCCGTCCACCGACAAGGAATACGGGACCGCCCGAGTATCGCCCTCGACAAAGGAAAACCTGAGGAATGTCCCTCGGCCCTCAACATCCGTGATCGCCGAAGGAGAATCCTCGCGACAAAATAGCTGACGATATACGCTCAACGGTATAAAACCAGAATACCAACAAACATTGAGGAATCATAGGTATGTGTATTAACATGGAATCACAATTAATCCAAGGAGACAGATACACATACACCACAATGAATCCAAGCATCAAGGAGACATGATAATCAATATATATATCCAATAAAAGGAGTGCGGTAGTACTTGCCTGAGTCGAGAATATTGCTTCTACTTAATCACGAATCTCCTTCGACGCGCCTCCCCGCACTACACCAAGATCTGGTACACACATAAGTCGTACTCAACACGCGCACGTGCATACAAGTAAAACACTACAATTATGACGCGTGCTCAAATAAACGGACCCGGCTTCTCTCAACCCTACCGAATCTGACTCTCCCCACGAGTTCATACCCAACTCACTAGACCGGTCCATAATCCTACTTAGTCTTGGTTAACCCAAACCATTACATCTAATTAGTTAATTTCTTTCCTAATCTCATTCACTGAGTCTTCTCCCCATAATAATCCCAAGGAATGAAATTAATATTACTCTTCATGTTAACTAATTAATCAATCCAACCCAAAATCCTTCGTACCTCACTAAATCTTCATTCCAGATTTACACTTCCCTTGTACTTACCGTAGTTATAATCATGATTCCATGATGGGTTTATTCCCAGAATAATCAACATTTGGGTGATTAAATTTAAGTGGGTCGTGCCCCACTTCTTTCTTGTCTAACCTGGCTATTGAGTGGACCTATTAGTAATACAAAATTTTGTATTATATGTGCATGGTTTTTCAAACCATGGTTAGCCCAACAATACACCCAAATATTCCCTATTACCATGGTAACCCAGACATCTATGCTATTCTCCAGGCCTTCTAAACTAAGGGATATTCCAAATGTTCACTCCTTTAGTCTATTCAAGCCCTCTGTCTCTCCAATTACAGTGAGGCACATTTAAACTATGAAACAACTCCTATAGTCTAGGCAGCATACCCACTTGACCTTTATCAAGGCTTTTTAATAAAGTTATTTAGCTTTCCTTCTACGAAGTAATTACCCATCCTATACCATACCCTCTCTCTTTTCTCACTCTAATAAACAAACACAGTGGGGTTTCCAAACCCACATATATGCTAACGGAGCTTGAGAAGACTCATCGTCCGGTGCCCAACCACGTCGTTCTTGTGTCCAACTCACATGGCTCTCGCGATGCAGTGAGTTCTTAGCGACTTTTCGTGTCGAACTCGGGTAGGGGCGATGTTACTTGCCTCTTCGGGCTTCACTGAAGTCTTCCTGAAGTTCAGCAGTAAGCTCTTGTCATCCTCCGTGAGCTCCCAAGAACTGGAGGGGTTTCTCGTTCAGCGTCGCAGCAGTGGTGGAGCTCGTAAGGTGGTTTACTCTCTCTCTCTCAGCCTGGTTTTGTCTCACCGGAATGAGCTCGAGGAAGAGCTCTCTCCTCTCAAGCTATGTCTCTCTCTCGTCCACGCCTTCTTAAACCACTAGGACGACGAGTTTAAAGGTGACGAGATGGGTCGCCGCCAACTTTCCATGCTACCGGCGAGGTTTGCGGTCGTCGCCCCGGCCCCTACCCCTCCCTCTCGATGCATTCAAAAAGGCAACAGGGATTTGGATTCGTTCATCACTCTACATCTAAACCCATATATGGATCATATACTCAGTTGGAGAGAGAGAGAAAATAAAACAACTAAAAAGATAGATGATAAGAAACGTAAGAGAGAGAGAAAATGACAGTCTGGTAGCCATTACTCCTCATTATGCATTTTTGTAAAATCCCCCTCCATTTCCTACAAAATCATGTTGTAATGCATGGCTCTCCCTTTCTCATGAGAGAGGGATCTTTTGCACATAAGCCCAATCTTCCTTTTGACTTTGCACTTTAGCCCCTAACCTGCTTCCTAATAACGTTACACATGATTTATTTCATGCATATTTTTTTTTTAATGGCATTTCGCACATATGCCCATTTTCCTTTAAAATCCATATACAAGTCCCTCTCTTAATTACTATAAGAGAGATGGATTTTAGCACTTAAATCTCTATTTTCAAATCATATTAATATTAGTAAGGAACTTAAATAATCCAAGTATGATTAAGAGGATAATTAAGAGTCAAATTAGGCCTTAAAACATAGTCGTTCTTACAACCTGCGTGATAACCTAGGGGACCAGATCGACCGGTCAGGTTTTTTCTTTTCTTTTTTTCATTTTAATATTTTAAAACTCTAAAATATATTAAAAAAAACTTTAGAACGTCTATAAAATTGTTGTGTTTAAATGTTAGGAAATTTTGGGAAGTTTTTGGATTTTATGTAATTTTCAAAAAAAAAAATTGGATTTTTGGGCGATTTTATGGGATTTTTTGGTTTTTTGGAATTTTTTGAATATATATTTTTTTAAAGAAAAATCTAAATTTAGTGGGCATACGGGCCGGCCGGCCTCAAAAATTTCCATTTGACATCTACACTTTATTATGAAATTTTCATAATATATTAATAACTTGATTTTATTATCAAACTTTCAAAGTTATATAACACTTTAGTTCTTGTAGATTTTTAAATTAGTTTTTTTTTCTTACTAATAATTAAAGTTTCTTTAAAAAACATAAAATGAATAATTTAAAACTTTGGGAAAATATATAAAAGAAAGTGATAATTAGATATAAGCACATTTCTACACTTTTTATTTCTTATTAGTATTATTATTTATTATTTTCAATTGGTTAGCATAACGTGTTAGCAATATTGATGATTTGTGACCCAACACATGGACGCATCTATCTAAACATTAAAAGCAAATTGTCCTAGCTCTGGATTCTGATGCAAAGAGAGGTCCACATTCTTGTCATCTTATATAGGATCATAACAAAACTATTTATGCCATAATTGAACTAAATGATAGACCCAAAATAAATAACAAAATAAATAACAAAATCATATAAAAGTTATATCCAAAACAACTATTAAAAATAGTAAAATAAAAAATAAAATAAATTTTTAATAACAACAATATTTTTATGATTTTGTCAATTGAACCAATTTGCACAAGCCCACAAACAAATTTTATTATATAAGTGTGGAGGAAAAATACAAAATGCTCTTTGGTTTTTCAGAAATTCTAACAACATTTTACATCAAATTTATAAACAAAGTAGGAAAAACAAAATATAGTGCCCACTTTTTTTTAGATAAATGTGGACAAGTCATTGGAACCACAATGTAGACGTGATTTGAACTTATCACTCTATTTTTGTGAGAGGAATGAGTTACCAAATTTTTTTGTGAATGTTGGTCAAAATATATGACCTACTTAGATTAGTTTCTGGGCAGCTAAAAGGGTTTTTTTTTATAAGTTAAGAACACATGTGGATTTTATATGTGTTTCGATGAGTTTTATTGAAGGTGGAGAAGCTGTTAAAAAAAATAAAATAAAGAAAATAGTTTTTTTTTCATAAGTTGATAGTTATAGCTTTTGAGATTTTTCAATTATGAAAATGTTTTTATACAAATTAAAGTATGACTTCTCATATTTAATATAACATCATGTGAGGCTTGAGATATATTATTATTACTGGTGTTAAATGTGGTTATTGTCAATTACAGAAATACTTTTATACAAATGTAGTTATTGTTGATGTTAATTGTGATTATTCTTTTTGTTGTTGTTAAAATTATTAGGATTAAAGTCATTTTTGTCCTTGTACTTGGACCGGTGTTTATTTTCGCCCTTATACTTTAAAAATCTTTGATATGGTCAATGTATTTTGGGTTTTTTGTTCAAATGCCTCCTTGGTGTTAATGTGGCAGCACAGGTAGCAGACGAATTAAATACGGTCAATTTTTTATTCTATGTGGCATGTCACATCATCATTTAAAAAATTAGTTTATTCAAAATCCATTTTGTCATGCCATGTCAGCAACGCACGTCATCATAACCTTGTCACGTAAGCCCTCACGTCAGAAATATTAGCCACATGTGCAGCCATGTCGGCACTAAGGACATATTCGAACAAAAACCCTAAAGTACAGAGACCGTATCGAAGATTTTTAAAGTACAAGGATGGAAATGAACATTGGGTCAAAGTATAAGTACCAAAACTGGGGTTTATTCTTCTTCTTATTATTCATTACATGTCCATTTTAATAATTTGTCACTGAAAAACCCTTTTGGGAATAAACATTCAAACAAATTTCTAACTATAAAAGCTTATCCAAACACAAAAATAAACAAAAACTTTTAACTTACTCTAAAATGTTATTATAAAAAAAATCATTCTATCAAACTTATAATTAAAAAAAGCTATTTTCCCATAAACCAATCCAAACCGGCCTTGATTAATTTAGAAACAAAATTGTGGCCAGTAAAACCAAATCTGAACCTTTAAGTATGTTTTAACACCTCTAATTCTAAATATATATACATACACACACAACAGTACAACAATATGTTTTAACACCGCTAGTTCTCTCTCTTTATATATACATATACGAGTGTTGATCCCATGGTTTCGGTACCATGGATTCATCCATGATACCGAGACGTGGCATCATCTCGGCCGCAAAAACTGCTCGATCTACACATCCCGAGGCATGTCATAAAGCAAGCCTCGGGATGTGTGACGTGCACATATCCCGAGCCGCCCTTTACGGCCGAGATGATGCCACGTCTCGGTACCATGGGATCATATCACTATATATACACACACAACAGTAAAAACTAATAAAGATGAAGAACAGAGAATCACTAGGAGTGTTTAAATAAGCAACCTTTTATAACGACAAGGATCGATTCTCTTCACCCTGACAAAGATTTAGATAAAGAACAACCTTCTGCTTCACTAAAGACATGCAAAAAACTACATTAGAAAGAAAAGTATCAAAGCAAATATTATAATCATATATAGAGTTTCACCATACATCTACTAATCAAGGACAAGAAACAAAATAAACACAACCACATATAGAAAACCATGATGAACATCACCAAACTCTCCCTCCAAATTCCATGCCCTATTATCACCACAACTCGCTTCTTAACTCCCCATGGAAGGAACACTACTTTCCTCTCTTCTCATCTCCGTCTTCACTACAAACCTTCGTTTATCAAGTACAATATGAGAAAAAGTCGAGATCGAGATCGAGTAATTCATCGCGGCCGGATAATTATCGGTCGTGCATCTCCTCCAGAGAATGGCGCCGGAGAAACCTCCGGTGAAGTGTTCAAGCCCGGAGAAACGATGATGGCAGTGGCAATGGCCTTGTGTATGATTGGTGTTATGTTAAAGAGGCATGAAAGACATACCATTCCGGTGATATCCCTGCTTGATAAGTTGATTAGCCTAGCCAAGTATTACTTAAAGGTTGTTTTTTCTCTCCTTATTATCTCGATGAATAATTATATAACTTATTTTATTTTTGAGAAAAATATTTAAATATCCTTTGGAAAAAATGTTTATATATACCCTTACAAAAATGATATATGCTTGTAAACCATGTGAATCTTATTCCTTTGTTTATATATTACTGTTGTGATCCACAGTTAGTTGTTGATATTCAAGTGAATTACTAACGATGAATAATGAAAAGAAATTATCTTTATAAGAAAAAAACCACTTCCCTTCTCTTCCCTTTTTTATTTCTCCTCTTCATCTCTTTATTCTAAAATAAGTTTAAAGTGTTTTATAAGTAAATCCATTTGAATAATTTTCCATTTTTTCATCTATTAGTTTAGCACCATCAAGTCATCAACACATTAGTTAACTATATGAGTATATAAGCAAAAAAAGTGATATTCATAGGGGATATACAAGGAATTACCACTTTTGTAGAGGTGTATAAGTAATTTTTAAATTTTCTAGGGCTTTGAAAGACATAAATTTGAAAATTATCATTTTACTTTATTATTAAATTTTTTACTTTAAGTTTTAACGTTAGATAATATAATAATAAAATATTTATGGTAAATGATATTTTTCATAATATACAAACAATTTTTTTTTGTTTCAAAAAACAACTTTTTTTTTAATTTTAAATAGTTATAGTAAAGGGTATTTCATTATGAATTTATGATGAAGGGTGTTATTTACAAAATTGTCAAGTTACTTACCATACTTCCATTTTTAATTTAATGAATTATAAAATAAAAATTTATTCACTTATATCTGTCCTCAGGAATACCATACACCATTCGGGGAAAATGGAGCTGCTATTTATCCGGGGAAGAAAGACAAAGAAGGGTCTCATGAGACACCTATGGAAATGGTAACTATTTATCTTTTTTAAAAAATATTTAATTTTAATATATATATATATATATATATATATATATATATATATATATATATATATTAGATAATTCACTATTCATCTCTTGAATAGTGTCCAAATTGCCAAATGGTTCTTGGGTAGGGGTGTTTGGGGATCTAAAATAAATAGTGTTTTGGGTGGGGTGGGGGAAAAGGTAATTAGTGTTGTAATAGTGCCAGGAACTATTAGATAATTTCCCCTATATAGAAACAATTTTTTTGTAAATAAAATTATTATTTTTTATTTTAAATAGCTATAGTAAATGATATTTCGTTATGAATTTATGATGAAGAATGTTATTTGTAATGTTGTCAAGTTACTAACTTTACAAATAATAAAACAAATTATTTACTTTTATCAGGAACACCATTCATCATCGGAGGAAGATAAGGACAAACCGGGGCCTCATGAAATCTATGAGTACGGATTACAATTGATTGAAACACTTATCGAAATGGTAGCTATTTGTCTTTCTCGAAATTTATTTAGCATTCAATTGGTTAATTTTTAATTGAAGTTACATTCTTATTATTTATCGTACCATCCTCACTCTTCTTCAAATTGGATAATAAAGTATAAGTAATATTATAAAATATTAATTTTTTTTATAAAATTATTTTTATACCCCATCAAATTGAAAATTTATATATATACCTCCGCAAATAATGAAATCATGTATATGCATCTAGAAACCTTGAATGTATATATGCATCCATCCACTAATGAGAAAAATCAACACTTTTTCTTCTAAACGTATTAATTTTACTTTTAAAAAAAAAAAATTTCTTCCTCAACCTTTAAAAGAGTGAGGGAGGGAAGAGAAAAAGGAAGAAAATGGAGAGGAGTAAAATGGTTTTTTTTAAAAAAAATCATTTTTTTTATATATAAAAGGTTTATGGGATTAGTTGCAATTTTTTATTTGCGGGGATACACTTATAATTTTCAATAGTAGGTTACCATTATAATGAATAACTATATTACTAGAAAAGAAAAAGGAAATTATGATTTCTCTCATATAAGTATTTTTTTTATAAATAATGGATAACTATAGTTGAGATGATTTTTCTTTAATGGGGGCATCTGCATATGTATCCCCTGATTAAAATAAGGAGTTAGATTTTTAAAAAATAATAAATTTTGAAATTAAGTTGTGATTTAACGTTATTGCCATCATGCCCTCTGATTTTGATTGACAGGGATTTTATGATACTGTTGAAGTTCTATGCAACGAGTTAGAAAACCTGATGACTTCTCCATTGGAAGGAAGAGTTCACCTTTGGAGGGTTAGTTTAATTTTATTTACTTAATTATGTTGAGAATTTTTTTAGGTTGTATAATGATTTTCAATTAATGCATTTTTCCCAAACATAGTAATTCATCCATTCAATTAAAAAATGAATAAGAATAGTTATAATTGTTATTCTTAAAATTGATTAATAAAAAAAAGTTAACATTTGTAGTTATTGAAAGCAACAAAGTATAATTTGTTTGGTTATCAAAACTTCAAGACATGTTATGATACAAAGGAATAACCCAACATATATATATATATATATATATATATATATATATATATATATATGTATATATATATATATATGTATATACTCACGATATCTTATGCGAATCATCCAGTAGTATCCGCCATTCCACTGGAGATGTTGAAGGATTTCCAACCATACGGATGGGAAGATCATCGAAAAATAAGCCAACCTGTCAAACTTAATGGTGACTGTTTGGTCCTCCCACTTAATGGTTGAAATTCTGAACTGTTAAAATTTATATAAAATAAGAACCGTTAAGTGGGAGGACCAAACGGTCACCAAATTGTATGAAAATTGACAGGCTAACTTATTTTTCAATGATCTTCCCATCCATACGGTTGGAAATCCTTCAAGCATGCTCCAAGGGCCAGAATGGGTGTCGGCCGGATCTGCATAGTGATCCGGCCGACCGCACCTTATCACTGACATATATATATATATATATATATATATATATATATATATATATCGCGGGTCGATATTATGCATTTTTATCATCAAGTAAGAATAGCTGATTCTCGTTTTGACCCACTTGCACAGTGTTTTGAGTAAATCCAACCGTATGGATGGAAAGAACATCGAAAAATAAGCTAGTATGTCAATTTTCATAAAATTTGGGAACTTGTAGGGTCTTCATCTTAAAGGGTGAAATTTTGAACCGATAAGATTTTTATAAATTTTCACCCGCTAAGATGAAGATTTTACAAGTTCCCAAATTGTATGAAAATTGACATACTAGTTTATTTTTCGATGTTCTTTCCATCCATACGGTTGGAAATCCTTAAAACACTGTGCAAGTGGTCAAATGGGAGGTGACCTTACTTATATAGTAATCCGACCGGCCTTATAATATCACTCCCGTATATATATATATATTTGTTTCATATGAACAAAACACCCATTGGTTTGTCCTTGCTTATATGGATTTGAAGTCTATTAACTTTTGAAATAGATGATATGAATTAATTTTGGTTTTTATTGTTATTTATTTATTATTATTATTATATTTTTTTTTGTAGTTTATTGTTATGTTGGAGCGAGCAAAGAAGCTTTGGAAGAAACATGAACACACAATGCAAGAACATGGAGGCGAGGAAGGCCTCGTGGACTATGAGGAGCCTAAGTCATCAGAGGGCTAGATCTCGAGATTCAAATGATGATTTAGACACCATTATATATAATAATAATAAATATAAATCTTAAAATACAAAATATTTATTTGGTTTTTTTTTCATAAGAATAGTTGACTAATCTATCCCCTCTCATAATTAGAGGTTGAAGATTTGAAGCATGTATGTGACTATTGACTAACACGCGGCCTTGTTTGGTTACAGTTTTCAATGAAAAAGTTTTTCCTACTAAAATCCTTAATTAAAATTTAAAAATATAACCCACCAATATATAGTTAACACATCACCATCTTATCATTAATATCTTTACTTTAAAATTTCTCTCCAAAAATTTTAAAACTTTTCAAAATTTATTCGTACTCCCAAATGGGGATAACTCCCAACCAAACACAACCGAATTGTTTGTAGGGAACTCTCCCTTCTTTGATTCATTCAACACATTATATACTCATCACCAATACATTGCAAGGTTCATCATTACATGAGCCTTTGCTCATGGACCAATATTTTTTATTAGAGATTACAATCGGCAACAAAATGAGCATAGTGTTAGTAGTTTTCTATTAACTCGTGATCCATCTTTTACTAAATCGATTCTTTTTTCTTTCTTTTTTTTGAACTATATAAGAATTTTTGGGGCTCCTGTATAAGGTGCGAGATATTGTAAACCCACTAAAATGCCTAATGTACCTGATGCAATATAAGTTCCGTTACCATTAATGAGTGGCTACAAGATATTTCATGGGCACAAGCATCTCAAGTAATTCATTTTTATGATTCTATCATTGATGAATCTGTAATTCAAATAAATAAATAAATATTTGCGGCCGGCCTGATTGTAACAAATATATATATATATATATATATATGAGCATGATACTATGCGGTCGACCTTATCACTGTGTAAGTGCGGTCACCTCAATTTGACCCACTTGCACAGAATTTTGAGGAAATCCAACCGTATGGATGGAAAGAGCATCGAAAAATAATCTAGCATGTCAACTTTCATACAATTTGAAAACTTGTAGGGTCTTCATCTTAACGAGTGAAAATTTATAGAAATCTTATCGGTTCAGAATTTCACCCGTTAAGATGAAAACCCTACAAGTTCCCAAATTGTATGAAAATTGACATGCTAGCTTATTTTTTGATATTCTTTCCATCCATACGGTTGGAAATCCTTAAAACATGCTCCAAGCGCTAAAATGGGAGGCGATCTTACAGAACAGTGTTCCTACCGGCCTGATAGTATCATGCTCGTGTATATATATATATATATATATATATATATATATTTCACACTGACTTGTCCACACTAATAAAAAAAAACATGTTTATATATATATATATTTCACACTGACTTGTCCACACTAATAAAAAAAAACATGTTCCATCCATCCTAAAATATTTTATTTGTTATTTTAATTTTCTTCTATTATATATTTTCCTAAGAATTTATATCTATTATATATTATATTCCAATAACGATTATAGTATATATATTTTTTTATCTTCATTTTATTTCTTCTTCCACTCATTTCTGTCTAAATTAAAGAGAATGATTTTTTCCCCTAAAACATTCATTCTAATATTGGTTTAACAAATATTATTTTTATGGACGTTGGGTAAATCATCTCTATATGTTATAAATTGTTGAAGAATATTACTTATATGAATTTGAATGAAAATATTATATTTTTTGAAATCCTATTAAAGGAAATGTCAACATATTCTTGAAATAAATGTGGTTTATACATTTTATTAAAAAATAAATAAATACACCAAATATATTAACTTTCATAAAAAAGTTGGTAATTTATTCTCCCTCACAAAGAAATGTTGAGGGTTCGAGCCATGCATGAAAATCTTTTCTTTTAAAAAAAAATAAATGAGAATTTTTATGTTTTTTAATATTATAATTAATTATATAAGGAATATTTGATACCAAATCAAGATACAAGAGAATTCATAAGTCTGGAATAAATGAATGGAAAAACTGGTTAACAATATATAATTTATTTATATAAATTCAACTAAAATTTCCTCCAAAAAACTTCAAACACTCCCGCTTGTTACCATTTTGATATTATAAATCTAATTAATTTATATAAAATAATTTTCATATTACTAGTCATGCATAATACATTAAAAATAAAGTATAAATAGATTGGTTAATATAAAATATTTTTGAAAGGACATTTATAAATAAACTTCTTAATTTGCATGATTATATATATATATATACAACCCCTATCTTTTTTAACATATTAGAAATTCATTAGGGTTGTCAATAAACCAAAGTTCATATATATATATATATATATATATATATTATAATAGAAGAAATTATTTATTAATCCTTATACTATTCATGCAATGTTTACCTTTTTGAACCCATCCACCCAAAAACCTATTTACACTAACTTCTACTCAAGGTTAAGGATAAAAGTGAACAGTATAGAGACTAATAGTTCATTTTTTAATTATAATATATAATGGTGATATAATCATGTGACTGCACTTGCGTCGGCCTGATTGTATCACCATTAATATATATATATATATATATATATATATATATATATATAATACAAAGGAATCACCAGTAGTGTTCAAAGAAGCATGCTATTTAAAAGGCACAAACCGATACCTCGCCTCTCCTCTCCCCCAAAGATTGAGATAAAGAGCAACATTGTGCTTTACTAAAGAGTAAAGACATAAAAAATAATAATTATAATAATAAATGAAACCAAATATATATTATATTCATATATATATAGAGAGAGTTTATCATTTTGTACACGATCAAATTAAGACTGAGAAACAAAACACATACAAAGCCAAGCCATGATGAACATGATCACCAAACTCTCCCTCCAAACCCCATGCCCTACTACAATCACCTTCTTCTGTACTCCCCATGGAAGCAGGAACACTACTACTACTCCTGATCTCCTAATTCCTTGTCATCTTCGTTTTCACCCCAAACCAAATTCATTTATGATCAAGACCAATTACATGCAAACCGGCCGTTTAGACCGTGTAATTCATCACCCGATCATTCTCTGTCGTGCATCTCCTACTGAGAATAATAATGGCAACGGTAAAAACTCCGGTGGAGTGTTCAAGCCCGGAAAAATAATGATGATCAGAGTAGCTCTACTGGCCTTGTGCGTTACTGGTGTAGTCATGTCAAGTTATCGGAGGACCACCGCAATGGCGCTGCCATGGTGGGGTAGTAGTACTGAGACAATTACGACCACGACCACGACCACGACCACCACCAGCCTAAGTGCTCAAGAAGCAAAGCATATTGGATCTATTAAGGAGGACTTGGATAACTTGATTAGCCGAGGCAAGAAGGATTTAGAGGTCCTGTCTTTAATTTCTCTTTGCATTGATAAATTAACAAATTGTGTCTTCTTTTTTTTTCTAATATATTTGCAATTTTTTGCTTCATGAATTATAAAAAAAAATTTGTTTACTTCTATTTTGTCCTTAGAAACACACACCATCATTAACGATGAAAGAAGATGGAGATGTTCGATCATTGGTGGCTAAATGGACCGGCATATCAGGCCATCTTGAAAAGTATGAGTATGGATTATCATTGATTGAAATACTTATAAATAAGGTTGCTACTTCTCTTTCTCGAAATTTATTTTGTTCGTCTTTTATTATTATTTTTTATATATATAATGGAAGTTAGCTCTTTATTATTTGTCCGTCCTTCCTTATCTCTAGTTTAGAATAATAAATCCAATAATAAAGTATAAGTAATATTATGAACTTTTATATAAAAAATTAGCTACCATACTCCCTCCCAGAATAAAAGGTTAAGGGACTCAAAGATATGGGGGTGACAATGCGGCATGTGCACGTGTGCCCTTGAACGTAAGATTGTCCCAACTAACGAAGCCCTACACAAGGCTTTCGGTACCAATAGGCCAAGAGGTCGTTGGTTGAAACATGCTTTTGTTAAAGTGAAAATTTTTATATATAAACGTCCGTAAATAATATGTTTAACCATCTAGCTAGAAACCTTGAATTTATATATGTATACCTATGATCAAAATCAACTAATTTTTTTCATAAAGATATTAATTTTACTTTTTTAATTTCACTCTTCCAATATATATATATAAGGTTTATGGAGTTAATTTTCAATCGTATATTACGGTATTACCATTATACTATAATGGATAACTATATTATTTTATATAAAAAGAAATTATATATGATTTATCCCATTTAAGTATATATATATACAATGGTAGATGATTTAATATGGGCTAAAACAAGTTGACTTCAGGCATCTTTATATTAATAAGGGGGATTTGCATGTGTATTAAATTTTAAAATAATTAGGAGCTGATTTTTAACATTAATATAAATTTTGAATTTAAGTTGTGATTTAACATTATTGCCCTTCTGGGCCTTTGGTTTTGATTGACAGGAACAATATGATGAGGCTGAAAAGATATGTAGCTATTTACAAGAAAGTGAGCCTGAAATGCAACGAATGGATGAGAGAATTGTACTTCGGAGGGTTAGTCTAATTTTATTTAATTAATTATATTGAGATTTTTTACGTTGTATATTAATTTAATTAATGCATTTTCCCAAACATATAGTAGTAATTCATCCGTTTAATTTAAAAAATGATTATGTTGAATAATTATAATTACTATTCTTTAATTTCATTGTTATATGGATTTAAAGTCTATTAACTTTTTTAATAGATTGTATGAATTGATTTTGGTTATGATTGTTTTCTTTATTGTATTTATTTACATATTATATTTATTTATTTATTTTGACAGTTTATCATTATGTTGGAGCGAGCAAGGAAGCATTGGGAGGAATATGAAAATAAAATGAAAATGCGTGGAGGCACAGAGGGCCCCGAGGACTCCTTGGAGGTCGACTGATGGGTCTGAGTTCGAGACAGTATTGTATATTATTTTAAGCACAAATCTTAAAGAAAAAAATGCTTGGGTTTTATTTTTGAAAAGAAAAAGATAAATAACGTTCATTCATGAACGGTAATTTTTTATTTTTTATTTTTAACAAATTCAAAGATCTCGCTTGTTCTTTCATTAAAATATTTTATTTTACTTTTTTAATTTTCTTCTGTGATATATATATAAAGTTGTATCTTTTTATATATTATATTTCACAAACCATCATAATATTTTTATTTTCACTTTATTTCTTCTTCCACTCATTTTCTGTCTAAATTAAGAGAATAAAAATTTTCATTCTAACGTTGGTTTACAGTCACAGATATAATTTAATTGTCATGGATGTTATATAATCAAGCTTTGTGCAATCCTTTGTTAAAAACAATGGGTAGTATTCTATTTTAAGACAAGAAGTTATATACATATGATATATATAATTGATCAATTAATAGAAAATAATAAATATATTAATTTTAAAAGGACATTTATATATAAACTTCTTAATTTGCATGATTACATACAAGGTTCATGTATGGCTTCCCTTTTTACAGTTTTGGGTTTGGGCCTCATTTAAAAGGCCTAGCATCCGCTGAAATATTAAACTTATGATATATTTGACCTTTGGAAAGCTCTTTTATAAAAGTATGTACAAAAATTTAAGTATAGTTTGAAGTATTTACTTTAAAAATTTTATTTAATTATTTTAACATCAAGCTTATTAAAGCTCATTTTATATGCAACAATGTTATAATTTAGAGATGAAAACTTTAACATATTTTAATTTCTCATTGATTGAAAAGTTATTTTTTGAAACCATGGCCTTTTGACCTATTGGTATTGGGTTCCTATGTATGTTAAGGTGGGCTCCACACATATGTCTGTCCCTGTCTTCCCTCGTGGGGGGTGTTTGTCACTTTTGTTAAAAAAAAAACCATTATTTTTGAAGATCCACACTTTTTCGAATAGAGTTTTTTTTTTAAAAAAAAAAAAAAATCTGAGTGATTGTGACACACCCATCCTCTCATCAAAATGATTAAAAATAAATAAATATAAAATGGGCAAATTAAAACAATCCATAACTTGATAATTGATAACTCAAAAGTAATGCATTCATTGATGGTCCCCTTATATTATTATTTTTTGAATCATTGATCAAACTTCATAGAACTGATCGATTAATCATGCTTCCCAATAGACATCTTACACATGACATGCATGTTCTTGACTCTATCAACCAAGTAATTGTTTAACAATGTTGTTTAACTTAATCTACATCAAGTGCATGTGTCATCCCCAAATCCAAACTAAAAACAAAGTTCTTAAATCTTGTCACCTTTCCCCTTTCCCTCTCTCTCTTTCTCTAGACTTATGAAGCCAACTAAGAGACCTTGACCCCTTACCATCAACTTGACTCAATGGTTGGTAAGGCTTAGTATTCCCCACCAATAAATTATTAAAGTTTAGATATCATTAAACAATTGGAAAATATATAAAAGCTCAATTGTTTTTTCAAACTATAGGTTGAGAGACCTAGCTAGTCACTTAGTTGCAAACAATGTAGCCATATCTTGAATCCACACATTATAGCCACCCATCACTCCTAACAAACAAAGTTGGGATCATTTCTTGTTTGGCTTCAAAGCATTAGAGGCCCACTTTTGGCTTCAATCATTCCTCTTCATTCTCAAATGAGTCAATGCTTTCATTTGTCTCTCATTGAACATGTAGTTAATTCCTCCTAGAAAATTTAATACGAGAACTTGTCCTTTCTAAGCCTCAACTCATCATGCATTTTTGCCCTTATTCAAAAACCAAGTCCAACAACTTCTTCTGTTTTATTATGACTAGATATAAATTAAACATCTCTTTTTATATTAAAATCAGGGAAAAAAATCTCATAATAATGAGGTCACTATAACCTGAATGTATATCAAATATTCGGTAAGTCTATTCAGTTTGTATATCATATTATTATATATAAAGAGATTATTTTAAAAGACTTATCTTAGATAGAACTAATTATATAAAAAGAGAATCGAAATGAAAAACTAATCCAATGTTTAGCTCGAACTTACTATCGAGATGATAGTTGCTCTAAGCTGTTCACAAATGACTCGGCTTCTTTGCCATGCAACCATTTCTATGGAATAGTTGTTAGTTTGAGAAAGAAGAAGCGAGAAGAAGAAATAGAAAGTGTTTTTAAAATAGAACTATTGGACTTGTTGATAGAGAGGCTACACAAGAATAGAAAGATGAAAATAGGTGGAAAATGACCAGTGCTTCTACAATGGGATCACATCACCTATATCTATTACTTCTCCTTCCTCATTTGCCAATACATGGTAGCTCTTCAATATTCAATACAAGATATGGTTGGTAGTGAAGAACCATGTAGTGCATGACACCTAAGAACTCACCAAGAAATGAGACAAACATTGAGAAGGCCTTACACTACAAGGCATTACCATTTGGGAATGTTTTGGTAGTTTAGATATGAATAAGATAAGATCAATGTTGCTTTTTCATTTTCATTTTCATGTTACTTGCTGTCTGCCATTTGTCAGGGATTAGCTTTGAGAATGTTAGTAAACAATGGCTAGAGACATATGACATCTTCCAACTTCCAGGTAAGATGAATGTAGGATGTTGGACATCCAACTTGTTATTAGATATAATGGTCAATATCTTAATATAGTTAACATGTTTTTCTTCATAATTTTTTTTTAAATAAGGTGATAAACATATCCCCCTACAGGGACTTCAAAGGATGAGTACGAGGGTGGCCGCTCAATCCTGGGGATTCGATCTCGGACTCGTCCATAAGAGAAACTCATTTTTTAGCAATCGACCCGGATACCAATAGATCCTTGGGTCGTTGGTTGTTTTTTTCCCCCCTCTTAGGCTAAACTTTAAGTATAACTTGAGCAATTAAAATTTTGTTATGGTTAACTAAATAAATATTGATTTGATAAGCCACTAAAAACATGCTCGGGACTAATTTGTACTCTCGACATCTTTTTGTGAAGTTGGGTGGGTTAATCAACTTCAAGAACTAAATAAAGAAGTTCAATTTGGTAGCTTTAGATGTGGTTTAGAAATTTTAGTTAAATTTGGTTAGTGTAATTTTTAAGAGAAATTTAAAATGTAAACCTATTTTATTAATTGGGTTGCATATTAATATTTAGAAAGTTTTATATATTTTTGGCAAGTAAACTTGTAAATACACAAAAAAAAGTGCTTATATTTTATATTTTTGGCAGGTAAGCTTGTAAATATCCTCCAATCAAACTCATAAATAAATTATTTATAAATTTATCATGGAATGATTTCCATATACACTATCCTCTCTAATTTAAGAAAGTTATTAAAAAATATTATTTTTCTAATTAATGCCCAGATTCCTAAGAGAGAGAGTACAAGCAGTGATTCTTGCACAGCAGGCATCCTTGTGGTGGTGAGTATAGAGAGAAGAGAAAAGAAGCCAAAGTGGCAAAGCTAAAATGTTATGGTTGTAGTTGTACTGCACTATCAGTGCCCAGATCTCTTTACTCTCCATCCATCTCTCACAGAGAGTGTGTTTTTTTTCTTTCATTTGAGTGTAATGCAGAGGACATAGAGGGAAATCTATTGATTGGGGGATATCTGGAAAAGTTTGGGAGAGCTCTCCATTGTTAATTGGTGTCTTTTGTCATGTGTTATTGTTTTACTGGGCAGGAGCAGCAGCAACAGTACAAAGAGGGGGGAAGAAGAGGAAGGCTTGTGGCTGCTGCTGCTGCTCTTACCACTCACCACTCAAGGGGTGAAGGAAAGGTGTGATTTTTCTTTCTGTTTTTTTCTGGCTGGATGTTGATTTGCTTAGTTCTTTGCTGAATCTTGGGAGGATGTGTGGATGGGTCCTGCTGGTTTCTCTTTTCTGGTGAGCAGGAGGTAGGGGAGTGAAAAAGTTTGCTCCTTTCTTCTGTTCGGATCTGCATTCTTGCTGTTGGAATCTCGGGTTGTTCGGAAATGCTTGGTTTTGTGTTGATTTGGATGAAAGGCGTGAACTTTGTCTTAGTTCTGGTTTTTCTTTTGCTTGTTGTGGTCTCTGGTGATCTGATGGTTTTGAGGGATTTGGTGGATTTCATGGGTTAGAGATTGGCAATGGAAGAGGTCTGGGATGTGGGTTCTTTGTTTGGTTATCCGGATTTTATGTCCGGTTTGTTCCAAAAATTAGATTTTGGGCTCGATTTGTTTGGTTTTGGGGCTGCAAAGTAGCATCTTGGTGAAGTTTGGACTTTCAAATCCCCCTTCCTTGGCCACTTCTCGGTCCTGTTCATTTAGAAACACTAGTATAATGTGGGAATGATTGTGTTTTCTCCCTTGGAATTGCACATTTTGATTGCTGGTGTTTTTATTTTACAGTACACTTTACCAAAACTAGGGGGTACTGTTATTTTCTGCAATTAGTACTTTGATCATCTTGGATTAGATTTCAATCATGTTCTTCTTCAGGTTTGTTAATCTTCTCCAGCTGTGAAAGAGCAAACATTTTTTTTCTGGCTTTGCCTCCGTTTGAAGCTTCAGAGCAGGAAAGATAGATTCCAGTCTTCACTCGTGCGTTTTTTAAGTAAAATGCTGCTACAGCATTCCCGGGACTGACATTGACTATAACTGGTAGGCCTTTCCTGTGCATTTTGATACTCGTTGTTGTATGATTTGCTCAGATGTCATCTTATCCAAAGGAAATCGTGTTTTCTTTCAGTGGTGAGACTTATGAATATAATCTATTAATTCTCGCCTCAAAACTTAGAAAAACATTTTTATGGTATTTGTTATGAAGCAAAGGTGAGGTTACTGTTGTCAGCTGGTTTGCCTCCATTCTGAGCTCCAGTGCAAGCTGGACATGAGTTTATTGGTGGGGACATGCTCCAGCCAAGGGAAGCTGATCTGCCTGTTCTCTTTCTGGTCTTGATTGTGCTTCCGGTGGTCACTTACATTCTACTCGGGAGATGGAATGAAGTGGCGAAGAAGAAGAATAGGATAAGTTTGCTTGCTCAACTAGCTTCAGAAGAAGCCTTTAGAGTAGAAGCAATGGCTTCTACTGATGTGATCCCACCTTTGGTTTCTTCAAAGATGGGCTTTTATGTGTGTGCTAGATGCTTTGCTCCTGCCACTACTCGATGCTCTAAATGCAAGTCAATCAGATACTGGTATGATAAGTTTCCTTTCCATTGTATTATTATCTTCTGGTTATATGTAGGCTAGAGTACTTTCTAATTACTATCTGTTGGTGTACTTTATAAACACCGTAAAACTTGCACGCAACTCTTGACGTACTACTTAACTTTTTATGGATATTTCAAATATAATCTTTGTGATGCAATTATGAGGTAGATGACAAGTTATTTGTCTTACCTTTTCTGACTGGTGACAAGTTATGAATAAACTGCAAGGTAAAACTACTGTATATGTCCAATTCAGATGTTCAAATCTCAGATTCTAGAAGTTCATTTACCCATTGTTACTAGTCCTAAAATGCTCACACAATCTGCCTTCCTGTCGTTTCCTAAACCAAGCGCTATCGTCCAATCGATTTGGGAGGAAGCACATTCTTAAGTAAAAAATTCAAATGCTGAAACAATTCTCCTTCCTGTCGTTTCCTGCCGTTTCTTGTCGTTTCCTGGTGATTCAAGCATGCAATCAAGATATTAACAGAGTACAATTGTGCACAATTGATCAGTCAGGGAGTAGTATTTTTAGCTATCCATCAATCTTCACCAGTCATAAAGTGAGGTTCACGCATTCTAGGCAAGGTTGTTACTTGTTTGTTTGGCAAGCATGGGTATGGGGTATCTGTTGTTGTATCCACTGTCCACATGCTAATTATCAAAATCTAAGAGAAGAAAGAGCAAATTGAGCTTTCTAATTTCAAACCTGATATGTCCTTTTTCCATCCTCGTATACTAGATAAGGCTGATGTCCAGCCTATATTAAGTAAGTTCCTGTTTCTGAAAGGCAAGAGTTTCAGCTTCAGAAATGCAGTTGTCTTTCCTATTTTTATTTATCATCATGTTGCGTAGTCTAGCTAATATGTAGATAAACATTGGAAAAATGAAAATGTAACCTAAGTGGCCAAAAGGTGCACTTTCAGTACAAATTGGGAATGGAATAACATTTTAGAACTGTGCTATAACTTTTTATTTTATTTTAGCTTCCTGCAAAAGTTTGGGTGTGCAAGCATTTGCACAGATTAACATTTTCAACTATAACCATTTTAATAATACCAGATAGCAAAGCAAAAAGTTGGATGCAAGGTTCAGGCAATGTTATTATATGTTGGCAAATCTAAGATACATGCGAGAAATGAAAATTTATACCAACATTTGAACAGGTTTCTGCCATACAGTTTGCTTTCAAAACTTTGTGCAGTTTAAAACTCTTCTATCAAATCAATCAACTCTGTTTCTGTTTCTCTTGAAGCTGCAATTAGATCGGAGATATCCTATTTTGGGGATGTTATACATGAAAACACATGTATATTATAAGCCATATGAAGTTATATGATCCTAATAAAGATAACATGTGCAGTATCACCTTGATTAAGGCCATGTTCTCATTTTTAATATTGCTTCTAATTTTCCATCATGGATACTGTTCATCATTTTGTTGATTTCTCAGGAGTTATTGAAATTCTTTGTGTTTTCAGCTCGGGGAAGTGCCAAATAATACACTGGAGACAGGTGCACAAACAAGAATGTCAGCTGTTGCAAGACAGTAGATTAAATAATCGTTTGGGGAGTTTGGCCTCTGTTTCAGAATCTGTTAGGCTGGAGCATTCCATATTTGAGAACTCAAAACTTCAATTCCATGGCAATGATATGGAGGAAATCCTGCATAGTGATACTTCTTCAGATCTATCAAATGACTCTTGTATCACCTATGCTGCTAACTCTCCTGACGTGGCAGTTGATTCATCTCAACCTTCAGATGTTGGAAAAATATTACTTGACAAAAGTGCATGCAAAAAATTGAAGCGAGAGAAATTTAGAAGTGATGAATATGTTTCAGGCTCTAAAGATGAAACTATCAACTCTGGTTTGGCTCCAAGTATAAGCTCGAGCTCCTTGCCAACAGAAGTTTCCTTAGACGGTGTTTCTGTCAGACACAAGGTTCTTATAATTTTAATTAGCTCCTTCAGTATAGGTCAACATACTTTGTTGATAAATTAATTGGGCATATTTCTAAAACATATCGCTTTTCTCTCTGTTGGACAGTTGGGAGCTGAGAATCATTCTTCTGCTAGTAGAAATCATAGAAGTCTGGAAACCAGCAGCCCAGTGTTTTCCCTTGCGCCAAACATGGTTAAAAATATTTTGCACCAGTCCCATAAATCAACAGGGAAAATGATGAATTTCACAAAATCAGGCAATTCACCTATCATGTTGTCTTCAGTGTCCATCGACAGAAATGCAATAAGTGAGCATGAAACTGACATGGAGTTCAGTTCAGAGGAAGTAGATATTCATCATGGTAAAGCTTATTCTCCCAGTGAAGAATTAGATTTCAGTTTCTCAGGTGAAAAGGCAAAGGGAAGCTTAAAGTATAAGAAACCTCCGTACACATTGGGAGCCATTTCTTCCTTATCCCAAAAATCAACAGCTGAAGTACTGAAAGGACAAACCTTTGTAGGGGTTGCAAGGAGTGCCTGCTTGGGTGATGAATCTAGTATGTTATGACACATTTTTCAGAACCATATTTGCTCATTTCCTCACTCTGTTTTCTAATTCAAAGATTGTGTTATTTTAGGAATTCAGCAAAGTACGCTTTCCAAGAACATCCCTTCAGATTGCTCCAATAAGTTCTCTGTTGTGGGAGGCACTAAGACTGATGGTTCAAAAAAGTCCTCTAAGATTCCCAAGGGAAAGATTGCTGGACTTTTGAATTACTGTAAGAAAAATAAGGTATAAGTTCAACAAAATAAGTTATTTTTTGTGTGGGGTCTTAATACCCTAGACTCTGTACCATGAACAAAATGTTTTGCATTACTTGTCTACTTTACATAATGCTGCAGGTGTTATTTCCCTATGAAGATCTTGTTAAGCTTTTTCAATGTGAAGTTTGGGACATATCTCCTAGAGGGCTTCTTAACTGTGGCAACAGGTTCAGTAACGGAAGAACTTATACTTTGTTTTTTATTGCATTATCATGGTTTTAATTTTCTGAAAGAGTTACTTTCATGTTAAGGTCATCAACTGAGTAGAAACTTCACAATGTTAAATTTGAAGTTTTTATCTATGCACGTCTGTTTTTTATCTATGTACTTCATAATGTACAATTCTGATTTATGAAGAGATACTTCCATATTGAAAGCTATACGATAGAGATGTATGTTGTTATCAATTTCTAACATGTTAAGGTAAAGACTTGATTTCATGGTGGTGTTTTAAATTCTAGTTCATTAGCTTCAGATGTAAAAGTTTGTAGTAGATTCTAGTCTTGCATCAAATGCTGTTAACATTTTCTTAGTTGATAGGTCACTGAACTCTAAAAGAAATTTGAATATCAAGCATCAGGACGCATTTGCTCTCTTCTAATCTCCAAAAAATGAGTACCACTGAAGTGATGGGATAATTCAGATAACAGGAGAAACTGGATTATGTCTCTAAGTCTCTTTCTACCAAAAGGAAGATAATCTGTTAAAGGCAATTTTATTATTATTATTATTATTTATTATTATTATTATTATTATTTTAACTTGTATGCTATTTTTCCTCCATAAATGAACCATCCTTATTGCCAAGGTTTTAATGTTATATTTGATCTCCTTTCTTTGATCTTTAGTTCAACGACTTGTTTATCTTAGCAATTTTAACATTTAAAGGAAAAAATCAATTGGATACTTGAAAGCCTATTGGAATCTATGGCTTCACTGGTTTTAAGGGAAATGTATGTATTATAGAAAATATTGTATGTCTAAGTTATTTTCTACCTTTTCAAGATGCCAAAGGAAAGTTTTCTTCACCATAAGCATTAAGTGAAATTGTTCTTTGTATGTCCATGGCAATTTGCCTATTTGAAAATATATATAATCAAATATCAGTCAAATGTTGTGATTTTTTAAATTGTATTCATGATTATTGAAAATTTCATTTTTTTGTTCCTTTTGCAGTTGCTATGCGAATGCTGTCCTCCAGTGCTTAACATGCACAAAACCTCTGATGGTCTACCTGCTGCGGAGATTTCATTCAAGAACCTGTATTTTTTGATGCCCTTTTCATGCTGCAAAGAGCATAATGTTGACCTCTTTTATCTGGTGCCCAGAAATGTTCACTTTATTGTTTTATATTTTCTAGGTTGTGTTAAAGATTGGTGCCTTATGTGTGAACTTGAGCAGCACGTTTCCATGCTGCAAGAAAGTGGTGGCCCCTTGTCTCCAATTGGAATCCTCTCTAATATTAGAAATATTGGGTGGCGAATGGGTGGTGGAAATCAAGAAGATGCTCATGAATTTCTAAGGTGTGTTAGATTAATGAGTTACCTCCAGTTGGTGGTTGGTATCAAATTTTTTTTTTGTCACTTACATAAAAATCGTTTTCATGGAATAAACACAATGGTAATAGTCCTATTTGTTGTCTCATGTTAATCATAATACCAATTTCAATCAGGCTTCTATTAATGTCTATGCAAGCTATATGCCTTGAGGGACTGGGTGGTGAGAAGAATGTTGATTGTAGATTGCAAGAGACCACCCTAATACAACAGATCTTTGGTGGTCGTCTCAGATCAAAGGTGAGTATATAGGCTCCTGCTTACTCTTCTGATCAAATATATATTCCTGATTTCCAATTTGCCGTCATATTTGTTCTTTTAAGTTTCGATCCATGTAATTTTCTTACTGATATTGATCTGCTTACCTGTATAAAATCAGGTCAAATGCATGAGATGCCATCTTGAATCGGAAAGATATGAAAATATCATGGATCTCACTTTAGAGATACATGGTTGGGTTGAATCTCTGGAGGACGCACTCACCCAGTTCACTGCTGCTGAGGATTTAGATGGAGAAAATATGTACAGATGTGGAAGGTTTATTTTTATGTTTATCAACTTTTCTTAAGCTCTTATATTTTTATGGTATAGTATGCCTTGATCTTGTTCAGTTCAATGATAATTCAGGTGCTCTACATATGTCAACGCCAGAAAGCAGTTACGCATACATGAAGTGCCAAATATCTTGACAGTGGTTCTGAAGAGATTTCAGGTAACTATTTATTATTGAGTAGGTCAGTAAAATCTTTATTAAGAAATGATTTGTAAAATCTTTCTTTTTTTACATAGAAATTGTCATGAACTACATATTGGTTGTGTACTACCTTTCATTTTTTCATAGTGAGGAAACCGCTTGCATATTTAAATATTTGAGTGTTGTGAGGTCTTACGGACATGACAACCCATGAAGACCTACAATATAGTTCTTTAGATTATGTGGGGTTATAGCAAGTTAGTCTTTTAGATTATGAAGATCTACAAAATGTAGGGTAAGGTTGCGTACAATAGATCTAAGTGGTCCAACCTTTTCCTAGACCCCTCATATAGCAGGAGTTTTGTAGCACCGGACTGCCCCCTATAGCAAGTTAGTCTTTCTATCTAGCAAACACTAGTCATTTATTAATTCAAGGTATGACATGTTACATTGCATTAAAACAAATTTCAGATTTGAGAAGAAAAAAAAATCCCAAACTACACCTCGTCATTTGTGTGTGTGTGTGTGTGTGTGTGTGTGTGTGTGTGTGTGTGATTTTAGAACTTCTGTTTATTAATTGTTTGTATACTTACTATGATTTATTGTATCTCATATTTTTCTTTTGTTTATTAGTCAGTGCATGCTTTGATAGTGGTCTTTATAAATCAGACAGGGCAATATGGCAAAATAAATAAATGTGTTACCTTTCCGGATTTGCTGGACATGATACCATTTGTCACCGGAACTGCAGACATTCCTCCACTCTACATGCTCTATGCAGTTGTTGTACATCTGGATACCCTCAATGCATCATTTTCTGGGCATTATGTGTCCTATGTTAAGGATCTACAAGGAGCATGGTTCAGAGTCGATGATGCTGAGGTAACATATTATTTTGGTAACTAATAATCTGCAATGAAAACAAGCATAGATACAATTGCTTCTTTATTTGATCACCGAAAAATCCGACTAGCAATAATGTTTTGGCAGTCTTATGCTAAGTAAATGAAGCTTGTTGATCTGGAGCTCCTTTTGGCGATGTTTTATTATTAGTTTAATATCAATGAATACAATGTGTACTCTCCACTGTCTACATACAAACTAGCTCTTTAAGATTGTTTGCATACTTCTATATATCAAATCTTTCGATGAACTTGAAGCATCTACTACTAGGGTAATGTTTAATGTTGTCTTTGTATATTTTTTTTGTATGTATATTAATGGGATGATCAAATAACTGTGAGCGCCCGTTTATAAGTGAACTACTCTGTTTACATAGGATTGTTTTCAACAGGTTCAAGCAGTGCCATCAAGTCGAGTAATGTCAGAAGGTGCATACATGTTATTCTATGCCAGGTATATTTTAATTTTCTTCAACGGCCAGTCATCTTTCACCTTGTTTTGATTGTTTAACATCATTCAGATCTTTCCCGCGCCCACCCCGGGTTTACATTGAAAAAGCATCATTACAACCAAAAGCTAATTCAAAGAATACCACCTCAAAGGTCAATAAATCTTCAGAATACAGAGATGATGAACAAAGAGAGACCCTATCGGCCGCCTCAAGCAACTACATTGATATGGCAAATGATTTTATAGCCGAAAGTAAAGGTGGCATTGGGGAAACTTTTTCAGACTCATTCAGCATGGACTTTTCTGATGCTACTTCAAGTGATTGGTCTCTCTTCACAAGCTCAGACGAATCATCATTTACTACTGAGAGCACCCGTAATTCATTCAGTACTGTTGATTACAGTGATGCTGCTGGCCTTGACCCAATAGCCTCACTGTTTAGTCCATACTATGGTCCAGAGTACCCCATCAGCAGTACTGTATCCTGTACGAGGTTCTCACCATGTAAAGCGGAGACGAGATTCGTTTCAGAGAGCAAGGCCTTTGTTGTGGATTCTTCTAAGAATGTTGTACATAAGGGACGGAATCTGGAGCGAGTCGATGTATCTTCAGCTGGTAGATACAAAGGGAGTCTGAAAGATTAGTTTAGTTCCGAATTCGAAATCTTGTAATTTGCAGTCACTAGATTCTTTTAGCTTTAGTTATGTTGTAGACAATGTTGATTCTCAGGTAATCATAGCAGCAGTGCCTCATTTTTTTTTAGTGGTATGAGGCAAATGCTTAATGTCATTAGGATCTATAGGAGAGGACTAAAGAGACTCATGCAGTAATGAAGTAATACAGTCGCATTTTTTTGCTTGTTCTTTTGTCATTTTGTTTGGTTACTACCCATCTTCCTTCTTCCCTTCTGAATTATTTATACTTCAAAATTTGAACATACATACCTCCCATGGAGTGCAAACCCAACCCCCTACACACACACACCCTTTTTTTTTTTTTTTGATATAAGGGATAAATCCCTCCATAGGGGATAATTCCCAGGCGTCAGTGGGCTTTGAAAGACCTTTGACCCCTCATCATGTGCGTAAAGATGTGGGACTCAACCCGTGGAAGCTTTGTCTCAAGTCAATTATCCAAACCGCTTCCTCCCATCGACGTGTGAGACTCAAACTTGAAAGACGCTTCAATCGTTAATCACCCAAAGACGTAACTCGAGATACCGCTGGACCAATGGTCCTTTGGTCTTGTCTTATTATGTGCCTAATTTTTATTTTTTTATCTTTATTTTTTTTTTGTTTATTTTTTTGTTTATTTATTGGTATTGGGTCCCTTGTGTGGGGGTTCGTTTGATTGGACAAACCCAGGTTCGAATCCCCACGACCACAAGGTAAGGGCACGTGCGCATGGGTGCTTTGTTGTCCGCCCCTGACTTTCCTCCAGGGGATGCTTGTCGCCTTTGTCGCAAAAAAAAAAAATAATAAAAAAAAAAAAATTATAGAGGCGTCTAGTGGCTTTAAAGCGACATCAAACCATCTTACCTTAGACTCCAATCATGAATATAGTCTGGTTTAGTTTGGACGAAACATTGACACTACAACAACAACTAAGCCTCAATTCCATACTAGATAAGGTCAGCTATATTAATGTCCCTCTATCAAAAAGTAAGATCCGCTCAATATCTAATATATATAGATCTTTAAATATTATTTATCTCCACATAATCTTAAGTCTATTTCTACCCTTTTTTTTATTTTTTATTATTAAACTGTCACATCTGGCTCTAGTATTAACAATTTATGTACCAAATTTGTATTCATGTGAGGAGCCAGAGGAGGTGTTTTATTGGTAAACTACTACATGGTTTTTCGACCATGGTGACCCATATAAAAGGATCATGTTAGTCACTAAAGTTTGCATGCCATTTCCTCAACGTTCAACGTCACTATATAAATGACAACTACCACCGAATAGAGATCTGATATGTTTATTTTTCTCCATGCTCTCATGTTGGTAGGAGAGGTTACAAATCTTTGACCAGCAAAGGGTTCTGGTGGACCTAAATACATAATCTTTGAACACAGCGAAGTGTTCTAGATATCCCTTCTTGTCAAATTAAAAGTTTTAGGTAGGACTTAACCATTTTACTTCACAAAATCATACATGATATGATGCAAAGTAATAAAAATATTTTAGCAATAGTCCTAAAAAATGTTTTCAATCTAAATTGTCTTTTGAAGGGGAGCCTTGACACAACGGTAAAGTGTTCAGATCACATGAGTTCCAATCATAGAAACAGTCTCTTACAATATATATATAGGGTAAGACTGCGGACAATAGAGTCAAGCGGTCCGACCCTTCCCCGAACCTGTGCATGCGGGAGCTTAGCTTCCCAATCTGAACCGCCTTTTGGTTTGAATTTTCGCACAACTTTGAACTAATTAAGTGGGACTGTAGTGTTATTGATCTGAAGTAAAGAAAAGCACTGCATTCTAGTTTATGTATGTTTAAATGAAATCAATCACTCCATGGAGAGCAATCGAATACAGACTGATAAAACATCTCATAGAAAATACATTTTAACCACTGCTTGATCATCTTCTCTCAATCTTACAGCCTTATCTGCCAAACATTTACATTGCAGAAGCAACAATGTCAAGTAACAACCAGACCTCATTCACTCTGCCAGTGAACTCAAATGGTGAATTATATTGCGCAACTGTGTAAACTGAAGAGAGATCAACAGCAGAGTCCCAGTTGGAGCCTTTGAGACTGGAAAAGAGTGCAGCTGCTTGCTCTCCAATTGTAGCATCAGACACAAAGCCACCAAATTGTCTCACAGCTACAAATTTCTCCCCCCATTTCTGCGGATGAAGGCCTTCGGCAGGAGGCGGATCAGCCTGGTTCTTCTTTGGAATGTAAAAACTCACAACAAACGATGATGCACAGAAAGGTCCATCACTGGGTGAGACTTGGGTGATCACTGGACCTGTCATCTCTATTGTCACCCCATACTCGTTCTTCCCTTGAATGTAATCAAACAACCTGATAATAAGAGATTGCAGTCAGGATTGATGCAAGTCCTATCTTTTAAAATATCAGTCCCATAAACCTTTCCTGCAGAAACAGACTTAATTATACAAAAGTATGCTAAGAGGTTGGCCTCGATCTTTGTGACGGGTCACGGGATCGAGCCCCTCCTCTTGCAAGGTGTGGGCACGTGCGTTCGTCACGTGCCCATCCTTGACGGGTAGGCACTTGTTGCCTTTGTCAAAAAAATTATACAAAGGTAAGGCTTTTTTTTTATCTGACACTCAATTGGTAGCTCTTATTAATCTACATACTATTTCCTGCATTTTGCACAGAAAAGAGAAGTGCAGAAAGCAACCAAAACCATTTTGTAATGACTAAGATTAAATTCTACAGACTCTTTCTTGTACATAATCACATATTGATGTATGTGTATTTCATTGATACATTAAGGTCTGCTTTTTTTTTTTTTGGGGATCTAAGAGCCAACCGGTCAACGCAGGCCAGCTAAGATTACCCATGGGCGTGCACGTCTCTGGGATCGAATCCCGGCAACAACAAGTGGGTTAAACGCCCCAGCAGGGCTGACCCACCAGAGTGCACAGAAAACGCCACAGAGGGTGCCCTCACCGAGGTTCGAACCCACGCGGGGTGTCTAGCCACGGACCGTGGTACCACTACGCTACACGAGCGTTGGCTACATTAAGGTCTACTTTCATTGCAGACATGGCTTGCCCAGTGTTGAATTTTGTACAAAAGCTGAAATCCAATTAAACTTAGATACTAACAATCTTTTGTCTGGGAAATCATATATTATGTCCTTGGTATAAGTTCAACAACAACTTCAAGGTGTGACTGTAAAAAAGGAATAAGGGCCACTAATCTAAGAATAATAGTTAGTAATAATTAACTATTCATCTTTTGAACAGTGCCCAAATTCCCTATTTCTTGGGGGGTTGGTAAAGATGTAATGTAATAGTGTTTTGGGTGGGGAATAGTGTCAAATAGTGTCAGGGATTAATAGGGAATTTGCCCTAATAGTTAAAGACCTTCAGAGTAGCTAATTCCCCTTCTTTGAATTAAGAGGTCTTATTTGGAATAAATTAATACCACTGTTCACTATCAATATTCTTGTAATAAGAACCAAATAGATGAAGATACAACAACAACAACAACAACTGAGCCTTAATCCCATACTAGATGGGGTCGGCTATATGGATTCTCTGTCTTCATGTTGCTCTCAAATATGAAATAAGATAAAATTAAATAAACTGAAATAAGATGAAACATAAAAATTCATAAATAAATAAATAATACTAATAACAAATAATTTTATAAGAGAATGGAATGTTAGAAGCAAAAAAGTATTCCCACATGACAAAGCTAGGCTAATGAAGGAAAATAAAATAAAATAAAATTAGCCAGAATCCATAGCGGTAATCCTATACTATGGTATATGGGATTAACTTCTTTCACGCCATTCCTCACAAGTTTCAGCATCCTACCAATATCTAACATACGCAGGTCATAGACACTCTCACCTCTGCACGTAATCCTAGCCTACCTCACCTCTTCTATACCTTCTACAACTAAACTATCACATTTTAACCGGAGCACTGAGGGTCTCCTACACGTGTCCAAACCATCTTAAACGTCCCTTCTCGTATTTTATCTTCAATTGGTGCAACATGCACCTTCCGCCGGATAGCATGCTTCATTTCTCGATCTTGTCCAATCTTTGTATGACTTCACTCATCCACCTTTAGCATCCTCTATTTCGCCACACTCATCTTATGGATATGTTGAACTTTTAGTTCGCCAACACTCGCCTCCCCTATAAGCATTTCACGGCCTAACTGTTGTCCCATATAGAATTTTCCTTTTTACTTTGTTAGGCATCTTTTATCACATAACACCCCGTGGCACTTCTTCCATTTCAACCATCCAAACTTTGATTCTACATGGGTTACATCTTCATCTATCATCCCATCATCCCTGGAAGCATTTTAACCTAAATACTTAAAATGGTTAACCTTAAGACTACCACCCCTCTAGTTTCACTCCTCCTTCATCTCTCCTACTTACTAAAATTACAAGTTGCATATATTCCGCCTTTACTTACTCTAACCTAAAGCCTTTACTTTCTAAAGTAAGCTTCCATAATTCTAGGCTAAATTTTGATTTACCCATCTCTAGTCCTACATCCACTGGATAATATCATCTCAAAACAACATACACCATGGGATGTCATCTTCGGATATAACTAGCTTAATTCTATCCATTACTGCAGGTAAACAAGCATGGGCTCAAGGCCGATCCCCGGGATGTAAAAACTCCATCATAGGGAATTCCTCCGTGACGCCTCCTCTTGTTCTCACACTTCAGAATCAGCCTCCTTCATACATATCCTTAATAATATTTATATATTTTACATGAATGTTTTTCTCTCCAATACCGTAATTAAAGGACTCTGTCTCTGCATTCTATCATACGCTTTCTGCAGGTATGAAAACCATATGGAGATCCTTCTTCTTTTCTATAGATCTCCATCAAGTTCCTTAATAGAAAACGACTTACATCTGGATCTACGCGATAAAACCAAATCGGTTCTCGACACCTTCAAGGATATCCCCGAAGTCGATGCTCTATTACCCTCCTCTCCAGTTTCATCAGATGACTCATTAACTTAATACCACTCAGAGTTGGTGCAATTTTGAATATCTCCCTTTATTCTTATAAATAGGAACCAAAATGCTCTTTTCTCCCCGGCATTTTCCCCTTTTAAGATAGAGTTGAAGTTAGGCTTAACCACTCCACCTCACTTCCGAGACACTTCCAAACTTCAATCGGGATACCATCCCGCCACAAGCTTTTCCAAATCTTCATTTTTCCCATATCTCCTCGACTTTCACTAGGCCGATCTTACATGAAGCTAAAGTTCCTTTCTATCGTTCTTACATAAAAATCTATAAAGTTATCCCCATGACTTGCTCAACAATGCGACAAAGTAGTTTCTCCATCTTTCCTGATTTCCTTATCTCCGGCCAAGCACTGCTGAGACTCATCCTTAATGCACTTGATTTGGGTCAAGTCTTTCCTTTTTATCTCTTATTGGCTATCTATGTATACTTCATTTTCCCTTCTCGTGTCCCTAACTTTGGTATAAATCAGCTAGAGATTTACCCTGGGCCTCGCTAATCGCTTTCTTGGCCTCTTTTTGCCCTTATACTTTTCAAAGGCTTCTCCATCCTCACCGTGGGTAATTTCTTATACCAATATCTTTTCTCTTTAATAGCCTTTTGAACCTCTTTCATTCCACCACCATGATTCCTCAAGGTCGAGGTCCCAAATTCCGGAGACCCCTTTGGAGCTCACTTCCTATTTTTGCAATAATCGATTTGTCATCTCCTTCCATACAAGGTGTTTTGCATCATCTTCATTTGTACCTCCCTCTTCCCATATTTTTATCCTTAAATGCTAATTGGTACGGTTTGCCTTTAACGCCACCACCAATCTTCTTATTTCGCTTAACCCTCCTTTCTCGCTTTTTACTTACCTTTTTCTTTCACATCCAACACCACCAACCTATGTTGTGCGGTTAATGCTCGCCATGTATAACTTTACAATCTTTACAAATAGATTTATCCCTTCTTCTCAGAATAAGAAAATCAATTTGGCTGATTACCCCAATTCTTAAAAGTAATCAAGTGTGATTCCCTTTTCTTAAAGTAAGTGTTAGTCAACACCAAATCATGTTTCCAAAGCCAAAAATCTAATATGATTTTCTCCTTCCTCATTCCCCGCTACATATCCATAACCCTCCATGACTGCCAGTACTCATCACTAAGTCTACCTACATGTCCATTAAGATCACCCCAATAAAGTTCTTGTTCATCACTTGGAATCCCTAGAACTACCCCATCCAAATCTTCCCGTAACTTAACCTTATCTTCTTTCCTCCTAAGCCTACTGAGGGCATACACACTCAGTATGTTAATTGTTTTCCCAACACTAGCTAAATGTATAATCCCTGCCTCCTACCCTCTTTCACTCCAACCACTTACCAGTCCTTCATTTTGGTTCCACAATAATACCCAATAACACCATTCCTATGTTTATCCCTCCACAATACCATAATTTATAACTTTATAGCAATCTCTAAATCTCTCTCCTTGCTTTCCCATCCACCTACCTCAGAAACATACTATATCTATCCTCCTCCTTTTAGAGTGTCAACTAACTCCATAGATTTTCCTCATCGAAAGATCCTATGTTCCAACTACCAATCCTAATCCTACTCACTGACACTAACTTCTTTACTCGCACCCGGCCCAAAAATGCGAGAACCCTTGCCATTTAACACCACATCCAGAGGCCAGGATGACTAATCCTCTTTACCCACACCCGGCCCATGATGTAGGAACCGCTTATACTCCATCACACCCGGGGACAGTGACTTTAAACCCCTCGCTTTCATTTAACACTACATCCGTGCCGATGTAGCGGCGTCTGTGAAAGCACGCCCAACCAGATATATATTAGAGAATCCATATCATGAGAAGGATTTTACGCAACACCCACGCAACCCTCATCCTTTATCCGGGCTTGGGACCGGCTATGCACGCATAGGCGGATTTTTGTTTTCTTCTTTTAAACCCATCCAAACATAAGAAGGTCACAAACAAGCTAATAAATTAAGAAAAAAAATTACTATTTATGCAATTAAATCAATTATTCAGTTTTTTTTTTCTTCTAACCATGTGAGAAAGTTTAACACGAGTTAAATAAAAAAAATTGGGAAAAAATTGCACTTCCCTCCATTCTCACTGGAAGTGATACTTCAGTCCACTTCCACAAACAAGCTAATAAATTAAGAAAAAAAATTCATTTATGCAATAAAATCAATTATTCAGCTTTTTTATTTAAGGTTTGCCCCACTTCTAATCATTTTCAAAACCTTGACTTCAGTATTGATTGAGAAAATTGAGAAAGTTTAACACGATTTAAATATATAAAAATAATTGGAAAAAAATTGCATTTCCCTCCATTCCCTGGAAGTGATACTTCAGTCCACTTCCATACTTCTCCCAACTCCTCCTAAACAAACACACCATAATTGATTGCATGATGTACAAGCCCTAAGATTAGAATTCAAATCGGCAACGCACACAAGATGCACGACAAAATTCCAGGCATAAAAAGACAGAAGAAAGCGGAGCTCTTACTGAAGAAATCCAGTCCGAGTGGCGTTCACCAAAGAGATATCTTCAATGGGGGAGGTTGACATCCACTCGGCGGAATTGTACCTACGGATCTCGTACCCGTTCTCCTCAGCAATCAAGTCAAACTCCGGGCACTCAATACGCTCACACGTCGGAGGAAAGAATCCCACTCCAGCCCCGCCATCCGCGGCGACCAGCAGCGACGAGAGAGCGAAGACGATGAGCAAACGCATGGCGTGCATTCGGGAGCCGAGACGAGACGAGAAGCGTATGGAGTGAACCTCGAGATAAATGGGTTTATTCTGGATACGGATCGGATCCATGTAGATCCGCATCCAAATCCGCTATTTGTTAACTGTGCCTGTTTTCATCATTAAATTGTCGCTAACGGATCATGGATCTTTTTTACATGCAGAGGATCCGAAGAAATGAACTGGGAATAGGAACCACGTTGTGAAGTTAGGATAAGGTGCATATGGTTCCACGTGGCGAAATGCGATGGAATGGGAGAAGGATAAGAATTTCGGGGAAGGAGTGAACACCGTGCAGCATTTGTGCATGTACGTACACCTTTGCAAGAGTAATGATATATAGCCCAAAAGAACTTCTCCAATTATTTTTCTGAATCTAATCTCGCTAGTTGGGTTTCTAACTCTGATAATTGAATTTGGTGTATTGATGACCCCAAAAAAAATTGAACGGTTCACGTTATTTAAAAAAGCAATTCAGAAAAATAATTCAGGTTATATATCATTACTCAACTTACCATGTAAATAATGTAATTACACCAATAAAAATATAATAATTGTTTTTTTCTGGGAGAATTATATAGATTCTTTAATCATTTAATTAGAGTTTTTAATATTTTCTAAAGTTTGTTAATTTTAAAAGTGGAATAAGTGTCAAACCAAACAAAACGCCAGTCAAGAGGAGGAAACTATCCTGCCTGAATCCAACAGTAAATAGTCTAATTTAGTTAGAAACAAATATATTTTAGCAGAAATTTAATGAATGGTTATAGTTAAGTTATTATATTGGTTCAGTAAACGAATTAGGGGTAATCAGGTCGAGTTTGAGCTTTTTATAATATATTAAAATAGATATAACTATAATTTATGGCTCAATCTTTTTATTAGTTATTTAACACATTATTAATCGGATAAAGTATGTGTTATAACTGTTATACACCCACACTACAATGGTGTTTTATATAATTTAAACTCTTCTGGTTTAGTTATGAAAGTGGAAGTTTAGCTAAAATTCAACTTGTTTATCATTCAAATAAACTCAAATCATAACCTCTTGGTAGCACAAGTACGGGAAAATGATGCATATAATATTAAATATTATATGAACAGTCACAAAGATTATATATATATATTGAATCAAGATTAATGCTCTAAATACATGTATTTTGGATATTCAAACATGTTCAAAATCTAATTTGTAAGTATTTAATTTATTGATTCACTATCATATCAAACAAGAATAATGATATATAGCATGACTAGACTTACCGACTAGACTTCATGAAATGATTTCAACGAAATGATCTCAATTATTCATGTCGATTCCAAGATGACATATTGTTGAGATCATTTCATGAAATATAGTCAGGAAATCTAGTCACACTATATATCATTACTCTATCAACAAATTCATCCATCAGAGAAGGCCAAGGTGGACGTGGCCTTGGGCCTTTTTAAGCAAAACCTTTGATTCACAGAGTGGATCGGCCTTGTTTTTTATTCTCATGTCTCTATTTGATGTAACAAGGAATAACTTGTAATGCCACTGTTTTATTATTAAATAAATATGATTTATTTAATTTTTCAATATATATATATATATATATATATATATATATATATTCAGTTCATTGCTTATCTCCGAACAGGGAATTTTTATAATAATATATAAAACGGGCATTAAATTCAACATAATATAGCGTGAACGAAACCCAAAGGCCTCCCTAAACCAGCATCAATTACGGTAGTGCCACTCTGATCTCCTCCTAGTTCTTCGTCTCCTCCAACTCGAAAGCGGAAACGGGGAAGGATCGAGACAAACCCGTGGGAGTTTTGAACGTGATCTTATCCCCACCGGCGTCGCCAATGAACATATCGGAGAGCGAGACCCAGATCAGCATCTCCTTGGTCTTCACCCCGGACATCTTCTTCATCCGCCGGTCCTCCACGAATGCCGTCACCTCCGACGCGTACGACACCGGTTTTCCGATCTTATCGAAATTATGCGTCACCGACTTGGGTTGCCGGAGCCACACGAACCCCGTCGCCTTGTTCCGCCCCACCTCCGTGAGATTGTTCAGCGGCAGCAGCCCGCGCGGGAGATGCAGCTCCTCCAGGAGCTCCACGCACTTTTTCTTGCAGAGATCCGAGCCGTGGTAGACCTCCGCACCCTCGCGGTGGCTCTCGATCAGCTGCGTCGCCATTGATTGAATGAAACCCTAAAAAAGCTTTTTGATTTTTTTGGGGGATTTAATGGTGGGAGTGATGGCTACGATGGATCGGGTTCAAGTGGTTTTATAGTGGTTTAGAGGAGGAAATGTCATAAATGCCCTTGTCCTGTTTCAACTTTCAACCACAGCGGTGGTTGGTTGGGGAGAAATTTAGTGCAACTAAATTAAATGCCGACTAATTAATTTTTTTAAAGAATTACTTTTTTTTGACTTGCTCTCAGAATTAATAAATAGGACTAATATTTTATTAGAAGAGGAATGATGGGATTTGTCTAGGAGCAAAATAAAGGGAAATTATATATATATATATATATATATATATATATGAAAACTAAAAGTATGAAACAACATAATAATTAAGAAAGTCAATAAACCAAAACAAAGCAAAACATGTAAAACCTTAATAGTTGAATAATAAATGGACTAAAACATTAAATGACGTGGATGGTGGGTCACCTAATAGCTTCCACCTAAACCAATGAAGTGCATATACCGATGTACATGAAGAACATGAGCTGTCTGGTTTTGTTTTGACTTTCTAACACTGTTTGCTTCAAGGAATAAGAGTGAAATGACATTTGTGTTGGTCTTACATACGGTCATATGATCATATGTTTTTTTTTAAAGATAAATCGTAGTGATGTTTTTGTTTTTAAAAAATCGATAGATCAGGTTTTGTTTATTCTAATGTAAAATAGTGTGAAAAAGTACAATCTTGTTTAGGGTACATGGTAAAACATATAACAACAGCAACGTCTAAGTCTTAATCTTATACTAGATTGGGTTGGCTACATAGATTTTCTATCTCCATGTTGTTCTCCAAAATATATATATATATATATATATATATATATATATATATATATTGCTAATAATAAATAAATAAATACATAAATAATAATGAATAAAAAATAATCAAATAGTAAATAATAAATAAATAATTCCATGAGGGATTGACATGGTAAAACAGAAAAATATCCCCAAACAAAGTTAATGAAAGAGAGATTTTTAACCTACTTATCCATAATCTCAGATGGGGTCGGCCATATGGATTTTTTGTTTTTATGTCACTCTATAAAAAATAAGATGCGTCTTTCGATACTCCCAAGCATATATGTAGGTGCTTTATCTGATTCTAATTTTTTTTAGGGTTATGTTTTACCATGTACAACCATTTGTAGTGTTGAAGTAGTTATTTGTCATCTCCTTGTCTAGGGTTTGTTGTAGTTTCTCCTTGGTGAAAGTTATACTTCTATTGATGAGCAACTCCATTGGTAGTAGTTTGACGTATTTGGTTAGTTTTAACTGTATCAAATAAATAAAAGAAAGTCAATTTTTGTAGGATCCGGATCCTCTCCTTGTTTTTTCCCTCCTTGTATTTTGTTTTGATCTTGTGATTTGATTTTAAAATCAAAGGCTTTATCATTCGAACTTTTCATTGAATGAGTCTTGGAGTTGGTTATGTGCATTCAATGAGGGAAAGCTGAGTTGAACAAGCTTTTGGCCTTTGGATTTTAAAATCAATGGCTAAGATTGAAAATAAGGAAATATAAGGAGGGAAAAAATAAGGAGAGGATCCGGATCCATTTTTGTATTAGTTTTGAATAAACATGTTATTTTTTAATGAAAGAATTTATTATTTTGTTTCAACCAACATAATGTGTTGTCCACATGAATATGGCTGGTGGGTTCCCCAAAGATCTCGTAATATTTGGGATATATTGACAATCTTGAATAAGTCGCCATAGCAGCTCCAGACCTTGCATGTTGCCAATGTTTGAATTATATGTGAAATTAACAAAAATATTCATTTTCTTTAGGAAGTCCGGTTTTGTTCGTTTTCAATTTTTAGTTCTTATTTAATTCTGCTCCACGTTAGTGTGATTGCTATAACATCAACTAACATTATTTAAAAATATATATTTAAATATCAAATAAAGGAACTTTTTTCATGAACAAAATGGGAAAATTATCAAAAAGTCTATGTCATTGTTTCAACACTGTTGTAGGTAGAGGCGTAAATGGTAGAGCCGAGTATTTCCAATTCGACTCAAAATAAGCAAATTCGAGATCGAAATTTCGAATAAGTTTCTTTTCGGCTGACTTTCGATTTAATTTCGAAATTTCCGAGTTAAATTTCGAAAGCTCGAAATTAAGAACTTAATTATAATTTTTAAATCTTAGATTTAGTTTGAAATTAAAAACTTATTTATAAATTAATTTTTTTAATATTATATATTATATGTCAATACTAAATATTAAATATTTTATTCATATATTTATAATATTTATTAGTTTTTACTAATTTTATTAAATTTTATTGATTTTTTTTAATAATATTTATATTATATATTAATATATTATTATTAAATTTCGAGCTTTCGAGCTGAGCTCGATCGAGCTCGATTCGGCTCGAGCTCGGCTCGAAATTAATTTCAAGCTCGAAATTAAAGCTTGAGCTCGGCTCGAAAGCTCGAAATTCCAAGCCGAACTCGAGCTTTTACGGAGTCGATCTCGAGCTGCTCACGAACAGCTTGATCGTTTGACAACCCTAGTTGTAGGGACCAAAACCCACTCCAAAACAGCAACAATAAATACCCCCTTCTAAAATCTGAAAAGTAAGAAACAAAAAGTCAAAGATTTTTTACTACTTACCAGGAACAAAAATGAATATGCTTTCACTAGACTCAAAACTAAACATTAGACCTGAATGTATAAAACAAATAGCGTTGTCATCCTATATTTATTTTATATATTTTTTTAATCTCATATACATAGCAAACAAACAAATATGATGATACAATAACTATAGTCCATCAAGAGTCATTCACTGCTTGATTGCTTTCAATTTCTTCCCCCCAAGCTAAACATCATTGTTTTTGATTGATTGATTTATTTATTTATCGTTTAATTCATCTTTCTAAAACTATATTTATTTTATTTTATTTAAAATTTACTGACCATCAATTTTTATTTTCTTGTTAAATAAAACAAAGTTTCTTTCTCTCCGGGAATATATTCTCTATTTTTCTTTTTCTTATTAAAGCGAAAATATATTCTCAAGCATGAAGAATTTCCCCACTGAGAGAACCTGCATACGTGTCATTCGTCCATTGGTCACAGTGACAAGCTCTGCCCCGCAAAGACTCAAAAACGGTCTAAGTTGGTAAGTTGGGAAGAGGGACTTGAACCGAAACGAGGGCGGGATTGAAGCCCTTCCCATTTCTCCGATCCCTGGCTTTGTAGGTCCGAAGGATCGAGGAGAGGAATCCGGGGATCCTAATCCTTGGCACGGGTCATGGCTTCCCGGCCCTTGCCGTATTCCACTAAGGATTTGCACTACGACAACGCTAAATTCCGCCATCGATCCCCATTCAAGGTATTTTACCAGATCTAAATCCTTGTGTCCGTTGATCTCTTCCTTTGGATCTAAATTGTTGTTTCTGTAGTTCATGCGATTTGGATTTTCTATAAATCTTTGAATTTGTCGTTTGTTTATGTTTTTATGGTTGTTCGAATCAAATACTTGATGTGCGCTAGTGTAGTCTGTGATTTATATTTTGATTACTGTCGATTTAGGTTTGTGTTCTTTTATGTTTAATGGGTGTGAGAGGCTGTGCACAGAGGATAGAATAATTTTCAGAGAGGGAGATCTTGTTCTTATTAGTAAAAGATTGAGCTTGGGGAAGTATTAGATGTGCTACTTGCTGTGTGTGATGCTTTTTCAATCCAAATTGATAGAAAATATCGGTATACTATTAAGTTGATAGAAATATTAAACTTAAGAGGGAACTGCTACTAGCAAGTTAGAGTGATTTGAATCGTTAGGTAAGTTAATTTTCGATGGTTAGGTTTCAGTATGACTGCCTGTAAACACCAAAGGATTGCTGGACTAGTAGGAATTTCGAATTTGCCCTTTGTCACAAAAGAAGAACACAAGGTGGCTTTAGCATTTAGCATCTTTAAAGCTGTCATTTTGAAATGACCATGATGAATGGTTGAACATTTACTGGCCAGTTGTCTTCGGGACATAGACAACTAGAAACAACAAATTACTGGTATTATACTTGGATGTGAGCAAAACAAGAAGGTGCTTTCTTGAAACGAAAACATTATTACTGTTCAAGTCTTTATATCCTTAAGGTGCTATTTCCACCTTTTTAACCTGCCTTCTTAATATCTGTTCTAGGTGATTACTCAGGCACTGGTTTCTAGTAATGCCAGGCATGACTGTGGAAGATGCAGCATCGGTAAATTTCTGATGTTATTGATGTTTGGTGGGTTGACATATTTAATGTTAGTGCACAGAAGCTACGACCATTCTTTGTCTGGCGGACAAGTGGATAGTCTTTCCCTTGACAAATCTAACCATGTTGGTGGAGGTATTAATAAAATTGGAAAGTTTTTGAGAAAACCTCCAAGGCTCCCTCCACGACTCTCTCCAGATGAAGTGCATAATGTTAGTAATCTTGAATCAGGCAAGTCATTCACAGCCTCTGAATGGGTATTCCGGCAGGGAAAAGTCAAAGAGGCGTTCATCCATGCTTGGTCAGGCTACAGGAACTTTGCTATGGGAAATGATGAACTTATGCCATTAAGTAAAAGAGGTTTTGATGGTTTGGGAGGTTTAGGTGCCACTGTTATTGATTCCTTGGATACTGCCATGATAATGGGCATTGATGAGATTGCAACAGAAGCTGGAATGTGGATAGAAAAAAATCTTATGCACAGGATAAGTGAAAAAGGACAGGTTAATTTATTTGAAACTACCATACGAGTTTTAGGGGGACTTCTTAGTGCTTATCATTTAAGTGAGAGTGGTAGCGGGAAGTCCCTTCCCTCTAAAGGAGTTAAACCTGAAGTTTTTCTAGAAACCGCAAAGAGCTTGGCTGATCGTCTTCTTGTAGCTTTTACTTCAAGTCCAACAGCCATTCCTTTCAGTGATGTAGTTCTTCGAGATCGATCAGCGCATCCAGCTCCTGATGGCTTGAGCAGTACTTCAGAAGTTTCAACCTTGCAGCTTGAATTCAACTACCTTAGTGCTCTTTCAGGAGATCCAAAGTATTCTTCTGAGGCTATTAAGGTGTTGGAGCATATGAAGACACTTCACAAGCTGGAAGGCTTGGTCCCAATATACATCAGGTAACAACAAATTGGAGATCTACCTTAAATATTTATTTGCAATATATCTGCTCATTAGAGTGCCTTCTTATCTTAGGTATGGTGCTGGCAGTTAATATTTTCTGATTATTAGATATGTTTTTCAAAAATCAATGAGGATGGCTTCTGAGCATGTATGATGCTAAAAACAATCAATGAGGATGGCCTCTGAGCATGTATGATGCTAAAAACAACCATTTTTTCTTACTTGAGACTATGTATATTCTCTAGGTATCTTCCGAGTCCTCAAGTCCATTCTAAAATTTTATCCTGGGAAGTTTTCAAAGGTTTTTTGAAGTTTCATGTGTAACATCATCTCTGTTTATATTGCCATATCAAGCATAACAGGGGTGAGGGATCAGATATTTGACTATTCTTGTTGACTTCCTAGTTATTAGTGCAGCTGTAGTTACCGACCTCACTATTTGGATTAATTGTGTCTATGTTTAAAATATATAACCCAGTCAATTGGGATAGAGAATGATTTTTGTTTTAACTTTTTGTTTTAAGCATCTTGATCAAGAAGCTTATGCCAGGTCTTAATAATTGTTGATCACATGTTGTGACATACATGCTTCGTTCTTGAAGTTACACCCTTGCTTCTAATGCAATTTATGAAGAATGATATTTTGGTGGTTACAGCCCTCATTCTGGTGAATTCATTGGAGAGAACATCCGGCTGGGATCTCGGGGTGACAGTTACTATGAATACTTAATTAAAGTATGGCTTCAACAAAAGGCTAGTCGTGATGGTCAGCTAAAATACTTGCATGAGATGTATGAGGAAGCAATGAAGGGTGTAAGGCATCTTCTTGTTCGGAAATCTATTCCCAAGGGATTGGTCTTTGTCGGGGAGCTTCCTCAAGGAACTAAAGACTCCTTCAGTCCCAAAATGGATCATCTGGTATGTTTTGCTTCTATGACAAAAAGTCTAGAAATCTGACTTGAAACTTTTTCATTTCTTGACAAATGGCGTTCTAAAGTTCTGAAACCGAGATTTAGAATTTTTTACTTCTGTTTTTCAATGTGATATATTTCTGCTCGGATCTATCAGTAGATTCAAATAGGTTGTGAATTTCATGATTTAAGGGGTGTGATGATAATTCTACTACCATTTTTAAGCTCTGAGCATGCCGACAGCATTAACTCTACAATTTCCAAATAAAATAGCGGTATGTCTTTTAATTCTTGAAGCCATCCAATTTGTCTTTCAGACTGCATAATCTGAGAGAAGGATTATTGCTTTAAAAAAGGTTCCTAGATTTTTTTTTTTTTTTCATTTGAAAGTATTACAGTAAAAGAAACAAACCTCTAAATGCCAGTAAATTTAAAGGTAATCCTGTTTATCCAGTATTCCATCTGCATTGAGCTTGAGATTTATAAATTATGTGTACAACATGAGTTGATTGTCCCTATATGATCTCTGACTTTGATTGACATCTTGAGCGTATAATCCAGATATTGCCTTTAAATTATCAGTCTGCCAAATATTCTTTTTTATGTTTATTTAACCAGTGCTCCATATGTACAGAAGTCTGCTAGTAACCAGTGCTCCATATGTACAGAAGTCTGCTAGATTATTAATGACCTTATTTGTGACCAGATCTAGCATGACATTCAAGCCTCCTCTAGTGATTTTTCATCTTATTTTATTCTGTTGAAACATTGAGAGTGGTATTTCTGTGGCAATACACCATCTTATGTGGATATCATGTTTTGATTTAGTGAGCTTAGCGGTGGCCACTTACTGTGATTTCTAATAGATTGCATGTTTAATAGAATGATTTGGATATTTTGTTACATGTCTTTCAGGTGTGTTTCCTGCCAGGGACCCTTGCTCTTGGAGCAACTAAAGGTATCACAAAGAAAAAAGCACTTGAACAGAATTTGTTAAATGCAGATGATATAGAGAATCTAAGCCTTGCTGAAGATTTGGCAAAGACTTGCTTTGAAATGTATGCCGTAACTTCTACTGGTCTTGCTCCTGAAATTGCTTATTTCCATATTGAGGTGAGTTATTTCCTTGGTGTCAGTATGCACCTCTTTTATTTCCTGATACATCTTGGTCTATTTTACTCATTCTGAAATGCAGATGATTGATTTTTCTGCTGCATAAATTTTATTCAGGGTGCTTTTGAAGGTCTTGATGGTGGGAACAAGAGTTCAGAGTACATACATGATATAATTATTAAGCACAATGATCGCCACAACCTTTTGCGCCCTGAAACTGTGGAATCTTTGTTTGTCTTGTATCGTATCACAGAAGATCCAAAGTAAGTTTGCTATCCATATATTTTGAGGCTTTGTTGTGTTGTCTTGCGTAAATATAAGTATGACATAAGTATGACTCTCTCCTTCTAACTTCAACTCTGGTGTCACCAGATACCGTGAATGGGGTTGGCAGATCTTTGAGGCCTTCGAAAAACATACAAAGGTGGAATCTGGAGGTTATACTTCTCTGGATGATGTCACTACAGTACCCCCTCGAAAAAGAGATAAGATGGAGACCTTTTTCCTCGGCGAGACACTCAAGTATTTATATTTATTGTTCGGCAACACTAATGTTCTTCCTCTGGATAAGTTTGTTTTTAATACAGAAGCACACCCTTTCCCAATTATCGAATCTACAAGCTAGTTTGATGCTCAACAAATTTTTTGCATATCCATCGGCAGCCCCAGAAATTTCAACATGAGATTCAATGAAACTAGAACAAATGTCTTCATCTGTACTCGAAAAGAATGTGGTGTTCATAACCTGTATACTTGTATACTGAGAGGAGCCTCTTACATTGTTGTGCTAAAAGCTTCAACCTGATAATTTTATGGAATCAATTTTTGTTAGTCTGATTCTTGTACTTATTGAAAAGCTCACCTACATTAGATTACCCTACAACTTATTTAGAGATGAATTTATTTTGAGATAGTTGTCACCTCCTTCCAGAAGACCATGTACTGATATTTCTTTTTCTGAGTATTATGATGATTTTAAGGGTCCTTTCTAGGGCAAGTGGTCATTGTCAAATGCAATGTTTGTCTTTTAATTAAATTGATTTATTTGAAACACAATATTTTCTGTAATCTTGATTCAATTCAAACTAATTTAACTCAAACGCCATAAATAACTTTGGATTAATTTTTAATCTAAAAATTTCCAATAATTTAAGAGCAAAACCAACAATAATAATTTTTAGCACAAAAACCGGTTTGGATTGAGGTTGTCTTCGGTTTGGGCCAATTAGTCAATTGATAATATTTTCCCCACGGTTGGAATTGATGTTGAAGGTGTCCAAGTAGTAAGTCGGTTGATCTGAATGAGCTTACCTTTTTCTTTTATAAGGTCTTCTCTTTTTATGTTATTGGAGTTCTTTGGGAACTGGGCCCCGTCCCATTACTTTTAGGGGGTTTCATCTGTCATCATGAAAGATGATTTGGAAGACTCTTTGCAATTGATGGATAGTGACAACATCTTGATATGGGTGGTATGACGGCTTCTTTTGAGATCCGTGTTATTTTTATGGGCCACAGAGGATCTCTGACATGTGAAGTTCGGGATTTGAGGTGTATCAATAATACTTTGAAATGTTTGAAATCTATAGATACAAATATTCTTAAAAAAAATTTAAAAAAAAACCATTTGCACTAAAAGGACGACAAAAGTCATCATTCTTTTTTCGTACTTCTCCGGAAAACATGAAACCAAAAACAAAAGCCCATCCCGCGGATCCTACGAAGCGGAAGGAGTCGCCTTCGGGTTCAAGATCGCAAATCAAGCAAATGCCACGAAGTTTGCGGAGCCGCACACCATGAAGCCCTTCAAACCCTCGATCTCCAACTCCATAGCCTCTTCTCCTGATCTTCTGTCCATGTCTTCCCTTCCTCGTTTCCTCCCACTAGCTCCTCTCCATCAAACGTTGAGATCATCGATCCCGGATGAAACTAGAGCTCCAGTATACTGGTCGTTCTTCAAGGTACGCCCCGTTGCGTTTTTCTCCTGCTTGATCTATCGAGTGAATCTTTTTTTATTTTTTCGTGTTTGTAGTCGCCTGGATTGTGCGTTGATCGGCGGAGATGCGGTTTGAGGAGTGTCCCCGTCCGCGTCTCAGCCATGGACGAGGTATGTTTTTAAGGAAGTTTTGATGAAATGAAGTTCTTCTGAAGTTTTTGGCGTTTATTTTATATTTATATATATATATATTTTATAGGATTCGATGGATACTTATTCCTTTCTCGAAGAGAGTGATATGGGTCCTGGAGGGTATCATTCCTACATAATTTCTTCGAGTGAGGGCGAGGAGAGTGACAGCGATCCGTTCTTGGATCCTAACAGGGATGTTGAGTTGCCGGCGAGGAAGAATAAGATGGATATCCCAGATTCTGCATTGACGGTGGCTGCGCATCGATTTGCTTCCATTCATAGAGGGCATCGAAGGAAGAGGTGAATGGATTTACTACTTCGTATTTTTAGCATTTCTGTTGGAATATATGAAGATAATGAGCATCACGAAACATGGCAATTCTCTCAGTTCTAGTTGATATGTAAACGTATTTATTCAATTAATGTAGTGTGTATACATTTGCTATTGTACTATAAATTCACAGCACAAGAAATTATCTTTTACCAAATGCACTAAAAACTGATACTAGTGAACATACTGCACAATAACCTGAGGATTTCATTATTCTATTGAAGAAATTTTCATTTTGTTGGTGATCAATTGGTTATGAACTGGTTAAGGCTGGAACTGTGTTATGTGCTTCAGTTTCAGTCCAGTTTTAAATTAAATGTATGGGATTCAAGTAATTTCAAATATAAAATTAATAGCTTTAACATAAAAAAAATGTCCAAATAATTTTTTTATAATTTGCCAACTTGACTTTTGAAATAATGTGAGAATATTTACCTTTTTTTTATTGGCAACTTACAGAAAGGATCTTTTGAAAATGCTGAGTATGCTCTAATAGTGTAATGATCTTATATATATTGCACTTTTGTTAATTATTCCGCCTACTTATGAATTCTTCTTTCTTTCTTAAAGAGAAATTGTTCTAACTTGAGTTTATTTTATGTTTTTATTGCCAGAATTCGTCGAGGAGTCTGGAATAATATGGGATTTATTGCTTTTGTAGTACCGTTCCTCTTATTTGTTGATTGGTGTTCATGGAGAATTGTTAGAATTCCACTTGGATCTTTTTACTTGACACAACCTTTTCTGGTATCAGCAGTTTTATCAGCTAGTGCTGGATGGATATATATACCTCTAGTTGATAGCATGAAAGAACATCAAATTCAAGGAAAAGAAATTCCTATTACACACTCCTCTAAAAGGGAAACTCCAACAATGGGTGGATTATTTTTCATTCCTGTTGGAGTTATTGTTGCAAGATGCATAGTTGGTAACCTTTCCAATGCAGTTTATGGATCAATGTTAGCAACTGTAGCATGTGCGGCTGTTGGATTACTTGATGACTGTTTAAGTTGGGTAAAAAACCACCGATATGGATTATCAGGATGGACAAAATTCTTTTTACTGGTAAGAGACTAAATGATTCTTTGTGGCTACAATTTATTATTGTTCATTCAGTGTGTGTGTTTGTTCTCTAAGTACTAAATAATTCACTAACTCTTTTACTTATGGTCCGCAGGTAGTTGTGGGGACAGGGTTTTCGCTTTGGATGAACTCTGCAAAACTATCAACACCTTACAACATGTATACTTACCCGTAACCAATATGATCAACACTTTTGATGGTAACATATAGTAATAAAATATTTTATTGTCGTATTATCACCAAGTTTTCTGTGTATGGTTATTGATTTACAATTGGAAAGGGCGAGATGGAGAGAATGGTTGGGAATCTTAATGCACCAAGTAGTTGATGGTAGAGATGGTTTCAAAGAGTGTACTTTTTTTTTCAGATGATGGAAATGAGACTACATTATAAACATATACTTGCTTGTAATAAAACTTGATCTTGTCCTTCCCATGTTTTAGGTTTCTTGGATGTATTTCTTTGTAGTTTGTACAGTTTTTTACCTGCTCCTACATTAATAATTGGGATGCAAAAGGTTTCTAATACTCCCTAATGCATGGTTTTGAGAAATATATATACTGGAAACTTGAAAGCATATGGATTACATGTATAACAATATTTCCTCTTCATTTCTATTTTTGTCAAGTTTGTCAATCTCTCTCTGTATTTTGAGGAGTAAAATGAATTGCAATTTTCCTTCGAGTTAAAATATTAGGAACTCATTGATAGTTGGGGTAGATTCAGAGAACTTAGTCTATATGCTTAAGAATCGTTCTATGTACTCCCTTCCTTGTTCAACCTTTTCAGATAAGCATTTGAACAATGATTTTGGTGAACCATATCATTTTGGGTAAATTACCTTATGAACCCTATATGCTTGCTTCAGCTCCTACTATCATACAAACTTTAAATTTTGTTCGATAAACCTGGACTTTCCAATTGATTTCAACATATATTCTCTGCCAGAATTTCCATCACCCAGCTGTTTCTTATTGAGTTGACGTAACACTTGGAGCCATGGGGCACCCATGTAAGGAAGAACCATCATCTACACCCTACGTTTTCCAAATTATCCTGCAAAGCAATTAAACTTGTTGGCAAGAATAAAAAAAGTTAATGATGATTTTTTCCTTGCATGGGTTCCACATTGTGCAGCATGGAGTACAACTCATCAACAAAAGTTAACTGATGTAAATTTTGATGCAGGATATACATTGCATCGAATTAGAAAGTAGAAGCTTCAATTTCTAAAATTTAAAGTTTTGGAGCTAGTGCCAAACTGAGCCCTTAGTACAGGGTTCATAAATTAATTTATTATATATTTTTTTATCCATGTGACAATTCACTCTAGAAGTTTTTGTATCAGCAAATAATATCTCTACCCAAACAAGCTATATGTTTGCCTCCTGATTTAATCTATTGGCCCTTGATTTTATTATTATTATTATTATTTTATTGATCCAGATTGGAACTTGTTCTTTGCAGTTTATGGGTAGGAGGATCTGTTATAGGAGTAGCTTATGAATAACCTGCTGTTTCTTTTCTAGCACACATTTTTCTGCTGGATTTTTTATTCAATTATTATTACCAAGCTAGTCTTCCTGCTTTAATTTTGTGTGCTTATTATTATCTGCGATACTTTTTAATATGGTGAGATGGTAACAGGTAGAAAGAGAAATTTAGGAAGGAGTCTACAATTAGTCTCATTGTCTCTACTCTCTTGACTGTACTAAGAGCTTGTTGAAATTTGTTACATGGTTCTCTGCTCTTGACTGTAATAAGAGCCGGTTGAAATTTCTTACATGCTCTGTGGATGAAGTTAATTGTTAAAATTGGATATTTCTAATTGTTCTGGAAATCAAGGATCCGAGCATCGTGAAGATTTTATGTGCTTGTGTTTTGACAGAAAAAGCATGTTGCAACATATGGATTGGAAGTGTGAATGCATCAATCTAATGTTCTGATTGTTCTCATTTGAGTGGTTTGTTAGAGGTGAAAGCAAATCGGTCAATAGAGTGAAGGCTACATATATTAATATGTAGATATTTTTGTCGGAGTTGGTCTGAAGCCACCATTAGGATTTTAGGCTATCTTGCTTGTTTAAATTCCTTGGGCTTATGTATGTCTCTGGATGATCTTGATCACATTCTAGATCCTTCTTATCCCACAGAGAGTGAATAATTGACATGTGCCTCTGTCATATTTCTTGATGGTACCTTTCTTGTGTTATTTGAGATGTCATGTTTATATACGTGATGCATTAGGCAGAAAGAATTTTCATCTGACATGAAGTGTGATATTTATTTGGTAGCTTACATTTTATAAATAAAGCTTTAACTATGCTAATCATGGATTTGTTGTGTAAAATAATTTTCATTAGCTTTGATTGTTGCCTTCTACTAATTATTACTTATTCTCTGGTTGTAGGAAGTTTTTGGTTCCTTTCCCTGCACCACTTGGCCTGATATATTTTGGAAAGTTCTATCTGGCTTTGACGACATTCTCTTATGCAGCCATGGGGACTGGAGTTAACCTGGTTGACAGACTTGATGGCTTGGCTGGCGGAACTGCTGCATCGGCTTTCTTAGGGATGGCAGTTGCTGTTCTTCCAATATGCCCTGGTCTGTGTGATTATCCATCTTTTGTGCATATTGTATTTGGTAGTCACTTGAACCAGTATCTAGAAATATACTCTTGTATTTCTGCTGAAATCTTTTTTCAGTTTGAAAAGTTTCAAGCCACTGAAGCCAAGAAATTCCTAATTTTTTGACTTAGCATCATGAAATTCTTTTCAGTGCTCTTTAATTAGATGGCTTAATGACTTTTCTTTTTGAATTTTCTGACAGAATTATCTATTTTTGGAGCATCAATGGCTGGAGCATGTGTTGGATTTCTTGTTCACAATCGTTATCGGGCTTCCATATTTATGGGTGACATTGGATCCTTGGCTCTTGGTGGCGCTCTTGCCGCTATGGCTTCATGCACAGGAATGTTCCTTCCCTTGTTCATATCATCTGGTGTGTTTATCCTGGAAGTGATGTCAGCCATATTGCAGGTACGGTTACCTGCCATTTTAGTTTGATTTAAATAAGCCATTCACCTCAAACCGTTCATTCCCTTGTTCATATCTTCTGGTTTGCTCAACTGCAATGATGATCACCTATTTACCATGCTTGCTCACCATGTCTACCATGGCTTGCGACAGCCAGTGAGTAGGCTTGATGGTCAGTAGAGTACGCACTCTAGATGGGTTACAATAGTTCTTAATGCCATGACTGACTGATTGTAATATCTGTAATCGGGCTGAGTATAGTGCACATTTTGTGATAGCTCAAGACCTTAATCCTGTACTAATTGAAGAGAGAGAATTGATTAATGCAATTCCTAGTCCACTTTGTATTTGGGTCTTCATTTTATTCTTATATTTGTAGGAATCATTTTTAGTATTCAACATTGTGGATTCACTTGTAATGTGTCTTTTTTTGTATCATAGGTACTTGCTCTGAAGGCCAGACTTATTTGTGGGACAAGTAAATACATTCATCGAGTATCACCCTTGCATCGTCAACTTGAACTATGTGGGATGAGAGAACCAGTAATTGTTGCAATTGCTTATGTTATATCCTGCAGCATGGCCCTCTGTGCTGGATATGTTGGTCTGATTTCAGCTTGATCTCAAGGCCTTGAACTACTTCCTCTGATTGTTTTCAGCTGGTTGTTTTCTGTGCTGCTTCCTGATTATTTTTGCTACCCTTGCCAACCATCTGACTATATTTTTCTCGCAAAGTCATAATGCAGATGACTGGTGAACACATTCTCTGGCACAATAGGTTCATGTTACATTTATTGTTTTTTTCTTTTTTTATTAAATGTAATCAAGTATCTTGAGGCTTGAGGTTTTCTTGATTGATGAAGTTTCACAGATAGATTCAAAATTGAGTTTCCACTTCGATATTATAATTTGAATTTTGATCAAAATTCAAGAAAGTCTAGATGTTCTATCATGTTCATGTTAAAGACAATGTATTTATTCTATCATATGCAAACTTAATATATATTTTTAAATTCCTTCCATTGGTATAGTGTTAAAACAGTGTTCATTGGTTTTCTCCATTTACTCCTTATGAATCGTTGATATTCTGACATATTTAGTATTTGATGTTGATATACCTTTGTTAGTGATGTTCAGAAACCCTCTTGATATTTGTGTCGTTCTAAGACTTTATGATTTTATTATCGTCAATGTCTTATCCAATGAATTTATTGCATTTTTGTTTTGAATTCAACGAGTAAATTAATTTTCTTGATTTTTGGATATTATTTCTAGGTTTATAATACAAGAATTTTCCTCCTATGATACTTGAAATACAGAGGAAGATATATATAAATATTTCACATCTCTTAATTATCTTGAAATCAAAGATTTAGCATCTGAATGAAAGATGTAAGAAAAAAAAATATATCAAAATAGCTCAATGAGTTAATCAACTTTCTTTGTGAAAGTTGATAGCAAATTCCCACATCAAAACAGAAAATACCCATTGATAATTTTTTGGTTTAACCAATACAAGTGCTATTGCAGCTAGCAGCCATGGTTGAAAAAAGAAATTAAAAAAAAAAAAACCAAAGTCATTAATGTTACAACCTTAATCACATTCTTACAAAAATAATAAGCAGAAAAAAAAGATGAATAATCAAATCATAAGGATAGATCAAAACTAAAATAAATAAAAAACACACTTAATTAACCACCAATGACCAACCACAACAAAAGTAACAACAAATAAATCCTCTCCTTCAATTCTACTCAGCCATCTTTTCCAAGCTCTGCTGACTGTAAACATTCCTAAGCCTCTCAATCTCCTGCTTCAGTGCCTCCTGGTGAGCTGCATTACATCAAAATCCCCCATTAAATAACATAAGAGCTTATCCAATTAATTCCATTATTTGAACACAAAGTGATCCTCACCATCTTTAAAGATCTTATCCTGCGTCAATGCAGCAATCCGCTGCCTGAGATGGCTGTTCCCCGCCGTGAGCGCCGAGCGCTGATGATCTAGAAACGCCACGCGAGGCGACAACACCGACACCTCCGTCTTCAAATCAAACACCAAAAAAGGAAAAAAAATTATGAGTTTCATGCATGCAAAAATCTATCCATTTATCAAAAAAGAAAATAAATAAATAAATAAAACCTGCAACGTCGTCACACTGCGTTCCAACTCCGATATGTACTGCAACTTCCTCACTCTCGACCTCTGCGCAGACTGTCTATTCGCCAATATCCTAAAAATCAAGAGAAATTAAAGACATTAATGAATATATATATATATATATATATATATATATATATAGAGAGAGAGAGAGAGAGAGAGAGACTGTACTCAATGTCGACTGACCTTTTGACTCTCTTGGGATCCAAGGGTTTCTCATGATCATCAGAAGCAGGAGAATTAGCTTTGTCTTCAACCTTGCAACCATTTATAATTAGAACATGATCCTGATCCATGGCTTGAAGCTTCTCATCATCAGAGGGTGGGGAGACCAGGGGAGGAGCGTCATTGTCGAACAAGGAGATGAGCTGGTCGGCATCGAAGTCCTCGGGATCGAGGAAGGCGATGGAGTCGCTGGCGGAGCGGCGGTGTGACCAGCGCTTGGCGGAGGCGAAGTCGAGGAACTCGTCGAACGCGTTGGGAGGCATGGCTGGGATCTTTGGTGGTAGGTACTGTTCCATATTGATAACTACTTGCTCACACTAGCTAGCTTGTGTCTCTAGCTAGGCTTTAGATCTCTTCGATCTCTTGTTGCTGTTTTTCAGTCATATAATTTGGATAGTATGTGAGAGAGAGAGAGAGAGAGGGGAGACAGCAAGCAACAGCTGGGAATGGGAGGATGGAAGGAGTCTGGGAATGAAACGATTGGTTGAAACTGGGGGGTCGGCAGGGGGAGCATGTGCCGGGGTGACTCTGCCTTTAGGCCTATGGACTATGGGAGCAACTTGTCTCTCTGGACTTTGCTGCAAAAGTTCTTCATTTAATTTTTATGTATTATTATTATATATAAAGGAAATTGGTTATATACCCCTCAAAATTTTTATAATTACATATTTATCCCTCAAAAAATCATAATTATTTATATATCTCTGAAAAACATGTTAAATTATGGATATGTCCTACTGTTAGGGTCTGTTGACAGAAGTTAACTAGATAATCTTAACTATGGTTATAATTTAGGTTAAGGGTTGAAAAATATGCAAAATACCCCTCTTTAATATATTTTAACTATTTTAAAATTTAGATTTTTAAATAGATGTTTTTAAATCTACGGTCAAACAAAATTTTCAAGGTATATATGCAGAGGGTGTAATGGTCATTTTGCATGCCTACTGTTTGTTAACTGACAGTTTTTCATCTGATTTTTACCCAAGGGTAATTATATATATTATTCAAGGGTATATATATAATTATATTTTATTCAAAGGTAAATACGTAATTTCAAAATTATTCAAGAATACACCTGCAAAAAGCCCTTATATATGTATATATAATAAGGAAATTTGCATGTATATATATATATATATATATATATATATATATATATATATATATATATATCTGTAAAATTTTATAAGGATTATTAATTATTAGCCCTTGCTACAGTGCCCAAATGCCCAAAAAATCCCTGGGGTGGGTATGGTTTGGGGGTGTAGCTGATAGTGTGTAGGGAGGTCCTTGGTTACTGTTTTCAGGGACCTATAGATAATTTGTCCAATTTTATAAGGGAAAATGAATTATTGGTCCCTGGCACTGTTTGCTAGGGACCAAACCCTCCCACTATTTGCTACACCCCACACAACACCACCCCAGGGACCCCATGGGATAAAACAAACAATATCAGAGACTTTGAATTAATTATCCTATTTTATAATTGGGTTATATATTTTTATATAAATTATATTTTCACAAAATACCAGTATTTGCACATATGACATATTTATATAAATATAACAAATTTTACTTTTTCATGAAAATGACTCAACTATAAGATATATCTCTATCACTAAAATGTTTTTGTATTTTGCAAAACCATAAAAATCTCATAATTATATAATTTTGTTGAGCTTGTTCCTATGCTATGTAAAACAAAGCTTGCTTCTATGTTTATAATAATAATAATAATAATAATAATAATAATAATAATAATAATTTTATGATTATTTGTGAGGTTTTTACATATATAAATCTCATAATTATATAATATTATTGTAGAGTTTAAGATATACATGTATTTTTTTTCTTTTTTTATATAAAGAATTCATATATCAATGTAACATTAACACTAAGAATTTCTATTACAAATTTGCATGTGTATATAAATAGTTGATGCCAAGATATGCTATTTCTTAAGATTAGAGCAGATCTAGATAAACGGAGGAGAGAGATGGGCGAAGATGGAAAAACTTCAAGAATTTAGAGGAAAAGATCTTCAAGTGGACTCCTCATTTGCAAGATTGTCAATTACTCCATGGAGAGATGAGGGTCAAATGCTCGTGCTCCGGGGTCAGAGAGGCTCCAGAGAAGGGAAGAGCTAGGAGGAAAGTGAGAAAAAGAGTGGAGAGAGTTCCAAGGGAAAGAGAAGCGCTAGCAACGACCAAAGTAGCGTACTAGATATACTGAATGTCAGATATCGGATTTTATATTGTTGTTGTGATGTGAGGGAATGTCCTCCTTAATTTTATAGTATGTTAAGGCAGTTAAGCAGTTAAGATCAAGTTGGATGCTAGCAGGGAGCTCGGATCCAATAAGGTTCTAACAAGACACAACTCGAACATAACTAAGCACCAGGCTTAAGGCATTTAGGTGCCAACTATTAGAACTTTCTAGAGTCGTTCAAAGGGTTGATCTCCATCATCAAATGACTAGGTGGTTAGATAATAATTAGCTCTTCTTCTAAGCCCATGCTACCTAAAATTTATACTCCATAACATGAATCATGTTTTGAAATATATAACCAATTTACTTACTTTAATTACAAACAGTTAACATTGATTTTACTTTATAAAATTTTATAAAAAAAAAAAACACATGGACACTGATTTTCAAGAATTCTTTTTGGATTTCAACATTCACCTTACTTCTAGTTCTAATGAAATCAATCTTATTAACCCTTGCATTCCTACTCCAAACCATTTCAAAATTAAGCAAAAAACATATACCTAAATAGAAACTTTACTTTACACTTACTTAAACATATATTTTTTAAAAAAGATTTTACAAAAAAAAAGGTATGAAAATAAAAAACACTAATTAAAAAAGAATAATAATAATAATAATATTTGGTCTGTGGAGAGTGGTGGGAATTAAAAGATAAGATGGAGAGAAGGGAAGGGCATGGACATGAATGATAGCTTTTCCATGTGCACGGATCCCATACTCTTGTCTGTCCCCATAACTACTATTGCTCACTCACATGCAGCCCTCATGCATCACTTTCCCTTCTTTTGCATCTTTTCCTTTCTTTTCATTATTTATTATATTTATTTATTTTCTCCTAACATTCTTTTCCTCTCTTTCTTCCCCCTTTATTTCTATGTATCTTTAATTTGTTTTCTTGGTGGTGGGTTCAGAGCTGTCTTTCATGTTGTTACAAGACCTCATGCATGCTTATTGCTTGCTTGTGAGAGATCTTTTGTACAATTAATGCTTTTGAGGGAACAAGGATATACTCAACCACATCATCACATATTCACATTATAAAGATTATGCCATCACGTTGCTTAATTTTTCTATGGCCTGTTAACACCTAATGATTTAGATTACTATAAAATATTATTATTAATTGTTACTATTATGAGAGAAAGAATAAATGAATGTAGAAAATAGTTTTGGAAGTCCTTTATTTGATTAAACTATATAAGTTTAATTCTTTTTTTGCAAGAAAATTCATTCCGGAAATTATTTACAAAATCATGAGGTGATGGGTCATTCTATATATAGAAGTGAACTATATATTGAATTTTAATTGGCCAACACTCGCTCCCATATAACATGAATGGTCTAACTGCCATTTTTATAGAAGAAGAGAAAGTTCTATAGAATGGCAGTTAGACCAACCATGTTATACAAGAGTGAGTGTTAGGCAACTAAAGTTCAACATATACATAAGATGAATGTGGCATAAATGAGGATATTAAAATAGAAGAGTGGTCATACAAGATTGGACACGATTAGAAATGAATACATTCGACAAAAAGGTGCATGTTGCATCAATTGAAGAAAAACTAAGAGAAGGGTGTTTAAGATGGTTTGGACACGCATGTTGTAAACCCCTAGGTGCTCCGGTTTGAAAATGTAATAGTCTAGTAATAGAAGGCAATAAGAAGGGTAGATGTTGGTCTAGGATTACGTAGAGAGGTGTAATGTCTAAGGATTAAATATTGAGTCAGATCTTGCCTTTGATAGAGCTACATGAAGACAAAGAATCCATATAACCAACTCCATCTAGTATGAGATTAAAGTTTAGTTGTTGTTGTTACCAAAGGCTTCATAGCCTAGCGGTAAAACCCTTGGGTCCAGTGAGTTGAGAAATTATTTTGAGAGATCTCATGATCAAGTGCCCGGCCCCGTAAATGGGGTGAGCAGCTTGAGTCGAGTTTACTCCTCGAGTTTGTACGCGCATGAGCATGATGAGGGGTTAGGGGTGATCGAGTGAATTTACTCTTCGGAGCCCATGGTGACGCCTCTGACTGATCAGTGAATGGGGGTTTTTATGGCTTAAGTCAAAAAAAGAAGAAGAAGTTATTGTTGTTGTTATATGAGGTGTTTTTTTTTTTTGTGAGTATAACTTAAACGACTCTGAAAAAAGCAGGGAAAAAACAAAAAGAAGAGATAGAGAGCGACTTAAGGCTTAAGCGGCTTCTATCGAATCTAGCCATATAGCTTCAAACTGTCTTCCAACCATCTTGGTCGGTCCACACCTTTGTGAAACAAAGATAAATCGGGATTCCTCATTGCATATTTAGCTAGAGCATCAACAACTTGATTGAATTCTCTTGAACAATATTTCAGCACCACTTCATTGTGTTCCAGCATGAGAAGTTGGATGGCTCGTAAGGTTGGCTGTAGTGTGGGAGATGGGGCACCCAAATCACTTGTAATAATTTGGAGCGCTTGAAGACAGTCAGTGTATATAGTGTCCACATTGTTCTCCAAGCAACTACATTGCTCAATTGCCCATTGTATTGCCTGTATTTCTGCATGCATGCTTGATTCGACCCTTCTCAGGCACTTCGGCCCGGAATTCTTTGTATCCATGCCCTTGATGACAGCAAAACCTATACCACATGAAACAGATTCATTAATCCATGCTGCATCACACAAAATTGTTAATGTTTGTCTAAAATTTGAGCAATGAATTGACTCCCTGAATTGTTCTTGAAACTTGAAGAAATGGTCTTGAGTCATCTTCAAAGCCTGCGAGAAAACATTAACAGGGAGGAGCTCTCTATGGTTAAAAATAAAATCGCATCTAGCCTTCCATAGGCTCCATGCACAAGTTGCAATCAATGCACAAGTAAATTTTGGATTCGTAGCTCCCCATCCAACTTTGGTTTCAAGCCAACTTCGGCCGGGATGTCATTTGTAATGGTGGGATTCGGCCCGGTTAGTCGATGATATAATTCCAAGCGAGATCTTTCTTTGAGAGCTACAACTAACCATCAGATGTTCAATTGTTTCTCTAGCTGACCACCGGAAGGAATGAGGAAGTAGGGACCAATGCCCAGGCATATAAATACTGTTGTAGGTAACTTCCCGTGAAGAAGTCTCCAAACAAAGTTCTCACTCTTGGAGAGCGGGCAATTTGCCATATCAATGACCATCCATGCCAAGTCTCTGTGCTGAGTAAAGTTTCTTGTTCACCAGAGCATATATTTCTCTGGAGATGTTACCAGTAAGTCCAGAGTGTGCCAATACCCATTGTTTATCCAATCCTTCCAGATAATAGTTCCTACTGAGTTTATTCCAGTCCAGATCCATTCCAAAACATTCAGAAATATGTGAAAGATTAAGTCTATCTACATCTAGAAGGTCTTGTAGAGTAAGATTCTCAAATGGAATCAACATATTCATAGGAGTAGGTTTAAGAGCAATTGGAATGTCAAATAACCATGGCTCCTCCAACAAATTAATATTGCTTGGATCACAGTTGGTAATGCATATAAGGGGTTTTACATGCTGAGCTATATTACATAGTTGCTTGTAAAACCATGATGTATTACCAGTATCATGTGTAGTCCAAGGCATTAATGTACCATACTTAATCTTTGAAATCTGAACCCAATATTTGTTATCATTGTTAAGTAAGGCAAGTATGTGTTTAGACATTAAAGCTATTTTTGAGGTTCTGAGATTTCTAATCCCTAACCCTCCCTCAGATCGATCAAGTGTAGTAGTTGACCATCCTATGGTTTGGATGGAGCCTCCAGTGATTACACTACAGAAATTTCCTAGTGATCTTGGATATCTTATCACAGAGCAGTGCGGTATTGGATAGTAAGACAAGGGGTATCTTGGTATTATTGACATCAAAGAGGTGTTTTGCAAGAATTATTCTACCACCAAAGAAATAGATGTTGGGCACAAGACTTAAGACTCCTATGGCTCTATCAATCGGGGAAATTCCATTGGCTGGGACTCTTTTGGGTGAAATCGGGAGGCTCCCAAATATTTGAAAAGGAAAAGAACCAAGGATTTAAATCCCAAGAATGCTCAAAATGGAACTTCTTACTCTATGATTGAACCATGAGGAAAATAAGCATTTGATTTATCTAAATTGACTCTACGACTGCATCCCATTATATATCTCAGCATAGCTAACAACTTCTTGCCCGCATCCCTAGAGCTCTGGTAATAATCAAAGCATTGTCATAAAGAGCAAATGGTTAAAATTACAAAGGTAATCTACTATCAAAACCGGGGATATAATTCCTATACATGGCGTAGTTAGGCATAGTAGATAGGACACATGATACTAAAAAGAAAAGATAAGGAGAAATCGGATCTCTCCTTATGCGAGCTCCTCTAAAACTACCAATCCACTTTGTGGGGTTGCCATTAACTAGAAAGGAGAATGAAGTGGTAGTAATGCATGATTTAATCCAAGAGATCCGGACCTCTGGAAATTTCATGACATGGAGGTGGCAAGGGATGGCTTTCCATTTCAAGGCATCATAAGCCTTCTCTATATCAATTTGATTATCATCCTAGGGAGGGTTTTGTATTCACTCTAAAGAATGAACAACCTCTTGAATGGCGATTATATTATCAAAAGTAGATTTTCAGAAATAAAGCGACTTATTCGAGGTCCAATAAGAGTGTTGATCACTCTTTTCAACCTAGTAGCCAGAATTTTAGAAAGAATCTTATATGCAACATTGCATAAGGATATAGGCCTAAAATGTTGGACCCTATTAGCAGAATCATGCTTAGGAATCAGCACCACATATGTTTTGCCCCACTCTTTAGGTAGGTATGAAGTTTGGAAGAAATATGCTATTGCCTTGTATAACTGGTCTTTAATAATATCCCAGTAGAACAAATAAAACTCGACATTTAACCCATCAGGACCAGGGCTTTTCCCTCTGGGCATACTTTTTAATGTCTGGAAAATTTCAATTAAGGTCACTGGTCTGATCAGATTGTTGCTTTCCTGCTGTGACAATGTAGGCAAATCAGGGGGGAATCTTAAAATGAGATTTTCAAGAGACTCAGTATCCCTGGCTTGCCATAAATTAGAATAATACTCAGTAAAAGCATTTCCAATAGATTCATGATTATCCATAACCTGTCCTTGCTCATTAATTAAGGCAGATATTTTACTTTTATGCCCTCTAATCTTTGCTTGCTTATGGAAGAATTTAGAATTGTAATCCCATGTTGTAGCCACAATAATTTAGCCCTTTGTGCCCATCTTAGAGAATCTTGTTTAAGGAGTGCTTTATGTTTGTTATATAATCCCCTAAGAGCTAGATTAATCAGGTCAGTGTCATCATAGTTAGCTTCCAAGGCTTGGAGGTGTTGAATTTCCTCCTCTACCTGGCTAATGTTTTTATCAAGGGGGGAAAGATCCTTACATTTCCACTTGCTCAAGAAATTTTTGGTTCTAGAAAGAGTATAATTGAGAACATGCATAGGATTAGTATTAGGAACAGCATTAGAATTGGTCCTGGTGTTCCAAGCTCTAGCCACATTTAAATGACAATTCTCATATTCAAACCAAAAGTTCTCAAATCTGAAAATTTTCTGCTTTGGATGAGTAAAAAACTTAGCAATTAGTATCAAAGGGGTATGATCAGAAGCTGTTCTAGATAAGTGCTTATTGAAATAAGAATCAAACTTAGTAAGCCAGAGACTATTAGCCAGAAATCTGTCTAGTCTGGCCCATCTTCTGGCAAGGCCTAATTGATTGTTACACCATGTAAAGGAGGTCCCAATAAAACCCAAATCAAAAAGTTGGTTATCAGCAATGAACTCATTAAAACACTTAGATTTGAGAGAGTAATGATCAAATGCTCCCCCCCTATGTTCTTCAGTACTTCTAATAGCATTAAAGTCACCAACCAGGATCCAAGGAATATTTAAGGATGAGAATGTTGATAATTCAGACCAGTGACTTTTTTGTAAGTGAATGTTTTGGGGATTATATACCACCGTTAGGATCCACTCTTTAGGATTGTCAGAGGAAATGATGAGATGAAGAGAGTACCTGGAGATGGCAAAGGGAGTGACCAAACCAATCCTGTGCCTCCATAAGATAACAATTCCACCTGACAATCCCTGAGCAGGAATTGCAGCCCAGAGCCATCCACTCTCAAACTTCTTGCAGAACTTGCAAGCTCGATCAGTACTTGTTCTGGTTTCCACTAGACACACCAGATCAGGATGGTTCTCTTTGATAATGGATTTAATTCTACTAATAGTAGAGGAGTTAGAAGCACCCCTGCAATTCCAACAGACTATTTTGAGTGAATTCATAAAAAGTAATTGAAGATTATGAACAGAGTGTAGAAATACTCCTGTAAGAGATATCCTGAGGTTATATCTTTTGAAGTTCCACCCTCCCCTTCTTGGAACAGGTGCCTTCCTTAAGCTTCGCTCTTCTTGCCACAGCCTCCAGTTTGGCATCTTTTTGTAGCTGCACAAGAGGCATATCGTCATCTGAGATGGCCTGAGTTGGATCCACTCCTTCCTGAGCCACAATCATCAAATGATCCTCCTTCGGATCCTGTTTCTTTGCCTCAAAAGCTAGCACAATTCTGTCCACCAACTGGTTGTGCCTCCCAGCCTGAGGTCCAAAGCTCTTCGAGGGATCATGGTCTCCACTGGCTAAACCCTTACCTTTATCATAATAGGAGATGAGTCCTGGATCTACACTCACCTCCAACTGATCATTACTTGATATGCCTGAAGGACGAGCTTCATCACCATCCCTTCTTCTCGATTGTCCAGCATCAGCATGGTAGACAACCACTGCCTTGCTAACGTCTCCATCCTCTGCGCCACCCCTGCCATTCTCCCTTCCATTCTGTCTATTAGTGAAGGCAAGCGGCGGCCACTCTTTGTCTCCCTTCTGAGAACTAGGGCATAAGTTTGGGTTATCTCGGGATTGGTATCCCGATCCAGATACCAAGCCTCCTCGCCTACCACGTGTAGGTTTCCCACGAGCTACTGGACCCATTTGCCGGTCAATAGTCAACGCCACGGAACTTCGAGCACCAGTCTCCACTCCTCCACCAGAGCGGCTGTTTGGTGGCGGTCCACGCCCTCTACCTCTTCCCCGACGATGGCCAGCAATCTTCCAGGTTCCGGATTCCTCCTCAGGAGTTAGAGTGCTGTGTTCTTGGCCATGTAGGTTTGTCATCTCGAAAGTGCCCTGGCCCTCCACTGAAGTTTGCATCTGTTGGGTATGCGATGACGTTCCAGTGTCCTGTCCTCCTCCACGAACGATGCGTGGACCGGATGGAATCATTTTTGCGAGAAGTTGTGGGTATAGCCAAGCGGCCACCGTGAGCGGCGAAGGAATTTTCTCATAGATAAGGCCCACCAATTTTTCTTCATTTCCTTCTCCTACCCATATGCCTCTCTGTAGTGGTTGGGAAAGATCCAGCTCCACGCAGAGCCGTGCAAATTTTGACCTTCCCAGCTCTGAAGAAGGTTCATCTACCTCAAGAGTATGCTTATCAATCTTTAACACAGAACCAAGCATCGTTCCCAAGCTCTCCAAGCCATCTGATTCCCAGAACTCCATGGGCAAGTGATGAAACTGAACCCATACAGCAGCAGTGTCCAACTTTTCGAAGGCCGGCTGGAAATTCTCCCGCCACGGCATTAATTGTAGCACCATACCTCCGATGGTCCAGGGGCCCTCCCACATGGCCTTCGCAGCCATCTCAACAGAATCGCATCGTATATAATAGAAGCCGTTTGGGAGATCAGACACTGAGAAACTGCCAATCTCCCCCCAGAATTCTTTGAGAGCCGATCTGACCTGATCCAGGGGCAGAGAACGACCAAGAAACTTGCCATATAGGACCGTACTCATGCGTTCATGCATTCTTCTTTTGAATTCCTCATCAGGAACAAAGCGGGGATGGTTAAGTTTCTTCAATTTTTCGAAGTTTTCCCGTGAGTTTATCGTCTCCACCCCGAAGGTTCTCTGGTTTTTGTCTCCAGAGGTCACATGAGCGAAGGATCTCCCACTCTGGACCTTGCTTCCCACCTCTCCGGCCCCACCCGCCATGTTAGAGTGGGTGATGGAGACGGCGAGGTTACGCTGAAGCTTGGTCACAAAATGGCGAGCTCTCGGAAAAATAGCGGTTAACTCTCGTGTTGGGCTGTCTTTCAAGCAGACCCACCAGTAGAAATGAGTGGCTAGCCCAAGCTTTCTATGAAATGGGCCATTTATACCTCCCATCTTTTTTTCTCTAAATAAATTGTCTCAATAATTAGTATTTTTTATCTCATATCATAAATCAAGTTAAAATGGCCCAATCCCCTGTCTCTCTTTGAATATATATATTATTTATTTATTTATTATATTAAAAGAAAAAAACGGATCACCTAGTTCCTGAGTTTTTAAAAATTATAAAATTAAGAAAGGAGATCAATATTAGTCAATAATAATAAAAAGAGTGAGAATAAAATAATAAATGCATATATTTTATTTTTTTCCTCATTTATAAATACACGAAAAACCGGGAAAGTCCTACACAATCACAAATACACAATTAGCTCGGTTTGCTCCAAACTCCACCCAAGAACCCTCCCGCGTGCCAGCGTCGCCTGGAGATCCCGTGCGGCGGCGGCCATCGGAGAAGGCCATGTCGAAGTTCTGGAAACCGGGCTCCGAGCGCCCACGATCCTCTCTCATCGACGACGAGGAGGGTGGAGTCCTCTTCGTCTCCGTTCCTTCCTCCTCTTCAGGGTACTCTTCTTTCTCTTCAAAGCTCGTCCTTTTTTCTCCTTCGCTTGAGGATAAGTGTCCCTTTGATGCAATAGGTCTGGGTACTCGACCTTGGAGAGGCATCGCCAGAGGCTGCCCGTGTCCAAGTATCGCACTGCCATTCTTTATCTTGTAGAGCATCATGCTACTACCATCATTGTTGGAGAGACCGGCAGTGGAAAAACCACCCAAATCCCCCAGGTTTTTTTTTTTTTTTTTGTCTGCTTTAATTCATTTGGCCAATTAGTGTGTAATAGTTTTATAAGACCATATGAATTGCTTTTCTTTGTTTCAATCCACTCATTCATCTAACATGGACAAGATTTTCATTTCATTGTATTGTTAGGGCATAGTGTCATATGGATATACTAGCGTGCTTTTTTCTTCTATTTCATTTGCACTAAGGCATCCAGTTTGTGATGAGTTTATTTTCACAGACCTCTTGATAATATAGACTGTAAAGTTTCCTTCTTTTTTTTTTCCTGTTGTTATTGTTTGATTTCTCTTTTTGTTGTCAGTATCTTAAGGAGGCAGGTTGGGCTGAGGGTGGTCGAGTAATTGCATGCACCCAACCAAGGCGACTAGCTGTCCAGGTGATTATTCTCACCATGCCATGTTTAGTACCTGGTTTCTTGTGCCAAGGTTTTAAGAAAGTTGAGTTGCATGTTATTTACCTCCATGATATGATAATTCATCATGAAGGATTCCATTTTTCACTTCTACAGTCTGTTGCTGCAAGAGTAGCAGAAGAGATGGGCGTCAAACTTGGTGAAGAAGTTGGCTATACAATTCGCTTTGAAGATGTTACTAACTTGGTGGGAACTTCCATCTTTGTTTTGCTTATGGTCATTCATTTGGAAAATATGTAACTTGTTCTTGCAGCAGTAAACTATAAAAATATTACCTGGCTGTTTTAGTCACTTAACATGGTCTTTCTGTGAATTCATCTCTTTTGTTTCAGGGTGTAACCATGATCAAATTTTTGACAGATGGGGTTTTGCTTAGAGAAATGATGGATGACCCTCTCTTGACAAAGTACAGGTGATTGCCATTATTCACAAGTAGATGATGCCTTTTCCAATTCTTTGTTTATCTTTTGTTTTGGCAATACTGTAAACTTGGCTTATCTAATTTTTTGGTTGGCTTTCTGCTAGTGTTATTATGGTAGATGAGGCTCATGAAAGATCCCTTTCAACAGATATTTTATTGGGTCTTTTGAAAAAGGTGTGGGATAAACTCTCAGCTGTAATTACTAATGGTAGCTTCTTTTTTCTTATATTAATTTTTATATTATTCCTGTCTAATGAATGTTACCAGATCCAACGTCGTAGACCAGAGCTGCGTCTAATCATTTCATCTGCAACAATTGAAGCGAGATCTATGTCAAATTTTTTCCATGATAGGTTTTGCTCTCATTTTTTTTAATGTATTAACAGTTTTGTTGGACTTGTTTATCTTGAATTATCATCAGCAATATTATCTAAAAGGCTTTATTGAGGTAATCTGATTATGAATTACCCTTTCATGACCTTCAAACGTATGATTTACCCCTGAAGAATCAGTTGGATTTAAGTTCTTTTATGTGAATTCAAGGTTTGTTTTGTAATGTTATCATAATTTTCTTCTTTTTTCAGTAAAATTTACTAATCTATTTGTTACTCTTGTTACCTGTTAATTTCATTATGTCCTGTAAGTTCACTATGTTAATTGTTATTCAGGATGATATTGTACCACCACTGATTTGTATCTTATATTTTTTATTCTTTAAGGAGGATGAAGACAACCTGAACAATGTTTAGTTATCAGATTTTGTTTTGTGATCATGATCTTGACCATCTTGCTGCTGAACAATTGAGTGTTTTCTTGCAATAGGAGATAAAATTATGTTTTTCAGACTGTCAATTGAAACTTTCTACCTGACTGTTAGATTAACTTGATGGACTATGGCCTTGGAATCCCTGTTGTGATAAAAGTTTCAAGCTTCAGTGGATAATATCCACCTGACATGCTAATTTACATGTCTTTTCAATGGTCTGATTAAGGATCCCTTATTGTGGACAAAATCAGTTGATTAATGTGAATGAGCAGTCCCTTTATTGTGTGCTACTGAAACAGATTGAGGGGAGTTTTCTGGCCTATTCGTTAAAGGTTGTTTCAAGAGGTGTTAATAACAAGAGAGCAATGCTGTGGGAGTGGTGATGATGTCTCTGAATGAGAGTGACATTTGTAGGATATTCTTTCAATAAATCGTTTATGATGGACAGAGAATACTGTCTTGTGAGATAGTTTACATGGATGTGAGCTTGATAAACCAGTTTTCCTTTCAAAATGGCCATATGATAACTAAAACACTGGTTTATAAATCAGGACACCCCATTTGAATTTTTTCAACTTTCAGTTTAACAAAGTTGACGGTTGATCAACCCAGAAAGGAATCAATGGTGGAAGCAATCCCTGAAGAAGATTGATGGACAGAAGGCTGCCAGTTCCCCAATGTTATCTTATGAGCCTATAACACAAATTAATGAATGTTTTCCTTGTTTTGCTTGATATTGTCATGAATTTGGAACTTTCTTATATCTGCAATAAAATGTTATATGAGTAGCAGCCCTATTCTTATATCTGCAATAAAATATTATGTGAGTAGCAGCATTATCCCCATAGAAAGACATTTATTTCAATTTATCTGTCAATTTATTTCTATCCTTTTGTTGCAATCAGGAAAAGGAGTCAAGGACATGCTGCTAATGATAGTGCAACTAATATGGTGCCTGCCATTCTTTCTGTTGAAGTGCGTCCCGCACTAGATTTGTTTCTGTAAATTTGAATATGTGGAGTTCAACAGCAAGATGTTTGATTTGGCTTTTTACCTGATAAAGCCATTTTCGTAAAAGTGAGAGTTAACGACTTCTGGATTTCTTCAGGGTAAAGGATTTAATGTGGAAATTCATTATCTTGAGGAGCCTTGCTCTAGTTATTTGCAAGCCGCTGTTGACACAGTACTTTCAATTCATGATAAGGTGCATTTCTGCTTGCCTTACTAGAATATAACTGTCAAATTATTTTATGTTCATTTATTTGATGATTAAATACCTACCGTAGTGTATTTAACAACCCACTGACCATGTAAACATATAAATTGGCCTTGTAATTCACTTGTCATCACTCAGAGATTGAGTATACTTTGCAATTCACTTGATGTATAGTTGCCTATTAGAATTAACAAAATTTTGTACTCTTATGGTGCAGGAGCCAGTAGGTGATATTCTGGTCTTTCTCACTGGTCAAGATGATATTGATGCTGCTGTAAAGTTAATAAATGAAGATGCTCAGAATCATAGGACTCACTCTTCAGGTATATAGAATTGCTTCTGCATTAGGACTTTCTTTAGGTAATAGTTAGGTATTTTCATTAGTTTCGCATGCATATGTTTCCGTTGACGTTTGTGACTGAATTTCCATGTAAATCTACTGATCCCATGGAGTTTGATATTGAAGAGTCACATGATAATGGTTTTATATTCAGGGTTGCTAGTTTTGCCACTGTACTCTGGGCTCTCACGTGCAGAGCAGGTTTGTAATACCTTAAGATTACTGCAAGCTAAAACAGCATCTGTTATTTATTTACTTGTTATCTCTATTTATTATTCTCCCCTTCCATAGGACCTGATTTTCGCTCCAACTCCCAAAGGAAAGAGGAAAGTTGTCATATCAACGAATATTGCTGAGACATCATTGACTTTGGATGTAACGTCAATGCTTCACCTGTATTTTTTTGAAGCAGGATTTGTCAGTTAAAGCTAATCCTATACTATCCTATGTAGGGTGTGGTCTATGTCGTGGACAGTGGGTTCTCAAAACAACGATTCTACAATCCAGTATGCTAATTACTTTCTATTATACTTGTAAATCAATTATCTTGCTTGCTAAGGTATGAATATGGTAGCTGTTATAAAGTATCAACATGCAAGAAGAAAATCTTGTCTTGATTAAATTAAACTACATCATAAATCCTAAACTTGTTAAGAAACCTCCATTCCATAGGTTCCTAATCCAATGGTTAATGCTATGTGCCAACTTCTTGAAAATGTGAAATGAGCTTATGTTTGAAAGGTATGAACACTGAAATGAATTTTCATTTTGCAAATCCTTTTTTTTTTCCTGTCAATTCTGTAGAGAACTAGTTGATACTTAAGCCAAAAGTTTGGTCCTTTATGATATGTCTTTTAGGTTTCTTCCAATGGGATTATCATTCTTCATTATTCTTTGCCTTAACTCAAAGTGATATGCTTATATTTATTAAATTAGAAGGACAACCTCTTGATGTTATTTACTCCATCAAATTCCAACTGATTGTGGTCGTTTTATTTCTTGTTTTTCCTTAATCCATACTTTTTCTTGCGAGTCCATGATGAATGACTTATCTACTATTTTTATATGAAACCATCTTCTTGTACTATGGCTACCTATCAGCTGTCTATTCCGCCCCCTCCCTATCATCCAACGGCTGAAAATCAACTTCTCTAGAACTATTTGACTGTTTGGATTTGTTAGGTTGTAATTTCACAAGTGCCTGGCTGCTTACTTCCCGTATTATTAAACTTGTTTGTATTGAATTTCATTAGGTTGTACTGCAAATCATTCCCTTGCATGGCATAGGATGGTCAGCTTTCCATTTTCAATCAATACCTTTCCCCTACAGTTTTTCTCCTACTTTTTTCCTACATATCCTGTTTATTCCTCAAGCCTGCCATCATTACCAACTAAATTCAGCGCTATTCATTTCCATGCGTGTAGCAGCTCTATCCTTTTTCATTCCACACTTATGGGCCATATAGACCTTTTAAGAAAGCTTGGCATGGATTAGTAGCGCTGGTGAGCTGCACAACTTTGGCTCGATTTGAGCCTATGTTCTGCTCAATTGTTCAATAAACAATTTGAGCTTGACCTTAATTTTCTGGAATTAATTTCAAAGCTTGAGCCTGGTCTGGCTTGTTTGAACTCATCCTATTTATTCTTTAAACCTGCCATCATTATCAACAACATTCACATTGTCCCTCTCCATGTGTGTAGCAGCTCTATTCTTTTTCATTCCATTTTTATATCCCATATGTTAAGAAAGCTTGATAATGGGTTAGTGGATTGTGGCTGCCCCTGATCCATTTTGTATCCTGCATCTCTACATTGTTCTTTCTTTGTCTCGAACACTACCATTGGACAGGCAAGATTGTTCTAACTTATACTTGATGCTGAACTTTATTTGTCTTTCATTGAGATGGTATTTTAGGTCATAACTATTTCAATAAATTTTTACTAACCTCGGTGCTTTATTTTTGGATTATGGGCTTCCTTTTGTTTTGTTTTTTTTTTTTGGCCCCTCTTCTTCTGACTAACAAATTGGTTGCACTTAGACTACTGTGCAAGGTTTTCCTATATTTACATTAGATTGTTTTGGTGTCTGTGTCACCTTTTGTCCAATGGAACAGGCAGTTGCAAACCGATGTCTAGAACTTTCTTTTCTAAGCTACTTTCATATCTCTATGACTCAATGCCTAAAGCTTGGTTGGGTTTTTTTTGTAGATCTCCAATATTGAAAACTTGGTGGTGGCACCAATATCCAAAGCTTCTGCTAGACAAAGGGCAGGGAGGGCTGGAAGAGTACGCCCTGGAAAATGTTTTAGGTATATGGCTAGATATAGCCCTTGTTTTACTGGTTTACTTCTATAAATGTTCAAAAGCTTCTATATTTTCAAGATAACTTATATGGATAGTAAGTCTAAAATCCTTATCAAGAAGTTTGAATTTGCGAAACCTATGACTTTGTTGATGGTTAATATTGAGACATTTTGAAGTTTTATCCTTACTACCCTAAATTTTATTTATAATTGAGCTTCTGTTGATGAACTTCAGGTTAACTGTATTGTTTCTACTTGTTCACTTTGCTTGTTTTCTTGCTTTTATCTAATTGGCCTGTATTTGTACCAGGTTATATACTGAAGAATATTTTATGAAGGAAATGTCTGCAGAAGCTATTCCTGAGATACAAAGATCAAACCTTGTTGGTTCTGTAATCCAGGTGAGTTTTATTTGGTTTTTGATTCGTTTGAGATTTTTGATTCTTCATTTATGTTGCAGTCTTGGATTTGTTGACTTAACTTTTCTGGTTATCAATTAGGCTCTGTCAGTTTCAGTAATGATTATATTTGATTGGTTTTTGATTAGTTTTCTTCTATATGTCTGCTTGTTGGAAATAATTTAGTGTTGTTGGTTGTTTGTGATTATTTAGTTCTCTTTTCCTTATGTTCTCTTTTAATTGTGTTTATGAGGCATTTCAATATAAAGATAATTACATAACTCATATATCTGTAGGCTAAGTATCTGGATAGATCTTCAGGCGCAAATCTTCCTTGACCAATAGTCAAAGTATCCCGTTGGGAAATGTGCATTTTGCCACCTAGGTTCCTTGGTGTCTGCTAAGTAATTTTTTCACTTATTATTGGATATATCTGTGAATCTGGTAAAACAATACATGGAAAATTATAAAAAGTGTGCAAATAGACAAATTGGTTTGACATAGTAATCAAATGCTGTGTTTGACATTCTCACCAGATTTCTTAATAATCCAATCACATACAAAAATGTAACATTTTTCGGTACTTCAGAACCATGCAGCACAAACTTTTGCAATACTATCTGGTGCACATTTTACAATTTTATTGTATCCAAGCATAACTTGGTAGATCATTTTACCTTTGATTGGTAAGATTGTGAGACACATATCATATGATGTTAGCACTTAATTCATTTATTGAACATTATTTACTTCATAATATTCTATAGTTTCAGAATGGTAGCCATGTGCCTGTTGGCACATTGCCTAGGTTCAGAATTCTGGTTTGTATATGATAGTTGTTTGTAACTCAAAGTAGTGCACTTAATCGTTCATTTGCTTACAGCTTGACTTCCTTAAAATGCTCGAAACATGATCAATGTTTTTTTGGAGGCATCTACTAATAATGCTCATGTTGATTGATATTTTATATAAATCTGTTAATGTTTCCTTTGAAAGTTCTCCATAAAATTGTCTTTGAAATTGGAAACAACCATTTTAAGGGACACAAGGTTTATGTTATTTATCCTTCCATAATATATATGCATCTACTACTTTTGACACATTCCATCCGTTAGTTTATAGTTTTCTTGATCTAAGCATTTGTCGTATCTCATATAGATATTAATTACCATACTAGGTTTTTATTCTAAAGTTGTTTCCTATATAAATGATTGTATTTCGAAATTAAGTTGCTGAACATTTTTATTATTTATTTATTTATTTTTGTGGTTGTGCCTTATTTAAATTATTCAAGAATTTGGAATAATGAACTTTCCTTTCGAGCTTTCATCACTTTTGTATGTTATTCAACTTCAAATGTTTGTTCATATGACTGATTATGAAATTATTGAATGCGCAGTTAAAGGCTTTAGGCATTGATAACATTCTAGGCTTTGACTGGCCAGCTTCTCCTCCACCGGAGGCAATGGTCAGAGCCCTTGAGATTTTGTACTCTCTTGGGATTCTTGATGAAGATGCCAAACTCACTTCACCAACTGGTTTTCAAGTTGCTGAAATTCCGTTGGTACGTCTTTCTGCAAATTTCTTTGTTGGAAATATATAGTCCCACATCGGCTGTGGTGAAGAAAAAGAAAGAGCTTAAATATAAAGTGGGGTCCACCATCATTAGCCTTAAGGTCTTTTGGTGGATATGGACTCCAAACATAAGTTAAATTAATGTGGGACTATGTTAGGCTAATCAAAAATCAGCATTATTATAGGCACAAGAACACAACCATATATTTAATATATATATATATTGATGGAATTTTATGCCCTAAGGGAGGTCTTTGACCAAGCATTGGAGGGGACAAACCTCCTAATTTTGATATTCTTAGGTTTATATTGCACCACATCTCTGTTTAGCTTCAAACATTTTGTTTTGGATCTCTAACATAAATAGTTCTTGTCTAGCCATCAGTATGTCATTTATGCAGATTAAAATTTTTCATTTACTACTTATGTAAACATTATATGTGGTCAGACAATAAAGTTTAAGGTCATCATTGTGCCAATGGAAAAACTTAGAGCATTTAAGAATTGGAAGGAACATTTTATTTCTCTCGTAAATCATAAAATTATGTAAGTTGCTCACTTGTTTTATTGGATGACCGTTATGTACCCATAGTGCATAAGAAATACTTGAGTTAAGATTGGACAATGGTCTATTTGGTGAGCTGAGGCTTTTATATTCACGCCCACATGAATTTTGATCTAGATTAGGCTTGAAGTATAAGAAAAATGTATATATACACCAAACTCATACCCTTTAAATTTATTTTTTTGCCAATGCCTAGTCATTAAAGTTTTTACAATATATATATATATATATATATATATATATATATATATATATATATATATAGGATTGATTCACCGTCGGCCGCGAATACATCGCTTCATTCATGTCGCCTGATTTGACCCCTAGAGCATGCTTTGAGGAAATTCAACCGTATGGATGGGAAGATCATGAAAAATAAGCTACCTCAATTTTCATACAATTTGGGAACTTGTAGGGTCTTCATTTTAACAGATCAAAATTTATAGGAATTTGAACGGTCCAGAATTTCAACCGTTAAGTGGGAGGACCAAACGGTTACCAAATTGTAAGAAAATTGATAGGGTAGCTTATTTTTAGTAGATCTTCCCATCCATACCAAAAAAAATCCTTCAAATATATGGTCGAGGGTCAAACTTGGCCATGATTGGAATGAATCCTACCGGCCGCGATGTTATCGATGTTGATATATATATATATATATATATATATATATAGGACGTGTTACAGTCAGGCCGAGTGTAACACTATGCATTCCCACTCGTCTATCGAAAAATAAGTTAGCATGTCCATTTTCATACAATTTGGTAACCGTTTGGTCCTCCCACTTAACGGTTCTTATTTTATAGAAATCTGAACGATGCAGAATTTCAACCGTTAAGTGTACATGCTAGTTTATTTTTCGATGATCTTCCCATCCGTACGGTTGAAAATCCTTCAAACATGCTCTAGGGGTCAAACGAGAGGTGACCGGGAATGCACAGTGCATCCGGCCGACCGCATCTTATCAGCGCCCTATATATATATATATATATATATATATATATATATATATATATATATATTATTGTTTTGGAGAAGTCTGATAAATAAATTTTTACATTTTCTCTCTAAGTCTAAATTTTATGCTTTGCCGAGGCTTAGCTAGGAAACAGCTTCAGATTTATTAAATATGTGGTCTAATTTATTTTTTATCATGTTGCTTTTTTTTAATCATGGATGCTGACTTAATATCATTGAGATGATTATCTTTTAGGACCCTATGATCTCGAAAATGATCTTATCAGCAAATACATTTGAATGCACTGACGAAATAATCACTGTTGCTGCAGTGTTGTCAATTCAGGTTATTCTTTTTGTTCTTATGATACTATTTGATAATCCTCAACTTTATAGGAATTCTGTCCCATCTTACTAGGGCCATGCTTGATGTATTTAGATGTTCTTTTCGTAGTCTATTTGGGTTTCTGCTAGGGGAGTACAGAAGGAGTTTGATGAAGCAAAGTTACGATTTGCTGCGGCTGAGGTATTATTAGCTTCTAGCATCCTTGTTTATGCTATTTAGTAAAATTTGAAATTATATTTACTGATATACCTGTTATTAAGCATTGCCGTCCCATATAATAGTTTTTTCTTTGCATTTTTAGTTTAAATTGATTCATAGCAAAGACCATGCAGTTATTTTCTAGGAAGATTATAGGGATTAAATATATTTTTAATGGTGCTCCACTTTGTTCATGGGAGAAAGTTTACTCAGGCAGCACTTCATTAAGCTGGCCATCATTTAGGTACAAGTCCAAATCATTGGTTAGGAGTTAACCTAATGAAGGAGTACTTGCTGGAAGCTTAAGGGTATCTTTCAAATTGGATAACTGATCCATTTAGAATGTTGTGATTTGACTTGTTTACTTGAAAATTGTTAAATTCCTCTTCACTAGTATGTAGCTGTAGTTATGGGCAGAAGTTAACAGTTGGTCAATATTTGGTCATAAAGTATTGGATACCCTCTTTATATGCTAATGCAGGAACACCAATTGAAGAAAGGTAGAATTCCCTTGGTTCTTGCTAATATTAGATATAAGTACTTTGTTTTGCAATATAAACGCTACTCTTTTATCTTTTTGTTTCCTTCTGTTCTATGATTTTTGTTATAGTAATCTATATTTCGTGTACTACAGGGAGATCATGTAACTTTCCTGAATGTATACAAAGGGTTTATGCAATCTGGCAAATCATCACAATGGTGTTACAAGAACTACATAAATTACCATGCTATGGTGGGTGGATGGTTATAGATTGCTAATGGTTATAGCATTCTATTTAAGCTTTGACAATGCGTAGCTTCAAAATTATGTATATCTGGTGAGTAAGGTTTCTAAATATGTCTTGTTATGTCTTTGCAGAAGAAGGTTGTCGACATCAGGGAACAACTCAGCAAACTATTGAAGCGGTTTGGCATTAGTCTAAAGTCTTGTGAGGGAGACACACAAGTACTCTTTTTTCATACTTGTCTGACTTTTGTTTTTTTAGGCATGCATATGGCTACCATTCCTGCAATTTATTATGTCTAATCCTAAGCTGTAATTTCTCATGTGCAACATCAGATGATTTTTTTTTTAATTTTATTCTGGGGAAAGCAATTTTTTGTTTTCCATGTTCCAAGTTTTCTTTTGGGGGAGCACTTCTCAATTGAGAATATCTGTATCAACAATACAGCTTTCTTTCTTTACAACATATTCACCCCTTTCTATATTACCTTTCTTACTTTCCTCTCTTCATCACCATCATTCAAGAAGATGGGCATTTGATGAAGGGAGAAGAAGCGCTAGAGAAGTGGGTAGGTGATTTTGAGAGAAACAATAGATGGAGGAACTAGAGAGAGAAAGTTGGTAGATAATGTAGAAATGTCAGAAAGAGTAGTGGGTAGGTGATGTTTGCCCCTTTGTATATGTTTAGGATGGATATATGTTATAAAAGCTCTGGATCATCTTGGATGACTTGCTTTGCATTTTGGCAATTTGGCACAAGTAAGCTGGTTGCACCTTTGTAACTTTTAAGGCTTGCCCTATGCATGCATATGTATGTAACGGATCATTTTATCTGTCTAGTAAGATTCTCATTCATGTAGCATTTCATTTTGGTAGATTATAATATAAAGCATTAAATGTATGTAGATTGGTGTGCTTTTACAATCCTTCTTTCATTTCTTTGTTATGTAGAGACTGATTCTCATTGCTTATCAATTCTGCAGAAGCTAAGAAAGGCTATCATTGCCGGTTTCTTTGCCAATGCTTGTCATTTGGAGGTAGGTATTCTTTCATTTTTGGGTAAGGTTAAGAACATTTGTGATGCATTCATATATGTGAAATGTCCCTCTCAGTTTTGAAGTGGTTGTTTCACTTGTATTTGATTGTCATTATATAATATAAGGAAATTGAAGAAAAGAGAAGATTTTTGGCTATTAATTGTAACTAAATAAATAAAAAAATGTTAAAGCCATAGTTAGTGGAAGTGAAGAATAAGCTGCTGCCCGTTTGGACTTACTTAAGTATCACTCAAATAGTTAATGGAAATAAATCTGAACTTTTAAATTTTTGATCATATAGTATGTGAGCTCCCACATGTACATATAATTATATGTTTATCTGGGAGAAAAAGATATAACAAGCTTGTTTGTTGTCTTCTTTTATGAAGAGTTTGGAGAACTACACTCTTTCACTTGTTTTTGGTCTGCATTGTTCTGGTAGCATTTCACTACAAGAAGGCTAAATAGGTTATTTGAGTTGTTTCAACCTTATTTATTTTTTCTATTTCCTTCTTTCACAGTTTCTTAGGCATAATTAATTACTGTATTATATTTCGGTTGTTGAGTGTGCTTACTGCTTAGAATTGCACATGTTGCATGTTGTGCTTTTCATATTTCACTTTGATCTTGAAGAGAATTTTATTCTTTTTTCCCAGGAAAATATGTATATGCATACAAACATGCATGCATATATATATATATATATATATAGATATATATATATAGAGAGAGAGAGAGAGCTAAAACATTTTGCTTTTGTCAGTTCACTACAAAAGCAGGAAATGGGATATGACAGCTCTTATTTTGGCTTATTAATTTATTTATTTTGAAGGCATACAGTCAAAATGGAATGTACAAGACAATTAGAGGTTCTCAAGAAGTGTTCATTCATCCATCATCTGTGCTCTTCAGGTTTGTTTAATATTAGATACACGTTCTAAATCAAAGCTTTCCATTTCCGAACTACCTTTTCATATTTTTATTTCCAATATCAATTGCATATTTGTTTTTAGTTATTGTTCATCTTGGTCACTTTGTGGCACAATATGCGTGTATTATTTTCCAGACTTTTATATGGCTATAAAGTCTTACCTCATCATCATTGGTTTAATTTCAGTTTTATTGCTGCACTCTGTATTATCTACAGAGCTAAAGTTGTCATTTTATTTCCAAATAAACAACTCTATTATCTATTAGTTCATCTAACTTGAAAACTTAATGTTTGAATTCCATGTGCGTGTAAATAGGTTCTTATGTGTTCACCTCGATATGGTCTCTTCTTAGGTGCCTTACATGACTCAATATAAGTTAGTAGGGACAAATAATTTCTTTTCCTTCCAATTCCAGCTTAATAATATTACCTATTAGCATTTTGTGGTGTTCATTTAGAGTTTTGTCTCACGATCCCAAAAATTATTAGGTAGTTACCCCTTCAATTTCTTGAAATTTTTGTATAAATGGATACTAAACTGAAGTTTGGTGTGGTTTCAAGAAATATTTGTTTTTTGACAGTTATTGGGATGATCAAAGTAATTGACAATTTCCAACTATTTGAATCTCATTTGTTTCTTTTTCTTGTACATTCTCCATCTTCCTTGCCTTGATCCATATCTGATTCTGTTCTCATGCAAATTATTGTAAATTTTGGTCGAATGATGATGGGGACTAAACTTGCTGTCATCTCCTGTCAATTGGCAGGGTCAATCCAAAGTGGGTAATCTATCACTCTCTTGTCTCAACTGACAAGCACTATATGCGGAATGTGATGACTGTCAACCCTGACTGGCTTATTGAAGCTGCTCCACATTTCTATCAATGTCGTAAGCCAAATCCTGCTGCCCCTTTCTAAAAACACAACCTACATCCAAGTGAACAAATACATCCATTGGTGAATTCATTGGAGCATCCCAGTGTGATTGGCGATACAGCACATACTCTTGATGAACACCCACTGGTATTGACACTATCTGCATATGTGAGCATAAGGACCACATCTTTACCTGTCAGCATCACCTAATTTATGACGGAATCCACTGCACAATGAAGATTATATAAAGCAGAGATACAACACGGATATTCGGCTCGAAGTTATGAGACCATTGTAACTTGCTCTAGCTGAAGTTAACCCTAATCTGAAGTCTTCATGTATGATAGTTGGAACACTAAGAGATGATGTCCCAAGTGTTTGATTATAATCTTATCACTAGATGGTCTGTTTCTTAGTTATATACTCAACATTAATTTCAAAAAATGTATCTCCTGCTTAATGGCTGTGGAAATTGTATATATATTGTCCTGTTTTAAAGAAATATTATTATTGTGTATTGTGCTTGTTGGGCTGATAAGACCTTTGTGTGATTACATTAAATTAATCTAATAGGACAAGCATTACCTGGATCATCTAAAATCTAAGTGCTTCTTTGTTGTGACTATTATTAATACCTCTGTCCATTTTAGTTTGAATGTTTGTAAACAAACTGAATGCTAATAAACCCCACTTAGTCAAATAGTTTTGGTGGTTGTTTATGTATAAACAGTAATATAGATAATTACCCCTTAATATATGAAGAGCAGAATGATTTTTACCTAAATATAATTAACACAAAGAACACAAATGCAAAAAAAAAGTATTGATAAATTTTCTGCTTTTGTTCCTTAAATCTCAAATTTTTATTTTCTATTTTCCCTCTGTTTTAATCTCCAACCATCTCTGTATAAAAGTAGAATTCTGCTATTTCTGTGTACCATTGTCAGCAAATGTGAGATCAATGGCATCTCCCAATGTGCCTTTTTCCTGGAATCCTCTATTCAATACCAAATATAGCTCAGATGAACTTCATCTTCTGAAATATTAGACATTGAATCAATGTGGAACATAACTGAAATTTATTAGATTAAAACTGCAGTGCATGAAGTGAAAACCAAATGAAACATGAACCGGAACATCTAGTTCTTACATTCGAAAACAACAACACATTCAGAAATAAAAGTGGGTCGAGATCTTATTCCAATCACACCTCATAATTGAAGTCTTTCCATTGCAGAAGCTCTATAACTTCAGATTGAGATCAATACCATCTAATACTTCACCTCTCTTTTCACCCGACATTACTTTTTGAGAGTCAGTCCCCACGGGGAAGAAGGCGTAATAAGGCGGTGATCGTCCTGAACTCCCGAAACTTGAATTGAAGGCATCATCATCAACATCAGCAGCAGCATTCCCCTGCAGAACATAAGTTTTAGCACTTTGGAAAAAATAATATTATCTGAAACACAACCTGAGTGATTAAGTAGGCATTCATTTTATTTTTTAGCTTACTTGATAAGGTAGCAAGTTCAGCTCATCATTCTCAGAGTATTTGGTGGTGGAGATGGCCATGAATTGCTTGGATTTTGGAACAGATGGTGCAAGAGAAGGTCCCAAAGTGAGGAAACCTCCATCTGCAGCACCATTCTCTTTCTTGCTCATTGAAATGCTTCCCTCTCTATTAAACCATCAAAAGCCATTGATTAATGAAACAGAGAACACCATTAATTTGCTAAAAAAAAAAAAAAAAAAAAACAAGCACCTCCTAGCAGTGACAAATGGAGAGAGTTTGCAAGGATATGAGGAATGGCTGCTGCTGAGGTTCTCCAGGCGAAAGGGACAAGGCCTCTTCATGCCTACCATCTCAACTAGATTCTAACCAAGAGCTCAGTTAGCAAAGAAACCAAGTGTCAATTAACAAAAGAATGAAAGAGAAGTACATACTCTGTCTTCCTCTGGCCAGGAGGAAATCACTGCGCTGTAGTTGCTGCAATAGCTTTGGTTTGAAGGGGGCTCCATCTGAAGATGAACTCCAGATGAGGATGGTGTCAAGCTCTTGCTCATCTGCACAAACTAATCAACACACACAAATCCATCTCCAAACCCAAACAAACAGAGAAGAAAAAAAGGAAAAAAAAAAAAAATTAATCTGAAGTTCTGCAAACCAGAAGAGCATTAGACAACTCATTGTGCTGCTGCTGCTGCTGCTGCTGCTGCTGTTGCCTCTTCTGGAAAAGGCATGATTTTTCCCAAGGGTAGGGTTGATCAAAACAAGTTCTGAACATGGGGTTGGGATCCAAGCGAGCAGAGGAGGTTAGGGTTTTCTGCTGCTCTTGGAGCCTGAGCTTCTCCAGCTGAGCAACTCCAAGGCCACGTTGTGGTGGCCTCTTGGGCTTGTTCTTCCCCTTGGCTGGCACCCTCTCCTGCAACACCATGCTTGCTTTGCCTTCACATGCAGCAGCAGCAAGCAATGCCATCTAACACCACCATCACCAAAACACACACTCCATGGAGAAGAAACCAAGATTCAAAGGAAAGGGACTCATTGCCATTGGTTTGTCTCAAACTCTAATCCTTCTGTTTTTCTATAATTATATATATGAATGAGGATCCAAGGTGGAGAGCATGTGGCACTATGAGAGAAAGTTTGCTCCTTGGCTTTCACCACCTTCCATTGAAGCAGCTTCTTATTTATATATTCTTATAAGACTTTGGAGACTTGGTATTTGGATTTTCACAAAATCCAAGAACCAAGTCTCTTGTAAGACTCCTCCAATCACAAGGCCTCACTGTAAAGCTTGCTTTTATTTATTTATTATTTTTTTAAAAGGAAAATGGGAGGCATTGAGAGGTTGCTTGCCATTTTGCATTGTTGCTTGCCATCTTAATTTAGCTAATATCTTAAGTCAGTCCAAAAAATATATATATATAGAAAAAGAAATCAAAGAGTTGTATATTAAATATATGGATGATTTCAATGTGTGAAAGCCCAATGATTATATGTTTTCATGCACAGTAAAGTCATGTGGAGATGATATGAGTTTTGGAGATTGAGAACATAAAAATGAAAATTAAAAAGCATGGTCTACTACAAAGATGTCCAAATCATGACAACATGCACCATGTGTGACCAATGAACTCATCTTTCAATTATGCATATATATATAAAGATCTGCAAGTCACCATATCTTACTTGCAAGTTCTCCCAGGATACACCCTTCCAAACATCGGTCCCACTCGAACCCAATTCTTCGGGCTCGGGCTCATGTTTCAGGGTCTTGAAGTTTCCATGACTCGAACCTATGATCTTCAGGTCACATGGTTACAACTTTATCATGGTGATAATTTTATCTAGTTTTTCATACATCTAACTGGTTTGACGGGACCATGTTTCGGAAGCCCGAACCAACACTAAAGAAGAGATGAAGATTCCGTCATGCATGATATAATAGATAGATATGACATTCCATGGCCTGCCTTTGAGCATCTTTGTTGGTCTTAATCAAGAGAATGACAGCCTTATCTCATGTCCTCAACTCCTTGTTGTTTCATGCTCCAAAAACATCTACTTAATTAATTAATTTGTTTCCCTCTTCCCTTGTCTCTATCTCCTCATACTTTTTATTTGATTCATCATTAAGCTATATATTAAGCTCAATCCATCCATAAAAAAAATGCCGGCTAATTAATTTCCTTTCATTATCATCTTGGCAAATCTATCTATAGTCCCCTGGATTCACCTTCATGGAAAAATCTAGCCTAATGATCTAATAAGCTTTTCCTTTGTTTTGATCTTAATTAATTAATTAGGTATAATTGATTAATATTCAATTCTTCTGATTAATCTACTTTTTCCAAATTAGAAGGGCACAAGACTTGAATGCCATAACCAAATTTAGAGGAACTCATGTGCCAAGGCATTCTAGTTATGGTTAACTTGATGAAGTCCCTAAATCCTTAAAACCTCCTTCCATGAAACCCATGGAAAAAAGATAGTTTCCTTCAAATGGATGTGGATGTGGATGGGTGAGTAGTGTTCCCTAAAACAGCCACCTCATAATAATAGAAAGCCTAAAGAAACCTTTTTTTTCATCTTGGAAGAGACTAAGCAAGCACTACTTGAATCCAGCACCAGCTTTCCAAGCACTCTCTGGTCCCCATGGCATCACTTCCCAACTTGGGAGGCTCATGTAGTTATTCCTGGTAAGTCCTTAGATGAAAGGTGTGTCTGGTTGGGCAGGGCCAGAATAAGGAAGAGAGAGCCATGTGATGAGCAAGATCCATGCAAGTTACTGGGGTTAGGGTTAGGGTTAGGGTTAGGTCATTCACATGCAGTTCATGTGAATGGAACTCATATTCTTGAGTTGAAGGTGACAAAGACATGCAAGGAGGAATCCTTAGCAAGAGAAGTCAGGAAGTGGATTATGAGGTTTTTGAAGATGATTAGAAGTGAGTTTTATATCACAATGGAAGTGGGGAAGTGGAAATACTTCCTCACTTCCCAACTTTTTAATTAACCCCAAACAACCAAACATAGCCTTCAGCTAGTATATATATATATATATATATATATATATATATATATATATATATATATATAAAGAGTTGGTGATGAATTAAGTTGGCTCTATTTCTCTGTTTTTAAAGGATTGAACCATAAGGGCCATTATTTTGTCCTGGATTTAGGAAGTGTGATCAGGATGTGGAGGGGACCAAGTCCAGATATGGCCTATGAAAAACTAGAATACATAGTCTTCTTCAAGGAATGGATGTAATTAAACTAAGGCTATTTATATCATGTGTGGAAGGAGAATTATTAATTAGGACTTGTTATAAATTATTGAAGCCTGAGTTGCTGTGCCAACAAGACATTTGTGACTTTAAAATTCAACATTGTTTTTATTTTACATAATCATATTGATAGCATCAGAATTGTCACCTTATAGTTTTGATAATAATGAAAAGTTTTATGGAACCACTTCAGCCACATATTCGAGACACAAACCGGCATTGATAATCTGCAAAACTTTGGGGCACCAAGGCCTCCCCTCTCAGGGTGAACAAATCCCTGTAAAAGAAACGAGACCTCACTGTCATGGCAATTACCCGGAACATTTGTGGGAAATAATCAAGATAAATAGTGTGTTTGCTTAAAACTAATCTGCGATATCTTTTTTCTCACTCTTTCTTAATTGGATGTAGTTCCAATTTCAAAGCGGTTGCGACTAGAGGTGGCGCAACACCTAGTGAAGAGAAGCTTCAAATTCGTCAATGACACGTCGGGATGAGCCAATGAGGGTGGAGAGACCTTCGAGGATGACATGGCAACTAATCAAGAAAGGATTTGAGGCTTCACCAGCTCAATCAAGAAAATAGTGTCTAACAAAATTTTGTATTCTTTTCATTCCCTCGGTTAATTGTAACAAGATTTCTTCAATGATAAATGAAAATGTGGTTTATCCATCTTATAAAAAAAGATAATGATGAAAAGTTTAGTTTAATATCCTATTTTTATTATTAATGTTATGTGCATCAAATTATATACTTTTAGAAACAACTAAATGGCTCACTCTCAATGGAAAAGATGCATCAAATCCTTTTTATGTTGAGAGGCTCAAAGATCAAACTAATAAGTTCTATTCTAATTTTGGCTTAGTGTTTTCAGTAGTGAATAAAGATGGACTAAGAACAAAACAACAACAACAACAACAACTAAGCCTTAATCCCATACTAGATGGGGTCGGCTATATGAATTCTCTGTCCACGTAGGCTGCATAAAGATCCGGATCAACATCTAATAAACATAGGTCTTTAGACACTATCTTTCTCCATGTAAGCCTCGGTCTACATCTACCCCTCTTTTTATCTTCTATTACAAAAGATGGACTAAGATGTAAAAAAAATTAATCTTTTTATTGGGCTATAAATTCAGGATTAATTCATGTAAGAGGTTGGATTACAACCTTTTAATCCGTAGAAAAATTCTTAATTTTACATGATGGGATTTATTAATGTGTTTATGAAGCTGAAAACTAGCCCACACTTGCCAGGATAAAGCCAAGCCCAGCCCAACCCAACATTATTAGTAAATGAAGAACCTACTCCAACTCAACCCACCTATTCACCTAATTTGTGAGGGTTTTATTATTATTATTATTATTTTTCCGATATGGTTGTGTAAAAATGGGGTTAAATTTTAAATTTGGTTAAGTGAAAACTTAAATTGATAAATTTAATTATTATGTAACTAAATAAATATTTTTAATTAGTTTTATATTTTTTTAACTAATAATTAATATTTAAATTGATACTAAATTATCCTCCTTTATGGTATGAATTTGATATATATTTCATAACAAAGAAAACTAATTGATGTTTATATATAGTTAACACTATTTTTTCTAGTCTTATCAAGCTGAACTGAGACACGCTGCTACTCTTTGACCTCGATTAATGAACAATTGCAGGAAAAAACTAATAAATAATAAAAATGAACTTTAAATATTTTTAAAAATTGGTCCAAAATCCCAAGGTGGGTACTGTCACAGAGTGAAAGTGGCTATCTAAGAAACTTTGCTCTTTCTCGACTAAAAACTCTCTATGATAGCAACTGTCTCCGAACTTAACTGAGTCAAATCCTTCTTTTTAACCGCTGAGGTTCTAAGGCAATTGTGAGTAATTTGAGAGAAGAAGAAGAGAGAAACCACACAAGCAAGACAAAACAAATTTAAATTATACATTTGCTTCTCTTTTAATTATTTACTCAAAGTGTGTGTATACGCAAGTATTTATAGACCTTAGCCCTTATACAAGTGACAACAGACTCTTAAAGAGTCCATAACCAAAGGAACCCAAAGGAACATCTAAACATCTGTTTGATCAACACCTACACGCACCAACGCTTAACTGATTAGCTCCCACACGCCCCCACATGCAGCACCTGCTCCTGCACTCAAGTAGAGCTCGCCACATCACATGTGGTCCCGGACAGTTATAAACCGAGTCAGTTTCACCTTCCAACCATTACTTGGCTTTTCAATTCCCAACCAAGTCTATAAAAGTGGACTAGAACCCTCAATCCATCCTTCTCATGCTCTTGCTCGATTTGAAGGAAGAGACGGCCTGCTCTCGCCCTGGCATCAAGGCTCCCGCTCAACATTAAGGCACTCCAGCGTCATGGTCATATTTGTGGGATCCTTCCCACGGAGATCCCGTTGGAGTCCATTTCAGGATGTGGTCTCTCTTTTTTTTTTTTGGACGTTAAGAGCAAGCATTTAGGCGATCTAGTAAAGAACACATACTTGTGGGACTTCGGATCTACCGGGGCGCTCGGGCACGTTAGCGAGGGCCGGCCCGGTATCCAGAGTGGAGGCGAAACATCGAATCTGAGGCTAAAATGTCAGCTGAAGCGGATAAGCAAAATGTCAAACAAATATTTTGAGTTATTATCACGGTGGAACTTAACACTTAGTAAAGCAAATATTAGCTGGCCTACAAAGTCTACAAAATATAAGGTCTCATATAAAGAAGGTTGAAGTCACTCGAACCTCTACAAGCGGCTCACAGTTGTAATCACACCCAAACTTTAGAACGCGAGAAGAGAGAAGAAGGCAAGTGGGATGAGCTTTGAGAAGGAAAGCCCGATAAGTACATGAGGGAATGCAAAGAGGTCGTGAACACAATCGTAAAATAGTGATCCACGCACGGTAACATAATAAGAAGAGACCAGCTCAAAAATGAGGGAGATCCAACTATCACAAAGCGCGAGGCTTAAAAGCGAGAGTCAAATCAAACTTGAATATCAAACTTGTCATCTCACTGGCAGCCATGGCCTAAAGCGGATCTTTATATCTTATAAAAGCCAAACCCTTGATGCAGTGGAGCTCCTACGTATACGTGCGGCGAGCGTAAGCGTCCCCGCTGGCAGCGGGTGGCGTCAGGGAGTATCGGAGCGCTGACTTATCACGATTTCTGCTGGCGGGAGAATCTTCCAGCCTGAAAATCGCGACACATGCGGCGGGGCGGACCACGAGGCTCATGTGTTTCCATGGCCGTCTTAGATCGCGGGAAAGGCGTAATCGGCATACACACGTATGTCCGACAAAACTTATACACCCGATATGCATACACCACCATGGAGCTCAATAAAGAAAGAATCTTGAACGCGTGTATGCAATCAAAACTATAAGCGATACTCGAAGCCAAAAATCAACGAAGAGTAACTCAAAGATAAACCACAATATCGAGATCAACTAACATCAAGCATGTAAAATTTGAAACAAAAGCATAAAATCAAGAACACCCATTCTTTGGGTGGAAACTAAGCGAGATAATAACTACCTGAAGAAAGCAATGATCAAATGAAGAGCGAAGGCAAAGATGCTTACATGCAAGGCATGCAATCGAAAGCAATAATTATTCCAAAGAAGGAAGATACACAAGGCAGAGTACTTACCTCACTAGTAAGTCCAACCAGCAATCTTGCGTCTTTCACGAAGCGCCAATTCAAAGCTCAAATCAACCTCACGGAAACCATAAATCCGGACTCAACAAGCATACATGTTTTACAACTAAATACCTCTGATGCATGCCAAACTAAATGGGCTTGGCCCATTACTTGGACCAATTCACTAGTAACCAACTTTTAAACCATTCTTAACCTCTTTAATCCAATTAAGCTACACAAACCCAACTTTTCTTCAAACTCACTAAAGCCCATTTAGAAACCAGGCCCGAACCTCTTTCCTTAACTAAACTTGATCAAACCCAAGTTAATTAACCAATTACAAAGATAAATTAGTCTCATACTAAAACAATTCCAAACCCAACACACTGCCAGTCAACAAATCAAAGGCCCAAGTCTTTAATAATACTCCTCTAAATCAATCTCCATTCAACATGAAATCACACTTAGTTACTTTCACCTAACTAAGCCACACCAGCAACTATATGGACCGATTGCTAAACAAAACTATCCACATAAAATATCTTTTTTCACTCTCATTGTCCAACAACCTTCAACTAAATACAACACATCAGGACACAATCCTGGGCTCTCATCTCCCTCTTCTAAACCCCAACACATCACACCACCTAATCATACAACAACTCAACCTGAGCGTACCACTCCCTCACTCACTAAACTTCAACCACCAGTACTCATTCTTGGTTCAACAAAAATACTCCCTTACTAACTATTTCCAGCATCCAGCACTACTAGATTTCTTCTAATTAAAAGCCCAGTCTCCCACTCAGAAGCTTTATTCATGCTAACACATCCAACAGTAACAAAACCCATATCATCTCATGCTAACAAGGCCTCCTCTGGCCACCTCCAACAAGAACACTAGTAGAGCACTCACTTGAGGAACCTCAATCAAGATCCACAACACCTCAAGTACTCTAGACATTTACAAGACCTTAAATCCCTCACAAACACAAATGTTTGGTTTTCAGTAAACAAGACAACCAACAATAACAACCTTACATTGACTCAAACACCATCTATCTTCAACGAACCATGCATGCTGTCTAGAAACTCTACACATGACCACTCTGAGCATCTACCATGCAACCATCTCTCTCTTTGCAATATACAAGAACCTCAAGAGCATGTATAGTTGTAATCACTCAGGATCACACAAGCACTCATGTCAAAACCTCACATGAAATCATGGAAGTCCCACACCCTCAAGCCAGCATTTCCAAACAACCGGGCTGCAACCCACACACATACCACACACTTTACGACCCACAACTGAAGACCAGTGAAGCCTTCCTAAATCTACACACAGACACGATCTCATTCTCAAAACCTCTCACTCAACCTCTTCACCAATATATATATATATATATATATATATATATACATATCAGTTTTAAAACCTTAGAGACTCATCAACAAATGCTTCTCATCCTTATCGTTCATAACAAAACCCGAAGTGCAAGGTCACAGAACAACTAGAAGATCGGGGACTCACCATGCCTGCATGTGTCTATGTTCGCCTCCCTCCCTCGTGCTCCCCGGTGGTTCAAAGGACAGCAACGCTTCCTTCCTCAGCCCCCGGCATTGTCTCCGACTAGCTTCCAAGGTGGGAGTTCCTTGGCTCCGTGCCCTCTCTCTCTATACCTATCTCTATATTTATAAATATCAATCTCTTTGTCTATATCTCTCTTTATATATGGTATGTATAAAATATCATGTCCATGCGTTTTTATCTTGATTCAAAATCAAATTTGATTTCGGCCATGCATGCATGCCCTCTTCAATCATACATTTATTTGAATATTTTATATTATATGCTTGTTATACTCCTACAACCATGCCCTCCTCTAAATTCCATGCATTCCTTATATATGTATATATTTATTCATAGCCATGTACGTCCCATGCATTATCCAGTAAAAATTTCTCTTACTATCTATATCTATCACATTTTAAATGCATGAATGGACCTCTAACATATATTTTATATACTTATTTACCCATCACATGCTCATTAGTTAAGAAAAAAAACCAGCCAGCATGGCTGCCATACAATTCCTCTCTCTTTCTATATATATAACTATGTATATATATATATATATATATACACATGTATATCTATATGTGTAATATTTTATTCCTTTATTTTATCTTACTTTCTTTTGAATTCAGATCAATTCCTTAATATTATATATATATATATATATATATACCTTTCAATCTTATCACCTCATTAATGGAAGCTTAGCCAAATACATTTATAATATGATCTATTACTTTTATATATATATATCCAATAACTAGAAAACTTTTATTCCCAATAAAAACTCAATTAAACCCAATTAAGTTCCTAAATAAATCAAAAGATTAATTAATTTAGTCTCTACTTTCCTATTCTATTTCCAATTAACATCAAATCTTGAAGACTTCCATAGTTGCTTAAATCAATCACCAATAAATTTAACCCTTAAATTTATTTATTCCTTTTTAAGTCTTCTCATTCTCATTTTACCAAAATGCATTTAAACTTAATTTAATTTAAAATTAAATCAAGGGGAAACTTAAATTCTTTTATTTCAATAAAAATCTTGGATCTTACAGAACCAAAGGGACGGGATCACCTGGGATCGAATCCGGTAGCCAGCCTTGAGGGATAAATCTTGAAATAGAAGACTTGGCGCACCATGCGAGCCTTGAGTAGCAACTGGCAGGGAGAACACGAAACATCGCTCCCGAACGAGCGCGTGAAGTCGCTGGAACCCAGTACCATCCGACCAAGCAGTCGTAGGTAGGATGTGGTCTCTTTGATAAGGGTCTTTGTAGGTAAGGCCTAGCAGGACAAAGTGTCCTAAATCTAGTCCAAATTGACTAATTTGAACTCTTGGGAAACCACAATCTAGACTTGATGATGCAATCGAGTCCATTAATCAAGTCGGGTCCCACATTACGATTCGCTTGAATTCTCCAGCGGCCAGCCACTTCAAAACTCACTCAGAGTCACAGTACGCAACCATGTCCCGAAGCCAAAGGATGGCAGCCCTTTCGCTCCTTTTCCTCTTCTTGATCTCATCTCTGTGCGCCCGCGCTGATCCTCATCCCCAGGAGAAGGACGGGGGCGGTGGAGTGGCGGGAATGCCACTCTGGTGCGTCGCCAAGAACAACGCGGAGGACTCCGCGCTGCAGTCGGCGCTCGATTGGGCTTGCGGGCCGGGCGGCGCCGATTGCGCGCCGATCCAGCCGGGGGGACCGTGCTTCCAGTCCCGGGACGTCCAATCCCTCGCTTCCTTCGCCTTCAACGACTACTTCCGCCGCCGCGGCTCCTCCCCCTCCGACTGCGACTTCGCCGGCTGCGCCGCTCTCACCTCCCTCGATCCCAGTAAACCCTTCTCGATCTCTCTCTCGCTCTTTCCCAAATTCCAGCTGCTTTGAGGTTAGATTTGGAATTTCCAGTATTAATTATTATTTTGTTTCTTTTCTTGGAAATTGCAGGTATTAACAACTGTAGATTCCCCTCCAGGTCAGTAGTGTCTTCGAATTTCTCGTTTTTTATTTTTAGGTTTTTTTAGTTTAGTTTTACTTGGAATGAACCTCAGTGATGAAGAGAATTACCGATCGATGCCACTTCACTGGAGATTTCCTTTAATAAGGTTAATTAATAATTCATTTTTAAGTGGAACTGGAGCCGACCAAAGTTGGGTCCCACTAGCAGCATAGCCGTCAGCCGTGTTTGAATCTCGGCTTGACGCCTGCCTATGTGATTCAGGTTCCCATGTGTAGTACGTACTCTGCTGAATGTCGGTGCGAACGAGGGATACAATTCTAGATACTATGGTCCACTTCTTTTACCGCTTATTTGATTGAAGCTTATAGAAAACTTGGACTTCGAGTTTAATCTAGATACAGTGGTCCACTGCTCGTTTTGAAATCTGAAAACATAGTCATTTACGACTGGGTTTAATCTGGTGTTTGTTTAGAGGGAGGTGACTGGGACTGTGGAATATGAAGTACTTCTGAGAAGTGTAGTTCGAGATCTGTCTTGGAATTGTTAGGGCAAAATGGAAGGGTTCTTAGTCAGTTAGTTGACAAGAATACTCTCCAAGTGTGTGTGTGTGTGTGTGTGTGTGTGTGTGTGTGTGTGTGTGTGTGTGTGTGTGTGTGTGTGTGTGAGAGAGAGAGAGAGAGAGAGAGAGATTGACAGGGACTTGGTGCCTTGTTACAACAACAACTAAGCCTTAATCCCATACTAGATCGGGTCGGCTATATGGATTCTCTGTCTCCATGTCACTTTGTCAAATGTTAGATCCGGCTTAGTATCTAATACACGTAGGTCTTTAGACTCTCTCTCTCTCTCTCTCTCTACATAATTTTAGGCTTATCTCTACCCTTTTTATTACTTTTTATTACTAAACTATTATATTTTTCAACCAAGGCACTTGGGGGTCTACGAGGCACATGTCCAAATTATTTTAAATGTCTTTCTTTTATTTTATCTTCAATTGGCACAACATGCATCTTCATGTGTTTATTTATAATCTTATCTAATTTTATATGATCACTCATCTATCTTAACATTCTCATTTCTGTCACACTCATCTTATGAATACGTTGAACTTTAGTTAGTGTCTTGTTGGTGCAATAAAAAAAAAAATGTGGCTTGTCCATATCTCCCTATATATGGAGAGGTTTTGGAAGTGGTTAGAAGTGTGTCCTTGGTTGCTTACATCTGGATAAACACTATAAAAAATGGAAGGTGAGCTACTGCCCTACTTCCATTTTATTAACCCCCTAGAGATAGAAGAAGAGGATTTGTCAGTTAATTGTCCATTTTGACAGATTAGTTGAGAATTGAACCTAAATTTGAATGGTTGAAACAAATGAATGTAGTTTAAGGTGAAAACTAGTCCATTTGAAATTTGCTAGCCTCAGGTCTGATGAACTGTGTGTGGAGTTGTTAGCTCCCGGAAACATATTTAATGGTGCAAGAGCATACAGGATACAAGGTTTTCATGAGCTATAATTACCACCTCAGGTGCATGTATTACTAGCTCATTTATATGTATGCAGCATTGCTGTTAACTCTTAAGTGAAGATTTGTAGTAAGTTGTTCAGAAGACAAATGGGTCTAAAGTCCTTTAGTTTGCCCCAACTTTTTCTTGAATAACATAAATGAAAGAATCGTAGATAGTTGATTTTAGCTAGTGCAAGGCTGGCCTGATATGTCACATATGTCATCAGCTATCCTTAATAATTTGTAGTAATTTCAGATGGCTTCATGTAATATTAAAGGACATGACATGTCGTAATTTATAGACATTCTTCTCCATCATATTAGTTCTTCAAGATTTTCAAATTTATTTCTTCTATAGGATTTAATGTGTATTTAGTGGTTTCATGTAAAAAATTTTGGAACTATGAATTGAAAATCTTGAAAAATGTAAGTTAGAGGTCAACTTACTAGTAATGCAAAAAATGAGATACTCTGATTGGTCAAAGCAAGATGTAGCTATCCATGAATGATCTGGCTCATGTTATAATGCCCATGAAGTAATAAAATCTGAAATTTCAGATTGACAACTATCCTAAATCAAAGTTTTCACAGTCATTCTGTCATGGGGTAGATCTTTCAATGCTCTTTAGTCTGTGTTCACCTAATAGAAACGATTTTGTACATATATGATTATTTAACTTTAAGTAATTAAATGTATGAAGATACTTATTATTACAAATCAATCCTAACTGACTCCAAAATCAGGTAGGCTGCCTAAGCCTGCTTATTTGGTAAATGATTGAGCTGAAATTGTGCTTAAACTGAATTGAGCAAATTGCTAGTAAGCAGCTTGATTATTTTGCTGCCTTGGTTATGAGCATCAAAAATTCAAGAATCAACAAATATTTGTGCCTATTTTGGCCATGAACTAATATATAATTCTTTTAATAATTTATATACAAAGAGTTTTATTCCAGCAATGTTTTGCAGCTCCTCGGTAGGGAATGGCAGCTTCATTGGATCAACAAACACCAGTCTGGGCTCATATGGGGCTGATATGAATGGTGCTACTTCTCTGTTGTCCTCCAAATCATGGGAAAAGGTGGTGAAAATATCTTTGCTTTTGCTGGCCATTGGAGCTGTGAGGTAACTTTCAGTTAAGTACTTTGTATGTGTAAAAGATACACTTGATATGTATGTAGTGTGGTGCTCGCCCTTATTAAGCAAAGAATGAATGACGATTTTGTTGGCCAAAGCCTTGGTAATCATTGTTGAAGTTGGAGGGAGGACCATTTCTGCAAAAAAGTTTTTGGTTGGCATCTAATTTATTTGCTTTCGTTGTGCTATTTTTGTATAATGTCATGTTGTGCAGTTTGGTTCATCTTCAAAGAAATTTGATAAGGAGATTTTTTTTTCTTTTTCTTTTTCTCTGGATTGTGGGCATTAATTTAGGATTTCAGTGTATGATATTGTTCAAGCTGTCAGATCTGAAAAACATCAATTGATATCTCCATTTGATGAACTTTTGTTTTCCTGCTAAATTCAGTGTATTATATTGTTCAAGCTGTTGTTTGGTCTGTTTGGAAGAATCAAACAGGTTACTGTTTGCACTTGGTTGTGTTTTTACAGTTGTGACCGTGTAATACTTTTGAATTGCATATGTACTCTTCCTTCTATAACATACAATTCTTAATAATTTTGTCTGTACAATGTATCCTTACATAAAATGAACTACTAATTGAGTTGAATTTGCACTAGTTAACAGTGAAATCACTTACAAACATTTCAAGGCTTTTTTTTTTCCTCAGTTTAAAAAAAATTAATGAAAAACTTCTCCTTTATTGGTCCCTCCAGATTTTCATATTCGTAATTGATCCCTCTGGTCATCACGAGTAGAGAAGTCAAAGGACAAAAGAAAAACAATTGAAAATTTAAGGATGAATTTAAAACATGGAAAACTAGAACCACCTACCATGAAGACCAAAAAAATCAACATGACATTTTAAATGACTTTTCATTTTGGTATCATGTGAGCCACTACATTTGATTTGAATGCACGTCTAAATGTAATACTTAACACTAAATTCCGATTAAGAAATACAACATTCATTCGGGTCAAATCTGGATCCAAATCCTGATTTCAAAGTTAAGAACAGGATGGTGTCTGGAAGCAATTTGACTAGCAAACTTGGTTGATGCAAGAAGGATGTGATGAACAAAGAGAGGATGAATCTGATGATGATGATGATGAGGATGAAGGATGAAGATTGAGAAGGACGAGGAAGAGGAGGATGAGGAGGAGCCACCTCAGCGTCTCTTTCAAGCATTTAGTATTAATAAAAAAAAAAGCAGGTGGGTGTCTGGTCACTGTACTCGTTGTTGAGGCCTTCAACTCATCACCTTCACCACCACCTCACCTCAATGATTCGACTTCCTTGCTGCAAATATATATCAAAGAAACTTCTCACACTTGACACAATCAATGTTTCTGATTTCCAGAAATTTTTTTATAAACAAAAATTCTTTTTTTTTCTTTTTTTTTTGATAACTATATATTTTGGATTAAAATATCCTTCAATTGGTGATGCTAGTATCCTCTCCTGCCAAGCCATCCCATGATTCCCAAGAATAGAGAGAGTGATGGGATGGTGTTGGTTGATGATGCTGGGCCAGTACACTATATTCCCAAGTGCAGTGCTTTCCCTTTTCAACTCTTTCATCTACATTGCTTCTTCTTGTTGGCTTCTCTCTACCACCTTCTCTCACCTTACCTTTTATGAAAGCCAACTCACTACCAACCCTCCCTCCCTCCCTAAACCATCATCATTACACACTCTTTCCTCCTTAATCCTCTTCTCCCTCCCTTTCTTTATCTCTGTTCCCTTCCCTTGAATGCACACACCCTACTATCCTTTTTCTTCTTTTTTAGGAGGTAATTACCACTCCTTTTTTATCTTTTTGCTTTCTGAATTGTTTTGTGATGTCATCTCTGTGTTGAGTTTTTGTTTTTATAATGTTTCTCCAATGCTTGATGTTTGCAAATTTTAAGGGCATTGTGATTTGTTAAATTTTCAAGTTCATGTTTTGATTCCTGTGGTTCGCTGCCCGACCTTTTTAGAGAAGTAATTCGTTGATGCTGCAGATTGTTGGTAGATCTGAATCTGTTTTGTTGCATTGGTTATGAAGATATACTTAATATATATATATTTTTTTTATCAATTTTGGCTTTGAGATTTCATTGCGGTATCTCGAATGAAGTTTTTTAGGAGGTTGTGGCATGCTTTGAAGTTGAGAAATTCGGAAGAATTGTGTTTTTTTTCTTCATTGTATGGCTGCTGTGTCTGTTCCTAGCACAGGCTTCTAGTAAGTGGTTGATGGAGGAACAAAATTTGATGAGAATAATGAAGATAAACTCCGGGCCACTTTAATTTAGTTCTATCTGATCAGTCATGTTCCAAGATATTTGTCTTTGCAAGTACTAAAGGTTTTGGTGTTATATGTTTCATTACCCATTTTATCTTCATAATTGTATGGTCTAATGTTCTCTAACATTTTTTTTTACCATTTTGTGTATTGGAGTCCTCTCACAGACCTTTTCTTCTTTCGCATTGTACTTTCTAAGAATCCTTCATTTTTTTCTTCTAAAATTGTCCAAATATAGCTCCTAATTTTTTTTCTTTTGATTTAATAGTTCTGAAGAGATGTCCAAAATGATATTTTTTCTCTGGTATATCCTAATAAAGAAACATCAGTACTCTATTCTAAGTTGCCTTTTTGTCTCATACCATCTCTTTGTTTTCTCATAACATGATTGTTGCATGTTTATATAGGTCTGTTGGCATGTGTATGAGTTTTCTTCTCGATTTATTTTAGGAATTTATGCTTGCAATTGGCCCCTTCAGCCAGGTTTTAACTAGATGTAATCCATTTAACTCTAGTAATTATTGTTATTACAGCTTAATAGGATGGGATCCGGAGGATGGTTTAGAACCATCATCAACAGGAAGAAAACAAAGCATGATAAGCCAAAACAAAGCAAGGTGAGTTCTGAATTTCATTTTTAGTTACATGCATATTAATCAGGAAACCTTCTGAAGTTTGTCACCTGCCATAACTTTAATAAACCGGTAAATCTTCCATTTTCTTGGGAGATTAAAATATCAAACTTCAGAATAAAAGAAAGATGTTTATTGAAAAGAAATGCCAGAAATTGGAGAGATAAGTTTGTCTGATAAAATAGAGGTGAAGTTCTGATAGATGGTGCAGACTGTATGCAGTGAAAGGTTAATGGAAGAAATTCTAGTTACTGCCTTTTTGTGGTTATATTTGTGTATAAAGATATGTATTCCAAGTGCAAAAATTTCGGCATATAAGTGTATATTACTACTTCATATTGATTGCTGGTGTTGGCTTCTTAAGCTACTATGTTGATGATTTGTTTATGTTTTACTGTCTCGGATCAGGGTTCTGTTAGTGACCGACCAAATGGATTGAAATGGAAAAATCATTCTCATAAAGGGTTTAATAGCTTGTATAGAGCCGCTTCCAGTGTCAACCCTGAAGATGGAATCACAATAAAGGATATAGCCGCAATTCGCATTCAAACTGCATTCCGCCGCTTCAAGGTATTGTTTTACATTTTGAGATATCATTTCCTTGCATATTGTTCAATAAAGATATTCCTTTATTTATACAATTGAGCTAAACAGCTCATATATATATAATTTCTTTTTGCACGTTGTATATTGTTACTCTGCTCATGCTTATTAATGATGATTCACCATTTACCAGCTAGGACAAAAATTGTTTCCATATTTTGTGACCATTATCAGTTGAATATTTGAGAAGTATAAAATTGGTTTTCACCTTGATTTGTATATGTAAATTCCTCGGCTTTCATTTCCCTGTGTAAAAATCTTTCTGCAAAGGTCTTTCACTCTCAAATTCATATATGGTTCCTGGAGAGGATGTGGTGCTAGACGCACCAAATGTATTTCCTTCAGTAATTTCTAGTATTAGTTTTTATTTTTTTATTTTTATATCACTGCTTTTATGATGGATTAGTATGTATTTAATTTTTTTTTTAAATATATATTTGGCCTTTCGAAAGCCAGACTAACAAGTGGAGGAGGAGGTTCCAAAGCAATTGTGACTCATGCTGTGGAAAAAGGAATTTTGACTCGAAGAGTTTTTTATTGTCCAATTCCATGGTGATGATATTAGGCTGATAATGCTTTTACTGGCGTGTAGCATCTGCTGGTGAATGTCAACTTAATAACCTCTTAAAATGGCAAATTTTTCTTGTGTTTCTTGCAGCATCTGAATAGTTTTTGGTGACTGATGGAACTAAATATGAAATTTTCTTATATTGTTTCCTGGGAACATCATTAAGGAGCTAAAAACTAGTATCTCTTTATGTAGAACAAAGTTATCTTTTTCCAACCACCTATTTGATTTTTTACATCCTTTATTAAATCTATACGATGTCCTCTGAATATTTATGATGCATATTGGCAGGCTAGGAAAACTTTGCGGAGTTTGAAAGGCATCAAAAGGTTGCAAGTTCTTTCCCAAACTCATCCAGTGAAAAAGCAGGGTACAACCACTTTGAATTACATCCAATCTTGGAGCAAAATCCAGATGGAGATTAGGGCTCGCCGTGCTTGTATGGTAGCAGAGGGCCGTATTAAGCAGAAAAAACTAGACAATCAACTAAAGCTTGAGGCTAAGCTTCATGACTTACAGGTATAACCTTTTTCTCTCCAGTGTCTAATTTATGCTGGCTTCTCATTGAGTTCTTACTGTTCTGGGATTTCTATCTGAGTAATATGGGTAATAATCCTCTTATTCTGCCTAATTTTTTCTGTTTCAATAACTTGGGCAAAAAGTATTAAAACCGAAACCTCTTGAAAGCACAGACCTCTACCATTCAAGCTAAGAGTTCTTTTATACTAATTTTTGTGAGCATTTATAGCCCTCGAGTTGGATCGCTATCACCTCAAATCTTTGCTGGCTCCACTTGGTCATATATATATTCATTGGCTAGCAGGTAGAATGGTGTGGAGGCTCTGACACAATGGAAGAAATTCTCACGAGGATACAACAAAGAGAAGAGGCAGCAGTCAAGCGTGAACGTGCCATGGCATATGCATTTTCTCATCAAGTAAGCTTCTGAAAAACAAAAAGCTCACTAATTCAATCAACCAAGTAGTTACTGCATGCAGTTCCATGTGATTAATGCAAGATTTTACTGCATGTAGTGGAGAGCAAACCAAAGTCAGGGACCTCTTGTCTATGAAGTCGGAAAAGGCAATTGGGGATGGAGCTGGATGGAACGATGGATTGCTGCTCGACCGTGGGAGTCCAGGCTCCCTTATCAATCTTTCAGCCCCAATAAAGCGCAAAAGAAGGCAGGAGGAAGCAAGGTTGCTAAGAATACAAATTCAACAACCCGAGGAATATCCAGTTCAGGAAAAACTTCAGCTTCTGACGGAAAAGGCTCTACTAATAAGAAAACATTGGAATCATCAGACAACAAAACAGTTGATCAAGAGCCAAATCCTAAGCCGAAGACTAAGAATGGGAAGCAGGATCAGCAGCTTCAACCACATATATCTGATAATGCTGGCTAAAATCTTGATATTTCTCACCTTCTTCTGCCATATATGAAGAAATAATGGTGAAATTGTATCGGTTTTTGCTTACCTACCATAGGTGGTGTGAAGTGGTATACCAAGTTCTTTTTATTACAATTGAATGGAGAATAAGAACAGACTGCTTTCCTTTGGTATGTCAGTGTATAATTTTGTTATATTTATGAGGCTGGCTGCAAGTTGGATTGTTTTGCTTCGTTCTTGCTGTAATCTCAGAGTTTTATTGGTGTGTTACTGTGTAAACAAAATAACACCAATGTGTGATCCTTTTCAGTGTATAGTATGTTTCTATCTGTTTACTTTGTCTCTAGCTTGAATTGAAATCTCTTGATTGATTATAAAATCTTTGTTCTTTTCTCACCAACTTCAATGATTGAAGAGGTTGTATAGTGTCAATCAATTCAATCCTGCACATTGTACACCCTTCAATCCCATCAGATTATATAATTTTCATCTTTAGTACAATTATTTGTTTTGAAAAAAGAAAATTGATATTTCAGGTACTACATACCAAACTTGATATCAATAAACAGAGAGTACCCACCAGATTCAACATGACAACCATTGTTACAAATAAAATCTAATCGCAAAATCATATATTTATAAAATTTCCAATTCAGAACATAAAGAATCTATAAACAGGGGCTCAAAATTCAAAGCATGGATGTGTCACCCTCAACACCATGATGAATGGAATCTTTCCCTGCTGATATTAACTGTGAACTGTATCCATAACATGGCAGCATAAAAGCAGAGCTGGAGACATCTCATTCTGGAATTGGCTGCCATGAAGCCAAGGGAAGTTTCACTGAAAGCACAGTAATCAAAAGTTCTACCCATATTCCAACCCTTGTTTTCTGAGCCACTGCAAATGGAGATACAACCAAAGCTTCAACATGGAAGCCCACTTTCTCACCCAATCAATTGAGTTCCACCTCAATTCTCAATCAATGATATAAAAACAACAATAAGAAAAAAAAAAATAGTTTATATGCCCCTAGCTAAAAGACTAGCAAATGTTGAAATTGAATATAAATTCTTTGAGGATCAGGGCATTTTTTTTCCTTAGGGGAAACAAAAGGATTCTTTTGTTCCACTTTCAATCCCATGCTTTCTTGCCATCCTAAGAGAGAACAGAGAGAGCAGCATCAGCTGCTGAGGACATCTTTAAATAAACAAAACTGTTGTTTGTTCTTCCCACTACCACAGACAGTCAAACACCCACCCTAATATTGAATGAAAAAGGAACCAACATATACTTTAAATTTACTAGTAAACACATATGTGCATTTGGATTGAGCTTGTCTGTGGAATCTATCATAAAACAAAAGAAGAAAGGGAGAAAAAAAGAGAAGAATAAGACTCCCAGATTTGATGCTTGATTCCCTTAAAGAGAATTTCAGAAAACCCAATGTTGAGGTTCCCTCCACCTAAAGCAGAATTCTAAAGGGCAGGCACAGTACAGACAAAGAAACCAATCAAAGGAAAAATGTCATCAAGACACCCACCACCTGGAATAAGTGTTGTATAGCATCAAGCCAATTAAGGACCAGGAATTGAAGGGTCCTTATCAATAGCCTTAATCTATATAATATATATATTTTTCTAATCAAGATGCTCAAACAGGAAAACAGGAAGTGGTTTGTGAGCATTAAAAATAGAGATGGCAGTGCAGGCAATGAAAGCTGCTACTGTGGAGGGAAAGAGACCTATCCTCAGCATCTTCAAATAGGAGGGAGGTATGCAATCATGAACAAGTGCATATTTAATTCAATCCCCTTGCCATTGCTTCAATTACATACAACACAAGCATAATGTGGATCAAGGAAGTGAGACAAGTACCAAGCATTCATTCACAATGAAGGAGGGCCCTTTTCTGTGGCTTCAAGTGCATTGCTTTCAATGAAAGACCATGCTTTTTATTTTCAGAACTCAATCAAAACCAGTTTAGACAACAACCAAGATGGCAAAACTTCACCACCAACAACAAAAACAACAAAAACAACACCACCACCACCAACAACAACAAACATAAAGGACTGATAGAACACATCAAACAAAGGCAATGAAGAAAGAGAGATTGAGAGAGAACTAGCCAACTGAGGAAACAGAACAAAACACCTGGATTGGATGATACCTGCAGAAATCCCCATCTTCTTTGACAAAATATGAGCAATCCTGACAAGTATGGCACAAGATAATGTCAGAACCAGCAAGTGAACAGTAAAAATGTATGTTTTTGATGGTGAATTACCAGAGGAAACTGATTGGTGTTCAAAAGGTTGGCACTTGTCAGCTCATTCTCCATCAACGGTGAGAAGCAGAGGAAGCAGACGGTGGCTTGCCAGAGAAACAGTCTGCTTCCTCCTCGCCTTGAATCCGAGCCGGGACACGGAAGCCCGAGAAGCCAGCATTAGAAGCAAAGCCAAATGATGCTTGCTGGTGATCAATCGGGTCCACCCAAGCGCGGAGAACCGGCGAGTTACTGGACTGAAGGGGTCCCCTCTGTGCCAAAAGCTGGCTCTGGCCATGCAGCAGCACGGCATTGGACACATAAGCTCCACCCCCACCACCCTCACCCAAACTCCAAGGAACCATCCTCTCACCAAAGGCAATTGGAAAGGCGTGAGCTTGGTGGTTTTCCTGAAACGTTTGGTCATGGAACGAGTGAAGAGAAAGTCGGAGATCTCGAGTATTGCCAGCAGGCAATGGCGTCGAGGGTGCTGCAGCTATGGGGAAGAAATTGGCGTCGGAGTCTAGAGAGGGAGGTAGGAAGCTGGAGCTAGCACCACCGAAAGCATAGCAGGAGGAGTGGTCGACGGCGGAGGCAGCGGCGGTGAGGAGGGGTTTCTTGGGGGAGTGTTCGGCGGCGGGGATGGGGGAATCGGTGGGGCGCCAAGGGGGAAGCTCGGCGAGCTCATCAATAGCAGCCTTGGCGTGCTTGATGAGCCAGTCGACGGCTTTACTGGGGCGGTCGTAGCCCAGGCGGTCCTGGACGTCGTAGAACTGGATGGCGGTGTGCGCGGAGAGGCGCACGCGGCGGTCGCGCGGTCCCTTGGCCGTGCACACCTTGCTGTGGCGGTCCTTGCGGCCTGTGGCGCGCACAATGTGGCCGCCCTGGACCTCGACTATCTCGCCCCCTCCCCTCAGCGCCGCCGCGCCTCTGTACCGCGCCGGCGCGCGCTGCTGGCGCGAAGACGAAGCCGTGGCCGCGACCAAGTCGTTGCCCGGATCCAGTCTCACTTGAAGATGGAAATACAAGTGGATTTTGTGATCCTCTTCTTCCAAAACTCCTGCCCATCCAACTCCCAGATTTCCATCCCCAACACCACCACCACCACCAAGTCACCAACAACAACTAGAGCAATAAATTGTAGGCAAACATGATCAATAACAAGAACCTCTTCCACTCTTTGCAAAAAAATAATAATAATAATTTTGATGAATCAGAGAGAAAGAGGAAGCAAGCAAGCAAGCTTCTCTCTTTCAGTCTGTAGAGGATGTGTGTGTGTGTGTGTGTGTGAGAGAGAGAGAGAGAGAGAGAGAGAGGAAGCAAGCAAGGAAGGAAGGGGAGGGTGGGATAGTGACTTTTAAGCACAGCTTTTGGGATTGCCAGCTCCTACAATGCTTTGCCAAAAGGAACAACACCTTTCCCAATTATGAATTATCCCAGACTTGAGAGTTTTTTTTACCATTGCTCTGTTTGTTAGGATCACTCTACTCTATCTCTACCTAGAAAAACAGGCCAAGTTCCAGAGTTTCTATACCTTTTGCTCTTTATTATCCAGGCAGATTGGGAGATTCAATCCTTCTTCATGCCCGCTCTATTTAATAACAAATCAATATTATTTTTTTTAATTAATTTATTATTGGTCTCTAAAATAGTGTCGTAAGAGTGTTTATTTATTATTTAATATTATGTGTGTATGTTTGACTTTAAGGTCCCTGAAAACAGTATCAAAAATTTATAAATAATTTTTTTATATTTTTTAAAATATTTTATTATATTATATAAATCAAAATTTCAATTTTTATTTTAAGCTTTGACCAACTACTCTTTAATTAAATGAATTCTCTATACTACGGTGGTTTTTAACTCACAGTAGTGTACCGTGTGGTGCCCACCAAAATAAGATGTAGGTGCCGATTTATATATTTTTGGGTTTATATTTTGGCATAGTACTAGTGCCTTCTAAATGGTGTCTTCACGGGCACTGTAGAAGGCACCCTTTTATTTAACATATAAAAAATTTAAAAATTAACCATCACACTTCCATTTAAAAAATGGTTTATTCTTCTTAATAAAAAATATATAAAATATTATACGGTAATATATAATATACAATCTATTAAAATATATTATATATTGTTAGCACAAAAACCGGTTTGGGGTTTAGATTGCTTCCAGTTTAGGCCAACTGATAAGATTTTCCTCACTGTTAGAGGAGTTGTTGAAGATGCCCATACGGATGGTTCATCTGAAAAGGACAAGAACTAACACCGATGAGAGAGGGAGAACCTAGATGCCCAAGTTCGCTCTGACGGTTAAGTTCGTCAGGAGGTCATCGGATAAGAGATGATAGAAGTAGTAGAGAAGTAGCCTCTGTTAATTAGAATAAGCTTATCCTTCTCCTGGCTCCGTTTCTTTTTGTTGTTTATCCTATATCTTGGGATTCGAGTCTCATCACATCGTCCATTCTGTCGTCTTATTGGTCATCATGAGAGGAGGCGTGTCCATCACCTTTATGCCCCTTAGGCGAGGGTTTTACCCTACTAAGGGGCGGCATGACATCTCTCCTCACGGTATGTGCCACATTAATGGAGGTCGTGGGGGTGCTGACATGCAGATGGTGATATCTAGGGCATATATATATATATATATATATATATATATATATATATATATATATATATATCATTTGTCAAGTAGAGTTTAGTATAATAAACTTAGTTTATACCCGAATTTTTTCGGTTTGATAATATTAATTATAGTGTTGACGCTGAGATCGGCTTTGCCTCGAGATCAAATCAAACCTCGCACCAACAGTTAAATTTGTTTGAATTGGGAACTGAAACTAACTGGAAATCAAATAGAAATCAGACCAAAACAAAAGGAGGCACAAAGGTTAATGTGGAAAACCCTCAAAATCAGGGAAAAACCACAGAACTCTCTCACGAGAGTGAATCACACTATGAACTCATTGAAGTTGCAAGAAAAATTAAACACTTGAGAGTAGGTTCAAAAAAGCACAAACTGGAGAAGAAGAAGGATGAGCGCTGCTAGCGAGGTAGGCCTTCGTCGTTCCTGATCCGCCCTCTTCAAGGAAGCCGCTCTTCCTCTTTATAGGCGTTGGACTTGGGGAAACTTGACGCCTAAGTTCGCCAGCTTATCCCTAGGGGAAACTTGACGCCTAAGTCTGTGCAACTCAGCCCTAGGGGAAACTTGACGCCCAATTCCTCCAGCTTAGCCCTAGGAGAAGCTTGGTGCCCAAGGTTGCCAGCTGTTCTTCCTTCTAGAGGCTTCTAGATGACCCCTCCTGCGGTCCTCTCATTCTGCTTCTTAGTTCGGTACTAGGATTTCCAAAGGATATTATCCGAATAGGATTCCGAGTAGAGAATGCTTTGTAGTGATCCGATCATGAGGTGTTTTTTGAAGCCGGATAGTAAAAACCCTAGTGAATCCGAACGGAATGTAGCAGTGAATCCAAACAGAATTTCCGAATAAAATCAACTATGGTCTTAGCTGAGTTGGGTTTGTGTCCGAGTAGAATCTATACTGATCCGAATAGAATCATATGTGAATCCGAGCAGAAGTTTTCAGATGTTTCCCAGATGCTCCTCCACATGGATGGTTGGATGTCCGCCACCCATCTTCCCACTTTTATCCCTATCATATAGTAAAAATGACCACTAAAGTTATTTGAAAAAGATGAATTGCACCATATTTTTTCAGTTGTTTCTAGTAAAATTTGGAAATAATTATATTTAGGTAATAAAACTAGAGATAAAATAATGAGTAAAGGGGTTGATCAATCATGGCCTTTCCCTTCATGGCTTGCTTTTATCTTTTTTTCCTTGATCTGCTTCCATTTTTTAGGTCTTTCATTATATATGTTCATAAACATGAAATATGAAACCCTGGCATGGAAATGGGACAATCACGGCCACCCAAGTCTTATTGGGATATGTTCACACCCACATCATGGTATTAAGCAAGTGGGTTGTTTCTTTTGCCGACATATGGAGTGATGTGATGTGCTCAATAGAATTATTAGTACCATAGAAAGAGTGATGCTAGTCTAGCTCATTCATTTTTTCTCCTTGATTATGATTAGGACACTATAGTTAGAGAACTAATGCTGATTTTAAATTGAAGTCAATCCGACCCACTATGAAGGTTCACTTGACCTGCAAGTGGGCTTGGTTGCAAATTTCTAGTCAGATTAGGTTGGTTGGGTCAATAAAAATTTAGCTCAATTTGTGCCATTGCCAAACTAATTTTTTTAAAAAAATCAATAGTACCAAATGTCTCTTGGCCTAACAGTACCATTCCCTTACGTTAAACGAGTGGTCTCTGATTCAAATCTCCACAAGCACAAAATAGCACCTAGGTTCCCTACTAAGAAAGTGGGGTTCATTCGAGGACAATCAGGTGAGGGCACAACGCGCGCGTGATCGGATGATCCGTGCAGTTGTGCACGTCCTAAAAATCCCTCGTGACGGCACCTGTTGCCTATTTAAAAAAAAATGATTTTTTTTGTCAAATTTGAGCATATATATAAAAAGATAAACCATGCATGTTTTATTAATAATTGATAAAAGTTAATATAATTCCGGATTACATGTGTGTAGATAGATGGCCCAATTAAAAATAGTGTAAGACGTAAGACTTCCAATACTTGAATGTCCTAATCGCTCGGGTTTGGTCTGTTTAGTGGGTCATCCTTGAAGGCTTCTTTAACTTGTGGATTGTGGAGAGGCACACCTAATTGAGTGAAAGCGCGGCTTCTTTACACTTATGTTTTTGTCATTCTAATTTTGGTCTTTTGGTTATAAAAGCTACATCAAATCAAGAAGAATATTGTATGAGGAAATTAATATCACGATAAGTTTTAAGAAAACACATTCTTTGTATTGAAAACATTAATATCACCATAGTATTTTGTTCGCCTCCCCCAAAGATGTTACATCGTTTGGGTTCTCGTGGCAATATTCCTGAATAGATCGCAGAAGTGCCTCCAGACATTTACCGTTAGAAGGCAGGAGATCAGTCACAGGTGCAAAACATATATGCTCTTGTTGTATATATGCTCTCAAATGCATGCATGCATGCATGATGAGAAATTAATATTAATCAAAGTTGGTGGTTGGCTTCTTTCTTATACCTACCTACCAATACCATTAAGCATAATATAATTTCTTCATTTGATTTACTACTCTGTTGGCAATACGAGTTAATTACTATATATGAAAGTTAATATATATTGCTGAGATCGATCGATAGTGACTCAACTTCAACCATGAAAAACACCTTTCCCTAACTATCTTCTCACAAGTCACCATCTTCTCTCCAATTATATATATATCACCCCAAGAATCTACAAGCATGAAGTCCATTAATTACAGCATTATTCAACCCGCATGCATCCACACCATGCATGCACATTAAGGACATCTCTCATTGAGCACTTTTTCATTTCCCTCAAAGCATCATCTGATTTGATAGTTCCTAAACCAAACACATGACTCAAATATTCCATATTTGCATGGCCATGCCTTCTTTAAAATTAATAATTGTATCTCAAAACCTCTTTTTTTTAAAAAAAAATGTTGATTGATTCGCTTATCCATTTCCTCAAGTAGTCCATTAAACCAAACAGAAGAAAACAAATCCAGTTCTCTCCTTTTTCGCCTCCATTTTCCCCTCAATCCAAACACACCCCTACAAGTCCTTTTCAGCTCTCTCAGGTCATTTTCAAGCTTCGCTGTATCTTTGCATTATGTAAAGTTAATAAAACCATAGTACGGTTTACAGCAATATCCACCCAAACGATCGAACCTAATTAATTAATTACCATGCACCCCCCACAAACACATTTATTTATTTATATATATCATAAACAGTAATATATATATAGTTTCTGATCTGCAGTAATTCTTTTATATATATATATATATATATATATATATATATATATATATATATATATATATATATATAGATACTCTCCTGCAGGTGAAGTCCCTCTCCGCCGCCCTCACCAATGTCCTATTCCCTTAACCTTTCCTCTCTCTTTTTATCCTCTCATCATGCATGTACTACCCTAATGTCAGCTTCATGCATGCATGCATGCAGCTGCATATATATATATGAAAAGATTTATTAGAAACAACAACAACAGAAGGCAAGTGTTACAGATATAATTAATGAGACAATAAGAAGAATATTACTGAAGATGGATGGATGGATGGATGGAGAAATTAAACCATGCACTGGCAATACAATGAGACAATAAGAGCATCCAATGCACTGCAATGCAATGAAGATGGATGCAGTGGAGGCAAAAGGAGTGGTCATGAGAAAGAAACATTAGAGGGCGCCCAAGTAGTATGAGAAGATCAGCCCCAGTGGCATGCAGCTACATCTGATATGCATGCATGTAGCTCCAGGAAATTAGCCTCTCAGCTGGTAACTTGGAGGGTGATTAGGTGGTAGGCCAGCGCCACGTGGTTTAGCTCTGTGCACTTGTGAGAAGATGATAAGTGTTCTAGCTGTTCAACAGGGATTGGCCTGCTCATCCATGTGCTGTTGTTCCTTCTCTTCAAAACTCTACTTAATATTACTGCTATATAGCTACCTCACCTCTCTTCTTTCTTTCTTTCTTTTCTTTCATATATACATATTCTCCCTTTGAATATATATATATGGATATATAATTACTTACTTCTCAAGATCACTATCATTCCACAAGTAGATGTACAAATATATATTGGAGGACAAGTAGAACTTCAACTCTCTTTTTTTCTCTTTCTCTCTTGTTGTGCAACTTGATGATCAGAACCACTTGTGAACTCATGCATGCAAGGATGTCTCTCAGTAGTGGACTGTATGTTGATGTTTGGATTTTAACAACCAGATGTGTCTCACATGAAATTGTTAGTTTATGAACATTTGTACTTATTGGTGTTAATAATTATGTCCATTCATGAAAGGCTGCTGTCTGTCAAACAGAAGTTTGATCAGGCTAGCATGCATATTTCAATTTGGTCTATTTATCTCACATGAAATTGTTAGTTTACGAACATTTGTACTTATTGGTGTTAATAATTATGTCCATTCATGAAAGGCTGCTGTCTGTCAAACAGAAGTTTGATCAGGCTGGCTATATTTCAATTTGGTCTATTTATAACTTGATATATTATTAAATAATAAATTATATAATTAAGAACTCATATATACAATAAAAAAAAAATTCGATCCCTATACAGTGGAAAACTTTATCCCACCAATTATTTCAAAATTAATTATTTAGCATATGTCTTCGATACATGGCATCTTAACGTAGCACGTCGCATATTAGCCACCACCCACCACCCACCAAGTGAGGTCGTAAATGGGCCAAATTTGATCGGGCTAGGCACAATTCGAGTTCAAGTTTGAAATTAGCTCAAACATTAAATTTACTCGAGCTCAACTCAATTTTAATTTTGAACATTCAAGTTCAACTCGATTTAATTTGAAATTAAAAATTTATTTATAAAGTAATATTTATTAATATTTATATTATATATTAATATATTAATATTAAATTTTTAGTTTTCGTGCTGAGCTCAATCAAAGCTCAAAATTGAAACTCGAGTTCGACTCAAACCAAGAAATTCCAAACCGAGCTCAACTTTTTTACTAAGTCTATTTCAAGCTGTTTACAAAAATTGATTATGTAACTTGATTATTTGACAATCCTCTGACCACATAACAAAAATTGTAAAATTTAAATAATACTAAAATATTTTAAAAATATATATATATGATTTTTATGTCACGTGGCATCTAACATCCACATATCACATCAACAAACCCGTGGGCTTAAACAACTAAGGTTTTGGAGCCCATGGGCCAAATTGATTTTCACTTTAGAGGATTTATAAACGAATCATGTCCCTTTAATTATTATTATTATTATTATTATTATTATTATTATTATTATTATTATTATTCGAGCCAGCGAGTTAGCCTTGATCATGCTCAGGTTGATTTTGCAAGCCGAGCTTGAGCTATTTGCAATTTCTATGTCCACATACTTTGTTTTATCTTCTCACGACTCACATGTTCTTAAAAACCTGTTTTATGTATATAAGACTAAGTTATATATATATATATGGTTTTGATAACATCTGGCCGGCCGCAAATGGGGCCGGCCCATTAACACACCCAACAACAAGATTGGGTGGGTGGTTGGTTGGTTGGTTGGGGTTTAGATAAGGTTGTTGGGTGTGTTGGTGGGCCGGCCGCAACTGTGGCCTGCCGGATAATATCATTACCCTATCTCTCTCACTATATATATATAGAGTCCTGATAACACGCGGTCGCCCGGAACACCATGCATTCTCGGTCGCCTCCTATTTGGTCCTCTGGAGCATGTTTGAAAGATTTCCAATGGTACGGATGGGAAGATCATCGGAAAATAAGCTAGCATGTTCATTTTCATACAATTTGGTAACCGTTTGGTTCTCCCACTTAACGGTTCTTATTTTATAGAAATTTGAACAGTCCAGAATTTAAATCGTTAAGTGGGAGGACCAAACGGTTACGAAATTGTATGAAAATGGACATGCTAGCTTATTTTTAGATGATCTTCCCATCCGTACGGTTGGAAATGCTTCAAACATGCTCCAGGGGGCTAAATAGGAGGCGATGAGAATGCACAGTGGATCCGGTCGACCGTGTGTTATCAAGGCTATATATATATATATATATATATATATATATACAGGGATGATATTATAAGGCCGACCGGATTACTGTGCAAGTAAGGTCGCCTCCCATTTGGCCACTTGCACAGTATTTTAAGGATTTCCAACTGTATGGATGGAAAGAACATCGAAAAATAAGCTAGCATGTTAATTTTTATACAATTTGAGAAACTTGTAGGGTCTTCATCTTAACGGGTGAAAATTTATAGAAATCTTACCGGTTCAAAATTTCACCATTTAAGATGAAGACCCTACAAGTTCCCAAATTGTATGAAAATTGACATGCTAGCTTATTTTTCGATGTTATTTCCATCCATACGGTTGGATTTCCTCAAAACACTGTGCAAGTGGGCCAAAACTAGGTGATCTCACTTGTACAGTGATAAGGTCAGCCGCATAGTATCAGCCCCGATATATATATATATATATATATATATATATATATATATATATATATATATATATGATCCGGCCACAGTGGCTCCTACCAGTAGTGGGCCGACCGCATCTATATCACCCCCATGTATATATATATATATATATATATATATATATATATATATATATATATACGACTGTAATAAGGTGCGGTTGGCCTGATACTGTGTAGATTCGGCCGACACCCATTTTGGCACTTAGAGCATGTTTGAAGGTATATATATATATATATATATATATATATATATATATATATATATACACGACTGTGATAAGGTGCGGCCGGCCGGATACTGTGCAGATCCAACCGACACCTATTTTGGCTCTTAGAGCATGTTTGAAGGATTTCCAACCGTACGAATGAGAAGATCATCGGAAAATAAGCTAGCATGTCAATTTTCATACAATTTGGTGACTGTTTGGTCCTCCCACTTAACGATTCTTATTTTAGGAAAATTTTAACGATTTAGAATTTCAACCATTAAGTGGGAGGACCAAACGGTCACCAAATTATATAAAAATTGACAGGCTAGCTTATTTTTCGATGATCTTCCCATTTGTATGGTTGGAAATCTTTCAAACATGCTCCAAGGGCCAATGGGTCACGGATCTGCGACAAGAATCCAAATTCTACGCATCTGCATCGGGACTCTATATATATTTCTTTGAGGAATGTTTTTAGCAAATTGATAATATAAATAATGATCAATCAACGGTCATAATAGTCTATTGGTATCGGGTTCCCTTACTAAGAGGTGGGCCTCGATCTTCGTGGACGGGTCACGGGATCGAGCCCCTCCTCTTGCAAGGTGTGGGCGCAATTGTGTTGAATGAGTTCCGCACCTGCTGCCTATCCTTGACTTGCGCTTATCACCTTTTTCAAAAATAAAAATAAAAATAAAATGAATGATTATAGTATTAATTATGGATTAGACTAATACAACTTGAATAAAATAATGGCTTGTTTTTTTAATTAGCATTAACTAAATCAAATTTTATAATTACTTTGAATAATTTGGATAAAAAAATTGCAAAGTCACATTTCAACTTATCCCATGTTTTTTTTTGTTTTTTTACAAAAACAACAAGAGCCCCATAAAAGAAGTCAGGAACGAGCACAAGTGTGGAATCTACCTCAACACATATGAGCCCTCATTTGTATGAGTGGGGGTTCGAACTCAGTTCATCTGAGAGAACATTCCTTACGCAGGAATTTGATACTAGTAGGCCAAGATGCTATTGGACAACAAAAAATTTAAAAAAATGGGAAAAATAGAATATTAATATTTTAAAATCAAAGTAAAGGAAAACAGTTACAAATGCAACGAGAGAGAATCACAAACAGTATAACGAAGCATCCACTCATCACTCTTTTTTTTTGCAAGTTCCTACACATCCTTTCAGCCTTCAATAATTTTCTTATTGTTAAACAAAGGAATAAGAATAAGTTTATTTTATCTGGATGAATAGGCATCTACAAGGTCAAATTGCGTTGTGACCTAAGTTCCACAAAGTTAGAGTGCATTGTGACCTAAGTTCTTCTTTGTCCCACTAGCCTCAAATCATTAAGAAGCTTCTATTTTGTTATCAACATTCTCTTGATATATTGATATTGGGTCCGGCTCCGGTTTAATACACTCTCTATCTAATAGCCTCTTATTTAAACATTTGGAGTGTGTTTAATGGATTTTCAACCATACGGATGAAAAGATCATTAAAAAATAAACTAGCATGTCAATTTTCATATAATTTGGTAACCGTATGGTTCTCTCACTTAATGGTTGAAATTTTGAACCATTAAAATTTCTATAAAATAAGAACTATTAAGTGGGAGGATCATACGGTTACCAAATGATATGAAAATCGATATACTACCTTATTTTTCGATGATCTTTCCATTCGTATGGTTGGAAATCCTTCAAACACTCTCCAAGTGCCCAAATGGGAGACCATTGGATATCAATGGATGGAGAGTGTATTGGACTGGAGCCGAACCCATTGATATCGGGTCCTTTATATAGGGTATAGATGATAGGGAAAAACACATGATCAAACCCCTATGACAACAAGGTGAGAGCGCACGTGCAGAGAGCAATATTGTCTGCCTTTGACTTTCACACAGGGGCCTTGTCACCTTTGTTTTTTTTTTTTTAAAAAAAGATGCTTCTATTTTGTTGAAGGGAAACTACATAAGGGTAGCATATTTTTTGTTTAAGAAACATGAGAAAATTTATTTTCTACAATTTTTTGGGAAAATTACCACACAATCTCCGATATATTTCTAATTTCCTAAACAATCTCTTTGATTTTCTAGCTTCTTTGTCAGACCCTTCCTATCAGGTCCCTCTCGTTAGTGGATTGTTAAACTTTTTAAAAAATAGTAAAATTATCCATATTTTTGTTGGTTGTTTTGGGCCTTGGCAGGAGATCTCCCATCTAGTCACTCACCATCGCCTTTGGCATAATGAAGTGTTGCTTGGCCAACAAGCTTTCTCGTCAAGTCTATTATCTAGTGAGAGCGTCATCTGCTCATCATCTGATTTTACATCTATTATTTTATTTTCGTGAAGTGAAATTTCCTTTATTTCATTTTTTTTTATTTTGTATTTGTTTTTATATATTTCAAAAAGAATGAATGAGAACTATAAAAGTGAAGTAGTATTATGTATAACACATACATACTCACAACAAAAATTTAGTTTTGAATTAACACAAATAAAAAATTAGAAAATTTGATTTACTAATTTGTCTTTATGCTACTAATTTCTTGTAAAATAAAGAATTAATGTTAAATAAATAATTTTATCAAATATATTAGAGGTAATTATCTATTAGTCCCTCATACTATTTGCCACTATTTCAGCTTTACACACTACACACCCAACCTATTATTTACATTGAGCCCCCACAACTCCTTGCCAAAGGACAGAGGGGATGAATAGTAAATTAACTAAATATATTATTGACTAATATATTTTTTTTTTGAATTTGTTTTGTTATATAAAAAAAAAAGAAGAAGACAGGACACCAACACAAGAAATTAAAGCATGAGATGAGATCATGAGAGCAGTACTCCGAAGGGTGTCAACAATGGCGACGGGCACGCCAAATCCGATTGGTTTGAGCCCCAGGCTTGCGAGCATCGTCCAGCACCTCCGGCTCTACAAGCCCCCATCGACGCCTTCCGACGATGAGGACGCCGTAGAGGAGATCGACGCGCGCGGCAAGGTCTTCTCCCAGCTCGGATTGGCCGAGTCCTCAGCCCCTTGCCGTCCGGAGAGGCTCCTGCCCCGGCGCGCCGCCGTGCTCGTCTGCCTATTCGAGGGAGAGGTCGGCGACCTACGCGTCATCCTCACTAAGCGTTCCTCCAATCTCTCCACTCATTCTGGTTCCTTCTTGTTTTCTCTTGGTTTCTTTGGCCGCGTTTCGGGTTAATGGGTGCTGATTGGGTTTTGGGATTTCAGGGGAGGTGTCATTGCCCGGGGGGAAAGCGGAGGAGGGTGATGCTGATGATGCGGATACGGCGACCAGAGAGGCCAAGGAGGAAATTGGTTTGGACCCCTCTCTTGTTAGTGTTGTCACTGTCCTAGAGCCCTTTTTATCTAAGGTATTCTCTGGTGATCTCCTCTGTTTCTGTGTATTTATGGAAATGTTAGCTATTTCGTTATCTATTGGCAATGATCGCAATGATCTTTTGGATGCTTGGCTTTCAATGAAAGAGCATTAGATACCCTTGATTATACTATTTAGCTAAACATACATTATTTGTTATTGATTGATTGTAGGGTCTCCTTATATTTCATGTCAGAAAACTATTTAGGGCCAATTATTAGTATTCACCCGAGGTATCTCTATCCAACATTATGCTCATATTGTACTTAGTTGTCTTTATCCATTACCTTTGATGATTTATTTTCCCTCCTACTGACAAGAATTTCTTCAACCCTCTGTATCGTTGTACTAGAGGATCTATGCGTGTTATTAACATATTAGTAGGATTCTGATATGTGTATAATCCATGTTAAATGTGTCACTTGCATGTATTTTTTTCCTTCATTTGAATCACCTACTAACTTAACATAAATATATTCATTTCCAATCATCTCTCTTTTGCTTTTTATTTTCATGCATCCATTTAAAAGAGATCTGTAGTATGTCTAATACTAAACTTGTGATATTTATCGTCCAATTTCAAAAGAACTTTACAATGGCATAAAATTTTGTTGTACTTCTCTGCTTATATATATATATATATATATATATATATATGATTGTAGTCCTACAGGGCCCCTCTTTTTCAACCTTACCATTCTTCAAACAATTGATCCAAGATGTCTAGAAGAATTGTTCTTAGGGACATTTTGTTTGTTTGTCAGTAATCACTAAAGTTTCAACTTTGTTTCTACATTTACAGTGCTCGTATTTCATATATCCAATCTCACTGCTACTTATGCTAAGAACTTGATATTTTAAGGTGTGATGTAATTCCAGTTTAGCATTCACTCTTGCTTTGGTCTAGTCAGTAAAATAATAATATCATTTTTAAGGAAAAAATGAACTAAGTAGTAATCTCATCCATTACCAATATAAAAATATGGGAACTGTCACAGCACATTTCTATCATTATCAGAACTAATTTTGCATGCCTCCACTAATCTTCTTTATATTAATTCTTTTGATCACATCAAAAGACAAATTTTCACACTAATATTTTTGCTTTTTGTACACATATGTAGTCACCCCAATAAACTTGTTATGAAATTCTTACTAATATATTATCTACATTTTCTGGATAAATAAGCATTTATTTTATATTTTTCCCTGTAAGTTCCATGAGGAAAAGATAACCTTTGCATTGGTTCCTGAAACTACCACTTCACATTTAAATATATGCTTATGAAATCTCTTCTCAAGTTCTATATGATGATTAGTGAGTTCGACCTCATGATAGTCGACTAAGTCTATATATCTTATTTATCCTTGTTTATAGACAGTATTGTTCTTTCCTCCACTCGTTAACCATCTTATTGATCTTCAAAATTTTATTGAAGGGATCAAAGTTTGCACCTTACAAACTATATATCTTATATGTAACTCTAGATAGGCACTATCTTTTTTCCTTCAGTCATTGAGCATCTTATTGATCTTCAAAATTTTATTGAAGGGATCAAAGTTTGCACCTTACAAACTATATATCTTATATGTAACTCTAGATAGGCACTATCTTTTTTCCTTCAGTCATTGAGCATCTTATTGATCTTCAAAATTTTACTGAAGAGATTAATCAACGAATTTATGCATACTTCACCAAAATGCCTAATGGATCTTTATGCCCGATTACTTTTCTATTTCATATTTTTTAACTTATTGTATTATGATTTTGCCATTTTTCTCTAAAAATAGTTATCAGTTTAGCTGAATCTGTTTCATGGCTCTGTCCATTGTTTTTAATATCATCATCTTTAACCCAAACGGTTTTGTTCTCATTTTTGATTCTTCTAACAATATTCAAATCCTTGATCATTTGTTTTCATATTAACAGGCTTATAATGTACTTCTTATCATCCTTTATTTCTTTTTTATGTAAGCTTTAGATCATGCATTTTTAAAAGCAATTTTAGTATTTTTTAAATCAGTTTGCTTTGTATATTCTCCCAAACTCATTTGTTTGTTTCTTCTAAACTTTCCCAGTCTCATTTGTTTGTACCATAATCCTTTTGCAGCATCTTGTTTTTCTTTGACATTTCTTTGAGCATCCTGTCATAATTTCTCTCCACTGCAGCACCTTCTGAGAGTAGTTCCTGTGATTAGCATACTTTCTGACAAGCAATCATTTAAACCTGTTCTAAATACTGATGAGGTAGAAACAATATTTGATGTTCCATTGGAGATGTTCCTCAAGGTACAGATTGTCTACCTATAATTACTTTCAACACAACATCTCTTTTCTTGTGTCTCGATTTTATAATCATAAGATCATCAATATTGGACACAGGATGAAAACCGAAGGTCAGAAGAACGAGAATGGCTGGGGGTCAAGTATCTCGTTCACTTCTTCAACTATGAAACAGAGGATAACAAATTTGTAATATGGGGTCTCACTGCAAGTATCTTGATTCGCGCCGCATCTGTTGTTTACCAGAGGCCACCTTCCTTTCTTGAGCAGAACCCCAAGTTCAAGCTCCCGAACCCTACCAGCGGAATTTGTTCGATGTAAAGCTATATGCATTCTTATTCTTCTTCTTGAGCAGCAATTAATAATAATTAAAAGCATTGCAATCAAAGGCATTATATTGCTCAACTCGGGCAACAATTGCTTACACTAGTCCTGCTCTGATTGTTAAGACCTCAAGCTGTGTTATGTAAATGCGATATTGCCTTGTAGAGTGATAAATTTGCAATAGTATCTTTCAAAAAGGTTAATGTTATTTATAACAAACATGTTTACTGAATTGACTCAGAATATTTTCTGGTTTTAGTTTTTTCTTGGGATACAACATCATATTTTGGCAGTAATTTGAACATGAGATCCATGAAGTAGCAACCTAGTGGCTCTCCCTGTAAATTAAATAATAAAAAAAAAACTTCTGGATGTCACCTTATTAAACTCATATATGAGTGCCATTGGAATTAAGCTTTCATAAAAAAACAAAAACAATTAAAAACCTGAAATGATCAAACTGTCATTGCACTTAGAAAAAAACTTATTAAGCTTGAACTCTTGAAGCATTTCCCTGAACATAGTATTCTGTTTAGTCATTATCACCAAGGAGTTAATATGAAATTATGTGTTCTATAAAGGTATAAATGCAATTTCAATTTTGTAAGGGTCTTTTTTGCAGCAGTATATATGCAAAAAACATTTTTTTCTTCCTATCAATCATCCATTCTCCAATATGATGCCACCTAACAGATTGCAGAAGATTACATGATTCTGATTGAATTGAACTTAAATGGCAGATCTTCTCATTTGCCCAAAGACTTGTGAGGATCATTGGTATCGATATCAGAAAAGAGAGGTAGATCGATGGGAATGGTTTCAAGGCTAATGCCTTTCTCTTTTAGCTTCAAAACCACCTCCTCAAAGAGTATCCTGTTCCCAAGAGCAGTGAAGTGCAAACCATCACTGCAATGTAGCATAGAGAATTTCACTAGAACATATATTTGAGAGATTATTGAAACTTTTCTTTTCTACGGGAATATTATTCATCAAGAATTGAATCATGGAATTGTAGTTCCACACATATCATACTAAGCAATAGCCATCAAACCGCCAATTAGAACTAACAAGACGAAGTGAAGAACATCTGAACTCACTGCTGAAAGTGTTTAGTTAAAAGTTTAAAACAATCCATAGATTTACAACTATGGAGATATACATAATAATGCCTATAAATAGTAGCAGTACCACAAGCTTATTTGAAAACTAAACAGTAGTGTCTTCTATTTCACTGATTAACTTATCTTATATAATTCCACTTAGTTGACAATAAGTGGGTTGTTGAAAGACCTTTCTCAACTGCCCTCTTTAAGAGTTCTTTATTAGTCAATAATTAGTGTGTATACTCTAAGATTACTGGATTAGAAGCAATAGACCTTTGGTTGTTGCTTGTAGCATTTCTGATAATCTTTACTTTGATCATGTAAAACAAGAGAGACATAAGCCATGAAGTAAACATGATAAACAGGATTAAATTAAAACAGTAGGATGTTGTGATTACCTTAGAAAGGATTTCTCCCAACCAGGAAATGACTGCATTTTGGACCAGATGTCTATCACTGGAAGGTCGGATTCTTTTGCAAGGGCAATGCAAGCCTTTGCATAAGCACCGGCAAACTCATTAGTCCTTTCAGGCAAACCTGAATTGTCATTTCCATATGGATTCCTAGATAGTAGTTAAATTCAATACTTACGATCAGATTTATGATAAAAGAAAAGGCATGGTATGCTTCCTCAGCCATTAGTTTCTGCTGATTCTCTATTTCATGCATACTTGAAATCTGTATATATCATAATCTGAAAGCTTACAAACTGTAGTTTTTTTAATTTTTTAATATATATGATTTGGAAAATGAAATGAAACATGGACCAAAGCAAAGAAGAATGAACTATATAAGCCATGGACCAAAACAATATACTAAAACACAAAAACTAGGTTATTTTAACTGGCTTGACTCCTTATCCTGTTTTATAGGCCAGAGAAGAGTGTAACTGTCAGTCTGTCAGATTTATATATTTCTATCCAATCAGAAGCAACTCTAAAAACTTTGAATAATGCAATTAGCTTCCAAATCCACATGGGTGATGTCTGACATGTGATTCTTATGTTAACAAATTAGACCAACCTGGAACAAGGTTCAGCATTACATGTCTACTAGATAGAATCCTTCTAGAAGCTAGTTAAAAGCAAACATAATGAAAATATCAACTAACAAGTCTGTTCCTGTAAAGCCCAACACTTTTGTTATCTTTATTCGGGACCTCAGAAAGAATTTCCAAAGAAAGGGGGGACTGTTTCATAAATTGCATCTTGAAGAAAATCTTAGATAAACCCAGTAAAATTTTCTCTTTGAGATAAACCAAATTGTTTTTTTTTTTGAGATAAACTCAAATTGTTCTCCTTCAAATAACTCAAATTCTCTCCCCTTATAATAAGGGGTCTTCCATTCCTAAATGAATCACAAGAGGCAATTAAGGTTACTAATACTGAAGATATAGGCAATTTTGTTCCTAGTGACTTAGTCATCATTGAGAGATTGGATTGATCACCTTGCGGAGGCTTAACTTGGTATAGTTTTTGGGATTTTTGCACTTTAAAATATGTAACCTTCAAATTTAATTAATGTCACAGTCAACAAACAATACAAGCTGCAAGATACATAGGTCAAAGTTTTATAATTATCCTATTCCACACAAATCGTTTACCTGTAACTATTCAATATCGATCTTATCAACTGATGGTGAGAAACACAATCAGGATAAATACCAATACCTATTATGGGTAAAAAGATACAGATCAAAACAAATAGTTCTCCATAGTTTCTCCTCCAAAAATAACCTCTCCGGTCGGGGATCGCATTAGATATTTACCTAATTCTCTCTACCAACTAAGCTATATCTCCCGAGGCAAGTGGAGTATGCAAGTGGAGTATGCATGAAAAAGTCAGATGATTCTTCTATTCTTTTCTTTGGTGCAGCCGGGCCATCCTGGACTTGAACCAGAACCTCGCCCGTGAAGTAAATCATCACACCTACGATTCAACCAAATGGGAGAGAATCAAGAATTCTTTTTCGGGAGCGAACGCAGTATACAACTCTCCGCTGAGCCCCCTTAAATTATATGCGACTAATGTTTGGACTTAATCAATGTTTTTATATTTATGTTTCATGATTTGAATGACTTACATATTTTATCAAATCAACACATGGAATTACGAGTATTCATGATTATTTTTTACAAAGCTTTTTACTTTAAAATTTGAAGTTTCATTCGGATTGCTATAAACAGTTTTCGACTCCCTTTGAGCCTATAGCATACTTAATCAAATCAACCCTTGGAATTATGAATATTTATGATTATTTTTTATAAAATATTTTACATTAAAATGTGAGATTTCATCAGGTTGATATAAACGATTTTTTATCCTCTTTGAGTCTATAACATATTTTATCAAATCAACACTTTGAATTATGAATATTTATGATTATTTTTGTATAAGGTGTTTAACATTGAAATTTCATCCTGTTTGCTATAAAATAACAGTTTTTGAGCCTTTGGCTCTATACCGTACCAATATTGTATTATCGACACGATGGTACAGGGCGAAAGGCTCAAAACTGTTATTTCATTGCGAATGAAATTTCAAATTTCAATGTAAATCACTGTGTGCAAAAATAATCATAAATATTCATAATTCAAAGTGCTGATAAAATATGTTATAGAGACTAGAGAGGATAAAAAACCGTTTATAGCAACCGAACGAAATATCAAATTTCATTGTAAAATACTTTATACAAAAATAATCATAAATATTCATAATTCCAAGTGTTGATTTGATAAAGTATGCTATAGGCGCAAATGAGTTGGAAATTGTTTATAGCAATCCGAAGGAAACTTCAAATTTTAATGTGAAATACTTTGTACAAAAATAATCACGAATACTCGTAATTCTATGTGTTGATTTGATAAAATACGTAGGCCATTCGAATCATGAAACATAAATATAAAAACATTAATTAAGTTTGAATGTTAATCACATATAATTTAACAATCGGCATTAATCAAGTCAAAAGATAACTTACATATAATTTAACAATTTCACATTAATTAAATTTGAAGGTTACTTACCTTATAGTGCAAAAAAACCAAAAACTTTATCAAGTTAAGCCTGCCTCCGCAAGGTGATCAATCCAATCTCCCAATGATGACCAAGCCACTGGGAACAAAATTGACTAGATCTCCAATACTAGTAACCCTAATTGGCTCTTGTGATTCCTTTAGGTGTGAAAACCCCCTTAATATAAGGAGAGAGAATTTGAGTTATCTCAAGTAATAATTTGGGTTTATCTCAAAAAGAACAATTTGAATTATTTCAAAGAGAAAAAATTATTATAAGCTAGGTTTATCTTAAAAAGAGAATTTGAGTTTATTTCAAACATAAAAATTTACTAAAAGCTGAGTTTATATCAAAGGAAGACTACAACATGTAATTTATGAAACAATACCTCTTTCTTTGAAGATTTTTCTAAGGTCCCTAATAACGATAACAAAAGTGTTGGATTTTACAATTCCTAAATGGAGTAACATTTTACATATGAGCCAACAAGCAGTGAATTTCCATACATAATGCAGGCCAGGATTAAGCACCGAGCAAATATATTTTTGGAAATGTATAAAACAAGTTCTAGAAATAAAAAATGTGATATCAGTGGAATGAAGCAAAGAGTGCACACAATTCCATTTTAGTGATAGAAGTCGATGCAACAAAGAAAAACGAGGATAAAACAGTAGAGAATTGGCTGATGGAATTAAAGCATTAAAAGTCCGCTGGGTAGTTAAAGGTGCATCAAGCTCCTGCTTTTCCAACGAATTGTATAAAGTTCGAAGAGCAATAACTTACTTCAAGCGCCCATCTTCATCAATAGGAGGAGGGGTTATGAGTATAATAATGGTGGTAGGCCACTGCTCCTGCGACAAACACAAATGGAGTGGAGAACAGACATCAGCAACTGATGCCAAGAAGAAAGCAGAGATGAGACATATGAGTGGTGACAAGTGCTCACCTCCAATTGGATCATGTTAATCAGAGTGCACAAACCTAAAGTTTTGAGTTAAAAACTAGTAAACCACCAAAATATGTCAGATAAATTTGTCCTACGCGCCATTTTATATAAGTTAACATGGCCATTCTTTGTAAAATAATCAGATGAGCAGTTTGAGTGGTGGGGAAATGGTCCACTTGATAGCCATAATTGATTTAATAAATTTTGTTTTGATATACATTTGCTAATCCACATCAACTCTGAACTATTCCTATGATAGCAATTGGATTAATTGGAACAGTATACCATTTAATCTAGATATCTAAAGCTCAAAAAATAGGATAACAAATTTGAATAATTATAATATGAAAATGGTAAATTTAAGTGAAATATACAGAATAAGCTAAACCTGAAATTGAACAAAGATATCCATTCCAATTCCGAAGGTGGCAGAATTATCAAAGAAACGGTTATTAAATAACATAAAAAATTGGAGCTGGCCACTGACGTGCCGCACTAGAAGTCTATGAGGAGTCAGAGAATCCATTGAGATCCACGCAAGAGGCGTTCTTTGAGAGTAGGAAGGCATTCTTTCTTCTTCCTCCCTTAAGAAAAAGTTCCAATTTTCTACTTGCTCCCTCATTTTTCAATAATGATAAAAATAATCAACATGTATTCCCAGTAAAAATCAAATACTTAATTTCAAGTATCACAGGATAATATATATATTTAATGTCTTATTTTTTAGGGTAAATATGCAAATTACTGTTTGGATATTGTTGCATATAAACCAGGATCAAATATCTTTACTGCATTGATATATCCACATATACCTAACTTCTAATAAATGGATATTTTTTTATGTAAACAAAACTTCATAAGAGGTGATTGAAACCCTAAATTTTCTAAAAGTTTGAGGAGAGAAAGAAATTTCGAGCTTTTAGATAGCGTAATGAGTGGAAAACCCAATCCTCAGGAGAGATAGGGGATACCTTGAGAAAGCTGCAAATGGATCGGAGATTGTCCTGATACTCGAGAATGGGGACGTGCTGAGAGGCGCCACCGCGATCCGGGAGGCAAGCGTCGTTGGCGCCGAAGAACACCGTCACGGCCTTTGGCGATGCGCCTCCGACGCAGACCCCATCCATGGCCCTCTCGACCACCAGCCGCGCCCACCGCGTATTGTACCCGCTATACCCTCGCAGAACCACGTCCGCCTGAATCAATCACTAGGGCTACTATTAGAAACTAAAAACAAGAAGATCACGGAAGAGGGAAAAGCATTCGGCACGCGCCGCCCGATGAGCTCACCGTGCGGGAGAATTGGTTAGCGAGGGCGGCGCCCCATCCCCCTTCCATGAATGAACCCTCCGTGATGGAGTCCCCGAACAACACCAATTTCGGACGCATTCTCTCTCTCTCTCTCTCTCTCTCTCTCTCTCTCTCGAGGACGACGAGGAGCTTGAGAGTTGGAGGGACACTGTTATATAGATAGGAGATGACCATTCCAAATTTACCGAAATACCGCTTTCGAGGCTTCTTTCGGGAATATAGTGGACTGATTTAACGCTTATGCCGGCATAATAACACGTGGAGATATTTCTATGTGGTAAACAAAACATCCTTTTCAAAAAAAAAAAATCCTTCCAATTTTATATTATCCCAAAACATCTCTCCTTTTTAAGATTCCACTAGAAAATATCCTTAAAAGCATTAATTGAAAAAACAGGAAGGTCCGGCCCCCAAGACATGAATTTAAAATATTATGAAAAAATAGTATCCAATATTACGAAAATGCCATCGAAAGCATGAATTTAAAAGTTTAAAACAATGTGGTAGTCGGGCCTCCCAAAGGCATGGATTTAGAACTATGTGAATAAATAATATTTAATATTATGAAAATACACTCCAAGGCATGCACCGGCGGCTGGGACAATTGAAATCATGAGCAGGTCGTTGATGCCAAAAAAATTTGAAAGATGTTGGCGACAACGACATGGTCACGCTTGGCAGCGTAATCGAATCATTGACAAAATTGAAGCACGGAAAGCCTACCCGGAAGGATGGCACATGGGTCATTGAGCAAATAATCGTGGACAATGAAGTTTTGACCACGTCACGAACCAATCAATCGCAAATTCCCTCTACCAACCTCCGTCTCTAAATAACCAGCTGATAAACCAACGAATGCCGATAATAAACCACCAGCCATACTTACCTCAGTGTTGACGAACTCTAAACCACAGAAGACTAGCATGGAACGGCCACCGCCGACGTTGAGCCGTTTGGCCAAAGAAAGAACCACCTACCATACATACCTCAGTGTCGACAGACTCTAAACCATCGACCGCCAACGCTGAGCCATCAGTTGCCTATAAAGAACCACCGATTTAATCAATCGAACAAACACTTTCCGTTGCCCTTCCATCGACCACCTCCATTGAAATGCCGACAGTGACCACCGATCCGAAGATGGACGAAGTGATCCATACAGAGGACCGCATGGCCAACGACACGAATCCAATGAAGATGGATTTTATACCGAAGAAGAAACGTCTTGCCGGTTTCATGTGGCTGGACAAACTGAAACAAATAGCAATTGGGATGTTTCTCAACTTAGTAAGTTTTCCGCTTTTAATAATTATTTTCCATTTATAATGTCCCATTTCCGCTTATATCTTACAGTTTTTGCTTACATAGTTTCCGCTTACTTTCAGTTGTTTTCGTTTAACATTCAGACTTTTCGCTTAATATATTCCAATCTCACTGGTTGGCGAATGAGGTGGCTAGGTGTATTCTTCATGGGAGTGAGGTAGCGAGCTATGACTTGTTAATGGTGAGACCCGCTGGTTTAGTCCACCATGCACTTCTCACCCGAGCAGGTTTACGACTATTTAATTCTACTGAATCCCTTTTCCATTTACGAGGTTTTGGTCCACTCCGTGTCAAGGCTATTTGATTCTCCTAAATCCCTTTTTCCATTTATGAGGTTTTGGCTCGCTCTGTGTTGCTTCATATTATCTGGACGGCGCTTCCTTTCGTTACATGTAGGTGGGCAAAGTTATAATAACACTTCCCGAAACACGAAACGTCGCGCGAATCCTTTGTGCGCCTTCCCGCGTAGCCCTTCGCTCTTTAAATAGCCCTCGATGGGGACACACCCTCCTCACTCTTTCCTCTGTTGGGTTCTATCCCCCTCGAATGGATCTTCACCGGCTGCACAGATTGCTAAGGGAACTCACCGAAGGACCTCCACCGGTCCCAAGCCCTAAACTACGAGAGAGTACAGAGGCCTCTGAGAAAGAGAAGAAGGAGGAGTCACCTACCGCACAACCGGTCTCCCTTAAAAGGATTTGGGAGAACGCCGTGGTGGCGTATAAACGCGGGGTACTCTTCCACATGGATATTCGTTGCGTTGTCGAGCTCTATCAGAAATCGAATGAGAACCTGGACCGAGAGTGCGAGATCGCCTCTTGTGCTGTCTCCGACTTCAAGGAATCCGACGAATTCCAGGGCCTGGTCGGTGAGGAAGGGAGAAAAGGTATCTAGGAAGGTTTCAAAATCTTTCAAGATATCTCTCAGCATCATCCCAAGCTAGACTTGACTGCAATGGAGTTCAAGGAAGCCTTTCAGTATCTTCCTCCTAGTACCCTTAGTACCCTTGGTGAAGATACTGATTGAATAGATGCTGGTGGTGGTGGTCCTGGACCCCTTCATCTTTTTTCCTTGCTTTGTTTGCATCATCCTTTCTTTGTTTCTTGTTTAATGTGTTCAGGGATGCCCTTCAATATCTTCCTTGCTTAGTTTCCATCATCCTTTCTAGTATAATTTGTTTTTGTGTAATATAAAACCTTCTCGATTAAGTTAAGGTGTTTTCGCTTAATATTTGGAGTTTGTGTTTAACATAGTGTGTTCCCGTTTAATCGATTGGCTTCCCATTTAATATAAGGTGTTTCAGCTTAATTTTGGAAGTTCGGTTTAATATTATCAGATTGTGTTTAATACCTAGAGTTCTTGTTTAACATATGATATTATTTGATTCTTCACAGTTTTCCGAGCTTGTCCCTGTCACACGGGTGGAAGAAGTCAATGTACAAGCCGTGAGAAAGGACGATCAACGGCCTCGACCAGAAAGAAATGAAAAAGTTGTCACTGTGGCCCCATCCCATGGCAAGAGTGGCAAGGGGAACATAGATAGTGCATGAAAAGGGTCCGGGAACGCTCCATATCCACTCCGGTAAGAAGGCCAATGGACGAGGACACTGCGCGCAACACGCCTTGAGAAGGCATATAATATTATTTCAAGAGACTTTGCCTGCATTATGTCCCGACATGACAAAATGGAGGAACAAAGACAGGGCGTTGAACCACCAGCTCCGCCGTTTGAGAAAAAGGAGCTTGCGGCGCCGCCAGTATCATCCCCACCCATTATATAGAAGCGGGTGAAGAAAGCCATCCACAAGGCCACCGGTGGCAGAAGTGGGTGACTTAGTCTCAGTCTGTGCAGGCCGCTCTCCTTGAAGAGAAGTCGTTAAAGAGGAATTCTCGCAAGGGCAAAACAACTACAAATGTTACCGAAGTCTATTTGTGTCAACCTATGTTGGCGACGACGACAACAACGACTTGATCATACTTAGCAGTTTAATTGAATTACTGACACAATTTCAACATTCTCTGGTAGAGTACAATGGCTAAGGCCCCCGCAGATCCTTTTTGGGATGGAATTATGCCTTGGTTGAACGATATGCTATCCTAGAATAAATCCCTCATGTTGGTGCATATATCACCAATGAGATTGGAATATCTTAAGTGGAAAGTCAAAATGTTAAACGAAAACAATGGAAACTAAGCGGAAACCCATATATTTAAGTGGAAAGTCATAACAGAAAAAGCAAACACTAAACGGAAACCCATATATTTAAGCGGAAACACGAAATGCACAAAATATTAAATGGACATGCTGACGGGTTGGTTGGGTCATCCAAAGAGAAGACATGATATTTACCACATCGCTTATATATCTCGGTTAGTATTGACGCGCAAGGTAAACTGCAACACTCATCCCTCTCCCTTATATCTGGCAACTGCACAAAAGGTCTCCATTACCAACCTGCAGCAAGAGCGCGCGCTTTACACTGGCATGGTTTTAAACTGCACGAGATATTCAAAAAATTTCTTGAAAAAATGAGAAAAAGAAATCATGGCGAAGGTGGATGTTTCTTCGACTAGTCTTGGGCAGTAACTCGCCGAGATAGAGATGGTCATAGAGCTCGTCACACCAGAAGAAGAAGAAGAGGAGCAGAAAGGTAAGGAAGAAGAAGAGTATAAAAAGCTGGGAAAAGTACAAAATAGATTTGTGGGATCGAAAATACGCGTCTGGCATCGTGTGACACCAGACGATACATCGAAGCACAAATATCATATTTTTATTAAGTGGGTTCTTCCATTCCTAATAGAGGCAAGCCCTTATTATTAATTACCCCAGACAATGTCTTGGGAACCTCCGATTAAGGGCAAACGTACAAGTAAAGACAATGAATAAAAATGGCTTTTTCATTTATCTGGAAATCATGACTTTCATTACATATGATATCATCATAGAATGTTCATACATATCATTTATTTATTTATTTATTCATATAAATGACGCCGCCTTCCGCCTTGGAACATGTGCTTCGCAACTTTGGAATTTGCGCTGCTTTTGTTGCCTCAAGGTGTCGATTTTGCCGCCGCCTTGAGATTTTCACCGCTTTACATTTTGAATGCGATACCGCTGCCCCGAGATGCGTGCTTCATCACCACTTCAGGATGCATGTCATTTTTTGAAATTTGTATATATTTGTCGTTTCAGAATGCGTGCTTGTCGCCTTTCTGAGATTCGTGTCGTTTCATGATTTGAATTTCACTTTGAGATTTGGATTTAGTCAGCTGTCTTGAGGCTCATAAGATACTTGCATCACTGCCTCGAGATACATGCCAATTATCACCTCGAGATGTATTGTTTTTTTTCATAATCCAATGGGCCCATCTCTTTTATTAGCCTAACTCCCCTTTTTCATGGCCTTTATTCATTTATTATTTATTTATTTATTTACGACGCCACTCTCTGCCTCAGAATATATGTCCCACCATTTGGAATCCACAATCCACCGGTTGCCTTGCGCCACTATATTGTTGCCTAGAGATTTTGGAAGGCTTTGTAACCAGGATTCATATCGACTGAGTCACCAATTAGCTTCCCTTTCCATCAAGAGATGCACTTCACTGGGCCGTTGATAGGTGTTGTATCATATATGGTTGGAAAGATCGTGCAGTCTAGTCTCCGATGCCATAGATTTCATCTCAATTGGAGCTCTCTAGCAAAAGTTATCCACGTTTGACCGAGAAGTGGTCGAACTGGCAAAACTGCAGAGATTGACTTCTATTCCATCAAGAACTGCTCCCAACTGGGCCATTGGAAATGATTGTACCATATATGGTTGGAGAGTTCCTGAAGTCTAGTTTCCGATGCCACAGATTTCACCTCAATTGGAGCTCCCTAGCAAAAGTTATTGGCATTTGAGTAAAAGGTGGTCGAGCTGGCCAGGCTGCAAGGACTAGCCTTTTTCTCCACCGACATATGCATTGACCGGGCTGCCGAAAGGGTCTGTGCTGTATATGACTATTGAAGATCTAGATATCTAATTTCTCATGCCATAAATTTCACCTCCATTGGAGTTTTCTGGCAAAAGTTATCAATCTTTGAAAATGGGTGATTAGATTGGCAGAATTTGCCGGTGGCAGAATTGCTGAAATCGACCCTTTTATTTATCAAAATCTGCGCCGATTGGGCCACCGAAAGGAGCTGTGCTATACATCACTAGAGAAGATCCAGATATCTAATTTCCAATGCCGCAGATCTCACCTCCGTTGGAATTTTCTGGCAAGAGTTATCGATATTTGAAAAGGGGTAGTCAGATTGACAAAATCGCAGAAATCGACTTCTTTCCTCACCTTTTCACATGCCGAATTTCCTTCTCCTGCGGGCTGCAGCTTGAGAGTCTTCATCGTTCTCAGAAATAGTTTTCCCTTTCGATTTGATTTTATCTTCCTTTTTCCTGTCTTTGTCCAGCTTTTCGTATTAATCTATGGAAGATGGATAAGCCTACTTTGACACTCCTTGTTATTTTATTTTTCATTCATCGTTACTTTGGCGTATTTCACCAGGTCCTGGAGCATTCTCTTGCAACTTTCATTTCATCGGCTTCAACTTCATCTTCTGTTTGAATTTGGAAATGGCACCATCTACTTTATTTCCTTTTTAATATGCATATCATTCTTCATCCTCAAATTTTTTTAGCATCAAGCAAATTTTCTAGATCATTGTTGGCTTCACCATCAGCAGCAATAAGACTTTGCACTTTGTTGATCACATACTTCTTGGCATTTCTTTCTAGCTTGTTAATGAAGTTGAAGAAAAGACATTCGTTGACTACATGCAAATTTACTAAGGATCACTGCATCAACCTTCATTCCCAATGGCTATCTGGTGATACCTAGTCAACTACACAATTTCCTTCGAATTGAAATGCCAGGATGATAAGAGCTGACAACATAATTTCCAAAAAGGGGTCTAGCAAGGCGAACTCTTTGTCCAAACATGGAGAGAATGAGCCAAATTCACAAATTGTCAATCCAACATCTACGTATATTCATCAGTACTTCATTAAACATATCATCGAACACCTTACAAGTAGTTTGGCAACTAGGCGTTTTACTGTTACCAAAATCTGGGCAGATATATGCCTCATAGATGTAGCAAATATCTGCAGTATGTTTGGCATGTCTTCCATTGGCTACATATTTAGCACTTTTTTATATATATATATATATATATATTTTTCCTTCTTTTATTTTACCTCTTTGCTATGTCATATGAATAGAGAAAAGCTGGCTCATGGAATTCTTGACAGGTCATTAGCAAATGATAAGTTGGAGAAATCGGTATTGTTGTGGCATTGTTGCCTTGCATATGAGGCAGATGTAGCAAGACAGATACTTTCAGAGCTACTCATTCCTGCTCAACAGAATTTTATGATGGAATTTCATCGTCGAATAAGTGAGATAATATACCCCTTTAGTTTCTCTCTTGATAGTTCTCCTTTTCACATTTATGGATCAAAGTGCATCTTCCATTGTGCATCACTTTGAATCCTATTCATGATCAGATCAGAGATTTACAGCTTTGACATTTTTATAAACCAACTCTAGTTCGTTGATACATCATAGGAATTTTGCATCCCTTTTGGGCATTTCCTCAAACAAATCATGTGCACTTTACAATAACTGAATGTTTAACGTCTCTTTGGAATGTTCTTCTCAACAATCTTTACAACCATGCATCCAATATGAATAAAGTGATATAAGTGAAGGCATCATCTTATTGAGGAGATTGAGAGCATCTTGAAGACAACCCATCTTACAAAGTCCATCAATCAATTGTGTAGCAAACAAAATCAGGTTCAAGTTCTGATGCTTTCCAGATCATTCGAGAATTTTGAAGAATTTGCTTTGAATGTCCTTTCGCTGTAAGTATCGAGCATGTGATCTTCTCCACTTGCTCCTTCTTTGTTTCCCTTTTCTTTCTTTCCCTTTCTCTCACAGCAGTGCAGCACCAGAAAGCACAGCATCATGCAGCAAGAATAGTGCATATTGTTGATCTAAAATTCTCCACGGATTCATTTTGGTTGATTCATTGAAAGGGTACACAGTAGGGCAGCACCAAATTCCTCATTCAGCCGCGACAAAGATCATGAAGGGGAGCAACCTTGCGATGCCCTTTGAGAACGCAGGGTTCTTCATCTTATGGGAGTCTTTGGCCTTCTCCACATTGACAAGGGCAACAATTTGCTTGAGAGTAGAGGCTGCTGGAGCTCTTCAGGATTGAATCCAAATGACAACTTGGTACTTGGCAGCAATCAGCATCGCAGCAATAGTTTCATCGTGTCAGCAACAATGTAGCAGCAACACATCATCACAGCGACAGCGGCAATGCAGCAGCAACAAATCAACATTGGTGGCTGCGCAGCAATCAGCAACACATCGATAACAGCATCACCAACAATAATCAGCAAAATCAAGAAGAAAACAGCATCCATTCTTGAATTCAGCATCCAGGCCTTCAACAGTATCCATTCTTGAATTCAGCATCCAGGCCTTCAACAGCATCCATCTTCTTTGAATTCAGCATCCAGGCCTTCAACAATGGGCATCTTCTTTCCCTTCTTGGCAAACTTCATTTCTGATGACTCTTTGCAGCCGCGGCAACAACAACCTCGCGGCCCTCATCGGCCCGGCAACTTATCCAAGAAAGTAGGCGGCAAAGCGGAGGTCTTGGCGGCCGAAGAAAGGCGGCGTTTGGAGGAGGCCGGAGCCGGAGGCGGTGGCCGGTGGATCACAGGCGAACATGCCGGGGTGGCGGCCTGGCTTACTTGGCGGTGGCTTTGAGGCCCGGACGGTCTTTGGAGGCCGAGGCTGGCCGGAGGCGAGTCGGGCATGGGCCAGGCGAGCCGGGCTGTAGGCGGGTTGGCCAGCGTGAGGCTAACCTCCTTGCGTCTTTGGCCTACTTGGTGAAGAACCCTCCACCTTTTCTTTTCTTCTTTTTTTTTTTGCCTTTCCTCCTCCTCCCTTTGTCTCACTCTTTCCCCTTTTTAATATTGTTATTTTTCTTTTTGATAGGACCAAATCAGAACCCCATAAATCAGAACTTCCCGTAACCATGAATGGATAAGACAAAATTCAAATTTTTTAATTAAATTTTAAGTTTTAAAATTTAATTAATAATATATTTTTCTCTTTGAATATTGCCTTGGGATGTGTACTTGAGTCATCTCGGGATTTGTATTTTATTTTTTTATTTATTTTTATTTTTTTTTGATATAAATAAGATTAAAAAAGAAGAAGAGTATAAAAAACTGAAAAATGTACAAAATGGATTAAAAAAGAAGAAGAGTATAAAAAGCTGAGAAAAGTACAAAAAGTAAGTGAAAAGATGCAAAGGTGAGGAAGTGATGAGTGGAGTGTAATGTTTAAAAAATCTGACATGACTTGATGGGAAAGCTCTCTACCAACAACAAGGGTAAAGTAGGCATTATAGGATAAACTAACTGATGGAATGAGCTGGAAAGGCTGAAAAATAACTTTGGCATAAAGGAGGGACTGTCTGAGAACGTTAATTGTCAGAGGGACTGTCTGGGAAGTTTTGAAACTATCAGGGACCTAAAAATAATTTTTTCAAAAAAAAAAAAACCAAAAACACAAGATAAATGAAAAACAAGATTTGAGGTGGAGTCACAACTCAAGGATCGGATCTAGACTGGCCAGCGTACTCAATGTCCCCTTTAGCTTCTCGTTGCTTAAAAATCCTTTCTCTTATTAATCTGAGGTTGCATTAAACCAATGGAGAAGAAGATAATCAGTATCAATAATAAAATAACAATGGAACCAAATTACAGCATGAGTATTAAAGTAATATCTAATCACAATTATTTTATAAATAATTTTAGTTCTTTCAGTCACAAACTTTTTTTTTCCAGTTCTTTCAGTCACAAACTTTTTTTTTTGTCCGTGAGTATATATATTAGTTAGATTTTTTTTTGGCGGGGGGATTGGTTATATACCCCTCAAAAAGTCACAATTATATATTTACCCTAAAAAAAATCATAATTGCTTATATACCCCTAAAAAACATTTTGAATTACAGATATACCCCTATTGTTGGGATCCACTAACAGAAGTTAACCAAGTAATTTTAACTATGGTTACAACTTAGATTAAGGGTAGAAAAATGTCCAAAATACCCCTTTTTTTAATATATTTTTTAACTATTTTAAATTTTAGACTTTTAAAGGGGTATTTTTAAATCTATATTCAAACAAATTTTTTAGGGGTATAATAGTCATTTTGTATGTCTACAGTTTGTTAACTTGACGGTTTGTCATCTAATTTTAACCCCAGGGATATATACACAATTATACCTATTATTCGGGGTATGTTTGTAATTATGTTTTATTCAGGGTAAATACACAATTTCAAAATTATTCAGGGGTATACCTATAAAAGCCTTTTTTTTTTAGTAAACCCCTTTTTTTTCTTTTCTCTATATATATTTGTGTTATATATATATATATATATATATATATATATATATATATATATATATATAATTTCCCATCTAACTCTATTTTGAGTCTGCTCGAAAGAATCGTTTTTTCTAAGGTGTTTTCTGAAAAATTGGAGTGAAAACCCGATAAATTCTGAGATACGTGCGTGAAAACCCTAACCGGTTTTTTTTTTTAAAAAAAAAACCTAACCGGCGAGCTTCCAAGACTCTGCGCCGATCTCCTCAATGTTTTGCCGGTGAGTCAGTCTTTGTTTATTCTAGTTTGTTGAGAGTTTTTTATTTACCCCTGTGTTAATCTTAGGAAGCCCTAAATATTTACTGCTTCCCACATTCTCCCCCTTTCTAGGAAATATATTCCCCACCCACTCTATTTGTCTATGAAACAACATGGGCAATTATGGCCATCCTGTTCCATGTTTTTGTGATAATCATTGGGGAAGGATCAATGTCTCACATTCTCTATTTTCTTTTTTATTCTAGGTCTATGTCTCCTCTGTTTTCTCGCCATTTCGCCGCAGTGATGGTCCCGGGGGCACCCCACCACTTCACACTAGTTGTGATATTGTTCCCTTGAGATCTACCTTCCCACATCGCTGGAGAGATCCGGCTCTGATACCAATTGATGGTCCCGGGGGCACCCCACCACTTCACACTAGTTGTGATATTGTCCCTTTGGGCCGAAACCCAAGTGGTTTTGTTTTCCGTTTTACCGAAAAGGCCTCACAACTATGAAGTGGTTTCAACCCTTATATGTGCCCCTTTCTTTTTAACTTCAGCCGATGTGGGACTTTCAAATGTGTGTGGACTTTGATTGCACACTATCCCAACACGCAGCTGCCAGTGGCGTCAGTCGGAGAGGCACGTCGGTCTCGCCTCACTTCATGCCCTTTTACAATCATTGTTTTTTTTCAAAAGAGAAGAAGGATGACGAAAAACCATTATCTCTTATTAATACTTTAGATGTGGTGAGTTGATCCTTCTATCCTTCATTTTTTTGAGAACTGATCCGGTAGTTAATATAATTAACATAATTTGTGTTGCCGTTGATTCTTTATTTTTTAGCTGTTCTTGGGAAGGGGGTTTGATGGATTTGGTGCAATGGGTGCAGGTGAGAAGTTTAAAGGAAAAAGGTTTTACGGTAGAACAATCAGAGATAATAGCAGATGCGCTATTTGATAGCATGCAGAATGTCACAAAGGATTTTGTTTATGATCTGGAGGCACAGATGGTATTGGGCATTTCTTGTCTTTTAGTGATCGTTTATGTTCTATTTTGATGTATTTATTGTTTTTTTTGGGTGTTTTTGTTTTGCAGAAAGAAAAAACTCATGATGTCGAATTTTCTGAGTTCAAGACTAAAATACGGACGTGCCTTTCCGACTGACGCCACTGGCAGCTGTGTGTTGGGATAGTGTGCAATCAAAGTCCACACACATTTGAAAGTCCCACATCGACTGAAGTTAAAAAGAAAGGGGCGCATATAATGGATTAACACCACTTCATAGTTGTGAGGCCTTTTCGGTAAAACGGAAAACAAAACCACTTGGATTTCGGCCCAAGGGTAGTGTGAAGTGGTGCGGTGCCCCCGGGACCATCAATTGGTATCAGAGCCAGATCTCTCCATCTCAAGGGAACAATATCACAACTAGTGTGAAATGGTGGGGTGCCCCCGGGACCATCACTGCGGCGAAATGGCGAGAAAACAGAGGAGACATAGACCTAGAATAAAAAAGAAAATAGAGAATGTGAGACATTGATCCTTCCCCAATGATTACCACAAAAACATGGAACAGGATGGCCATAATTGCCCATGTTGTTTCATAGACAAATAGAGTGGGTGGGGAATATATTTCCTAGAAAGGGGAAGAATGTGGGAAGCAGTAAATATTTAGGGTTCTCACAAGAGAACAATGATAAGAAGAAACCATTACGTTTTATTAATACTTTAGATGTCGTGAGTTGATTCTTCTCTCCTTTATTTTTTTGAGAACTGATCGGGTAGTTAATATAATTAACATAATTTGTGTTGCCGTTGATTCTTTGTTTTTTAGTTGTTCTTGGGAAGGGGGTTTGATGGATTTGGTGCAATGGGTGCAGGTGAGAAGTTTAAAAGAAAAAGGTTTTACGGTAGAACAATCAGAGATAATAGCAGATGCGCTATCTGATAGCATGCAGAATGTCACAAAGGATTTTGTTTATAATCTGGAGGCACAGATGATATTGGGCATTTCTTGTCTTTTAGCGATCGTTTATGTTCTATTTTGATGTATTTATTGTTTTTTTTTGGGTGTTTTTGTTTTGCAGAAAGAAAAAACTCATGATGTCGAATTTTCTGAGTTCAAGACTAAAATAGAGGTTCAAAAGGTATGGTTTTGCTTCCTCTTGTTATATGCTTTTTCCACTTGTATCGTATTTTAGCAAAGTATTATGAAGTGTGACACCTAAATCCGTGATTGTTAAAAATTTATGTTTAATAATTGCAATGAGATATACACTACAAGAAAAAAGGCATATATTGCAGTTCCTTATATGCTTCTTGGGCAGCCTTTGACCTTGCAGCATATGTTTTAGAGCGCGCCTGTCATACATTTTAATAGAACATTTACAATGATTATATGGCCATTGTTCTGTTTTAAATGCATTTGCAAAGACAATAGCTCCCTACTTGAGAGCTTAGTTTATAGTGCCCAATTAAGTCGATGTAATAAGGCACAAGAGCAACTAATCTTGTCATGTCAGCCATGTTTTTGGTATATGGAAGTGTGAATTTGAATATTAGCATTTTCGAATAAGAACCTGGATATTGATCAGAAAAGTGCAGGGAGAAGAATCCCTTCCCAAATTTCTCAAATACCTTCTCACTGAAAACCTGTCAACAAAACCATAGTACAACAAAAAATGTGATATTTGATGAACTCTGAATGCTTTATGAGAAAAGAAACCTAAAAAACAATTTGATTAGATGATGGAGATGGATCTGACTAGCCAAAAATGGTCAATGCTATAAACCATCCAGACTCACAGACAAACAAAACATTTGGGGGAGATAACCTGAAACACAATGATTGGTCCAACCATAATAGGAGTCCTAACTGTATAGAAATCTAGCAATAATAATTGGTTGACATAGGCTCAATTAACTGGCTTCATATTAGGAAAAGATCAACAACATATAGATGAGGTTCATCTTCTCACAATGAGAAAACACATTTTGACTTGTTTAGGTTTTATTTTCCACATTTGATTTATGAAAACAATAAACAAACGTAGCCAAGAAAACACCTCATGATCTGTATATATTTATTAATTTGATAATTTTGAGCCGAGGTTTGTGAAATACAGGCTATTATTACCTGAAACAAGGGAAACATGTACTTTTTGAAGTGTTGATGAGAAATAACCAATATATAGATGTAAGACAATTGAGTTCCATGGAAAATGGAAACAAGCTATAATACTATAGGCATCTCCAATCTTTCTTTATCAAGGTAGGAGATGTACCTATTTGGTTGCCAGAGTCTGCTTCAATTGGCTTAAGCTACATCCATATTTTCGCTTTTGTTAATTGACAACTTTTGTCAAGTTTTATCAAGCCCTTTAACTATAGATTCTCAACATCTATTATCATAAACCTATTGATTATTTGTTTGGTCAACCATGAATTTGACAATTTTAACATGCTTCCTTCAAAAACTACTTATCTAGCTTGTGAAAAGACCATTCGTCAATAAGTTGAACAAAAGGCTCAGCTGACTTCTAGCCCAACAAAACATCACTAACTGATATCGATCATCACAAGTAGAGGATGCTAAACTATGCACACCCTATTAACCAAAACTCACCGAAAACAAACAAACATGGTCAGTTGGCTAATTGCAATTCAATGATATTGGTTAGAACTCCATAATAATCAATGCTTCCACTATAGTTGTCAGCCTCACCAACTATATTGGTTAGAACTCCATAATGATATTGTTATTTTTAGGTGTAAAAAAAGATTTATGTTTGTATTCAAGGACATTTCATCAAGTGGGATGATTCATTGTCAAAAACACAAAAATGATGATCAAAACAACAAAAATTACCCAAAAATTAACGACCATCACGAGAGAAGTTTGGCTACCATACTCTCTTCTAAGACGATGCATTTTATTTCAATCTTTTTCTTATGCATCCCGCCAGTATTTTTGAGGTTTTGGTTGGTTGAGGTTGAGAGTTATATAGCAAAGAGATTTTAATAAATTTGAATAAATAAATAATTGAAAAATTCAAATACCACCTTCATAAAAATAAATAAATAAATAAAAATTAAAACTATTCAACTAATCATAAAAATATATTATTGGGCATGCTTCAATCCATCAACCACTCGTTGTGAGAAGGTGTGATGGCCAGGATTTTAAAATTTTCAATCATTCATATACTAAAAAGTTTTGGTTTATAAAACTTGCGAATATCAAAAGTAAAATTAAAGAATATCTCTACTGAGAAGATTAAATTAATTGACATGTTATCATTTTTCATTGTTTTCTGAAGACATGTTACATTGAAATCAAATTATTTCTTAGGTTATTTTGAAATTTGCTTATTTTCCTTGTTTTTTTTTCCTTTAAATCTTGCTTTCAATTTAAATATTTTCACCTTTCTTATGAGGCCAAGTACATGTAAATGCTTGAATAATTAAAATTTATTAAAATAGCTGGATGCTTCAAAATGTAATTTTGAAGATACAGGTTGAAACATTTGGATATTTGCAAATAATGAAGACAATCAAAGTAATATGTCATAGTAAGATGGAAATTTGAGTTGTTGGAAAATGAAAGTTATTCCACTTGAATAGACCAAATATATAAATTTTGCTACAATATCTTTGAGGATAAACCTTTGAAACAGTATTGTAAGGAAGGTGGTAGGAGAAACATTAGACTTATAGACTGTTGAACAAACTATCTTTGAGATTTGACACAACTTTATTACTTCATCTTAATTAGAAACCTTTTATTCCATAAAGATGGAGACATACAATCAGAACATCATCAATCTAAAAACAGTATCAGTGTTTGAGAGACAGGTTTGCACATATTTAGGTTCAGTTTACCAAATTTAGTCCAGGCCTTCCTTGGAATGCCACTATGAAAATGAGACATGAACTAAGATTTTTATGGTGAAAATAAAGAATAGAGAGAAAAGTTTCCTTTTTTGCTTCTTCTTTATTCATTCTTAAGCGTTTGAGGTTCATACAATCCATTGATTCTATGCAAAACCTCTTATTTTTCTCGCCATTTCTATCCCTATGCTTTCTTCTTTTGGGATCTGAGATGCTTTCTTTGTGCTTTTAGTTGATCTATTGCAACTATTTCTTGATTCCATTTGGAAGGTTGAGAGAATTGAGAATAAAGTGTTTCTTTTAGGTGATTTGAAGCTTGTCAAGGATTTGGTGATCTGGGTGTTTTTCCTCTTCTTTCTTTTGTTGCTTTTTATTTGGGGGGTGGTGAACTTTTAGTGTGAGGATGATAGTGGAGGAGAAGAGGAGAGTCATGGGGAGGGAGTCTAGACCCAGAGATCAGTTCCCAGTGGGCATGAGAGTTCTTGCAGTTGATGATTATCTATTTGTGTTTGAATTTGGTGTTTGTAGTTGAATGAATTAATTTGTAATCCAGTGAAAAGTTTTTGCTTCATGTTATGCTTAGTGTGTTTATGGATGCAGGAGCAAAATATCTCTAGGTTGACAAAAGCAATTGAGGAACAGAAGGGTGCTATTGAGAAATTGGAGGATAAATTCAAGTTTGTTATCTACTTTTGTAGAAAAATTCCTTGCACAGTTATTACGTGGATCTCTTTTTTTGTGTGCTTTTAAACATGCATCTATTATATTATAGGTGTGAGATTGACAAGTCAACTGTCGTGGTAAAGACTTATGCAGAAGCTGCTAAATATGAATTGCTAAAGTACTGCATCGGCACCATTCTAGCATTCTCCTCTTTCGGAATGGCGATTATCCGCTTCTATCATAAAGGATAATATTCTACTTGTAGCACCTGCACTTGTTTTCATTCTCACCACATTTCAATTCAAGTTTTTTATTCGTAAGGCCAGGAGGGTTAACAAGACTATGTTTTGAAATTCTTTAATTGGATGCGAAATGTGATGAATTTTGATGCATTTGGGTGTAAGGTGCAGTGAAATTTATGGTAAATTCGAATCATTGTGAACTTTTGGACACTGGAAACCAAGGATTCAGTAGAGGTTTCTGTTTCTTGTTTGTGGTTTAGGTTTTATGGAATTCAAGAATTTGATTTTTTGAATCCTGAAAACCAAATATTAAGAAAAATTTGCTTTTATTTGCTAGTTAGGTTTCATGGAATTCAAGAACTTGAAAATTTTACAGTGAACTCGATTCATCATGAGTCTTTGAACCTTGAAAACCATAACAATCAGAAAGTGTTGATTTTCTTCGTCATTTTGGTTCGATGGAGTACAGGAATTTGAATTGTTCAGTGAACTCAATTCCTCGAGTCTTTGAACCTTGAAAACCATAAAAATCAGGAAGTGTTGATTTTCTTTGTCATTTTGGTTCTATGGAATACAGGAATTTGAATTGTTCAGTGAACTCAATTCCTCTCTAGAGTCTTTGAACCCTGAAACCAAAAATTCAGAAAGTCTATTTTCTTTGTGATTTAGATATCACCAAATTCACGAATCTGATGAAGAACATTGTGAATGTTAGTTGCAGTGAACTTGAATTATTTTTCAGTCTTCGAGCATTGGAAACCAATAATTCTTCAATTTCTGCTTGATAAACTCATCCCTCATTAGTTAGTAACCGATTGTGCGTAGATCAAAAGACAGATGAAGAAGGTGTTAGTACTATTTTTCACCCTTACTACAACGATATTCTATCTATATGCATTTTACTTTGTGATTTAAAAATTTCATGAAATTCAAGAATTTAATGAAGAACATTGTGAAAGTTAGTTACAGTGAACTCGAATTATTTTCAGTCTTCAAGCACCAGAAACCAATAATTCTTCAATTTCTGCTTGATAAACTCATCCCTCATTAGTTAGTAACTGATTGTATGCTATTTATCGCCCTTACTATGATGATATTCTATCTATATGTATTTTACTTTAACACAGAATGATCCTGAAATTATTTTTTGAAGTCAATCTCTTCATTTTGATTCTTTCAATTTATCTTATTATGTGTAATTCTCTGTAGATTGAAGAACCGTTATCTCCTGAAACAATGTTATGTATTCTTCAAAGAATGGTTCGCCCTCGTTCTGCATCAATATCTGATTCTTTTTATTTTATTAAAGTGGATAAATCACATTCTTTTATTCAGAAATAAGGTGATGTTGATACAAGTGATGCCCATGTTTGAGCTCCCCTGGTTGTTCCCCTCCCCAGAGGTTCCTTTCCTAGGGTTCCACGCGTTCCCAGTTACATGGTGATGCTGGTCCTCCCCTCTGTTGTGGAGTTTGTAGGCTCCTCTCCGAGATCCTCCATGTTGGTTGGCGCTTGAGATTGGCTGGAATGGGTGGAGGCAAGAGAATTGTGGACGGCTAGTGACACTGAGCGTAGCTTCTGTTTCATGTCAGTGTTGACGCCGTCAAGCCAGGATAGCAGGAGGAAGGAGATGCCGCGGATTAACTGAGAGCAAACGCATTGTTTGTTCATGAAGCAGCGTTGGTTCCTTTCCAGCCAGATACTCCAAGTGATGGCCATGACCCTGAGGTTCCACCCCAAGCGGTCTTCCTTGGGCACCTTCTCTCCCAGTCCATGATGACCCCAGATCTCCTGCATTGCTTGGGGACAGTCGAGTAGGTTGAACAATGGACAGTAATGTTCCCATATCTGCCTTGCAACTGGACAGACAAGAAGGAGATGTTGTATTGTTTCATCCGGCTCGTTACACATGTAGCATAATGTGCGGTTCCCTTTCCATTGGCGCTTGATAAGGTTGTCCAATGTGAGAATCTTATTATCCATTGCCAGCCAGGCGAATATCAGGATCTTCTTGGGGTACGGGAGTCTCCAGAGGTAAGTGGGAAACTGGTTTTGTAGCCCTCCATCTACCGCAAAGGTGTATAGTGACTTGACCGAGAATGCCCCGTTCTTTCCCAGGTTCCATGTTCTGGTGTCCTTCTGATTCTCCTGAGTCGTGGCTATTGCCCCGTATAATGCCTCGAGCTCTAACATGCCTTCCCTGGTCAGTGGCCCTTGCCTCAGTAGTGGTCGGGTCTGCGCAATGTTGTCTCTTGCCTTTCCCAGCGAGCGGTGCAGGTCGAGCGCAAAGTCGGCAAGCGATGGGAAGATGTTGCTCGGTGCTTGTCCCTGGAACCAATTATTGTGCCATAAGTTGACTGTGTTGCCCTTTCCTGCCCTTACTGTCAGCCCCATTTTCACCAGGTTCCATTGTCCAGACACCCCTTTCCAAAAGTGGGATGCTCTTGTTGGCACGCCCTTGTGCGGGTTAACGAAGGAGTTTCTGAAGTATTTATTTAGGATAATATTCCGACAAATGTTTGCTTGACCATTGAGAAGCCTCCACCACCACTTGCCAATCATGGCTTCATTGAAGCATCTGATGTTTGTGATGCCCCACCCCCCGTACTCCTTCGGACGGCATATACGCTGCCAGCTGACTAGCCTATATGCCTTGCCCTTGAGCTTCGGACCGTGCCAGAGGAATTCCCTTCTGAGATTGTTGATTTATTTGGACACCCACTCTGGTAGCCTGTAGATTGCGAGCCAATAGTTTGGGATGGCTGTTAGCACCGAGTTTATGAGGGTGATTTTTCCCGCGATAGAAAGAAGCCGGCCCTTTTATGAACAGATCCTCCACCTGATTTTGTCAATTAGTTGGTTCCATTTTCGGTTCTGAATGTCCATTTGACATAGAGACCTTGAAAATTTTCTACGGTGTTTCCTTTTTTATCTGCGAAGTCGAGTTTCATTCACATTAGATCTTCTGGGCGGCTTCCTCTTGTGAGTAATGTTTGCACAGCTGCTTGCTTATTCTTTCAGCAAAGCGCCGCCCCTGGTTCTCATGCAACTATACTTGTCTTCAGTTTAACATTGGCCTATAACAAGCAAGAAAGGGATTTTGAGCATTTAATTGGCACAACAGTTCTAACAAATTTGTCCAATTGTTCTCTAGGTCATGCTTGGTGGTAGCTTCTTGTAGTGGATGAAAAAAGAGTATGTGTTCTTGTGCATTGCCAAATCTAATATAGTAAATGTAATTTGAATCCCATTGTATGCATTAATCTTCTGTTCATGCTTTATGAGAAGGGACTACTGGTTAATGACTTTTGATAGAATATATATATATAGGCGTTCTAGTATGCGGCCGGCTGGAATACTATTCTAATCCGGCTGTCTCCTATTTTGGCCCCTAAAATATATTTGAAGAATTTTCAACCGTACGGATGGGAAGATCATCGAAAAATAAGCTAGTCTGTCAATTTTTATATAATTTGGTGACCGTTTGATCCTCCCACTTAATGATTGAAATTCTGAACTGTTAAAATCAGTGATCCAGCTGGCCTGACCATAGAACGCATGATATATATATATATATATATATATATATATATATAGCGATGATTAGGTGCGGTCGGTCGGATCAATGTGTAGATTCGGCCACCGTCCATTCTAGCCTTTAGAGCATATTTGAAGGATTTCCAACCGTACGGATGGAAAGATCATCGAAAAATAAGCTAGCCTGTCAATTTTCATACAATTTGGTGACCGTTTGGTCCTCCCACTTAACGGTTCTTATTTTAGGAAAATTTTAACGGTTCAAAATTTCAACCATTAAGTGGGAGGACCAAACGGTCACCAAATTGTATGAAAATTGACAGGATAACTTATTATATGATGATTTTTCCATCCATACGGTTGGTAGGGATGTCAACGGGGCGGGGATTCACCGGGGGATGCATTCCCTACTCTACCATTTTTCCACCCCCATCCTCACCCTCGCCTGACCGGGTATGGGGAAAATTTTTTCCCCATCCCCGTCCCCCCGGGAATTATCCGGGTTCGGGGATTCCCCGTCACCAAATTTATTTCTTTACTAATACATACTTTCTTTAATACAAAGTAGAATCAAGTGGTCCTAACTTATTAATTGATTAATACTTAATTGGTTAATTAGAGTTTAGGGTTTATAATTATGACAATTATTATTATATTTATAATAATTTTTATTTAAATACTTATAATATAAAATATACTATATTTATATATTATTATTTTTAAAAATAAATATTTCGGGGTCAAGTGTGGAGGGTATTCCCGGCCTCGCCCCTACCATCTGGGAATCGGGTTCCGTCAGGCCGGGGCCCATTGACATCCCTAACGGTTGAAAATCCTTTATATATGCTTCAGGGACTAGAATGGGCGATGGCCAGATCTGCACAATGATCCGAACGACCGCATCCAATGGAGATTGTATATACATATATATATATATATATATATATATATAGTATAAAAACACATGTAGTTTATTATATCGTTCTTGTAAGGGCATTGTCATTGCTGTTTGTTAGCGAGTACAGCATGAAAGTATTCTTAGGTATCCAATTTCTCCAAGTCAGAAAGTTGATCACTTGAGTTCCATATTTAGGTTTAATGTCGTAAGAAAAAACACCATCATCATCGTTAGGTGAAGCTCCAAGATACAGATTCATATCGATGTTCCTGCTGCACCATAATACAGCCGTTGGAGGGAAGGCTTCACAGCTGCCAAAGCGTACCCCTGTATCCTAAAAAGAAATAGAGGCTATTTTGGTACGTACGTATACTTCTTTTCAAGGTTTCTGAGATATACTATAAAGATTGTTTGAGTAATTTGAATTCCTCGGCCACCATTTTAGCCGATCTCAGGAATTACTAATTAAAATCTTCTTTCATAAGAAACTGACCCAGCCGGTTATCTTTTGTAAATAGATGGTACAGGAGTGCAGTGTTGACTTTCACTTATTAATCTTGATGATGAGATATATGGCATAAGCTTCCGTGCCCTACTTATCTAGCACCAATAAATAGTTGGAATGGTTACTCGGCTTGGAACTTGGGATTGAATAGGTGGCTAATATTGTTAAGCTCAGTTTTTACAAGTATAAAATATTTTTGTTGATTCATTTTACACGCTTGTTTGAGTAAGAGTGAGTCCAGAATTCTTCCTTCATCACCTACTCTCTAATGTGGATTTAGAACTCAGCCAAGTTCAGTATTGGCCCCTGATTGACCTGACAAGTCTGCATTTCAAATTTTCTTTGTTGAGTAACAATTGCCTAATCTTATGAGCAAAAAAATCTCTAGTTGTCAAGGTTATCAAGATCCGGCCAGGGACATTGACCCGGCCAAGCCCAGAGGTCAGGAGTCAAAGGTTCAACCGGAGTCAATAATAAAATATTAAAAAATAATTAATAATAATGAAATATGATATAAAATAAAATTATAATAATAAAAAATATGATTGATTAACTAATATTCAAAGACTTAGAAGTATTTAGTCTCACATTGCTTATGGATAAAATTTTCACTCTTTTTAAATATAGTTTCATTTTACCAACTAATAGACCTTGTTGGTGAAAAGGTTTTCTTACGCGCGCACGCAGGGGGGTGCCAATGTTCGATTTGTGTTGTCTTGGATGCCCGAAACTTGTGTGCGGGCGCATGGTGCGCACACGAATGCCGCCCCAAATTTCCCCTGGGCCGGTTCACTCGGCCGGGCCGGGCCAGCCGGGTCCCGGTCCAACCGGCCTGGTCGGTGATGTGGCGCCAAGTCTCAACACCCCCGGTTTTGGGGTCCTACCTGGCCCGGCCCACCTCCCAGTTCTCGGGCTTTCCGATTGAACCGCTCGGGCCAAGCCAGGTCAACATGGGTTGTCAGTGAGGAGAAAAGTAAACAAAACCACAATAATGCTGCCTCTTGGCTTGGTTGCCTTCCTGATGTACATTGTACAGTCACCAATACCTTTGGAACAAAAAACAATTGAGTGTAGCTTATTGATTAAATGATAAGTGGTTGAGGAACCTTATAGACCTCCCTTTACCATTAAAAACTTAGTGGAGATAGTTGTCCTTAATTAGTAATTGGAATTTCACATGTTGTCTTATAGAATTATGAAACCGCTATAAATGCATCTTTAGCGATGGATATATCCGCCGCTAAAAGTGTACAAATCCGTCGTTAAATACTTATAGCGGCTGATATGTACCCAATAGCGGCGGATATATCTGCCGCAATATGATATATTTCTTGTAGTATTATCATTAATAAATATGGTTTATTCATTTTTCAAAAAAAAGAAGAGAAGAACATTATTGTGTTTAGTAACGATTAATGTGGTGAAAAAGATTTTAGACTGATAAAGATGATTAATTCAGCTCATGAAATATATGTGTGGAATTAATTATCGAACAAATGAGTTGTGTTAATTAATTTTGAGTTGAGCTCGAAACTTGGAATAGTTTGATTGGGATGAATTATACATTTACAAATATATTATTTATAATTTGTATCACGCTTTTAACAGGGAATTAAGTTGACTTCTGTGGGCACTTCATCACTTTTTTGAACAGGGTGCATGCATGAGCTTGCTTTCTCAAATGAGTCGCTCATTGACAACTATACATTACAAAAACCAACATGCGCCTACCACTAGCAGTGAATGTTGGAGAGAGAGCACAAAAATTATATCAAATAAGTTACATATTTTCAGTGGGGGGATAATGAAATTATGAAAAGGTGGTGTGCTTATGCAGTTGTGTTTATGATTATTTTTTAATTTGGTGCTATTTATTGAGCTACTTTATTCTTAATATTGTTTTGCAAAACTTAGTAAAAAGAAGTCTAGTTTTTTACATAAATGTCAGTTTTCTTAGAAATGGAGATGAGGATGCAACTATCAAATCACAGGTAAATAGTAAATTCTCATATTTCCCTCTATTTTTACAACTACTCAAATAATTTTTATATTTATTATTTAAAAAAAAAGTGGTAATGAACAAAACATCCTTCAAAATTTCACAAATCCACAAAAAATCCTCCCAACTTTGCACTATCCCAAAACATCCCTCATTTTTAAGATTCCACTAACAGAGTTACTTTTGTCCATGTATGACGAAAATGCCTTTGAAAGCATTAATTGAAAAAACAGGTTAGAGCTAGCCTCCCAAGACATGGATTTAAATATTACGAAAATACCCTTGAATGCATTAATTTAAAAAGGAGGTCAGAGCTGGCCCCCCAAGACATGGATTTAAAATATTATGAGAAAATAGCATCCAATATTAAGAACATGCCATCGAAAGCATGAATTTAAAAGTTTAAAACAATGTGATAGTCGGGCCTCCCAAAGGCATGGATTTAGAATTATGTGGATAAATAATATTCAATATTATGAAAATATCCTCCAAGGCATGCACCGGCGACTGGGACAATTGAAATCATGAGCAAGCCGTTGATGCCAAAAAAATTTGGAAGATGTTGGCGACAACGACATGGTCACGCTTGGCAGCGTAATCGAATCATTGACAAAATTGAAGCACGGAAAGCCTACCCGGAAGGATGGCACATGGGTCATTGAGCAAATAACCGTAAACAATGAAGTTTTGACCACGTCTGCTGAACCACTGACCGCAGTCCCTCTAGCCACCTCCGTCTCTAAATAACCAGCTGATAAACCAACGAATGCCGGCAATAAACCACCAGCCATACTTACCTCAGTGTTGACGAACTCTAAACCACAGAAGACTAGCATGGAACGACCGGCTGCCGACGTTGAGCCATCGGTTGCCAGCAAAGAACCACCGACCATACATACCTCAGTGTCGACGGACTCTAAACCATCGACCGCCAACGCTGAGCCATCGGTTGCCTATAAAGAACCACCGGTTTAATCAATCGAACAAACACTTTCCCTCGCCCTTCCACCGACCACCTCCATTGAAATGCCGACCGCGACCACCGATCCGGAGATGGACGAAGTGATCCATACAGAGGACCGCATGGCCAACGACACGAATCCAATGAAGATGGATTTTATACCGAAGAAGAAACGTCTTGCCGGTTTCATGTGGCTGGACAAACTGAAACAAACAGCAATTGGGATGTTTCTCAACTTAGTAAGTTTTCCGCTTATAATAATTATTTTCCATTTATAATGTCCCGTTTCCGCTTATATCTTACAGATTTTGCTTACATTGCATAGTTTCCGCTTACTTTCAGTTGTTTTCATTTAACATTCAGACTTTTCGCTTAATATATTCCAATCTCACTGGTCGAGGAATGAGGTGGCTAGGGGTATTCTTCATGGGAGTGAGGTGGCGAGCTATGACTTGTTAGTGGTGAGACCCGCTGGTTTAGTCCACCATGCACTTCTCACCCGAGCAGTTTTGCGGCTATTTAATTCTACTGAATCCCTTTTCCATTTACGAGGTTTTGGTCCACTCCGTGTCAAGGCTATTTGATTCTCCTAAATCCCTTTTCCATTTATGAGGTTTTGGCCCTCTCCGTGTTCCTTCATGTTATCTGGACGGCGCTTCCTTTCGTTACATGTAGGTGGGGCAAAGTTATAATAACACTTCCCGAAACACGAAACGTCCCGCGAATCCTTTGTGCGCCTTCCCGCGTCGCCCTTCGCTTTTTAAATAGCCCTCGATGGGGGCATACCCTCCTTACTCTTTCCTCTGTTGGGTTCTATCCCCCTCGAATGGATCCTTACCGGCTGCGCAGATTGCTAAGGGAACTCACCGAAGGACCTCCATCTGTCCCGAGCCCCGAACTCCGAGAGAGTACAGAGGCCTCTGAGAAAGAGAAGAAGGAGGAGTCACCTACCGCACAACCGGTCTCCCTTAAAAGGATCCGGGAGAACGTCGTGGTGGCGTATAAACGCGGGGTACTCTTCCACATGGATATTCGTCGCGTTGTCGAGCTCTACCAGATATCGAATGAGAACCTGGCCCGAGAGTGCGAGATTGCCTCTTGTGCTGTCTCCGACTTCAAGGAATCCGACGAATTCCAGGGCTTGGTCGGTGAGGAAGGGAGAAAAGGTATCGAGGAAGGTTTCAAAATCTTTCAAGATATCTCTTGTCATCATCCCGAGCTAGACTTGACTGCAATGGAGTTCAAGGATGCCTTTCAGTATCTTCCTCCTAGTACCCTTAGTACCCTTGGTGAAGATACTGATTGAATAGATGCTGATGGTGGTGGTCCTGGACCCCTTCATCTTTTTTCCTTGCTTTGTTTGCATCATCCTTTCTTTTTTCTTGTTTAATGTATTCAAGGATGCCCTTCAATATCTTCCTTGCTTAGTTTCCATCATCTTTTCTAGTATAATTTGTTTTCGTGTAATATAAAAATTTCTCTATTAAGTTAAGGTGTTTTCGCTTAATATTTGGAGTTTGTGTTTAACATAGTGTGTTCCCATTTAATCGATTGACTTCCAGTTTAATATAAGGTGTTTCAGCTTATATACATTATTTGTTTTTAGGTACCAAAATAAATATATTAGTTTAGTTTAATGAAAAATATAGATATGCCTATCCTTTTTTTATATTATTTTATATTATTTAGGCATAAATATATCCTTATGAATATTATAAGAACTAGATCGATAAGAGAAGAAATCATATTTTCATTTTAAAAGCTTAGGACTTCTCCCGTAATTATTTTTTCATGTAATTAAAAATATTATATGTGATTTCTTCTATTTGCTCAAATTATATTTTGTACTGTTCAATTTAGTCAATTGAATTGGACATAAGTTTTTTTAATAATAATATTTTATGTAATTATTTAGTTCAACAATTATAATGTTATATGTGAAACCAAATATAATCAGTAAGTACTCAATGGTACATTTTCAGGTACATAAAAAGCATTTTAATTGTTTTTGTTATCAATAAAAACTGATAACTTTTATTATATGTATCTTGAAAAAAAAATTGTTCAAATACTTATATAAAAACTATGTTTAATAATATATCTCTCAAAACACACAAATTTATACATATTTTTAATAAAAATCAAGTTAATTTTAAAAAATTATTTTACCATTTTTAAAAATTATTTATATTTTAACAGTGAAATTAAAATAAAATAGAATATAAATATTTTATAAGGCTATATCCGTAAATATGATTTTTATTACACAAAATTATCCCGTGGTATATATATATATAGGAAATTTCCCCTTTTATCCATGTACAGACAACTTCGAGGTTGAACTGTGTGGAATCTCTCTGATTCCCCTCACCACTGTGGTCATGCTTCTCACTATCTCTTTCAATCGATCAGTCCCCAAACCCTAATTCAATCCAATCTCTCCCCCAATTCCTAGATTCAATCCAAACCAAGCTAGGGTTTTGGGAATTAAGATCTCTGAATTTACATGCATGGCTTCTGGGCCTCTGGTCGTTGGCGATGGCGGCGGTGGTGACAGCTCGCGAGAGAAGCACCGGTGGTCGGAGAGCAAGGTCTACACCCGCAAAGGCCACAGCAAGAACCCTAAGGCCACCACCATCGACGGCAACAACGCCAACAATGGCAGCAATCCCCTTTCGTCCCAGCAAACCCTAGCCACCGCCGACGATCTCAATTCCTCTCTTCGGCAACCTCCTCCCCCTCTTCACCCCCTGCCTTCATCTCCCCCTTCCGGCGACGACGCCTCCAGCCTCAACCACGACAATCACCGGCTCCACCCTCGCACCATCACCATCAGCCTCGCCTCTCGCTCTCGCCATGAGCTCAGGGAGCTTCGCCGCAGGCTCAGCTCTGAGCTTGAGCAGGTACGCGCACTTTCTCGGCGCCTCGCCTCCGAGTTTGCCCCCACACACACACTCTCTCAATTCTCCGCCAGCGACCCCCGCACCCCTGCCCCTTCTAAACGCCCCCCGCCACCTTCGAAGTCCAAGGACGCTTCCCTCCGCCGCCATCTCTCTGTCTCCGTTCCACCGGGAGAGAACAGCGCCACCGACACCATAGAGAAGGAGAAGCGCACCCCTAAGGCTAATCAGTATTACCGCAACTCCGATTTCATCCTTGGCAAGGAGAAAATCCCGCCACCCGATTCCCACAGCCACAAGAAGGCGAAAGCTAATGGCGGCAGGAAGGGCGATGCGGATTATGGCCTCCAGACTGTGGACAAGAAGCTGTTTGCGCAGGCTTTTAAGAGTTGTAGTTCGCTGCTTGCCAAGCTGATGAAGCACCCTCATGGCTGGGTTTTCAACACGCCTGTGGATGTGAAGGGGCTTGGTCTTCATGATTATCACACCATCATCAAACAACCGATGGACCTTGGTACCATCAAGTCCCGGCTCACCAAGAATTGGTACAAGTCACCCCGGGAATTTGCAGAGGATGTGAGACTGACGTTTCAGAATGCCATGACTTACAATCCCAAGGGGCAGGATGTTCACGTTATGGCAGAGCAGCTCTCACAGTTATTTGAGGAGCGATGGCCTGCCATTGAGTCTGAGTATGCCTACCTTCTGCACCCACCACCAGCCAAAAAAGCTCCCCGTCCTCCTCCTCTTGATATGAGGACTCTGGAGAGGTCGGATTCCACCGTTCATCCTGTGGCAGAATCAAAGACGAAACCTGTGAATCACACCCCTCAGTTTGGGAGGTCTCCGGCTTTGAAGAAGCCCAAGGCTAAGGATTTGCATAAGAGGGACATGACATTTGAGGAGAAGCAGAGGCTGAGTAATAACTTACAGAATTTGCCCCCAGAAAAGCTGGACAACATTGTGCAGATTATCAAGAAGAGAAACTTAGCCATGAGCCAGCATGATGATGAGATTGAAGTGGATATTGATAGTGTAGATGTGGAGACTCTTTGGGAGCTTGATAGATTTGTGACTAATTATAAGAAGAGTCTGAGCAAGAACAAGAGGAAGGCAGAGCTTGCCAGTCTAAGAAGAGCAGAGGCTGATCATAGTGGCAGGGAAAGGATGCAAGAAACTGTAGGACCTATAAGTCTTTATTGCACTACATACCTCAAAATCTGAACTTTTGTCAACTGAAGTGTTGATTCATTCACTTTTTTTATTCTCTTGCAGTTGCCAGAGGCAGTTGCCACTGAAGCACCGAAAGAAAGTAAAACAGGTAGCTATACCGCAAAAAGTAAACTTATAGTTTTCTCAAGTAGTACTAGTTCATCTCCTTTAATTTATATAACCTGCTTAACTCTAAGCAGTGGTGGATGAAAAAGACGGATCTTCTTCGTCACCCAATGAAAGGTTAAAAAAGAATAATGATGCTAGTCAATCAGACAGTTCAAGCAGCTCTACCAGTGGTTCAAGTTCCTCCTCTAGTGGTAATACATGTTATCGTAATCTTTTATGTGCCTGTTGGAAGCATTAAGCTATGTGTTTTGACCCCTTGGAAGGTGGATTGAGCATGAGGCTTACTTCAATTGACTTTGTGCAGATTCTGATAGTGATAGTTCTTCTGCTTATGGATCTGATGGAGCACATTCACCTCGAACATGATTATAAACAAAGCAGGTAGGTAATTATATACTTGTTCCATGCAATGATCAGCTGCTGAAGTTTATCACTGTATGCTAGTAGTAATTTATTGTAATGTAAAGTAACTGGTTTGGTTAGCTTTGAGGGCATTATCAGCTGCTGAAGTTTATCACTGTAAGCTAGTAGTAATTTATTGTAATGAAGTTTATCAGATGTCTAACTTTATTTACCAACTCGCTAACTTATGCATAAGCTAGAAAGGTCCTCTGACATTGATTTTGGCTGACATTTTGGAAGAACCATTCTGTTCATATTCATTCAGATGGAGTTTTTGCTAGAAATTACAGTATATTGCTCTCTTGCTTTGTGTGTGGCTGGTTTGGTTACATATGTTTATCTGAAGTTTGTGCACTTGGTTGGCCTTTTTATTTGCGTAGCTGCTTAAAAATTTCGCTCTTTCTTCTTTATGTTGGTTGAAAAGAAACTAGTACTGTTACTTTTAACTTGTAATTACCAGTAACAATTCTAGCTTGAATATTTTTCAAGGGTGATACTTTAAGTTTGAGAACAAGAACATGTTTGTCTGACTTCTATAGACATGCTTATGCTCTTTTATGGGAAAAAAAAGTCATTCCAGTTTTATAATGTGTCATTGTTAACAATAACTTTATTTGCAAATAAGATGCAAAGCCGAGATCACTTTTAAGTTTATTGACTTTAAATTCTTATTTCTTTCCTAATTTAAATTTATTTGATTGAATGTTGTATGACAGTAACTTGAATGACCTCTACTAATTCAATTTCTGGTCTTTGGTGGAAATCAAAATTTATCTGTATCAGTAGAAAACAAACCTTGAAGTTTGATGGGGTGTTATACGGGAAGATGGTCCAAAAAATGAACCTTGAATAATCAATTAATGGAATCGAAACAAGCATGTTCTAGGGGAGAAGGCATGTAGAGGATCAAAATAGATTCAATCAAGCTGACAAATTACTTGTACTTGAAACTTGAAAAGGTGATTTTTTTTTTTTTTTTTTTTTTGAGCAAAAGTGGAAATTGCTATATCTTTCAAGGACCATGTGTTATTGGCATTTACTAATTGAATTTACTTATCAGAAGGTTGTACATCATGGGCTGAACTATTTGGAAAAGAAATACTTGATAATATAGTATTTTTTTATATTCCACCTGCCATGTGAAAGGAAATGCATCTCTGTTGCAGATAACTGGCCTCCCATGATGTTCATGGAAGCACGAATATTTGGCCAATCCTTCAATTTTTAACCTTCAACTTTCCAAATATCTTTTTGTGTCTTTACTTGATTATGGCCATATTTGAAGGTCTTGGGTTCCCCTGCATAACTTAACTGCCCAAACGGTGATATTGAATCTCCTGTACGTTAGGTTTGTGATTTCGAAACTGGTGGTTTTTTTAAAGTGTCATTTTTGGAAGATATTATAACTTATTCTATTATAACGATGAATCTTTTTAAGGCGTATTGTGAGGATTATTTCTTGCCCATTGGTTGTATTGGGTTATTATATCTCCTTGGTTGTTTTTTCATCAAGTGCAGTTTCATGACACTTGAGTTGTAGAGCTTTTTACAGAACATCTCAGGTATTTCCTTGTTTGGGATCATTTTGGTTAAACATTTAACCTAGTCAGTTATAGATACAGATGTGTAGACTATAAGTATATATTAAAGAGGTCCCAAACTGACAGGCAAATCAAGTTGTGGGGTACACTTTTATGCTGTTGCTGTTTTTGTTTGGAGCATCCCTTTAAAAGAATTCAAAGCGTTAGCTTTCAGTTTGAAAGATGAACTTAGTAGCTACTTGAAAAATGAAGTAGCTTTTGATTAAGTTTCTTTGCATCTTCCTGTAAAAGCAAATTTTGCATGAAGCTTATAAAGTCTAGCAGAAATTGATTCTCTCAAAATATCCAAATTATGTTTTGTTCACCATTCTGCTTTCAATAATGTTTCTTGTTAAGTGGACTGTGTTTTAACATTATAGCTGTTATGTAAGGTACTAAGATGCATTTATCATAATTTGATGCTCTACCTTAATTAAGGTTTTGTTGGTAGGAGGAACTTTTAATGCCCAAATGCCTGACATTTTTAGATGTGCTTAGCCATCTCTAATCAAGAGTTGTCTATGGTCATGACTAAACACAAAATGTTATTGTGTTTCTATCAAACCTACATGGCACAGATCCCTAGGATGGGGGGTTGCTACTTGGTATGTTCTCACCAAATGGGTTTTTTTTTTTTAATGTTTAATAACAATAAGAATGTTCGTGTTCCCTGATAAGTTTTTCATTACAGACTAACAGAATTTCCTCATCTTCTATTCCTGCATGATTTCCTTGTGCTGTTGGTTATATATATATATTGAGTGAATACTTTTAACAAATGATCATATTCTTGTTCCCTTTCAAGTTTCAGCATACAAGTTAATACAGTTATTCTCATCTTTTTCCTGCAAGATTTCCTTGTACTGTTGATGATACGTATTGGGTGAATGCCTTTAAAGATGAGCATGTTCTTGTTCCCTGATAAGTTTTTCATGACAAAATCATGCACTTATTCTCAGCATTTATCCCTGCAAGATTTTCTTACTCTAAACATGTATTTTCTTTGTACCAGGACAATTTGCAAGACTTTTGATAATTCTTTGCTGGATAAAATGGCCAGTTCTTTTGGACTTCACCTTTCTCATGTGAAATCAAGTGGTGGTCTCTTTGCTCTCAGTCTATGATGAGAACCATCTAATCCAACAATGGCATCATAAAAGAAAGACTTTGGCGGTAACTTGTGATTTATAGATTTTTTGGGGAATAGTTTGTTCCTTATTCTTGGTACATGTAAACCGTTGCAAATGTGTATATTCCCTTGGCTTGATCTCAGGGTCAACCATTTATCTGCTTAACTGCATGATTCTGGCCCAAGAAGGAAGAAGCTTATCACAAAACCTTTCTTAAATGTCTTTAAGATTGTGAGCTGGATGATTAATGTATTATCCTGATGGTATCTCGGGGGGGTGATTTTGTACTTTTATCTTTTAATTTTTTTTAATTTTTTAATCTTTTCATTTTTACGTATTGCCACGTAGGAGAGACATGGGGATGTTAGATTTATCAACTTTTATTTTCTATTTTATTAAAATAAATATTTAAATTTTAAAAAATAAAATAAAGTAAAAAAATGCCTCAATTGTTCTGCGCCAAACAGTACCAAACAGGCCGAATCCAATTCTGAACCCCATCCAAAAGTTTAAAACCCATAATCGATCAAACCCATCCATCACTGCGTGGCATCATCTCTGATTCTCTTCCCCAACTAAAGGTCAGCGTCCCTCTCTCACTCTTTCCAATCTAGGGTTTGTCTGAATCCAAAACCCTAATTCTATTCAATCTCTCCGCCCAATTCCCAGAGTCAATCGATTCCAATCTTTGGTTTTGGGAAGCATAAATCGAGATCTCCTACTCGCTTTCGCTCTGGATTTACATGTATGGCTTCTGGGTCTCTAGTTGGCGGCGGTGGTGACGGCTCGCAAGAGAAGCACCGGTGGTCGGAGAGCAAAGTCTACACCCGCAAAGTTCACAACAAGAACCCTAAGACCACCATCAACAACACCGGCAACGCCAACAATGGTAGCAACCCTATTTCCTCTCAGCAAACCCTAGCCACCGCCGAAGATCTCAACTCCTCTCTCCAGCAACCCCCTCCGCCTCCCCTGCCCATCGCCTCCTCCGCTCCGTCCGACGACGACGCCTCCAGCCTCAACCGGGGCAACCACCGGTTCCACCCTCGCACCGTCACCATCAGCCTTACTCCTGGCTCCCGCCATGAGCTACGTGAGCTCCGTCGGAGGCTTAGCACTGAGCTCGAGCAGGTGCGTGCACTCTCTCGCAAGGTCGAGGCTCATGAGCTCCGTCTCTCTGCCGCGTCCGTCCCCGCGCACACACTCTCCCAGTTCTCTGCCAGTGAACCCTGCACCCCTGCCCCGACCAGACGCCCACCACCACCTTCGAATACTGAGGCTGCCTCTCTTCGCCGCCCTCTCTCTGTCTCCGTCCCACCGGGGGAGAACAGCGCCACTGATACCTTTGAGAAGGAGAAGCGTACCCCTAAGGCTAATCAGTATTACCGCAACTCTGACTTCATCCTTGGCAAGGAGAAAATCCCGCTACCTGATTCCCATAACCACAAGAAGGCCAAAGCTAATGGTAGCAGGAAGGGCGATGCGGATTATGGCCTCCAAACTGTGGACAGGAAGTTGTATGCTCAGGCATTCAAGAGTTGCAGTGCTCTGCTGTCTAAGTTGATGAAGCACCCGCATGGCTGGGTTTTCAACACGCCTGTGGATGTGAAAAGACTTGGACTCCATGACTATTACACCATTATCAAACACCCGATGGACCTTGGTACCATCAAGTCCCGGCTCGCCAAGAACTGGTACAAGTTACCCCGGGAGTTTGCGGAGGAGGTGAGACTGACATTCCGGAATGCTATGACTTATAATCCCAAGGGGCAGGATGTCCATATTATGGCAGAGGAGCTTTCTCAATTGTTTGAGGAGCAGTGGCCTGCCATTGAGGCGGAGTATGCCTACCTTTTGCACCACCCGCCACCAGCCAAAAAAGCTCCACGTCCTCCTCCTCTTGATTTGAGGACTCTGGAGAGGTCAGATTCCACCGCGCATCCTATGGCAGAATCAAAGACAAAACCTGTTAATCATACTCCTCAGTTTGGGAGGTCCCCGGCTTTGAAGAAGCCCAAGGCTAAGGATTTGCATAAGAGGGACATGACATTTGAGGAGAAGCAGAAGCTGAGCAATAACTTACAGAATTTGCCTCCAGAAAAGCTGGACAACATTGTGCAGATTATCAAGAAGAGAAACTTAGCCATGAACCAGCATGATGATGAGATTGAAGTGGATATTGATAGTGCAGATGTGGAGACTCTTTGGGAGCTTGATAGATTTGTGACTAATTATAAGAAGAGTCTGAGCAAAAACAAGAGGAAGGCAGAGCTTGCCAGTCTAAGAAGAGCAGAGGCTAATCATAGTGGCAGGGAAAGGATACAAGAAACTGTAGGATCTGTAAGTCTTGGTTGCATTTTATACTGTGAAAATTCGAATTTCTGTCACCTGAGATATTGAGTCATTCACTTTGTATATGCTGTTTCAGTTGCCAGAGCCTGTTGCTGCTGAAGCAAACAAAGAAAGTAAAACAGGTAACTACAGCATATAAGTAATTTCCTAATGTCCACGCTTGTGTTAGTATTTCACCTCCTTTAATTTATATATCCTGCCTAACTCTAAACAGCGGTGGATGGAAAAGATGGTTCTTCATCACCCAATGGAAGGGAAAAGAAGGATAATGATGCAAGTCAATCGAATAGTTCAAGCAGCTCTAGCAGTGGTTCAAGTTCATCCTCTAGTGGTAATACAGATTATTCTAATCTATTAGAGTGTCTGGGAAGTGTTAAGCTTCATGTTCTGACTTCTAGGCAGGTAGATAGAGCATAGGCTTACCTTAACTGGCTTTTGTGCAGATTCTGATAGTGATAGTTCCTCTGGATATGGATCTGATGGAGCACATTCACCTCGGACATGATGCTCATATAATGCAGGTAGTAATTGGATAATTGGCTCATGTATTGGTCAACTTCTGAAGTTTATTTTAGTTTAAAATTACTGGTTTGCTTTGTTTGCGGGATGCTGAATGCTAACTCAACACTCTTCCTTTCTTCATACCAACTCAAAAAATTATGCTGGAAAGTTCCTGTAACATTTATTTTGGCAAAAATTTGGACTAGCATTATGTTTGTATTCATTCACTTCGAATCAATGTTAGAACTTAAAGGATATTTCTCTCCTTGCTTTGTATGTGCTGGGTTTGGGTAGATTCATTTACTTTGAGCTTTTGCACCAGGTTGTCCTTTTATGGTTAGTTGTTGTAAAAGTTGCATTCATCCTTCCTCTGCCTATAGGTTGAAAAGAAAGTATTACTCATACTCTAAAAGTTTTATCTTTAGCATTCTAATTTCTAACTTAAACTTTTCTCAAGGACAACGCTTAAGTTTGATTATGAGTAATTTATACTTTGTAAATATACTTCTGTTCTTTAAAAAAGAAATCCTTTATTTTACGTAGTGTTTTTAGCACATTACTTCCAGTAACCTCTTTTGCACATAAGATACAAAGACATAATTACTTTTGAACTGATAGACTGTATGTTTTAATTCCTTCTTAATTGAAATATTCCTTCATGGGATGTTATAACTGTCACCTAAAATTGAATCGCTTTGGACTTGTTCAATTTCTAGTCCTTGGTGGTAATTAAATTTTCTCAACTGTGCTAGAAAACAGGCCTCAAAGCTTGGCAGGGCGTTGAATGTTGCACATGTTCCAAAAAACTAAGCCTTGAATCATCAATTAATAGAATTCAACCAAACATGTTGGAGAGCAAATAACATGTAGAGCATCAATCTAGATTCTGCAAAACTGATCGATTTCAAGTTCGTGAAAGGTTGTGAACATGTGTTTAGAGCAAAATTGAGATGTATTTTATGGAGGATGTGTGTGCTATTTACTTCATTGGATTCCCTTGTCAGAAATTTATACACCCAGGACTTAGCTCTTTGGAAAAGGAATTTGTCATATTGCTCTATCTGTTTTATATTCCACCTTCCATACGAATAGAAATGCATCTTTGAAGCAGACAAGTGCCTTCCCACATTATCTATTCTTCACCTAGATTACACTCTATTGAAAGGTCTCATTCTTTCTTGTAGAACATCTTTCTCCAAAAAGATGATCATGAATCTCTGAACTTTTTGTTTGTGAGTTAGGAACATTTTTATTTTATTTTTATTTTATTTTTACTTTTTACTCTTTAAGATTATCATTTTTGGAAGATATTATAACCTATTCATTGTACAAAAAATCTTTTGAATGACCATTTTGAGGAATTATTTCTTGCCTGTGTTTATAAAGGTTTATAACTATCTTCCTGATTGCTATTTATCGAGTTCATGATAGTCAACTTTAGGGTTCATTTGGTTGTGTAATCTTGGAAGATTTCCATGCAGATGATCGGGAATGTCACGTGAAGGTAATCACATTACTCTATTTTGTAGTAATGTGATTATCTCCATAACAAATGGTACTTGGATTACCACCAAGTAGACATCTATCTTATATATTTCAGACAAAAATATCTTTTCTTTGTATTAGCCCTTTATTTTCTCTATCTCACATCATGTTCTCTCTCTAGCTTATGCCTCTTTTCTCTTTCAAATTTACTCCCAATTTCTCTTTACCCCATGTTTTTTCCTCTCTACCTTCCATATCTCCCTATATGTAATTTATGTCCACTTTCTCTCTCTACCTCACATAACTTTTCTCCTCTAACTTGGACACCATCGTCTCTCTAAATTATTCAGTTTCTCTCTCTACTTCGCTATCCTTTGTTAACTCTCCCATCACTTCCTCTCTCTACCTCGGGCACCCTCTTTCATGCTCTATGCCCAAACTACCAAACTATTCTTTCTTTAATTTGTCTGTTTTTTCCCTAATTCTTATACTACTCACTCTCTGTAACTTATATCTGTTTGCTTTCTATAATTCTCACACTATTTTCTCTCTGTAAGTTATGTCTGCTTTCTTTCTCTAATTCTCAAACTTCTCTCTCTTAAATTGTGGATTCTCTCTCTATAGTGTTCTTGTTTCTTTATTTAACCTCAAAATTACTCTCTGCCCTCAACGTTACCCTTTGCTCATCTTTTTCTTCCATGACTTTATTATACTTAATGTTTCTATTCTCTTTATCTATTATATCCCTTTTTTAATAGAGTTATTTTTGAAAATACTGTATGATTATGGGTAGATCCTAAGCAATTTGATTTGCAAACCAAATAGGTAAACGTCATATGCTTAGTCATCCCATATATAAAGTAAACCAAATAAAATCACGTTATATTGATTGCAATGTCACTCTGATAGATGAATTACCAGGAATGTGATTAGAAAGAGAATCTGTCAAACCACGAACCAAACTGGCCCATAAAAATATTTATAGAACGTCTCAGGTTCTTCCTTGTTTGGGCCCTTCTGGCCAAATATTCAACCGAACTCGATATGGACAAGGATGTGTAAAGTATAAATGTATGTTATAGTAAAGAATTTTCAAGCTAGCAAGGTAATCAAGTTGTATGGTTACAGCATTCTTTCAAAAGAATCTGAAGCTTTAGTTGTCCTTTAATAAAGATGGACTTAATATCTTCTTAAATAAGTAGTTTGGTATTGGTGACATTGCCTGTATTATCTTGAAAAAGCATATGTTGTTTGAAGCTTATATAAAAGCTAATAGAAATGACTTCAGATATCCAACTCTATTTTTGTTTTCCATTTTGACAGCAATAATGGTTCTTGTGATGTGCGTTGTGTTTTAACATTGTTTGCTATCATAATTTGAAGTCTTACTTGGCTTATAGTTTAGTTGATCCTTAATTAAGGTAATTGTTAAATGGATCTGGCACTTGGTTGTTGTTTTGTGCCAAGACTAAGCTTTTTGAATATAGTTTGAGTTTTATGTTCCCTGATTAGGAAGGTTGTTAGTATAAATTTTATTTTTGATACTCAAGCACCTGCCTTTTTCTAGATGTGTTCAACATTCTCTGGCACAACAGGAAATTTACCTTTTGGTTGCTTCTTGTGAAGAGTGACAAGAATATGGTCTTTAGATGTAGTTTCCATTTCATTTAAAGTCAAATGGTTGACCCTTTCAGTATATGCTTGATATTTATGAATTTTTTGAAGTACAGGAAAAATTAAGAAATGCAAAGAATCGGGAAATATGGAGCTAATGAAATTACACATTACTAATCACATAAACTATTTCATCAAATAATGTTACCCTATTTGATCCAACTTGCTGCCTAGATTAAGAGATTGCTACAGGTGGGACAAAACATGAAATATTGAAGTGTTTCCATTAACTGATTTGGCTCAGATGCATGAGATGGGGGGTTGATCCTTGATTTATCAGATGGGTTATTGGGTGGATGCTTTTAACAATCTGCATTTTCTTGTGCCCCTATGATCCTCTCAATTCTCATTACAAATTACTACAGTTATTCTCATCTTTCAATTCTGCAAGATTTCTTTCTGCTCTTGCTAAATGGTTTTATAATTTTCTAATGAAGATGATGATGTGTATTTTCTTTGTACCAGGACATTTGCAAGATGTTTCTTATCTGGATTACTGATAATTTTTTGCAATGATTTCTCTGTCGAGAGAATGATCAGTTCATGGGAACTCAACTTTCCGTGTGAAATCATTCAGTGTTCTTTGTCATCAGTGTAAGTTGAGAACCAGCCTTGAAAGTTAATGACATGAAAACAAATCAAAGAGTCGTAGAGAGACCTGGCTGCTTCATTTTCGCACATATCTACTTAGACAGTAAGTTGTGATTCATAGATTTTTTTAGGGAAGGGCTTGTTCCTCATTCTTGTTACAGGTAAATCTGTTTCCTGTGTATATATTCCCCACGACTGATCTCCAAGTAAACCATTTATCCGTTTAACTGCTGGTACATGAAGCAGCTTGTGGTTAAACCTTCTAAAATGTCTTCAAGAATGTAAGTTAGGTGATGAATGTGAAGGTAAATCTAGTTCCATTGTGTATACAAGTATATTTTCTTTTATGTTCTCAGTGTACCATTTGTCTGCTAACTGCTTGGTGCTGGTCCATGAAGAAACTTGTGTCTAAAACCTTTCTGAAATGTTTTAAGATTTCTGTCTTGCTATTTGTAATTTCTTGGTGTATTGATTTTATTCAATATGGATGCCACCAAATTCAAGATTTCTATATGTTCAAAGTTTGGGATGAATGTCTTGGAGCTAAAGCTTTTTTAAGGTGTGGAGAAGATGGTTGAATTTATTTAATTACCAATTATTCTAATAATCATCTCTATTATAATGTACGCTGTTTAATTCCAGCCTGGTGCTAGTCGCTGAAAGTGTCTTGTGTAATCAGTAGTGTATGCTACTTCCAATTGTTTTTAATGCATAACTGTGGTTGGTATAGGTTTTATTCCAATAAAAACAAGTGTATAAATGGATGTTGTGATTGATTCATTACCCTTTACTTATTAGTGAAGATATTAATTGTATATATATATATGTTTTTGTCTTTCGTGTTTGTGTTATATATATATATGATTTTGAGTATATAATTTTGAGTCAAATGAATTACGAATTACTAATGAATTGTGGATAAAAGTTAGTGAAATGCATTTAAATCCTTCACATATATATCTAGATAGATAGATATATTGTTTTGTGATTGTTCTTCAGCCATTTTAGTTATTTATAAAATAAGTCTACTTTTGAGTATAATAAAAGGGCAGTCTTGTGCTACAAAGCTCCTGCTATGTTTGAATTTTGGGAAAAATCGAATCATTTGGATCTATTTATACACAGCTTTATCCTCCTTTTTTTAATTTTTTGGCAACATTTGAGTATAATACATCAAATATATATTTTTGTCACTAGTCCATGTATTTTAGAGAAGAGAGATAAAAAATCAGAAATAAGTATCTTATTAGAAAGTATAAGCATTTTTTTTATTGGTTAAATGACTCATGTAATGTAACAACTAACAACCTGTAGTTAATCATTGATTATATATTGTAAAAAAATTTAAAAGAACATATCTAACTTGATATTATATATATTAAAATTAGATTCGCCTTTACATGATAGAGAAGTCTTGAATAAAAATTCAAAGAAAACGCATAGACGATGCATCCATCATCCTGGTTGGTGCACCCGGAAACCTCTCAATCAATTCTAATCCAACTGCACGCACTCTTCCATCCTTTTCCATCTCCAAACTAAAGGTATTGCTTGAGTGTTCATGAAACACTTAAACTGCAAGCCATCTAAGACACACAGAATCAGATACAGCAATAGAGATAGCTCTATACAACCTTCCAAAAAGAACAAATAATAAACAACTCAGAAAACACTAATTGCTAACCCATCCATGCTTCCTAATATTTTCTAAGCAGAACCTCTTAGAATTTTTGTCCTCCAAGATGAGTTCCTCTCCGACCTCCGGCCACCGTCTTCTAACTCTCTTTCCCCTCGCTCTGGCTGCCTTTCTTCTCCTCGGAGCATCACGGCTAAAGATCGAATCTTCATGCTCGAAAACCAGCTGCAAACATGTTTTGCAGAGGGTATTCTCCATCACTGCCATGCACAAGACTAAGATAAAGAGTAGTAGTGATGGAGTTGACTATGAATTAGAGTCATATGATGCATTGAGGAATGGATCATGTAATATCTTTGAAGGTGAATGGGTGTTGGATGAACCTGATTCTAGGCCTCTGTATACTGAAGAAAGTTGCCCCTATCTTACAAGGCAGGTCACTTGTCTCAGAAATGGCAGACCTGATTCTCTCTACCAGAAGTGGAAGTGGAAACCCTATGCATGCCAACTTCCAAGGTTCACTTCTCTCTCTCTCTCTCTCTCTTTATAGCTCTCTTTCAGAATGAATAATGAAACATTAATGTATTTATGTATATGTTCATGAACAATTAATGCATGTGAAGGTTTGATGCTGTGAAGTTGCTTGAGAGTTTGAGAAACAAGAGGCTGATGCTAGTAGGGGATTCCCTCCAGAGAACACAATGGGAATCTATGGTTTGTCTTCTTGAATCTGCCATTCCTGATTCCAAGAAATCTATGAAGAAGATACCTCCAAGAAGAATCTTCACAGCAGAGGTATCAGATTCTTTCGAAATAGACAAGCCAAGAAATTAACATCAAAGATGATTAATGAAACATAAGTGAAAATGTATGTGATGATTGATAGATACTCTTATTTATATTATTCGTACGAGTATAGCCGGTCTCAAATCCGGATAAAGGAGGAGGGTTGCGGTAAGTTGACAACCAGTATAAAACTTTATCAAGCACCTAATATGAATTCTCTGTTGTTTTTAGGAGTTCAATGCTTCGGTTGAGTTTTATTGGGCTCCTTTTCTTGTGGAATCGAATGCTGATCATGCGACTAAGCATCGTGTGCAGAAGAGGCAAGTTAAATTGGATTCAATCTATAAGCATAGTAAGAACTGGGAAGGAGTTGATGTTCTTGTCTTTGAGAGTTATGTTTGGTGGATGAACAAACCTCTCATTAATGCCACGTAAGATATATATTTGTTTTTGTTTTCCTTCTTCTACGATTATATTGTATTATTATACATTTGTTTTCATTTCTTTCTATTTACATCAAGTAAATTTATCTGTTTTTCATTTCTTTCTATTTACATCAAGTAAATTTATCTGTTAATAGTCTCACGTCCCTTAGAAGAGGGAAAGTAAAAGAGTTTATAAGTAAGAAATACATCTCCATTAATGTGAGGGTTTTTTTTTTGATTAAATCCAAAAAGAAAACCTCTTGGAAACTAATTAGAAATGGTTTTAATATCTTTTTATCCAAACTCTTATGTCCAAACCAAAATCATCTACTGGGGGAGATGAAGGATATGACATCTATAATTTATTACATTTGTTATGATTCTTCTTCTTCTTCTTCTTATTATTATTATTATTTTTTTTTTTAACAGCATTGGATCTCTGGGCATCAAAGAATACAATGTCCCTGATGCATACAGACAAGCACTACAAACATTGGGGAGATGGTTAGACTCCACCATTAATCCTCTCACCCAAAAGGTCTTCTTCATGAGCCTGTCTCCCACTCATATATGGTACAAACCAACAAACATGCATGTCCTTCAGAGGATGTTACATTAGTTATGTATTCTAGTAATACTCTACTAGTTTTGCTCACTTGCAGGAGTTGGGAATGGAGAGCTGGAAGTAATGGCAGCTGCTTCAATGAGTCTTCTCCAATCCAAGGGCCATATTGGGGCATTGGTTCAAGCCATCAGATCATGAATGCAGTTAGAGATGCATTGCATGACCTGAGGATTAATGTGACTCTTCTGAACATCACCCAGCTCTCCGAGTACAGGAAGGATGGGCATACTTCGGTTTACAGTGAGCAGAGAGGGAAGCTCTTGACGAGCGAGCAGAGATCTCAGCCGGAGATCTATTCTGATTGCATCCACTGGTGCCTGCCCGGTGTCCCGGATACGTGGAACGAGATACTGTATGCATACTTGTTATATGGACCAAGTAGACATTGAAAGATTCGGAAAGCAATTCAACAAAGAATTCAACGTATGAAGTCTAATTATATTATCGGAAATGAAGGTGTTGATAAACAAAATTTGACAAGAGCAAGGCTATGCTCTTCCAGATGGAAATCTCTCAATCCTATACCTGGTTATTGATATAAATAGTCTGTCTAAGAAGCTCTGAGAAGCACATTACCTTTGGTTTTTCATGGCAATGTGGCAGATTATACAACTTCGCTTCATTTGTAGACCTGGTTATTTACAGTAACTCCCAGTCGGAGTCGGATAAATCAAGAGAAGATTTTGTTGGTGGTTTATTCTGCACTTTCACATCAGTGGCCAGAGAATGACTTCCATCATTGCGAACCCTTCTCAGTCTCATTTTTGAAATAATTGCATCCTTGATTTTCCCCTGAAAAGGAAGACAATTTCAGTTGAAAATTGCATAATTTAGATGCCATACATCACAAGAGCAAGGTTCAAATAAAATTTTATGAAATTCTATGAAATGATAATGCATAAATGCAAGAGACTATTATCACTCATGCCTTCAACCAACTTGCTCGTTCAGAGCTACTTAATAAGTACAATTCAAATCTACAGGAATCGGCAAAATTTACTTAACCAAGCATTGCCAAACTTGGCACCAAGGTCATCCAACCATAGAATAGCCAGAAAAGAGTCATATAACCATAGTCTTTGTCACACAATGGCTAAAGAAAAGCTCATTAGTTTTGGCAGCCTTATACATAGCAGAGTTAACAAGAACATTTCAGCAACTAGGCATCTTATTTTTCAGCATTATACTCCTAAATCCTAATATGGCCACACAATTAGAGACACTACACATAGATACTCACGCTGATACAAGTCCTACTAAAATTTACAAAGTTTTCCAGTTCAAATAACCAAGACGGCTGCAATTTAGAACAGTGTATTAAAATCACATACAATAAAAGTTTAGCCAAACAGACGCTTAATCCATACACATCTCTAAGTTATGAAGAATTTCGATAAAACTCCTTGACTTCTTCAAATGTGCATTTAACTCATTGAATTCTTGATTATTGTTACAAACACCTCCAAAATGCTAGTTGGACTAATCATCTTTAACTCAATTAGAGTAAAGGTCTAAGTGTATGGGTCTGAATATTAGGAATTAAATGCAAATACATAATAGTCATGGAGGTATCTACAAAAATTCAAGTCTAGATATAGAAATACCTATAATATACAAGCAGAACTTTACATCTCAACATTCCCTAATATGCAAATACGAGGACTTGGTGTTATAGTCAGACATGGGTATGGGGGAGGTTTAGTGTAATGTGACATTGTGACATAATGTTCTCTGAAATTTTACCTTGAATGATTTGTTTTTGCGTTCACGATGGGACATAAAGTCAAGTATATCCTCTTCAGTATCACCAGCGGAATCGTTGAGATTCACATCCTCAAATTCGTCTGCAGTTTCTGAGGCTGAACTTGGATAGGTGACAAAAGTATCAAACATTGCTTCCCTATAAGAGGGGGCAATAATTTCTGCTATACATAAAATGTACAGATGAGGCATGGAAAAGGAAATGCATCAATCAAAATAATAATAAGTTGCATGCTGTACATCTCAGAAGCAAGAGTCAAATGCACAGATATCAATATTTTGCCAACTTATTCATGTAAGTAATATTTGAAGCACATAATGGTACAAAATTTCTGTGCCTGTCAACTGAAGAACTAAGAACTTCCCAAAAAAAAAACTATGCATGGCAGATGTGAGGGTTTGAAAAAGTCAAATTATGCAAACCCAAAATTACTTCTTAGTTTCCAAAGTGCCTATGTAGCAGCTCTAGAATAACACATGATCTTCATCTTTTTCGACATATAAAATATCAAAACCTGAAGAGTTAGCGGGAAAAATCCGAATATAGAAGTGTGTGAAATAGTCATAAAGTTCGGAATTATATACCGATTGGGGTAAGCATGCATTAAATATCAGATTTGTGGGTGATGTGACGACGATGCATTAGTAAACCATCCACATAATATGCAAATTGAATAACAGTTAGACCACTTTTTTCATGTTTCATGATTTCTTTTAGTGGACAAATAGCTCTACAACAAGGCAAAGCAAAACTTTCGACCAAAAATCTTGTACACTTAACATAATTGGGGTTCCATCAAGGAAATGAAATTGATGAAAGGAATTGTTCAATCATTAGATAAATTGGGAAAATTCATGGCAGAAAGCAATAAATATGAATGAAGAAACAAATTGGCATATAGACAAATACCAAATTCTGGAAGCTTTACAGAAGCATCTAAGTTTTCCAGCTCATTTTGTTGATCATGTTTATCATCAGGACACCTAACAAGAAACTCTGTTCCTTCTTTTGCAGATGCATCTGCGATGGAAACAATTTGAGTCATTTATGTTAAAAAAATTAAAATAAGTTATGCACAAACAAGCACAAAGAAAAATGAATACCATATTCTTCTGTTTCTAAAATTTGTACAGTGTGAATGAATACCCTTTCCTTTTGATCATCCTTGCCACCCATAAGATCATTTGCAGACATAATTGGATCTAAAACATCCTTGGCATTTTCTTGGGCATCAGATGAACAATTTAATTCAGCAGCTTTACATTGGCTGATTAACTTATCATGACTCAATTTGTCATTTTCTTCATTACATGCATCTTTCTGACTCAAATTTCCAGAATTATCAGTTGAAGAACCTATAATTTGTGTAGGAAAACCAGCCAAACCTGATTTAATACATGTTGAATTTTCAATAGGGTTGTCAAGCCCGCTGGTTGAATTTTGATAGACCTCAGTTGAGGTGGCAGAACTTATAATTTCCTTGGGAGAAACAGCTGAAAACATTTTAATGCAAGTTGAATTTTCAATAGAACTGTCAAGCCCGATATTTGAAACCTCGCAGACCTCAGTTGCAGTTACAGGACTTATAATTTCCATAGAAGAACCAGCTGAACCCATTTTCATACAAGTCGAACTTCCAACAGAGAAAATGTCAAGCCTGTTGGTTGAATTCTCAGAGACCTCAGTACTAATGTTAGGATCCAGAGATAATTCAGACCTCAGTGCATTATGAGAACCATCTGGGCCAAGCCAATCGCGTTTAACTTCTTCAACTACCATTTGGATACGGTCACCAACAACATTAATGTATCTCGATGAATTCTGCCCAAAAAGAAATTGATTTGACAAAAAGAGAAGTAGAAGAAAAGTTGGATACAGAAGGGTTTCAAATGGAAAAACATCATAATTAGCAGTACTAATACTTATTACAGCACCTTACAAGTAAATAGATAGATCATAAGAGAACAAAGATCTGTCACATTTTAATCATACAAAATCTTGAAATTCAATGTAAAACTTAATTCTTTTTTAAGAGAAGGTCAATGCAGACCACACACCTGAATCATGACATTTTCTTCGCACATTTTTTCGAACTTATTACAGAGGTCTTCAGCCCAATCTTTGAATGTAAAATCCATGTCGAAGAAAGAAAAGACCCTAGAACGAGTACCGTAGATTTTACTCTCCAAAGACCTCAAAATATAAAGCACATGGGTGAGTCTCTAGGAAACTCATCTATTCACATGTAATAGCAGATTATAAGAAGCAGAGAACACAATATAAAACTGCAAATGAAATGAAATTTCTCGGGAAAAAGGGAATCGGGTGAGAAGAAAGTTAAGCAGATCCCAGTGTAAGAATAACAACCCTTTATAAGATGGACAACATAAAATTTGAGATATTATAAGGCAACTCATACAATATTAAGAAAGATATGCACCAAGAACTAAATCAAACAAAACAAACAAACCAAACCCAATTTAATAGAGTTGGAAATAGGTTAATAACAAGAAATTGACTACTTATGTTTGTGGAATTTACCCTACTTTAAAGTTCCAAATTACAGGCCAAATAATATTAAAAGAGAAAATTAAAATTTTCATGGTTCTCACTTCTCATCCATGGATTCTTCTAGTCTAGCAAAATATTATATTTGATAAAACACATTCATCTCACTTCCAGAGACAAAAGCTTAAATATTAAATTCAAAGCAAGAACATAAAGATCAAGCTTCTCACAGGAATCAAACAGAACTCCGTGTGGCATAGTAAAGTGTAACTCTAAAACAGAATAAAATAGAGGCAAAAGAAAAGTTGAAGATAGAAAAGATAAAACTTTTCCAGAGGCGAAGTGTTCATGACCACCTCCCTGAATTTTCTAACCTCACCAAAATTACTTCAAAGAAAAGAATCTACGCATACAGTTCATCAAGAAGTGATCAGAAAGGCATCACGATCACCATCATCATCATCATCATCATCATCAAGAAACATAAGACAACCATGCAATCCCAACTCTCTATCAAAATCAGATTGGCAGAAGAAAAGAACCAATTATCCCCAAGAAAAAACACATATTATACAACACAAGACACTAAACCGTGGATCGTTGCAACTAAACAAACCCAGAGAACTTAGAGAACAAAAAAGAAACACCAAAAAGCGAAAATTCCCAAGTTTCAATCAAAATCCAACAAAAAGCAACACAAAGTTCGCAACTTTCAGCGGTCACAAGAATCAGATTATGCACACAAGTGCGAGAAAAGAAGAAAGTACCAGAATTCCGCGGATTGAGAGGTAGCAACAGCTCTATGCCAAAGGAGAGAGAAAAAAGGAGGCGCAAAGAGTTAGAGAACCTTATAAAAAAAATAATAATAATAAAAATAAAGGTTCAATATATTCTTGAGTGGGAGACTGTGGGACCCACACCACCTCTTTTCTAGTTTAAAACAAACCGTGATCCTATTTGGCTTTAAACGGGTCGGACTTGTTATGGGCAAAGGGATGGAATCCGACCCGGTATGGAGTTTATCTGAGTTTCAGATATATATAATATATATAATAAATTAAGAAAATAATTTCAGGAAAAAAATTATAGATATTCTGAATACTACCAATTTGATATCTTCATTTTTATTCTTATAATCGTATGATGTTATCACTTATCAGTGATTAATATTTTATTTACTTTCCTGTTAAAAATAGATTTTAATAAGTTATTTGTTAATCCTCCAATTACATGTCACATTAAATTTAGCAAAAATCAAGTTAATACCCATCTATCCGGGGTAGGAGCCTAGGAGGTGAAATATTTTATAAGTTATACTAAAACAAAGGTTATATTTTATTGTTTTAGCAAGACCCATGAGGGGAAAAATTTATGGGAGTCCAATCTCATCAAAAAAATTAAAAGTTTTGTGATAAATTAAAAATAGACTTGATTATTTAACTATGATTAAACATGAATAAAATCTAAAAATATAGATAAACTTAAATACAACCAAATAGAAAAAAAATAAAATTATCTTTGGAAAAATATATATATAAAAAAAAAGCTAGTTGGAGCATTATTTAGAGAGTTATCTAGTTTTCTATACGTTTATCTATATATTTAAGTATATCTATATTTAGTTATGATTAAATAATGAAATCTCTCTTTAATTTATATTTATCTATAAACAGGGGCATGTAATCTTTATTTTGTGGGTCCTTATATAATTTTTTTCTTATTTGCCATCAAATTATTTTTAATATAATACTTAATTTTTTGTTGAATATGTGTTTTTCCCCTATTTGTATTTTTCTATATATAATTTTGAAGGTTTTTAGCCACATGAACAGTTAATTTTTTTTAACCACGTTTGCCAGGTATAATATATGCAAATACATCGAAATATAAACCACCTCTCAGAATACCTTTTTACCAAATAAATTCCTGGATTTTATCACAAATAACAGTGCTTTTCATCTTAAAAAACAAGTCAAAATTAGAGAGCAATGTGGAGATATGCATTTATGCATTGCAAAAGTTATAAAAGACCAAAGGGAACCATCTAACAATAGTATACATTAGGAGGCACAAAAGAATCAAAGCTGAGCATATTCATCCAATCAGAAAAACCTGGGTGCATTTAAACAAGCAATCGTTCCAACAACAAAATTTGAATATTCACCTGACAATTCATAAGAAAAAAAACATAAGGTCAATCAATCTAGTTCCCAATATGGATAATCAAACAGTAAAGATCACCAGGTCATGCCTTCTAAAACATTCATGTCCATAAAGAGAGAAGGATCACCTCAAAGAAGCTATGAGAAAAAAAAAATACTAGAATGTAGCAGGGATGCCATCAGAAGACCTATGAATCTTATGGCTGAACAGTAGTAACCTGCTGCCACTCACCATCAACCGCTTCCTTCCAAAGTGTGACATTGTTTCCCCCATCTGCCACAGCCAGTATATTCCCAGTCAGTGACCACGATACTCTCCAGACAGGGGTCTTGAAATCATTCAGAACCTTGCCTTCCCATTGATCTCCTTCCTTAGCCACTGTCCATATAACCACTGTCCCATCCTGCGAGGCACTGGCAATGGTGGACTTGGGAAGGCCAAGATTTGGAGCCCAAGCTACATCTCTCACCCAATCAGTGTGCATCTGAAGGGCAGGGAAGCAATCCATCTTCCAACTCCCATTGTAGAGCTTCCACACTTTAACCGTGTTATCACAGCCACCAGAGGCGAGTTTCTGCACATGATCAAGAAGACCTGAACCAACAAGTGCACCAGGGGCCGTTGACGGGGCCCAGGAAACAGAAGTTACGCCAACAGGGTGTGCTTGATCAATCCTTGTGGTGTCCCAGCCTCCATCTGCCCGAGCTGAGAAGACTGAGATGTTCCCATCAGAGGAACCGCAAGCCAAGCAGAGCCCCAGCTCATGTGGAGCCCAAGCAATGGAGTTGACAGAGGATTTGTGTTCAGTGAAAACATGGGCCTGAGACCATTCATCAGGTTTGTTCCCTTCTTTCCATATGATAACACGGCCATCATAGCTGCAAGATGCAAGCATAGATCCGAACTTGGGATGAGCCCATGCAACCTGCCAGACTGGACCCTGGTGGCCGCTTAGGGTGGCAAGGGGCTGATGAGAGGATCCACTCACCCCGATGATCTGGATGGTGGTGTCAGAAGAAGCTGTAGCTATACGCTTGCCATAGTAATCCATGGAGACATCATGAACCACGTCTTGGTGGCCGGTCTCTATCTTCTGAGAAGGCATTGGTCCAAAACAACAGTTTTAATTTGAAACAGATCCTGCAAGAAACCATACAAAGACATCATAATACAGTTGGAAAGCTTACAAAATATGCAGATTTACATAGGAAAACATTTACAATATGAACATACGTACGCAACCATGTGCACACAGACAAAGGAGAGGAAGAGGGAAGTGAAAAATCCAGATGCCTTGAATTGTCATATGATTGTAAATATGAAACTTTAAGATAAACAAACATAGAATCAACTTTCACAAGAAAGTTGACTAGCACATTCCCTCTCAAAAGGAGAGGTCAAGGGTTCAAACCACGCCTGTGGCGTGCTACTAGTGACTTGTCCACATTTATAAAAATTTATTTTAAAAAAAAAAAAAACCATGTGGTTTCACCAATTTGCAGAACCGGGACAAAACTTTTTTTTATTTTGTTTTTATGACATGTGGTTTCCCCGCTAACAAAAAAAGAGAAAAAACCGCCAACGGCATCAAGTCTTTTGTCCCCGTTCTGCAAATCAGTGAAAAACACAAGATTATTTTTTATAATTTTCCCCAATATATATATATATAATATAACTTTGATGTTTTTTCTCATTTTTGTTAGCGGGGAAACCACATTTCATAAAAATGAAATAAAAAAAGTTTTGTCCCCGTTCAGCAAATCGATAAAAACCACAAGGTTTTTTTTTTGTAATTTTCCCAAATAAAAAAGATAAACAAACACAGAAATGGTTAAATATCATCTATATGATATGTTCACCATACTGGAATTATGAATGCATTGTAGTGTTAGAGAATACACTGCCAGAACATAAGAAATTCCTGTATCAAGTGATGTCATTAACATTTTGCTTTTATGAAAAGTTATGTTGAAATGCAAGATAATAGATGATATGCAATTTGATACATCTAGTGAATCCAGTTTTACAAATACACTAGTTTCAACAATAAATGACCGGAAGTTAAACAATAAGTGTATATTGAGTAACCTTTAACATACTAATAAGAACAAGGAAATAAATAGTTTATAAACTTGATCCAGGGAACAATTATGTTATGCCATTAGCGCACAAAAATAAATAAATAAAATAATCAAGGATCATCCTTTGAAACCACTATACTTTAGAATATACTAAAAGGGAGAGGGATGGTTGTTGCATCTTGTATCCTTGAAACTTTGGACAAAATCAAATAATAAATTATCAAATTTTGATACTTTTAGACCATAATTATGCATACAAAGGATAAGAAGCAATAGACTCAAAAGATGATTATGCATAAGAAGCAATAGACTCTTTAGAAGACAAGTTACAGTCTTGATCTGTATCAATAGCCTATCCAACTTATTACCAATTACAACAACACAAATTACATACAACGGAGAAGCTACATTTTTTCCAAATCATATAGTCTAAAGATCTCAGTAAAACTAGAACATAGCAGCCATATTTATTAGCTTCAATGCAAGAACAAATACTGGGCACTCCCATGTTCCTAGTTCAACTATGGTTTACAACTTTAAATTATAGTGACACCACGTCATAATAATTAACTGACTGGCATAAAAGGGTGAGTTAAACACATTCTTGCTCTATGTAATTTCCAATCACTTGGTGAACTGTGAAGAAATCTTTAGACAATTTAAAAACAAGCTGTAACAAGTCAGTTGAATGAAAAAGAAGTTTTCTCTTCTAATAATTGATTCTCACTTTAGAGCAATTTCAAACCTTATCCTTAATACAAGGATTTTTTATATTCCTCAACATCACAGTTGCTACATATCTTAATTTCCTTATATAAAACTAACATATTATTAATTATAAATCGGTTAGATCAATATTATGAACATGAGACTTAAATATCATTAATTATAAATTGATTAGATCAATCTTACAAACATGACATATGATTTTTGTAGCATTATCTTACAGCTAAGAATAAGTCTTCTGGTAGTGATGTAACTTTTTGGTACTCGCATATAACATCAGCATGGCATTCTACCCTCACCACCATTCCAAGAATCAAAAAGGAGAATAAGAGATGGTTCCAGATAATGAAAAGTCAACAACATAGGCAGCTATTTTCTTTCGTAGTATAGATTGATAGCATAAGAGCTTGGATGGGATACACAAAAGGAAAGATCTAGATAAAAAAAGGCAGTACAACCTCTTGGAAGGTCTGACAACAGCAAGTTGCTTACATACATTATTAAATACTACTGGTATAAATAATTCTAAATAAGCCCTACTAAAATCATTTGCTAATAAAGTAAGAGAAGAAAATGAAAACTAAGGCAATATTTATGGTTAGCAATGCCAAATAAATCCAGCAAGAATTATAACTGTAATATCAATTCTTTTAGGTAGGGAAGAACAATTATCTCTTTGATATTTAAGTGGCAGAGAACTTGAATGAAAATTGTCCCAGTTCTTCTAGGTAGGGAAGAACAATTATCTCGTTGATATTTAATTGACAACCAAGCAATTGAGCATAAAACATCATGAATTTTGAATTGCCCGAAAGATCTACCACAAATTAGTGAAATTTCTCACAGAATTCGTGCAAATAAAACAAGATGAAAATGGCACAATCATTCTTCCCTAGTTTACAAGCATCCCATCCCGACAAATAAAACTAAATAAAAACTATAAACTAAGCCATGAAAAAGATCATTTAAAATGGGGCAATCACAGGTGATACTACTTCTAATAAAAAAAATACAGAACTCATCCATGGATCAAAGATCTAAAAGAGAAAAAAAGAATCAGAACCAAATAAAAAACACAAAACATGGAAAGAGGGGGTCGAAGATCTGGAAATTACGGTTCCGGATCTATGAGAAACAAGATTGGGGCAGATCTACAGAAGAAGAGAAGATAAGTACCTGATCGTCGTCGGCGGTGGATCTCGTGGGGCGGAGCCAGGAGCGAAGAGAGAAGGCAAGCAGGTGAACCGTTTCTAAAACCGGTATGCAAGCCTCTTTTGGTCCTGCAAACTTTCAGATTGGGAGCCAATTTTGATATGGGCTTTTCTTGGAAATTTGAAGTAGAAGGCCCATTAACCTAATAAGATTATTTATAAAGTATAGTATATATTAGAGTTTTTAACTTAGCAACCCCTAAAAAATAACCAAATCACCTATCACCCTCCTCATTTTTCAATATAATACCCCATAACCCCCTCTTTTATTTTTATTTTACTTATCACTCCTAGAACCAAAGTTTTATGTTTTAACTTGGGTGAAATGTAAAACAAGGGATTATAATATATATAAAGTGACAATTTTACTCTTTTATATATAATATTATTTTTAATGATTTTTCTCATATTTTTTATTTTATAAATCTTAAAAACTTCAATTTATAACTCAAAAGGTTCATAATGTACCCACTTTTAGTTTTTAGTTTTTGATATAATTTATATTTTTTAAATAAAAATCTAATTATTTGATTTTACTTTGAATATCTTAGAAATAATTTTTTAATGTATATTATTAAATAAAAATATAGTTTAATCACATTTTTAATAAATTTAACATAAATTTACTTGTAGCCTCCTTAATTTACTTATAATCCATTTTATAATTTTTTAATTATTTATTAATCATGGGTAAATTTTAATTATGAAAAGAAGATGGTATTTTTGTTTTTTACTTTGTTTTTAAAATAAATTTTAAAAATTATCTAAACCTTTTGGTTGGAAGAACTAACTCAAGAGGTGCTAAGTAAAATAAAAATAAAAAAAGAGTTATAAAATATTATTGAAAAATGAGGAAATGACAAATGATTTGAATATTTTTGTGACAAATAAAAAACTCTATATATTTATTATATTACTACAAATTTTCTCATCTGTCTTCCAAATAGAATAAATAGATATTGAGATTTTAATTGGTTGATTTGAATTTTAGATAAATTACAAATTTTTGTTGTATGGTATTGATTAAATTTTAAGTAAACCTATTTTCAAAAACACAAACAAAGCAACTGCTCACAAACTAATAGTATCTCTTCTTTATAACGAACCTAACAGGGGCAGAAGATGCAATCCAAGTTGTTAGAAGGGCTTCTCCAGCATGCTGTACTCAAACTACAGCATATTATTCTTATGATTTATACATAACCAAGTCTTTAGTCTCTAATACAAAACAGAAGATCCGCAGAAGCCATACACATACGTGGTCATAGTACAATCATATAAAGACTAGGCTCTTTCCAAGGGCTAGAGCTTTTTCACGACCAAATAGCTTCTCAACAATGGCCAGTGCAAATTCCATCGATGTCCCCGGGCCTCTGCTTGTGACCAAGTTCCCGTCAACCACAACCCTGTTCTCGCATTCACTCTGATCTGAAAGCTTGTTGCACATTGCTGGATATGCTGTTGCTTTCTTTCCCTGCATTGATCACCATGAACAGCCTTAACTCATTTGAGATCACAAATACATGTATGGCTACTTCAAATTAAAGTAGTTTGTGTGCCCGCCTCTGTGTGTGTGTGTGTGTGTGTTGGAATAGTACCTTAAGTAAGCCATGGGGCTCAAGGACGAGAGCAGGAGAAGCACAAATAGCACCATAGAGTTTGTTTTCCCCTGCCTGTTTTTTAAGTAGGCCTACAAGCTTTTGTGAACTTGAAAATTTTTCTGCGCCACCTATGCCACCCTGTGAAAAGAAGGGACTATGGATTGCACAAGTGTCTAGGACAAAAGCAATCTTTAGAAAAGGAACAAATTTACTTACCGGTAAAACAATAAGGTCGAATTGAAGCTCTAATGCTTCATCTAGGAGCATATCAGCTATCAGTTTAACTTTCCTAGACGCCACAATTTCTAATTTATCTTCAACTGATGCCACGATAACACTAGCATTAGCCCTGCGTAGGATGTCGATGATCATAACAGCTTCCATCTCCTCTGTGCCATTGGCAATAGGAACAAGAATCTGAAAATGGACATAATTGAGAAGTTAATGGGGTAAATAAATTTTAAACAAAAAAATAAAAAATAAATAAAACAATTGAGGAGAGAAGCTTGCTAGGTAGGTAAGTGAGTTGGCAGATGGTGGCTATATTCATCAGATTAACAATATAGATTGTATGCATCATCCTATGTAATGCACAGACCATTTTAGATTAAAAAAATATACAAGAATGCATGGAAAATAACCATCTAAAGATTTCTTTTGGTCATTACAGGAAGAAACATAAGACGAATTTAGTATACAAGACCCAACAAAATTAAACAGACGAAAAAAATATAAAAAAAGGAGGGCCAAAGAAAAATAAGAAGTTTTCAACATATAACAGAAGGGAAGTATGTCAAATGAGTAAGTATGAATATTAATAGCAGAATCACCTTATAAATCATGCTACAGATTTAAGTCTTACCTGGGGTGTTTTATTGAATTTCCATTCCACAGAATTAAATTCAGCCATAGTAAACTCCACCCCATGATTAGGACGCATAACCTACAAATAATATCCAAAAGTAAAGAAAATGTGGCTCTCAAGCATAAAATGATAAACATATAAAAAAGATGAATATATCAAGGAGGTAGGAATCTTGATTTTGCTCAATAATCATAGCTCAATGAACCATGAGCAAGCAGCATCTGAGCGTAGTTTGTCTAATACATAGTCCGAACAAAGATGGAAACCGTACATCAATCAAAATTGTGAAGAATTCTGAAAGATCAAACATACATCAAAACAAGAAATCAAAATCCTTTTTGCTATACACAAGGAGCTCTAAAAAATTTAACGTTCTCTATTTATCAACTTCAGTTCTTGTTTAATGTTCTCAAGTCACTGATAATGTTCTGTTTATGTGCATCATGTATATCACAACTTTACAGAACAGAACTACTTCAAATGTGAAATTGCTAAGATCACCAATGAAGCACTTCTAACAAACTCATAAAAAGGCAGTACACAACGAGCTTAACAAACAAATGTTCTCTATTAAACAATTTATGCTCATGTTAAAAGTTCTCAAGTCACTGATAATCTTATGTTTACGTGCATCATGTATATCACAATTTTATAGTGGCAAAACCACTTGAAAGCAAGATATTGCTAAGATCAACATGAACGATGTCTATCAAGTCATAAAATGGCAGACACAAACCATAAAAAGCATGGAATGTAAATTACCATTGGCCCCGCAACTTCATCAGCCTTATCTTTTCCATACAACTGTTCCACCAAAGCAAGAGAGAACTCCATCGCTGTGCCTGCCCCCTGACTTGTTACAGCCCGTCCATCCAGTTCCACCCGTGAATTCACTGTGATTGCATTGGAAGGCAATTTCTCCATAAATGATGGATAGCAAGTCGCCTATAAAGAAAAGAAGAAAGTCATCAACTTCTAAACCAAAAAAAATTACAACTTTGAAGGGCACAATTAAAAGAGCCAAATTCGGGATCCATAGCAAACTAAGATTTATATACTCGCAATAAATAGCGGAATTACAAACAAGTCTCACTTTCAATCCCTTGAGCAAACCCCAAGGCCCCAACGCCACGGCCGGAGCCGCACAAATGGCGGCATAGAGCCCTCCATTCTCCACATGCTTCTTCACCACACTCTCCAAAACCCCACAATCCCTGAAATTCGCCGATCCAGGCATCCCACCCTGCAAATCAATGAAACCCCTCCTCAAGAAACCGATGATGATCAAAGATTTCCAAAACATAGATACAGGAAGCCCTTACAGGAAGAGAAATGAGATCGAAGGAGTGATCCTTGCAATCGGAGACGAGGGCATCCGCAACGAGCTTAACCCCCCAGCAAGCATCAACGCGGAGACCACCTCCGACGGACGCCACGACAACGTCGGCGCCGGCGCGGCGAAGGACATCGATGGTGATGACAGCCTCCATGGGCTCAGTGCCATCGGCGATGGGGACGAGAACCTTCTTCAGAGGAGGAGCCATCGGAGAGGAGCTCGCGAAGCGGGGAGTGAAAGAGAGGAGGGTTTTGGTGCTCTTGGTTGGGAGTCGGAGAGCGAAGCGTGGAGTGAAGAGGGTCTCGAGAAGCGGGGAAAGATGACGCGTGGCCATTTGATACTTCGGAGGTTCACTTGCACGGTTGCGCACGGTATTTTGTTTGACAAATGATTTTTATTTATTTTTAACATATTTGAATTTATTTAATTTTCAGTAAAAATTTAAAATTACATGTATTTCTCTATTATGTTTAAGAAATAAAAATAGATTTCTGAACTCAAAAATAAATCATATTGTCCTTTAAATTGGGAGAAGAATTCAGACAGCTCCTGAACTCCGAAAAAATGGTGGACCAATTCTAAATTTACATTTTTAAATAAAAACTTCAGAAAACAGCATGTAATGAATACTATAATTCTAAATAATTATATAAAAAATTTATCTTAGTATTTTTAAAAATTTTAAAACTGTGACACGCTCATCTTATTTCATAAAAGAGCTCTCAACGTTTGAATTTTCTAGAAATATTATTAGGAATTTAAACTAAAGGAATATACATTATATAAGTCATGTTACAGTAGGTAAACTTTAGGAACTCTCTCTTTTGGCCTATTTTTCCTAACTGAAAGTAAAAGTGATGGTTATTGGAACCATTTTTTAAAGCAAGCAAACTTGAGCCTGACCTACATCAACTGAATTTATCATAAGCTCAAGCAAGCAATTAAGAACAAATCACCTGATAATCCAGACAACTATTTCTTTTTTCTGTAATAAATGAGCAAAAAGTTGCCTTGTAAGTTTAAGAAACCAGTAATTCAACCAATTGAAACCTCATAAAATCCAGTATTCAAGTTCTCTGATTCCACATGCAATGAATTCTCACAGGAAGCTCAAAGGATGCACACACACACACATAAAATTTAAAATAAAAAAAAAGTACCGTGAAAAATAGTTGAGATCAATAAATTTGCCACATTAAAGGAGAAGAATTTTCTTACAAACTTATAGAAGTGAGAATGAAATTCCCTGTCAGGAATCAGAAGCTGTTGTTGGACTTCTCGAACAAATTTCTCTTTGGTGGAGTAACAGCAACTTCGATTCTGGATTGCAGAGCCCTGAAACAAACACAACTTTTAAAAGCTTGTTGGATTCTTTCAGATCAATAAGATTGTAATTGAAATCTGAACCAAGACAAAGTTCCAGTCATCCAGGCATGTCGTAGAGAATTCACAACTAAGTTTTATGCTAGAGGCTCTCTCAGATTCTAGGTTAAAATTTGCTTATGTTTAGCATTTTCTACCACTTAATCATAATGTAAGCAAAGGTCAAACAGAAATGTGCAGTTGAAATTGATATCTTTGTCCACAAAAAATATAATAATCTCAGTGGCCTTGACTCTGTTCTCATCATAACTTCAGAATTACAAGACATTTGCAAAATTCAGTGTATATACTCTTGTTGGCATTTTGAAGAACACCGCATACAAAAGACAACCAGCTAATAGCCTCTGAGTGTAATCATATTGTAGTTGTAATTCTGTCAACTTGAGTAAAGGTTCGTATTGTAAGTAATTTGGTCCAAATTCTATCAACCAGAAATTAAAAATAGGATCTCCAAAAAGAAAATCCATAATGCCACCATGATCTACCCCGGAAAATTGTCCATTAAACCCAAAATTAAAACATACATATCCATCATGTAGACAAAAATAGAGGCGGCTTCAAATATAACAATGTAAGAAATTCATCATGAGTCATCTAAATGGAAAATTCAAACCATCTATGTTACTGCAGACATGCTGAAACTTGAAACACATGAATCAAATTTCAATTGATTTGACAACCTCATCGTGCATTTCTCGTAAATCTAAAATCAGTGAATTTAATAGACATCTTGCATATCATTATGAACGTTTGTAATTGCTTTTTGTACACCAATTATGTTATTTTGTCATCAAAAGATTAGAACCCAAATCAGTTCATAGGAGAAAGGTATTTTGCCAAATCATCCAACATCAATTTATTGATAGGTTAACATCTAAACCTAAGGAAACGACCAAACAACCTGAAATATGGAAAAATGAAGCCATTTACTAGTAGGGATGATTCATATAACCGCTTCATTCTTGACTTCAAAGAAGTACTAGGTAAAAATGATCCAGGAGAAAAAAAACCTGAACATTGTGGAATATCCCAAACAGCAATTGATGATGGTGTACAATCTGGCTCACAGAGAGCATGGTTGTGCTCATGGTTGACATTCATCGCAAGCATCCAAGCTCCTATGGTCACATCTTCATTGCTGAACATTCGGAAGCTGCAACAGACAAATCAGGGTGATGTTTGACACCTGAAGAATCAACCAAAATTTATTCATGAACTTATGGTTCAAAATTTTGAAAACAACGCAAATTGATGGATAACCATATAAATTTATTCTGCTATAGAATACAAATAGTAGATCAAATAATAAAATAAATAGGGCAGCCCAATACACCCACTGTGCACGTGGTCTGGGGAAGGGTCATACCACTTAAGTCTATTGTAGGCAGCCTTACCCTACTTGTTTTACAATACGTTGTTTCCACGAGATCAAATAATAAAATAAGAAACACAAAATCAAAAACATTTCCCATATCTAAGTTATTCATCAGGTTTAAAATAAATCTTTTATTTTGTACAATGAAAACAAAATGAAATTAAAAGAATGTCTCAACAGTGTTATTTTATTTGGATACCCTTCAATTTACGTTGCAACCGTATATTTGGTTTATAGGTTCACCATCTTTGCAATGAATGCATAGGCGCTTATATTGACTAAATTACTGAACACTGACTTCAAAACTGAACCAATATAGGAAAGTAACAACACAGCATAACTGATTACTATGCTAAGTTATACGTGTATAAACATAACAAATGTATGTAACAACGTTATGGAAAGAATAAAATGGAACAGGGAAAAAATATATTGTTTGCTACAAATCTTATGGAAACTACTTGGTGCAAAATAAATATTTAATTTTCTTACAGCATATACCGATGATGCCAAAATGTATGATGAGGTTATGTTATAAGAATCCAAAATAAAATTAAACCTTCAATACCAAATTGAACAAGGTGGAGGCTTATGGTTTCTTAAGAAATAGAATCACGATCACCTATCAGTTCTACGAGACTCTGCATTATAATTTTGTATAGGATGAAAAACCAGTTTACTTGCCTGCTGTTTCTTAGAGCCACCAAGCTTGCAACAACATCTGCTGAAAGGGCATAGAGGGGACCATATGCATGTAAAAAGTATTCCTTTCCAAGCAAATATGATAGAGGTTCATACCTGTACAATACCAAATATTAACTTTCAAAGCTAATAAAATCATTCTCATTTCTCTAGCAACATATGCTATGATGAATGCACAAGGAAGAGGTGACATCATCAGCGTGGATCACATCCAGGCAAAGCTATCAACAACAACAACAATAGCAAATTAGGAGATGGATGCAAAAATATTTTCTGACTTCGATGGTTGTGCATCCTTGCCTCCACCCAACTATGTTGTGAGAATCTGGAATTACATCATACAATGGCAGGCATGTGTATGGCAGTTAAATCTTATTGAAGAAATTTTTGAGTGTAGATCATCTTAAGAAGTCTCTCAAAAAGCTCTATTCACAGCCAAAGGCCTCTTGGCCGAGCGGCAAGGTCCTCCGCTCACGAGAAACGAACCCAGGTTCGAATCTCCTCTGAGACGGAGTTGAGTGCGTATTGCGTGGGTCACCCAGTGGGTGTGGCCCACGCACACACAGCTCAGTCTGTGTGGGGTTGGTAGTCACGGGCGGTAAAAGACGGGGCGCCCCTGAGTGAAACCTTCGGGCGGTAAAAGACGGGGCCCCCCTGAGTGAAACCCGTGATAGTCCAACCCGTGCGCATGTCCTAACTTGACTGGGCTTTATGCCCCTGTTCAAAAAAAAAAAAAGCTCTATTCACAAACTGAGAGGTGATCAAGACTCATGTTTCCTAAGAAACGAATAGACAACTTCACCAGAAATTCTTTTCCTTCCAAAAGCGTAGCTTCAAGCTTGAACAAAAAAGAATATTGGGTTTGGTTCATGTTATTCTCTTTAATAGTGACATCTTCTTGAACATATTAATTTAAATAACATATATAGTCTTGGTTATTAATTTTTGAGTTTAGTTCCTAAGGGCCACCCCTAGCATTCTATGGAATATTTTGGAGGTAAACTCCCTGCAAGAATTTGAAGGATGATGGATAAATATTACTTGATCATGCAAATAGAGGTCTCTTAGCATCAAATTTCATCTTACTAAAAAACACGAATTCTGAAGATCTTATAACCGCATAAAATACTTCTTTACATTATGAAGCCTAACTTATCCTCTCTCTCTGGAGTTTCTCTTCTCCTTTGATGCTATTTCTACATGTTTAACAGATTTTTTGTATTGTTTGCATCTAGTAGCGCATAAAAAATAAGCTATTCTAACATTGAAACTTTATGAAGTCATGGCTAACCATTTGAATTTTGGATCAGTGAATACAGGACCCTTCTTCAAGCATCCGAGGTAAGTTTGAGGGTTAGAACGCTCTTTAGCCAAAAGTAATGAAAGTCGATCTGACATCAAAAGGAGTAAGCCTTCAGAAATAAATGACGCCCAAGTACAAGAACACTAAGAAGTATCACCTGGTCTCACCTGGTCTTAGATAAATGTCATCGTCTGCTTTCACATAAAAATCTGCATCAAACAATGCATATGCTGCTTTGAAGAATGCTAAGCTAAAGACCAAGATCACCTTAGAATATTAGAAATCTTTCATATGCTATCACAAGTGAACTAAATTACCTATAAAAGTTTCACAACCTACTTACGTTTTGTATGGGAGATTGCTGTATTGTTCCTCAATGTCCAATAGCATAAAATCATCATATTCTTGAACTTCTGTTTGAAGAGCCGCCATTTTTCTTTGATCATTGGTCTTGCCAATGACGAATCTGAAAGCCAAACCGGTGGCTTCTTCCAAACTACAGAACCATCAATAGATACCCAAAACGTTAAACATCGCATTTTTCTATATACCTTGGGAAAAGAAGCAAAGAAATAGAACAAAATAAAGCAGAGAAGACACTGAAAATCAATGCCCACTTCACAACACATTAAACTCATTCTCACTGAAACCTAAAAAACCGAGCTTTCACCCAAAAAAGCAAAAAATGAACAAGAACTACTACAAAAGGAAGAGATATAGACCAACCGAATAAGACCCTGACGATCAGAAGGAAACCAAGTTTTCCGGAGAGATCTCCGCCTCCCGACGGACCTGAACCCTGTCTGGATCCCCACGAAGCCCATCACCTTGTGCCTATCCCTTGATCCGCCTCCATATACACCAACCCCTCCGCCCCGATCCCATGCCACAGAGACAGACGTCGGCTTGAAATCACGGCATTCCCGACTGGAGATCAGAGGTCTGGAGACAGAAATTGACCCGAAGAGGAAGCCGCCAACACCGAAGAGAAGACAGGTGACATATAATCCGAAGGAATAGGGGAATAGACGGCGGAGGCGCGAGGGCAGTGGATGGGAATGGAAGACCTTGGGCGACGTCGGCATGGCGACCGGAGATCGAGAAATGGAAGTCGGAGAACGGGAGCTCAACCATCTACGATTGTATATTACATAGAAGTCCCTGGTTTAGTTTTTATATTTTCAAAGTCCCTTGAAAGTTTTTAATGTGTCAGTCACTACTTGACCCGGCCCAACACTGAATCCAACCCGGTAAATTCTATGGTGCCTTGTGAGGCACATTGCCTTGGGGTGCAACACAAGAGATGGTAGGGGTGCAAGGTAGGGTTAGTTTCTATTATGGTAGGGGTGTAAAGTAGGGCAAGGGAAAGGTGAGGTGCAAGGTACTATGGGGGCGCCATCCAACCCATGTTTGTTTATTTATTAATATTTGTTTGTTTATTAATAAAAATAATTAGTAAAATATTTTAGATTTTTAATAATTAGATTATAAAATGAGAATCTTATGTGAGATAGCTCCCTATAATTTTTATAATATGTTGATTCAAACATATGCCCTTTCTGAGATCATAACAGATCCAAATCAACATATCACTATATCAGTGGAGATAGAGAAACTTCAAAGGTTTAGAGGGAAAGATTAGCTAAGTGGATGACTCTTCAAGTGAATACCATGCTTATAAATCGTCTTCTACTTTGGGGATCAAACCTCCAGGGATCACACTTCATCAAAAGAGTGATTTGCAAAGAGAGAAAGGACAGGCACTCATGCCCTGAGAGTGTTTAATGCTCAAGTCAAAGACGTTAGGGGAACTAGAAGAAGAGTGGGAGAGAGTGTAGAGGATTCCAATTAAGAGTGAGGCGTTAGCAAATGATCAGTATTATCTGAAGATAAGTTGTTTCGTTGTGAATGGAGATCCTTTTTATATAGTGTTTTGAGACCGTTGGCTAGTTAGGATTCAGTCGAATACTAACAAAGCATCAGCTTTGATCCAGCAAGACGCCAATAAAGATACAATTATGCACCAAGTTTAAGACAATTATGTGTCACTTGTGTGAAATTTTTGAGGGTTTAAGGGGGTTGTCTACTTGTCTCCACCATCTAGTAGACTAGATGGTTAGATGACATTTGGGTCTTCATCAAAGCCCTTGTCATATCGACTTGAATATTTTTCCCCCCAACACAATAATTAAATCATGTTAGATTGGTTAAATTATGAACGGCAAACCTGTTCTAACCTCTACTTGCGTGCTTCCATGTTATTGAAAAGATTTTTATCTTATTTTCACCTTTGAAAAGAATTATAAAATATAATTTTAGTTTCCATTCTCGCCACTATGATTGTATTGTTTAGCTTTTTTATTGATGATAAAAATAAGACGGATGAGATGAATAAGGAAAGATAACAATATATGTTTTTCTCTTCCATTGTTTTCATTTCTTCTCATTCAACCCAAACACATTTATTCATTTATTCATTTATTTACACATCATGCAGACACAATTTTTATTTTTGAAAAACAAATTCAACAATACAAGCAACATATGAATCTGTCTAAAATATATGACGGAGGGTTTGTTTGATCGCGTGAACTAAGAACTAAATTCAACTCTCCTGATTATAAATACATGCATCTACACTTAAAAAATACGCAGATGATGGGGAATGAGAAGCTCCCTATCTGCAACCTTCTAGAAGCAAACATTCTCCTAAAAGTCAAATTCTTTGTCTGTTGGCGCAGAAAGACAAGCTTCCTATGTTGCAGAACCTGGCAAAATGAAATTGGAAAGAGAAAAGGACACAATGCTACCTATGTGACAGGACGAAACTATTAAACACCTGCTCCTCTAATGCCAATATTCAATTGAGGTTTGGGCACACTACGGACACATTCTTGGGAGTCGGACCCCCCACCTCCCCCCACCAAGATATAAGATCTAAGGGGGCATTCCTAGCAGGGGCGGATCAAGAGAATTGGAGGCCTAAAGCGAGATTTTAAAATGAGGCCTTTAATTATTTAATATAAATTAAATTTTATTTATTTTTTTTAACAACCACTTATATGAGATATTTTTTTAGTTATTTTATATATTAACATGATAACTTTTATGGGTTTTGATAGGAAAGTAATTCTATAACTACTCCAAAAATAAAAAAAATAAAAAATCTAAACAAACAAACAAAAATTTAAACAATATATTAAAAATAGATTATTTTATAAAAATATATTTTTTTTGGAAAATATAAAAAAAACTAATTACTACAAAAAATTATTTAAAATTTATTTTTCTTACTTTTTTATGCGAAGTTATTAATTAAATTTTTATAATTAATTTGTTATAATATTCATTTTTCAATTGATAATGTGGTTAATCCATTTAATATTTCTTGAGACATTCACTGATCAATGAGTATTGCAAACAAGAACTCAAAAGCAAAGATTAAAAAGAGTAAAGATAAAAATAAAATAAAATTAAAAACAATCTCAATTTATAATAGAGAGAATGACCGTTACTAAATTACAAACGGCTACATATTTAATAATTCTTGGGATTAGATTTTTAACAACTAGTAAGGTAGTTGGGAGAAGATATAAATTTAATTATGTATTAAACTAAAAAAATAAAACTTTAGTTTATTATCTTTTATTTTTAAAAGTTAGATGATAAAAGATATATAATTGACTAGATATTAAATTAAAAAAATATTAAATAACCGTAAATTTCAGGTTCAAATGTAGTAGGAGGTCTCCAATAGATATTAAATAAAAAATTTAAAATATTAATTTATCGTACAAGTAATTATTATAACTACAATAATAAGCTTTTAAAAAAATTTAAGGTTTAAATTTTATACGAGGCCTCCAATAGATATTAAATTCTAAATTATTTTTTTTTTAAATATCAATATATTATAATAATCTATTATTATAGTTATTATTATAAGAGGCTTTCAATAGATAAGCTTTTAAAAAAAAATTAAGGTTTAAATTTTATATGAGACCTCCAATAGATATTAAAATTTAAATTAAATTTTTTTAAATATCAATATATTATAATAATCTATTATTATAGTTATTATTATAAGAGGCCTGCTTTTAAAAAATTTTAAGGTTTAAATTTTATATGAGGCCTCCAATAGATATTAAAATTTAAATTAAAAAATTTTAAATATCAATATATTATAATAATCTATTATTATAATTATTATTATAAGATTTAAAAAAAAATCTTAAAAGATAACAAAAAAAATATGAGGCCTTCCAAATTTGGAGGCCTAAAGCGATCGCTTCCCTCGCTTTACCCTTGAGCCGCCCCTTCCTAGTTCTCTAAACAATTGGAGAACGATCTCCATATAGGCTGAAACCTTCTTGTGTTGGACGTGACCTGGATTCTCTAGATAGAGGGAAACATGAGATGTTTCTGAACATTATGTTTACCATAAACTAATTCGACACTTCGACTTTCTTTTCCTTTCTTGGTTCGACAGTAAACACGTCACCAAGAGGGGTCAACTACAAATAATGCAAAATCTTGTTAGATACAACCTAACACTCACAAGGGGATGCGACTCCGAGAACCCTAGAAGCGAACATCGAAGATGAGGAGAATAGCGAGTCATTCTCCCATGGGGCAACCAGACCAAGATATAACAAGCTACTTTCTTGTACTCACCTAATCCATCTAATGATCCAAATTAACAATGAAACAATTAATTATCATTAATGAATGTGATTTATTTATTTTTTATAATAAAAAATACACATATGATGTAACGCTTGATGTAATTTGATGATGATATGGTGATGTCAGCGTCTACCACCTTATTGGACTGGTCATGGAGGCAGCACCTTATCCTATATTCCTATCCATGATTGGCTGTTATAATAGGATGGTCTGGTTTCAATGTTTCATGATATAATTTGCAATGCTTGTCAATTGACTGCTACTTCTTTGGTCCAATTTTAGTCAACTGTATTGTCGGTTGACCGGTCTAGCTTTTCACCTATTTGCCAAACAAGAGAATATATTAGTATGCAATGTGTTGCGATTCATTGTCATCTATCTTTTGTGTTATATATATATATATATATATATATATATATATATATTTGTCTATTTTGTTAGATTTAAATTTTGAAAGTACTCAAATATTAGAACACCATTTCCACATAGGTCCATCAAAGACATTAAATTGATTAGTTCGAGTGAAAAATTAATAAATTTATTTTTCAAATAGTCCTTTATTATTTTGATTCAAATTTTAATTTAATTCCACAAAAATCCCACTCTAACGTAGCCTGTCCCCAGCCCAAGGTGAAATATAAATTCATAAGAAAGGGGAGATTTTGATCCAAAATTGACAAAAGAGAGAAATAGAATTTCACATTTTTATTATTAAATAATCTAGATGTTGAAATTTGCTACTCCATAGAGATCGGGTGTGTAGATGACTCGTCGTGTGAAGCACAAGTAGACTATTAGTCCTGAATTGTGCCAACTCGGATATAACTAGACGTGTACTTTGATGTTTTCACCATACAACAAGTAATAATTAAAATTAATTCCATGATTTAAGTTTTTTATTACCAATATTCCTTCAAGAGTGCTCCCACCCAATTATACATGAAATTAACTCATCTTTAATCCTAAAAACCATTATTAAATTAACTTAATTTAATCCCATAAATTGTTTACATGTTTCCTTTGTCAATCCAAACCTAATCCTACCTTAGAAACCAAAACACTCAAGTATCTAAAAAAGTTGAAAAAGCATCTATATACCTATAATTCATTAAAAAAAAACCAAAATAAACAAGGGAGAAATTAAACCTCCATGGGAGATCTACAATCTCTGAATATATATATACATACACATGATCTTCTCAAAATTAATCCTCATATAAATAATCAAGCAAAACAAGACCACATCTCATACATTTTCTCAAGAGATGGCTCCAAGAAACTCCCATTCTCAAACTCCTCAAGAACAAAGTTAGGCTTCATTAACATATCACCAATCCAACCATTTCCTTCTTCATGGCCAACCACCAACTCTTCAGCCACCACCTGCCTCTTACCTCCTCTCACCGGCATCGGTCTCTCCGGTGGCGGCGGCGCCACAGTTTCTTCGGCCGCCTTTGAGTCCTTCCCGGTGAGGTTTTGCACAACAGACTTGAACTGCATGGCATCTGTCTGCACAAACCTTGTCACTATGACCTTCACCTTCACAGGGACAAGTGATCTAGCTCTCTTTGAAGGCATGATGATGATGATCAAGAACTTCAAGAAGTTGGGAGATAAGGAGTACTACTGGTAGCTAGAGCTTCACTTTTGAGTAATTCAATGCTTTCTTTCTTTCTCTCTGGTTGCTTTGTTTATGATTTGTTGTTTGAAAATGTGGGATTGGTATTAGATATATATATAGAGAGAAAGGGAGTTGGATAAAACTAAGAGAATGGTCAAGGAAAGCAAGCTGTACTAAGAAGAACAGTCATACCTCGTGCTAATTGGAAAAGAAGACTGAAGTCAAGACCAAGTGGCCAAAAGGGTCATTGTGGCTTTGTTTATGATTGGAGTCTTTGTGTGAGCTAGCTTGGGAGAAGCTGGCTCTTTGGTTCGCAAGTTTTGAGTCATAGCTAGATTCATTCAACAAGGTACAATTGCATGCGGCCGTTTTTCTATTGGTTTGTTTATATTTATATATATAAAAAATATATATACGGGGCACTTTCCGACCATGTGTTTGAAGGGGCATCTTCAATTTCTTTTTATTCATTTAAATGGATGGAATCTTATTTTTCAAAATATTATTATTTTTATCAATGGTCATGAAAGTCTATTTGTATTGGATTGTTTTACTAATTAAGGGGTTTCGCTCTCTCAGGAAGAACCCGAGATCGAGCGTATCGAGCGTGCTTTGTGTTTAACCCCATCATTGACATCCCTTGTGGGAGCGTTTGTCACCTTTTATATATATATCACAAATGAGGATGTTAAGGTGGATGATTATAAATGAACACATTCTACAGAAAGTGCATGTTACACTAATTAAAAATATAATAAAAAAATGGCGTTTAAGATGATTTAGACATGTGTCATAGACTCAGACGCCCCAGTTCGAAAAATATGATAGTTTAGTAATATAAAGTAAGAAGGGTAGACATAGGCCTAACTAGAATTACGTTGAGAGAAATAGTGTATAAGGATCTACGTATATTAGATATTGAGCTGGATCTTATTTTTAACAAAGCAACATGGAAACAAAGAATCCATATAGCCAACACCATATAGTGTAGGATTAAGGCTTGGTTGTTGTTATATTATGATATGGATATATTTGGTCAGACACGTGGCAACATCCCCAGCGCCCATCCGACCTGTTTAGATTGGGTACACAACGACATCCCAAGCGCCCCGTCCAACCAACATCTCGGCTTGAGCGCCCCCGACCTTGCGGCAAAAAACATGGCCACAAAGTCAACGCACTGGGGATGAGAAATGGCAAGGGGATAAGGCAGAGAAGATGTCATCTCAGGAGATAGTACGACAAACAATGCCTCTGGTATGGGAAGGGACAAGCATCGAACTCGGTATGCTATGAAAAGAAATAGAAGAGTGAAGAAAGCGGTAAGCAACCCGACCGACTGAAAACTCCTCTTTCACCTCCAAATTCTCTCTTGCTGACTTGATCATCGAAGTTGAACCAGGGCATAAGGCCCGCTCTGACTGGTATTTCCTCTCTACGCAGATACTCCGATGACCAGAAGTTGCCCGCGGTTTCCTCTGGCAGCCATCAACAACATCCTCCCAAATAAACAAATCATAATCATTGGCCGGAATCGGGATCGATCCCAAGAAAAAACTAGTTTTAGCACTAATATATTATTATTTTTCAAGATGCATTTGGTTGCATGAGTTAACTACCTCAATATGTGTTTCCATTTTTTTTCTTTCTTTCTTTCTTTCTTTTTTGAGCCTAATTTGCATGATAAATTTAGGAGTAATTTCTGCTTTATTTTTGCCCCTAATGTATTTAGCTGGATGCAAGTTGAAATATGTTCTCATATCTATGAATGATTTAAATTTATTTATTAGAGTACAACTTACAATAAGCATGATCTATATCCTGTTGAATTCTTAAGAAAGAATTCATTTGCATGATTTAACCCCGGTGAAACCAATGGCATCCAAGCCCATTGATATACGGTTCCCTTATTAAAGCGTGGGGTTTTCTTATAAAAAAACTTGATCAGATCAAATCCTTATTCTTACAAGGTGAGAGTCATGCTGGTGATGTTTTCCTGTGGACTAACACAGAATTGAGCTATCATATAGGTGTTGTTCTCCTGTGAACTAAAATATGATTGAGTTGCCCTGCTTGTAAATGTTCTTGACTTCCCACATGGGAGCGCTTGTCGCCTATATATATCAATAATAAAATAAACCCTAGTGAAATAAATTATTATCAATTTTTGAGTTTTTGAGTATTTTAAGAGTCAAACCATAAGATTTATATGCGTTATCTTATGAGTTAGGGAAAGATTGATTTTCTATTTTCAAGTAAAAATAAAGTGATGAAGGTGAATTTAATTAGATCCCTTATAAACTTTGAAAAAATTCAAAAGAGTTTGAGCTAAGTAATGACAAAAGCGGTGTACTTTCCTTAGAATTGCATGAATAGAGTGAATAAATGATCAAGATGACCATTTTGAGGCTACAATTGTCCCACGACTCACCAAGCAACTCCACCTTGGCTTTTTTCTTGGCATTTTTAGTCTTATGTTTCTAGATTTTGACCAACGAAAAAAAATAAAGGTCACATTTTTTTTATTAAGAAGAAAATAATCAATGCACTCGTTCATTTTTCTAGTGCACGTGAGCATGTCAAAGAGGACAAGTCCTACGTTCACTTGTTATCGGTAAATGTGACAATTTCTCATTCATATCTTTAGACATGAAAACTCTTATTCATAATTTTAGATTAGACCTAATGAAATCCCATCTATAATTTTATGAGTGATGTTATACAGTTTGACCAAAACGGCACAAAATAGTGGCACAGACCATTATATGGGTCTCGGGATCATCAACACATCGATTGCAAGATACATCCAACTATTTTGTATGTTCTGTCGAAGACAAAAAACATTTATCTAATTTTATTAGGAATTATAATCCAGTGGTCTCGGTTCCATGGAGTCATCCATGGAACCGAGACGTGGCTCCTCGGTAGCCACACAAAGCACTCCGAGATCCGGTTCGGATTTCTTGGGATGTGTTTTTCTCGAGATTTGTTCAGTGCACATATCCCGGAGTGCTTTGTGTGGCTACCGAGGAGCCACGTCTCGGTTCCATGGATGACTCTATGGAACCGAGACCACTGGATCGGTTCTCTTTTATTAGTGTTTCATATTTTTCTTCTTTCCTCTCTCTGCTTAATTATCAATAATTAACATAATTTAGCAAGTTATCGTGTCTTTATAGTGTTTTATTTATTAAGGTATTTCAGATTTAATATTAATTTGTTCTTACTCTTAGGGGAATGCATATACCAACACTTATGAGTTGTAAACAAAATTAATAAAATATTAGAAATATCATGCGAGAGTTTCAAAAAAAAAGAGGAAGGGTTGAATTTAATTCAAGGAGAAGCGGTAGGAGGGATGTAAATGGATGTGGATCTCATCCCTCAAGATCCCTCTGTTTGGGAGCCGGACGCAAAGGGGTCAGGACATCCACGTCCTGATCAGCACTCATGGGTGTTGTCATTTTTCACTTCAAATATTAGCTAAATATTAATTAAAGTAAAATAATTTTATATTCTAAAAATATTATACATGAATGATTATATTATTTAAAATTTTTGATTTTATTTAATTTTAATGTTTATAATAATTTATAATTTCAATAATGATTATATAAATTATTTTATAATTTTTTAAAATATTTTTAAATATATAAAAATTATATATTAATGATAAATATAACATATTATTAGTTTAGAGTTAAAATTATTATTATCTATTAATTAATATAACTATTATTAATTATTCCATTATAAATAATTAATATTATTTTAATCCTCATCCATATTCCTATCCATCCATCCATCTAAACACCCAAAAATCTTTATCCCTCCTCTTCATCCCACCAACCAAACACCCACTTAAATTTTTCACATCCATGTATCTCCAGCTACATTCTTCTAAACACCCCCAGTGGATGTGGACGACCACAAAAATTCTAGATGGCTAGGAGATGTGGCCAAATAATAAAACTAAAATTGATTTTCTGGATGGCCACATGCCCATCCCGGTGTGGAAGTGGCCATCCAGCAAACCAAGTTACCAAAGGCCCCATTACTTTGAAGGAGATCAAATTGAGGCTCTATCCCAAGCCGAGGTTAACCCAAAAAAACATTACACTACAAGCCCAGCCCAACTTAGGACAAGTTTTGGGCCTAATTTGAGTGATATGGGCCCCAAAAATGGGCCACAAACTTTTTAAAAAAAATTGTTTACTAAGTAGATTCGAAATGGTTTTAGAAAACTAATTTTCTAAAAATAAAAAAATGGATTGGTTTTTCTGAATGTTCTAAAATTTTTATAATTTTATAATAAAAAAAAAACTAAACAGTTTATAGTAGTCAATTATAAACTGGCTGGTACTAGATAACAAAATCCTCACCCTGGACAATCTAAGGGCGAAAGGTTGGAACGGGACACGCACCAATTGTTACTTGTGTGATAATAGCGAGGAAACGGTACAACACTTGTTTCTTCTCTGCCCATACTCCATGAGGGTTTGGCAACACTTCACACACCTGCTTCAACTGAACGTAGTCCCCTCACGGATACAAGATCTGGGGAGAAGCAATTGCCAACACACTTCCCAAAAATAAACGCATGGGTTGGAATCTACTCACTATGGCCACGCTATGGACTTTGTGGATGGAACGCAATAGGCGATGTTTTCACGATAAACGTCGTGTTTGCGCGTGAAAAGCGATCCGGGATATTAACTTCCTAACATTGTCTTGGTTTGCACGACTTCACGTGTCTAAGAAGCCGAAGCTGGTCGCGATGGAGACTATAGTGAAAAGGAGCCTTGCTTTTACTCGGGAGGATGAACCACAACTGCCGCCGAGGGGTGACTTCGAGGACACCCAGATAGATTGAAGGGATACACACATCGCACGGAGGGGGAAGAAACGGGATCATGGGACACTACTCTCTACGAATTATGTATCGGATCCAACCATGGATTCACCTATGTAACCGCTACTTTTTTAAAATAAAAGAATGTGGTTTATCCACTTTTATCAAAAAAAAAAAATTATAAAGTAAGAGTGGGAGTGTTTCAGTATTTAAACTCTAAAATGTTGCAATTATTTGGAGAAAAACCAAAAAAATTTGTTTTTCTTACCCCGCCTGTTGAACAAGACAATATAAAATCAACAAAAATATTATATTTTTATAATTAAAAATGAGAACATTAGTTAGGATGTTAGTTTTGAAAACAATTCTTGAAACTTTTGAACAATATTGATCTAATTTTTAAAACATATATACATATATTGAAATTATTTTGATAATTTTAATATCTTTATTAATTTTATATTAAAGTAGTGAGGTGATTGGAGGAGGGTAAAAAGCTCTTTCTTTTATTTTTATATTTAATTCAATGCATTTAAAAAAAAATAATAATTACAGTTAACAAAAAAATAGAAACCTGGAATGTTATTTATAATAGATACAGTGCAATGGATGTGAGTCATGTGACAAGTTAAAAGCATGGCAAGATATGTTGTTGGTCGGTAGTTATGGCAGTTGAAAGGGAAGTTTCATAAAACTAGAGATAAATAATTAAATAAATAAGTAAAAAACACATACACACACACACACCCATGCATTGAACCAAGAACATGAGGAAATTGATATCTTTGTTGGTGGTTATGACGGTTGGAAGGACCACTAGAGGCCCTAGTGAACTACCATTGTAAATGAATGTAAATCTTAAAGTCTAAATTTAATACATTTTTCATTGTGTTATTATTTATTTATTTATTTTTTAACCATCACAATTCAATTACATCGGTTTGATTAAAAAATTAAAATTTAATCTTATATGTATGTGTGTATATATATATGACTATGATAATAAAAAAAATATATATAAGAAAATATTTTAGGGACCTAAATGAAAAATATGATATTTTTTAAAAATATATAATTTTGAAATAATTTTGAAAGGTCGTTTAGCTATAAAACGTCTTTACAGAAAATGTAACATTTTATGTAGCTAAATGGTCGATCAAATACCGTTCAGCTCTTTAGAGCTAAACAGTCTGTCAAACACCGTTTAACTCTCTAAAGAGCAATGGTTGGTCTTTTAGGGTTAAATGGTCTTTGAAAAGCCGATTAGCTCCATAAAAGTCCATATTTTCAAAATGTTACATTTTGTTGGCCTAGTGGTACCACTACCTTGCACAGACGGGTGATCTCTGGTTCGAGCCTCCACTCACATAAGGTAGTGACAGATTTTCTATTTAGAGGTGTTCAGTACGTTGAGCTTGCTCCGTTATAAAATCATCCTCTATGTAGGGTACAGTGCGCGCAACACACTGAGGCAAAAAGAAAAAATAATAAAATAAATTCATCGGGGCTATTTTGGTATATATATATATAAGGCCCTACGACTACGATTTAGAAAAAAACATAATCCAAATGGGCAAAGAGGCAATAATTTATCTGAAAAAAATTAGGGCAGGGAGTATGAGGGCAAACCACCGACCAAAATGTGGGCATATATTGAACCGACATGACAAGGACGAAAGCGAACATGGATCCACGAGACGATGACGTGGCAAACAACACACTGAGCCCCACTGACACGAGCGGCTCCATGTCGAGCCACGTCAACGGTACTCACACTACTCGCTCGCGCCGATGGTTTTCTAAAAAACACCCACAGAAATCTAATAATCACATGTGTAGGCTTTTAACAATTTAATATTTAGATGAATTATTTTTCATTGGGGGATAGCTAACTTGAATATGGAACATGAACATCCCACAATAAAATTTATTTTTAATTTATGGAATTTCAATAAACATCAATTTTTTTTAAGAGCAATTCCAAGGAATAGTCCTAAATTTCCACTAGTTTTCACTGTCTATATATATTCATGAGAAAAAAATTGTGAAAATTTTCCTAATTTTGTGGGGGGAGCAATATATATAGATAATTGGTTTCTATAGGGGTATATTTGCAAATAAGTAGGGCCCGGCCCACATGGGCCACATGGGAGGTGAAGGACAGTAGGGGAGCCCGTGAAGTGAAATGAAAAATCCAGGGTGGGGCCCATTACAATCATGGCCACATGTGATAAATCTTTGTCCTCTATTATGTAGTAGTTTGTTGACACACATCCGTTACTACTTGGTGAATGGTGACCCACTTATTTCCATTTTTCATAAATTTATATATTTATAAATTTTATTTGTGAATATAAAAGAAAATGGAGGTGAGAGAGGAAATAGCTAAGAAAAATAAGAAGACAGTTTTAGGTTATAAATAATTAACTTTGACCATAAAATATACATGTAAAACATATGTAAAACTTGAAAGTATGCATGTAACTTCATGTTTTTTAAGGTTATCCATATAATTATACCTAAAATTTATACGAATAAAATCACAAAAAATTCTATGCTACCGTGGTTTTTAACTCATGATAGCGTAGGTGCTGGTATGTAGATTTTTTGGTGTATGTCACCGGTGCATTCATGACACTGTAGAAGGTACCATAAAATCACTGATAAAGAGATAATTTAGATATTTTAATTTTTAAAATTGAATCTAGTAAAAAGATAGAAGGTTGTGTATGTTAATTTTTAGTTATGGAACATTATAAAATTTTATTCTAAAATGTTTTTTTTTTATCCGATTTAGTTCCAATGAAGAAAAGTATTGATCATCATAAGTTTTTGATACTCAATCGAGTTTATGCGGCACATAGCTTGTCATGTATATGTTAATCATATTCACCTACCGCATTACAGATTAAAAAATAAATATAAAAATATAAATGGCATGTGACGTATGATGCAACAACAAGAGATATACCACGACTAATCCTCTCCGTTTAGGGTTTAGGGTTATATTGGTTAATAGCCAACATATTTATATCTCTAAGTTATTAAGTTTAGCTAATGTTGATGTGTTAACTTTTTTAATTAACTAGGATTCCCTAAAGACCCTATTTATGTTCCTTGCACTTTGCACCCTATACTTTGTTAAATTTACAATGTATTAATACATCATAATTTATCTATTTAAAAAAAATAAATGAATATTCTTTTTTTATTGATTAGTTTGTAAGAATAATTAATTAATGGTCCCTGCTATAGTACTCAAATGGTCAGTTAGTCCCTGAGTAGGTGTGTTTGGGGGTGTAGCAAATAGTGGGATGAGGTCATTGGCTACTGTTTTCAGGTACCTTTTGTTCATTTGCCCTAGTTTGTATCAAGTGTAAATAAAAAATGGTAGGATGTGTTAAAAAAGTTTATATATATATATATATATATAGATTATAAAAATGGGTTACTAAACAAATTTGGTTGGATCAATCATAATCAGATCTCTATTCACTTGTCAAATCTAGTTTAACACTAACAACAAAACCCTGAATTTTCTTTTTATTGGTTACATTTGATTAAGAACGCTATAAAGATTGATGACATATCAACCTTAACTTTTATTTTTCTTTCCTTCAAAATGTAATTAATTTTTCTTTTTAATTGGCTATCATCTAGTCAAGGAAGCATCTACTCATCCCCTTCATTGAGACTCCGAAAATATAGGAGCACTACTATCTATAGTTTAGCTTGTAAACCACCTCCAAACAATACAAAATCTTTGAGGCGGTAATTAATCATATGAGGAGAAAACAAGCTCAAATAAGGTGGAACCTCGCTCTGAGCCTGTGATGGTATCACTTGGAGCACTTGACTCTAGAGAAACCAAAGATGCTTATATGGAAAACAATACGTTTTTACTGGAATAATTATGGATTAATTTTCTGTTGTTATATTGGTTGATGTAGCTCAATCCACTGATAAGCCAAAGTTGATATATGTCAATTGAATATATTGTCAAGAGAAGCCTCATATTCACCACCAAGGGGCATTCGTCAAACAAGGATAAAAGGGATGACTTTGAAGACATCGTCACCTCAGGAGCAGCAATGCTAAATGAAACAAAAGCTATAACTAATGGGCACATAGCAGACTCGAGGAAACCCTGTAAACCTCACTACGATGTTGTAACCTTTACTTCAATAAATAAACGAATGTGATTTATTTATTTTTATAATAAATAAATATATTTATTTATATTTATATTATTTGTTAATGAATATTTAATGTATAAAAAACATAATGTCTCATTGATTAGCCACATCTAGTTCCTTTGGAACAATCAGAAGATTCTCTGTAATCGATCTCATAAGTATCATACCAAATCCTATCAACCGAATCCACACCATGTGGCATGCTACTACTCTGATCTATATTGTTGTAATAGTTCTCTTGAGTTGTCTTTGTGCTAATTAAGGTCCATGGAATCATGAATATAAATGGACCAAACATCACATGTTACTATGTTTTTACTAAAACGAGCTAAAAGCCATGTATGAATCTATGATAGTTTTGTTTCTTATCTCGTGCATGCTTTCTGTATGTTAAACTTCCAAGTATAATGATCAAAAGTTGGTTAATTAATTAGCAATTGTTTGCATGCATGCATGTGAAGAGAATGATATATCACTAGGATGTGAGTCATGTGACCATATATATATAGAGAGAGAGAGAGAGAGGGATGTAGGTATAGGTATATAGATATATATCTATGTCTTAGCCATGTTAAGGACCCTCCTATAGGTATTAAGATAATTTGGCATAGTGTGGGATATGATCCTAAAACCTCCACGTATAGCAATAATAATGCACAATAAATATTGTGGATTGAGGTTAAGAAAAGAAGTAAACAAATTGGTTTTTTTTTTCACACTCTATTGTTTTCTATTTTAAGATTAAGTAAATTATTGTAAAAACGTTGATATTAGTTAACTCCACACAATAAATTTTTTGTATTGATATTAAATTTTTAATGTGAAATATTTTGTTTAGTTCTTTTCGGTGTGTTTTAGGGGAACACGACATCAAATATATTGATTAAGATAAAACTTTGCTAATCAAAGGTTGGGTGAATTTCTTTTTCATTATATTAAAAAAATTGAATATGATTGATAAGTTGTCGAAATTTGGTGTTATATCAATAAAATAAAAACGAGATTAAATGAATGGTAGAGACGGAAAGAACACAAAAGAGAAATAAAGATTACAACGTCAAATCGAGAGAGATTATCTAAATTGTCTTTCTCCTCTCTTTTCAGCCATTCGACTATACTTTCTCTTTCATGAAAGTCGACTTCTTTCAACGACATCTTGATTGTCCTAAAATTTATGGCCATAACCTCATCTTCTCCATATTCTTCTTCTTCGATCATCTCCCATCTAGCTAGGTTCTTCATATTTTCATATACTTGATATTATAATTTGATTTTTAGTTGATATTATAAATAAATTCAAGAAAATTAGGAGGATGATTTCAACACTCAAGCGTGCTCTGTACTTGCACTCATTTGATGGAGACACTGTGTATATCAATCTAAACAAATAATAATTAATTCTTCAACATTTCCACATTATCCTTAAAGACACAACTGCGTCACAGCTCACATTGGATCAAGACTTGGATAAACACAACTCATTTATCTCACAAACAAGGCTTTATCTTTACAAGTACTTGTGTCTTTGTCACCGACGCACGGGTGTTGTGCTATTGATCGGCAAATTCAAACAATCTATAAAACAGAAGTTTTTTTTAAAAAAATAATAATCTTATAAAGATTACATAATATGGAGTTCTGTTTAAATTTGACAACCTTTTTGAAAGAAATAGTTTTAAAATTATCAGATGCTTACTTTAATTTATATGGAAATTATAAGAAAAAAAATAGAAGACACTTGTTATTATAATGTGTTTTCTAGCAAATTATTTATGACTATAATTTTATTTTACTATATATCTTGGTTTGATGTAACACACATGTTAAAAAAATCGAGGCTATAGAAAACTCAAAATCCAGTGAAAAGGAGCTTATATTTATCGCTTAACACTCGCTAGAGGACTAGGGGTGACTGGCCCCAAGAGGATGGATAGAGATCACAGAGATAGTCAGATAGAAGATACAATGTGTTCCTGTAAATCTACAATACATTATGTAATCATAGGAACAATTTGTATCACAAATTTTTATTTGTCATCATATATAAATATAGTTTATTAATTTTTTTCAAAAATAAACAAAAACAAAAACACTTGCTATTGGAATAAAGAAAATAACAATATTTTTATTGTGTTTGGGGAAAAAAAGAGAGGATACAATTGATTTAGGCCAATTTATAAGTCCTACTTTTAAGTATATTGAGACAATTAAAAAAGAAAACTTTATCAGAAAGTCATTGGCACTGTTGCCATAGACCAAAACCCACTCCAAAACGGCAACAATAAACACCCCCCTCATATGGACCCCTGACTTTTTGCTACTTACCAGTTTAAAAATGTTTTTTTTTTTATATTATAAACGAAAAAAGTGGGAAACATACCATACTCTAGGAAATGAAAAGATTGATAATTGATCCCAAAAGTTGTTGGAGAAAGACAATTAGAATTTTATAGGGTTGGTGTATATTTTGACTTATGTGATAGATAGGGAATCAAGGAAGGAGGAAGTTTTGAAATTTTCCCATCATTAAAAAAAATATAAAAACACACATTACTTATTATTCCGACAACCCTTTGATCACCTATAGGACAAGTTAGGCAGAGATTCTACAAAATTTAACCTAATCACAATGTCTTTAGATTGAGAAAAATGGATGAAAATAAATTAAAATTAATATAAATTGATTTGAGTCAACAACACAGAAAACCATACTCAAGTTTTATGTGGGAGGAGAATCGTATTATATATATAAAAGTTTATCAATTAAATTATTTTTTAATTAATGTGATTATTGATTTTATTAAAAAAAGAAATTATACCAATTAAACAAGTTAGTGGGCCAACAATAAGATCCTAGGCGGCTATCATATTATTTATTTATTTATATTGATAAAATGAACAAATTATATTTATTTAATAAAAAATAATTAGGTTATATTGTGGAGCGGTGTTCACAGAGGAGAAGACAGGGAATTGGAGAAGAGAAGGAGGAGGAGAGGAAGAGAAGGGAAAAGATACGATTTTGGAGAATATGTTTGCCTGCCTCACAGCTAGGCTTTCATTGTATTTATAAAGGCTTGTAACAAACAAGATTCTCTCTAACTAACAAGTTCATGATAAGATACATGATAAAGATCCTCCTCGGATCTATTTCAATAATTCAAAGTTGCCCTATCATCCTTTTTGGCCCTTAGCTCCCTTTAATCTTTGTTGTAACGTAACAACCAGCCATATCTTTAAATTTCCTTGATAATGTGAATTCACACAACTTTTGATGGAATCATCATACGTAAGGTTTTTGGTCTTGTCTTCTGTCAAGCGGAAAAGGGTTAGAAAGTCGATGTCACGAATAGTTTTTATGAAAACGCGTTGTTTATCATGAAAATCATATTAAGGCGGGTATCAAGTGATTAACTCGTTTATTTATTATTTTTATAAATATAAATAAACCATTCATATTAAAATAAAATAATTTTAAAATCTAAATAAAATAAAAATGTTTGTGTAGCCCTGGTATACATTTATGGGAAAATCATAATTATAGATATATCCTAAAATTTTTCATTTGATTGAATATGTACCTTTACTTTACTATTGAAGATTGTGAGTGGTTATTACCCGACCTTAATTATGGTTAAATGTAAATAATGGACCAATGGAATATCTCTTAAGTCTTAATTATGATGAAAGATTATTATTTTTTTATTGTATTGCGGGAAATACATCAATGTTCCAATCCTCCGTTGCTATAATCATTTCATTTTTGACATAGCTTCATGTCTTTTTTTTTTTCTTTTTCTTTTTAACTTTTTTCAAACTATCATTGACACACATTCTCTCTCCCATGTGATGCACTCTAAGGTTAAGCCAAATTAGTAGCTAAAAAACATTCATGGAACACTTGCACCACTTGGAAAATGATAGTTGTAGCTATCCAAGAAATTCAAGCTTTCATTAATTATATTTCGAATATTCATCACTTGATTGATGAATATTGAAACCTAACTTATACAAACAAATGAATGCACAAGAATACGTCTATTTGAAGAGAAATAAGTTTGTATTTAGCATGAAGTAAAATTAAAAGTCGGGTTTTTACAACAACAACTAAGCCTTAATCTCATATTGGATGGGATTGGTTATATGAATTCTCTGTCTTTATGTAGCTCTGTCAAAACAATATTTGGATGAACTTTTAATAAAAATAGGTCTTTAGATTATCTCTCTTCAAGTAATTTTTAGTCTAACTCTACACCTCTTTTTACATTCTATTATTAAACTATCATATTTTTGAATCAGGGCATATAAGAGTCTACGACGCACGTGTCCAAACTAGTCGGGTTTTTACCCTCATACAAAATTATGAAATTTTTATATAAATAAAAACCGAGTTCCACTTAGAACATTCTTAATAATATTCTCTAAGTAAACGGAACTTTATAAAAAAACCAATTTAATACAATTAGCTTATGTCACAATTCAAGTGGAAAAAGCTAAAATGTTTGTTGGCCATGGTTAAAAGCATAAAACGTGCTAGATGTGGACTTAACAAGGACGTTTAGTCACTTGTATTTTGATGGAGTTGGACAATGAATTTCAATGGTGCACATTCATGGCTATGACGTAACTCTAGGGTTTAAGATTTGTCTTATTTTCTTATTTTGAGAAGACAAATGGAACTTAGACTTTTCAAAATGTTAGTTGTCATCCTTTGAAACGGATTTGATTTGGGAAGTAACAAACCTAGGCTAGAAACTAGAATCACTCTAGTAGTCTAGTGACAATGCCCTAGTTTATTTTTTAGTTTATAATTTTTTTTTATTAAGACCTACGTTCTAAATTATCTTTGACTTCACTATATTAAAAGTCAAGTCAAACTTTAAGTTAATTTTTTACTTAGATATGTTTATTTTTCTTTTCTTTCTTTCTCAGTTAGCTTTTAAGCTTTGTTTGGGTTTTAAAACCTCAAATAAGGTTTTCAACAAATGCGACACATATTACCAAGAAGTCACAACTATAAGAGATGTGCGCCATCATAATGAAGTCTCGCCACCATTAAAGAGGAGCAGCCACCAAGGCCCCTAGGAGCGAACTTCAATGAGGAACAAGATAAAACCCCTAGGACGACAGAGTTTCCCTCCCTTGTAATGCAAGACTCGGACATGACCTTGTGATTCTTTCTACTACTGTTACATGTAACCCTCGGTTCAACCAAGAACTCTTATCATATCAGTGAAGTGAGATGAAATGTGGTTTATCTATTTTTTTCAACAAAAAAAAGCAAACATTAATTTTTATATCAATTAACGAAATGGACCAGAGATAATTTATTTCTATTGTGTGAAAAATCAATAAAGTTTTAATGAAATATATTTATTTAATTAATTACCAAATCAAACCTCACAGTGACTTAAGTTATTTTCTGATAAAAGCTTTGTGCACGTACAAATTTATGTTATCACAGCTTATTTTAATCAGAACCAAATCTCACCTAAATTGTATTTTTTAAGTAGATGAGTGATTTTTAAAATTAGATTCACCGGTCTTTCCAATTTTTATTTTATGAAAAAATAAAATAAAAATTATGATTGGTTGTGAGAAAAACTATAAATAAAACTTAAAAATTAATACATGGTTGATATAAATCATTTTTTTTATAAGATGAATATATCACATTCATTAATGTGTTGTAAAATGATATAGTTATAATAATAAATGTCATTCCGGTATTACATGAGTCTCATAAATCTTCATATAAGAATCAATGTGTCATCCTTCTTGGCAAGCCATTATGTGGGATTGTGTTTAGTTCGGATCTCGTCATCCTCAAAGCCTACAAATAAATTTGATAGCTATATTTTTAATTTTTTTTTTTTTAACAAATATGACAAGCATTACAGGAGTGGACAACGTGACACTCATACACATATGCCATCACTTTATGATCGTGGAGGTTCAAATCTGATATTAATCCAAACTAATAAAATCTTACATAAGAGACATAATACTAATAGGCCAAGACCCGGTTGGAATTTTGATAGACTTTTTTAGCCCAGGTTTTAGAGCCAAAAATAATTTTTTTATTCCTAAAAAATACAAATAAAATACATTTAAAACCATGTTCCCCAATCCATTGTATGATCATTGATCATTGATCACATTGAAGTTTGATTCCAAAATAATAATACTTTTAAAACTATTGCTCCCAAATCAATGCAGCGGAAGGAGATCAGCCAAGGAACACTCTGAAATCACGGGTTCTTCGGCACGAATTTCAAAGCAATCTCCTGAAACGACGGAAAGACAAAAACCTCCTATTGTTTTTACTGGCCAAGTCCGGCCAAAAACCGTTTCTCATTTCGATGTAGTTCTCTTAACGGGTCGGATCGTTAATGCGTACTGAATCCGACCCGATGAAACATTGAAAGGCGTGGTGGCCTCGTGATTTGGGACGAACCCACTTGAGCGGCGGGCATAGGGAATGAGGTTTTGGCACGACGTGATCATGTGACCGTTTTCACAGAGGTTTGATCTGGACCGTCCATCCACTTGATCAACTATTATTAATTTTACAACCTTTATTTTACTTAAATAAATAAAAGGCAATCGCACGGATCTGAAGAAAAATCTGACAACTATTATTAATTTCACAGCTTTTATTTTGCTTAAAGGACCTTAAAAATTTAATAACAATATTTACAAAATGTTTTTTTTATTAATTATTATTTTCTTCGTATGATGATAATTCTGTTTGAGATAAAATAAATGTTAAAACAGTGGAATTAAATTGTTTGCATGGATAAAATGCACTGTTTCCCACAGTGTTATATATAAGGAAAAACAGAGTGAGTGGGTGGAGAGGGTTACCATGTCCATGTGCACTTGAAAGGAGAGAAACTACTTAGAATACAATGAATGGTATTTTAAGGAAAAAAAAAACAATTGAATAAAAGTTGTCGGGTAAAATTTTCCAGTTGGGCATCTTACTATGGCCAAATCTCACTTTGAGCATCAAACTTCAATTTATATCTTTTTAAGTACCTTGAATCGATTGGGTTTCACTGGGAGGGTACCAGAGGATTTTCAGTAATTAGATGCTGACGTATATACCGGAATTGCCACATAATTGCTAACATGGCATATTAGTCGCTTACATGGAAGCTGACTATGCGCTGATGTGATATTTTTTTTAAAATAATAACATAAGAAATTTATTATATTATGTAGAGAAAATTTTTTTTGGATTTATTTTAAAGCCACGTCGGCATAAGAGAGAGTGACGTCGAAGCTGATTAGGCGTTAATGTGACAAATTTTTTTAAATAATAATATAAGACATTTATTATATTATGTAAGGAAACTTTTTTTTAATTTTTTAAAAAAGCAACGTCAGAGATGGTGATGTGGAAGCTGATTAGGCGTTGATGTGGCAATTCCAGCATACATGTCAGCATCTACTTGCCAGATACCCTCGAGTACTCGCCCGGTGAAACCAAATCGATTCAGGGGACCCGAAAAAGATACAAATTGAAGTTTGATACTTAAAGTGAGATTTGACCATGGTAAGGTACCCATTTGAAAAATTTACCCAAAAGCCATCCCATGATTTTTTTGCTAAGCAACAAATAGTTATTTTATAAGTTAAATATCATTATTTATTTATTTTGGTTCCTAAAAAAATATTAAAAAATCATTTTACTATTGGTTATGTTATTCTTGGAAAAACTTCTTTAAAGATTAAAAAAATAATATATATATATATATTTTGACAAAGGCGACAAGCACCCCAAAGGAAGTCACGGATGGGCGGCAGGTGCGAAACCATTCAACCACCTCTTAATAAGAGAACCCAATACCAATAGGCCATCATGGTCGTTAGTATTATTTCATGGTTTTTTTCAAACTAAAATATCAACAATCGTTTATACTATCACTCACTCTCAACGGAAGACTATTTAAATACTTACATAAAACTTTAAAAGATATATAAAAAGAAGGGCAAATTATCTATAGGTCCCTGACACTATTAGACATTGTTTCTCACTCAAAACACATACACCCAAAATACTATAACACTAAACCCCTACACACCCCCAATGATCCCAAGGTAAAAAGAAAACAATGCCAATGACTAATAATTAAATAACTATAAAAAGAAACCTATGAAAAATAAAAGAAAACAAAGAAACAAGTTTTCAATTTAATGAGTCTATTTTTAATACCCTCTTATAAGAGTATATATATATATATATATATACTCTTATATATATATACTTGCGGCCGGATCTATCACCATTCTATATATATATAGAATGGTGATAGGATCAGGCTAGCCACAAGTCCGGCCGCCTGATCCTATCACCATTCTAATATATTAAATATATTTAAAATATATATATTATATTTTTTATAATATTTATATATATATTTTGATTTATTTATAAATTTTAAACAATATATAGATATGTATATATAATTTTAAAAAAGATATGTATATATCTATATGTATTCTGGTGATAAGATAATTTAAAAATTATATATATATTATATAAAATACATAAATAAATCTATATATTTATAAATTTATTATAAAAAATATAATATATATTTTTAATATTTTTAATATGTTAAAATGGTGTAAGGATCAGGCGACTCGACTTGTGACTGGCCTGATCCTAACACTTCTCCCTATATATATATATATATATATATATATATATATATATATATATATATATATATGATAAGGGTGAAATCAGTAAAGACACATGGAAACACGTCACCCTGACACGTGGAGGATCTCACACCCTCGGATCACTAGCCGAAACCCAAAAAACCGAAGCGCAACCCGGAGGAACACTCCGAGGTCCCTTCCGAAGAGCTCTCCGAAGAGCTCCCCGAAGAACCTTCCGAAATACCTCCCGACAGAATTCCAAAGTGCCTTCCGAAGAGCAACCCGAAGAGCATTCCGAAGAATCTCCCGAAGAGTCTACCGAGCAGATTCCAAATGAAGAGAAGCGCCCAAGCAGTCTTCCAAACGGCCCTCCAAATGGTCTCCAAAGCAAATTATCCCAAGAGAATTCCGAAGAGCCTGCCGAACCAACTTCCGAACTAGACTTCTTTTCTCCCGGGGCCATGAACCCTTCTAGAAGAAGCAACAAGCCGAACCGCAAAACCGAAGAGGTTAAAACCAAGGCCTATAAATAGCCAAGGCCTCACACTTGTAAAGGGGATTGAACCTCTTGTACCCACACCCTCCCTCTCTCTCCTTGTAAAAGAATCGCTCAATAGTGGAATTCTCTCTCCAAAGCTTGGAGACCCGTGGTTTTTCCCCGATTCAAGGGGTTTTTCACGTTAAAGCCCTGGTGTCTTGTCTTCTTGATTCTTTCTTTCTCGATCTTCTTGGATCTTTTTTCCCAAAAAACCCTTATAAATTCAAGTGTTTACGTGGCTCTTGGGATCTTACCAAAAATCTTGTTAACAATATATATATTACAAATTCCACTTGGGTATTATATATATGAGGTCAAGTAGATGAGAGCTAAGTTAGAAGAGATAATTTTGATTACCACCTTTACATCACCAACTTCTTTGGAATATTATATTTAAAATTCAAGTGGATATGATGACAATTCTATAATGGAAAATGATTTGATGACGTGAGCTATGAAAAGAATTTTTCATTTAAGTCCTTGAAAGTAGGATTAATTACACAGAGATCCTCAAGCTTCCTCAATGATGTTTGTACATGCATGCATGAATCACACACCAAGTGCATGATGTATGTTGAGAGAGATCAATAATTTTCTTAGTTTTCAGTGATATATTCTTTTTATAAGCATTTGCAATTTTATTTTCATGTCCTTTAAAAAGAGCGTATTCTGACTTTTATCCGGAGAATATCCAACAATATGTTAGAGGAATTTTTATGGTAAAACATCGTTTTAAACGATGTGGTAGAAAGCAACGTGAAATAAGAAAGGGTAAATTCCCTATTAATCTTTGGTACTATTTGATACTATTCTTCATCCAAAATACACACACTCAAAATACCATTACACTACACTCCTACCAACCCCCAAGGATTTATAGGCAAATTGGGCATTATTTAAGGGATAAATAGTTAATTATTATAATAAAAAATAAGTTGTTTTTATTGAATTATTGAATGAGAAAAACAGTTTTTTAAAAGCATAATATTATTTAAATTTGTGTAACATGTGTGTGTTAGAGGTGTTGGTTTCACTGGAAGGGAAAGAAAAGTCACTAAATTTAGTTGAATTTCTCCTATTTTAATTATTCATTTGTTATAAAATATAGGAAACTCATTTTGATTTTTTTTATCATTGAAACGGGCGAAATGGATGAAGTGGGTTTTTTGGTATATAAAAACTCACTTCTGTCCATTTCGATGTCCTCTCATTCAGTGGAAAGAATACGACTCATTTTTAATTACTTTAAAAAGTGGGACTTTCATCCATTTTTTACTCCCGGACACTTTCGGTCAAAGGAACACCTCTACTTAAACTAATGATGATACATAACTGTTATATATGTTACGCAAAAATATAAAATTATGGGGTTTGTTTGCAAACTTTGTTATGTTTTAATTTGAAAAATTATTATATTTCTCATAACTTAATAAATACAGTGGCTATTATGCAAAATATATTTTGGACTTTATTATGTAATATAAAAACCTCATAAGATGGGGGACTATTGTGAAAATATTAAAAAATCCATCAATTGAAACGATGTGTGTTGAACCGGCGTCATGTCTCGCTGATTGAGCCCGAGTAGGGCCCGTTGGAACTCTATGTTAAAAGGGGACGATATGAGGAAAAGTTCTCTAGAGAATTGTCTTTCGTTTTCTCTGTTTTTCTTTTGGGAAATTCTGTTTTTGTTGTGCTGCATCCATGCCAACCCTCGACCCTTTATGTGACGTGCACCACCGGAGGAAGGAGAAGTATCTCCGTCAAACATCGCCTTGAAAGCCTTGCATGAGGCGGCGAATGGTTTTTGTTTTTGCGAGCTTCTCCATCTATTCAACGTTGTGAGGCATCCGAGTAAGGTTTCTTGTTTATACACTAGAATTATAGATTTGTTCATTCCCTCTTCTGATAGATTTCTGTTAACAACAGGAAATGGTGGATTTTAGAAGGTACTGACAAAGAAGAGAACAAACAAAGGAATAGAGGAAGAAGATGGGTTGCTTCGAGGTAACCCAGCCTCCTAACACTTACTTAATTGCTCAAACACCTACTTTATTGATCCAACTCCAATAGCTTTGTACAACACATACACGACTAAATGACAACAGGTTCCCTATTCTCCAGGTCCACAATTCCCACAACTTCTAACTACCTAAGACTTGCTCAAATTTGACTAACATAAGATAAAACATAAGATAAAACACAAACTAATTCAATCTTATCTATTCTATGTGTAACAATTTAATTTTTACTTATCTATTTCTGCTAGGTTTTATTTACGATGCCATGAAATGTATTATCTACTTAATCTCTTAACAAGTTGTTACTTATCTAGTTCTGATTCTGAAATCTAGTATAATGTTATGTTTTATTTATCATGCCATCATATGTCTTATGATATGGGTAAAAATGATCAGCCACGTAGACGTATCAGAACCATCCTGCCAAACAGTTGGATCTGCCTATATGGCGATTCTTCATCATTCCGCACGTGCCTAATAAGCCCTATCGTCTCAAATATGTCTCTAGCTGACCTAAGTCTCCCTCGCCCTGACAAGAGATCAAGGCCAAAGTCAGAGCATAGGGAAAAACAATGGTAAGGAATTAATTGATTGAATGACCTGTGTCATAATATAAGTACGGTCAACAAGGGATCTGAACCCAAAAAGGACGAGCGCCCATATTGACAAGACAACCCCCACTTGTAAATCGACTTGACAAGAGGAACGACCCACTTGAACCCCCGACTGGACGTATACAAGAGCCCACTTGGTTCCTGATTGGACAGACTAGACAGCTACATAAGGTCCCCGGCTTATAAGTCAGGAAAAACGGCCTGGTTCTTGAGGGAACATGGAAAAAAGCTATCTCTGACACCGAAGGGACAGATTGGAAGAAAAGCCGACCCAACATAAAGACGAGCCCCACCCATCGCGTCCGCCATAACGCCCATCACGTCCGTCATAATACCCATCACTTCGGCCAAGGCTATATATATGAGAAGAAATTATCAGAACGAAGGTAAGCAACAAGAGAGAACATTCATCCCACTTCATGCAAAAAGAAGAATCCCGCTAACTTGAGCGTCAGAGCTAAACCCGGGCATTCAGGCCCAACTCCGACTGGTTACTCTTCCATGCAGGTATCTCAATCTTTGGGAGGCATTCTCGGATTCCTTCAGCGATTGCCAAGGTCAGCCCAGTCAAATATAAATCTAACCGTTGATCTGAAATCAGTGTCGATCTCTAGATAGATACCGATTTTAGCCTCAACATCTTATTTGTGTGATCTTAGTAGAAGTTATTATCTATCATGTTCTGGTCCTGAAATTTAGTTTGATGTTAGGTTTTGTTTACGATGATATCATGTGTTTTATCTGCTCAATCATACAACGAGTTATTACATATCATGTACTCTGAAATCTATTATGATGTTGGTATTTATTTATCATGCCATCATATGTCTTATTTGTGTGATATTACTATAAGTTGTTATTTAGGAAAAATTATCTATAGGTCCCTGGCACTATTTAACACTGTTTCCTATCCAAAACACACGCACCCAAAATACTATTACACTACACCTCTACACCCCCAAGGACCCATGGTAAAAGGGAAACAGTGCTAGGGACTTTTTATTACTTATCAGTATTATTTATTATGTTCTGATTCTGAAATCTAGTTTGATGTTAGGTTTTGCTTATGATGCTATCATGTGTTTTATATGCTCAATCATACAACAAGTTATTACAGATCATGTACTGATTCCGAAATCTAATATAATGTAACATGTTGGGATTTATTTATCATGCCATCATATGTCTTATTTGTGTAATCTTTCAACAATCTATTATTTATCACGTTCTGATTCAAATTAGCAGAATGTTGGATTTTGTTCAAGATGCCTTTGTATGGATAATATCCCTATTATTTCAACAGTATAATCTTAAATGGTACCTACTTAGTTCTTAATATGATGATTATTTAATTCTTAATTCAGGATTGCGAGATTTATACTGTTTATTTATTTATTTATTTATTTTTATCTCCCAACCAAATACAATACAATATTTAATATCTAATTATTCAACGCATTAAAAAAAATCGTAATTGTATTTTACGTTTTTATTTTTAGAATTATAATTGCACTTTCTATTTTCCTGTTTCATATTTGATAACGCAAAGAATGAGTGGTAAATCGAGGGAGAAAAAGCAAAAAACAGAAAATAGAAAGAAATGTAAATTGAAGACCATTGCTTGAGTTTTTACTGTCTGTTCTTGGATTTTTAATTAATTAATTAATATTTTTTTTTTTATCTTGCTAGACGAGTGTTTTTGGAGGTTACATTTCATGCATATTCTTTTTAATCAAAACATGCAGATAGAATATATTTTTTAAATTTACTGATTTCATTTAAGAAAAATAAATACAACTTGATATGGATGGAACTTAAAGGAACACACGTCGCCTCAACAGCCAGCCACAAGGTCAGGTCACAACAAGCCGCAACGTCCCTTAAGCCCCAATAGGACTGCCGAGCTCCTCCCTACTGAGGTGCCGAGCTCCTCCTTACCTCGGAAAGTACTCCAAAGGCCGAAGTCCTCCCCAAGTACCTCACCGCTCTCTGCCAGTGCAACCCGTTCCCTACAAGCCTCTCACTTGAGAACCTCTTCCAGAAACTAAGCCCGGTTTGTTGGATCAGTTGGACAGTTGCAAGTTAGTTAGGTTGTTGTGTTGCCAGCCTGGAGTCCAGAAGCTTCTAGAAAGGTGCTGACCTAGCGTCCACGTGTCTGAATTAACTGACTTACTCTCCAAGCTGCACCCTGGTCTCCGGACCCTATAAATACCTACCTCCTCTAGTTCAAAAGGCAACTTCCACTCATCCAGCGAAGCCCTGTTGGATTGATGACTTGGGCTCACCTCTTCTTCCCTTCTTCCCATTCCCTCAAAGCTCTCTCATGGAGCTTCTTCTTGTAAACTTTGGAGATTGATTGTGGATTTAGCTCCCGAAGATGGAGCTCGTGGTTTTTTCCCTATTCATGGGGTTTTCACGTTAATTCGTTGTGTTCTTCTTTTGATCTTGGGTTTTTCTTTGATTTTATGGTGATTTCCCTCTCTCCCTCTAAAATAAATTCAAATATTGGATAAAATTGGGTCTTCTTCATGATTTCGACTTAACACAACTCAAACCCATCTCACCGAAGAAGTATGATTTCAATTTTTTAAAACAAAAAACAAAACAGAGATGCCACACAAGTATGACTTCAGAGGTCTATGAAAACGCAACACTTCTCTAATTTTCTATTCAAATTCTTATTCTAACTTATTCTCTTCAAAAGACTCAGATTTATTATTATTATTATTATTACAATATATATAATTTTAATAATATTAAACCCTTATGTGGATGAATCCTTGATTGAATCCCCATTTTTGTAATATAAGAGTTATTAAAGGAAAAAAATACTAACAATATTAATTAACACAATCTATTTATATTCAATGTATATGTGGCTATAATCTTTCTGACTTATGGTCCCATGTGCATAACATTTCAAGAGAATCATGTGCAATAGAAAAATGTGGTTGGTTGGAAGTGGTGCCGGGAATGCCCTTTTTCCAGGATTTGTCACTCCATATGAAGTGCCACTTCCTAAAAATTGAATTAGTATATGTGTTTAGTTGTAATTTATTTAAATAAATCATAATATTTATTTTGCAAATCAATATTTTAGAAATTTTAGGTTTTAAATTCAGCATCAAATTTGAAAGTAAGTTGGAACAAATCAAACAGATGAAGTTGCCGTGTAAATGAAGCACTAGTTTTTCAACCACTTCCATTGCCAACAATCTAAGGGTCTATTGATCACCCAAATCATCCTAATCGGTTATCTGCGGCCGTGTGGTGCGGGTTCAATTCACGAGGGCACAACCGCTCATTGTCTTTGTTGTTTACTGGAGGGGTATAAATGTAAATTGAGCAAATTGAGCATGTATTTGCGTATATATCTGAAGATATGCTAAAACCCTAATGCATAAATTACCAAAAATATGAGCAAGAGTTCATACTATTCCGTTTGCAGGGCTTTATTAGACATCCGATTTCCCTTAAGCGGTCAAGCCTGAGCAAGCCCTTCAGCAATCCTATTTAATCTCCGCCTATCCTCTTGTTTTCTCTCTCCTCGCCTCCCCTCGCTGCTCAGCCTTCGCAATCTCCGCGCCGGCGCAGCCACTCTCTTCGGCGGAGGAAGCGAGGCCACCGACTTCGCCTTCTCTATCTGCTGAGAGAGATAAGAGCGGTTGTGGTGTTGTGGATTGAGGGAGAGAGATGAAGTACGTATTGGTGACAGGTGGAGTGGTGAGCGGGCTCGGGAAAGGAGTGACGGCCAGCAGCATCGGGGTTATCCTCAAGGCGTGCGGCCTCCGTGTCACTTCTATCAAGATTGGTAAGGGAATGGGAAAAAAAATAAAATAGATTGTTTCTTGATTGAGATTGTTTGAGTTTTTCTCGAAATAGCGTTCTTGCTGTTATTTTTGGTATTTTGTTGCTTTTAATCGAGAAAAATCGTATTTTTTTTTTTGCCGCCGCTTTGGTGTGTCGGTGGTGTCGGGTGATGGGCATTGCGTGATTATTTGCGCCTTTTTGTTTTTCTGTATGTTTTGGTCGTTGAGATTGCGGATTCAGTGATGACATTTACTTCAATTTTTCATTTCCCTTGAGTTTATTTACTTTTTCTCATGCACAGCAAGTATTTCCAGTTTTATTTTTTTGATTATTTTGAAGCAGTTTTGTGTGCTAAAAGTTAATTATTTGTGGGTTTTGAGGAGAAGGAATGTTGTTTTATTTTCACTTGGAATCGATCTTTTTGGGGTTTTACATGCTCAAGTATGAGTTAATCTTTTGTTTACCCGGGATTTGCCAGCTTGAGGTTCAATGTTACTTGAAGGGTCTCCCTTTCCTTATAAATCCTCAAATAGAGTCTACAGTACTTTAGGATTCGTATCTTTTGGCCAGATTGGCTTGTTTTTCCTCTTTTGTTATGTCTCAGTGTTTTTGGTGAAAGGGGTCCAGTTTTGGTGGTTTATGTCTAGGAGCTGCATCCGCAGATGGAACTATAACATTTCTTTACCTTTTCTTTTGCATGAGGTGCCATGTAATTTTGTTTCACAACTAAAATGTTTTCTTTTGTTGTTCTGGGTTTGCTTTGGAGTTTTTTTTTCTTCTTTTAACCAGCCGTGATCTTTTTATGGATCTTTTTCTGACCTTCTGAATAAGAGAATAGTGTTTTTTCTTTCTTTCTTTCTTTTTTTTTTTTGAGGCTCAGTATTACTTGAATGGTTTTTTGGCTTACATGTAATGGAAGTAACTTTCTTGGCTTTTTAACTTTTCGAGTTGATTTTTGACAGCAATTTGCCATTGACGCCTTTCAGTGGTACCTATGTTCCTATATTTTTCTTTTGGCTTTGGTTAAAGAAGTACCGGCCAGATGCTAGTGGCTCCGAACAGCAAGGCCATTGAAAAGTTTGCATGGTTTCAAGTATAGCTGCCTCTAGCAATATTTGGGTTCACAATTTCACTCTTCCTCTTGAGTTTTCAATGGCTTAACATGGAGCAATATTTTCTCTCATGTTTTTAGCGGCCACGAATGTTGTTGACTTTGTACTACAGAAACCAGTGATTTTCTTAGCCCAAAATTGTCTCTGCTTTTCAATTAATTTCAAGAGAAGCATTTTTAATATGCTGATTTACTGCAGTTTAAGCTTCTTGTTTTGGTCTCCCAGATTTGAGTGTCCCCTCCATTTGGGTTAATGGGATTGCTTGCCATTTACTTTGGTTTCATATGCTTGACAAATTTTGGGTGAAGCTGCTGCTCAGGCATAAACTATGGGTTCTTTTGAGTATACATTTTTTTTTTTAATTATTTGGGTGTGCTCCGAGACTTAAAAATTACTTCCAGGAACTTCTCTACCTCGGATTACATGGAAAGGTAGTAATTTCCTAAGGACATTTAAAGAAGTATTTTTGCTGTTTTCTTTTCTTTTTTCGCATTTTCAAGTTTAAATCAATGAAGCACTAATTTGTTGTCCATATACCTTTTAACTAATGGCCCCTGGGTACCTTCTGTGTTAGTTTGATTTTGCATGTTAGTTGGATTCTGGCATCTGCCAAACATTTACTTCAATTGCCTGTGGTTGTTCACCTCAAGCCTTTGAGCCATTTGTTGTGTTCACCAAGTTTATTAGATCCCATCCTTTTAGTCTCATTTTGGCAGAAATATGTTTGCCATTTGAATATTTGGCGATTCTCTGTTTATTACACACCCAAGCTGCTAATCATTATTATTATTATTTTTTTCAACTCTGTGTGTGTGCTCACATGTGCTTCTGTGCATGCTCACTCAGAAAGGGGGTTGTGGCTGCTGCTTAATTTTATTACTTTCCCTTGCGATGTTTTTTTTTTTATTGGTCAATTGGGTCTATGCCAGATAACAGGGTCCCAATGTTCTTGGTTTGCCTGCTAATGTTGACTAATGTTGACATGAGCTTCAGCACCAACTTCTTTGGATACCTTTAATACATGGCTGGATTTATAATTATTTATATTTATTTTTAAATTCTTTTCTAGTCTTACAATTCTTTTTCATGTATTATACAGTGTTTGCTCATATGAATGATATATGAGCAAATCTGGTCATACTTATATGTTTTGAGCATACATGCTCATTGAGTTTCATGCTTTTATGCAGATCCATATCTGAACACAGATGCTGGAACAATGTCACCATTCGAACATGGAGAAGTGTTTGTCTTAGATGATGGTGGAGAGGTAAGGCTGTGTTTCCTATGTGAGTTCTACAGTTAGTGTAGTGTGTTCCCTCTGTGGCTTCTACTGTTAATGTTTTTGAAGTTCCTTTTTTTTTTTAATCTTTTCTTCTTCAGAAAAGTAACAAATGCATTTGATTGACATGAAATGAGGTCTTTTTGCCAGCTTTACTTTTGTTTGCCATTAATTTGCTGTTTTTCTTGAATTATGTTTAATTATCTTTCTTGAGTTTATTTATTTATTTATTTATTTATTATTAACTAGTTCTAGTTTGTATTCGGAAGGCAGATTGTTTCTGTAATTTGTTGTGAAGCATATTTTTAATCTTGCTTTGCTTGATAAAGTCATAAACTGCTTGCAACATTTGTCTCTGTTTTTCCCCTTAAATCTTAAAGCTTGGAGCACAATTATGAATAATTGCACTAAAGCTATTCAGCAGTATTTTTTTTGTGCCTGAGTTCTCTTCCATGTGTAATTTGAAACTTCCCTGTTATCGTCTGTATCCGGGTGAATGGGGATATTGTTAAGAACCCACATCTCTGCATGTGTAATTCATACAATGTACATATATACATTGGACTTACTTTTTGATGCATAGGTGGACCTTGACCTTGGAAATTATGAAAGGTTCTTGGACATCAAGTTAACGCGTGATAACAACATTACAACTGGAAAAATTTACCAGGTATATTTATTAATCTTCCTTTATAATCTTCCCATGTGATGCGTCTGTGGTTATTTTTTATTCTTTCTTATGATGGGTATTTTTGTAAGATCCGAAGCTTGGGTCAGTCCTTTCTCCATCATTAGCTTTTTGTGACCTTGGCTTTTGTTTGTCTCTTGTGTGAGCCTCACCTTCACTTTCTTGATCTTTTATCAATGCCAGTCTGTCATTAACAAGGAAAGGAAGGGAGACTACCTTGGTAAAACAGTCCAGGTGTGCCTCCAACTTTGGCAGTAGGTTTGCTTGTTGCTATGTTCCATGTAATCATGCATGTTCTTCTGTGATTATAATCCGTTTTATTTTCTCTCATCTAAAGGTTGTGCCCCACATTATTGATGCCATACAAGAATGGATTGAGCGTGTGGCAATGATACCTGTTGATGGCAAAGAAGGACCTGCTGATGTTTGTGTTATAGAGTTGGGTGGAACTATAGGTGAGGATAAATGTTAAGCTGCAAGTATGCACGTATGTGATGCTCCGCATTTTCCAATTGTTTTTCATGTGAGACTTTCAATAGTTAATCAAGTACAGAGTGTGCAGTACAAGCTTTTTCTGGACATAACATGATTTGACTCTTGATTCAGGGGACATTGAGTCAATGCCATTTATTGAAGCTTTGGGCCGATTCTCTTATCGCGTTGGTGAGGAAATTGTGTTTCATCTTAGAATTCTTTCTTTTTTTCTGCATAATGATGCCTATGATTTCATACCTTTTTGCACAATGCTTTCTCTTTATGGTGTTTTCTTAGGTCCTGGCAACTTTTGCTTGGTTCATGTCAGTCTTGTGCCAGTTCTGAATGTTGTGGGTGAACAGGTATTTAGTATTAACTGTAATGCATCCATTTTTTTATATATATTTTTTTGATCCATGAGTCTTATTCTTATATTCTTTACCTGTAGAAAACTAAGCCAACTCAACATAGTGTACGTGGACTGAGAGCTCTTGGATTGACACCAAATGTTTTGGCATGTCGCAGTGCTATGGTACATGTTTTTTATCCCTTTTACTATGAAAGCTTGATTGTTTTGATGCCGTGATTATGCTCTCTGATTTACCATTGAAAGTTGTGTACAGCCATTGAATGACAATGTGAAAGAAAAACTGTCACAATTTTGCCATGTTCAGGTAAGTGACCAGTTGATCATACTATGGTGTTTTTCGATTGTGATCTGAGTATTTTTTTTAATAATATAATCAAGAATTTTTCATTTTTCAGGCCGAAAATATAATAACCTTGCATGATGTTTCAAACATTTGGCACATTCCTTTACTTCTAAGGGTAAGAATAACTTGCCTTGAAATGTATTGTTAGTTTCGTGAAGTCATATTACCCATTTTCCATCTATGCTATATTACTCATAAGCATGCCACTTATGTTACTCTTTCAGGACCAAAAGGCACATGAAGCTATTTTGAAAGACCTCAATCTCCTGAGGTCTGTTTGATGGACCTGAGCAACTTAAATAATTGCTGTTTGGGTATTTTTTTTGTTTGTGTTTCTAGGATTATAACGAAAATCATAACATTTTTGCTGTTCCAAATGTGCTGTCATTGAGTATAGCTTGGCTGGGGAGCCAATGTTGGAGGAATGGATGGCTAGAGCTAAACTCTGTGATACGTTACGTGATCCTGTGGGTTTTGAGCATTATCTTCAAATTTATTAGCTTTTTGTGGGAAGTTTCATATTTTGTTCATGTCTACTTTCTTTTATTGATTCTCTTATTTGACTTGCAGGTGAGGATTGCCATGGTTGGGAAGTATACTGGTCTGTCAGATTCTTATCTCTCTGTGCTGAAGGTGAAAATTCAGTTGTCGATAATACCTCTCTATTTCAGTTCTATGTTCCTTAACCCACATTTCTGCATAATATTTCCCGCCATTACTTGAATATGGGTATGCAACACCCTGCTTGAGTGCTTTTGTAAGAAAGATAGAAAAACTCATTGACAACCATTTGAACAATGATAAGTGCATTATTCTATACGATTTCATTATGCATGTCCTATGTTTGTAAAGTTCTTTTCTACAGCCAAATTATGTTAAAGGGGCCAAATGACTTGACAACTGAAATATTTGCAGGCTCTCTTGCATGCTTCTCTTAACTGCCGTAAAAAACTAGTAGTGGAATGGGTTCCTTCTGCTGATCTCGAAGCTGAAACAGCAAAGGAGGTTGATTTGTAGATTACAATCTTTATTACTTCTATGTCCATATTATTCATATTCTTTAACTAAGACAAAGAAATTTCTTTTTGTTTAGGCGCCTGAAAGGTTTGACGCAGCCTGGAAATTATTGAAGGTAATGAGGTTTCTTTGGTGTAGTTTATGACTTGTGTTTTCAAAGTCTATACAAAAGATCATATTATTCTTCTTCCGTGATAGTTTTGTCATAATTCTCAGTTTCTTGAATATTCCTTCAACTCAGGATGCAGATGGTATCTTAGTTCCAGGAGGCTTTGGCGACAGAGGGGTGCAAGGGAAAATTCTTGCAGCAAAATATGCCCGTGAAAATAAAGTACCTTTCCTTGGCATATGCCTGGGCATGCAAATTGCTGTCATTGAATTTGCTCGATCTGTTCTAAACTTGAAGGATGCAAACAGCACGGAGTTTGACCCGGATACACTAAACCCTTGTGTTATATTTATGCCAGAGGTTTAAATGTTTTTATCATCCCCTCTGTTTATTTATTTTTCTTAGATAATAGACGCCAACCTGGACTAACATATGCAGGGTTCAAAAACTCATATGGGGGGAACGATGCGTCTTGGATCAAGGAGGACGTATTTCCAGACCACTGACTGTAAATCTGCTAAGTTGTGAGGACCACTGCTTCCCTGAACTGGCCTTATTTTTATATTATCGATGATTTCAGAAGTCTGACTCCTTTAATATTGTTGAGGAAGATAATATAATCTTAATGTTTTTCTTTCTTAGATATGGCAATGTGAGTTATGTTGACGAGCGGCACAGGCATAGATATGAGGTCTTCCACAATTGAAATGCATTTACTTTCATAGAACATCTTTTCTTTCATTCACTTTATCCATCTTTTCTTTACGATATTGTTTGTGGTGCTCTAATATCGCTATTCGTGAATTTTTGCAGGTCAATCCTGATATGATCATGGAACTTGAAAGTGCTGGTCTAGCATTTGTGGGTAGGGATGAAACTGGAAGGCGCATGGAGGTATGCATGTGCAATCATGCAACTAAGGTTTCTGTCTAAATATGGTTATTTCTCTCCATGCTGATTGTTTATGTGTTGATTCTGGAGATCCTTGAGCTGCCTGACCATCCTTATTTTGTTGGAGCTCAATTTCATCCTGAGTTCAAGTCGAGGCCTGGGAAGCCATCTGCGCTTTTCTTAGGTAACATCCCCTTAAATAAAGTAATATTCCTAATAAATCAATCATCTTATGAGAGAAAGTAATATCTAGGTACTTTTCAGGTGTTTTTTTTATAGAATCTCCTCTGTTTACATAATGAAGGCTGAGTATATTAGTTAGAAAACATTTTGTTCTGGTTTGGATGGAAAAGTTAAGATCAAGTTTTGTATTGGGTTATTTGTTTCTGAAGTTTTTATATTGTTATACTTTTTAAGTAACAATCAACCTGAAGGTACATTAAGTTTGAGATTGACTTAATAATTTGTATTGCTTATATTATCTGCTTCACCTATCTAATTTCTCTACAAATTCTTACCTTATATCAAATGTTTAACATTGGGATTCCTTCTGAAACCATATAGGACCTCGAAAACAAAAGTAATACAAGGATTGAAAATTTGGCTACAGTTTCTGTGTTCTTATTTTATACTTGTTTGTGGATTACCTATTGCTGGTATCAAACCCTTCATCATTAAGGTGACTTTAAAACTCTTCCCAATGAATTGAAATCTGCCCTGCTCACTTGGAGACTTAACAAGCTCAATACTTTTTATCATTTGTTTTTTTGGCTAATTTTACCGCTTTCTTCTGGAGGGGTGTATTTTACCAGCTAAACAATCAGCTGGAGACACCCAAGTCATGTTATGACTAACTCAAAACTAATTTTACCCCTTTCTTCTGGAGGGTGTATTTTACCAGCTAAAGAATCCGCTGGAGACACCCTTGTCAGTTTATGACTAACTCAAAACTAATTAACCTATGTCTACTGACTCAACCACCACAATGCTACTGCTAATTACCCAATCATGATCACTCAATTTATTGAGTCACCGTCAAATCTCTCTGATTCATTGAAGATAGGCTTGCCAAACCATCTTGTATTATTTTAGCGGAAATTGAGTTGTGAAACCAACTAAAGCCTTCCAATTACACCCCAGCCGTTTGTTAAAATTACCTCATCATAGTTATTCTGTCCCTGTTGTTAAAATTAGCATCAAGTATTCTTTTTCCCATCATTGGTTCTAGTATTTAAGAATGCAGAAAGGATCTGACAGATTTGTTACTGAACCATCTGTTTAAATGTTTAACCTGAATCATTCAATAGAAGAAATGATGACCAGCCATAAAAGTTTCAAATGCCTCTTAGTAGGGTTTATCACAATGTAGAAGTGGTCTTGGTATAATGGCAATAAATAAGGGAACTTTTGTTGTGCCATGTCTTTTTTCTCGTCTCCTATTAATATGTGCATTTCATTTAATTTCAATATGTCTAGATATACAGAGCACTGTTTGTGTGGCGACATCTGTGTCGCACCAGCTCATTGATGCAATTTCAGGAGGTTCAAACCTCTTGCACTCATACTTACCTGAACGTCTGGAGACTTCTTGCATAGGTTTTCCATGCTCTGCATGTTATAAGTGCCTGAATAAGATTCAACATCTTTTTATAGAAATAGTTTTGATTTGAATTTCTGATTTAGGTATTATTGTTGTTCTGTTTTTCTTTCTTTTTTTTCTTTTTTCTTTTTTAAATTTCTGATAGGGTTTATAGCAGCTTTGTCTGGGCAATTGGACGCCTTCCTGCAAAAGCACAAACCAGCTTAACAAACTGACATCACCAAGTGCATCTGGCCAAAATATTCTAGAATTTCCTTCTTTCCAACATGAAGACTGAGCATACTGGTTAAGAAGATACTTTGTTCTAGTTAGGACACAAAATATTAATTTTATATTGAGTTATTAATCTTTTAACTATATATTTATTTTAGCTTTTCGATAACCATCAACTTGAAGTTGAGAAGACATTTACTACTATATGTTGAAGTCGTGCTTCTGGGACAAAAAAGACCAACCCATTCTGGAGAAGCTATTTTGGAAAGTGTCAATTACCAAAACACCGAAATTATTATTATTATAAAAGTACTTCTGAATTAATATATACAAACACAAAAATAACAAAAACACTTAACTTACTTTGAGAAACCTTTTTTTCAAAAGTCCTTCTATCAAACTAAAAAAAAAAACCTTTTTTCATAAGGCAATCCAAATTGGGCCTTATTTCAACCTTAACTGAACACCACCTGACTTCTTTGTCTAGAAAGGGGTAGTATGGGAAATAAATTGTAGCTCTTATTTATACTTATTTGTGGACAATCTGTCTTTATTTAAATAAACTATTTAAGTAGGAGTAGTTTTCTTCTATGGAGGCCTTCCTTTAGTCATCAATGCCTTAACTAGACGGAAACTCAAAATATATGGTTTCTATAAAAGTCATCATCAACATGACTTTACAATTGGTTTGGATGATTTGAGAACTTGCACACTTAGTTAGGAACCAAAAAAACTCAATACTTGTTCATGAAGAACTTTATTGTTGTTTTTTGATACTTGACCGACTTTGTCACGTGTGAGATTTGACTGAGAAACTTCTTTCGGAGTCCTGTGTTCCAGGTAAACTATATGTTAGAGACACCTAGTTAGGTCATATATAACTAGAAAAATAGATTCTTTAGTAAATATCGAACTTGATATTGATCATAATATCTATTGACTTATTGACACCCCTAATTACTCTATCATGACCTTTTCAATGCACCGGAACACCAAGAATCCTATGTGATTCATTTGATAACTTGCAAAATCATCTTGCATTAGTTTAACTTCATGCACAATGGAGTTCTATGTGTCAAATATTGTGTGAATGGCCGAATTACCTTGGCCTTAGGTTCTGTATATTATATATAGACATTACAAGGATTTTATAATGTAAAGTAACTAAGTATGGAAAACAAATAAGTTCCCGCATGATTCTCGCCCTATACATGGAAACTATAATCTGTTAAATAAGGTATGCTATCTATAGAGAATAATAATGGAGAAATAAGAGGAAACAATCATGTGGCTAAAGAAGGAAAGAAGTGTGAAATGCAAAGCTGTCCATATTGACAATCCCCCTCAAATTGATGCATGTTTATCAACAAGCATCAATTTGCTACTGAGGAAGCAAAGTCGATGATGAGTTGGCCGAGCTAAAACTCCGAGGTGCCGAGAGCTGGCTGAGCCGAGCTATACCGAGGTGTCGAGAGCTGGCCGAGCCGAGTTATACCGAGGTGCCGAGAGGTGGTCGAGCTGAGCTATATCAAGATGCCGAGAGCTGGTTGAGCCAAGCTATACCGAGGTGCCAAGACGAGGTGGCCGAGCCGCCGAGGAGCCAAGTAAGAGTCCTGGATGAAAAGACTATCATGTTGAAACATGACAAGCGCATAATGATAAACCGTCTTTAAGTAAGTCCACATGGAGTGAGCGGAGCGATGGGGCCACAAGTGGGTGACAACATAAGACTCCACGGAACCAAGAAGCCAAGACATGATGTGGGCATCAAGCACAACCCATAAAGGAGAAGACCCACCAAGATGTCAAACAGAGGCTGCCGAATACACCGAGACAAGCTGCAGAATACTGTACCGAGAAACTTGTTCCGAGATGAGGAATAAAAATTTAGCACGTGGCTCTTGATACCATGTCAAATATTGTTTGAATGGCCGAATTACCTTGGCCTTAGGTTCTCTATATTATATATAGATATTACAAGGATGCTATACATGGAAAGTAAATAAGTATGGAAAGCAAATAAGTTCCCGCGTGATTCTAGACCTATACATGGAAACTATAATCTGTTAAATAAGGTATGCTATCTGTAGAGAATAATAAATGGAGAAATAAAATAAAACAATCCTGTTGCTAAATAAGGAAAGAAGTGTGAAAAGCAAAGCTGTCCATATTGATACCATACATATCATATGTGGAAATTGAACAGGGAATCCTGAAAAATCCTTCAGAGTACACCAGCTATTTGAATTAGCATCATTGTCATCATTGCTTTGTCACTGTTGTTAAATTTAGCATTGTCTAATTTTTCCAGTCTGTTTTTCTCGTATTTAATGCTGCAGAAAGGATCTATCAGAGTTATGGCCGAGTCATTTATTTAAAATCTTTAACCTGAATCATTTAGTACACGGAGTGATGATCTACCATAAGAGTCCCAGGGGCCACCAGTAGGGATGAGCGTATGTAGAAGCTTTCCTGATGAAACATTAATTACCTATTATTCTAGTTGACTTGCGGAGTTTAGCACACAGGCAGAATGAAGGATGCGGCAAATCTAGAGTTTTCATCATTGTATTGCGAATCGTAAATGAGGGAACTATTTTTTAAATTTCTTGTCTTCTATCTATGCATACATTTTATTTAATGCCAGAAATTTCTAGTATGTTATAGTTAGCATTTGTTTGCGGTTACATCTGTGTTGCACCAACTTATTGTTGTGATTTGAGAGGTTCAAACCTCATCAAGTTGTCATTCTTCCCTGAACATCTGCAGCATTTGCTTCATACTTTTAAGTGACTAGAATACTATTCAACATCTTTTTTAAAAAATAGCTGCTGTAATTAATTACTTCAATTTGCATTTTCTGATGCAGATGTTCCATTTTTAATTGTTTTTGATAGGTTTAATAGCAGCCTCATGTGGACAGTTGGACACCATCCTGCAAAACCCTAACCAGAAATTGACATCAAATGTATCGAGCAATGGCCCCATGACACCAAAACCCTACCAAAACGGAACTAGCAAGAAGGCTGCTAAAAGTTTGTTGAATGGAATCTATCCCAACGGTAATGGTGTACACGCTTGAGAAACCTGCTGGCTTTGGTTGCTGACATATTCAGATCATCTTTTCATTCCTCAATTTTGTTCTCTGATATATGGTAATGTACAGTTTGTCAGTTGAGAAGGAAATGGTTTTGCAGTGTGAGGTGATTGTTTTTGCAGCTGAAGAATTCCAGGATTTTAACAAGGAACCACTCTGTTTAACTGGGTTTGTTTTGTAGATTTCTTAGTAGTGTTTTTTGTTTTCTTTTCTTGATGAAAGGTTGAAGAATGTGAGCTTTTCTGTGGAACTTGTCATATTACATGTACATTAAGCGTTCTAGTTTCTGAATTAATGAGAACGAGAACAAAATTTAGTTACTGTTTTTTAGTATGCTTTATATCTGGGTTCAAGAGGGTTCTTCACTATTTCTGTTGGTTTGCTTTATTACTCTTGAATGAAATTGGAATATAAGTTTTATTTGACGTTACGGTGTTCAGTTCAGGGGGCTATGTATTATTATAATTAATCAAATATTTATTAGATCCATTAGAGTTCCTAATTGAAGCAATTTGAGCCTCATTACTACATGTTTATTATTATGAATTATGATAAGGCTGAAATTAAGCAACTTACAATGTAACTTTTCTGATGGAAACTATTTGGATCTTCACAAATGATTATTAATTAAATTTTTTCACTCATTAACATCGGAAAAAAAGTTTTTTGTCACATATAAAGCCCCGAGCACTGTTATGTAAACTGAACAGATTATGCAAACCGTCCACACGAATCATTGCTAGACATTGATTGTTCCTCAGGATCATCAACAGGACCATTTCAATCTCTTTAGATTTAATCACAACGCCCCTACAAGATCGATATACAATGATAAGTTTGATGTGCTTATATAAGCAAAACAAAGAATTTCTATATATATAGATAAAATATAATATGTAAGAACTAAAAGACAAATTTCCTATTAGTTTTTGGCACTATTTGATACTATTTTCCAACCAAAACATATACACCTAAAACATTATTATACTACACCCCTACCCCAAGGATCTATATGCAATTTGGACACTATTTAAATGACCTATAATTAATTACTAGGAACTAAAAAGCAATTTTAAGATATTGGGATTATTTTTATAAAAAAAATATTGGGATTATATTTGCAAAAAATAATTTAAAAAAAACCAATTTTAAATTATTATTTATTTGGAGCCTCGAGAAATAAACATTTCGTTTCGTCTCACCGTTCACTCCCTCCATCCCTCCCATTCCTCTCCACTCCCCTCGCACCAAACCCTAGCCCTCTTCCTCCTCTAGCCGATGGCCTACAACTATGGCTCGAGCTACGGCGGTGCTGGTTCGGGCTCCGTCTCCGGCCACTCCTATTCCTCTCGCCTCTCTGGCGCTCAGGACCCCTACATCCCCGAATCGACCATCATCTCCTCCTCCCGCTACCACCTCTCCGACTCGGATACAGCCAAGTACTCTTCCTCCATATACGTGCCCCAGAGCCAGGGGTATAGGCACTCCAGTGCCGAGATCGTCTCGGGCGGGAAGGTGACGGTGTCTTCAGCGTACCCGTCGTGGGCTACTGCTGATAAGCTGGGATCTGCATCAGCTGTGGATCCGTTGTTGATTTCTACGATTAAGAGGCATCCAGAGAGTAAGCGCGTTTCTGATTTTTTTTATTCCTTTTTTTCTCTCTCTCAAAAAGTTATTTCTTTGCTGCATTGCTAAAGATAATTTTAATCCCGTGCTGTTGTCTTGTTGATTTGTTCTCATTCTGTGGAAACATAGAAGTGATTTTTTTGTTGCTGGTCTTTGTGAGATCTGGAGGTTTGCCTAACCTCAGTAATTCTTGTTCTGTTGCTAATATGCTTTTGTGAATTTTATCCATAGTTCTTTTTATCACATGAGGCAGCTTGTTTGTTTATTAGAACTTAGTAAGTGATTTTTTTTATTAGTTATATTGAGTGGGCGGATCCTTGGGGCCTTGTTTCATCTCATGTTCGTGCTGTAAATTCTACTGGATTTGCTTGCTTTCATGAAACTTATCTATTTGTCTGATTTTGAATTGTGTGGACTGGTTTCTTCTTTCCATGCATGGAGGACATCATAGGATCCATGGAGTTCATGCATGAAAAACATCAGGTAATGTCACCAAGTTGCCAATTACTGCGGTAGTTGACTTAAAGTTAACTAGCCTATCATCCAATTCATGATCAAAGTTAAAACATTATAAAGGAGACATTGAAACTCAAATACTCATGATTTGAACTTGGGGAACATCATCAGGCCTACAACATATCCAGCTTAATACCTCTTGACTGGATTGCTGTTGTGACATTTTGGCATCTAGGTTCAATTTATAAGATTGCCTCCATTCGAATTGGTTTTACCATGATGTCTACAACAGGATCTAGCTTGCAAACAAGCTGCTCTAGCCATGTATCGAGTAAAAATTTTCTTTGTATCAAAATCTATGGTCCACTTGTGAAGCACATGTATGTTTGGATTATTCTCTTCATGAGCTTCATGGGTGGAACCTTAAATGTTAGAATGCATTTTATTCCATCTTACAATGGCATTGAGATGCACTTGTCTATTTATTGTTTATTCTTTTCCTCTGGTATCTACTTTGAAGTGGTTCTGGACTTTGTAGGCACAATTATTCTAGGATCTACCACATAATAACCCAAATATACATCTTGAAAATGTGGTTGGATCTTATGGTCTGATGCTTGTTTATAATGCAATCTTATAAGCTTTTGCTTTCTAGAGAAATAATACTAATTGTTGTCCCAGTTTTATCTCTCCCTGGTCATTTTATTAAGCACGTCTGTCTAGACTATAAAATATCAGTAAAAAAGAAAGAAGAGTGAAACAAAAATATCAATGTTGCGAATTTAGTTTTAGTGGATTTCATAATATCTATATTTTATATATGAATTTATGGAATAAAGGTGCTTATTGTTACTTAAAACACACCTTCTACCTTACATTATATGTTGTGAACATGGAGATTTTCTTCAAGTTTTTGCAGAAACATATTATTTTCTCTAATCTATGTTGCTGGAAATATTGTAACATGATTATTACTAACTTCCAATATCCTATTTTTTGTTTATGCAATATAATTATTCTTTTGGATTGTCAATCCAAGATCTTTGATGTTCCAGTTATATATTTCCCAAATATCTTAGATATATTATTATTACTAATACGCATATGAACTTCTGGTTTCTTATTAAATTCTTTTGTATTATCTACATATAGCTCTCTACCACCAGACTTTACTGGGAACTCATAACTCTATTGGGCAAAGCGAGGCTTTATATTCTACAAACTCATTAATCAAACGACCTAGGCTTGAAACTGCAAGCAATCTGCCTATATATCCCCAGCGACCAGGAGAGAAGGATTGTGCTTTCTATATGTTGACAAGAACATGTAAATTTGGAGACTCTTGCAAGTTTGATCATCCTCTTTGGGTTCCCGAGGGTGGAATTCCAGATTGGAAGGAGGTGACAATTTGTTTATAATAGCAGGCGGTCAGCTATTTTGATTTTTTTTTTTGTATGACTATAACAGTCTTATTTACTTAAATACATTCTTATATATTGATATATGTTCTTTCAAGGGGGGTTATTTTATATGTATGTATGTCCTGTATGTTGTAAGTCTCACTATAATTCGGTTTAGAAACAATATGCCTATGTTCTTAAGAAAATTTCCGGTTTAGTTAATTATGTTTTTAATGCTTTTATAATTATATCGTCTAATAAAAACTTCTAGTCCACTAAGGATATGCTGTCCTGTTAATACGTACTTCATAAGTACCCTTTTTAAAGGGCATAATATTTTTTATTGCTTCTGTTTTTATTTTTTTTCAAAGGCTTAAATATTTGCTTTTGATGTTCAAATAATATCATCTTGGCAACTTTAACTTGGTGAAATTCTATGAACTTGTAGTGAGTTTTTATTTTTATTAATGGAAGATATTATCAAGCTTCCATTAATTTAATTTAGATATTTGATACTATGTTCTTCTTTGGTACTATGAACTGTAAAGATTTTCTTCTACCCAGAAACTCCCTTATGCTTCTCGATCATTCCTTGTCATCAGAAATGGTTTCTGAGCATTCTCATTGTGATGTTCATTTATGTGGTGGTAATCTAATTTAAATGAACTAGAGTTGTAAAAGGAATCGTGTGGAGGCTAGTTTTCATTTGTTCCCACTGTCTCGTGGTTTATGTACAGTCTCATCCTGCAGTGGGGACTTCCGATCTTTTTTTCTTAGTGGATGTAGATGTGAATCAGCGGGATTAATTGTGAAAGAATTAGATTAACCTATTTTCTTCTTCCTGGCTGAAAGATCCCTTGACATTATATGTACAGAGATTTTTTATGCCAGAAAATTACTGGTTGTAGGAAAGGTGGACTTTGTTAGGCTAAATCCTTGGGATAGAAAGCATTCTGTTCGATTTTTCAAGTAGAAAACACTGATCTTGAATTTTTTTTATTGTAATTATAAATTTGTTATCCAAGATAAACATGCAAACTAAATTATTTATTTTAACTTGATTTTCAAAGAGTTTTGTGCTTGGCACACTTCTTGTGTGTAAGATCACTGATTATGATGTTTCTCTCTTCAATCTTCATTAATTCTGTTGTTAATTGATTTGTTTTTACCTTGATAATTATGCAGATCCCAGTTAATCATACTTGTGAATCTCTTCCTGAGAGACCGGGAGAACCAGATTGCCCAGTAGGGAATACTTTGAATTGTTTGCATTTATTGTATGATTTATTTCTTTAGATGATTTCTTCGGTATGATTTTTCTTATTTTCATGTTTTAATGTATAGTACTATCTGAAGACTCAGAGGTGCAAGTATGGATTCCGCTGCAAGTTCAATCATCCGAAAAACCAATTTGATGCATCTTTAGGATCTATAACTGGTGAGGTAATGGTTTGGATATTTTAATTATCTAGTGGTTCTAATTTCTAGTCCTTTGTGTTTCTCCATATTCACAAAATGAATTTGCAGGGGAGTGAATACAGTGATAATTCTGTTTTACCTGAGAGGCCCTCTGAGCCAATTTGTTCGGTTAGTGCTCTTTTGTATATTAAATTTTTCTTCTTGATTGTGCTGTTTCCTTATTCTGGCTTCTCTTCAAATTTCATGTGTATACAGTTCTATGCCAAAACTGGAACATGTAAATTTGGTGCAACCTGCAAATTCCATCATCCAAAAGATATTCAAATTCCATCCACTGGACTAGATATTGTAAACATGGAGCACACTGAACTGGCCTCAATGGATAGTGGAGCTTCTGATAGGGATTTGAACACAGCAAAGACATTTGTTCCTTTCATTCCTGCGTTGATGCATAACTCCAAGGGCCTGCCAATACGTCCGGTATCCATTCTAAACCATTGATGTGATATCTAAAGCTTCTGTTGGTTTCATATACGGCCTACATTTCCTGCAGATAGGAGTCAAATACGGGTCACTATACCTTTTGTATTTCTATGTTATTTATGCTCTGATTGAGGGACATGGCTTTCTACATGGTGTGCGCATTTGGTCATACACACGAATCCATTTGTATGGAGTATTTATTTCAATCCTTTAAAAATAAAAAAAAAGAAAGAAGAACTACCTGCAGCAACAACTTTTGAAGAATAACATTTGAAAGCACATTTAACCAGGCCATGGAACTTTTTTTTTTTTTAATTTGTTTCCGTTACCATTATGGATGAATTTAAAACTCTCTTTTCTTCACTATGTGCATCTATATGGGTTGTTTTGTCACCATATCTTGATTTTTTTAAGTCCGCTATATCCATATCCAATAGATATACTTGTGTTAGAAAAATTATGACCATGTCTGTGCAGAACAATTCATAATGTTTATGTCCACCTGTGTATGCGACTTAAATAAGCAAATTTCCATTTTTCTTGTCAATCACAATTTGCTTTATGTGGGCTATTTCTTGTCATTATTATTATTATTATTATTATTATTATTATTATTATTATTATTATTATTATTATTATTATTATTGTGTGTGAAGATTTTCATTAACCTGGTGTATATGCTTTTCTATATCATGTTGTCTTATCATGATGCAGGGCGAAACTGATTGTCCATTCTACCTCAAGACTGGAAGGTAAAACTTTTCTTATGAAGGGTTTAAAGCCCTTTCAGACTATTTAAATTTTCCTGTATTAACATAGCTTGCGCTTCACTCAGCTGCAAATATGGTGCAGCATGCCGCTTCAATCACCCTGACAGAAACTGTATGCCATCTATGCCAATAGTATTTCATTGTGGCTTTTGTTTGTTATTTGCACAATATTAGTTGCATAAGTGTTCTATTCAGCAATTATTGTACCTGTTGCAGATTCTTTTGGATCTGCTATGTTTCCTTCTGCTGCGAGTAATCTACCTTTTGGAATCTTAAGTTCGGCTGCTAACCTTATCCAAACTATTGATCCACACTTGAGCCAAACATCGGTGTGTAATGCCTATGATTAGATAATTCTCTTTCTTTAATAATGTTACCAATTTTCAACTTACCATTTGTCATCTACTTTGCAGCTTTCAATGGCTATATACCCCCAAAGGCCTGGGCAGATAGAATGTGATGTATGTGCTTTAATTTGTCTGCTTGACTCATATTTTTTTTTTGTGCTTTTCTTCTTTGAAACTATAATCATTTGAACAATGTGTGTATTTATGTGTGTGAGAAAGTTATGGTTAAATGTAAAGCAAACTCTTGCTGCATTCCTATCTGTTGTTTAAGAACCATGTTGAGATAACACCACCCTCATTACTTATGCAGTACTTAACTTTCTATATGTTATTAGAAACTGATTTTGATTGCTGTTTGATTTCATAAATTCGGCATCACCTATTATTTTTAGTTTATGTATTTTGGTGATGTTGAATGATTTTCTGCTTTCTGGTAGGTCAGATTATTACCAAATTCCTTTATCTGTTTTTGATTGTGAAGTCTTTTTGAATTTCATGTTTTTTTGGCATTCTACTGCTCAGCCAGTGAATATACTTTCTATATCCTCGTTTTATCATGTTGGCACCATTTATTGATCATATTTCTATACAATTGTGGATGCAGTTCTATATGAAAACAGGGCAATGTAAGTTTGGAGATAGGTGCAGATTCGACCACCCGATTGACCGGTCAGCGCCACTATCTACAGTAAACCAGGTCAGTCAGCAGAATATCAAGCTTTCCCTTGCTGGGCTTCCAAGACGAGAGGTATTGTAGCATCTAGAATATTTCCACACCTAGTCTCAGTACTCCTTTCCGTACTGTTTTGAATGATCAAGGGAGGTGTTAACTCTAAACATGTTTGATACTCAATCCTGTTACTTCAAGCTGTCACTAACTCATGTTGCTTTATACCTTTCGAAAATGTGGCAGTAGATGAATATTTGGAGATCAGAAAAGGGGGAAGGGTTACTAGGTTTTATGATACATTCTGATAAGATCAGTGTATATGAGTGATAATGTATTTAGGGTTTATGTGCACTTCTAGCTGAAAATGGCATGGGCATGCATAGCTTAATTAGTTCGGAGTAATTCATTCAGACTATAACACATGAATTAAGCCTTGGGATTTGAAGGTGTTCTTACTTCATGTAAAATAAATGTTTAAATGACCCTACCACTTTGTTTTGTTTATGCTCTTGTGAGTGATTTCCCAACTTTCAGAAGTAAATTACATTGTTATGATGTTTTTATGAGACGAAGAAATCTGCGCTGCAGGGTTCAGCTGCCTGTGCCTATTACATGAAAACTGGGGCATGCAAGTATGGTGCAACATGCAAGTTTGATCATCCACCTCCGGGTGAAGCTGTCGCCATGGCCGCAGGTCAGGGGAACACACCAGCTGAAACAGGAACCTCAGATGAAGAGAACTAAGCCTTGACTTAACCTGTTCAACTGTGGATTTTTTTTATCAACTTTGTTTTGTCAGTTCTGCTAGTTTGAGGCTTTGAGCTTGATCAATTGTGATTTCGAGCTCTATTTTGGATCTCTTGTTCAAAGCTAATCTCTTCTCTTAACTATTGGAAGTTATGCATTTTGTTCTGTTGGTAACCTAAAAAATGCTTGGTTCTAATATTCTATATTGCTAAGACATCTAAAACGCTATTTTTACCTACAAGACATGTAGAAAATAGCTTTTTATATTATTACAATGGTGCATCAACATATGGGCTACTTGTTCAAGTACACATACTTCCTTCCATTCAGGGTTTGCTTGTTTTTCAAATCTTCTATGAAGTTTTTTGATTGTATAAAAGGACTGATTGGTAATTTGCAAATAAATTATTTTTCTAAAATCAGAATATTTAAAAATAAACTTCAAAAGAGTTTTTAAACATATATTTTATCTATATATAATTTTTTCCCCCTCAGATGAAAAACAAGGTGGTGTGATGATCCCTTATAACTGTTTAATTCAATGTCCTGCCTCATGAGTTATTTCCTCAAAACATAGTTCGTCCTAATTTTGCCTACAATTGGAATTAATATTAACCCCTTATTTCTCCCGTATTTCGTTCAAAATTATGAAATAAAAATTCCACACAACAAACAAAGTTTCGAAATTCCCATAAAAATCTCATTAAAGTCTAGCAAAAAGCCAAAGTCGATACTGAAAAAAACTGGGTCACTGAACGACCACCAAGATCAAGGCACCATTCCATCAAGCATAGCAAGCAACTACGAATAGAGGTCCAAATCAAACCCACCTCCGAGCTCACCCTCAACTCCAGCCACGTCCACGTCCACGTCCAGGCCCAGGCCCTTCATCACCGTCCCTAAGAGCGGCACCACCGATGGACGGCCTTGATCCGGCCACGTCACGCAAAGCGTCCCCTTGATCCTCCTCATCTGGCACTCCCCCATAACCGCCGCCCCGAGTCCATCCACCACGCTCCCCTCCGGCATCCACTCCATCGCCACCCCTCCGCCCTCCCTTCGCTGCTCCGCCGTCTCCAGCTTCACCCCCACCGCCTCGTCCCCCGTCAACCTCCCCCGGTAGTTCCCTCTCTTGATCGAGTCCAACACCACCACTCTCTCCGCCGTCAACCCCCGCACCACTGCCCTCGCCACCGCCTTCGCTCGCTCGGCAGGGATCGGGTACTGGACCGCGACGAGGACCGTCTTGCCGTTGTCGACGGCGTAGATGTCGATCGAGCGGTCGCGGGGGGAGGGGACAAGCGCGGTACCAGAGAGCGGGGTTTCGGGGACGATTAGGGCTCCGATTAGGGTTTTTCCGGGGATGCGGTGGAGGAGGGCTAGGGACGGAGGGGAGATGGCGATCAGTAGGAGATAAGGAATGGGGTTGGGATCGGGGGAGAGGAGGATGAAGGGATGAGGGAGAGGTGGAGATGGCGTCGCGAAGTTATCGAGGTCTTCTTCTAAGAATCGTGAAGGCGGCGCCGTCTCGGTGAGCACGTCCTCCATTTCTCTCTCTTTTTCTCGCGCACTCCTTGAATTTTTAGCGAGCTTGGACTGCAAGTCTGCAACTGATCCATTTTTATTGTACCCTTTGAGGGGCCTTTTGGGGATTTCTCGATTGAGGGGGATAGAAGCATTGTGAAAAGCCATTACTGTTGATTAAATTGTTTAGATTTTTCTAAATAATCAAGTATATTTTCCAATTTTCGCAAGCTATTATTGATGTTAGAATTACTAATTGAAATCTTCATAGTGAAATTAGAACAATTTTGGGTTGTTATATGAGGTGCAAATTAGGAGTATTTTATATAATGGGGTTGATTTGCCTAACTTGCTTATGATGTAACAACTTATATATAGATTATTAGAGGTAATTATCTATAGGTCCCTGCACTATTCATCTACTGTTCACCTTTTCCAAAACCACACCCAAAACACTATTTCCCCTAAGTCCCCCCCAAGGACCCTAGGGGGAAGATGGAGGTCCTTGGGGAGGGACCTATAGGGAATAAGTTCACTATTGGGGGATTGATAATTAATTAACTATTTTTTTTTTTTGAATAAATTATATGTTTATAAATGTATTTCTTAAGATTTATCATGTAAGGTGTTATGGGGAAAATTCGAGCTTACACATGACACAAACTTGAGGGCTGAGATCGGAAAGTCACTACAAATAACTAAATGACTACTTAACGGCTAACAAAGGCTTCATGAAGATGCTAGAAGACTTTGAGAGTGACCTCGCGCTAAGTTGGTGGGCTAGTTGGCGTTAAGCTGGCCAATTTTCGTAAGACACTCCTAACTGAAAGCTAATTGCCTTCAAAGGGTATAAGAGCATGTTTGGATTGGCTTCTAAAAAAAGTGCTTAACTTATAAAAAAAACGTTTTTTTCAAAACTGCTTCTCCAAAATTGTTTTTTTCAGAAGCACCACATGACTAGCTTATTAAAAAAACAATGTTTGAGTTTTTTTTTAAGCTTCTGGTTTTTTAAAAAACTAATCCAAACAACTTTTTTTGAGCCCAAAAATGTTTAACTTATAAAAAACCACTTCTGGACTCAAAAAAAGTTAATCCAAACAGGCCCTAAAAGGAGGTCCTCATAATGATCAGACAAACCCCAAGCTATATGTGAAACTCTTCCTCTTCCTCTCTACTTCCTTCTTTTAAACTCTTTTTGAGATCTTCTCTATCTCTCTTCTCCTTCTTCTCTACCTTCAAACAAGATCATTGATTTGATCGTTGGAGAGTCTGAGTATAGATCCCTGTACCTCCTTTACAGAATCGAGATTTGCAGAGAAACACATTATCTCCAAATACGACACTCATCCAGAGTCACCCCCTATAGATGATCAGTTTCTCTTTGATCGAAGTTAAGCTCACCGATCTCCATCAAATTCTACTCATTGATCATAATCCGTTCCGATTTGAAGGACAAACGGATTATCGGCATCAACTTAAGGTATAAACCTTAACCTTGACTCATTGAATGGCTCACACCTGTATAATGCCATGTTTGTATATAGTTTTTTTTTTTTTTTTTTGTACTAATATCTTTGTCTATTTTATGTATTTGTTTTTTTAAAAATAAAATTATGATTTATCCACTTTGATTAAAAAAATCATAAATAGGCAGAGTTTCTTTTCTTCCCAAGTCCATGAAGTTAACTGTCATAAGATTAGTTAATAATAAGAATTCACATTTAGATTAAAAGAATAACCAACACATGAGGTTCCTAATCATACACTTCAAAGATCTACAAGTAACCTGAAAGAGATGCCAAAGTCTTAATCATCTTTGCTTCAATTCACCAGTAATCTCTACATGAGCAGAGCCCGTTCTTGAAGTGATGATACCTATTAACATCCCTGATAACAATCTCCCGCCCAACGATCTTTGAAATGAACTTTATGGCTACATGACAGTCCTCACAAACTCTCAGGTTCTTGGTCACCAGCAGCCTTGTCCCCGGTGGCGTGCTGATGAGTCCAAAGGCGATGGCCAGCCGCTCGCTGTGGCTCCGCACCATGTTCCTCTTCTCATCGTCCTCCACATCGTGGAAAACCGGCATTGTCTCTGGCTCATAACCGGCCTCTTTCATCAGCCCTTCCAGTCTCTCCAGCTCACTGTAAACCTCTTCTGATCTTGGATGAGATAGATCCCCTACAAGGAATGCATGCACTTTGTTCTTCACTTCAACCCAACTGCAGGCAATGCTCTTCTTCAATCCTCTGTCAGTCATCAGCTTCCTCACTCGGGCAGTGCCTTGCCATTTACCTGCTTGTGCATAGATGTTGGATAGGATCACATAGTTCCCAGCATTGTGAGGCTCCAATTCGATCAGCTTTCCTAATGCTATTTCTCCTAATTCCACATTCCTGTGAATCTTGCAGGCATTGAGCAGACAACCCCAGACACCGGAATCCGGGGCCGTTGTCATCTCTTTAATGAGTTTGTACGCTTCATCTAGCCTACCAGAGTGGCCGAGGAGATCAATCATGCAGGTATAGTGCTGTGGCATTGGCCTTATACTGTAATCATTCTGCATTGAGTTGAAGAACTTCCATCCTTGTTCCATAAGACCTCCATGGCTGCAAGCTGATAGCACTCCTACAAATGTGATATGGTCTGGCATCACTTGAGCTTCGGTCTTCATTCTGTCAAACAAAGCTAATGCCTCATTCGCATGCCCATGCATTGCATACCCAGATATCATTGCGTTCCATGAGACGAGCCTTCTCTCCTTGAGCTGCTCAAAAAGTGTACTTGCAACCTTGAGCCATCCACTCTTTGCGTACATATCAACAAGCGCGGTCTTCACTTTGTCTTGTGCTTCAAAACCTCTCCGCCAACTATAACTGTGAATCTCTCTCCCTCTTGGCAATGCTGCAACATCGGCCGCTGCTGAGATGATGGTCACCAATGTTGCGACGGTGGGTGCAAAGCCTTCTGTGGCCATGTCATGGCACAGAGAGAGCGTATCAGACGGGTGCCCATTCTGAGAGTATGCAGCCATCATAGAATTCCATAGGACAACATCTCTTTTGGTAATTCTATCAAACACCTCCCGTGCATCATCAACACACCCACACTTGGCATACATATCGATGAGCCCGGCGCCCACGAACACATCCGAGTCCCAGCGCGAGTGGACCACATGGTCATGGATCTCCCGACCAACTTCCAGCGCTGACAAGGCCGAGCACGCCTTGAGGACAAACGGGAACGTGAAGTTGTCCGGCTGGAGGCCGGCCTCAACCATCCGGTAATACAACGAGATAGCCACTTCGTGAGGCCCCTCCCACGCAAACCCACGAATGAGGATATTCCAAAGAAACACATTTCTTTGGGGAATTCGATCAAACAGGTTATAGGCATCGGCGAGGTGGTTGCAAACGGAGTAGAGATTGACGAGCTTGGTGCCCAAGACGGCGTCGATGCCGAGTCCGGAGAGGAGCAGGCGCGCGTGGAGCTGCTTGCCGGGCTCGATGGCCTTGCGAGCGATGCAAGACTGGATAATGGAGGGGTAGCGCGAGTAGCAGCAAGTGTTCGACAACGAAGAAGAGTGGCGAATGGAAAGCAGGTGATTATAATAAGCTCTACTAGTTCTTGTTGTTAAGCAGTGAAGAAGAAGCATAGATAGTATCATGAATTGGATCATAACCTGGGTTGACTTTTAGATCATGATCACTTCACTCGAACTTTATTGGATGCTTTGAATATTATCCATGTAAAAAAAATAAAGGTTGAAAGAGATACTGTTTATATATATATTATTAGAGTTTTTGGAGGTAGGATTGTTGTTTTTCTTTTTGGCTCAAATTTGATAGGAATTTGTATATATATGTCAATGATATAATTTTTAGTTTTTTACAGTGATATAAACGTGTGTGCCATATATATATCAAAAATTATCCAATAATTTCAAAATTTGTGGGCGAGAAACACTTTTGAGGATAAAATAATTTATTTGGATGGGTAAAAAAACAGAAATTGTAAAAAAAAAAAAAAAAAAAAAGAGACTGAAAGCAGTTTTTTTTTAAAAACTAGTGAAATTTCTGAAAAAATTATTTTGTAGAAGATGTTTTAAAAAATAAAAAGTGTTAATTATCAAAACACCCCTCTTAAATTTTTTTAAATTATTTTAAAAAATATTAATAATCAAAACATCATTTATTATTATTATAATTATTTATTTTTATTTAAATATAAAAATAATATAAGCACTTAAATTATTCTGTACTTTAATACTTTTTCAAAAGCCGTTTTATCAAATTATATATATATATATATATATATATATATATATATTTTAAAAGTCAATCCAAAACAAGCCCAATCTAAAACATCTAATCTTGCATCAATTGCATGTATTTTTTTAGCAAATGACTAACAACATCTTAATTACAGAAAAATTAATTTGTTAAAATATAACTAATATGTAAAAACTAAGACCGAGTGTGTGCGAACATGGACAAAAAGAAAGCTTGTAGAAAAGAGTGAGGCCATCATCTTTGAAACGGTAAAATACTAAAGCATAACTGAGCAAGCACACGCCAAACCCAGTGAGTGACTCCCACCAAGCTTGAATCACACTGCAAGAGAGATAGATAAAGGTCACCATCATCATCACTCAAGCTCAATCAAACCCAAGTAAAATACGACCAAGCTTCAAACATTGAAACCGGTCAAGGCGTCCGACCAGCCGCCGGTCGGAAAAGTAACCGTCTAGACATCAACATCGGATTGGATTGGGATCTCAAACCTGACAAATTCCAAGCTCCAAACTCCAGCTTCAACTTGAGGAACCAACTCGTGACTCACGAACCCAACAAGATGAACTAAAGCTCTCTGGCAAAAGTGGGGAAAGTGGCAACAAAACTCGTGGGATTTCATCACTTCCCCCTCCTTTTCCCGCCATTCCAACATAGCTAACTTGGACCCAATTTTAAGTTCGGTTCCAAAATTTGGAGCCAAAAACCCAAGCGAAATGGGAGTTAGTAAAGAAATAATAAAATTATATAGCCTCAAAAGAAAGAAAGAGGCTTCGTGTGGTGCTGGCTGGTAAGAGAGAGAGAGAGAGAGTCATATGATATGATGCTCGTCGTCTTCGTGGCTTTAGGAGTCATGGACTCGCTCTCTAACTGAGATCCCTCTTCTCGATTCTCCCTCAATTTCGGGCTAATCTCTGGCCAAACCCTCGCAATTTGATCATTGAATCTGGGGTTTGACCATCTTCTTGTTCAATTTAGGGTTCTGCATTTGGAATTCGAGGGTTTCGTGGGGTTGGAAGGTGGCGCGATGATAATTAAGCGGAGCTTGAGGGCCCAAATGCCGAGCTTGAAGCGTTGCACGGCAGAGGGGCCTTGCTGTGATGATTCGGATGTTGATGCCGAGCAGCCAAGTCGCCGGAAGAGGCGACGGGAGGCTGCCGAGGACTGGGGGTCCTTCCCGCTTGAGATCCTTGGACATGTCTCCGGCTCGGGGATCCCTTACCTCCCGTTTGCCGCCTCTGTCGACCCGCCATGGCACGCCGACTTCTCGTTTGAACAGAGGGCTCCGCCGGCCGAGTCGTCGCCGGCGGCGACGGCAGCGAGGCCACCGGTCGTTAGGACGTCGAGGGGCCGGGCTCAGGTGCTGCCGTCCCGATTCAATGATTCAGTTCTCATTGATCCGTGGAAGAAGGAGAAGCCCAAGGCTAAAATCCGAGACCCGGATTTTGGCTTTCGTGAAGTGAAGATCGAGATGAAATGCAAGAAACCAGCGCAAAAAGTTTCCAACTTTAGATATTTAGAGCCTAATCCATCGACGTTTTCTGGCGAGGAGGAAGAGTGCTATCGGGCTTGCCGGAATTTAAGTTCTAAAAAGAAGTATTATACTTCACTCAGTACTCTTACTTCCCTTCATGAGAGCGTGGCTGGAATGGATGAGCCATTGGGGAGTTATGCTGATTGGAAGCCACAAAAAGAGTGCTTTGAGCAGAGAAAGGATTTCTTTTGTCCGCATGACTTTGGTTTGGGAGATGTTGTGTGGGCAAAGTCAGGGAAGAAGTTTCCTGCATGGCCAGCCATTGTCATTGATCCAATGCAGCAAGCACCAGAATTGGTGTTGAATTCCTGCATCCCTGGTGCCATTTGCGTGATGTTCTTTGGTTACTCTGGGGGTGGAAATGATAGGGTGCCTGCTCTCGAGTTTTATTGCTTAATATTTTTTGGGCATATGTTTCTGATCTCCTTGTGGGTTTAGAATTGTTGATTTGTTTAACTTTTTCTACAGCAGGATTATGCATGGGTGAAGCAGGGCATGATGTTTCCATTCATAGAGTATCTTGATAGGTTGGTCTTGTTGAAGATCATAGTATGAGAGAGCTTACAGTAAATTGGATCTTGCTTCTAATTTGCTGGTTAGTGACAGGTTTCAGGGCCAGACACAGTTGCACAAGAGTAAGCCCAGCGATTTTCGGATGGCTATAGAGGAGGCATTCTTAGCTGAGCATGGTTTCCTAGGGACCCACTTGGATGATGGGCACACAGCCGGGCAGCCTGCATATCATCAATCTGTTCCCAGGGGTATCCAAGAGGCTACTGATTCAAATCAAGAGCAGGAATGCCAATCACAAATCCAGGCAAGAAATTATCTGAGTTTTATGTTTCATAGATTTTAGTTCCTATGGTTCTTTGCCCTATAGTTTAGATATGCTATCCAGGCTAAGAAAACCTTAGCTGGCCAGTTTTTATTTTGCTGCATGGTTTACTGATTTAGGATGATCCTCTAATATACTTGATGGATTTAGTGATCCTTCCATATGGAGATTGTAACGGTTATTGTAACTAATTTTAATTGAATATCTCATTTTCTTTGAATTTCAAGAGTTGAGTATGTTGAGCTTAGTGGGTTTATTTCAGTTATGTACTTGCCATAAACCCCTTTGATGCTGATTATCAAACTTTATATTCATTCAGAATATATATTCAACTTATCAGTTTTAGTTTTCTATTGCTTTAACTTTTTACTGCTTAAGATAGTAAGATACCTATGATTATTAATATGTGTAATGCAGGCCATAAACAGTTCAGGACAACAATGTGAAAGTTGCGGGCTGAGTCTAAAGAAAAGGAAGCGTGATGCAGAACAATTACTTTGCAGACATTGTGCTAAGGTATTAATATAATTTTTTTTACACAGATATTGCATTGTGAATGGGCTTTTGCTGCAGTCTTCTGTGGGAACTTTTCTAATGCTATTACACTGTCCTTCCAGCTATTAAAATCTAAACAGTATTGTGGCATATGTAAGAAGATTTGGCATCATACAGATGGGGGAAGTTGGGTAAGAATATAATTACCATATATTTCAGGCTTTTTCTGTCAGTTTAGAGAAATGGTCATATCTGAGCTGGATTTCTTGTTCAGGTATGTTGTGATGGATGTCAAGTTTGGGTTCATGCAGAATGTGATAAAATATGCAGCAATCTTAAGGTATGCTAACCATTTAATGCTTATAAAATCCAGTTATAAATTGCCATCAAGAGTGTTAAATTGTGTATTCTGTTATTGTGCCAGGCATTGGAAAACACTGATTATTTCTGCCCTGACTGCAAAATGAAATTCAATTTTGAATCATCAGATACTGAAAAGAAGCACGCACAAGTTAGGTACATCTATAACCCTTTAAAATGATCTCTACTTGATTTCTTTTCTCTTATGTTGTAGTTGAATCCTCTCTAGGGTCTTTTTGAGTCTTCATACTTATCTTCTGAACAGGTTTGCGAACAGTAATTGTCAAGATTCTCGACCTGACAAGATAACTGTCTGTTGTTTTGGTGTAGAGGGAACCTACTTACCGGAACTGCATGTGTAAGCATAAAAAAGCTTGTGACTTTAACCGAAAGCAGAGTCTTATCTTTAACTAGTACTTATTTGAGATGGGACATATTTTAGTAATTTATTTTTCTAATTACCTAATCAATGTGTTCTAATCTGTTCTAATTCTTTGTATCCCAGACAAGCCAATGAACTATTTTGCTTTGTTTCAGCAGTGCAATTGCCTTAAGTATATTATGATGGATTATATGGATTATATGGATTATATATAATTTCTTTTTAGCACACTTCTTATTAATTCTTGCTAATTCAGTCTGACTTGCCAATATCCTTAAAAAGTAATATTAATTTTACCTATGACAGGGTTATATGTCGGTGTGGTTCTTGCAAGTCACTAAAGCTGACACTTACTGAATGGGAACGACACACAGGTTCCAAAAGTAAAAACTGGAGAACTAGTGTTAAAGTCAAAAGTTCAATGTTAGCACTGGGAAAATGGGTTTGTACTCAATATAGTTCACATTATTTTTCTTCGGTAATCATGTAGCTTTATTGTAGTGATTCTTTTTTGACTGAGGATTCTCATGTTATGTTTCTTTGAACTTTCCATATTTGATGGCAAGATGCTACATCACTCAGAACCTCTGCAGTCTTCTGATTCAAACTTTTGCCTATCTAATCTAAACCTCAAACTAATATATGGTGCAGATAGAACAGTATAATGCATTTGCAAACCATTCTAAGCGACCATCTCTAAAAGTACGCAAGCAGAAGCTATTTGCTTTCTTACGAGGCAGGTTTTATCCTAGTGGAGACTGTTTGATGTAAATACCTCGAATTGCCATATTGATAGCAATAAGCTGAGTTGGTTATAATTTCATCTTGGCAGAACCATATGATCCTGTGCTTGCTAAATGGACAACTGAACGTTGTGCAATATGCAGATGGGTTGAAGATTGGGATTACAATAAAATCATTATCTGCAACAGGTATGACATCATCTTGGCTATTGGTCTACCCTGGCTATAAGGCTATAATTTTGGATGTTCTGAAGTTAGCTCAAAGATAATTATTTAGACTCCTTGATATCGATAGTTTTGCATGTGATTTCTAGATGTCAAATAGCTGTCCACCAGGAATGCTATGGTGCGAGAAGTGTACAGAATTTCACTGCCTGGGTTTGCAGAGCTTGCGAAGCACCGCAACTCAAACGAGAGTGTTGCCTTTGCCCTGTTAAAGGTGTGGCTTCTAGTTCATTTGGGCAGTTCATGTTGTGTCCATATTTCAGGCCAAGTTACATGTTTTTGCATATAGCTCTTTGCTATCTTTATCCACCATTACCTAACTTCTTTATTTAGCGGATTGGATTAATCTGACTCTAGTCCATATCTGACCCAATAAATACTCATCCTGATCAAATGCAATAATAATTTGATCAGACTTGGGTCCAAAATTCATGACCTAATGATACTAATTTGAATTTGGATCAGATTTCAGATCATTAAAAATTGGCATCCTGTTCAATCCGGTTTGACTTGATCAAATGTTATGTAACTCAATCTCAGGGACATCACCTACCTCTGCTCCTAATTGTTGTCCTAATCTTTACTCCATTTCAATCCTCACTAGCCTAGTCCTAGATTTAGTTTCCCCTAGAAGCAGGAGAGGTGAGATCAAATAAAATTATCTGCATCACTACTAGAAGTGAATTACTGCAATGTTTCTTTTTAAATTTTGTAACTTTGTCTTTTCTTAATATATTCTGTATGTATTTGATTTGGATTGTTCTTAATCCAATCTGATTTAATTGATCTGATAGATAATCTCTTCTGAATTATAGAGGATCAAGTTTGGATTTTATTTTTGTTTCCCTGTTTGATACTGTGTTTTTTCTCGGATTGACCCAATCCTATCTGATCTTTTTTCCCTGGATATCTTTTGTCCATCCTTGTTCAATTTGACAATCTTCCAGGGGGTGCACTGAAGCCAACAGATGTTGATACGCTATGGGTCCATGTTACATGTGCTTGGTTTCAGCCTGAAGTTTCTTTTGCAAGTGATGAGAAAATGGAACCTGCTGTTGGTATTTATAACATTCCACCACAGTCTTTGTTGAAGGTTAGCATATGATTGTATTTCTTATGAAGGTTTTATATTATCTGCTGAAATGTCATTGAAATTGTATCCCTGCCTTATTTTCATTTTCCTCCAGAGCTGTGCGATATGTAAGCAGATGCATGGTGCTTGCACACAGTGCTACAAGTGTTCAACATATTATCATGCAATGTGTGCATCAAGAGCGGGATACCGCATGGAGGTAAATCACTAATGATGTAGATAATTATATTAAATGATTCTGTTAAAAATGTACCTTATGAGAATTCATTCATGTATAAACACTAATGATGGCTATAGAATTGAAATTCAAATGTTAGATTCACTTCCTCTTTATTTTTCAGGAATAACACAATTACATAGTATTGTTTTGCTTCTTTTGGTATTTAATCTATCAATTCTTTCACTTTCCTTTGGTCTGCGGCTGGTATCTGAGTTATGCTTAATTCACCACAGTTGCACTCCTTGGAGAAAAATGGGAAGCAAATAACAAAAATGATCTCTTATTGTGCAAACCATAGGTATGATGTCTTACATTATTTTGATTAAATCTACCTGAAATCTTTTATTTCTATGGTTCTTTAGCCATCAATGCTTCTAGTTTATCAACATTATTGAAATTTAACTTTGAGCTGCTAATTAATTTGGGCATTAGAAGAGGACTGTTCCTGATACTGCAAATCTACTTTGCATCATTGACTGATGTTCTTGAGTCATTTTATGGAGAGTTATTTTGAAAAACAGCTTGGTGTGTAGTTTATCATGAATTTCACTTAATGACTGCATATTTTGGTATATGTGCAGGCCTCCAAACCCAGATACTGTATTGATAATTAAGACCCCAACGGGAGTCTTTTCTACTAGAAATTTGCTTCAGAATGATGTTAAGCAGACCGGTACGAGGCTAATTAGGAAAGATTTACCTCTAGACTCGACATTTCCTACTCAGAAATCAGAGTCTTCAGCTGCTGCGAGGTGCTTGATTTATAAAAAGGGAGAAACAAAGGTAATTATACATTAAAAATTGTTTTCTCCAAATTCTCCAGAGAAACTTGTGTCCAGCTAATTTCTGCAATTTTTCCTTCAAATTTTCTTCTACCGAGTTATTTATTGCCACCTTAACCAAATTGAAGTAGTGGTCAATATTGCTATTCTTTGATTAGGGTTAACAAGCACTTCAATCAAATTGGTTTTGATATCTGAAGTGTTGAAGTTTGTCATCAAATGTTAAATTACATCTTGAATAATTAATTAATTGGCATGTTAGCATAGTTATCGACTGGAAGACCTTGTTTTAATTGATAATGAGGATGTTTTTAGATTATGCTGTTGCATGAGGGTTATTACCAAACTACATATACAAATTATATAATAGATATATTTCATTGATTGTCCCAGTCCTTTTGACTAGAAATCCTATTCTCCCTATTTTCTTGATGTTATGTGCAAAATGGTTGATCAGCTTTTTGGTTCATAAGTTCTCTCACTAATTCGTTCTTTCAGAGAAATCAAGAAGAAGCTATTGCTCACCGAGTGATGGGGCCTTGCCTTCATTCTTTAGATGTAGTTCAGAATCTGAATGCGCCTAAGGTGATCCATATTCTTCTGTTTTAATACTTTTGCACTGAATCATATGTGACACATGTATTGCTTTATATTTACAGGAGGAGAAGGATCCAAAATCATTTTTAACTTTCAGGGAGCGTCTTTGCTATTTACAGGCAATTGTCCAATACTCATGTATTTCTTTTGATCGGAAAATATTGCCATATGCTCATCAGTTTATTCTTCTTTTATGCCCAGTCAACAGAAGATAATAGGGTTTGTTTTGGTAGATCTGGAATTCATGGATGGGGCCTCTTTGCACGCCGGGAAATTCAAGAAGGAGAAATGGTACTCCTAGCAATAGTGTATCTCCTTATGCACCTTTTATGATTGTTATTTTCATTCTTCTTGAGTTCTTGATACTTAACATACCATAGCTAGCAAAGATTTTTTACTACGAGACAAAAGTTAATCTGCTCTATTGAGAGTTAAGTGAATCTGATGGACTAGGGCAAGGAAGCTTGTTTATGCTTTCCTTATATCTTGTTCTTATCAATGAACAGAGTGACAAGCTCCTTTTTAGATCGGAGGAGTTAATGCACATGCTTATTTATATGATCAATGAGTTAAGAATGAAACATATTCCTCAATTATAACATAGTTTACTGTTATCATGGAGATGTGCATTTCAACAATGTAGCTACTGCATAGCCTTAAAGTCACGTAATCAGGATATATTTGTCGAGTTGTTTCCAAGATGGGAAGAAAGAAATGAGTCTCCTATTATTTGGCTGGACTCAAGAACATGATATGATAACCTTGAAGAAAGGAGTCTCCTTTTCTATATTGATGAATGTACAGTGCTGCCTAATTTTTCGGAAGAAATTTCCTCAAGAATTTGGCAATATGAAATGGTTCTTTATGTATGTGAGATATATTGAATGTCATGAATTAGAGGTTTATCCATATATATTTGTTGAAAGTATCCATGAATTAAGCCATGTTCAACATCAGTTATACTAGATTAGTTTCTTTTTTCTTTGAAAGATATTTGTTCATGAAAAAGGTTCAATGAAATTAATTCATAGGTATGGTGATTGTGGTGGTGAAATGCCTAAAGATGATAGTTTAGAGGACTGTAACAAAACATGGTATGGGAGTAGCTGGGCAAGGATATTGTGGATTTCCATTTAGCAGAACATAGGATGTAGGATGTACTAATTCAGGAAATCAAGATGACCAAGTTTAGCAAAAGCATTTATAGGATGACCTACTTCTGCTTTTTTATTGTCCAAAATAAACAGAACTAGATCATTGTCTTAAAAAAAAAAACCTGAACCAGTATTTGAAATAACAAGTTAGATGAAATCCATATGAAGAAAAAAACAATCTAGAAACACCCAGGTGGATGATCTCAGTGTTTATCAACATCTGGTTCCATTTGGCTCTCAAGTCTATATAGCATAATGAAATGGTGTTGGCCATTGATGGAAAGTTGATGAGCTATATGGATGATTTTGTTTTTCGTGGTTGTGGACTTATTGGTTTGTTTCTTGATATTGCTTTCAGATATTTCTGTTTTCTTTTCTTGAAATATTCTGTGTGAACCACACCATTCTAAATTTGCAATCAACAAAACAAGTGTTTAATATTATTGAGGTTTGATGGACATTCGTGACAGTCTTATTTGCTGTTTGAGTTGTGTAATGTGCAGTCTTTTGTATGCCCATATAACTGCATGTCTTGTTGGGTGATTATGTTTACCTTGTTTCTTCATGGTCACTGATTCTTCTCGTATGTCAAAAGACAATATTTGTTAATATAGTTTGCTGTTGGCTCAATTTTTTAATTTATTCTTGTTATAATATTCAACCTTCTGCGATTCCTTTTATGACTTTCCTTAATCAGGTTCTTGAATATCGTGGTGAGCTGGTAAGACGTAGTGTTGCAGATTTGAGGGAGGCACGCTATCGGTTAGAAGGAAAGGATTGCTATGTGAGTCCATGTCTGTGCTTATCAGTTTTGGTTTTAGTTCTTTGAATGCTTTGGCAAGTCCACAGATGCATATATGTATGTGTTTATATTTCAGAGTGGAACTATTAATCACTAATATTGCATGTAGTACGAATGTTCTAAACTTATGAACCACGTAGAAAGAGATGAATGCCAAACTTTACCAACTGCATAAGAATTCAATCCTCTAGCTTATGCTACATGTTGATGTTCTTAATGTTCCTTCTTTTTGCTTATGATGCAAGTCTGATATATGTTCTTTCAATTATTTCTTTCTGCAAATTATGGAGTTTCTATATTACCAGTAACCTAAAATCAGAGATCCTTCATGCACTATCACACTATTTATGTGCACTTAAATCCCTACAAAAATAAGCAACAAATTTTCTATCTACATATTACCTCCTGGTTATTCTTTTGTTGCATATCAATAGCAAACTATATTTTTCTTTAATATATCTTGTGAGATTTGTGTTGGTATTGCAGCTTTTCAAAATCAGTGAAGAGGTGGTGGTTGATGCTACTGATAAAGGAAACATAGCACGCCTGATTAACCACTCTGTGAGCCATTGCTTGAGGATAACTTATTAAATGCATCATTATCTCAAAATACAGAGTGCTGACAATAATATTTCAAATTTCTGAGATTTCTGTGGCTTGTGATGCAGTGCATGCCAAACTGCTATGCTAGGATTATGAGTGTTGGTGAAGTTGAGAGCCGGATTGTACTTATAGCCCGGAGAATAGTTCCTACTGGGGAAGAACTAACGTACTATTTTCTTAACCTCAAATATATAATTTTTTTTCTTATGATTGATTTATGCTGCTGATACAAGACTAACTTGCTGTTTATAGCATCTTAGTAAAGGATAGTTGAGCATTTTGTTGATTTCAGTAGCTAGATGGTGCCCCAAGTAGTAAGTAATATTCTGGAAGTTGTTTAATATCTGATTCTCTATTTCCTCTATTGCAGTTATGACTATTTATTTGATCCTGACGAGGCCGAGGAATGCAAAGTTCCCTGCCTTTGCAAAGCTCCAAACTGTCGAAAATATATGAATTAGGTTGTATAGCACCATCAATTCTTTTCCACATGGAGCCATTCTTCCATTGAGTGTTGAGATTAATTCTGTATTCTATCCATCAATTTATTGAGCCAAAAGAACAATACCAATAAATTGAAGTCAATGGGCATACAAAAAGGTGTCATTGTTGTAAATTGCTCATTAATGGAAGAAGTCAGTTGGAAAGACCCCCTCCAAGAGGAGGGGTTGCTGGTATAAATTCTGTGGTAGTTTGTTCAATCATGTTCTTATAAAAAGGTAAGAGATCACAGGGTTTCAATTAATGAGGCAATCTCAATTTTTGGTAAATCTGGTTGTCTTATGTACTTGATTATTTATATTTTTTTAATATTTTGTTATTCTTCGGCAAAGTTATGTTGACGAGAATTTTGTTATTTGATGTCTAGACTGTGTTATGTTGACAAGAATTTTGTGGGTTATGTTTGCATATGTTTTTTCAAGTAATTTCATGATTTTTATGAATTAAGCTCATGTTGCAAAATGTTGGTAGGATTGTTAAAAAATTAATTAAATGTTAAAATACTTGACATATTTATTTATTTAAATATGTAATAAATTAGATAAGTAAAGGTTAATTAAATAAATTAGATAAGTGTCAGGAGAAAGGTATTAACAAAATAGCCCCTTCTCGGTTAACGTATTTACCGATGTACCCTCTCATGTTAATATGAAATTCCATTTTTCAAATTTGAATTCTCGCGCCTATAAATAGCGGTTCGGTTGAGTAATGGGGCTCGCGCCTTCTCGTCACTTGTTCTTCTCCTCTGTTTCGAAAATGGCAACGACGACGAAAGCGAAGGAAGTGGTGGAGGTCCAGAAGAGGAGGCGAAGCGATGGAGGAGCGACAGAACATAGGTCGCCGAGGAAGAGGAACGAGGTGGGAGAAGCTCCGCATGCAGTCCAGAGGCCAAGGAAGAGAGGAAGCGAGAAGGTTATCCGCAAAGTCCGGGAGAGGAACAGGCCGCTCACCATCGCTTCATGCACCTCGCCTCACCCCATCACCACTAGCTTCCTCGCTCCCCACTCCAGCTTCATTTGGTACCGATCTCTTGACCTCACCTCCATGTGATCATATTAGATCTCGATTAAATTGCTTTCAATTTCCTGGAGTTGTTTTAGATTTCTTTCTGCGTGCCTTCGTTGTAAATGCTCTGATCCGATGATCGGAGCCACAGCTCTGATGAATTTGTAGGGATTCGAAACAGCTTTAGCTCATACGGATCTAATTGGCAATTGGATTGACTGATGAGAATTCTCTAACAGCCGATTCAACCTGAGCATGATTTGGTTTTCCTGATTTTTCCACTGGTTTCTATAGAGAAATTTGACAGTATTTGTTTTGAAATTTTAGTTGTCTTTTGAGCATCATTTCCGATTTGTTTTTGATTTCCACTTTTCTTTTTTTTTAAAAAAAAATTCTCAATCGATCAGCTATTTTTGCTTTCATTCTTTTCCAGTTTAAATTTCGTTAACTTTTTAGATCTGGACCATCGATCCCTCATTGATCGATATGAAGTTTGTTCATCGTGTCACTACTATTCACGAATCACCCTCGCGGTACTAACTATTCAATAACATTTTATTTAAATTCTGGAAATTAATGAAAAACAGGTACGATGAGGACACGTGGACAGAAGTGGCGAAGTACTTGGACGGAAAGAGCCTGATGAGCCTGGGCCTGGCCAACCACTGGTTCTACCGTCTTATCATGGAGGACAGCATCTGGCGGTACGCTTACCTCCGGGATCTCCAGGTCCCCCTCTCTCAACGCCCCTCCCCTTTCCAATGGTCCAGCCTCTACGCCTCCGCTTTCGGTATCCCAGATCCCCTCCTTTCTGCCACGTGTCCTCACCATCTTCTAACACACTGACACGCATCTCTCCTTCTTCTCAATGTCTCCAGACGGCAGCCACTCGTACAAGTTCCGCCAGCCAGAGAGACACATCGGTGATATTTGCCAACAAATCCCTGAAATCTTAATATTATTAGCATATAATCGGTTACTAACGGGCGAGATGTGCCTCGGGATCAGATTGGATGAGGATCGGCGCGTTCTTCCTCGACTCTCCCTCGGCGCTGCTGACGGAGACGCTGGCGCTACCAAGTAAGCTCCCAGAGCCTGGGCAGGATCCAGAGAAATCGGTCATGGTCTCAGGCGCCTTCGTCCTTACCAACATCCGCACCGGGATCTGGATCGCCGGTAAATCACCACCGTCCATGTCCCTTCCCCACCCTTCCTTTCTCACCACCGTCTATGTTTCAGATCTGCAGCTTGTCCGTTGCCCCGTCTGCAACCTCAACACTTGCGAGGGTATCTCAAATTGAAATTCTACTGCATGATATACAGATACCTCCCCGAAACGAAAACTTCTATATATGCAGTAAACGCCCTAAAGTTTTGAACTCCCTGAAAACTTCAGGGACTTTTATGTAATTTTATCAGAAACTAAGGGAGTTTTCTGCAAATACGAAATACATCCAATCCGGATCTGCCACCTAGTATATTTGGACGCAGGGACAATGCAGATACTGGACGCCCGGTCCGCGGAGTTGTTCTTGGAGGAGGGATACCAGAGCGGGAGCTGGGACTACGTAGAGATCGCATCCCATAAGATCTTGAAGCACTCCAGCTCAGCGACGGGTGGGATCTTCGATCTTAAGCACTTCCGCTCTCCTAACTCCTCAGGTACGTACATCTTACCGCATCCCTCCTCTTATCTTCTCTCTTTCCCTTGTTACTACTCTAAATCAGTTGCAAAATAGGAGTGTTGGATGTGAAGTCGTGGAAGGGCAAGCCCGATGATTGGCAGCCCAAGGCCAGTATTTGCCTGCACGCTGTTGCCGTCAACACTAACTTGCAACCCAATGACGGTGAATAACTTTTTTTCTTTTTATGCGAAAACATATTTACAATTATGTGCTTATCTTCTTAAAATTCTGGATTTATGATGATCATGATGTTGAGAAATGAGAATGCATGTGAGAATAGGTCTGCACGTGAGATTCGAAGTGATGCGGAGCGGGGGATCAGATGGGGAGGTGGTGTCCATGAGGATCTCACAGCAGCTGATGTAGGTCCCGCTCGCTCTTAGTTTTGCAATCCATGAGGATCTGACAGCAGCTGATATAGGTCCTGCTCTTACTTAGTTTTGCAATCTAATTGATTGGCCATTTTAGCTGTTATATGGTTTGGAATTATCCCTTCTATTATAGAATGTAAATGATGGATGGTTCTTGCCTCTGATTTTGTTTCACGCCCTCCGTGAGTTCTGATTTGTGAATAACAGTAATAACTTTTGTTGATAAGCATAATGTTTTTTTAAGCATGTTAATGGTGTGCCGAATTTGGCATGTTGCAGCTTCTTTCTCTAGTTTTTAGATGCAATGCAATTGTATAGAGGATATCAAGGGAGACAAAAAAAAAGGCTAGATTACTATTTTAGTACTTTTAATCCATGAAAATAGAAATTTTAGGGAGAGAGCTTTTTGCATATACACCCCTGTAAAATTGTAATTATTTTTACACCTCTGGTGTTTATTTTTCTTGATGTTTGGAATATTAATTTGGGGTTGGTTTTGATTTACTTTGTTGAAAGCTTTGGAGTGATTTTGTCAAAACCTGGAAGTTTGAAAGACATGTTTGTTACTTTGGGACAAGGGATTAAGTTTGGAATGTTTGGTGATTGGCAAAATCAAAAAGCAAAGCAAAGACATCTGAAAACAAAGACAGAGAACTGAATAATAAGAAGAAGAAACCAAGAATTAAATGGGGAAATACCAAACTTTTAACCAAAAATTGATCACGAGAAGTTATCCTTGGTAGCTTCTTAGTGATATTATATCATTTTTCTTGAACTTATTATCTAGATGTTTAAAAAAACATGATAAGGGTGCGTATAATAGAACCAAATAGTCCGATCTTTTACTGAACATCGCATATAATGAGAGTTTTATAGCACTAGGTTTCTCTTTTTTTAATTATCTAAATGTCAAAATGTTTTCAAGGTAAACTTTGATGTACGTGAGTATTATTTCCTAAATTTTGTGACATTTTTTGGAAGCAAAATATATATGTATATATATTTATGAATCTTCAATAAATGCTTTTTACGGTCATCTCACATTCACACCAGACAACTAACAGTCTAACATACCAGAGAAACCCTAACCCTAACCTCTCCTCACCACACCAACTCCACTATGATCTATCCATTCCATAAGAAAGTCCATAGACTCCAAATTATTCAAAATTTCTCAACTAAAAATCATGAATATTGTGGATGATATGAAGCCGCAGCAACACCTTTTTTTAAAATGATTTTTTATTGATTTATAAAAAAGATTTATTATTTGTGTTTTCTAATAAAGAAAGCCACGAAAGTGTGACAAGAAAAGCACTACTTATCATTTTTTTTAGTCTCTCTATTTTTCAGAAAATATTCTTTTAGTCTCTTATTTTTTTTTTGTAATTTTTTGGTTATTACTTTATAAAGTTGGATTTATTAGTCCGAAGGCAAATGACGTTCACTTACACTATTTATTTGGATAGGTGGCGATATGCGAGATTATACGTGGCGTTATGTTGATGTCATGAGGCCAGTGAGAATGTCACATGGAGAGGATGAAGGGAACAAGGGGGCTCGAATTCGGATCCTGATTGGTTATGATCCAAATTTGAGGGTTTGTTTAATATTTTTTTTATTTTTTTAATCTTTTCTAATGGTTTAGTATTTTAAAAGGCTACATGGTGTTCTAATGGCCATTTGGACATCAATATAATACTACGTGATAGATATCTTAGTTATTTGAAACTGTATCCATCTGTCTTTGAAGTAATAAGTCTTATTTTATAAAATAGAAGGATCAAAAAGTAAAACATAAAAAAAAGGACCAGAAAGAGAATTATTCTAATATTTATTAAATGCTTAAAAGAAGAGCTACCAATATGACTTGTTCCGGTGCCGGCAAAGAGAACGGGCCGTGACCCTTCGCGATCCATCTTCCCGGAAGGCCTTCATCTCTCCTTGGATTTTCTTTCCAGTTTTCATCTCGTCCCCGTTCCTCGACTGAGATCCTAGGGCTTGCTGGCTTTTCCCTCGCGATCCATCTTCCCACTCCCGGCTTTGGATTTTAGGGCATCATCATTTTCTTGTTGTAATGCTTTAACTTGAAGGTATGCCTCTATCTTTGAAATTTCTTGTTTTTTATCTTTGGTTTTAGGGTTTTGATTTGATTTCGTCTTCCTTTTGCTCGCCGGCTTCTTCTCAACTGCGTTTCTCGACCGATCTCCCAGCTGGAGAATAGGGTAGATCTAAATTCGACCCCCTTTCCAGCATTTGCTTGCTGCGTTGATCTTTAAGGTTTGCCACTTCCAACTCAAATTTCTTACTTTTCCTCTTCGGTTTTAGGGTTTTTGTTCATATTTATTCTTACTCTTTCTCGCAGGCTTCTTCTCGAGCGGTTTTGGAGAATAGGGCATATCTAAATTCGGCCCCCTTTGCACCATTTGCTTGCTTCTCTGAGGTTGATCTTTAAGGTTTGGCATATTCCCTTTGAAATTTCATGTTTTTCTTCGGTTTTATGGTTTTCTTTTAGATTTCTTCTCATATGATATATTCTAAGGTCAGATCCATGTATTTTCTGGTTGAATATGGTGTTGGTGTTCTCCTTTCCTTTTTTTGGGCTTTCATGAGATGGAATTCGGGTTTTGGAGGGATTTGATTTGTAGTATTGGGTTTCATATATATTTTACACCCATTGTTGTCTTAACTGGTTCCTTGCCAATGTGTTTTCTTCTCCTATCTTTTGGTATTCATGATGTTTATATGGATTTTACACCCGGATGTGAAAATCACAAAGTTTTTTTAAGTTGTTGGAGATGGACAAATGGTTTTGGGGACCTTGATGTGCCATCAAAAAGTTTTGGTCTTGTTTTATGATTTGAACCTTATTTTATAAAATATAAAACAACATGGCAGATGAGTCACTTGGTTTTTCATTATGCCATGTACCTAGAATGAAGGCTAGTTTAGACTTGGATGATTGGAATAGATCTGTGAGAGTCTATGCATGGTCCATGGAGAATCATCTTGTATGCATCTCTAATACCATACTTGGAATGAAAAGCAGTTTCCTTTTTTGGATTAATTTTAGATACACCCTTTTCTATCTAATAATTCATCTTCTTCAATCTAGCAATTCTCCGGGTGCGATATTTGATTAAAGTTATAAAGTGATGAGATGAAAATATCTTAAAACCTATTCATTATTCAGTAAGTGATTAAAACTAGAAAAACCCTAAACTCCTGGTTCATTTAATAAAAAAAAAATCACTTAGAATCTAGCGGTTGTTTTTCTATGTATATAGAATATACATTCATAATCTGAAAGTAAACAATTATTTCAAAGTGCTAAATGAAGGGCACAAAAGCACTCGCTGGAAATGATATATACTGCAGTACTTGCAAAAGAACAGAGTCGATCACAAATATATATGAGAGGCTCTCTAAAATGGCAGGTAACAAACATAATATGCAATTTGTATAAAGGAAGCTAGCTATTTTTAGGCAGCTTGAAATTACAATAGATTGCTGAAGTGCATTTGTACAGTATCCTCCAACTGATCATGTATATGAATGACCTTGAAAGTGAGCCAACCAAGATTACTATATTTCAGCAATTCTAGTATCCTCGAGTAATGCTCATACAATCTTGACGTTTACTTTGAATTGCAATCTAGCTTCATGTTTGATATTTTTAGATAACAATAATATAAAAAAATAAAAAATAAATAAAAAAACAAACTGGTTTGTTTGTTTGTTTGGAGAAGGATATTAAGGTCTCAAACAGTGAATTACTTGGGAGGGCATATCACTTGAAAAATAGATGAAGTCAACTCAGAAATAAGAAATCAGTGTAGAGTTCCTCCAGTGTGAGGTTGAAAAGAATTACATGAAATTTTATAAATTCATGTTCCCAATGAAAGCATATATATATAAGAGTTTATTACAGTGATGGAGATTACAAAGAAACAAAGATGGAAACTAATGAGTGTCTTTGGCTTATAGGTCTTGAAATGAATAAGGTTGTGATGTACCTACCTGGTATTGTGATTTACCAACCTTGATTCTTCCTGCCATACCCTATTAATATCCACATAAGTTTCATGAATTAGTTTGCACATTACTTCACTCTCTTTCATATTGAACCTGTTAAGTCAACTCCTTCAATTGTTGAGCAATCAAATTGCTTGATTTAGAGGAAATTAGTACATCAAGAATTCACATCTTTTTAATCCAGCTCCTCTTATTTTGTTGCTTAGTCAGCGTGCATGGCTTTGTTCCTTAATTACTTTGTTATTTTGTTTAACTGTCTTTCCAGATTGTGTTTCAATTGTATCTATTGTTTTAGTATAATAGATCAAAAGTAAGATGCCCAATGTTTTAATATCAGTTTTTTTTCAAATTTACCTATTTACTTAATAGGACTGGCTTGTATCCCATTAATCTATCTGGTCCTGTCATCAGGATGCTTGCAATTGAATGCTAAAGAAAATCTTATGGACAACTTCTATTTATAGAGCTCTTTGATTAATAATATTTAATTGAGATGCTTAACATTTTTAGGCATGCTTTAAATTCTTAAAAGTATTAAACTTTTGTAATGTGTAATGACATTCATCTTGGTTGGATGTTGAAATTCCTTCCCAATTTTAAAATTTCTTGCTACCTTGGTGACATTCTTTATATGAAATATTTTTTAGGGCTAACATGAAGTTCTGTGTATGATATGCAGACTCATCTGGTTTCTATCTATAAAAAGCTTCAGTGAAATTTTGACCTGTGTATTCATTTTGTTTCATAATTAGTTGTGCTACTTTGATTTACTGCATTTTCTTATAACTAATTTGGACCATTGGTGTAATAACTTTACTAGCTAATGTATGGAACTAATAAGTTGTTGTGCCATTGAGGGTCTAGTTGCTTCTAAGTTTTATTAATCTATCCTCTTTCTTACAGCAAGCTGTTGATTTTTTTTTTAAACCCCTTGTTGCTGTTGAAGTTGATTTTGCTTTATGTTTTACCTTTTTCTCTCTTCATCAGGCTATGTTTTACCTTGTTTCTGTTGAAGTTGATTTGGCTGTTTAAATTGGCTTTATTTTTAATAGTTGTCATTTAAATTATATGAATTCTCATATTGAGATGCATGTTATAAAAATTTAGGCATGCTTAAGATCAGTTTTATTGTTCTGTTGAAGAACAAAGTCAAGTGATGGTTAGCGGTTGCAGATTCTTCTTTTGTTGAATATTATTGGACATGAATGGAATGAGAAACCCAGCTACTGCTTGTGCACAGGTGTCATTGATTTAGCCAGGTTTTAAGCATTCTGAATGTTTAGTTTGGTGATATATCTGTAATCCTTTTCTGCTTAATATATATTTACACCATTTTGTTAAGTTGTCTGATGGTTCATTATGGATTTCAGTATCTGTTCCTTTGATAGATGACTCTGTGAGAATCAGTCTCCAGCATTCATAATTCCAGATAAAGGAATTTCTTATGTTCTGGTAGTGTATTTCCTAACACTACAATGCATTCTTAATTCCAGTATGGTGAACATATCATATAGATGATATTTAACTATACCTGTGTTTTTTTCTTTTAAAATAAATGTGGACAAGTCACTAGAAGCACGCCATGTGTGGTTTGAACCCTCAACCCCTCCTTGTGAGGGGGGACGGGCTAGCCAACTTTCTAGGTTGTTCTGTGTTTATTTATCTTAAAGTTTCATATTTACAGTCACATGACATTTCAAGGCATCTGGATTTTTCACTTCCCTCTTCCTCTCTTTTGTCTGTGTGCACATGGTTGCGTATGTATATTCATATTGTAAATGTTTTTCTATGTAAATCTGCAAATGCTGTAAGCTTTCCAACTGTATTATGATGTCTTTGTTGGTTTCTTGCAGGTTCTGTTTTAAATTAAAACTGTTGTTTTGGACCAATGGCTTCTCAGAAGATAGAGACCGGCCACCAAGACGTTGTTCATGATGTCTCCATGGATTACTATGGCAAGCGCATAGCTACAGCTTCTTCTGACACCACCATCCAGATCATCGGGGTGAGTGGATCCTCTCATCAGCCCCTTGCCACCCTAAGCGGCCACCAGGGTCCAGTCTGGCAGGTTGCATGGGCTCATCCCAAGTTTGGATCTATGCTCGCTTCTTGCAGCTATGATGGCCGTGTTATCATATGGAAAGAAGGGAACAAACCTGATGAATGGTCTCAGGCCCATGTTTTCACTGAACACAAATCCTCTGTCAACTCCATTGCTTGGGCTCCACATGAGCTGGGGCTCTGCTTGGCATGCGGTTCCTCTGATGGGAACATCTCAGTCTTCTCAGCTCGGGCAGATGGAGGCTGGGACACCACAAGGATTGATCAAGCACACCCTGTTGGCGTAACTTCTGTTTCCTGGGCCCCATCAATGGCCCCTGGTGCACTTGTTGGTTCAGGTCTTCTTGATCCTGTGCAGAAACTCACCTCTGGTGGCTGTGATAACACAGTTAAAGTGTGGAAGCTCTACAATGGGAGTTGGAAGATGGATTGCTTCCCTGCCCTTCAGATGCACACTGATTGGGTGAGAGATGTGGCTTGGGCTCCAAATCTTGGCCTTCCCAAGTCCACCATTGCCAGTGCCTCGCAGGATGGGACAGTGGTTATATGGACAGTGGCCAGGGAAGGAGATCAATGGGAAGGCAAGGTTCTGAATGATTTCAAGACCCCTGTCTGGCGAGTATCGTGGTCACTGACTGGGAATATACTGGCTGTGGCGGATGGGGGAAACAATGTTACACTTTGGAAGGAAGCGGTTGATGGTGAGTGGCAGCAGGTTACTACTGTTTAGCCATAAGATACATAGGCCCTCTGAAGGCATCCTTGCTACATTCCAGTATTTTTCTTACCCATAGCTTCTTCGAGCTGATCCTTTTCTCTTTCTGGACATGAATGTTTTAAAATGCATGACCTGGTGATCTTTACTGTTTGATTATCCATATTTGGAACTAGATTGTATGTTTTTTTCTTATGAATTGTCAGGCGAATATGTTTACCACCGTTGATTCTTTTGTGGCCTCCTAATATAAGGTCATGCTCCTAGTTTTGCAATCTATTGATTGGCCATTTTAGCTGTTCTATAGTTTGGAATTATTCCTTCTATAATAGAATGATGGATGATTCTTGCCTCTGATTTTGTTTCATGCCCTCCGTGAGTTCTGATTGTTGAATAACAGTAATAACTTTTGTTGGTAACCATAATGTTTTTTTAAAGCATGTTAATGGTGTGCTGAATTAGGCATGTTGCAGCTTCTTTCTCTAGTTTTCCATTGTATTTGTATAGAGGACAACAAGGGAGACAAAAAAGGTTGATTACTTATTTTAGTACTTTTAATCCATGAAAATAGAAATTTTAGGATAAGATGAAATTCAGAGGAAAAAGTGGAACCCCTGATCTCTTCCACGAAACTCGCAATCAACTACAATCATATCCTGTTATGGCCATCAAACTTGAGTTCAAAATTTCGACCAGCTAATGTTTGAATCATACACATTAAAAACTAAATGAGAGAAAATATAAAAACAATAGACTTCCACAAAGGAATGTTAGGCCTGAAAATATGATCAAACTTAAGAATGTGTTGTTATGTTGTAGTATTTGTTTTACGCAAAATCTAGAGTTTGTCACTCAGTGCCACATACAGAAGCTGCATAGTATTATTCCACAACATTGACAAGGAACACAATTTTCATGGCAAGCTGAGACTAGAAACAACCGCCCAACTGCAAGAAAGAATTAACTCCCATCAGTCAAGTATAAACATGAAGCATGACTCTAAAATGGCAATTAAATGAGATAGCAATTGTTGTGAACAAGGAATCAAGAATACAATAGCAAATAATGAACTACTAATTTTAGAAAGGTTTCTGCATCTATCACTGTCCTCTCACAACATACTGTAGAAACCAATTCTACTCATGGCCACAACCAATTAGATTGTACAATATTCCACATTACATAATAGGAAGTAGAAATTTCTCCAGGAATGGGAAAGGAAAACCAAAGACCAAAAGAAGACTACGGAATAAAAGCAGAAACAAAAGTAGCTGGTTTCACAATTCTAAAAGACATTATAGTGAAATTCCAATTACTAATTAAGGACAACTATCTACACCAAGTTTTTAATGGTAAAGGGAGGTCTATAAGGTTCCTCAGCCACTTATCATTTAATCAATAAGCTACACTCAATTGTTTTTTGTTCCAAAGGTATTGGTGACTGTACATCAGGAAGGCAACCAAGCCAAGAGGTAACATTGTTGTGGTTTTGTTTACTTGTCTCCTCACTGACATCTAGAGATTTTTTTCTCATAAGATTAGGCACTTGTTACATAACAAGGAAAATTTGAAATGCAGACTTGTCAGGTCAATCACGAGCCAATACTGAACTTGTCTGAGTTCTAAATCCACATTAGAGAGTAGGCGATGAAGGAAGAATTCTGGACTAACTCTTACTGTTACTCAAACAAGTGTGTTAAACGAATCAACAAAAATATTTTATACTTGTAAAAACTCAAGTATAAAACTGAGCTTAACAATATTAGCCACCTATTCATCCCAAGTTCCAAGCCGAGTAACCATTCCAACTATTTATTGATGCTAGATAAGTAGGGCAGGGAAGCTTATGCCATATATCTCATCATCAAGATTAATAAGTGAAAGTCAACACTGCACTCTTGTACCATCTATTTACAAAAGATAATCAGCTGGGTCAGTTTCTTATGATAGAAGTAGAAACATGCCAGATTTTAATTAGTAATTCCTGAGATCAGCTAAAATGGTGGCCGAGGAATTCAAATTACTCAAACAATCTTTATAGTATATCTCAGAAACCTTGAAAAGAAGTATACGTACCAAAATAGCCTCTATCTCTTTTTCGGACACAGGGGTACGCTTTGGCAGCAGTGAAGCCTTCCCTCCAACGGCTGTATTAGTTGGTGCAGCAGGAACATCCGATCTGAATCTGTAACTTGGAGCTTCACCTAACGATGATGATGGTGTTTTTTCTTTCGACATTAAACCTAAATATGAAACTCAAACAATGAGACTCTTAAATTACCACCCAAATTCAATGTTTAAAGTGATTAACTTTCTAAAACAACTACAACAACCAAGCCTTAATCCCATACTAGATGGGGTCGGCTATATGGATTCTCTGTCTTCATGTCGCTCTCAAATATGATTAACTTTCTGACTTGGAGAACTGGGATACCTAAGAATCCTTTCATGTTATACTTGCTAACAAACAGCAATGGCAATGCCCTTACAAGAAGGTTATAATAAACTACAGATGGTTTTATACTACAGTTTTCGATAACCATCTAACATAGCAACGTGAGAGTTTGAAGATGGGGGTTGACAGAGTCCACGATTCTTGATGAAGCATTAGCCAGTACTAAAATAAATAGATTTTCTACTTTTAAGAGATGGTCTCTGTCAAACACAATGCTAGTGCAAATAGAGTTTATCTAAACTTCAATATTATTTAAGAAAATTCTCAAGTATATCTTTTTCTTTTTTTTTTCAAAATAAGCAGTGTAGCATTATAAGACCAATGAAAATGAAGCTTCCCCAAATCTGGTGGAGTCATCAATGATGGAAAAGGGGAAAAAAATCAAGAAGGCCTTTCTTTAAACATTGACCTAACAATAAAACTGTGGACGGAATGCAAGCAAAAGTTTTCCTTCAATGATTTGACCTAATTTCAAGAGGCTTTTGTTCACAATGTTCTCTAGACAAAGGAATGCGGTAAAGATCAAACTGGAAAGGTAGTGAACATGCCCTAACCTAAAAAGAATCCTTTCCATAATGCCTCAATGAATTTGTCCCTAAAGGTGAATCTCTTATGTAACATGTATCACATAGGAGAAACTAAGGACTAATCAAGCGCCAAAACCTAAAAATACTATTTAATTAAATATATATCGAATCACTATTAATTCCTCAAAAAAAAAACAACTTTATATATGACCAACAGGAAATGCATATAAGATCAATAAATGTCCACAAAACCTAATCCAATTCCAAATCAATTGTGGAACAAAACTAATTCCCAATCCAAACCAACTCTACATGGTGTTCACATTGGAAGCAATTAGATCAAGCATCCAGCAAAAATACAAACATAGATTTTTCTGACAATCCTCCGACAAGAATCACTACAAATAACGCACAAATCGAGAAACCCTAAGATCTGAAAACATACCCAATGGGGAGAATCCCGTTTGCTCCTTGGATGTAGAGGAAACTGAGAGAAATGAGAAATCAAACAAAGAATCAGAAGATAATCAGAAATGGAGACCATCGATATGGAAGAACACCATCAAAGAAACAAGAAAAGAAAAAGAGTAAATCGACGAACCAGATGAGGGTTTGGGATGCCTCTGGGGGAATTTGATCAGCGGGATTCTCTTCATCGCTTGTGTTGCCGACATCTCTTCTCGTCTGCGATTGCTCCTCTTCCCTCCCTTGACCTCCTCTGCTATCCGCGCAGGTAGAAGAACAGATTGGTGTTTTTTTTTTGCTCTTTTACCCCTGCGAAATCAGAAAATCTTATTCAGTGAGCTTTACTTTTGGACCCCTTAGAAATGATGAAATCACTTATTTCCTGCCCTTTTCGGTTTTTAATGGCAATTAGTTGTTGAATTCTCTCTCTCTCTCGTTTTTATTTATTTACTACTCCTTGGCATAATTTACATAATATATAGGAAATTCCCGTTTATGAGAAGGATAGTCAATATTGTTATACTAATTATATTTTGCCCCCCTCCTCCTCTCGGGATTGTCAGAGATGTGGTCCTAGATTACAAACATCTTGTTATTTTTGCACACCCCCTCTGCCCCGCCCCCCCGGGATTGTTAGAGATGTGGTCCTAGATTACAAACATCTTGTCCCCTCATCATGCGCGTACAACCGTTGAAGCATGGGCTGGGATCACCAGAGAGAATTACCCAACATATGGAACATAAAATTACCGCTACGTCAAGAGGCCTGTGGTCTCTCTTTGTTTTTTAGTTACAAGCATAATTTACATAATATATAAGAAATTCACGCTTATGAGAAGGATGGTCAATATTGTTACACTAATTTATGTTTAGTTGAACGGATTTGTGACTAAATCCCATTTTATGGCCAATAAAAGTTAAAGATCCTAATATTTAATTTTAAAGTTGAATTTGAAGATACAGTATTTGATTCACAACTTTTTTTACTACCATATTATGATTTTTACATGGAAAATCTGGATTCAAAGATTTAAGTTTCAAATTCCATACAGTTACCAATACATAATAATGCACTGATATATTGAGACTTGATAGTAGTTAAAAAAATGGGAAGAAGTCATTAGATGACGAATTTAGGTATCTTAATTTGACAAGATGATCGCTAGATTGCTAAAATAGTGTTCATCTTCTCAAACATGTGCATTTGAATGGTCTCCATTCTATGGTGACCATTAGAACAAGCCTGGAACGCATGTTTCTCAGTACCAAACAAAAACACCAGCAACACAGTTTCATCTACTAATTAGAAAAAAGAGTATATATAATAGATGCCCACCTATTCATACTCTGCCCCACCGTAAAAAGAAAATTATATATATATATATAGAGATAGGTATGTATCATGCCGGCCATAGTTACTGTTCATTTACGGTTGACTTTCATTTCAGCCCTTAGAGCATGTTTGAAAGATTTTCAACCGTACGGATGTGAAGATCATCGAAAAATAAGCTAGCATGTCTATTTTCATATAATTTGGTGATCGTTTGGAACCGTTAACTTGGAGGACCAAACGGTCACCAAATTATATGAAAATGGACATACTAGTTTATTTTTCTATGATCTTTCCATCTGTATAGTTAAAAATTCTTCAAACATGTTCTAAGGGCCAAAATGGGAGTCGACTATCATGCCTATATTATATAATTAATGAATCAATGAATCAATGAATCAACATCGCTTATCAATTTTTATCATGCCTATATTATATAAACACTAACTACGGTCGGCCCGAACTATCTTATATAACTTACCTTCTAATCAATGAATCAACATCGCTTATCAATTTTTATCAAACTCTCAAATTTACCTATCAGCTTTTAGTTAATTTGACGCAAAAATTATGTCATTAAATGAAAGGAACTCTGTTCTTAACCCAATAATAATCAACTAAAATAGCTTTTAGTAGCCAAAAGCTTTCTTTACTAACTCTGCATAGTTAATTAACTGAGTTACTACAAGTGGATTCAACTCCCTGTCGTCGTTGTGACGGCATCATGTATATATATTTGACTCGATGGGGATCTTACTTAGCTTATAATAATAATATTATTATTATTAAGTACCCCTTGCCTTGACTCATTCTAAACCGACCCACACGCCAACTAAACCTCTTTCCTTAATCTCATTAATTACTTCTTCGCTTAATTAACGTACCATCTATAAAGGACCAACCCCACCATTCACATTCACTCATTCTAACACTTCTTCTCTATAATCTCTCTCTCTGTTTCTCATGGGGAATTGCTTGCATTGCATGGCTAATGGAGCCAAGAGATCAAAAGCTTCAACTGAAACAAAGAAGCAACATGGCTCCAAGAACTTGGGAAATCCATTCAAGATGTGCATGAAGCCTAGAGACACAAGAGTACTTCAGGTCTCATCGGAGAAGAAAACGGCGGCGCAGAACGGCGAGAAGGGAGTTATGAGAGTTAAGATAGTTCTAACAAAGAAGGAGGCAACTCAGTTGCTATCTCAGTGTGATGGAGATGAAGAGAAGATGAAGAACCTATTGAGTGAGCTTGAGAAGATGAAGAGCAACAATAATATTGGAAACATTACATTCACAGACAGAACAAATGGAGATGCATGGAAGCCAGGATTGGAGAGCATTCCAGAGGGTTGTTGTGTTTTGGTGTTTTAGATGTTAATTTACAATATTGATGATCATTAGATTGATGGAGAATTAATGAACAACCTTCTTCTTCTGTGTTTGCTTAATTAGATTAATTCATGTAACTTTTGGACATGTTCTTGGACGCAAGTGAGTTAGTAGAATCTGTTAGCAACTCTACCTATAAAGAATAGAGATGCTGGAGAACAACTCCTGCCAAACATTTAACATATGGAAAACATTTTTAGATTGTTGGTTAGGGTTAGAAATACTAATATATTATCTAGATCATGATTTAATATAATTGAATTTTAATAGAAGAAGAGTACTTTTTTATTTTTATTTTTCATAACCTAGTTGATCATATTCGATCGAATTCTTTTCGAGTTATAGAATATAACTCGTAACTCGGTGCTTCATTTAATTAGCAAATAATGTTGGGAAATGATAAAAAAGAGAAAACAGGATGCTTCTCAAAACTAATTTCTTTGTGAAGGGGTCAATCAAAACTAAATTCTTCGAGTCTATTTGATTTCAAAGTCAAGTGAAGCTCTTTTTTAACTCCACTGTATATGTTTAGAAAATTGACTGTCTATTCACAATGAAATAAGAAAAACAAACACTTTTGGGGTGTAAATATATATTGTTGTTCATTAATTATACTAGCTATTCACTCTAAAACAAATATAACAGCCTAAACAAATCAAACTAGCTAAAAGACTTTAAAGTATACATTTTTGTATTATTTGAAAGACTTGAGATTTTTCATCTATTGACTAAATATAACAACAAATATGTCTCATCATTCGAGACTGAGCTTTTAGAATAGTATGATGGAGTCAAAGTCTTAATGCTACAATATTACAAGACTACTTTGAATTCTAACAACTGCCTTAATTATTCCATACAAACCACTCTTTTGTCTAAGATCAAACAAAGAATAATGGAACATAATATTAGGAAAAACCTTGAATAGTCTCTGTTGTTGTCATATATACGTCATGCAGTTATTAATAATAGAGAAAATAAATAGAGAGAACCTTAATAAAAATAAAATAAAATAAAAAAAAAAGTGGTCCGAAATTGTGAAAAAAAATGATTATCACACTCTTTTGAGAGATTGAAACATGCTTATATGTTTGAAGTATGTTTCTATCAAATAAAAAATCACTTATTAAATGAAATTTTAGTGGAGAATAAAGACTTGGTAAGTAAACTGTAGAGAGAGACTTGATCATGAAAGGTATCTGAGGGAGAGAGTGAGTGTTCTTGACCAGATGGAACTAGACAAGATGATAAGAGAGAGACGTCTAAGCAACCACTCCAGGCGAACTTTTGTGCGTGTACCTTATAATCAAAAGTAAAACGCGTTATGTTTAACCTATCGTTTTGGGGCAAATGTTAGGGAAAGCAATCATTCTTTGTAAAGCTACCTTTGGAATACATCAATTTCGTTGACACATTCTACGTATATATAGATTTGAAGTTCCACAGATTTGTTATAACACATGAATGAATAGAAGAGCAAATTCACATAATTTATTAGTGTCAAAATATATATATAAAAAAAAAACATAAGAGAATGAGGAAAAATTGGTCAAGCACTTGCAAAAGGCAGGAGCAATAACGAGTCCATCCATCACGCATCCAACTTCAATTTGGAAAGCAAGCACTTGAAGAGGCAATCCATGTAAATATATAGCAACATATATAGCACACCATGATATAAAAGTAAATAGAGAGACTCTGCTGCAGGATCACAAAAACAAGTAAAAGTATATACTTGGGGAACAAAAAAAAAGGAAAAAGATCAGCACTCACTCATTCTCACACAGCAAGTAAAAGATATATCAACTTCAACTTATATAATAAGGAAACACAAGTCACAGCCTAGATCAGATCAGTACTAACTCATACCATGAAAGCAAACAAACAGCACCAGGAGATAAAGATTAAAGAGAGAAAGCGAGTCAGGTGGTTGTTTCAAAAGATTGGAGCTCTGGGGACTCCATAATGCTGGCCAAATTAGGTGTCCATCTATGAACCATCATTGATTCTCTCCTCTCTCTGCCCATCTCCGTCACCAAATCATGCAGCCTTCTCTCCCTTTTATCTTTGAGTTGGAGCATCAGCCATTCAAGCTCTCTTCTTGTGAGCACTAACTTAACCTTGAGGACCCCCCCAGCCCCAGCCTTAGCCTTGTCAAGGCCATCACCATCCTCTCCAACACCTCCACCATTAATGCCTCTCTCTTGAATGCCTTCCTGGGGCCATGGTGGGCATGTTTCCATGCAGTTGCCCATGAGATGACTCTCTCTTACCAAAGAATTAGGGGAAGAATAACAAGAGGAGAAGGAAGGAGAATGATGATTTAGTTAAGCAAATAGGTATTAGATCATTATAGCATATATATATATATATATAAGTGGTACTATTAATATTATTAGAGCAAATTGGTGTCAAAGATGATCATATGGCTTTGTTTCAAGTTTCAACCTTCTAAAGAACAACACACGTGGTGGGGGCCAATCTATGACGTTTGTTCAAAGAATTAAACTAATAGCCAACTTGAACTTAGAATCTTCATCCCATTGGTGAACTATATCAGTAGGGAAGTAGAGCAAGCATGGATGCCATAGACTTCGACTCGTCTAGGTCCTAGGATAGTAAAGTTAAGCAAAAAGAAACAAAAAAGAAATGTAAATAAATAAAGAATAGGGACGCAAAGGAATGGAGGATTTCAATCATGTTCCGGGTGTTACGGAACCTGCCTTAAAAAGGGACTGATTAGCAGACTACTGAGACTTGAGTGAGGAATAAGTCTATGTATGTATAACTTTTTTCTATAAATAATAGAAAATAAAAAATAACAGTTATGGACTATGGACAATATCTAGTACCTCAACCTGAACTATGGGGGAAGGTGTTGTGGCTTTAGGAAACCTAGGAGCGTTGTATCCAATGACAATGGTCACACACCACCCACCTGGTCTAATGTGTCTGATGTGGTTTGAGAATTAGCAAAATTGAATTAAAATAAATCACAATCTAAATCATAGATGATTCACAGCATTAACAATGCAACATGTTGATCACCTACATACATCATCAGCAAAATGTTTGCAAGCTCTGCAAACTTACATACAGGAATACAAGTCATCAATCAATCTTGGTGACAGAAAATATTAATATACATTTCAATAGTTGCACTCATATATGTGCAGATAATAGGCTGGTCATATAAAATGATTTGAAGGATAATAATTGATGAAAATTTAAACCATTTTACATGACAGAATGTCGGAGACTCAAGCAAAGTCTTACAACCATAAAAATTTAAAAGCAGCAGGAATTCTGATATCATCAGGATTACATCAAAGTCTGATAGAGGGTCACATACATATATGACAGTAACCATTTGAGATAATCCATAACATCAAACATGTTCACCCAGATAAAGTTCACCTTTTGATTAAAATGTACAAGCAGGGGGGTTCCTCTCTCCAGATCAGATCAGAAACCAGAGAAATTGAGCACTTAAAAGAAAAGGATTTGAAAATCTGATTGAACTTATTCTAGCCTTTGCTTCTTCTTCTTGGCAAGATTTTCAAAGACTCCTTGTATATCTGCTGATGTGACTGGTTTAGATGAATCAAAGGATTCCTGCATGGAGAATACTCAACAATTAGTCTATTTTATATTTAGATGGCACCATGACATATTCAAATTCAAGTTTATATCAAAGCCTAAACAAACACACTGAAGAACTCTCTCCTTTATGAAAATTCAAAAATAACCTCAAGTATGGAACACCCAAAAATACACAACCAAGAGTTCTCTCCTTATATGTATGAAGTTGCTGTGAGAGTTTCCAATAGCATGTGCATTATCTTAAACCAGAATCTCAAGAAGGATCAAGAGAATCAGATAATGGAAGTCAATGGGGAAACCGCCAACATGAAATAAATGGTTGCCTTCATCTAATGCTTCAAATTAGCACTAAAGATGGCCCCTAAATCAAGTGCTGCTTCTTTTTCTTGTTTGCATGTTAACTTGTCAAGAGGATGTTGGAACCCTCTAACTCTCAAGTAATTTGGAAGAAGTTTGCATGAAACACTAGAGTCTGTAAAATTCCCACTGTAAACACTGAAATAATTTTGCTAAGCATTTAAATGTGGAATAAGGATACATTTGAGATGCCTGAGACCCTCTTCTATAGAAAAGTGAGGGAATATGCAGTATGTGTTACCTTTTGTATTATGAAGGCACCTAAATAGTCGACCATCTTTGACAGAACTAATAATAGAGGTCCAGTGCATAGGATGTCAAGATAGCCGGGGAATTTTGAATAGAAAAGGTTACTCCTGCTTTACAAGGTTGAATTGAGAGGTTCACAAATGTTTCATCCTACTATTAATTTTAAGTATGAAAAAAAAAACATGTGTTTTCCTCATTTCATAAAAGCTAATAAGGTTGAGGTGCTTTGGTGCGGCACCATATTCACAGTATATGATCGGACAATTTATATGCTTTCCCATAACATATTATGAATATGTATGTGCATTGATTCACGACCTACATCCTTATGTTAGGAATATGTATTGGAGTTTGTGAAGAGCCAATCTGATTTTATCAATTCTTCTAATTAATTTCTTCTATGCAATACTAGTTGATAGAGCTTCACAATAAGCACTATGAGATCAAGGGCTTATAATATAGGTTAGAAAACTATAATAGCTGATAAGGGAAGAAAAAGAAGGTAGTCAAAGACGAAAATAGCCTAACACGTGGAGCAATCTTGATCCTCCATCTCTCTAACAGTCGCTTGACCAGACAGTTGAGTTAAGCACACATCCTCCTCGGTCCTTAACTCTTCATACTCTTCGGATCTTAGGGATATCCGCTCTCAATAGTATAAGAATGAGATCTCCTCGAACATCTCAAAATACCCTTCCCCTAGTATCGAAGAAGTGTCTTCCGAAGCCGAATTTGCCAAACGAACTGTCCAACTCGACATCTCGAGATTTAAAACCGAAGAAACCACCGAGGACCTGTTCACGCTCCTGGAAAAACAAAATACACAAGACGAAGCTACCGAACCAAGCTACCACGCATGTGACAAAAGCAAGTCTCCCTCCCATCTTGAGGCCTATGAATAGAACTGCGCACCTTATTCGAAAGGGAGGACTCTGGACGGCGAAGCCCTGCCACCTTGTAAACTCAATTTCTTGGATCTTGTAATCTTGTTCAAATTCGAGTGGAATTCTCTCCAACGATGGAGACCCGCGGTTTTCTCCCCCGATTTATGGGGTTTCCACGTTAAATTTGGCTCTGTTTTTCTTTGTTTGATTCTCTTCATCTCACCCCTTTCTAGTTCATTTCTAATTCCTCAAACAAGTTCGATTGTTAATCAAGATTAGGGTTTTCACCCGAAATTGCATCAACAATAGCTAATAAGACATTTTTGAGAAAACAGACTATGAATGTATGAAGCCATCAACCTAAACGGTAGAACTTTAAAGTTTTGAATCAAGTAGATTAATGACTGTTTTTCCATTTCGATGATCATTTCTTGTCAATGTTGATCATTTCATCAAAATCTTAAAATAACTTCCCTTCCTTTCCAGCATTTCAAAAACAGCCACCTATAGACACAAACTCAAAATACATGGAGAAGGATGTTTCCAAACATCTGCCACTACTGGCATCCCAAGGAAAGAGATCTTATGGTTAGAACTTTGTAGAGGCAGATTTCTTGTAAGTTGTACATATCCATACATGTGCACCCTAAATTCTAAACCACATCTGGGTCATGGCTTGATAAAAAAATTGTTTATCATTCAGTTCAAAGTTGAAAACCATATTGATTCATCCTTCTGAAATGCCCACTCATTGTCTTTCAAGCTTAACCAAGGGGGAGAAATACTATGACAGATAATTCCAAATAGAAGTATAATTGCAAATATCAGCTTCAAATAAACTGCTTAAGTGTTCATCTCATTGGTCTAACCAATAAGCATTATGTGACGACTAAAAGAAAGCACAGTCCACATACTAAAAGTACCATGGTGCTGATACTAAAGACATGAATCATGAAATCTTCATCCTCTACAAAAACCAAAACAACTCAGGCCTGAATTAAATGTCCATTGTCCACGAACTCTAGTAAAAAGATGCATTTATTAATTCATAATTGCATTAGTAATTGTCAAGAACGAGACATTCTAACTCAACCCCCTAGAACATAATTCTAGTCGGGTCCAATGCATATCTAAAAGTACAACCTGATAGCAACAGATGTATTCTCAAATATACGCCAAGGCAAATAGATGGAAAAGAAAAGGCAAACAGCTAAATATACTATTTAAGTTTAAATGGAAGCAGGCACGATGCTATCAGAACCAAGAGTCCAGCAAAGCAAAAACATGAAAATTTCTCGGAAAGAAGACATACCAGGAAGGATTGGAGTTCGTTCTTTATGTCAGCAATGCCACTCAAGATTTCAATCTTTTGAACATGTCCCAATTTATTAAGAAAGTTTAATTCAGCTCCTTCCTGATTCTGTAAATTCTCCTCCCTCTTCTGCTTTGCTATTTTCTCATATTCTTCAAGTGAGTCCTCACTGTCAATTAGATAGTCAATACCCTTCTGGGTATAGAATCCAGAACAAGTTTTACATCTGCAAAGAAGAGATCTCCATTTCTTGGAAAGAAACAAAGGTTTCTTTTCCCCTGAGTCAATCGATATGGTATTTATGTCCATGCCAAGAATGCATTCAGAACTTCGAGCTATGTCTGATGCCTGGCCAAGAATGCATTCAGAACTTGGAGCTATGTCTGATGTCTGACCAAGAATGCATTCAGTACTTGGAGCTATGTCTGATGTCTGGCCAAGAATGCATTCAGAACTTGGAGCTATGTCTGACGCCTGACCAAGAATGCATTCAGAACTTGGAACTATATCAGGAGCCTTTTCAAATCTCAAACCACTTGTATTTTCTCCATGTAAGGCATCTTCAACGGAAGCAATATTAGATTGAGCACATTTGCTAGGACACTCTATCAAACTCTCAGAGGCAAGGGCACCATTTTCAGTTTCAAAATGCGTCTGTGTTGAGGAGCCATGTTCCATCAAACTTGCTTCAGTTGTGCTTATCACTGGATTCTTTTGCCTCAAGGAAGCCCAGATAGATGAAGGATAAAGTTTCAAGAATGAGAAAGAAAGTGCACAATCTTGGCAGATGAACTCCTCATACGACGGTTCTCCCTCTTCGTCCTTAGGTATCTGAAACAGAAGGAAAAGCAGGAACATCTTACGGGATGTAGCAAGAAGCTTGAGACTGGTGAGTGGAATTAAAATAGAAAAAGTACTACCAAAAACCATTGCCTGAATAGATTTTCAGTAGTAACAGTCATTAACCCTTGCCAATGAGATTCTAAGAAACAAAAGAATTTCAAAAATATTTTTTAAGTGGGACAGAAAAACCCATAGTCAAAGAACTAGACAATGCCAGAAAAAAGAACCTCTTCGAGAGAGTTGAGGCCAAGGTGGTTCTCGTGAAACCAATCTTCACAGATGCAGCACTGTATCATCTCAACCTGTTCTTCAGCATTTGGGTCAGGGTAAGGCCGGCCACATATACAGTAAGAACCCGTAAAGTTCTTGTTATATGAGTTGTCAACATTTTCAGGGTCTTTACTTGGACAAAGTTTACAGAAGAGTTCCCCAAACTTTGAATTTCCACAGTCACATCTGAACTTTCTCTTGGTCCACAGCTCCACAACCTTATAACCAATGCAAACAACATCAAACTCATAAAGGCAAGCACTGAGCACCAACTATTTAAAACCATTGCATGCATGGTGGCAGGATGCTAGGAGAAGAACCTAAATATCATGTTGCCATATAGAACAGGCAACATTTAAGCTAGAAAGCGACAATACAATAGAACAGCCAACATTAAAGAATAGGTTGATTCTTCCTGAGAGTCTAAAAGGAATAATATAAAGCAGGGCGATATGTTGCCATATCACCTCTAACCACCTATTAATATGTTACATAAGCTAGAAAGCGACAAAAAAAACACAGAATATTAGAACTTTACAGAAATCTGAATATTTGATGTGTGCGACTTCAAAGAAGATGCAGCCCTTCTAGAATTAATTAAGAGGATTTTTTTTTCCTTCTTTGGTTAGCTTCTGTGCATGTGGTGGTAGGAAATCAGTATGAAGTTGTGTTATTCTGTACGCAAAAAAATATTGAAACACATAAGGAAAAGTAAAGAAAAGAAAGACTTGATATGCAAGTGGCCTATTATCCATATAGGGATCTTTCTTCTTTGTTGTCAAGGTAATAGTGTCAATCTATTGTTGGTTCCTAAAAATAACGGTTTTCTCAGCATGAGAGAAAAAACTTACGTGCTTCAATGGAACCCTATTCTGGTCTTGTCCGGTATGGAATGAACTTATAATTTGATGATCGAGTCGATTCCATGATTATAAGTTCATAACCCTAGCCCCTTCCCATTTTGGGCGGAAGAGATCTATTAATTCTTTTATTCCAGTTCGTAAGAGGGATCTTGAACTAAGAAATAGACCTAGAAGCTAAAAGAGGGTATCCTGAGCAATTGCAAGAATTGGGTTCATTGATATTCCCGGTATAGTAGATGCTATCACACATACAGTCATACTCAATTCGATGGAATTGTTTGATTTTAAAGGAGATCTTCTATAATTTCGCACGTGAGGGGTTATTTCTTGGTTTCGCCCAGTCATTAATAACTTGATTATTTTTAGATAATAGTAGATAGAAACAACGCTCGTAAGGAGTCCTATTGAAACCAAGAAATATAGGGACGTCTATACCATAAAATCAATTTTCTCCTCAAGTAAGGAAGGAAAGCGCTGGTCTTTGAGATGAAATACAATCGATTCCTTCATTTAAGTGGTATTTTGAAAGTCAAAGAAAATCTTTTAACAAATATAGCCAGTGAATTATGAAAGAACAAAACTTAGCATAGTTTGAGTGCAAAGGTTGATTTTATGCACAGATAAATAGAAGTCTTAAAGATAGCAACCAAGATTAGGATTTTCAAGCCATACAATCAAAAGATCTCATAATAATGATAGAACAAGAAAAATAGGGTCACCTCATGGCCATCATGGCATGCGAGGCTGCAAGCTGTGCAAACGCCGGTATTCCCAGCAGGGACGCAAGTCAGACATGAGAAGATGGCCTGTCTCTTCATGTAACCCTTTGAGTATGTACACTCCTTGCCCTCATCCCCTCCCAACACCAAATCAGCCTCCTAAGTTTTTCCAAAAAAACAGGCACCACAACAACATTTCCGCAATAAAATCATCCAAATATCGGGAAAAAGGAGAAATTTTTCATCACAAAAACAATAAACAAAAGAAATGTCAAACAAAACTAAAAATAAAAAAAATAAGAAAAGAATACCAGCTCCTCATCTTCAAGTCCCTTGATGTACTCATCGATCGTCACCGTCTGCTCACCCTCATCCTCGAAATTATCAGCCATTACTCGCGACGGAGGAAAACCACCAATATTCGTCGATCTAGGGTTTGTGCAAAGAAGGGAGAAGGAAACCCTAGACGGGAAAGTGGAAAGTGGGATCCATGGGAAACAGCAAGGCAAGGGGGTGATCGGGAGAGAGAGAGAGGAAGGGGAAAGAGGGGTGATGGGGGAAAACAAGGGAGAGCTCGAGCTTATTAGGTTGTGAAACTTGGAACAAATGAGTGGAAAGGCTTTGTTTATATAGTGGGCTTTATAAGAGAGGTTTGGAGAAGTGGGGTGTATTCTGGTTTCCCGCCAAACCATTTTGGGTTTGGATGAGATCGTTTAGCCACGTGGCAATATCATTTAGGAGCAATGAACCCAATACAATACCTTCAACTGCAAATAAATGTTGGAGAAATTGGGATTTGTCCCAATTCATCTTCTCATGAATTTCCTAAAATAAGCATTTAGTTGTATTTTGAGCATTTCCAGAATAGATTTCACATGTTTCTATATAATTCAAACACTTGAAAAACAAGTCTTTGTTACACCTTAGAGTACCGATACAAAGTATAGAACCAGGTTCTTGAACATTGATAAGATGTTGGCCGAATACACATACATGAGAGGTTAAGGAGAAATAAAGAGAAGTGATGGTGTGCATCGTCTTCTCTATTGGGCAGCAGCTGGGGGCCTGGCAAACACCTTCTTTGGCAACTTATCAAGGGGAGTAGTCTTCAGGAGGAAAAGTCTGGCAGCACGCTCCGGCAAAGTCCCACCGCACTTGAGTCCCTTTGCTTGTAACTCTGTCTTCAGTTTTTCCATTCCAAGAGACTACAAGAAAACCATTCAATATGAGCCATAATAGCGTGAAAAAAAGCAGTTAATTGAGCAAACATATTACAAATAATCGAACTAATACAAGTCAACCCTCAGTCTATTGATATTTCTAGCAAGTTGAGCAAATTTGTGATGTATGTTATTACTTGCCCTTGAATGAGGGGGTAAAACATGTTTTGTGGCCAAAATTAGTTGAGCTGATGTATATTAGAATTTTGTGGCATAAAACCTCAAATAGCATAAGTTAATACTTGGACTTGATTTATGAAGATCATGCTATTGTTCTGGCACCATAACTAATCAACATACTAAAAGCAAATGTGTCCAACATTGACCCGCTATGTGCGGGGTCTAGAAAAGGGTCGGACCACTTGAATCTATTGTATGCAGCCTTACCCTTTTTTTTTTGTAAGAGATTATTTCCACGACTCAAACCAGTGACCTCCAGGTCACATGGCGACAACTTTACCTTTACGCCAAAGCTCCCCTTCATAATCTAGACAAGTATGAGACATAAATTTGGCATTTATGCTGAAAACTTGTATTCAAAGACCAAGGGATACTAAAGAAGGAAATATATAGCTTGAAAGATTCATACTCCATTACAACATCAGTACAGAGGCAATCTACCTAAACTCCTAGATTGAAGTAGATGGTTAAGTGAACCACGGATTTCTTCAATTTAAAGGTTAGTTGGTGCCACATAAGTTCATCTACTAGATAGCATAAGTTTTACACTCCAAGGACCCACATAAAAAAGCAGCCCGGTGCTACAAAGCTCCAGCTATCCGCGAGTCCGGGGAAGGGTCGGACCACTTAGGTCTATTGTATGTAGCCTTACATTGTTGTTTCTTTCTTCTTCTTTCTCACACACACAGAGCTAGCAATCCTTCCTGTTAAGTATAATGTTTTACACATTTAATTCTAGAATGATTCTGCGGATATATATATATATATATACAATTCGGGTCGGGCCTTGGGTGGCCCCTGGCCCGGCCTGTCATGTCGGGCCGGCCATAAGTGCGGTCAGCCTGACTTGTGACTGCACGCTCGGGCCAGGCCAGGGGCCGCCCGAGGCCAGGCCCAAGCCGCTGTCTCACAAGTCAGGCCGGCCGCAAGTGCGGCCGGCCTGACCCTAACACGAGTCTATATATATATATATATATAGAGAGAGAGAGAGAGAAAGAGAGAGAGAACTAGCAGTCCTTCCTAATAAGTATAACACTTTACGCATTTAATTCTAGAATGATTCTGCAGCTTGTTTATCTTTCATTTCTTTTTAATTTTTGCCAAAGAACTACCACAAATGCAATTTCTCAATTCAACAAAAAATATCATTCTTCATGTCAGCCTATATCTAGATCAATTTCAAAACTTTTCTCCAACCATCCTTTGAGTAAGCCTTTATTTTCACTATTTTCATCCATTGCATGAAATTCTTAACAAGACAAAAAGGCAGTTTCTTTTTCCACTTAGACCTAGTCCACAGGTTGATTCATGGTACACAAAAGCTCTTCTTGCCCAAGGGTACACTAACAAAAGAAAGATTCAGCACCAACATCTGACATGTAAAATTACCTAAATGAGATGGTGTTGACAGCTAATAAATTCAAAATTAAAAAGATAATAAGTTGTGGAAAGGGATTGGAAATTGTCTATACAAGAAAACTATTCAACAGTTTCATGCAAATGAACTGTCAAAGCAAAAGTTTTGTAACACCAACTAAAATTTTGATTTATAAGCTGCCTCATTCTATATAAAAACTATCAATGTAGCATAGGATGGATGCAGACAAGGCCAAATCTAATTGTTTTCAAAAGTATAACAGCAAATAATAAATCTGTCAATTGCTGTACTTGGTAATGCACCAGTTTCTATCAAAGAATTCAATAATCAATCCGCACATTAGGTGTCTTTGTTTTTCATCAGTAGATTAAACAGTTTAAAGTCAAGGAATACTATATAAAATGGAAATTGGACACAACATCTAAAAGAAGAAACCATATACCTCCAATTCTGCCGCTGAATTGAACTTCTCAAGGTTCAATGGCTCCTCCAAACCAGAAACATCAGCAATCTGCTTAACCATCTCTTTAGGAACCAATTCACAATCCACTACCCTCTCTGAAACTGGTTTCAACTCATCAGTCTCCACACTAGAAACCACCATCTTCTCCTCAGCAATTTCCTCAACCTTCTTCTCAGCCTCAACAGAACCATTTGAACCAGCATTACTACGACCATGCTCTGCAACTTCCTCACATTGAACATTCTCTTCATCCAAATGACTCTTCTCCGAACATCCACCAGATGATTCCCCATCAGACTGGCCACCTGAACCCGATCCCCCACTACCCTCTCCCTTCTTAGCTTCAACTTCACTGACCTTATCATCACTCACAACGGATTTCTCATCCTCCTTTTCATCATCCTCATCATCATCCTCATCACTGCCACTATCACTTTCTTCCAACTTCTTCTTCCCCAACCTACATAACACCATGAAAGCTAGTTAGCAAACTTATTTGAAAAAAAAATGAAAGCTAGTTAGCAAACTTATTTGAAAAAAAAAAGGTAAATTTCAGTCCAAAATGCAAACCAATCGTATAGAACTCTAAAAACGAACCAGATTTTCAAGCGCTTCGAATCCGGATTGGTCAAAGGCAGCACCTTCCTCTTTGATTCCCTGTAAAGACCGAAGGATTGCCGCACTGACTCCTCAACCTCCTCCATACACTTTGCGGCGTCCTCCCGGTATTTCTCAATATACTTGTCCACATCCCCAGAAGTCTTCTGTTTGACCTCCTTGGCTTTCTTCTTCAAGAACTCCTCCGCGAGCTTCTCAAGCTTTCGGTCCTCAGCCTCAGCTCGCCACTCCTCTAGCCGCTTCTCCGCATTCACATGGCGTAGCCGGCGGCCGCTCATGTCTCTGCACGCATCGAAGTTGTTGGTCTTCTTCTGCCCGGCTTTTGTCGCAGCGCCACGGAGTAGTGAGCCGAACCCTCCCTTGCCACCGCGGAGACGAAGAAGGAGGGCGCACGAAGGAAAGAGGCCGTCGCCGGAGGCCGAGATAAGCGTTTCATCAAGGATTTCTCTCGATCCGGAGACGAGGCGCTGGAATCGGATAGGGATCTTGGTTTTCGAGAATATTGAATGCTTTAGTGCTTCACCGGAGATGGTCGGAGTGGAAACCTGGAGGCACTGTGTCCGGCCATCGAGGAGCTTGACGAAGATTTGATAGATAGCCATTGATGGGGGGTTCAGAGCTTAGGGTTTCGAGGAAGCCCTAATATTTGGGGCTTTTGATCGTCTTCGTCCTTAATAATAAGAAGGCGATTTGGTATTCCGCGGATCGGAGGAGATATAATGAGTTTGAGTGGGCGAACCAAGTTGTGATAGACTCGACCGAGTCCTTGTCGAAAATTGAAGCAATTTTACATATATACCCTTATAAAAAAGGATAATTACATATTTGCCATAAATATTTCATTTTCAATATACCTCTCTAATTTCAATATGATCACAGGGACCATAAATATTTGTTCATATTACATCGTTGAATTAAAATTCAAACATTCACCTGACTTTCTTAAACATGATTCTTTTTTAATGAGATATGTAGTACTGTTTACCCATTTTTTAAATGGTTTATATATCCCTTGTTACAATAATTAAGATGTAACTCTGCTATTTATAACTAATTTGATTTTATTTAGTTTGTTCATATTAAAAAGCTTCAATTTTTTAAAAGTTTGGGAAATAAATAAGAGCAAAGAAAGCCTTAAAACAAAGAGAGTATTAGTAATAATCACTACTGACAACATCAAAGCAGAACCAAACCCAAACTTGCTACATCAATCAGACCAATTGCTACAATTATTTGGAATCATAAAACAGAAATGCAAATACTGCAAACACTACTCTAATGATCTAATCCCCTCCAATCATCTCTTATGCTCTTCAGGCTCTTAAATCATCCTGCCAAGAAACATAGAAAACCAAACACATTATCAAGTTTATCATGTGTGTATGTAATAAGAGAGAGGGGGATGTTAAGGATGGTGTACATGTTGCAGTCGATGGAGGGGGTGACGGTGATGTTGATGCTAACGCCGCAAAGAGTGGGGAGAGATGAAGCGCGAGTGGAGTCCATGATGGGGAAGCGAGGACTGATGATCTTGAGGCAGCTGCACACGGCCACGCGGTCATCTTGCAAAGGAGCGCTCCGGTCCAGTGCCGTCACACCCATGCAGCATGGCCCATAGGGAGTTAGCGCCCTGTCTGCCAGGTACGCAGCGCACGGCGTGATCATCCGGGTTATCTGCGCGCATGGCGGCGCCGCGTCAGCCTTCAGTGAAGAGAAGGCCACGAGGAGTACTGCCATGAGGGATGGGAGAAGGTGGCGAGCCATGAGTAAGAGTGATTAATTTGTAATTGGGAGCAGTGGGTGGTGATTAGAGTTGAGAGGTGTATGTATTTATATGTGGGATGGAGTGATGAGGGTGGAGTTAGGAGAGGAGGAGCTTGTGGCATGGAATTCTCCTGGGTTCATCTATCCTAGTTTTGGTGCCAGGAGGGTAGCTCATTGGGCTTGCATGAAGGTCTGAAGTATTTATTTAATTATTTATTTATTTACGAATAATCTAAACAGGTTGACAATGAACTGAAATGAACTTAACACAATGTGAGCAGTTTTACACAAATATATGTGTGAACTAGTGTATAGAATCAAATTAGACAGATTGACAAGTTAACATTTCTGCTAACACGATGAGTTTGAAGACCTTAATCAGATTAGTTGGTGCAAAACCTTCCTGCTAACATTTCATATGATGCAAAAGTGATTACATGTGACACAACTTAAAAATACACAGAAGAAAACCATATTGCAACTCAGAAAACAGTATTACAGGATACATGGAATTAGTCAATAGGTAGAAAGTACATGATACACAATGAACACAAACAACAAGAGGATCATCAAAACAAGAACATTTGCATCTCTTACTCCCTCTTCAGTATTTCTGGTAGTTCATCTGCTCGAGATAAAGAAAGATCAGCTAGTTGTGAAAGTTGCAAGTTCAACAACTCCTCCCGACCATACTTTATTCTTTCATCTGGTTAGAGGGCAAGAACACCAAAAGAATTTCACAATTCAGCAAACTCTGGAAAAAAGTATGAAAAACGTGTGAAGTTGGTACTGATACACGTTCTTACCTACATATGTCAGGACGGGGTATCTGTTTGGTGAATGTAACAATTTTCCCTTTTTCTGTCTAAATTTCAATGGTGATGCAGATGACGTAGTAGACCTGTGACTTTGGTCTGCATTGAGCTCCTGAATCTGTTCATGTATCACCTCTAACCTCGGGTGCATTTTACAGAATGATGAAAGGGTGTTCTTAGTTAAGAGCCAGCATCCCCTCACATCTAGTGTGCCAAGCTTTGATCTGGGTACATACAATAGAAGTCCAGAATCGGTTAATACGGCACCACGAAAACCTAGGAATTTTAACTTTGGGAGAGTGGACAAGGCATGTAGGGCAATGTCAGACAGGAAGTCACTCTTTAGATGTAAAGACTTCAGTTCTTGTAGAAGAGACAAGGGCTGGATTGCCTCATCTCTAACTAGTGTATCTTCCAAATTCAAACTTTCCAAATGAATTAGATTCTGAAGCAGGCTGAACGAGCGTATTTTATCCAAGCTGTCCCTGCTCCTATAGGTAAAACCTTCCAAAACAGCAAAAAAAACACAATTATTGAAGCACAAATTAAGTTTCTTGTAAAGGAAGGAGAAAAAATACAAATAGAAATCCTAACCTTTAATATTTGTGTGACTCAAATCCAGTGCATATAGAGAATGCAACATACTGATATACGAGAGGGCTGTATCATCAATTGTTGTATAAGACAAAGATAAAGTCTGAAGATTAATAACACAACCAGCTAACACAGACAGCCCAAGCGAAGTGATCTTGGTATTGCTGAGACTTAAAGATTTTAAATTCCCACCAATAAAAGCAACGTGTTCCACTAAATCATCTGTTATTGCACAAAAGCTCAGATCTAAATGCTGAAGTCCTTTCATATTATTTAAAAAGAGGAAACTGCAAATAGAAGATTGTGATATATCCAAGAACGTAATATAGCTTCCTTCCAAATTTGAGAAAACTTCATCAACATCAACAAAAGTAGCACCATGAACGAGAAGCTTCGACAAAGGAGCATGTTGTGAAGTGTCTCCTGGGGAAATAGAATGGATAACACAATTACTCATGTTTAAACAAGTAATAGAGGGAAGGTATGGCAACTTCGTGACATTTGTCCAGGCTAGATTCAGGAAACTCAATCTGGGAAACATTTTCAGGACAACAGCCCCATCGTCTGATATTTTACTACCCCATAAATCCAAGTGCTCAAGTTGAGTCAATGCCTACAAAAAGCAACATGAATCATGTCTCAGACTCAAACAAACACTGACAAATATGTGCAAGAAAATGGTAATCAAGAGTAAACTAAATCAAAACTGCAATATTCAATACAACAGAATAAAAACAAGTCTAAAGTCAATTGATTCAATAGCTTCCCATAAATGGGAAACATAACTATAGAGACTATCATCTTTTCTTTTTCTTATATAATTTCCTAGTGTTTGGAAATGAAGGTTAGAAGTGAAATCCATGATGTAAAAACGAGGTCCTGTGAGGATCACAAATGTAAAGAGTACCTGTAGTGAACACAGGGCCTCATCAGTGACAGGCAACCCTCCCATATCCAACACAACAAGATTTTTAAATGAACAGACAAGCATCACCCCATCAGTGGTCAACCCAGTTTCTGAAATAAATAGCTTCTCCAAATTTGGAATGGACAATAAATGCTTAATTCCAGTATCAGTTATTCTAGAGCATCTTGACAAGTCCAACTCCTTCAAACAACCCATACCTAACAGATAAACACAAAGAAACATATTATCAGCTCCAATAATCAACAAAGATTATATATGTTTCTTTTAAAAGTTATACATGTTGACTATGATATATTGATAAAAGAAATCTACACTCAACACAACCATTTTATATATAGACAGAAATGTTCATATAGGAGAGTAAGGAAGGAGGCTAATTGTTTTCTTGCTTACTTTGCAGCCACAAGACCTTTTTCTACATGTCAGTTGGCAGCCTAATCTAATTAATTTAGTTATCCATATTCTAGAACTCACATCTTTCAGTCAAATGATAGTAATTTTTTTCAAGAAGAACTATGAAGTACTATGTTCCTTTCTTCACTTCGAACAAATTATGGCAAAAATAATTTGCTTATAACCACTCTTCCGCGGCTAGATTACAGTTCACAGAAACAATAGTAGCACGAGAACTTTTGCAAATTCCATACAGGTCTGCCCATCATTCAAAGAGCTTCCTTGAGGTATTATAATTGACAATTCCCTAAATTAGCTGATCAAAAGATATCCTTCCTATCTTGCATTCCACACCTTAAAATGTTACTAGGAGATTAGAAACGGATGAAACCATTTTTCACATTCTTCCCTTGGAGATTTGAGATCTCATATGCAAAGTTCAGCAATCAAGACTTTCTGTCGAAAAAGTCCCCATTTAATGATGTTCTTAAGTATTGCATTAATTGTTTAGCAGTGTCCCTCACCCAGATTAAAATTGAATTTGATGTTCTTTTGCATCAATAGCTTTAAAGGGGCAAATCAGCATGAACATCAAATAATTCAAGGCTTCTAGTCCAGCAGAGGGATTAGCATCATAAGGCCCTTCAAATCATTTTAAGATACCATTGTAAGTTATATTCCCCAATGAATTCACGAAGTACGGTGCAAAAAGGAGCCTGTGAACCTGGAAGGTATTATGCATGTTCCATGCTTATTACTAAAGTTATACACATCGACGTCCTAAAAGGGCAGTCCGATGCTACAAAGCTCCCACATGCACGGGATCCGGGGGAAGAATTGGACCACTTGGGTCTATTGTACACAACCTTACCCTGCTTTTTTGCAAAAAATTGTTTCCACAACTCGAACCCGTGACCTCCAGGTCACATGGCGACAACTAGGCTGCCCTTCCACATCGACATCCTACAGATCCAAATTTGGTAGTCAATAATTCTTTGAAAAGATCGATTATTTCCATCCAATCATCACTTAAATGCATTTGCAGGCAGTCTCCCACCATTTGCAGGCGTTCAAGATAAGAAAAATGACAGGGCAACTCATTGGGCATGAATTGAATTCTTTTTTGCTTGTTCATGTTTCTTCTTAATAATTCTTACAGCAATAACACTTTGGCAGGCAAACAATGCAGATGAATATTCTAAGACAGACAAAAAAAAAAAGCCATCTTGAATATCAAACTTCACACCTGTGAGCGCCCAAAGTGCAGAATTGTTGACACCCTTGCAATCTGCTATGCTAAGACGAAGCAGGTGACGGAATGCACCCAAGTACGCCATCCACTCCGCATCCACGCTGTTTTCGCCATTCAACTCAACTTCCTCCACGCAATGCTGGAAAACTCTACATAAACACAACCCGTCGTCAGCCAAAACACTAAAAGTTTCAATCCTCATTTCTATTCAAAACTATCAAAATTTCTGGTCTTCTCTTCATCTTAAAGGGAAAAGCAAATTAGGGTCAGCAAAACATTGACATTAAAAGTAAGAACTTGTTTGATCGAGGAGTTATTCCAAATCAAGAGAAGAGGCAATGGAGAACAAACTCGAGCAAAGACGGAAACAAAAGGCGGCGCTGACGGAGGCTGCGGAGAAGGCCGTCAGCGAGGTGGGCAGGGAGGCGCTCCAGCGTGCGGCGCTGCCTGCGCCACCGCTCCACGCTGTCTGGGTCGGCGCTGGCGGACTCAATGCACATCCTCACAAGGAGCCCTCCGTCCATCACCGTCGTCGGAGATGGAGAGAACTGGGATTGGATCTCAATGGAGAAGGTTGAAGAAAATGGTGGTCTATTCGTGATGAGCAAGGCATCTATGCTTTGATAATGATTTATTTTTTTATTTACATAAATAATTTTTAGTGAAAATAATTTTCATTGTCAAGTCACTCACATGAAGGATAACTTATTCTGTTAATAAAAATGTTAATACTAATTATTATTTAATTTTCTCTTCCAAATCCTTCAATTCAGTTGGTATGCTATTTATAATTTTTATAAGTTTTACAAGTTCGTCAAATTTTGAATTGAATTTTCACTGATGACTATACTAATTGTAGATTTTGAAAATTAGAAAACTAAGATGCATGATTTGAAACATTGGGACCAAACGACATAATTAGATAGCAGAGTAAACTACATTGGGTTTTTGTTCAGACTCCAAGCACTATTTTGTAGGTTTGTAAATGTAAGGGCTTAAAATGCACATGGATGATTTTAAGAAAGTTCTAAAAAAACCCAATAATTTTGCAACTCCTCAAAAAATCATGATATTTTAAAAAAAACCCTTATTTTTTACCAAATGTCACGTTAATTTGGGAGTTGTTTAAAGGTCAAAACCTCTAATTAGTCGTTGTGGTTTACTTCATTTGTCTCTTTGGTCCCTCTATTATTTTTTGTCCGCAGGAGGTCCCTCTACTATATGTTTAGTGAAAAAGTGGTCCTCCGAGAGGGATCTCCTGCGGACAAAAACGTTAGGGTAAGGAACCATTTTTTCACCAAACATATAGTAGAGGGACCTCATGTGAAAAAAAAATAATAGAGGGACCAAAATGGCAAATGAAGCAAACCTAGGGGTTTTGACCCTGTTTAAAAACCCTTGGAAATTATAAGAATGCCCACATAGTTGTTCTTCTCCTCAACTTTAAGAGTTAGTCTCCTAAAAATCCTCTTCATCCTCTTTGTCATCTTCTTGCTCGACTAAATGCGCAATCAACCTCTACTTCTTGTCGGCACAGGTAGTATGGTACTCTTCCTTGCATATCTCAGCTTCGACCACCACCATAGAGTAGATAGGTATAGAAATTGGAAACACTGGGAGAAAGTTAGGCCAAGTGCTGCAGACGGTGCCACCTTTGAACTAGAGCTTTGAATTATTACAAATGCATGCCGATATGCCACTAGCTAGTCTTCTACCATGTTATGTTTGAATGCTAAGTTATGCTCATGCTGAAAAGATAAACCGCCAGCACCGATGATGAGGACGGAGATGGAGTGGTGGGAGGAGGGACGAACCCGAGGAGAAGTGGAGGCGTGGACGTGCTTCTCCCAAGAGGGGCCACCCCAGGGGGCATGGCAGGAGATGGAGAGGTGGCGCCAGGAGGAGGTTAAAGAGGAGGAGGGGTGTGGGGAGAAAAGGAGCATGACGACGAGGAAGGAGAAGCCAATGAGAACCTAGACAGGCATACAGTGGTTGTGGATTCAGCTGTGGAAGAGAGCACGTCCAAATAAAGTAATCATCCAATAAATGCAATTAATGTATTTAATGTAGATTTGTGTTTGAGACAACCAATGGACGGATAAATGTTCTCCAATGAATGCAATCGGTAAAGATTTGTCCTTGGGAAATGCGGATTTCCTCTCTTCCAATAAATACAATTAATGCATTTAATGCAAATTTGTGTTTGAGAGAACCAATGGACTAATCAATGTTCTATGAATGAAATTAGTGCAAATTTGTTCTCCCGTGAATGCAGATTTATTGGAGAATGCTAAATGCAATTAATGTAGTTTTGTTCTCGAATGAATTGACAGACAATAGATAATGGATCCGGATCCTCTCCTTGTTTTTTCCCTCCTTGTATTTCCTTGTTTTCAATCTTGGCCATTGATTTTAAAATCCAAAGGCCAAAAGCTTGCCAACTAAGCTTTGCCCTCATTGAATGCACATAACCAACTCCAAGACTCATTCAATGAGGGAAAGCTGAGTTGGCAAGCTTTTGGCCTTTGGATTTTAAAATCAATGGCCAAGATTGAAAACAAGGAAATACAAGGAGGGAAAAAACAAGGAGAGGATCCGGATCCATAGATAATCACTTCAAAGCTCAATAGATAAATGTACTCTAATGAATGCATATTTGTTGTCTTGGGAGTAGGAATAAAGAGGGATGAGCTTGATTTTTAGTTATTGGGCAACATAATAGGGCAGCTATACACAATAAAGACTAATGTCTACAAGCTAGCCGACGTCACTTAGAGCTGACAAGGTGTCGAGCCCCTGTTGAGGCCTTGGCCAACCTCTAGTCGACTTCGCCGAGAGCTAACTAGATGCCAAGACGAGATGTCAAGCCCCTACTGAGGGCTTGGTTAACCTCTAGCCAACCTTGTTGAGAGTTAAGGAGGTACCGAGCCTCTGTCTTGGTCAACCCCTATATAGCCGACCTCGTCGAGAACTAACGAGGTGCCTAGCCAAGCTGTCGAAGTGCCAAGATGACATGTTGAGCCGAGCTACCGAGCTCCGAGATGTCGAGCTTGACAAGTTGCCGAGGTGCCGAGCTCCGAGCTTCGAGTTGCCAAGGTGTCAAGCTCAGAGTTTCGAGCTTCGAGGTGCCGAGGTGCTGAGCTATAAAGATGCTAAGTCTGTCGAGATGCCTGCTGAGGTGCCATGAGGAGCATAGGGTTAAGGATGAGATGTTGGAAGATTAAGAGCTCATAAAGGCACGGGTACAAAAGAAATATTAAAATATTATTATTATTGTACTAATTGAGTATGAACCGTTGAAATACCAAGAGTTCATAAAGGCATGAGTACAAGAGAATACAAATTCAATTTGATCAGCAATTCAATTTAGATTAATAATTCTAAACAGATATTCTCAATTGAAAGAATACCTTACTTCTTTTATTTTGCACAAAAAGTTTCTTTTATTCCCCCAGCCCGGTTAAGTATTAAAATATTATTACTTTTGTATTAGAACTCATAAAGGCACGAGTAGAAGAGAAGCATTACAGTATTATTATTTTTGTACTAAGTCATTAATGAGGGGAGAGATAAAATTGGCATATTTCAAAAAAAATTATAATAGTCGACTGACAAGAGGGACTTATGAGGAATAATCTCAAAAAACAATGATTGATAAAGAAACTTAAAAAGTAAGAGGGACTCTTTAGAAAGTCAAAAATATATTGGGGACTGTATGTTAATTTTCCCTTTTTGTAATTTATTCATTTTTTTAACAATTCTTTCTGTTATAAAAGTGATAAATCACATGTGACTTCATTAAATATAGAAGTGTAAGTACATATTACACAACTAGGATACATAAAAGTAGAGCATGAAAGATGAGAAGTTTTGGATCCCTAGTTGTATGAGCGTTTCTTTTCACTTCTCTTGAGGGGTTATTATCTTCAAAGGTCTCGTTGTCTTTGTTGACTAACTATGAGATCCCCCCTTGAGAATTATAGACTTCGCTTCACTAGACTTTGGGGTGCCTCCAATTTTGAACGGTTAGCCATAGGTGTTGCCTCAAACTATTATATCATAAGAAAAAGAAAATATCATGAATAATTTTTTTAAAAAAAATGTGTTGTTTATTTTAAAAATATCTTTATGTTTTTTTTTTCTCCCCAAACACAAATGGGAACAAAAGTGTTGTTGACGGAGACCGCAGAGAATGGCTTCAGCTAGGTTGGCAGGAGGCACTCTAGCACGCGGCGCTACCTCTGGCACCACTCCACCCTATTGAGGATGATGTCAGTGGACTCAATGCACATCCTCGCAAGGAGAACGCCTTCCTACGGATGGCAAAACCTGATCCGATCTGTGGTTTCTGACCCTATTCGACCTGAATGGGGTTGTTTTTTTTTTTGTTGGAGAGCGGGGCACGGGGCGGGGTGGGTTTGGTAAACATCAATTTTAAATCCATCCCGCCCAGCTAAAAAAATTATGAAAATGCCCTTATATATATATTAAATTACTAAAATTTTAACAAGAATGATATGATCATCAATTCATGTGCATTGTCAATGATTGTGCAAGATTATCATCAATTTTCTAACAAGCTGTCAACTTGCAATCATGTATTAAAGGTTAAAAATATGGGCACGGCAGGGGCATGAGAAAAAACCATGGTGGCGGTTGTGGTATTCAAAATTTCACTATTTGGGTGGGGCGGGTCAAGGATGGTTCAGGCTGGGCAGTGGTGGTAGAGGCCCTCCCCATCCCATTGTCATCCCTATTCTTTTAATCACGATGCTGACTAGTAGAGAAATATATATATATGTTTTTTCAGGATCTAACAAGTAATACCATTATTTTTTCAGGTAGTAAAATGGAAAAACACCAAAAAAAACCCCCCTAAACACGAAGGCGGACGATATTGAGCTCGGCTCCCATCTGAGTGCGATAGAGGCCGCGCTATTTGAAAAAAGTGAGTCTCGAATCCGCCTCTTTCTCTTCTCCTCAATGTTCCGATTTTTTTTTTGTCTCTTCGATCTTGGATTATTGCTTCATTATACAGTGTGCACATTTAGTTTTCAATTTTATTGGATTTTAGGTCATTTTAATGCTGCAATAGAAAGATGATTTTGATGTTCAATTCTCATCAGAATTAACAGTGTTGTTTAAGTTATCAATGGTAGTAGGGTCATTCGATTTCAAATTTTATTAGCATGTTTTTTTTTTTAAAAAAAAATTCTTGTTAGTTTAAATCAAATGGTCCAACAAGTTGCATTGTGTGAGCATTTTAAATTTGAATTGTATAATAATTTAGTTTTAGAAGTGGAAAATATAAATTTTCTCTTTTCTGTAAATTTTCATTCTGGATTTTTCTTTTTCTAGACTCCTAGACTTGTGAATGCATCTCATGAATCTGTAACTGTTTGTGTACATCAAATGTAGCCCTGGAAACATGACTCCCATGAATTGTGTTGTATACTTTATTTCTTGTAACAATCTTATAAATTTGGACCAATAAAATCTTTATGTGTAATCTTGATGTCACAGATAGTCTCTTTGTGTTCATATTTCTTAACTAACCATAAGTTACAAATAACCAAAGTTCCCTTCATGATGTTAACTGTATAGCTGGTATATATGCATGGAGTATGATGGTTCATTAGCATAGAACATATATTATCTTATATTTTTATTAGGATCCTGCAGTAGATTAAAAATATATGACGCAGTAAGCCTTGTATGTCTGAGAGTGTTGCCTTTTTAAAAGCTTAGACATTTTTGTTCTTGTGTGACGTTACAATTTGCATAACTGGTATAAACTTTACTTCCTGATCTTGATTATCATTCTTTATTTTCTTTTTGTTCTTGCTTGTTAAGCATATTTATGGTATTCACTCCAATGTAACTAAACCATGTATCTAATGTTATTTTGGAACCATATTCATTATTGTTCTATATTTTCATTTCCTTTTGCTATTGTATTCATGAATAATTGTTTATTCTTTGAACTTTTTGTGGGTCATTACTTTATTGCACATTAGGTGTTTGCTAAAATGACTAGCTAACAAAGTATTGTTTCTATACATGATGTTAACTGTATAACATATAAGAATCAACTAATACAGCTTATTATGAAGTTCTTTTTAGATTTAGTACAACAGAACTTACGAAACACGATACTGCAACAATTGAGTTGATAGCCAATATATCTTGAACATTAGCAACAATAGAGGAGAAACTGAGGTAAGAATACACCATTAAGGTCATGCTCTAGACTTTAGGATATCTTAACAAAACTAAGGTACTATCAATTATTTCATGTATTTCATCTTTATTAGTTGGTCTTGAATTTAATTATTTTCTTTTTGATTTTTTTTTTCAATATTGGTCATCAATTCTTTAAAGCAAAATAAATAAATAAATAGACTTTCTTTTTTATGAACACAACTGATTATATGGATTTATGATTGACCAGGATGAGTGATACTCAAGTACCTGTAATAGTATGCTGGGAGGGACATATAAGGGAGTCGGAGAAAGGCCCTAAATATTGCAATGGGCATAAAACCGTTTTGGGGGTTCACAAATCAATTACATTAAGTGAGCTAAAAGATAAGATTTCCACCACAATTTTCTACAATCTAGCTGAGAATGAAATGGACATCAAGTGTAGATGGCCACTTGATCAACGAACTTACACTGTAATAGATATAAAGAGCAATGAAGCAACGTCACTGATGATGAACCTATCATGCACGCCAGTCTTATACGTGGGTAAATGAGGTTTGCGTGGAATTCCAACAACCGATAATGTTCATGATGTTCTCGATCGGGAACATCATGCTGGATATGTAGTAGGTCAAAATGAGTTAGATCACATCGCCAACACCCAGTAAGTATTTAAAGTTGTTTCCTAATGTATCCAAGTACTATGTTTGAAATAGCATGATTATAATAATAATTAAGGTCATTTTTTTATTATTTAGACCTTCACAACCATCACAGACAGTGTTTAGCTTAGCGACTCCAACAACCTATGGAGGTGGGCCATCAATATGCATTGAGAGTGGTTCATCTAATATTCAAAAGAGCTACAATCAGGCCAATGAAAGTAAGGATGGACTAAATGAAACTCAAAGTTGGGGACAAGACAAGGATTTACATTAAAGTAGAGGATCCTCAGACAATAGTAGTGATGATGATGGATTTCCCATTGATATGCAAGATGGTGTGATAGCAGAGGAAGCCATTCGCACAACAATTTCAGATATGGATCAAGGGGTAAATGTTGTGTCCAATGAGTGCACACAATTTAAGTCCATTCCGGGTATTGAACCAATTGAAGTATGGTATGACGCTATATCAATTGATGAAGGCGATGCTCAGGCCATAGTTGAAGAAGAAAGTGAACTTAACTTTGATAATTGGGTAGGTCGTGAGTTCACTACAAAGACACAACTGATAACCCTATTAAACCGTTGGTCCATAAAGAAGGCAATGGAGTTTTCACGTGTCAAAAGTAACAAGTCCAGATTGACTGTTAGATGTGTTCACGAAGATTGTGCATGGCGTCTTCATGTTTCAGTTTCATCAAAGAATTTATTGTGGATCGTGAAAACATGCCCAAGAAACCATAGTTGCGTTAATGAAGGAATTCGTGCTGATAGTCGGCAATGTACTGCAAAGCTAATTTCTGATTTGATCTTTCCCTCGTTGAAATCCAATCTTAATCTTACTATAACACAAGTGCAAGCTATGGTAAAAGAGGCATATCATGTTGAGGTTGGTTATCACAAGGCATGGAAGGGGAAGAATAAAAAAATGAAACGTATACTTGGTTCGAAGTTATTTTACTTTCCAACCAAACTGATAATAGATGGAGATTGTAATGGTGTTTGGAATGTTATCAGGCAACATATCGCCTAAAGTACAATGCGGCACCTTTCTTTCTGTGTTTGAAAATTTTCCCCCTCGTTAGTCCATGGATTGTGATATCATATGTTATATCTTTTGAGTATCTATAAACTGCAATTGAAAACTGAAGATAAAAAATTTAATTTTGAATAAGGTCATATGCAACTTTCCTGGACTCCTAATTTCCTGATGGTTTTGGTACATGGTGTTTGTATGCCCCTTACATTTAGATTGCCTTAACTTTTGTAGCAGTAATCGTGTGGTCCTAAACCAATTTGGTTGGAAGTAGCCCATTCCTACTTAGCCTTGGCAATATAATATATGGGTTACTTCTTGAGTAAGAGATAATTTTTTCTGCTATTTCTTTAACACTCCTCAGACTACCTGGTGGAAAAATTAGTATATTATTACAGGCTACGGCAAGGCAAGAAGAGAATGCACATTCACTCATGGGATATCCAATAGATATGTGTCACTCCTGGGTACTGTTGGTTTGCAATAATGGTGAAATAACTTCGACGGTGACATAGCTTCCCCCATTAGCATTGCACCACTTTGCTGTCTTGCCAAATTGTTGGGATGCTTGTCAGTTGATTATGTTTTTTGTTCATGTTTTGGCTTGTCTTATTCGTCTCCTGGTTTTTTTTTTTTAGATAAGCAATGTATTTTTTTCTCTGTTTTTATTACTTTACATCTGTGATCCCATTTTGATGTATCTAAAAGACAATGCTTAGTTATTGGATTAACTGAACCCTTTTTTTTTAGAGATGTAAAAGAATGGCTGTGGGCCATGTGTGTTACCCTTGGAGTCATAATTATTGCCAAGTTATTTCTTGAAACTTATTGTTGTTCATTGTTGTTCAGCATTTTAATTTCATGTAATATATGTTGCATGTGTAGATGGCAAAGTGGGATGAGATTCTGACCCTTCCAGTACAGAACCCACCAAGTTTGGAGTTTTCTGCCATAGATTTAGTTTGGTCTAGGGTGGAAGGATGGCGTGAGAAAATTGATAGACTTGCACTCATTCCCTTTTCCAGAGTGAATGATTTTGTAAGAGGTGAGTCTAATAATAAAGAATGCCCTACCCGATTTCATGTTGAAGCAGGGAGAAGGAGGGCACCAGAGATGGGCTACAAACCAAAAGTCGATGGGATTCTTGAATATATTTTGTAAGTTAATCTTTTTTATATGGCTGACAACGTTGTGGGGGTGTTTTTGGATTATACATGACAAACTAAGGCTTAAGAATGTTCAGACCACTTTTCTTACTGTCATACACTTATTTGGAAAGTCTTGATTTGGATGCTTGTGATCCAATCAAATTTTTACAAATAAACAACTCTTGTATGCTGTGTTGTCCGGTATTTAATTACATTCATTATCATTTTGTTTAATTTTTTAACGTGTCATTGATGTCATAAACCATTTAGGCCTGTTGAATCATTAAACAAGTAGTAAAGTATTACAGGTTACAGAAATATCAATTTTACTATCAAGACTATTTTCACCAACCAGTTCCTAATGACGAATGCTCATTTGCATTTCTGGTTTAAGGGTGCTATCAACACTTTACCAATGCGGATATTTGCTATTTTTTTAGAATAGAATGTTGGTGATTGTAAAAGAGATGGATTGACAATGGCTTTCATCATGCTTGAAAATTAGAGAATTTTTCTTTTATTTTTTTTATATATCTTGTTGAATTTCAGGTATTGGTGTTCGTTTGGTCGTGATGATCGATCATAGGAAAGGTGGTATTGTTCGTCCCAGCATAAATTATGCTGCAAAGAGGAAATCCCCTGCTGGCTGGCCAAATACAAAGAGAGGCTGTGTATGTCATTTCATTGTTAAGCAATTCATAGCTGAACCAAATGTTGCGCTCGTTATATATAATCAAGATAAGCATGTGGACAAGAAAGGATTGCCATGCCATGATGATGAGCTCCGTATTCAAATTTTATCTTTACTATATGTTGGAGTCCCTGTGGAGAATATAATGCAGTGGCACACTGAGATAGTGGAGAAACAGGGTGGGCCGTGCAATCGGGTTGATCTTCTTACACACCGGTGTGTTAGGAGGTTAGAGAGAAAGATCAGGCGCTCTACATATGATTTGGACTCTGATGATGATGTTAGTACTCAGTATTGCACTGTGGGTTGACAACCATCGGGATCACGTTTTCTTTTATGAAGACTTCTCTGATACGGAACCTTTTGTTTTGGGGATTCAAACAGAATGGCAGCTTCAACAGATGATTTGCTTTGGAAATGGCAGTATTGTTGCATCTGACTCGAGGTTCGGAACAAACAGGTTAAGCTCACATTTCCCCCTGTGGTCGCTTAAGGTTGCTTCTATATATTGAAAGCTGACTCCTTTCCTTTATAAATTCTTGTATAGTATCCCATCTATAGTCTCATTGTTTTTTATTTGAATAACAATATGATCCCAATAGCATGGATTATAACTCCAAGCTTTGCTAGTGGCAAGATGCAACATGGAAATTGGATGGTTTATGACAGAGTTCATACAAAAGATCCTACCTGGAAATTGGGTGGTTTCATTGTTGATGATTCTTCAGCTGATGTTCTTATGATCAGGTTTATAAAGTGCTGTATTTCCCTTAAATTAAACTTCTGTTATCTGAGAGAGATCAATGCTCTTAGACTTTGCTATTTAATTCAGGGAGGTGTTTCAGTGCTCAGTCATGATCAGCTTTTGGCGTGTCCGTCATGCTTGGCACAAAAACTTAGTATATAGATGTTCGGAGTCTGGACGCAAATAAATGTGCAGAGATGTCAAGGAGACTCGGAGAAGTGGTATCCCATGTTTGCAGAGGAACTGGTGATTTAGAGTTGTTTGAGGCTTTCATGGAGGATTTTGTCGATTACCCTGATTTCTTGGATTACTTTAGGGCTGTATGGTTTCCCCAAATTGGTTAGTCTTTGGCATTTGGACCGACTCTTGTATTGTTAACCATTTATTGAGATGATTTAAGTGTTAAAATTTTCCTCATATTTTCAGGGGCATGGATTGAAGTGTTCAAGACTCTTCCAATGGCTACCTCAGAGGTCTCTGCAGCTATTGAGTGCTATCATCATTTACTCAAACTTAGGCTATTGTTAGAGAAAGATTCTGATATTTACCAGCGTGCAGATTGGCTTGTTGATAAATTAGGTACCAAGGTGCATTTTTATTACTGGTTAGATGAGTTCACCGGGAGAGAGAATTTTGCCTGATACTGGAAAGATGGGTGGAGAAGTGGCTTAACATCCACTGCAGATTCCTGCTTCAGGTGTCCTCATTGATGGAAAATATGCAAAGGTCGTTAGCCATAAAAGAGAAGGGAAGGTGCACACCATTCTGAATCCAGGTTCTGAGTTTGTAATTTGTGACTGCCGGTGGTCAAGGATGGGAAAACCTTTGCGAGCATGTGATCAAGTCAAACTTTTTCCCAACAGGGATTTGGCAGCACCTTCAACTAGTCTTTTTGAGTTTAACCAGGCTTTAACAAGTATTCTTCGACACCCACCTCATGATTCCGTGATCCATGATCATGCGATTGTTGTTTGATCTTGGAAAAGGTAGGACCACCTCATATATTTCAGTCCCCAGTAAGCACCAAGCAGCTGCTAATTCTTAGTTATTTGCCTCTGATGAACTAGTAGATGCTGATACAGATATGATAAATGAAAATCAATCTGTTTCAGAGAATGTTTTTGGGAATCTTAGTGAGATGCACTCTGTTCTTGGAGAGGATAATTTTTTCATATGGTGCCCGTGGGATTGCCCATGATAGTTTACTACACTCTCCAAGTAAATACAGATTGATTTTTTTTTTAATATTTTTTGCTGGTATATTCTTAATGTATTATTTTACAAGCAAATTATTTTTATTTGTTCCATCACCATTCTCTTCTGCCAAATCTTAAAAGTTTCTGGAAGTCTCATCACTGTCATGCATGGTTTAGAATTTCCTTCCCCATTCCTTGTGGGATTATTTATTTAGAAGTTACTATCATTCATCTTTTTGGGAACTCACTTTTTCATAATTGTTTTTTTATTTTAAATTTCTGCATTTATCTAAATTATTATATAATATTTGTCTTGCCGCCCCCCTAAGCCAATAACGCACATACAAGGCAGAGTTTGATATTAGCTCCTGTTGAGTATGGATCATCGTCTCTTGCAGATCCTTGTTAGTGAAAAGCAACAAAGAGGAGAGGTCCACGATGGAATGTGGGCAAAGGTGGTCGCCAACCAGAAGCAGCAAGATCTGATGTTGTTTGTGCTCATCTCTTGTCTGGTACAGGAAAAGCTAAAGGCCACAGTCTCTGACATGATCACAATCGAAGCAAAAGTCCTCAGTCGGGCGCATGACACCATGCGAGGCACCCTTTACAGCAAAGTCCTATGTAAGGAGCCTTCTTGTAGCCTGGGTGGGTCGTCATGTATGCTGAAGATCTTTGAAAGTGTTGCCAGATAATAGTAGCATATAGACAGGCAAAGAGAAGATAAGCTACCTATTTGTCTTTTGTTTTGCACATATAGCATAGTGTACATGACCCTCCATACTTTCGCATGTGTAGGTTATCTAGGGTTCTCTTTAGCTAACCATGTGAAAAGTTTGACTTTTAGTGGGCATGATTTCATTCACAAGTCTTTCATGGGACGCTTTGAATTCCACCATCCACCCTAAAGTGGTAGAAGGCCGAGAACCCTTATATAGGTGCCAACTTCCATATTCTTGTTGGGTATGTGCAAACATAGTACCACATTGCCAAAAAGAGAGAAGAGTGAAGGGGCATAAGTATAGGTTGAAAACACTTCAAAGTAGCAAGGCTTTTTGGGTGGGGTGTGTTATGAATAGATAATCACCAAAATCATATTACATTAAACAGGATTACATGTATATATATATACACACAGCTATACAAATATGGATAGATATACAAAGATAGATGGAGCAACGGTTTTGTATACAGTCATACACATTTTGTATTGCCTAACACCCCCCCTCAAAGCTCACTCATGGGGATCAGGGACACTTGAGAGTTTGGATAAAAGAAATCATGTTGTGCGCGGTGTAGACTTGGTGAAACAAATCGGCAAAAGGCTGGCTTCGGAAGGAACAACAACCGGGAGTCGGGATGTAATGCGTTAAATCTTGGTGGCGCAAAAGAAACATCAACATACCCGATATGCTTGGAGAGTGAATGCTTTCTGAGTTCAAAGTGATACGAAGACCGGTATGCAGGTGTTGTCACAATGAGGGAGTTGGAGGCGTGAGGAGGCAACACGCTAAGGTCTTGCAAGAGCCAAGGCCTTAACCAAACAATCTCCCTCGGCCATTGATAGTGGCCATGGTAGCGGAGATGACTCGGCCCTCGGTCTTTGGGCCAGAAACACACTGTTTGCTTCTTGGACTTCGAGCAACGATGAGAAGGCCAAGAACAAGCTTGGTAACCCGATAGAACTTGCGGCAGAGCGGCGACGGATCCAGCACTAGCCCCAGTAGCGTCGGAGTATGCACGAGAAGTTGCACCGAGCTGTGATGGGAGAAAAAAGAGACCCGCGAGGCGAAATTAGGTCCAGAGATAGCAGCGCAAAAGCCGCTTTTGAGATGAGCATAGTGAGCGAGGTAGGTGCGCTAACAAACTGACTCAAAACATGCGCCGGCATAATGTGATATGCAGTGGGGTGATGGTAAGATAGACCCGGACTCCCAACCAAGTGGCGGTAAGCGTGTCGGATCGGACAAGGGAGTCCCCACTCGAAATGGGGCGCTTGGCCCGAAGATGAAGCTCCCGGCTGGTAGCGATACTCGCGAGAGTGGGAAAGAGAAGCACCGAGCCAAAATATCGAGAAGTGTAACGCCGGCTGGCAGGGCGGTGAAAACCATCGTGAGAAGTAGAGGTGACCTCGATGCCCAAAAAAGTAACTCAATAGGCCAAGATCCGGTCATACGAAGCTTTGCCGAAGGTGATGCTTGACAAACTCCACATGGCGGGGTCATCAACGCGGTGATGATCATATCATCCACATAGAGCAACAAAAGAGTGGGCCACGAGAGGAGGAGTACACAAACAAAGGCTTTTGGGGATCATGCGGACTAGGTGAAAACCGGACGTACTGCCACAGCTGTGGGCCAAGCGCTCAAACCTTGAGGCCGGGGGCATGTTTGAGACCATAGAGGGAGACCGTCGTAGGCGGCGGACATGGCGGAGAAAGGAGGGAGAGGCCGAGGGGAGGAAGCATGTACACCTCCTGGCTGAAGGTCCCAGTGAAGAAAGGCATTCTTCAGCGTCAAGGCGAAAAGAGAGACCATGTGAACAGCGGCGGCGGCAAGCCAATAGCGAATGGTAGTCATATGAGCCACTCGGAACAAAAGTCTCATCATAGTGGCGGCCTTGCTTCCTTTTGAAAACCACGGGCCACAAGGCAGGCCTTATGCAGGTCAGCTGAACCCATCGGGCCCAGTCTTGACCTTATAGACCCACTTGCGGTGTACAGAGCCGCACCGGGGAGGAAGGGGAACCAAATCCCATGTAGAAGTCTTTCGAAGAGCCTCCAGCTTTCGCCAGACATGCTTGACACACGCCACTTTCAGGAGTATCTGACGTTTCACTCGCGGTAAGACTCAGGGCCTGGGAGGGCCATTTGGAAGGAGGGATGGGTAGATTAAGTATGGCTGAAGCAAGGTTGAGGCATGGGGATGGCGATCTCGAGAAGGGGATAGCGGCGTCTGGGGAGGATGCGTCCACGGGACACTCATTTGGAGGAAGCCCGGGGCCGGCCGGGGATGTAATCTGCGGGGAGGAAAGGCGAGGCGGCGAACATCATAGTGATAGGGAAGAAGCGGGGATGGGTGGAACTGGGCAGGGAAGATCCCGGCCCGAGGCAGCGGAGATGCAGAGGTGGAGGAGAGGATGGGCAGCAGGAGGTGGGGAAGAAGAGAGAGAGAGATGGTGGGGGGTAACACGCGAGGAGGTGGTAAAAGCGGAGTGGTGAGTGACAGGTAAGCTGGACATCAGGAGTTCCGGTAGTAGTGGATATGGAGGGAAGATGAGGAAGGAGAAGGAACAAAGAAAGGGCTGATCCTCGACAAATGTAACATCAGCCTTGAGATGAAGAATGCGTGCGCGGCTACAATAGGATGCGTAACTACAGATAGCCATATACCGGGTGGACTATAACCAAGGAAAACACAAAGACAGTGGCGAGAGAGTTTAGCAAAGATCGCTCCGCGAGGCAAAAAGAAGAACATAACCACGTGAGCAACCAAACACCGTAGAGTGAGTATAGCGTGGAGGGCTAGAGAAAGACACTCCCGTGAGGCTAGCGGCCACGAAGAGGAGGAGGAGGAGGAGTTGAAGGTTGATGAGATAAACAGCTAGTGATAGAGACCTGACCGGAAGTGGGGTGGAACATGGGAGGCAATAAGAAGGGTCGGCGGTCTCAATGATATAGACGATGTTTCCCTTTCCATGATTGCCGATGCAGTATGAGCACCGGGGCGGGAGAGAGCCGAGGAAGAGTGCCATGGGGAGGCAAGAAGATCACAGAAACTCGTGAGAAAGATACTCCCGAGGTCGGAGCGGAAAATACGAATGGGCTGAGGAAGGCTGGAGTCAGCGCACCATAGTAGAGAAAGCAACATAAATTTTAAAGAACTCGGAACGAGAACGCATAAAATAGATCCAAGTGTAATGAGAGAAATACGGATAATCACCAAAATCATATTACATTAAACAGGATTACATGTATATATATATATATATATATATATATATATATATATATATACACAGCTATACAAATACAGATAGATATACAAAGATAGATGGACGAAATTTTGTATACACAACATTGTATACCATTTGTATTGCCCTAAGGGTGATCCAAATTGATAAAACCTTGGTAGATGCAGGCTCCGGTCCAAAACGGACAATATTGTTACTTGTGTGAAGTGTGAGGTGCCCCCGGTCCTAACAATTCTCTCATTATGACAAGAGTTAAACGGGTCCAATCTTTGAAGGTGTTGTGTTATGAGTTTGAGTTATGTTGAATCCCTTTTTGTTTGTGAGCCTAATTTGAGTAGTGGTTTTCCTCATACCAAATTTCGAGCCTTCAGGAAGGACGTAGATTTTTTAAGTATAAAGGGTTTGTTCCTCTAGCCAGTTATCCATCAAAAAGTTCAGGGCCCTATCGTTTTCTGGTTTGGAAATGATATTAGCTATTGTTTTAAGCAAAATTAAGAGGAAAAAATTATGCAGATGTGCATTTAAATTAATGTAAGCAAACAAATCAACCAGACAAAGGGAATTTGGAGTTCTGATGCATGGATGAACACAATAACAATGCAACACACCAGAAGCACAGAAACAAAGATATGGAAAGATAAAATTAAAAGCCACATGACTCCAGACTTTCATAGATACAGCAAATTAAGGCTACAGGTCAAAGCTCATAACCTGACAACTCAAACAATCTTTGAGCCTTGTTCAATCCTAGCTCTACTCACTCTAAATACATTCATATATAATGGAGGCAATGGAAAAAGAGGATGAGCACTCCCATATGTCCCTTCACTCCTTTCTCCGCAAATCCTCACATTGTTATTAATAAAACCTTCAAAAGCTACTAACCAAATCCCAGAATTTTGTAAAGGAGGCTGGTAAAAGAACCTCCCTGGAGAGTTTGTATATAACTGCACAGCTCTCACTTAACAATCCTTGTTAGTTTCAGAAAAAATCTCACACTAGTGTATAGCCTGCGACCCAAATTTCAGCTGGAGAGGCAGAGTGGATGTAAACAAACTCAAAGCTCTTTCCAGCAGGCAAGGAGTTGAGCCATGCCGGGAATCCATAACCATTGCCGGAATATGTAAGGCCCCATACAGGGCCATACAACTTAGATATTGTGATTTTGAGGTCTTTCACAGTCTTTGATGATTTGTTTGTCACAATGGTGGAGTACCTGTAGTATGTCTTTCCCTTGGCAGTCCATGATGTTGTTGCAGTTTGTGTGATACTCAAAGGTGGTGATACTTTAGTTACTGCAGCAAAAAGAAGTGAACTTCAGTAACCGCAAGATTGATGAGAATCATAAACAAATGTTATAAGATACCTGGAGGCTTTGAATTCTTCTTTTCCTTTCTTACAGGAAGATTAGGAGTAACAGCAATCACCACTGTAAATAGATGAACAGAAATAAGAAGTGGGTTATGTTGCATGTTCAGATATGTTGATCTTGAGCTTGAAACTAGCAGCAAAATGTCAGGTGCCTACCAGGAAGTAGTTGGTTTAATCCAGCATTGCCACCATTTAGGCGAGCCAATACACCGAGCAAAGGAGCATTGTTATAGGTAGCAGGTTCAGTTTGCTCATAGTTATGCCTCTCATCGGCGAAATCATCATAAGCATCAGGGCCACCCACAATGGCGCCATCTAGGAGGTTAGGATCACTGGCCTTACGGCTGAACCAAGTTTGGTAGCCACCTCTGCAACTCACAAATGATGGATTGGCCTTGATGGAGATGATCGAAGAGCCACGGTGGTGTACTTGTTGTGGATATGTGCTGCCATAGCCAACCATGTAGCTTGTGGCTCTTGGATTATCTCCCAGAATGTAATCCACCTAAATAAAGATGTGTGCTTCATTGTGAGAATTGCAAAGCTAAATATCCAAATTGATGATGAAAATCAATCAAAATCAAATGCAGATATACCTGAGACTTGGCGAAGGATAGGAGCTCAGAAGGTGATGCTATTCCAGTAGCACATTGCACATTCTTGCCAGCAGAAGAGAGGTAATCAGAGTACACAGTGAGCAGGAAAGAAGAGCTTGTTACAAACTGAAGATTGTTCCATCTCTGATGGAATAGCAAGCCTCCAGGGGTTCTCTGGACATTGCGAACACCTTTTCCAAGACACGAACACATGAAGTACTCTGCTTTTTCCTGGTACCTCAATAACACCGATGAGTGTTGTGCGGCCTTCCCTTGGAGAAGGAACTACACCAGTGGATAACAAAACAAAGCCAATTACAAGATTAACAATTCAGAAGAAGAGTATTTCAGGAACATTCATCAATTGAAAATTTACAACAGAATGATAGAATGTAGCTATCAACACGAGTGATCAATACCTTCGTGGCGAGAACTTGCACACCAGCAAACTTGACATCCCATCCAAACTCGGTTATCGCCCATCCAGTGCCACCGAATTCATCAGCATTGTTAGCAAGGTAGTCAAGGTAGTAATTGTCATTTGTAGCTTGGTAAAGCCATGCAGCAGCCCACAGGAGCTCATCCTACAGAGCAATACAAACCCATGCAATCACAATGAGATGAGATTCAATGTCTGTAATGCAAACACTATACAATAACTCACCGTGTATCCACTGATAGATTGGTAGTACTGCTGGGCCACTGTGATACTGCTATCATACTTGCCCCTATACTTGTCCGCAAACTCAAAGAGCTGTTCATTATTATATCCAAATTAATCACAAGACGAATGTACAAATTTCGATACAAATATAAATAAATATAACCAAATCCAGTGCAGATGAGTGAGCGCCACCGGAGATTTTGGCAACACACAGGAAACCTTGCTGTTTCAATGAATGCAAAAATCAACGGCCGTGAGTTATTATCACGTATCTAAAAGCGCATTAAAAAGCGAATCGCGGGGTGGACAATCAAATGACTGTTGTACCCCGGGAGTATATCATAGGACGAAGTACTACATAGTCTTTAGTGGGTGTAAGGGTAAATCAGCCATTTAAGGAACACCGACACCAGCATCCCATGTGATTCCCTAACCGTGCATCGTCTTCCTGATGCGCGGTTCACGGAAAACATAAATAGCACCAACGTGCAACTGGCTCCTCCAAGTGGGCCCATGTAGATCTCCACAGTAATTTTATATATTACCCCTTGTAAATTAGTAGATTATTTAAAACACCCCCCTAAGATTAAATTACATGTATATATAAATAATCTAAGGGTACATATGTTAAAATATTACCTGCTTAGCATGTTTGAGCAACTGGTTAGAGTAGGCAGGATTAGAGTGCTTGAACACAATGGAGGCCGAGGCCATGGCGGCTGCTGTCTCTCCGGCAAGGTCCGATCCCGGGTGGTTCACATCAATGCGATAAGCTTGACGGCTTGTCGTCATGTCCTCTGGTCTCTGCCAACAATAGTGATCACTGTTGCCATCTCCAACCTGTTCAATCAGTATCACTAGCTCAAATTAGATTCATTAGTCACAATTTTTTTTTATTAAATTGTTCACAAAGATATTCTCTGTCTTTGTTTAGCTTTAAATCAAGAAAAATTAATTGAAAATGATTCATTTATAAAAAATTTGGAGGAGATTTGGGGAATGTTGACACTAGTTTGACTGATATCTGAAACTGAATCATGTATAAAAATTGTTTTAGAATGTGGTGGCTCTTCTATAATATATGATCTGCCCAAATACGGTAAAGAAAGCACTGAAAATTGTTTAATATTTATACAACTTGTGTAGTTGAAAGTGTAAAAGAAGTTGAAATTTTTTCTGCAGGAGAATTTGGAAAAATGAGACAGAGAAAACCAAGACTTCAAAGTTTCTTTGGAACAGACTTTTGACTCTTGAAGTATTGTGCTTAGACAAGAAAAATTAGAACCAAGAGATTGTTATTGGAGGGAAAGCAGTAAAAGATTAAGATGTCAAAAGTAAATTGAGATGGATACAAGGAAGTAGAACAAATTAAATAAATTTGTGCACAAAAATTAAAGATAAATTGAACAAGGAATGAAATACAAAGAAAATGTTTGTATGGAGGTGTTTCTGTTTTTCATTTAAAAATACAATGGATAAAATAGAGAACAAGCAGAGTAGTTTTTTTTTAAGGAAACAACATTTCCATATCAAGTTATGGTATCCAAAAGAAATCAAGACAAAATGAACAAAAATGAATAAAATACAAAGAAATTGCTGGATTGGAGGTGAAGCTGATAAACATTAAAGAACACAAAGGATAAAAGAAACTTCACCTCTCCATAGAGGACATTTGGTTCTGGATGAGCCTTGATGAGGTAGTCAGTGCCCCACTTCACAGCCTCCATGGCATTCCCAAGCTCTCCACTCCCAGCCATTTGCTTCCCATATTCCACAATGCTCCAAGACATCATGGTGATGGTGAAGGCCATTGGCAACCCAAACTTCACATTATCCCCTGCATCATAGTACCCACCAACAAGATCCACCTGTTGCCATTAAAACAAATAAACAAAATCCAAATCATGTTAAAAAAGAAGGAAAAAAATTTGCAAATTTTTGGGTTGAAATGCTGTATTATATACAACAATGACAACAATATAATGAAAAGCTCCATTAAAAACCAGACATTAACTCATTTGTTTTCATAATCACAAATACTGAGAAATAATAAAGAGGGAAAAGATGAAGCAGAGGACATTTGATATGTGTATATATAATATACCCCATTAGCCTTCCCATCCATCAACCCAGAGTTAGCTCTCCAGGTGATTCTCTGGTTCTTTGGGAGGTACCCAGACCTCTGAGCCTCAAAGAAGAGAATACTCTTACTGAGAGCCTTCCCATAGTCATGCCCAGCAGCAACAAATGGCACAAAGACAAGCAACAGGTGAAGAAGCACAACTCCAACACTCATCATTCTCAATCACAATGCTTCAATAGGTTCTCCAATGGGCAATGTGCTTGGGATTTCTCAGATAAAGATGCTCCTGATAATCCCAAAGCAAGGAGGAGAGGTTTGAAGGGGCTGGGGGCTCGAGGAGAGCTCTATATATGGAGAAAGCTTGACGGCATTTATTCATTATGCCCCCTAAACTTTCCTAAAATATAAAAGTGAAACAACATGGCAGAGGAGTCGCTTGGTTTTTCTTTTCTTTTTTAAAAAGATAATTATTGTTTTATTATAGGTTTTCATCAGGATTCAGAGTAATTAATTTAGTTTTTTCACTGAATAGTAGCAGCAAATACAAGTGAATGAATGCATTGATGGGGATGAGTTATTGCTAGCAGTGCAGGCAGTTGAATGGTTGGGGAGGAGGAGAGAGAGCTTTTTGCATATAAATCCCTATGAAATTTGTAATTATTTTTCTTGATGATTGGAATATTAATTTGGGGCATGGTTTTGATTTACTTTGTTGAAAGTTTTGGAGTGATTTTGTCAAAACCTGGAAGTTTGAAAGACATATGTTTGTTACTTTGGGACAAGGGATTAGGTTTGGAATGTTTGGAGATTAGCAAAATCAAAAAGCAAAGCAAAGAGTTAGGCATCTGAAAACAAAGACAGAGAACTGAATAAGAAGAAGAAGAAGAAACCAAGAATTAAATGGGGAAATACCAAACTTTTAACCAAAAATTGACGACGAGAAGTTATCCTTATCATTTTATGTCAAAATGTTTTCAACGTAAACTTTGATGTACATGCGTATTATTTCCAAAATTTTGTGACATTTTTAGGAAGCAAAATATGTATGTATATATATATATTTATGAATCTTCAATAAATGCTTTTTACGGTCATCTCACATTCATGCCAGACAACAAACCTACCCACAGATAAACCCTAACCCTAACCTTAACCTCTCCCCACCTTACCAACTCCTCTATCCATTTGATAAGAAAGTCCATTGGCTCCAAATTATTCAAAATTTCTCAATTAATAATCATAAATATTGTGGATGAGATGAGACCGTGCAAATACCTTTTTGTTTTTCTACTGATTTTTATTTATTTGTAAAAAAGATTTATTACTTGTGTTTTTTATAAAAAGAAAGCAACGAAAGTGTGAAAACAAAAGCACTTCAAAATTTTCATTTTCAACTTTTCTGACTTCGGTCGGAGATTTTATTAAGTCAATCCCCATTTGAACTAATATAATAATAATAACTATAAGAATATTTTTTAAATGCTTAAAAGAAGAGCAACCAATATTAATTGTTCCGGTGGACTGCCGGCGAAGAGAAACTGGCAAGTACTCCGCCATCAGCGCCCCGTAAACGCTCGCTGACGTAGCCACACACGTATGCCCACTCGTAGGACTTCTTTTATTTTTCCGCATCTCGCGGTACACGAACTGCTTTGTTTTCCGCACGTGCTCTTTGAAATATGCCCCGTCTCGGTTGACATGGCACATGCGATTCATTCACTGCTATCACATTTTCATTTCTATTTAAAAGAAAAACATTTTCTTGTTTATGGTCTATAAATTATGAGTTAATGTGTAGTATCTCATAAACTTAAGTTAAAGATGTGTAACTAGAGTTATATATATATATATATATATATATATATATATATATATATATATATATATATATATTGATGTAATAATCGGTCTCCCTTCATCATTAACACCAATCTGATAAACGGTCGTGATTTATTAAATAGAGAGGGGGAAAACATTAGTAATGGTCAGAATGAATGATTTGGGGCTTGTTTATTCAGAAAAAGTGTAACTTATAAAAAAACATTTTTTTTTCAAAACTGCTTCTCCTGTTTTTTTCAGAAGCACCACATAACTAGCTTATAAAAAAAAACAATATTTGAGTTTTTTTTAGCTTCTGTTTTTTTAAAAATCTAATCCAAACAGGTTTTTTTTGAGCCCATAAGTGCTTAACTTATAAAAAAGCGCTTCTGGATTCAAAAAAAGCTAATCCAAACAGGCCCTTGGTGTTCCTCTGCTTGACTATAACTCTTAGATTGGTGAACTTTGTGAAAAATGGAAAGTTAAATATGACAGGCCTTGTGTCCTAGAGTAGTTTTGACGCCCAAGTTAGTGAGAGGTCTTGTTTGAGAGAAATCGTAGAGAGGGAGAGAGAGAGTTTGATTGATCATATATCTGTCTCCTTGTCCATCTACCCTCCTTTTGTCCTTGATCCCTGAAGTCGATTGTTGTCCCCTCCGACCCTTGTCCCATTATGGTCAAGGATATCCTCTATTGTACTTCCCCCTACCATACTGCTATCCTCTCCCTTGATTTCTATGGCCCTCCATGTTCAAAGGGGATGTCGACCTGGGGATTTGAGCTACTTACATGGACATTTCAGATAGAGCCATGTGTGCGTAAGGAATATTTATTATTCGATCTGTATCTGACATAAGAAGCCCAATAGGAGCAATACTTGAAATGGTGATCCATAAAAAAACACTGATACTTAGGTCGGCTAAAACAAGACGTTACCTAGTGGGCATTACTAAATAACTTAGTAGAATTAATATGACCGCTAGTCCGTATATCCATATATATATATATATATATATATATATATATATATATATATATATATATATATATGGTAAATTGTTTATTATTTCCAAACATGTAAAGTTAAGTTATTAAAATTTATTTTATTGAGAAAAATGGATAAATCATAAATTATTTATAATGATAATAATAAGAGTTACAACCAACCCCTGTGATTACAATGTCATATTAAATCAATAAGGACCTATTGTAACTTTCACCGTGTACATTACTACCCTTCCTCCAAGGCTTTGGTTGCCTTCGGATCCCTGGAGAGTGTTTAATACAAAATATAGGCTCCTCTTGACCAGAGTTAGTGTTTCTTGCTTATAGCTCCCTAGTCTCTACTACTTGGGAAGGTGGAGCAGCAGTCATCCCATGCTTCCTTCAAGTGGATATATATGGATCAGATCCAATCGGCTTCTAAAGGGCATTGCATCAAACAAAAATAGAAGAAGAATGTTAGTGTTACAAAGGATTTTCAAATTTTCATTTTCAGATTCACTTTTCCAGTACATTGTAAATTCCAAAAAATAAAATTTTAATATTTTTATTTAAGGAGATGAAGAATAAAACTATCAATATACACGTAGAGAGCGAGAGCGTACTCTCATCCCACAATTCACAACCAATATCACTAGTTTTGTTATAATAATTTAAAAATATTCAAAAAAAATTGTAAGCAACTCTCCGTTTCTCCAAGGTACATCTATGTGAAAAATAATTAAGATGGTACTAAAATTTAAAATTTTTATTTGATAGTGTGGCAAACACATGACTAAACTTTATGTCCATAATTGAGATTGAAGTTAATTAAGATGCTCACATAGGCTTATGATTATAGCATATACTCACTCTTAATAAAAGAATCTCAAACTTTAACTTTTTCTTTTTAAGTGTGTGAATCTCTTTCCATCTTTGGTGCCTTTTGGTCCACCTTAAATTAAAGTCTTAACAGGCAAAAGGACTGTAAATTATTCTCATAACTATTGATCTTATTACACCTTTTACTGTTCAAAAAGCAAGCCTTTGTCCACTGGAGCACCACTCTCACACTATCAACACAAAAATGCTGAAAATAGTAACAATAATAAATGTGAAAAATAGACAAGTTGAGTAATATATATAATATATATAAAGTAAATTCTCACTTTGGTCACTTGATGGCATAGTGCTCCCCCACCCACAGCTCAAGATCCTTTTCTGAAGGGTTTATGTTTATTAAATAAGGATGAGTTTGTACAGGATAAACTCAAGAAAATATATATATTTAAATAAATAATTTTGTTGAATTTTGTCTTTCTTTTTATTATCAACTAATAACTTTTTTTTGTTAAAGTGGATAAACAACATCATTTATTGATTACAAATAATAGTAAGAAACAAAATGATACAAACCCCGACTCTATGGCCCCACAACAACACTCTACGGATTACCCGTGAGCATCGTGACCCATCATTTTGTCCTCGAAGTCATCCCGGTTCCTCTTCTCGTGCGAGGGTCCACCAGGGTCAAAGGCCGACAGGCGATGGATTCCATCTGCAGCAGCTTCTGTTGCTTGGTGCCAGTAACAGCTTCAGGCTAGTAGTAAGAAAGCGACCCCTCGGATGATCCTAGACCAAACGCTTTGTTTGTTATGGAAGCAACGATAGTTTCTTTCCAGCCAGATGCTCCAAACTATGGCCATGACCGCCAGGTTCCCTCCCATGCACTTCTCTTTAGGCAAGGCCTTCCTTAGGCTGTTGTGTCCCCATAAATCCCCTGTCGATTGAGGGAGTTTGCTTAGATTAAACAGGGGGCAGAAGTGAAACCAAATTTGCCTTATGATTGTGCAATCGGTGAGCAGGTGTTGCACTGATCCTCTTGCTCATTACATAAATAACAGAGGGTGTGGCTCCCTTGCCAGTTCCCCATCAAGAGTCTCTTGCCAAGAGAAACTCTTCAACAATTGTCTCAGTACTTGTGGCAGAATTTATCGATGGGATGTTACATATCCACATCAATTGTCATAGGATGATTAAAAGTATTTTAATTTTTATATTTTATATTTATTAGATTTGATGCCCATATAAAATTATTTAATTAATTATTACTATATTTAAGATATTATATGTTTATTTATTTTATACTTTATCTAAAATTTATTTTACTAATTGATGTTTATTAATATATAATGACGAATTGTACAAAACCAAACATATTCAAAAGCGATCACTTATAATGATGTGAAAGATCGGCATAAAAAAAATAATAATTCGAACCATTTTCAGGCGGCATAAGAAAAATAAACCATTTTAAAACGGCGGGAACGGCAGCGAGAAATTTGAGAAAGGAAGGAAGTCAGAGCGCAATCAAAGGCTTTCGCGCCGAAAACAGAGAAAGGGATAGAAAACGGACTTTCGAAAAGAAAACGAGAAAACGAAATTTATCACAAAAAAGAAAAAGAGAAGACTGACTAGAATGACCGCCTGGCCCGTACTAACCCACTAACTAGACTACGGGAGATTGAGCTTTTGCATATACACCCTCGTTAAAGTGGAAAATTGTATATTAATATCCCAACAAAAGTTATAATTATATACATACATACCCCTCATCACTCAATCAAATTTTTTTCTCCATATTTATGCATGCTTTTAATGACCTTGGTCATTTTTTAGGGTATAATCTCCTACACATAGTTAAAATTATAAAAAAAAAAATTAAAAGATGTAAATGCTTATTTTCACTAGAGATGATTAGGAGTTCGCTAGTGTTGATACCATAATGATATTAACTAAACACTCCTCAACCTGTTTATTAAGCATTTAACATGGCATGACACAACAAATAAAACACAAATAAAAATGTTAAAATCTATATATTTGTTTTTTAAATTTAAAATAAATAAATAATGGCTTATTATTCTACTCCGGCCGAATTTCATCTCAAGGTTTTCCCATATCAAGAAAATGCTAATGTATTATAATTTAAATATGTTTTTGTATGGAATAGGATTATATAAAATACAAACAATAAAAGTTGAACTACAAATGAAGTGAGAAATTCTCAACTGTATTGCATGATCTCAACCCTAATGGAAACATAAAATGACTAATAAAACACAATGATAAATATATTTATTCAGAAAAGTAAATAAATCATATTTATTAAAGATAAAAGTTAACAGTATGATACTCTTGTTGGATTGATTGTTAGTTAGTTGGGAGGACATAGAAGATCACTTTTTTCCAAGTGTATAGATTTTGGCCATTGGAGAAGTTGTTGAAGTTCTCTTTGGCACACGTGTATGTGCATGTGATAGTTGGTGGGAAGATGGATCTACCCACACGTGTTACTTACTACATCCACGTGCCAAAAGAACCTCGTCCTATATATAACTTATTATATATATATATATATATATATATATATATATATATATTTATGTATATATTACATTTTTAAATTATCATATCATATGTAAATTTTAGTTATATATGTAGATATATAACTGTATTATAATGATAAGATAATTGAAAAATATAAAATATTAGATATATTATAACTAATATATATATGTAATAATCATAACTCTCTCTCTCTCTATATATATATATATGAGTAAATATAATATTTCTAAACCCTATAATTATTTTATTTGTCGAAATGATATGGACCTGGTTAGTCAACATCTACAATGTTGACTATATTTAAAAATAATTATATATTTTTAAAAGAATTTGAATGGAAAAATATAACAATTTATAACTAACCTCTTGTAATAGTTTTCTTAAGAGTTAAAAACATTTTTGGTCATTGGAAACAGGTCCAATGTTCATTTCCATCCTTAATTTCAAAATTTGTTCAATACGGTCCCTGTATATTATGTATTCTGTCACTTTGGTCTCTAACGCTGATGTGGCGCTAATGTGGCATACGAATAAAATACAAGATATTTATTTGTGTTTTTAATTAGACATGTGGTCGTATTTTGATGACGTGGCATACGAATAAAATTTCCAAAATACTCTTCTTTATATATTTTAGTTATTTAAAATTCCATATTTTAAAGGGGGTATTTATAAATTTACAGTCAAACAAACTTTTCAAGGTATATATGTAAAGGGTATAATGGTCATTTCACATGTTTACCATTTGTTAACTAAAAGTTTTTCATTTGATTAACCCCAGGGGTATATACGTAATTATAGTTATTATTTAGAGGTATGTATGTAATTATGTTTTATTTAGGGATAAATACGTAATTCAATGGTACACCTGCAAAAAGCCCTATTAAATTCAATGATTTATGATCAAAAAATTAAATTCAATTAAAGTATAAATAATTCTTATTAAAATATTACAAAATATACATTAAATTATTAACCATTAATTTAAAATTAATAAAATTATAATAAAATTAATATATAAAATTAACAAAAGCAAAGACTTTTTCTTTTTGGAGATTATAACTTTTTTTTTATTTTTCTAGGGTAGAAGAGGGGATTGAAATAACTTGGTAAGGATATTTTTTTGTATAAAAAAATTAAAACCATGAGAAACCACCAAATAGGTGGTTTGAAAAATCCAACAAAAATGACAGTTTTTAAACTATGGGAAACCATAAAAAAACCATGAAAAACTATACTATCCGAATGAAAATGAAAACAAACAAGAAAGTAAACAATACCATATATTACGAAACCATGACAAATTATGAAACAAACAAAGCCTAAGGGGAGACATAATGAGAGAAGTAACATGCAATTGTGTGAGATAAATTGAGTGAGGGTTCTTTTTTTTCTGGTTCTGTCTTTAGTGGGAATCAGTCCAAGTATTAAGAGAAAGAGATTGTACATACACTTGCGCAACTTGAAGATCATATTCAGAAGAGTAAGCGATTCTAAGTAAGTATTCTTTAGTTTATTTAACTAAACAATATTATTGTGATTAATAATTAGATGTATTGGAACATATGTTATGAAATTTCTTGAAACCTAAGATCCCACCTTTTATTCCATTGTGGATGTGGGTTTATTCCAACTATATATTGATTTTGGCGATTGGAGATGTTGAAGTTCTCTTTGGCACACGTGCATGTGCATGTGATTAGTTGGTGGGAAGATGGATCTACCCACACGTGTTACTTACTACATGGACATGCCAATATAACCATATATGTATTTGTTTAGCTATAGGATTATTATTATTATAAAAAAAAATGCCAAACAAGACAGGTTTTGAGTCTATCACAAAACAAATACCTTTCATCTCAAAATTAAGCATGTCTTTGAAAGCAATTAAACAACCTAGTCGATTTTATGGTTGTTGGGAATCAAACGTGATTCCTGCAATCGTGAGAGAGAGAAAACGAAGAAAAAACAAAAGCATAATCAAGCAGTATATTACGTAGATTTTACGTTTCACCCTGCATTAGGGCTAATACGCCCACGGCCGGCCAAAGAATTTCACTATTTCCTCGATAATACAAAAGTTGGCAAGGATGAACTATATATTAGAAACCCTAATACGCTGAAATACCCAAAATACCCCCTCCGCTGGTACCATGGGCTCACCAACCCCGATTACGGGCCGCCTCAGAACCCCCTCACAGCTCAAAGGCGGGAGCTCGACCCGGCCAAAAGCGGGTCGGGTGTACATGATCAGTTCCACATAACTCAACAATCTCCCACTTGGAGACCGATCTCATCCAAGTCTTCAAGCTTCATATCTTCAAAGAAACACAATGTAATCCGGCAAATCCCGTGATCATTGCTGCCAAACCAATCAAGCTTTGCATAGCTTCAGCTTTGTCAACAAGAATCGCTTTAGTCAACATATTCATTGGATTTTCACCGCCTCGATCTTCAAGAACCAATACTTTATCTTCTAATAAAGTCCTAATGAAATGGTACTTCAATCAGATATGCTTGGTTCTTGAATGAAATGCCGGATTCTTAGCAAGATGAATGGCACTTTGACTATCACGCATACAAAAACACTATTCTCCCGCTTCTTTCCCAATTCACCAAGAAACCTTGTATCCAAATCATCTCCTTTGCTAGCTTCAGAATAAAGCAACATACCGCTTCGCTGTAGAAAGAGTAACAATTTCTTTCTCGCGAATTGAGAAATCCAACTAATCAAGTAGCGACTTCATTCAAAGTATAGACGTATTCCCCGGGTACTTCTTCAAGTATCCGTATCTCCAAAGAAAAATCGCGATCTACATAACCCCTCGCAATTTCAAACTTTCACCCTAAGCTAAATACATGTATCTAATGAGCTCTTCAAATATCTCGTAATCCACTTGACCGCCTCCCAATGCCGCTTTCCCCGCCTACTCATGAATCAGCCACAACTCCTAATCGCGATGAGCAATGTCCGCCTTGTACACACCATATAGCATACATCAAGTCGCCAACAAAGAGGCATAGGGTACCTTGCTCATATAATCCTTTCTTCTTCTTCCTGCCTTTGGTGACTGCTCCTTGCTCGGGCTTTGAAATGACTACCCAAGGGTGTGCTACAGTGTTTAGCTTCATTCATATTGAACCTATCTGAGAACTTTCTTCACATACTGACTGAAAGCTTTCCAATAGATTCATTAGCTTTGTTTCTAATAATTCTCATACCAAGGATTTGGTTTGTACCCTAAATCCTTCATTGTAAACTGCTTTTGACAATTGCTTCTTCGTCAGATTATTAATCTCATCATTGCTAGATCCTCAAGAACGAGTATATCATCCACATACAACAATAAGATGATATAAGAATTGCCAAAAGAACTTAACATAGCAAAGAATGATCCGCTTCACATCTCTTGAACCCAATTTCATGCATAAAACTATCAAATTTCTTGCACTCAATCGCCTTTGGAGCTTGTTTCAGCCATACAAGCTCTTTTCTCGCTTGCGTGCAGACTAGGCTCTCTTGTCCATGAGCAATAAACCCTTCTCCGCTTGAAGCATGTAAATGTCTTCCAAGTCACCGTGGAAGAAATGCCGCTCTTCACATCTAATCGCCAAGATGCAAATTTTCTCGCAGCCTACCATTCCCAATACAAGCCCTGATTGTTGATATCTTCACAATCGAGAGAATATCTCTGTGTAGTCGATCCCCTCTTTCTGTTGAAACCCTTTAACAACTAATCTGGCCTTGTAGCGTTTGCTGCCATCATGCTCATTCTTTATTCTGTATACCCATTTGTTGTGCAAAGCCTTCTTGGTTGCTGGCAACTCAGTCAATTCCCATGTCTGATTCCCCAACAAGGAATCCATCTCATCCTTCATGGCTAACTCCCACTTGCTTGAATTCTCATCTTGCAAGGCTTCATCATAACATTCTGGCTCTCCACCATCACCAATGTAAGATAATTTAAAGTGTGAATAATACTGGAGGTCTAATGTTCCCGGAAGATTCTAGCTAACTTCATACCTACAAAGGCGTACTGATATACCCGTGGTTCTCGTGATTCTCCTTATCTTCTTTCACCCCTTCTTCAATAAAGGTTTTCAAATAATTCATCTAAGCTGACAAACTCGATTTCTTTGATCTATCTCAGGCAACATCCGACAAAGACGTTGACCTATCCTCAGTACATAGCCTCGCTCATTAAATACCACATTTCTCGCTTTCTCGATGATTTTCTTGTTTTGTTCATCCCAAAACCTATAGCCAAATTTCTCATCTCCATAGCCAATAAAGAAACATATATATCTTAGACTTTGCATCAAGTTTATCATGAAAGCATCAAAGATCAATATGAACATAGGAAACACAACCAAAAACCTTCAAATGTGAAAACTTCACCTCTTGACCACTCCAAATCTCCTGTGAATTTGAACTCCATAGGAACTGGGATGGTCCGGTTCGCTTATCGTAAGCCGCGTGTTACACAAAGATCACGCCCGTAATGTTTTTGGTAGTCCGTAATATAATCTCATGCACCTAGCACGCCATTTAGAGTTCTCGTTTCATAGCGCTTCCGCCACACCATTCTCACAGGTGTGTTCCAGAATAGTCTTCTCCATCTTAATTCCTCTCGCAGCACAGTACTCATCGAACCCTCCATCTATGTACTCTCCTCCATTATCCTGACCTCAAACATTTTACTTTCAAACCTGCTTTCGCTCTCAACCATGGCTTTCCACTCTAAAAGTCTCAAACACATCCGATTTATTTTTCAGAAAATAAACCCATACCTTTCTCGCTTGAGTCATCAATAAAGGTGATGTAGTACCTTGAACCTCCAAGAGATGCAACCGAGAAGGCCCCTCACAAATCGGTGTACTAACCTAATTTCTCTCGGCCTTCTGTCCTCGCCAGCTTTCGTGAAGCTCACCTTTTTCTCGCTCAAGATGCAATTTTCACACATGTCAAAATCAAAGGTCTTCACCGTAGCCTTCCTTTGACATCAACAACTTCATCCCTTTCTCACCTCATGTGACCAAGCCTCGCGGTGCCATAAACTTGTATCAAGATTTTGCTTCAAGAATCGCAATGCGATCTCTTGGACTTGAGGTCATGTACAGAGCGCCAAATTTCTTTCCACGAGAGCCAATACTCTAGCTCCCTTTGTAATCTTCCAAGTACCGCCAACAAACAAAATTGTATGTTCGCCATTACCGCCCAACGTAAATCGATTTCTCCTCGTCGTGAATATGCCTAACCTTCTCCAAAGCATCTGCATGCATCCATCGGGTAACAATATCTCGAACTTCTCCCATACCCACAACATCCAAGATCGAATCCATCGCCTAAGTACACCTTACCAAAAATCACCGCAGTAAATTGTAAGATTTCTCCGTGGTTGAGTAGTATGAAACGTAAGCTCCCGAATCCAAAACCCAATCATCGAAAGTGGACTGCTCTACCGCAAGAAGTAATGCATCATGTATCTCTCAGCATAAAAGATTAGCGTAATCATCCTCATTCTTCTTTTAGGCTTTTTACATTGGTTTCAAATGACCTAATTTTCCATGCTCCAAAGATTGAACTTGATGGCCGTGATCCGGATTTACTTTCGCTCCGGATTCAAATTTCGATTTTGATCCGCTTCTATTTGGATTTTTGTTATTACTTCTTCCTCTTGTCTCAAGATCTCGTATGTAACTGTGATCCCGTAGCTTTCACCTCATCCCTTCTCATAATCTCCCTGACAAAACTAAATCCCGTGATATCATTATATTTCTTAAGCTTTTCCTTTCCCATAGAATTGCTTTATCGCCATCCTCATGCCTTCCCTAACCGCTTAAGTAAAGAGGCCAATAATTTATCGAGTATCTAATCTTCATCATCAAAAAATCAATTTCAACGGAGGACAATTGATTTGTGATAGTATTAAGCCTGCGCTCAGTGTTGTGCCGATGGCACGCTTCTCTCTCGCCATCTTCAAATTAAAATGCCTTCTTCATCGATGCACCTTGTTATTTGCCGACGGCTTTTCATACATATTGGATAACGCCTTCATCGACTGTGGTCTTCCTTCACAACATTATGTGCAATGTATCTCGATAGAGTTAACCTCGATAACTCCCAACACCCGTCTCACAAGGGAAGTCCAATCCTCAACCTTCATCTCCTCAAGCAGGTTTTACTCCCGAAAGGGGCGTATGCAACTTTTTGCATGGAGATAGTCTTCGACCGCATCCTCCAATATGCGCTAAGTTCGCTATCAAACTTCTATTCCAGACGCCTTTTCCTCGCTCTTCCTCGCCATTGTTCTCCCACTCAAACCAAACTGTAGCTTTTGATACTTCAGCTTGTTGGGAATCAAACGCGTGATTCCCTTAATCGCGGAGAGAGAGAGAAAACTTAAGAAAAACAAAAGACAATCAAGATTACGTAGATTTACGCGGGTTCACCTATTTCAGCTATCGTCCACGGCCGCCACAATTTTACCTATTTCCTCGATGATAATACAAAAGTTACAAGGATGAACTATATATTAGAAACCCTAATATGAAGTGAAATACCCAAAATACCCCTCGGAAAATGGCTCACGGGCTCCTCAACCCCTAAGCTTTACTGCATGGGGGCCGCCTCGCAACCCCTCATGAAATTGGGGCATGAGCTCGACCGGGCCAAAAGCGCGTATGGTGTACAAGCATTTATCGTGCTCCACATAACTCAACAATGGTAACCCAATCTCCCTCTCTTAACAAAAACTAATATGAATAAAAAAGAAACTATATTATTATTATTTAAATAGCATTATTTGAATTACAACAAATTAACATGGACACAATCCATACTTAGCCACTTTGCCATCAACAATGAAATCATCAGCAGTGCTGAACTGGATTCTTAATCTTCCTATTTTTAGAAAATTTAGTCATTATGATATTGACCATTAATCAGATGGAAACTATCTGTAAGTATTTGCTAAAACAAATTTCTTTGCCAACAAAAACTCCATACAGAAGAAAACTATCTGTATTTGCCAAAATATTTGTTGACCACCACAACTGAAATTACAAAAATAGTCCAAATATTTCTCTAATTTTCCTAAAAATATTTTTTGAAATCATAAAATTTTATCACAATAAAAAAAAAGATTAAGTATACACTGAACATCAATATCTATCTGTTTTATTTGGTTAAATATTGATCACCTGAAGGATATATGAGTAAGTATGATTTTTATGTAAAGTAGTTTTAATTAATCAGGGTTGTAGGGATATAAATGCAAAATCCTAAAAGTTCTATGTAATTAATTATAAATACGGTGCAATCACAGCATGCAGCATGGAGATCTCGTGAAATAAAAAGGAAAAGAGAAAGAAAGATCTAGTTTGTTCTCTTGCTTCGATCCGAAAAGCATCGATCGCCATCCCTTGGAGCAAAAGCGAACGCAATCGGTGACGCCAAGGAGTAGCCTTTTAAGATAGTCTTTGGTTTGTATTCATAGACAAACGTAAAGAATCCAAATTCTTTTTTCTTTTATTCTCTTTCGCTTTATTGTTTGGATTATCACGTCCTTGTGTTCATTCATGTTCTTGTTGTGATTGTGCTGAAGTTCCTTAATATGGGGAACGATGAGAAGGGGAAAGAAGGGAAGAATGGGGACGAGAAGGTGTCCTTATTTAAGTTGTTCTCCTTCGCTGATGGGAAGGATGTGGGGCTTATGGTCATCGGCACGATGGCCGCCATGGCCAATGGCTTCTCCATGCCGCTCATGACTTTTATCTTCGGAGAGCTCATTAACACTTTCGCCGTTGCTAACAATGACAATGTGGTTCACTTGGTGTCCAAGGTGATGATTGGTTACTTGTTCTTGGTTCTTGTTTTGTTAATTTGATTATGTTTGTTTTCTTATTTCCACATTCTTAGGTTAGGGTTTGACAGATTTAAGGATTGTGTTTGTTTTCTCCCAGTGGAATTATTTGTTTTCCAAATAGTTAGGGTTTGATTTAAGTATTTAGAGAGATACCTCACGTAGAATCTTATCTTGGATGATTAGAGTTGATAACGCGCTCACAAAGTAATTGATGGAATAAAGGTGTTTCTCATGATTAATATTCGATTGAACTTTCAAGTATTACTTTCATTAAGATGAATTATGCATTGGTTCACCAAAACCCAATAGTATAATATGTGATATTTCATTTATTTTCTCCCTAAACATAGTCATTTGAAAGTAATTTGTTTGAACGAATTTAATAGTAGAAAGTAGTCCCTCTCATTTTGAGATGTTCAAAGATCGAAACATACATTTACTAAATAAAAAGTGGCTTGTTCATATTTATATAAAAAAAAGAGTAAGCTTAAGAATAATTTGTTCTATGTGCTATCTGCAATTAACTTGCTTTTAAAATAGATTGTTTAGTAATGACAGTTTTAAGAACTTTGAAATACTCTAAAATTGTTGATTCAGGTGATTATCAAATTTGTCTATTTAGCCATCGGGTCTGGAGTTGCTTCATTTCTACGTAAGTATGGACTTTACTATTCTATTTACATGAATTCAATGTCAATTCTTTATTAATAAATGCATGTCTTTCTTCACGTAAGTTTCTGATGCATTCCATTTGTTTGTTTGTTTTTGTTTTTTGAACACCTGTGTTTTTGTCTCATGGGGATTTCACAAGTATGTAAGAGCTGATTTAAGACAACTTGATTTGCATATGTTTGGTATTCACTGAGAATTTATTTCACAGCCAACAAGGAGAAAAAAAAATGGAATCTGTGTCTTTTCCATCTTTAGCAGAGGAATTTAGAATTTTCTTTATCACCACTCTTGTAAAACTACATAGTCACTTCATTTAGTAACTACAACTATTCAATTTTATGTTCTTTTGCTGTGAAGAAAACAATGCAATTTTAATGTTTTCATGCAGAGGTATCATGTTGGATGGTGACGGGAGAAAGGCAAGCAGCTCGAATTCGTGGTTTGTACTTAAAAACTATACTGAGGCAAGACATAGCATTCTTTGACAATGAAACAACAACCGGAGAAGTGATTGGAAGAATGTCAGGGGACACAATTCTCATTCAAGATGCCATTGGTGAAAAGGTGATTATCTTTGAGAAAGCCTTGAAGCTAGTGGATATTTTCCTTTCATTTTACATTCCAATTAATGTCTTTGACATAAGATTGTGAAAGCAACACTTGACATAAGATTGGTTCATATTAATCTTAATTTTTTTAAAACTTTTTTTTCCTGATATTTTAGGTTGGAAAGTTCATACAACTTGTGACAACATTCTTTGGAGGCTTCATAATAGCATTTGTAAAAGGATGGCATCTCTCACTTGTCTTGCTGTCTTGTGTTCCTCTTATTATCATTTCTGGTGGTGTCCTTTCGTTAATTATATCAAGATTGTCAACCCGGGGACAAGCTGCATATGCTGATGCTGGCAATGTTGTTGAACAAACAATTGGCGCAATAAGAACAGTATGTTCAAACCTTGTTTAATTCTTTCATGACTGAACTACTTATGACCCACACATAGATAATTTAATTTCGATCTCTTCAACACATGCAAGGTTGTCTCATTTACTGGTGAGAAGCTTGCCATTTCAAAGTACAACCAATTCATTAGAGCTGCATATAAATCTGCTGTTCAACAAGGGATTGCTTCTGGCATAGGAATTGGAACTGTAATGTTGATCGTCTTTAGCAGCTATGCATTAGCAATATGGTATGGTGGCAAGCTGATCATTCAAAAAGGATACAATGGTGGTACAGTCATTAACATAATAATGGCGATTATGACAGGTGGAATGTGAGTGTCAGCTATTAAGTGGTTTGAAGTAATCAAAATGAAATCTTTTTATTGGGTAATTGTTTCATATCTTGATCTGCATGCAGGTCTCTTGGTCAGGCATCACCATGTGTGACTGCATTTGGTGCAGGGCAAGCTGCTGCATATAAGATGTTGGAGGCAATCGAACGAAAACCCGCAATTGATGCTTATGATACAAGTGGCATGGTGTTGGAAGGGTTTAAGGGCGATATTGATCTGAAAGATATTTACTTCAGCTATCCAGCGAGGCCAGACCATCTGATATTTGATGGCTTCTCTTTGCATGTACCTAGTGGCAAATCTATGGCTCTAGTTGGGGAGAGCGGCAGTGGGAAGTCCACTGTGATTAGTCTGGTGGAGAGGTTCTATGATCCACAGGGTGGTGAAGTCCTCATTGATGGTGTCAACCTCAAGAACTTGTGTCTCAAATGGATCAGAGAAAAGATTGGACTTGTTAGTCAGGAGCCGGTTTTATTTACAACCACAATCAGAGAAAACATTGCATATGGAAAGGAAGGCGCATCGCTTGAGGAAATCCGAAGAGCAGTTGAGCTTGCTAATGCTGCAAATTTCATCGACAAAATGCCTGATGTATAAAAAACCTTCATATTGCTTTCTAGTTGCCTTCTTCGTGTCGCCCATTATTATTACTGACTATTTTTTCCCACAGGGGTTGGACACTATGGTCGGTGAGCATGGAACACAGCTCTCTGGCGGGCAAAAACAGAGGATTGCAATTGCCAGGTCAATCTTAAAAAACCCAAAAATCTTGTTATTGGACGAAGCCACTAGTGCACTAGATGCAGAATCAGAGAGAATAGTTCAAGAAGCACTCGTCAGGGTCTTGGTAGACAGAACCACCATTATCATTGCTCATCGACTGGGCACTGTGAAGAATGCTGATACTATATCAGTTCTTCACCGGGGAAAACTAGTAGAGCAAGGTAAGCATAGTCTTAATTCCATAGTTATACATTCTGTGTGTACTTATCTTTAATTTAATGAATTGTGTATGTTGAACAGGTTCACATGCAGATTTGATCAAGGATCCAGATGGGGCCTATTCCCAGCTCATAAGGCTCCAAGAAAATCAAAAACAAGATGAAGAAGAACCTACTGTGGACTCACAAAGTCTGGTTTCAACCTACGATGTTAGCAAATCAGTAGACCGATTAGGGAGCCATAGATCTGCAAGGAGATCAACAAGTAGAGGTTCCTCTGTATTGCACCAGGATGTCACTAGAGAAGATAAACATGAGAAAGATCAAGAAACAGGTGAGAGTATGGTTCGCAAACAAGTTTCAATCAGACGGCTAGCAGCTCTGAACAAACCAGAGGCGCCAGTTCTTGCACTGGGATCTCTTGCAGCTGCCCTTGGTGGATTGACACTCCCAGTGTTTGGGCTCTTGTTATCGAGCGCAATTCAGACATTTTATGAACCTCCACATAAACTCCGAAAGGATGCCAGCCTTTGGGCGTTAAAGTTTGTTGGCCTTGGAGTTGCTTGTTTTGTGGTAACCCCTACTCAACAGTTTCTCTTTGGCATGGCTGGTGGAAAGCTGATTGAACGGATCCGTTCTCTTTCATTTGAGAGGGTGTTGTACCAAGAGATCAGTTGGTTTGATGAACCCTCGCATTCAAGGTTCATTTCTCACTATAACTCCTCCTTCCTTTTTTGTTTTAAAAAAAAATGTTTATCCCCAGCTCTTTGGTTTGAATTGTTTTGGCATTGCAGTGGGGCAATAGGTGCAAGGCTATCTGCTGATGCCACCACAGTGAGGAGCATTGTGGGAGATAGCTTATCATTGTTGGTTCAGAGCTTGTCTACAGTAACCGCAGGGCTTGTGATAGCCATGGTTGCAAACTGGAAGCTCGCACTCACAGTAATAGCCTTGCTTCCTTTGATAGGTCTTCAGGGGTACGCTCAGATGAAGTTTCTCAAGGGTTTCAGTGCAGATGCTAAGGTAATTTCTCCAGAACTTACAGTAATATATATAATTCCATTCATGAGAGTTTGAATGAGATAGAGACGATGTTGGTCTGCAGGTCAAGTACGAAGAAGCGAGTCAGGTGGCTAATGACGCAGTTGGCAACATTCGAACCGTGGCATCATTTTGCGCAGAGAGGAGAGTGATGGTTACGTACGAGAAGAAATGCGAAGGTCCCTTGAGAAATGGAGTCCGGCAAGGTATCGTAAGCGGCATTGGTTTTGGATTCGCGTTCGCTGTGCTCTACGTTGGTTACGCCATTTGCTTCTACGCCGGAGCTCGTTTCGTGCAGTCCGGTTTCGCCACTTTCGGCCAAGTCTTCAAAGTAAGTGAGGATATATCCATGCAAATTGTTTCCTTTGACATAAATTATTACAAACTCACGGGTTTAATTTAATAATCCACCGTGATGGACGTACAGGTGTTCTTTGCATTAACGATGGCAGCTTCTGGGGTATCACAGTCCAGTGCATTTGGTCCAGACACCAACAAGGCCAAGGACTCAGCCGCTTCCATCTTTGAGATTCTTGATCGCAAGTCCAAGATCGACTCCAGCTCCGATGATGGCCGAGTGTTGGATACTGTGAGGGGGGACATCTTGATTCAGCATGTCAGCTTCAAGTACCCAACCAGACCTGACGTGCAGATCTTCAGGGACCTCAACTTGACTATTTCCTCTGGAAAAGTAAGTGAAATTAACTCTCTCTCTGTGTGTGTGTGTGTGTGTATTCAAACTCAGTCCGTGCTAATAATAATCTAAGTATATATCCTATAAATATATATATAGACTGTTGCACTTGTTGGAGAGAGTGGCAGCGGGAAATCCACAGTCATTGCCATGTTAGAGAGGTTCTACGATCCAGATTCCGGCACGATCCTGCTGGATGGAGTGAAACTCCAGGATCTGAAGATCAGCTGGTTAAGGCAACAGATGGGGTTGGTGAGCCAGGAACCAATGCTGTTCAACGAGACAATCCGTGCCAACATCGCGTACGGCAAGCAAGGCCAGGTGTCGGAAGAGGAGATCATAGCGGCCGCCGAGGCCGCGAACGCGCACAGGTTCGTGTCCGGGTTGCCTCATGGTTACGACACCAACGTTGGCGAGAGAGGGGCCCAGCTCTCTGGTGGCCAGAAACAAAGGATTGCGATAGCGAGGGCCATTCTGAAGAATCCGAAGATCTTGTTGCTGGATGAGGCGACGAGCGCTCTGGATGCGGAGTCTGAGCGCATGGTGCAAGAGGCGCTGGATAGAGTGATGGTTGGGAGGACGACTGTTGTGGTGGCTCACAGGTTGTCGACGATCAAGGGGGCTGATGTCATCGCGGTGGTTAAGAATGGGGTCATTGTTGAGCAGGGGAAGCATGAGCAACTCATGGAGTTACCTGATGGAGCTTATGCATCACTCGTCGCCCTCCATTCCACCGGTTCCTCTTCTTAAGCTTTGCTTTTGAAGAGTTTTTTCACATTTTTTTTTTCTTCTATAGAGTTGAATTTTGATAAGAATGTATAACTACATCAATTAAAAAGAAAAACTACAATAAGAATGTAGCATGAAAGAAAGATGGAAAACAAAAGTTGGTTTTTTATTTTCTATATCGTACATTTTTTTTATTATCTATATTATAATTATACCTGTATAAATCTAAGAACCAAAAAATATTTGCTCCTATCTCTCTGTCATCATCAAATCAACTAATTATTTAATAAAAATTAACATAAATATTAAAATTATTAAGAACACCTTAATATATTAAAAAAAATTATAGCTAAAAGTTTTGGGAAAATAATTTTAAAATTAAAAGTTGTAAAACATTTTAATCAAAATTCTTGTTATATTTTAGAATAAAAAGATATTTATAATATTTTTAAGCGCATGTATAACGAAAAGTTTTGCACTGAAATATCTCCACTGGCATTGTTTTCGATCAATCTCGAGGCAAGACTGTGCAATCTATTCTAACTTTTGCCTTGAGATTGGATCTCAAGGTACATCCAATGGCCGATGTTATGGTGTCGTCCAAGACTCCTCGCCCTCCTGTCTTTGTGCCCATCCCGTTACCGCCGCGTGGCAGCTTGGGTGCGTGGTTTCCACACTCCTGCCTCTATTTCCGAACTCGCTTCTCTATTGTAGGAGACCAGACCACGCCGGAGATCCTCGGAATCCCAACAAAAGGTGAACTTCCGTCTCCATCTCTAGCTCTCATCGCCATGATCCCCTGGTTCGGGGATTAGGGTTTTGTTTGTTCTGATTGTGATGTATGTCTTCTTTCAGTGTATCTCCGTTGAAGTCCTCTTTTTCTTTCTGTCTGTAGTGTCTCCTTTAATCTTTTGTTTTGTTTTTTTGTTAAAAAGTTGGAATTGGATCAGATGGTGAAGTTTATCTGTGGAGCGTTTGTGTTGCGAGAAATGAAATATATTAGATCAAGAAGGATAGTGAATGATCTTTGATTTATTTAGTCACCGAAGGAATGGGATTGTTAAAACGAGTTTCTGTCTTTGTTAAAGAGGATGTCGGGATATTGTATTTTAGTGAGTTTAAATTGGATCCGGTGAGTCAGGAGTGAAGCGTTTGGAATGGAATTGGAAGTTTATATATCCATTTCCTTGGTTAAAATTGATTCATGAGCAAACTAGGTCATTCTATCTTTATGTTTTGTTGGATGTATGTAGGACAATAATAGTGGTATGATTGGCTTTATCATGCCATTTCATCATGATAAGTATTTATCTGGTGAGCTTAGATGTTTATTTATTTGCATCAGTATTATTTTACAGCTCTAACCTAGAATTAAAGTAGTGTTGAACAGGATCCATTTTCTTTTTGAGGAGGGAAATCAAAAGCTGGTTTTTTTTGTTAGGTTCTTGTGTGATCCCCGGATCCTCGGTGGGATCAAGGAGATCCAGAGTTGTGCAAAGACTCTTGTAAACACTGTTGTTAAATATAATTGTTTAAGCCAAGAGACTCTGTGTTTATGTGCTTTGAGTGTGTTGCCTCTTGCCCCTTTCTTCTCATTTCGTTGTGAGAAGGTGAACCTCTCAGTGAGGTGAAGGAAATGTTGAGACCAAGTTCGGTGACTTGGTGCCTTCACGGGAGTTTTCAGATGAGAAAGTGAAAATTTTAAGGGTAGATTCCCAGTCCCGTGACAGTAGTTGTTATCACTCACCAAATCCACATTATTGGCTTGTCAAATAACTATTTTCCTGTTGTAAAAATCTGTGAATCATTGCCAAAAAGTTCTAATTCTGTTTCCAATTATTTGGTACAAATTTTGTGACTTAGCCCTATTTATGTATTCTATTATATAGCTTGATACTCATCTCTCTTCTCTCTACTTATATTTTGCTGTTTCTCTGTTGCCAAATTATGCAGGTTCGTCATATTGTAGAATACAATCATATGTATGAAGCTATCATTTGTTTCGATTCACTTAGTCAGGAATGACGCAATCCTCCAAAATCATGTGAGTTCCTTGTCAGTTGTGCCTTAGCTTGAAGGCAAGATGACATATTAAGATATGTGATGGGATTTAACCAACTATTATACTAATGTTTCATTAATTACTTATTCATACAACTCTTGATCCTGCTTATGCATAGAGCCTGTCTTAGAGATACAACTCTTGATTTATCACAGTCCTTCTGTTGTTAATATGTGGAGCATCTTGAGATTTCTTCACTGTTTACCAATAAACTATGTATCTCTGGCTGATACATCATTGTTATGCAAGTTGATCTATCCACTTTCTTCTTTGAGGAGAGACTGCTTTATTATTGTTTCAATACCCAAACATAGATCTTGTCCTTTCAAGCATTTACTTGGCATCACCATGTACTAGTTCATTATAACCATCATTATGCTAATTTGTGGCTATATGAAATGCAATTGTAGTCCTTCCTAGTATGAAAAACAATATTGAAGACTCGGAATATCTCACTGTGACGTGGGCTTATTATCATTTTCCAGAAACCTTCATGTTTGTTCTTTGCACTTGCTTATAATTGCAGATGGTTAAAGAAGAAATCCTCATGATATGCAAAGACAATTCAGCTTTAGATATTTTTTTCATTTGTCTATATATTGCTACTAATTTAAAGATTATTGTGAAGACATTGAAACCAAGTTATCTGATTTTTGGGTAATTGTTTACTATCACTTGCAATACAAATTATTGAAGTTTCTCAGATAAATAAATAAAAAAGCCAAGATAGTTGAAAATTTTATATTAAGTTTATTGGCATATAAATAATAAACTGTAGTTTCGACATTTGTGACTTAATGTAAAATGCTGATCTTGTAAAATATATACACCTGAACTTATTCATGCTTGTTCTGTTTCAGGGGATCCTTAAAAGTTAATAATCCGGTTTTGACGTCAGCAAAAGCCGTCAAACTTTTCTCACATTCTGCATGTAGACTTCCTTTGACTAATACTATTTATGGAGATTACCTTGTCAAGGTTCTAGTGAAATTGAAGAGGCAACCGAAACACTCCAATGTTTATTCCAAGTTGCTGGAAGATGGTGACTCTGAAAGCAACAGTCAGAGAACATCTCAGGATTTGCTCAATGCAATAACAAAGAACACTGAAATTCATCCAAGCCCTGAGAAGAGATCTATTGGACCAGGTGATTCAAGTTATCAGTTAGAACAGGAGTCGCACATTTCTTCTCTTAATGAGGACAAGTTTACACCAGATTCCATCAACTATCAAGTATGCCTTGACAAGCTAATGGCCACTTATTTGCACGTATTGGCATCCGAACAATGGAATGCTTCCCGTCTTAAGATATGCCACAGGTATCACATTATTTTTCATACCAATTGTTTCCTTTACCCCCTGAAACTCTTTTCTTATTTTTAGTTCATGCATTTGGGGTTTCCATCTTATAATTTCAATTTACATGGCAGAACATACCTGCCGAGTGCAATAAACTTGATTCACTATTTGGCGGTACACTCCCTTGGGATCCAGGAACTTAAAGAAGAACTCTATACCATAGGTCTTTTGGATTTGGATAGTGCCACTTGTCATGTTCTTGCAAGTATTACCGCTTGCATCCAGCTGTTGGGGAACTTGCCGCCTGTCTTTATTGAGGACGGAAAGAACACAATTCACACTAATAAGAATATCAGAGATCATGTGACTTCTCAGGACAGTAATTATGCAAGGGATATTACCATAAGTACTATGAGGAAAATGAGATCGAGGCATGCAAAGGCTCTGTTTGGATCGGTGCAAGATAAGAAAGATGTACACATTATGGTAACCGTTGGTAAGGAGGTGGTTTCTAATGAATTGCTTCTTGGTGATCTTCTCAAGGCAGGAACTGACATCATAAGGATTAATTGTGCACATGATGACCCAAGCATTTGGAGTGAGATCATCAGGCTTGCAAGGCACAGTTCTCAAATGCTGGAAAAACCATGCCGTGTCCTCATGGATTTAGCTGGACCAAAGCTGAGGACAGGATCACTGAAGAGTGGCCCATGTGTGATGAAGATATCCCCTAAGAAGGATGCCAAAGGTGACATCATTTTTCCTGCACAAGTGTACTTGTCCCGTTCAGGATGTTGCCCTCCTGCTCACATATCACCAGATGCTGTGCTTTTTGTTGAAGGTGATAGGCTTTTTAAAGAACTTGAGGTGGGTATGGTCCTTGGATTTGTTGATTTTAGAGGGAGAAAGAGATCCCTGAAAGTTTCTGAAAAATTTTCGGTTCTTTCTGGTTATGGTTACATTGCTGAGTGTTCAAGAACAGCTTATGTTGGATGTAACACCACTTTGTTTATTGAGGGTAAGAAGAAGAAAAAGGCATCAACCGGAAAAATTGTAAATGTGCCACCAGTAGAGCAATTTATTAGACTTCGAGTAGGAGATTTACTAACAATATTAAGAGATCCTAGTTTATCTGGTGATGAACTGGGTGGTACTGGAAATAGTGGCCCAAAGATAGCATGTTCTTCTGGCCGTCTTTTTGATTCTGTCAAACCTGGTGACCCAATTGCCTTCGATGATGGAAAAATTTGGGGGGTTATCCAAGGGGCAAGCATCAATGAGGTGGTTGTTTCAATTACTCATGCAAGTCCAAAAGGTTCTAAACTTGGTTCAGAGAAATCCATTAACATTCCAAAGAGTGAGATGAAGTTCGAAGGTCTCACTTCCAAAGACCTTATGGATCTTGAGTTTATTGCTGCTAATGCTGACATGGTTGGCATTTCATTCATTCGCGACGTGCCTGATTTGACAGTTATTATGCAAGAACTCAAGAAAAGGAAACTTCAAGACCTAGGCATTGTTCTAAAGATAGAGACTCGTGGTGCCTTCGAAAAGCTGCCGTTCTTGCTCCTAGAGGCAATGCAATACCCAAATCCATTGGGTGTTATGATTGCTCGTGGAGATCTTGCAGTGGAGTGTGAATGGCATCAGTTGGCTAGCATTCAAGAAGAGATCCTGTCCATTTGTAGTGCAGCACATGTGCCTGTTATTTGGGCAACCCAGGTTTTAGAATCACTCACTAAATCTGGAATTCCTACTCGAGCTGAGATTACAGATGCAGCTAATGGAATGAGGTAAAACAGGAAACTGAATCTTTCTCCTAGTTGAAGTATATGACTTTGTTTTGATGTTATGCATGTCTATCTGAATTAGAGATATGCTTCTACTTAGCCTAGTAAAGAAATAGTGTAAAACAAGCGAATAAGAGGCTTGGAAAATAAGCAAACTCCTAATCTCTTAGCATATCCTCATCAAATTTCATCAGAATGCTTGTACCATTTTTTATAACTGTTCCAGGAAGGCAGGAACAACCATTGTTGTTATAAGAGATATCATCAACTCAGAAACCATGTTCTTTAATAACTTTAGATGCAAATCTAGAGCATAAATTTGGTTGGTTCCTGAAAACAATTATAAAAAGTGGAATTGCGAGAATAATCTTTTAAGACATGTATAGAGAGCTTGGAAGTATAGGGAGGGAACAGATAATATTCCATTAAGCATAGTTGTGAATTCATATATACTGTTGTTCTTAGAGCAGGTTATTTGACTATATTTAGGTTGAGTGAAATTTGACTGCATCTGAAATGCATATTTGGAATTTAAAAATTCATCTGGCTGTTTAAGATTTAAAAGTAACAGGTTAGGGGAAGAAATTTCTTCTCTGGTTTAGCTTAAAATTCTCAAGGATATTGTTACATGTGGCTGTTTAATTTGCAGAGCAAACTGCATTATGCTCAACAAGGGAAAGTATATTGTAGAAGCTGTTTCAACATTGGATTCCATGCTGCAGAAATGTTCTACCAGGAGCTTGAAGACACTGTCAGAACCACCTCTTTTCTCCAACTTCTAATGCAGTAAAATTTTGTTGTATATTGAACTCCCCTTATAACTTAAAAACCAGGGGCTTCTAGTCCTGTAAACTTGTTCACATATTGAAGTTTCTCCAGGAGAATGCTGAAAATATATCTAGCAATTTGAATTGAGATAACCACAACTCTCTGTATAATTTGTTTAGAAATTGAAGTACCATCAGAATGACATCTTTTTGCGTTTGAAGAAAATTTCAAATGCTTATGACTTGAAAACAAATTGCAATGATTGGTTGGCTACAAGTAACCTTTCTTATTTGTGTGTGGCCATTGATAAACCAAAAATCCAGTACCACAGCAAGAACAAACCTTGTTTGATGCAATCCTTAAACCAAAAGTCACTCAGTATTGTACAAACCAGAGCATACAATAAAACTTAAAGAAGCTGATGATTCAAAGACAGAACACTGCACTATCTGTCCTCTGCAGTAAAATCAGGCTCTGCTGGTTTTTGCAGCAATATCACAGGCAACCTCTCCTGCAGCCTTGTTTTGCGAGCTCCATTCCTTCGCAAAGCCCGCAATGCATTCACTGCAAATCGAGATGCATAAATGGTAGCACCAAGGCTGGGTGCACTGGTATCCTCTCTCACTAGAGCAGCCTGCAATCTATTTTCATGTTCATGCAATGTATCCTCGAGTTTCTTTTTCGTGTACCTCCGCCATGCAGCTTGAATAAAACATGCAGCCCATGTCCTCCACTGCTGAGAATAAAGCCTGAATGTATGGCGAAGCTGCTTGCTGTGCAGCCTCCGGAACTGGGAGGCGACTAATTTAAGATCGTTGGCCGTAAGTGCAAAGGCTTCAACCTCAGACAATGTCTTCACTGTCCTTGTTGAGATGGGGAGGCTGGAGGATGAATGTGGGTCCAGAGCCCAAGGTAGGAGCTCTTCCCCGCAGAAATCTCCGGCCTTGAGAAAATCTGAATTGAAGAAACCAGTTCTTCCACCATTTGTTGTGACACTATCCAGTTTTCCTCGCATTATAAAGAGCATCTCATCAACAGGATCACCTTCACGAATGATGCAGCTTTGTTCAGTGTACAGCACTGGCTTCAATCGATCAGACATTGCATCCATGAGTTGGTTGTCCATCTTCTCAAACATGGGGACCTAAAAGTAACAATTTATTACAAATTTAGAACTCAAACCAATTCAGATTTCATGAACTGGAAAAACCTAATAAATAGGCATAAGAAGAGAGAGCATTGGAAGTTTTGAAATCGGAAGTAGCACTCAAGCCAAGAACAATGGGGAGGAGAATATCATTAAAGACAAACCCTCTTGAGTAGTGCAAGACAGAGATGGCGCTTTATATCCCTCCTAAGGTCTTTGGGAAGATTCATAATCAGATGATGTTCATCTACACCTCTTGTTTCTTGCCATCTGTATTGCTCATGCCTACGGATTCGTTCCCTCAAAATATCAGGAAGCAAGCGATGTGACATCCATTGCTCAGCATCTCGCCTTTTTACTCTCATTTCTTCTACTCTCGTTGTGGTGGACTGGAGATATGTCTGTCACAGAACACCGGGGAAGCTGTGGTTAGAATATAGTTTTCATCATCATCAGTGGAAGTCATAACTAGTAAACATAATTTTCATCCCAGAGATTAGCATAAAACTTGATTTCCTTCAAGCTTCTAGTGATATGAAACAATGAGATGCCTTTTGTTGACACAAAAATCAGATTAATACATGATACTTATATTCAGCAGACTGATCACATGGGAGTTCTTGTCAGCGTTCAATCATAATAAGCTTGCAAAAGGAACTTTGATCCTGTGCTTCATTCAGCATGGAACTAAAATAAAACCCATGTCCAGAGGTTGGACAATCACATTCTGGTTTCTATTCTGCTTTACAACTGTATATGTACCAATATAAAATTGTGGTACTAGAACTAGGACAGCTTATTGCATTGAGCAAAATTCTTACCTGGAATGACGCAAGGAGTTGGACTCAGTCATGAAAAATGAAATCACTAAATCCTTTAAGTCACGAGGTCAAGCATCTGAGCAAAACCTTTTATGTGACTGATGGTCTGCAGAGACATTATTTATGAAGAGAACCTAACTCAAGCTGTTGAGAAACATTTTAAATAAACATTGATAAAGGCTCAAGGCTTTTCTTTTCCATGTTGATGACCCAACTTCCAATTTGTATAGTCGGCGTAATAAAAATATATCCCAAATTTCTATAAGTACATATATAGATGGAACAGCCATGAAAAAGAAACAAATAAAGAAGATAAGATGAGAATGAAAATGGAGTCATACCTGCATATTGCCTATGAGAAGTGAAAACAAAACCAGGCCAGCGATCGAGATAAAAACAGCAAACAATATCTCCCAAACATAAGTACTTGTGCTAAGATTTTGGCCCAGAGAACTGAAACAGTGTAAAAGCTACATATTAGCTCAGATTTCAGGTCATTAGGCACAAAAAGCATAAGCATGCAAACATAAACAACTAGCCCTATCCATTTGTTAAAGAGCTTGGGGCACTAAAAACAACATCATGCTATATTTTCAGTCACCAAATTTTGCCTTACATGACATTAAGAAGGATAAGAGTAACAAAAACTTCGAAGAAAAATATTACAGGACAAGAAAATTTTGCTGAGGCATTCGTATATCTAACTTTAGTCATAGTTTCCCGGTCAAATGCCCTATTTAGTCCCTCTATTATTACAATTTGTCCCTTTGGGTCCCTCTAATATAAAACATGCCTTTTTGGTCCCTTTAATTTTACGTTTGTGTCTTTTAAATCCTTCCACAAGCCTTTTTGGTCCCTTTATTTATGTTTTTCAGGCTTTTTTGGTCCCTATAAACTTCGAAGGGAGGGATTTAAAAGACACAAACGTAAAATTAAAGGGACCAAAAAGACATGTTTTATATTAGAGGGACCCAAAGGGACAAATCGTAATAATAGAGGGACTAAATAGGGTATTTGACCTAGTTTCCCAAGTAAGAAAGTTGAGAACCACTGACAAAATTCAAGAATAGTTACAGTAAAAAGTTCCAAGACATGTTAATAGGAAATATTTTCATGTTAAGAGCACTAAGATGAAAATATGAAACATTAAAGAGAAAAAAAAAATCCAGGAATTACAGCCCTGGCTTGATTGGAATCATGTACCATTAAAGTATATATGCTAGAACAAATGCCAATGAGAAAACAAAGTGAGACCAACATTTTTAATTATATGAAATGCTTCACTATATTGACCTACCTTAAGTTTCGCAACCCCCACCAAAAGCAATAAACCAGCTTTGGGAAGAAGTTTCTTGTCTCAACAACATTTTTTAGAGCTGGAAAGAATATTCCAAAGTCAAATATTTCACTATTTTCCTTAATTGGACACTTGTCGGTAATATGACCATTGCCCATGCTTTTTTTCCCATAACAGTACAAAGAAGCAGTAGGGCACTTATTTTGAAGACATGCTCCTCTCCAGCATGAATACATTCGCTCTATTGAAAATAAGTACCAAAACGCTCCAAGTACCTGCAGAGTATCCACTTATATCACTATATCACTGATTGGAATGAGAAAAAAAGGTGTGGTTCTTCAATATTTTCTAATAACTGCAGGAGTATCTGCATAAACTCATAAACCAACTTATGAATGTCGTGGAAAATAGCAAAAACCAAGAAGAATCGAAGTATTCTGTTTGACAATCATATAGGGCAGGATGACTGGAATGGAAATAATATCAAATATGTTTTATACCAACAAATGTTGGGGATATCAGACTGAATAATGCAAAATAATATTTTAGTCAATAAATAATAATGTAAACTTTAGTGTTATGGGGAAAGTGATGTTGTTTTCCTTAAGAATATTCCATCCTACCGCGGAGGATTTGCCAGGAAACAAACCTAAGGGTTCAATCAACTGCTATCCATCTTGAGGGTACAACCTGGGACTGGAGAGATCTGATGGATGTTAAAGATAAAGCAACAAAAATAATAGAGAATAGTGGTTGAGAGAAATAGAGAACAGCTATGGATTTTTGGTGGCAACTAAGGTATTTTAAAAACTATTTCACACTTGCAAACACTAATCAGCACCATTCTAAGATAAGAAACAGCAATCATTTCAGGAATGAGAATTTACCATATGCAAAATTCCTAACGACCTACCAATTAAGAAGAAAATTTACCTAGAAATTCAAAACTTATTCAATTCAAAGTTTAAATTAAACTCAACTTTCAATTTTGAGTTTTCCAATGATGAAATTGTAAGGACATACGTATGCATTGATTTTTTTCCTAAAGAGTAAATAGCATTTAATCAAGAAATCAAAATTTCACAAGATTAGTAATTGGCCTCACATGACTTGCGAGCATATAAAGTAATAGGTTGAAAGCAGCTCCAGCCCATGCTGTTTCAGTGAATATCCCAGCTGTTCTTGTAACATCAAGGTACAAAGGAATGATCCTAACAAGTCTTGGCACATATTGGAGAACAACGATGAGCATCAGTAGACTTTTAGCATTTAATGATGCAGATCCCCCGAGTTTAGTAATTATGCTCAGTATAACTACCTAAATAGAAAAACACACACACACATTGGTTAAAAAAACAGAATTTCTCAAACATGTGATAAGGAACCCAAAAGAAGAAAGAAATCCTAATAGTTGGAGTCAAATCAGTAAAGACAGCTAACAGTAAACAAATGAAAGATGAAAACCAGAACTCTAGACACCCTCAAATAGAATACAAATCAATAGAAAATTCAAACAAGCATCAGTATTTCTAGTGTCATCCACCACTAGTTCCATTAGCGCCATGATCACCACTTTCACCATCAACAACATCATTGAGATTGATACAATCTATCGGTTGGTGAGATGTAAATTCATGCAGAGTTAGTTACATGAAACAATATTACACCTATGACATCATGTGAGTAGCTTCACCACACATGTTGAATAAACAATATTATAACTGAATTGGAACACTGATTAATATGATATAACATGTCATTCAGCATCTCAATCACAAAATTTCCTATGATAACATGCTCTCAAATATTCCTGCCTTCTCGACGTTCTCATACACCAATTCATTAGCTAAATGTGGCTATACATAAATGGGGGCACATGTAATAATTGAGGAACAGAGAAAGAAGCTAAAAGACTAAAAAGTTTGTCAATGACAAGTCCCTTTCTTTCTTCACTTGAATAATCATTTTGACATCAGATAAATTTGCCCTTGAACAGAAGCAGCTCTGCCACACCAAAATAGAATAAATGCTGCAAAATTAGACTCATACCTGTGGCAAGGGAAGTACAGCAAGAATGTCAATGAGAAAATATGATGACAGATACCGTCTGGCTATTATTGAAGGATCTTTGACTAAAACACCCCGCCCAAATACTCGAGATGAAGGGGCAACAAAACCAGTCCGGAATTGGAAAATGATATGAAGAATGTAAAAGATATCTGTGAAGGAGCGCAAGACACTAGCAGTGATTGCCAATTTTTTATCCAAATCAATGCAAATACCTTTATGATTGACAACTGGAATATAGAAGAAAAAGGGATCCACAGATATCGCAATCACACAAGACAGGACAAATATCTTATTCCACCTTTGAAGAAATGGCCCTTGAGGATCAAGTACTTTCCACTTAGATTCAAGCTCTTCCTCAGACGTTTCATTTTGATACTTAAAGAGGAAAACATTTTTTACCATGTTTGAAGCCCATTTAAATGCACCTAAGACATTAATTGTAACTAAGCCAAATATTCCTCTCTCTCGTCTTGAAAATGTCTTCTCAGAACTAAGTGATCTCTCTGAATGCCAGTCTTGAAACCTTCATCAAATGAAATTTATAGGTCTTGTCAGTTAGATACGGAATTTTAAGTCACAATATATGATTATGCATGTGAAACATCTAGCAGGCAGGAAAGCATAAGAAGACGATTCGGCTTACCAATGACGAGTGGTCATTGTAAAATATGGCCAGCAAAGAAGCAAATAAATCCACGCATCGATGAACCTTGGGCTTTCTACTATTTTAAGCATGGAGATTTCAACAAATTAATTTCTTTAGTATAAGCCTGACTGACTCACTAAGTAGTGGCATTTTAATTTTGCCAAATTAAGCATTTTAGAAATCATTTCCTAGGAAACTTCCGAAGTAGGATCATTTTAAATTAAATTAAAAGTTGGGACTATAAATGTCCACTTAAGTTGCAATTAGACTTACAATTAGTTTGTCCTCACCATTCGTTTCACATATCTAGTATTAAGATATCAATTTCATTTCCATACTTTGATGGTTTATAAATGGTCATGTTTATTGATTTCATTTGTTGTCTAAGTTCACATAAAGGACTGACACTTATTCCAAGAAGAAAAACATAGAAATGGATAAAATTTTTGAAAAGAAAGTGCCAACCTCACAAATTTCTCCTCTTGTTGTTTCATAACTTCAGTTCAATTTCAGTCCACTAGATGGTACTTCAGGCTTTCAAATAGTGACATCATCCAATAAACTGGATATTTGGTGTATCATCAAAATGCCCTGATGTTACATACAAGAAAGAACAATTCAAAATACTCTCCTAAGTATAAAGTATGACTATGATTATTTATTAATGTTCAGTAAAACTTAAGGTGTAAAATCACACAGATACAACTTCAGAATGATATGTACAGAGAAAAAATTATTACATAGCCAAAATAAACTTGGGCCCTTAAGTTGGCACCCACCATCTTGATAAATAAATTTTAACTCGATTTTCCAAGTATAAGAACAAGGAACAATACATGCTTCAATGTCTACTCAACCCATGTTTCGCAATATCAAAAACATATACCCTGTCGGAAACTCAACATAATAAAGAATGAGGCAAATTGACTCAAATAAAAAAATAAAGAAAATGTTACATTCTTCTTATTTATGCTAAAGCATGAAATGCAATTTTAATGCCTCAACCCATATGAGAGGTTTTCACTTGACCCATTGCACCAAACACTTAACCAAAAAAGAGAAGGATGAGGAACATAAATCAACTTTCAGATACATAGTCATACAATTTTAATTATCCACAATCTGTGAGCACTGGAAGCATGAGAGCTATTAGAATTTTGAGCTTAGACATAACTAAAATGATTAAGTATGGACTAAGAATTTGTTGCTTTCTAATTAATATATCGTTTCTATCATCGTAACTCTAGAAACCTACTGTTTTTCCAAGTTTAGTAGTAATTTGTGCTTCAAAGATAATTTGGGCTTCCTTGGGAAATTTTGTTTGCTTTTCTTTACAAGGGCTCTTTTCATGTAAAACAAATCTTGGAAGGTCAATCATAGTTGATAAACCTGGCTCATGAAACCAATTAGGCATTCATACTACCCATTAACTATATTCAGCATAATAGCAAAGGCCTAAGTAATCGAAAGGCTGTTGCCAGTTATATCTTGAATCAGATAAAGTCAAGCCAACCGAGCCTCATTATTTAGTTTCACTACGCTGTTCTCAACATTTCTTTCTATTGAAGAAAGCTGAAGTTTAATTTGCATCTTTCTCTAGTACAAAGATGCATCACTTGGGATGTATGGAGAGATGTTATTGGACGCATCTCATGATATAATAGATTTATTTTTTTGGGGAAAACACTCATTTCTTGGAAATATGATGATTGAAAGAGTTTATAAAGTGATTTCTACAAAAGAAGCAACAGAATCACTCCATCACAGAAGCAACCCACCGTGTCTAGTAGTGAAAAAACAGAACAGTGCTTCAAACTTTAAAATGATTCTAAAACTTTGCATAAAAAGCGAACAAACAACATAATTAGCAAAGCATGACACTTCACCGACACAGTTTGCCATCTTACTGATTCTTGTATAACATATTTACAGATAACTTCCTTCGGTTCTTCTCCCACTTTTCTTCAGACATCATCAACATATAGAAGGATATTGATAACCAATCACGGCCTAGACAAAGGACATATAAACCATACAAGCACTTATATCTTCATTCAACGAAGAACAAATCAGCAAAGCATCATCAAATGATGTTCCAAAGAGCAAACCAAGTCTGAAAGCATGAATAGAAAAGCCTCTTAATTAGAGCAAGAACAAGACCATATACCTGTTTGTCCACAAGCTCATCTCCTTCCATTTAGCTCGGTAGGCTCTTGGACTGGGACAAAGATCACTTCGCAGTTTTGATTGGGGTGTAGAGAGAGTGAAAAGGACGGGTGAAAAAGCCCGTCCACTCTGAGAGAGTGCGTCAACTGTCAAGGCGTCCTCCATGACCATCCATTCGGACCACACCCGTGGTGGCAGATTTTTCAACGTGCCGCGTTGACCTCAGCGTAGTATACACGATTTTCATTATTTCTTGCAAGTCCCTAAGATTTAAATTTTTTATTTTGTACTCCCTCTCATTTCGTCTACATCAATATTTATGTTTGTTGTAGGCTGAGGAAGGAGACTTCATAAGAAACAAAATATGAAGAAATAGGCAAACAACTTCAGTTAAACCTGTCTTTCTTTGATAAGAATCAATACGATCCCTATAAGGTTCCTCCTCTTAATGAAATTCTATAGGGTCTGGTTCATCCAAAAGAAATCAATCTCCATCCAGAAAACTCTAATCTCCCAGTGAAGTGGGATCCTCATTCTAAAAAATGGTCCTCTTGTCACAAAAAGCAACTAGGGAGCTTGATTTACTGCAACAACATCTAGCCGATCTCACGGGGCAGGGAGAAGACCAAAGAGAATGGAGACTAACCGCCACAATCTTTTAATAGTGAAATTGGCATACAGTTTTAGAATAGATGGAGGTCTCATGAGCAAGCTAAAAATAAGTTTTTGGAAAGCCTAATATCCCCTAAAAATCAAATTATTCACGTAACTAGCGCAGGAGAACCGGGTTCTCACTCTACATATGTGTCACCGCTGAAGAGACTGCTACTGATGTGTTGCTGCTGAAAAGATTGCCCTGCACCTCTTCCTCGATTGTCTATATGCACAAAGCATATGGAGACATTACCAAGGCATTTATGACCTGGACTCCACCCCCAGCTTATTAGTTGACCTATGGTGCCCCGAATCCCTCACAAACATCACAATGATGGCAACTTTGTGGAACATTTGGATGGAAAGAAACATGTGATGTTTTCAAAAAAAATAACGCGTTTTCTTATAAATCATTCACAAGACTAACTATCTCCTATTATTTTGGATCAATGCACCACATCTATCAAAAAAATTAAACTTGAGGCAACCCAATCGTTGGTCAAACGGTGTCTACAATTTGCGGAGGGCCCCATAGCTACTGCAAGAGGGGGATGACACATAGGGAGATGCCTAGCATCAAGATGTGAAGCAATAGGGACCCTTGTTTTATTTTCTATATGTAATATTCATATAACAAGGGACCATGTAATGGTCTTTAATCCTATAATAAATTGTGGTTTATCCATTTTTTTTTTTTTTTAAAAAGAAGGTTGAAGTTCATGGCTTCTGTGCTGTTTTTGATAAGTCTACGTAGAAAAATATGCATCAAGTTATCTGCAAGGTTCCATTCATCATGACTTTCTGTCTTGTTTTTGATAACTCTATGTACAAGTAATATGCATCAAGTTATCTGCAATTGCATGAAGGTTGCCATCCATGACTTCTCTGTCTTGTTTTTCATAAGTCTGTCTATGTACAAATAATTAATATGCATCAAATTATCTGCAATTGCATGGAAATGGATACTTTTCTTAGAGTAGTTGAGTTTTGCAATCCGGTATTCTGTGAGGAAGGAACTTTATAGCTTTGAACAGGTAAAGAATTGGAGGTTCTGGTGTTGTTGTCTAGTGATGGATTGTGGGGTATACCACTAAATAAGGTCTGTTCTCTCTTTAGTTAGGTCGCTTCATTTTATTAGGAATATAAATATTGCTTGATTGCTTGATTAAATTTCTGTTGGATATTCTATTAAAATATCGTACAACTGCACTGACAAATTGTCTACACCATCTTATTAAACTAATCCACTTGTTGATGGATGAACTGCATGATTGAAGTCTAATGGAAAATATGCGTTCTGTCTGGATTCTTTTTTGATAAATATGGACCACTAGAAGCATGCTTCAAGTGTGGTTTGAACCTTCAACAACTTGTGAGAGGGAGTGGGCCACTAGATTATTTTTATGATAAGCAGGTCATTGGTTATCAAAGATTGAGGCAAGCTCTACTTATTCCATTTGATGCATAATTTACATTTTGGGTGATTGAGAAAGAATGGTACGTAGGAGAATGGGACTTGCTTGCATACTTGTTATCTGTGAAAATCTATTCAATTGTTTTGAATAGAACTAAAACCCAGTAAACCTGTGCTTTATTGTGGATGCCTGAATGCAGTTAATCTAAGGTAGCTGCAGTTAAACTTTCTCCTATTACATGTATGTTTTTAATGCTATTTTGTCAATTTCTTTTTATGTTCATTTAATTGGTCTTGTTACTTGTATTGTATGCAAGGCGTATCTTATGTACTCCATAGTCCATTCATTTTCTTTTGTTCTGCTTAACAGTATTTTCTTTCCCTGACAAAGCTGGAAGACAAGGATATCTCACGGGAAGCCTGGAGAAACCACCCACTATGGCGAGGTGGTTGTAAATTTTCCACCTGGTGATGTTCTGTATTTGAACTGTCTGCCAATAAATGTTAATATTTAATTATAAAGCTATCCTGTTTAACGAAAGGACCATTGGTCTAACAATATCTCGAATCCCGTGTATTAGATAATTCACTTGATTGGGCATGCTCTCAGATTCAAGTCTCCGCACCCGTAAATGAGAGGAGCAATTTAGGTAATTTACTTGATGAGCACAAAACTTCAAGGGAGGGGTCAAGGGTACTCGTCATCTAAAGCCACGCCCCTTAACGTACCTCTGTGGAGAGATTTATCCCCTATGTCAAAAAAAAAAAAAGCTATCCTGTTTATACATAAAAATACATAAAAGGCAGTAAATAACATGACTAAAGGAACATGCTCAAAAAACTTCAACAAATTTTTTTTTTTGATAAAAATAAATAAATCATATTTTATTAATTGAATAATATTGAAATACTTTTAACCAAAGATGTGATCATTCTAGGTTACAAAGTGCCCCTGGTAACTCCACGTGCTCTCCTCGTACATTTTTCAGAAGTGCACATACAGTTATATTGACCATAGCTCTATACCTTTCATTTGCTGCCAGTAAAAATTATAAAATTTGGTCATCTCAAAGGGATGAAAAATCAAACCATTGTCAACAGAAATGCCTCCAACAGCCACCTAATAATGGGGACTCTTCTGACATCAGATCAGAAATGTTAAATTCATAGTCACAATGGTAATTGACTAAATTTTGTAGATGTTAATGTTCTAGATCACCTTCATAATGAACTGCAACCTATTGTTGATGGAAAGACGGAAAAGCTAAAAGGAAACTCCTACATTGATTCTCTATAATTTCTGTTCGTCGGATTGAGAATAAGACCCGGTGACCACATCAGCAAAGTATTCTTCAACTGAAATGTGAGGTTAGGAACAGTTAATGATGGAATAAAAATGAAATTATTAAATACATAGGTGGATATGCAGCCATGAAGAAGCTTAAAACTCATAGGTTGTCTTTGAATTGAGGGAAAATGGAGGAAGATTAAAAAAAAATTAAAAAGTAAAATTTTTCATTCATTTGCTTATCCACTTTATTTTCCTTCCCCAACCAAACACAAGAAAACAATTGCCTATGTAATATCCAATAACTTACAAAGGATTGGGTTAAAGTTACCTATATCATCCTGCTCTGGGGAGTTGAGCAGCATGTCTGAATCAGCTGGAAGGTATGGAGAACCGGTATAATCACCAAGAGCTCCAAGATCTACCAAAAAAATATGTGAAAATATCATTAAAGAGTTACATCATGTTGCAGGAAGTGCAATATGCCATCGAATAACCATTAAATCTTCTCCCGCTGCTAAATAATAAAAAGCATGTGGTCACACACATGAGATTATTCTTACTGCATACAATTAAAGCACTTCAAATAATATAAAAGAGGAAGAAAATTACCTCCCGAGTTTGTCAAATCTACTGCTAGATCAGAGAAACTGAAGTTCCAGAATTGACTTAAAGATTTGAGTGAGCCTCGTGAGGACCCATCTGGTTCTAGTTGCAATATTCCAGTTCCTACCAAATCAGTTGCAAATGCAGAATCCATTGTTGATGCATCTATGTCCATTCCAGATATCTCAGATGGAGTGAATGGAAAATGATTATTGAATGCCGCTGATGAAGGACCCACATCCGTCTCTGACATGGATGGCATGGTGCTGCATGGGGCGGTAGGTGCTACTTCAGTTGTTCCTCTGTTCACCATAACATTTCCATCACCATAAGCATAACAGACTAGGAAACAAAGATAAAAGCATATCACATCTCAAAACATATAAAATCAGATAAATAACATAGGTTGATACTTGACAGTTCATAAGTTGAAGATGAAAAGAAATGCATGTATAGGCACATGTAAAGGAACCTTAAAAGCTTCTAGGGGATTGTTTAGTGTGGTAACTAGAAGTATGAAACATGTTTAGGGTGCAGACAGCAAAGGTCATGATACTCAGGCCATAATAGATTTGGCTAACTATCCTTATACAGTTAATAGAAGTTGATTTCAATGTTAATATTCAATTAGTAGGAATTCTGTTCAATTAGCATTAATAAAATAAAAAAAATTAAAAATTTAAAAAAAAAGAAAAAAAAAGTCATGTGTCCAAGGCTTATTCCTCTTGCGAGTAACCAATTCCTTTATCTCACTCAAAATTTTTCATGAGAACTTTGTAGGAATGACATGGAGTGAGATTTATTTATATAATCTGGCTAGGATATATAAAACATTTTACGTGTGGGTTATGAGATTGTTGTAGATCATTTCTGAAAAATAACATTAAAAAAGAAAAAAAATTATGGAAACTCGTGGATATATCCACAATGATCGAGTCAATATCAAGTATTAACAGCTGAACTAGTACCCATGAATAGAACCTAAATGTAGAGGAAAGGAATAAGTTCGATCCATTTTTGCAAATAAATCTGTGCATGAGAAAGATAATGATTCTCTAAACTCAGTCTTAAGTTAGGGTCTAGTAAGTAATAACTGGGAAAAGCAAACATGGTGCACATAGAATCATTGCTTAATGGCAAATGATTATTACATCAAATAAGAACTCTTTTACATTTCCAAATACTAAATAAATAAAAAACAGCCAAGCATTATTGCAGAGACAAGATTAACGTAGTCCAACATATAACCGGTTTAATTTGAAAATGAATATCAATGTACCTATCCTAAATAGGATGTCTTCATGAAAGACTAAACACAAGATTCTCATGCCCAAGTAATATATACTTGGGTTCTAGATGTTAAATCTTTCTGGGCTGGACTCTACTGGTCCAGCCCCAATAACTATTGGGCTTAGTCTAAATCTCCACACTAGTAGTGATATTGTCCGCTTTGGGCCCAAGCCCGCACGGTTTTATTCTTGGGCTTAACCCAAAAGACCTCACTACTAATGGAGATATGCTTTATTACTTGAGCCCTACACTTTTTCTTCAACAACCGATGTGGGACTTTGTTTGATTTCTAACACTAGATAAGATCATAAGAGTAAATTATTATATGTAATATGGACAAATCTTTTTGAACATAGAACTACTTGTAGATAATGTCTTCCAATCATCTAGTAATTACATCAATCATAGAATATTATAAGCAAAGCATTAGAAAAGGCCATACCCATTTCCAGCGTCCATATAGATAGGTTGAAAACTTCCCGGGGCAGGAATCTCGTTAGCAACATGAGAGCTGGACAACCCATAATTCATAGGATCAAGATGTGGTTGGCCTGTAGCTGCCATTGGAGTTTGCTGGAGAACTGGGTATCCCATATGTAAGTTGTTAACTGCGCTGCAGACAGACAGATAATGAATAAAAATCAATAGTGACTAGAACTAGGCTTGACCGAACGCTAAGCAAATCCTCTATATTTCTCTAATAGAAGAATTATTTGTTTTTTCTATGAGAATGAGAATTAACTCTTGAGTTTTTATTTTATTTTCATTAACATCACATTTTTTCATTAGTGATTAAATACTTGCTATAGTTTAGGCTTTTTTCCTTTTATTATTTTTATGAACACGAATAAAGCAGGTTGTTGATAGAGGATAGAGTCATAACAGATTGCATAACACTCATTAGCCTATGCAACAAGGACAGATATGATCCAACAATTCAGGTAAAAGAAAAGTCTAAAAGAAAATGTGAATAAAAGAATCAATACTAAAAAATTGGCAGAAGTAATAGTAAGGGATTAGATGAAGCATATATCCATCATAGAATATGATTATTGTAAGTTATTTTCCATGTACTTATAAGGCCTTATATAAATTGGTCATGGATCAAGCACTTCAATACATCTTATAGATATAACTTGTTGCCTAACTGGAATGGACTGTTAGGCATACTACTTTTCTGAAAAATGCTCTAGATTTCACTTGTTTTACACAAATTTATATATAGACATTTCTGAGAAGAACTAGAAACCAGATTAAGAGAAATTACCAGCCAGAGGATGTATCCTGTTCTGTATCGGAGCAAGAGGATTCCTAGGTTGCACAGGGCACCTCATCAAATTATGGTGGCGCTCCAATAAATGATTGAACAAGACAATTTGCTTTTTAAGTTTTAGCCGGATATAGTAAGCCCTGAAAAATTCAGAGTTTTCTTCTTCCAATTTCTGCCATACTGATTAAAGCAAAAAAATGACAATCAAACAAAAAAATTAATCCCATGACTGGAAACGCATTTAGGTTTTCTAGAGCAAAGGTTACTCCTGTTGCATAATGAAACATAGACAACTTTTTTTGTACATCTACAAGAAGTATAGATACAATAAAATTATGATATTTGTCACACACACACAACAAGAAAATTGGTTATTTAGAAAAATTTAAATTTATATTTCTTTCTCCAAAAAAAAAAAAATTGGAATTTCAAGATAATCCAGTTAAATTTTTTAACATGATAAAAAGTTACACCATCTAGCATGCCAAATACGATGATTGATGATTAATGTGATCCACAGCATATATTTCTAATAAGTAAACTTGTAGGAAGAAAAATACAAACTGTAAGATAGTAAGATAATAGAAAAAAAATGTTCCCCGGAGAACTGACTGACCTAAAGTTGTAAATCCAGGTTCTATTCTAGCTCGATTAGAGAGGGTCTTAATCACTTCCCCTTTATTCATATATAGCTGAAGACAACGTTCTATCAGATTTTGAACCTGAAATATATATGAATTCATACAACTTGCTTTCCAAAACTAGAAATAGGGATAAATCAAATTTAATAACAATATATCTTACAAGTTCAATGTCCTCTCGGGCAACCTTCTTTTCTTCATTGCTTGCAATGGGTATTGAACTAGATTCTGCTATGGGATCCTCTTGTCCAGGACTGTTTTTCTTATTACCTTGTGATCCTTGTGAAGCTTGTGATGATTGTTGTACTTCTGATGTGTTTTCAGGATCCTGTTGAAATTTCCCCTAACCTTAATGAATACCAGAAATGGAGAAAAGAAAAGACTACTTTGCAAAGCCAAACTACTAATTGTTGATAGTATCCGGCAACATATGCTCTTTTTGCATGTATCGGAAACAATATTACTCTAGAGCACAGTTAGAATTTTGGTTCTAACTCAAACAGAAACTTAAAAGGAAAAAAATTAAATATCTTCAATCTTGTCCAATGATCTAGGATTAAATCTTACATGAACCATCACAATGTTACCCATGAAGAGTTTTATGATTTTTGATGCGGCTAAAGCACAAGAAATGAACAATATAGATTCATACATTGGCTTAATTTTCAAGCTCATCTAATAGAATAGAAGAAAAATACCCATGTGAAGAGCAAAAATGATAACCAGTTTCTAAAAACATATCATTTACTGGCATACCACCATTCAAGAGATGGTTAACATGATTCAAAATGTTCTACTTTCTCATTAACTTCTGAGTTTGACATCCTCCTCTTATGATAGATATACCATGCAGTTATTCATACCCTTGGGGGGAAAAAATGAGCCAATAGATGAATGCTCACATACAAGAAACCAATAGAATAGAAAACTTTGAACATGGGCAGATACAATCTGTAATAAAAAGACTATTAATCAAGGTCAATAAAAAATGAGGCTTATATATATATATATATATATATATATATATATATATATGGACACACACACAATGATGACAATACCTGTAGTTTGTGATCCACAAAAGACATGAAAACCGTTCATATTGGCATATCAAAGGCCATAGTGATGAGGCATGATAAATAAAAATTGAACACATTTATTGACAAAATTACTTGACCTGTGAGATCTTCATTTCAGTTCAGTGCCTAAACTATCCTCGTTGTAATTCTGCTTCACTAGGTCAAAATATTCCCCAGTGGCGCGGTACTGCTGCAGTGCAAATTTCAATATTCAGATAGTCACAAACATGTTCCGGTGGCGGTGTTCACAAGGAAAACAAAATGTCAGGGCCTCTAAACAAGTAAATGATCATGACAACAGAGATGATGTCATAAAACCCAAGCCAGTAAGCCATATACATAAAACGAGCTTAAGCTAGCTACTAAAGCTTGAAATTTAGTTGAAGTCTGAACTTGAGCGAACCTAGGCTCGTTCAAGCTTGGCTACTTTCCAGCCCTACATTAGCATTCTGGAATGAATAGCTTCCTCAAATCCAACAGAGAGAAAAAAGAAATGCAATACTTAAATTCAATGCGACATTTCTACACAGTCAAAAGCAAGTACCATGGGATCCAATTATTCAACATCAACTGATCTTTCTTTTCAAATTTTCCTGTATCAGCCCCGTGACACAAGCTAAGGGAAAAGAAATACACTAGAATATAAAACTTTATGGATTCAATACTCTACGTACCTTAAACTGATTTACTAGTAACATAATAAATTAGTGAAAGAATTACTACAGAAAGTAATTTCCACAGCCAAGCTTCTGAATTACATTTTTAAAATTGAAAAGTAGTCCTTGGAAACACATACTGTAGTTTGCATGCATTAAAAAAAAAGGAAAATGAAAAATACAACTGGCTGAGCACAATTGCAACCTCAAATAAATTAAATAATAAAGACCAGAGACCAACGTAGCAGCAGTCTTAGACTTTAGGGTATGTTTCACTTGTTTGGTTGGGAGTTATCCCCACTTGGGATTAGGAATAAGTTTTGAAATTTTTGGAGGGAAATTTTAAAGTAAAGGTATTAATGATAAGATAGTGATGTATTGACTATATATTGGTGGGTTATATTTTTAAATCTTAATTAAAGATTTTGGCAGGAAAAACATTTTCATTGGAAACTGTGTTGGGGTTATCCCTTAGGAATAACCCCCAACGAAACAAGGGTTTTTCCTCTTTTTATCCCCAAAGCCATAAAAAAAACGCAGAAAACTTAACTCTAATCTCTGATTTTAAGTTTGGTATACGTGCTCTCCAAAAAAAAAAAAATTATTAATTAGAACTTGGAAGTCTACAAACAAAACACTTCTAAACTTCTTCCGAAAAGAAATATTTTCACAAGCTTAGCTAAGTTGCTAACGGTCCGTGAAGCACTGAGATATCATGCATCACAATATGATTCCTACTCTAAATCATTAAAGTTAAAAAAACTAAGATAACCCTTGAAAACACCAAAACATCTCAACAACTGAATCCGATTCAGTTATCTAAACTTCATAACGGACTGGAAAAGAAGAAAAAAAAGAAAAAGCTCCAGTGAGCTTCCCATCCAGTAGAAAGCCTCAAGAAACCTATTGGAAGCCAACCAAACATAAAGAAAAGAAAGAACAGATCTTTGTCAGTGAATCTTAATGACATTCCACCTCCGATGGCTCTGTTTACCCAACCTCATGACATTTATACCAAAAAGAACCAAAAACAAACTGGGAAACAGCGATTTCCGTCGAAGCCTCAACAAATTTAAAGTTTCCATGAGAGAAGGGGAAGGGAAGCTTACCCAAGATTGAGAGGCAAAACAAGAGAGGAATTTCTAGAGTTATATCGGCCAAGAGCTCTTCTCGCAGCTCTCTGATTCACTGCTCGATAGAAAGGGTCGGTTCGAAAGAGAAACGAGAAGAATAGAATGAAGACCTGCCGAGAAATGGCGCAGTGGATTTGAATTTAGGAAAAGCCCATGAAGGTAAATAATTAATCATGAATACTGGGACGATGAAATCTCACCTTAATTTGTTACCTTTGATTATAACCCTTAGCTCACTATCAATAACTAAACTCTCTAGTTACAAATTTTAACCCATATCTCAATGGATCCGGATCCTCTCCTTCTTTTTTCCCTCCTCAGATTTTTCTTTGCTTTCAATCTCACCATCGATTTTAAAATCCAGCCAAAAGCTCAAATTGCCTTCGCTCTCATCAACGCACATAACCAACTCCAAGACTCATTCAACGGTGAAAGTTCGAAATTTTCTACTTTGGATATTAAAATCAACACCAAAATTGAAAAACAAAGCGAAATACAAAGGAGTGAAACGCAGTTTTGACTATCTCAATATAGTCACCCAACTCCCGTGACCATGACATGGTTGAATAGTTGAAGATAAACTCATAAATGTGTGTTATAAATTAATTACCTCAACTTATAAACCATAATATACTACCATACTAACAATGAATAATAGTTAAACTGAATTGTAACATTTAGAAAGCACACCCTACCCTATAGTCATAGACCTTAATAATACTTATCAAAGTGAGATTTTTTTTTTCTCGCCTGGTTTAGTTTCCATCAATTAATTTATCCTCAACTTTAATTTATCAAATACTGCAATATAAATTCCATTTTCAAAAAGTTGGCAAACAAGTCATTCTTTTTAATAACTTCTTATTTTAAATTTAAACCATCAACTATACAACTTTTTAAAATATATTTTTGTATATATATATATATATATATATATAATTAGAAGTGAGTGGTGATAACTAATAAAGAATTTTTATTTAAAAAAGTAAAAATAAATTAGAGTAGCCAACGTGGTTGTCTGGCAGCTCCCAACACGGGCTCCACATTCATGATGCCAAACAAAAAAATCATGGTCCTGATCTGTCCACGTGGCATACTAAAACGGACGGAGCGTGGCAGGCACGCGAACCATTTGTTGTGAGGGCATGATATTTTCTGGTGTGGGCCCATGCTATATAGTCCCCTAGCCTTTTAACGTGATAAGAATCATAAGATCAGAGTTGGGCCCATTGCTTTGACGTGAGTTACTTCAATTAATTAAATTTTTATATATTGCTGTAAATTTCTTTAGTTTAATAAAAACTTGGTCATTCAATAATTTAAGGCTTACCATCACCATCGTCTTGGCCTATTAGTGCCTGATCCCTTGTGTAGGGTGCTCATTCAGGAAAGAATCCATGTTCGGCTCCCGCTATGTAAGTGGATGAGGCACAAGCGCATCTAATGCGAAGACTCGAAATTCTATGGGTTCCGTGCAACGCATGAACCTTTGAGTTACCATGCACAGCGTATTGTTTATTCATATGTTCTTTACGCTTATACTTCTCTACATTATTATAACAATGGTTGCACGTATTGTTTATTCTCTCTCCTTACATTTAAATAAATGTAATTTATTCACCGTCTGAAAAAAAATAAAAAATTGGCCATTTAGTCCAGTTATGGTTTTCAATTATTGATTATTTAATTCTATATGTGATGAAATAATTATATATAAAAGCTTTTGTACTTACTATATTTGTTATATTTTACAAATTATCGAAGTAATTTGAACTTGGTTTGATTAAATGTTGTCATTCCTGCAACTTGTCATCAAGCATGCAAAAAGTCTTTATGATGTTGCAATCTTATCTTCTCTATGAAACAAGATGTTTAAAAGCTTATCTTCCTCGTCATTGCTGAAAGTGATTGAACATCTAAAGTAATCTTCTTCAATGTTTGCTTGAGATTGAGGGTTTTTTTTCAAATATAGAAAAAAATCATCTTTTGTCCTCTCTTTAATTAACGAACAACCAAGCTTTCATTATCTTTTATGTTGTCCTAAGGACCTAATCTTGTGATATATTGATTGACCAAATATGCCAAAAAATAAGTCATATCATTGTAAATTGTAGGATGGTATTAGTTAATTTAATCGACATTATTTATCATGATCTATGCTATAATAGTTTTTATGTAAAATTTTGTATAATACACAATAATGTTTTTTTAATATTAAAAAAAACATTTTTTATAGATATTGAAAGAATATGTAGCATTAAGCGATGTTTTTTTATAGAAAAAGAAATATAGGATAGAGATCAAGTAAAACTTATTGTGTATGAATTGGGAAATAAATCAGATGAATTGAGTGGATATCTCATTATACATCCCAGGTAAAAGACCATTATTTGATATATTAAGTGCCACTTATGTAAATATACTCAGATTAGATAATTTTTGGCCAATAACCATTCAGTATTGTATAGTCTTGATCATTAACTTAACATAATCTAAATACAATAAATAAAATGAAAACTAAACCAAACTTTAAGAAACTAACTTTAGAGTGCTTGATTTCAGATTGTTTATTAAACAATAAAACCAAACTAAAAAACTTAAAAGATAGTAATTTTTAAGCTTCCTAGTAATTGGAGACGTGAAAGATATTGCATGTGAATTCTTGTTACAGTGAACCAAGTAGGTTAAAGTTATATATATGTGGATTATAAATTATAATCAAAGATTTCGATGCTTTAGTAGGCCAAAATTTCAACCCAAATATTTGTTTGTGGGCTTGGTTTAGTTTTGTTTTCAAAGGCAAGCCCAAGATTGGGTTCATATGGCAAGCTAAGAAACTTTTGGACCAAATCCTAATAGGTTGATATAATCAGATCAAAGAATATATATGTGTGTGTATATATATATATATATAATCATGATAAGGTAAGGTCGGCCGGAAACACTGTTCATTTGTGATCGCCTCCCATTTGGCCACCTCGAGCATGTTTGAAATATTTCCAACCGTATGGATGGAAAGAACATCAAAAAATAAGTTAGCATGTCAATTTTCATATAATTTGGGAACTTGTAGGATCTTCATCTTAACGGGTGAAATTTTGAACCGGTAAGATTTCTATAAATTTTCACCCGTTAAGATGAAGACCCTACAAGTTCCCAAATTGTATGAAAATTGACATGCTAGTTTATTTTTCGATGTTCTTTCCATGCATCCATACGGTTGGAAATCTTTCAAACAAGCTCCAGGTAGCCAAATGGGAGGCGACTGCAAATGAACAGTGTTTCCGGCCATGGCCGCAAAGCTCCAGTTGAGATACTTTTCCCTATCTACATGCATTTGGAATGCGCTATTACCCCACAGGTCTAGTACACTATTGGGGGTGTTGGCGATCCCAAACAGTTGTCCATAGTGGGCTCATATATGTTACATATAGGAGCATTGTGTGAGTAGGTGAGGGACAATCTCCTAGACTTCTCCACAAAGGAAGCAGAGTGATTTGTCTCCTCTCCACCCCCTCTTAGCTAAATTATCCAGGGTCATGATCAGTTTATTGTCTTAAGTCAGTTAGGCAAAGATTTTGACCTTGGTCAGGCATGGTTGCTTCCAGAATGTTCTATGAAGCTTGCCCTCATCCTCCCATATATCAAAATAGATATAGTGATTTTACAAAGAACCTTCTATGAGGGGTTAGTGTGACAGTGTCCAGGCCCTACTATTCGGTGTATCTGCTGTAGGTTCTTCTACAACATTCACAAGGGTAGTTAATTGTTCTTTGCCAATCTCACTTAGTAGCTCTGGCTTGAGGATGGGTAAACCTTGTCTTAGCAAGATGCAGGCTTGTTCCACGTTAAGGGGGGTGTTCCCCATTAATCTAGCGAGGTTGTAGAATAAAGTTCTTGACTCTAGCTCCTGTTCCTCTAACCACTTGTCACACCAAAGGTCCGTGGAATGCTCGTCGCCCACCTTTATTGTATATCATGAGATCCATATTAGGTTGCTCAGTCATTATTAGTTGATAACATAACCAATAGCTTTGCATACGATTCCTTTACTTGGCTTATTTTGACGTTCTAATATACTACATGTAAAGGAATTTATTTGAGTTCATGCAGTTGTTACTTAGTCGAGACCAGAGAATATCACAGATGTGATACCAAATTAATATTTGAACATATATTAATTGAGGTCAATTGGTTGGACCTAATTAATTAAGATATCACAATTGTGGTTTAATGTGATTGAACCAATATGGTCTAATTCATCATATCACCTAGGAATTTATCTCATAGAGATAATTATAAAATATTTATGATTTATCTATATCTTAAATATGTATTAGTTGATATTAAGACACTCTCATCTATATAAAGAGAGATATAATGAGAAACTAGATGTACTTTTTTTTGACAAAGACGACGAGCGCTTCCCATAAGGGAAGTCAGGAACGGGCACAAGTATGGAGCCTACCGACACATCTTAAGCCCTCACCTGCGTGAGTACTGGGGGTTCGAACTCGGTTAGTCTGAGAGAACACACCCTACACAGAAACTCGGCCAATAGGCCAAGAGGTCGTTGGTAACTAGATGTACAATTTTGTGAGACAAATTGAGTGATTTTTTTTTTTTGAACAATGCTCATCCTTTTTGGATTCTCTCTTTAGTAAGAATTAGTCCGAGCATTAAGAGAAGGAGGTTGCACGCTCAGGCAACCTGAAGATCATCAACTGAATTCACTAGGGTCTTCACATTGGTTCGAAAAGAAGTATTCTCAAATAAGTTTTCTCTTGTTTATTTTATCACATAATATATATGATAAATGGTAAATTGTTACCTTTCTCTAGGTGAAAATTAATTATTAATGTTTTATTATTATTTTGTCCTTTTCTGTGATGAATGCATCCTCGCATGCTATAAGTTCAAATTAAGAAAGAGATGTTACCTTTCTATTGAGCATTTGAGTGTTTTATATATGAAGTGACATGCAATAACCTAGCTCTTGCTAGATAGCTAGGACTTCAGGCCAAGTAAAAGAAAAATATAAATAATTTTTTCAAGACCATTATAAATAGTCACTCTCAGTGAAAGCACAATCCTAGAACCACATCCTTCATGCATGAAGATTGCTCCCGAAGCCATCTACAATGGGGTCCTCATTGATTTGTTTTCATGCTTTTCTTTTATCATGATATTTGTTTTCTCCACTTAGTTTCCAATTCCTAGTTTAGTATCTTATGGTGCGATCGAGAGTATCGTCAAAAAGAGTTACTTTTGGAACCTTCACAGTGGCCACTCACTTGATGTTCACAAGAAGGTGTCGGTCACATCATGCCTCTTGTCTACATACAAATTTAATGGATCGCATGAACCATGCTTTAGTTATCTATATATAAAGTAGAAACTTTCATAAGACTATTTATGTGCGTGTGTACAGTCCTTTTACTTGAAGATCATGTTTTGAAATCTTCAAAAACTTGACAAAAGTTCCCTTATTTATTAATTAAAGAGGAAACAAGTGTTCAATTAGTACACAAGATCATATATATATGCCGGTTTGATTGAAGTAGAAAGGCCGAATTTTCATTACTATGATAATTTTTTAGAAAATGAGTATCGTTCTTCTCAACCGCGTAATATTGAAGAAGATAATGGCAAAAATGATTGTTAACATCAAAGGAAAAAAAAGAGAGTATAATTTTCAAAATATGTTCGACTTGGATACATGCTTGAAGCCTTGACAAGACATGAAAGCTTCCAAAAAACTTTGTTTATTTCTTAAGAGCTTTATACATGCATGTTTTTATTTTAAATATATATATATATGTGCCTTAAATGTTAAGAAGATACATTTTGAATATGATATCATGTATGTACGAGTTAGAAGAGCATCTTTTACGGTTAATAAATGGAATTTGAATGATGTTTCTTTTTTCTTCTTCTTCTTCATCATCATCTTTCTTTTTTCTTTTTTTTTTCTTTTTTACAAAAGTGACAAGTGTCCCTATAAGGGAAGTCAAGGACGTGGCAACTTAATTCCGGGTAATCCATAGGAGAACATTATCACGCCCGACTCTCACCTTACAAGAGTGAGGATTCGATCCCGGGTGATCCGCAAGAGAACCTCAACTCTTAATAAGAGACTCGGGTATCAATAGGCCTTGTTGCCTTTGGTATGATGTTTCTTTTTTTAAAAGATGGGTCAACCACATTTATTTAAGGTTAATTTAGATATGATACATATAATTCCTTATTACATAAGATAATATAGTGAAAAAAAAACAAAGTCCTCTTGTGTGATGTTTGCGCCTATTCGTCTCTAGGTAGCCCTACTCCCCTCTTTGTTGTTGGTGTAGCATCTGCTATAAATTGTAGACTTAGTTTAACCAGAGTTTGGGTTGCTTCAAGTTTTAATTTTTTTTTAACAAATAAACTGCATCAACCTAGGATAATAGGAAGAAGTTAGTTTCGCCAATAATTTGTAAGAAAACTTGTTGTTTTTTTCTTAAAAACATCGTCTTTTTTTACTTCATTCATATATTCCATGTGATTTTCATTGTCGTAAGTTTTTATCATCTCTTTAAGGTCTTGTGCATCTTGTTTGAGAGAGAGCCCAAGCCTCATATCTCATATAGCTGGTATTCCCGGGGTGAGGGAGTCCATATTAATGTTTATGACGTGATAATGATCTCATATGCTTTGTGCAAAAGAGCATGTGAGCATCAAATGTTTCATTCATGTCTATTAGCACTTCTAACAATAAACAAGTTAGAAGCATGTAATTTCTTAGCCATGAAATTATTATTATTATTATTATTATTATTATTATTATACCTGCTATTTTCATATATAAATATAAAATCAATCTAGGAATTACAGTTGGTATTAACTTCCCTGGTTTTTAATTTATCAACAAAATAATATGAGAAAGAAAAAAAATGCAAACTTATAACTTATAGGAGAATTTACCTAGAAGTTTTTCACGTGTATAATTTATTATTATTTTAAAAGTTGATCCTTATTCCAAAAATAAACTAACACTATATATATATAGGGATATGATACAATGGGGCCGGCTGGACATTCGGCCGCCCCATTGTATCATATCCCATAGATTATATATATATATATATATGTATATATATATATATTTAAAATTATATTTTAACTATATATATCCATACATATTTATCTATAATTTATTTTTAATTTTTTTATATATATACATAGTTATTACATATATATGTAGATATATATATGTATTTTGATGATAAAATAATATAATAACTATGTATATATATATATATATATATATATATATATATATATATAATTTAAAAAAATTATATATGTATAATATATATATATATATATATATATATATAATTTAAAAAAATTATAGATAAATATGTATGGATATATATAGTTAAAATATAATTTTAAATATATATATATATTCTCTTAAAATATTGAATAGCTATTCGATTTTGGTGGTAAGGTATGAGAAAATTATGGAATGCGGTTCTTGAATGTAAATAATATTAGGACATATAACTAACTACAAAATACAAAATAGACATGAATGTTGGTTTACACGTGTCACAAGCTTAGAGTACTTTTCAGTTCTCACCAAAGCTAAATCCCTTTCCAAAGGCCTAAATCAACTTAAGAAATCAAACTTCGATAAGAAACACTTGCACTTATAAGGGAACCCTCCTTATCTAATGCATTCTGAAATATTTTCTACAATATCACACTATGGTTCTTCTCGAATCATGCATCCCACAAAGATTCGTACTATATGCCATGTGTCTGATGGGTATTTTTGTGAATTCCTCGTGAAAAATTATAAATAAATTTTATTTATATTTTTTTATAAACCATATACATTTTTTATACATTAACAAGAAAATGTTGAGAATTCGAACCGTCACACCTATGACGTGCTTCAAGTGGTTTGTTCACATTTATAAAAAAAACTCTCACTTAATTTTTTCAAGATATGTCGGTATAATCAATAGCTTTGAAAAAATCAATAATTTAATTCAAGTAAAAGCTTAGCTTTCACTGAACTTTTAAAAATACAAAAGTGTAATTGATAGCATTTAACAATGCGATAATTCACTTAAAATTCAGCTCTTACTCTATTTTTAAAAATATGACGGTATCATTATTAAGATTCAAGATTTTGATACCTAGGTTAAGAACTTGGCAACTTAATTACAAACTCAACTCTCACTTGATATTTGAAGATATGTTGGTGTAGTTAAATAACATTATGTTGCTTTGATACATCACATTATGTTATTTCAATACATTTAGAAAGTTAATAGAACTCAATTTATAAAATCACCTCTCACTAGCTCAACCTTTGAAGATACGTCAGTGTTGTTAATAGCCTTTGAAGAACTCGATGACTCAATTTACAAACTCAGCTCTCTCTAAACATTTGAAGATATGCGGATGAAATCAATAGTTTTGATGAATTTAATAACTTAATTAAGAATTCGGTAACTCGGTTTAATAACTCAGCTCTTATTCCACTTTTAAAGATATGTTGACATAATTAATAATGTGAAAAACTTGATAACTCAGTTAACAACTCGGTCATTTCTAAAGATATATCTGTATAATTAATAATATTCAAGAACTCTATAACTCGGTTAAGAACTCAGTAACTCACTTACAAACTCAACTATTATTTAGGGGCTGTTTGATTTCCTGTATTTCAAATTACAGTGTAAGTGTAATTACATGTAATTTAAATTACTGTATTTTAACTTACATCAAAGTTGTTTGGTTTCCTGTAAATGAAAATGATGTATTTAATTTTTCATTGTTTGGTTTAATGTAAGTTTTTCTAGTAAAGTAAGTGGTGAGGTTACCCCTATTATCCATTTTTTATATATATTGGTAAATATAGGGGTTTTCTGCAAAAGACACTTGGATTTTGGAAATTTTTGGTAAAAAAAACATAAAATTCTGTAATTTTGCTTAAAGACTCTTGTAATAATTTTGATAAATTGAGGGGGGTTTTTGCAAAATGACATCAATTTTGAAAAGTCTATGCTGCATATACACCCTTCAAAAAAATAAATATTATTTTTATTTTTTTGGGTTTTTTTGCAAAAAAATTACAAAGTTCGACAATTTTGTAAAAAAACCCCTATAATAAATTTGGTAAATTGAGGGGTTATTTTAACTAACAAAGATTTTCAACTCACTACCATTTGGTAGTGAGTTAAAATGCCGCAGCGAGATGTAAAACAAGTTACATGTAAGCGCTTTTACAAAGAAACCAAACACCGCAAAGTAAAATTTATACGTGAAAACAAAAGTACTTCATTTCTTACACAGTTAGCCAAATGTACCCCTTAATATTTAAAGATAAGTCGGTGCAATAAAGATATTTAAAATATACTTGAAAATGAGAAAACTTGTGACAGTATTGTACAAAAAGCTGCTTTTCTAAATTTCATTTATGACATGTTATTTTTATTTAAGTTTGAAAGATGATTATTACAAAAAAGAATATTAATATATTTGTTAATTTACTCTTACAAATATAAAGATGACATGTGGCAATTTAGGATATATTAATAATAAATTTAATCACAAAACCATAATTGTAATTTTATAGAACTCCATGGGCAAGGAAACATGAAAGTGGTGAAAAAGGTACAACCCAAAATCTCTGACCCCAAACCCCTTCCCCTTCCTATAAATACCCTCCTCCAAATCCATCTTCTTCCTCTTTCTTTCTCTATTTTGAGCTCATCTTGATCCCTATTCATCTCTATTTTCTTCTGTTTCCCCTTTCTTTCTTCCTTTTTTTCTCCATCTCTAATAATTCTATAGAGAGGATTAAAGGATAAGAGACATACCAAAAAGGTGGTAAACAGATTCAGAAGTAAGTCCTCTCAACCTTTTATTTTTTCAAATGGAAATGTGAATTGATATTATCATTCACAATTAATTCAATGTCTATCTATTTCTTGTTTATATAATTGGAGTACATAGATAGCTTTAATTTCCTTCCTCTCTATGTTCCTTTGATAGCTGCTTGCATGCATGATATCATGAAGATTCTATTTCCTATTTCTTTTCCTCTTAATTGATTATATTTATAATTGGAATTATTAAAAACCAGTGGAGTGCATGCATGAGCCGAGGAATTGGAAGGTGGTAAGAAACCATTTTTAAAAATTCTCTTTTATTTCAACGATTTCATTTTTATTTCTTTTCGAGGATTTTATTTGAATACTAACATTTTTTTTCCGATTAAAAGTCTAATTTTTATGTTTAAATAAAAAAATATGTTACTTTGAATTATTTTATTTTTATTTTTTGAAATTTCAAATTATCCCAATAACTTTTTAAGGAATTATATTTTGAATTAATCTAAAGAAAAATAGAAATAATTTTTTTAATGAAAAAATGGACGGCTATGATGAAGTGGAACCACTCGGTGGGTGTAAAGACATCATCTTTTTTTCGAAGGGCATGCATGCAATACAATAAATATATATGTGTGACAAGGGTTTAGCTATGGGACCCACTCACGGGAATATCCACCTCTTGAGCCCACATTGAGGATCCAAAAGTAAAAGGCTTTCCATGAATTTATAGCCTAAAAAGATCTTAAAAGGGAAAATCCAAGAAAATCCACGTGGATTAATTAATGGTCCAATCTTTTCTTTCCTTTTTATTTATTTAAATTATAGTATAAATATTTTTTTTTATAATTAATGCAAGCAAAAATAATAATCCACTAGACCCATTTCAATCAGTTTCCATGGCAGTCATATATTTATTATTTAGCCAAGAATAATTTAATTTTTGTATTAAAAAAATTATTATTATACTATCGAAGGTGAATAATATGTAACTTTTTTCTCTCATTTATATTAATGTTGTGAGATCACCTTAAGTCAATTGTGACATTGAAAGCAACCCAATGAATAAATAAAATCATAAAACTATTTTTGCTCTCCATGCATGCACTTAATTCGCAGGAAAACACACACAAGACTCCAATCAATTTAATAAAAAGTTCATTGTACTTGAAGTTTGATTATTATTATTACTGTTATTTTGTTGGATGTTCATCAAAATATGTATATCATTCAGGGAGTAATTAATACTTTATTTATCAGTTTTGGCTCCAAATTCATGTTCCTTGTTGTTGTGCATATTGTTTGTGTGTGTATATATAAAAAGTTCATATGAATTCCAATTTGACATTTTCATAGATCCTATTCCAAAGTTTTGATCCTCTTTGATTTGCATCACATCAAGAAGGATTGAAGGATCTTTGTTGCTGTCTTTTCTCTTGAAGAATGGGAGAATGACTTTTATATAAGGCCAAGATTTGATCAGAGAAACATCATTCAGTTGCTTTTTTTTCTTAGTATCGATGCTCAAAATAAATGGATGTCTCTTTAGTTTAAGTCTTTTTTTTTTACAATAGTGTCCAAAAATTGTATCCTTTATTACAGATAAAAAAATTGAGTTTATTTTTTATTAACATCAATACTTTATTACAGATAAAAAAACATTGAGTGAAGTATTAGAATGAATTATCAATGGACACACTGAATAAATACACTTGTAACTCATGCACATTGGCTTATTGACGTTATAATTATACAGTTGATATGTTAAGAATTAATATAATTCAAATTAATGCATGGTCGTTCCTATTATCCCTATTGCATGCACAGTAATATTGAATAGTAAAGTTTATTTGGTTCCTTGCATTTGATGTAAGCTCAAAGTTGTTATCTTGAATCTGTATGCTACCAAGGAAAAAGAAAAATTTCAGAGTTGCTTAGAGTCTTGGAAAATTCAAATAAGGAGAAAAATAAGTGAAAATGTCAGTTTGAGGTTATCAAGACATTTTACTTGTTATATATATATATATATATATATATATATATATATATATATATTTGTAAAAGTTGATAAACCACATTCATTTATTGATGAAATAAAGGTGATTGGGAGAAGCTCATGGGTGAGCTTCACGTTACAATAGTTAGTTTCTGGTCTTCCGTCTAGATGTCTTCCCTATTCGATTGGTATGGAGTCTCCTCATCTTCGAAATCTGCGCCAGGGTGTCTCAGCACCTAATCAACTCTAGTGAGTAGTAGGTTGCGTTAGACCTTTTTGGTGGGGTGCATTGTGTCGCACCATGTTAGGAAGAGGAAATCTATTTGTCGGATTAGCTTCGTGTAAACACGTTGTTTATCGTGAAAACATCTCCTATTCCTTTCCAGCCACAGGGTCCAGGTGACAGCCATCACTAGTAGGTTCCATCCCTTTCTGAGTTCTTTCGGCAGATGTTTAGAAACCGGTGAGCCACCCCACAAGTCTTGTACTGTGTTGGGTTGGCAGTCGTTTCCCAGGAGTCCCCTATAATGGGACCATATGGCAGAGGAGTAATGGCATCCGAGGAAGAGGTGTCCAGTGGTCTCCTCTTCGTTGCTGCAGAGGTAGCAGTTTATCCTATCACCCCGTCAATGTCTTTTAGTAAGGTTTTGGAGGGTGGGGAGTTTGTCGTCCCACATCAACCAGGCGAAGAGTTTGATCTTCATGGGGCAGTCTTGCTTCCAAAAGGAGGCCAGGAGGGGGGTTTGTATCCCCCCGTCAACTCTGAATGGGTATAGGGATCTGACAGTAAATTGCTGATTCGTAGTAAGCCTCCATTTGATGTGATCCGCTCGGTTGATTTCGTCGCGATTGAGGTGATCGTACACTTGTTGTACCACATATGGGCTTCTTATGATAGGGGTTCCGGTTTAAGTAGCGGTTTCCTCTGGCAGTGAAGTTGTCGTGCCTCACGTATAGTGAGGTAGGGTATTATGAGCTTGTGTTTATTAAATGCCATTTTATCACTCAATGAGGGGAATCATGTGAGAAAGAAGGTGAAGCGGTAAAAAGTATTGAAATCCACCAACTTCAACAGTTTGAACTTGCTTGATTGACATTGAAGTCATGACTTCATTTAAATTTCATCAAATTTAGAATAACATCATTAACATTTCACTTGAATTGGATGCAAGGTTTTACTCAAGATGGGCTTACAGTGTAATAACACCGGGCATCAAGGCTTTGAATCCATCACTGAAGACATTTATGATCAAAATTTAGATCAGAATGTGATCACAAACGCCGCAAATTCTTCGACAGATGAAGGGTCAATTGGTGATCAGCTTAACAACAATATTACTAAAATTAGTGCAGAGAATGCATACAATGAGTGGAAGGCAAGTCTCAACTTCTATGTTACCAAGAACATCAAAACATGGTTACATGTCATATGAAAAATTTCACACTTAATTTATCAAAAGATGAAAAATTTCCATTTCTATTTTGCTACATTCTTATCATGCAGATAACATTCAAATTTCATCCTTTTATAACAAACTAGATTTGATTCAAATATGAAAATTTGAAGGCATCTTTTTTTTTTTGTTAATTTTTTATTTATGAATTTAAACAAATTGAACTCATTTGAGAAATTTGCAGAAGAGACATCCTTCAGCACTAGATAAATTTGATAAAATGATGAGCATTGCAAAGGAGAAGAAGGTTGTTATTTTTCTAGACTATGATGGGACCTTATCACCAATTGTGGATGATCCTGACTGTGCTTTTATGTCTAATTCAGTGAGTAAATCACTTCCAACTCTTTCTTTCCTATTATAGTAATATTTATTTATAATTATTATTTTTTACAATCATTTATGTGCTATTAAATTTTTTTTTTCAATATGCAGATGCGCTTAGCACTTAACAAAGTTGCGCAATATTTCCCAACTTGTATCATTAGTGGTAGGCGACGAGATAAGGTACATCAGTTTTAAATTTTAGCATTTATGGACATGCTATTTTACATAGTTTTGTTTTTTAATTATGAAATCAAAATCAAACATTAAGATTTTATTTTCTTTCACAGGTATATGATTTTGTTAAGTTAAACAATGTGTACTATGTTGGGAGTCATGGAATGGATATAATGGCTCCACTCAAATGTTCAGTGAATGCAAGCACCTCTTTTCATGAGAAGGCAGTTGATGAAAAGGTTGTCAAAAGTTGTAATTATTCATATAATTCTATAAATTTAGTACTAATGGATATATATATATATATATATATATATATATATATATATATATATATATAACATTAATCTTTTGTTGGTAGGGTAATGAGGTGGTTCTTTTTCAACCCGCTCAAGAGTTTTTGCCTGTAATTAAACAAGTAAAGATAAACAAAACCCTCTAACTTGTTCTTTGAATTATTTATTTGTATTGCGTAAATTGATTTTCTTAAATATAGATATTTAAGGAATTGGAGGAGAAAACAAAAGAAATACCTGGGATCATGATAGAGAATAATAAATTTTGTATCAGTGTGCATTTTCGACGTGTTGATGAAGAGGTATGCATTGTTTTTTTTTTAGTAAAAATTAATTTCAATAATAATTATTTTTAAACAGGTGTTTATTTTTTCATAATAGTATTGGAGGGTACTAGAAGAAAAAGTGGTGGAAATTGCTAAAAGATATCCTTCATTACACTTAACAAGGGGGAGAAAGGTAAATTGATATTATTAACTCATGTAATGGTTAAATATATTTCAAAATTTGTTTATTTTTATATATATTTGTAAATAATATTTTTGTGTATTTTTAAATTTTATCTTTATATTTGATTAATAGGTTATTGAGATACGACCATCTATAAAATGGGACAAAGGGCGTGCTCTTGAATATTTACTTGATACATTGGGTTTTGGAAACAATGGTGATGCTATTCCATTGTACATTGGTGATGACAAAACTGATGAAGATGCTTTTATGGTATGTCTATAAAATTTTGTGTTATAACTGGAGTTTTGAGATGTTATATCGTAAATACGATATTTAGTATTTAATTTTGGGGTAAGTTGGTAATTGAAGCCTCACCCATCAATTTGTCTTTTTTTTTCCCTTAAATTTTGTAGGTTTTGAAAAACAGAGGTGAAGGATATCCTATTATAGTCTCTTCCATTCCTAAAGATACCAAGGCTTCATACTCACTAAGAGATCCATCAGAAGTCATGTGTTTCCTTTTGCAGTTATTTAGATGGAAGAGAAGTTCCTCTGCTGATAGTTGATAAGCAGGACTTATTAGAAAATAAATAAACAATAAAAATAGATATTATAGTCATTATAGAAAATATGAGGTGAGGCTGTATTTGTGTAAGATTAACCTGTATGTGTATCATATGTAGCACATTGCATGAACAATTTCAATTACATTGAATTCGAATATAGAACTCTTGTTATTCCAATTTCCATCCATGTTCAATGTCAACAAAGTAAAAAATTATGCACATATGCTTGAATATACTTGAAAGTACATTTGACCCCAAACTCTTCGTCATGATCCACCCTGTTTTGCACTCCGATGAAAATTTGTTGAACATTATCCATTGGAATAACCACCAGAGAGAAGGCACGTACATGAGCAAACAGTCAGCGAACATTGTAAGACAATGGGTATAGTATTGATGATTGAATTGGTCTTTTAGTTTCCAGTTCCAAAAAAGGGAGAGCAATTCTTCGATACCATCATTAATAGAAGGAATTGGATTTTCAACTGATCTCTTCAGCAAATACTATGTCAAAAATTGATTGCACTGTAGAGCAGAAAATGCCATGGTTGGCCATCAGAAGAACAAACATGATCAGGAGTCTGAGCTCAAGAGTCTCAGGCATTTGGAAGTTAGCTTACATCTTTCTAAATAGGAGAATTATAAAGTTAGCTGCATACCTTCATGGGTGGAGATATTGGGTTGGTCCACTAGAAGTTGCCGAAGCACACCTATATCAATGCCACTGAAGCATAGCAAATAGCAGTCATTCACCGATCCAAAGAAAATAATAATTCCCTAAAAGTATGTTTTGCAACTAGAAAGGACTCATGACTTTCATTTGAGAACACACCAAACAAAAAACGTGATGAATGTTTGGAATGAAGGTCATCTTAGATTGATCATTGAAATGCATTGATACCATTCACATTAATTACCATATAATTTGTGAATTTATTGGAGGATCGGAAGCATGAGAAAATTGAAAAATAGCATGACATTTAACATATGGGGAACACATTCCCGTTCAAAATGTTAGTTAAAATGTAAAATGTATTATTGATACAAGACAAATGGATGGTGTTCAAAATGTTAATTATAATGTAAAATGTATGATTGATACAAGAAAATATGTTGAAGTCATTGCTTGCTGTGTAATCATTATACAAGAAAATGGATAGTGTACTTCTGGCTAAAAGTCTTCACCAAGAAAAATCAAGAAATGTACCTTAATTTTGCTAGTAGCCACAAAGGGAATATTGCATTGCCATATTTGAATTTAAATATTAAAACACAATTTAACAAACAAGCTGCAAGAAAATTTGGAAGGATCAAAATAACATGGGAGTGATTAACCCACCTACAGTTCCATGACAATGAGGAAACAATTGATGATTTAAGAAGGTACCTGACAAGAAAAACTTCAATAAGAAGATGCTACGTAACATTGAACATACAAAGTTAGTCAAACATTAAAGTGTACACTTAAAATTTGAGATAGAAGTTACATAACTAATCGCCAATCTAAAGTTTATTCGTCACTGTTAGTTTAGAAAGAACATGTATTTTAATTTGTTGCTGATGGAAGAGAAATGCTTTGGGAAAGATTTAAGCAATGGCAACAGAGAAATCATTTTGCGATGGTATGACTAATTTAACTTGGAGGTCATGGTCAATAACAATCTCTTGGTCATAATGAATGATATAGTCTTCGAAAGGATTAACAAAATGATAAGCTGAAACTCACATTTCATTATACTGAAAAGTTTTAAATATTAGGAATGGTGTATTCCCTTAATCAACACATGTAAAAATGCCTGAGATTAAAGGGATGTTGAGCTGAAATCAAAGTTAATGTATTGGTATGACCTTTTGGAGCAAGAATTGATTGATATATTCTTCCATAACAAATACCACTTCAATACTCCATAAAATAGGCATTTATCAAGTTAAATCAAAATTATACTCAAATTGGTGCATCTCATGAATTGTCTGGAGGTGATCTACACATTCTGTGAGGCTTGGCCAGATTCCAATTCTTAGTTGTTTCTGAGCTGTTGATATTGTTCCCCCTCTCAAGAGTTGGCTCCCATCCCGTGCAATCTTTTCAAAAGAAATCACAATGCTATGAAACTCTTTCCTGATTTTAGTGAACAAAAAAGATAAGTTTATAAACTTTTGCATTGTGTATATATATTTATACTACAGTTGCAAAAACAATTAAAAGATGATATTATATATCCAACAATAATGCACCATAACAGGTAAAAACCGTAAAATGAACCTTGCCAAAGTATGATACTAGAATCCCAATCATGATTGATCTTTTTATTTTTATTTTTGGAGAAGTAGCAAGACAATCTTATAAGCTTAACAGCTAGAAGGTTAACACCCAAAATTATTGAGTATAGATTCAATATAAAGAATTCTCTATATTGCAAGTCACTCCAATCAGATGCCATAATCAATTCAAAATAAAACACATTTAAACCCCCATAACCTAAAATACCATTAAAAAAGAATAGAAAAGCTTTCAAAAAGGTCAATCAATGGTTGGTGACTATATATTGTCATTAACTCATTTTCCCCAAAGTATAGGTTATAATATAGATGTATATATGATGAAACTGGTTCTACTCCTCACAGACTAAAGTTGCTCCTAGGTATCAAGATAATTTCACAATGAAACCTAAAGTCCTGACAAATAACATAACCTTACAGAATGCAAACTAGACGATAATAGAAAACAAATGATTCTCATGGATCATTTTTTTTTTCTGGAGCAAAAGAGCAACAATTGATATATAAACCATTTTCAGGGAAAGAACAAACTCTGAACTATGAAAAGCCATCTTACATTGTCATTTTCATAGAACAAAAAGACATTTCCAATGCTTCCATCTGTTTCCCCAGGAGTGTTTCTTTGATCCCATCAACAGATCCTAGGATGCCATAATTTTTTGTGTCCCTAAGAACCTAAAAGAACAATATAAAGAGCGTAGATATCACTGCTAGTTGTTTCACTTCATATTTAACAGAAATGCATGAACCAAAGATGAAGACTACAATAACAAAATTTTCCACAATATGTAGCAGTCAATCAGTTTGGCTTCAAGTGAATTGCAGATGGGCAGATGAATTTTACAATGACCAATAACAAATTGAACAATGGTGTTTTCTATAATGCCCTTTTCTCCTCATTTTTCTCACAAGCTTCAAAACTTATAAACAGTAACACTGATTAATAGAAAAATAATGTGAATTTCCTATTAAGAGTCTAGTTCAAATTGAAAAAACCGAAAAAAAAGGAAAGAGAAACAGACCTCCAATCTGTCGATGATGGAGGATGCATTGACGAACTGGGAGAGGAGACGAGATTGAAGCTCATCCCATCGATCCATCTCGTCTCTAATCCTTCTATACTTCTGCTGGAACTTCTTCATCATCGCCTCCATCTCTTGAGGACCGAGACAGAGGCCGGAGGAAGATGTCGCCGGTGTATGGGGTGGCGGCAACAGAAGAGGGAGGAGTACAAAGTTCCAGCTTATCAGTCCTTTCTTTCAACTGTTTAGAATCAACATGCAAAGTCAGCAAACTATAATCAACACAAAGAACATTGTGCATGAAATAGAAACTGAGAAGCAACAGAACATTTCCTTTTAATTACTGCTTTTCGATTTGACAACTCCATTATACTACAATGGATAACAGGGTCTCAATTGAAGCACTTAAACTACAAATAAAATTCCTCAAACAAACTGAAGTTTCAATTACTGTTGTAAGACTAGTCTCAGCCTGAGTATGCACAACAACAAATTTCTTAGTTTGCACAACAACAATTACTACCAACATGACTTCAAATAATTTTTAGTTTACACTACAACAATTCCTTTGTCTTTCTAAATAATGCAGGAATGTTTTCTTCCACCTTTAACGACAAAGAAACAAATTTTGGCTGGCCTTAATAAGAATGAAAAAATAAAGCAGACTTGGAGCATTGATGGAAGTTGGAATTCCAATATACTTGTTGTTTAACCTCACAACTACTAAACCGTTCTCTTACATCTCTCATTCAAAACACTCTTCCTGTTTAACTTCCCTGAAAACAAATTTTTAATTTACAAACCCCAATCCAATAAAATACATTGTTCGCTTGAAACCAAGATCGAAGAGAAAAAGAAAGATCAGAACGTTGAGGAGAAGAGATAGAGGCGGATTCGAGACTCACTTCTTTCAAATAGCGCGGTCTCACTCGCTCTCAGATGGGAGCCGAGCTCGATCATTCTCAGGATCTCGTCCGCCTTCGTGTTTAGGGGTTTTTTCTGCGTTTTTACATTTTACTCCCTGAAAAATAGATATTATTTGTTAGATCTCTAAAAGTTTTATATAATTTTTTAATCTTAATCAGCATTATGAATGTTGACTAGAAAACCATTTTGTTAGATTAAATGGTGCTCAGGCGAAAAAAATATATAATATTTGGCAAAGGGTTATATTGGCAAATGACCCATTATTTTTAGCTCCTTATTTTACAATAGGTTTGTGCTTTTTATAATTAATTTCGTGCAAAAATATTTGTGTATAATCTGATGGGCCTGTTTAATTTTAAACATTAAAATAAAATAAATTAAAATATGGGTCTAATCACGGGGTTCAGATGGTTGTCAGCGTTACGTAATCATGGGCGTCATGCTAACGGTCGGGGTCATCGCCCGACATTTCTGAAGGCACCATAAGCAGGCACACGACTAGAAGATAACTCCCTAGGCTATAGAAGGGGTTGGGAGGCGACAACGAGGGTGATCCAAAATCCAATATCTGGTACCGAGCTACTCCTCTTCTTAAACTCTTTGTGTTTTCTCATCCATTTTTACTGGGCACGAGCGCCTGAGCGCCCAACCCATTAAGAAGAAAACAACACCAACATCCAATCCCTTTCTAGACAAATTTGTATGTTCACTTTTGATGCAATAGGTTATTGATGTATTGTTTATTGCCATGTTTCAGTTTTTGACATTACTAATTTGTTTGTGTTACATAAGTGTCTATAAATTTATATACAAATTGGCATTTATGTTTATGTTACATGGATCAAAATTTACACTTGATTTTGATTACTAATTTGTCTAGAATAGTACGTTCTGGCATCTCAGTTAGCTCAGTTAGGTCAGCTGGCTCGCTGCGGTCTTGGTACCTCCAATGCATGTTGAATATGGAATTTTATATCATGGACGGTTCTTTTTATTTTATTAATCACATATATGTTTTTATAGAATATCAGAAGTACAAAAGATTTCCTATGTTCAGCACATGCGGAAGATGGAGTTGGAGCGGGGAAGGGAGTGGGAGGAAACCAACTAAGGTTCCGACCACCCCAATCCAGAATATCCGGGCCTATAGTTGTTTGTTAATGAAAGTCATCACATGGAACGTTAGAGGACTGGGAAGAAGGAAAAAACGCTACCTAGTCCGAGACCTTTTATCCACCCACAAAGCAGATATATGTTGTCTACAAGGAACCAAGCTAGCAAACATAAGCAATAGCATCTGGCGCACCATTGGGGGAAACATGTTCGATACATTCGTAGATCTCCTGGCGGCAAATACTAGAGGAGGCTGCTGCATCGGTTGGAACAGCTCCAAATTCACCCCTCATACAGTATTCCAAGATCAATTCACAGTCACAATAATCCTAACTGACAAGGCCAACCTAGATATCTCAAGAATGATCACCACGGTATATGCACCATGTAACACGACCCTGAAAATAACATGCTAGAATGAACTAAAGGAAATACGGAGAAGATGGGAAGGTCCATGGCTAATTTGTGGGGACTTCAACACCACCTGGAGATTGGAAGAGACCAACTCCTCTTCACATGGGATAAGGGAGAGGGAAGACTTCGAGAAGATGATACAAGATCTTATTCTCGGGCCGCATCCCCATCAAGAAGATACACGTGGACTAATGGACGGAATCTCATCTTTTGCTCCTGCTAGATAGATTCCTTCTATCTATGGAATGGATCTTGGAATTCCCGCGTATATGACAATCAGCGCTACCCAGGGTACGGTCCGACCACACCCCATTATGTCTAGATTACAGGGTACACACTCCCCACCCACCTCCATTCCGTTTTAACAGGGAATGGCCTAAGGAAGAGGGCTTCTGGGAGATGGTTAAGTTGAGATGGCAAGGAGTCTCGCTAACGGGGGATGGGGCCTACATATTAGCCAAGAAACTAAAAACTACCAAAGACATGCTTAGCAGGTGGAAGAAGGAAACACTTAACCAGAAAATGGAGAGAAAAAGGGGTCTCCTTGAAGCCATCCAAACTTTGGACACACTCAAAGAAAAAAGAGAACTCTCCAGGGAAGAAATAAATCGGGAAATAGGCCACAAAGAAGAGTATGAAAGGATCATCTCTGAGGAAGAAGCATATTGCCAAGGCCAACTATCCTGTAAACTGTTACAACAAGGCTTCACATAACACAAAAATTCTTCCACACCATGGCCACCAAAGAAGAAATATAAAATGTGGATTACCTACCTGTGGAAGGCCAAAGTATAACTGTAACCCAACAAGAATCCTCAAGTCATTTCTACACACTTCACCGCCTGATTGGTCCAGTGACGGGAGATGAGAGGTACAAAACCTCCGGGTCGTCACTGCGAACAAAACAAGAGTGAACTTGGATCACCCGGAACAACCTCATGGGAAGACGAAATCGTGATCAAGGCGTGGAGTTAGGAGCGACAAAGCTCCGTGGCCCGATGGCTTCCCAATGACCTTCTACCAACAAGGGTGGGATATCATAAAGGAAGACATCTTGAAATCCTTTCTTTCAATTTCTACCGTATATCTACCAATCTCAACGCCTAAACTGGGCCCACATTCTCTTGATTTCGAAGAATGATTCACCGGAAGCCATTCGAGACTACTGCATCATCACTTGATCAACTGTTCCATAAAAATTATCTCCAAAGTCCTGCAAACTCACTCCAAAGTCGGCCCTAGGGGACCCGTGGACTAATCCCAAACAAAGATTTATCCAGTAATGATACATTTACAACATAATCGCTGCAGAGGAGCTAATTCATAAGGTTAAGGGAGGTAGCAACACTGGACTCCTCCTCAAGCTTAACTTAGAAAAAGCCTTCGACACAGTAGATTGGGACTACCTTGTGGAGGTCCTCCAAGCCAGGGGCTTTGGATCGAAATGGCTGACATGGATACATTCCCTACTCAGTACATCTAAAGCAAATTTCTTCATTAATGGGGCACCGACGGGATATATTCGGAGCGGGAGAGGCCTTAGACAAGGCAACCCGCTATCCCCACTACTCTTTGTACTAGCCATGGATGTGCTACCCACGATGCTCTCAGAGGCTGTTCGATCCAACATTTACCGAGGAATCCCAATTGGGACTAATGGGGAGACCATAGTCACGCCATTACAATATGCAGATGACATCCTGGTCTTCTGCACGGGGGAAATATCAGAGGCCAGATTATTGAAACTCATTTTCTATCTATTCGAAGGACTATCGGGGTTGAAGATCAACTATACCAAGAGCGTCATCATTCCGATCAAGGCTCCTAACAAAGACTCTCCAAGACTTTGCCCAAGTGTCCATTGATCACTAGAGCCACCGCCAGCATTGGGAATACCAAGCCATCGGTGAGGAAGGCCAAGGAAGGAAGACTGGAACATCTTAATTGAGAAGATCAGAAATAGATTGGGCACTTAGAAAGGGAAATTGCTGTCAATGGGGGGACGACTCATACTGCTGAATTCAGTCATAACCACAATTCCAATACATTGGATGTCGGCCTATCAACTTCCAGAGTGGGTCATTCTAAGAATCGATGAAATCAGAAAAGAATTTCTATGGAGGGGGGTGGACAAGGCCACAAGAAGCTATCACCTTGTCAATTGGGACAGACTATGTAGGCCTAAGGATAATGGAGGATGGGGCATCTTGAATCTGAGAACTTTTAATGGAGCCCTACTAGGGAAGTGGTGGTGGAGAATCCTTACGAATAGGGCAGGGATTTGCCAGAAGATCTTTCAAGAAGCCTACTCTAGAGGAGGATACATCGATCCCCACAAGCCAACGCTGAGCAGAGCCTCCCCCTTATGGAAAGGTATCTGTAGGGAAGCCCCTCCAACACTGGCAAACATTCGGGTCAACCCAGGTTTGGGCCAAAATACTAACCTCTGGATGGATAATTGGTGGGAGGGATGCTCATTATGTCATATTTACCCGGGTTTACATGAATTATCAGTGAAGCGCCATATAACTATCCAGGAAGCAAGAAGTAAACTCTTGAGATGCAAGCCAATCCTAAAGGAGGGACCCCTCAACACCGTGGACCAACAGGGCTACGAAATCATATGTCAGGCAATCATGAACCTAAACCCATCCATCCTAGACACAAGGGAATGGAAACTCACAACAAATAAAACATTCAGTGTGAAATCCCTGTATCAATTTAGAATTGATGGAGGGCTTCGAAGTGAACTAAAGAGATCCTTTTGGAGACAACTATGCCCCCTCAAGATCAAACTCTTTGCATGGCTAGCAAAAGAAGACCGAATCCTCACCTTGGATAATCTACACAAACGGAACTGGGGAGGGGAACGCACCATATGCTACTTGTGTGATTTGGAGGACTTAATCCGCTGCTACACCTGCCATATCATGCCCTATGTAATGAAGCGCCAGCATTTGGAATCATGTTGAAACCCTGCTCGTGATAATGAGTAAACGATCGTAGACACAAGCTCTATGGGATCCTCACACCTTCCCAAGGTGACAACACAATTGGTATGCTGGGATCCTGTGTAAGATCCAAGATTGTTGGTGAAATAAAAGAATTTAAATTTCCCCTGATTTAATTTTAAATTAAATTAAGTTTAAGGGCATTTTGGTAAAATGAGAATGAGACGACTTAAAAAGGATTAAATAAATTTAAGGGTTACATTTATTTAATTGGTGATTGATTTAAGCAACTATGGAAGTCTTCAAGATTTGATGTTAATTGGAAATAGAATAGGAAAGTAGAGACTAAATTAATTAAATCATTTGATTTATTTAGGAACTTAATTGGATTTAATTGAGTTTTTTTTTATTGGGAATAAAAGTTTCCTAGTTGTTGGATATATATAAAAGTAATAGATCATATTATAAATGTAATTGGCTAAGCTTCCATTAATGAGGTGATAAGATTGAAAGGTATATATATATATATGTATATATAAAATATCATATATATATATAGAAAGAGAGAGAGGAATTGCATGGCAGCCATGCTGGCTGATTTTTTTTTTTTTTTTTAACTAATGAGCATGTGATGGGTAAATAAGTATATAAAATATATGTTATTGGTCCATTCATGCATTTAAAATGTGATAGATATAGATAGTGAGAGAAATTTTTAAAGGATAATGCATGGGACGTACATGGCTATGAATAAATATATACATATATAAGGAATGCATGGAATTTAGAGGAGGGCATGGTTGTAGGAGTATAACAAGTATATAATATAAAATATTCAAATAAATGTATGATTGAAGAGGGCGTGCATGCATGGCCGAAATCAAATTTGATTTTGAATCAAGTTAAAAACGCATGGACATGATATTTTATACATACCATATATAAAGAGAGATATAGACAAAGAGATTGATATTTATAAATATAGAGATAGGTATAGAGACAGAGGACACGGAGCCAAGGAACTCCCACCGTGGAAGCTAGTCGAAGACAATACCGGGGGCTGAGGAAGGAAGCGTTGCTGTCCTTTGAACAACCGAGGAGCACATCACGAGCCACTGGAATAGAAGAAAGTTGAGGCCAATTGCTACACACTTGGCGCGACGCTGGAGGGATGCCTAGCAAGGAGGTATGGATCTCGGAGTGACGCCAATCACTAGAAGCATCAAGAGCCAACTACGACAAGGCACGGTGAGCACCTCCACCCTTCTGAGACAGTTATAATGCATGGGATTCTAGAGAGAAGTTTTGTGACTAGATGGGTTCATGAAGTACTAAGCTTTAGAAGGGTATTCATTTGAAATTATGTGCATACATATATATTTACCTTGGTGAGATTTGTTTGCGTGGATGGAAGAGGGTTTGATGGCAGGCTTTGCATGGGTTCAAAGATATAATGAAGGTTTTAGTTGAGGATGGCTGGTGATAGATTGTGAGTCTCTAAGTTGGGTTTGTAGGTTGGTACTAGTTGAGAGTAGGGAAAGAGTAGTCAAGCCTATGATCAGTGGGAGTGCTGGTAGATATAGGCTTTAGAGAGTGTGAGTATCTTTGGGCTTGGGGTTATTAACATTTAATTGACTGTATGTGAGTGTATGCAAGGGAGTAGAGATGGTGGGCAGCGGTTGATCTCAGGTTTGAGTGGTAGGATATGGAGATCTTTTAGTTGGCTTGATTGTGCATGGTAATGGTTTGGTTGGAAAAGGTTTTCAGAGAATTTCCAAGGCTTGTTATATGGGACTGATCATGGTTTGGGTCTTCTAGTAAGATACTTAATGGATAGTTTGAATTGAAACTGGACCCAACCTAGTTCTGGTAATCAAAACAAGCTTGATTTAGTTAGAAATGTAAACATGGTAAATGTGGGGTTCCCCGGAATCTTTAACTTGATTTTTTGGGTTCAGCCTAATGTTGGTTGGGCTTTAGAGATCAACAACCTAAAATTAATTAATGGATTAATTAATAACAAGGGGTGATCTAGATGGATAATCGGATAATTGATTAAAGTGGATAATTAATTAATTTACTAACGAGCAAGTGGTAAATCAATTTAGTAAATTAATTAATTGAGAAATTGGTTGGGCTTAGCCAACCAATTAGCAAAATTTGGATTGGATCAAGTCGACTTAAGGTTTGGGTTTGGTTGACCAGTTGGCAAAGTGTGGTTTGATTAACAAGAATTAATTGGTTGAACTTGATCCAATAACGATGGACTTGGATTGGGCCCAATTAGAGTTTAGTAATGGGTTGAACCAAATCATTAATTCGAACTCAACACCCCCCACTTAGCATAGATGGGCATTAAAAACCAGGTCATCATCAGTTATTTATGGAAATAAATAGGGATAGTCATTTAAGGTAAAATGACATGGGAACGCAAGAGAGGGTTCACAAGAGAACTAAATATAGAGCATGCATAGTAGATGTAATAATGACAAGACTTTTATTGAGATGAGATATGTTTTATCGATTTTGTCGCCGATGCGTCGGACGTCCCTTGGGATACTAGACTTGAGATTTTTGTAAGTACCTCGCCATGATCTCTCCTTCTTTGAATTGATTATTGCTTTCTGGACGATCGCATTGTGCAAGTAAGTACCTTTTGTTTCGCTGCCACTCAATTTGTTTGCTTTCTTGTAAGTATTCTCGCCTCAAGGTTCTATTTATCAATCCGTTACTTTGGTTTTATGCTTGTGTTTACCCGCCAGTACTCCACCCAGCTTTGGGATTTCTTGATTTTATGCTTTTGTTCATCTGATCTCATACTATTGATTATCTTTGAGCTATTTCTTCATTGGATTATTGGTTCCCATATCACTATGTTTTGGATTGCATACACGGTTCAGATTCTTTCTTTATCGAAATTCGCGGTAGCGCATGCCATCGCATGTATAAGCTTCTTTGTCGGACATGGCGACGCCGACACGCCTTCCCGCTGACGCACGCTGAACACGAGCCTCGCAGTTCTGGTCCGTCCGCCTGCGTCGCAAGATTTCTTTATGAAGATTCTCCGCCAGCCGTATTGTGATAAGTCGCTGACATTCGACGCACCGGCCAATGGACGATACGCTCGCACGTAATGCATATGTGGAGCTCCACCGCACTCAAGGGTTTGGTTTATAAGATATAAGATCGGGCTTAGGTCGATGGTCGCCAGGAGATTTACAAGTTTGATATTCAAGTTTGATTTGACTTCGCTTTTAAGCCCACTTCGAGCATGGGATCTCTGCTTTGAGCTTGGTCTCTTCCTATTATATTACCGTGTGTGTGATCACTATTTTATGATTGTGCCTACGACCTCTTCGATTCCTCATGGAAATTTTACCGCATCAGCTCTTTCAAAAGCTCATCCCACTTGTCTTCTCTTTCGTGCTTTTAAAGTTTAGGCATTATAAGCAAGAGTCAGCTGGTAGAGGTTCGAGGACTTCACCTTCTTTACATGAGACCTATATATTTTGTAGGACCCTCAGAGGGCCAATATTCGTTTTACCAAGAGTAAAGTTCCACAGAAATGACTCAAATAATATTTTGTCGACATTTTGGTTATCCGCTTCAATGTATCATTTAGGGCTCAGATTCGAAAGTGGGCCCGCTCCACTCTGCATCTACGGCCATGGGAACGTTCGAGGTCCCTGATCCGGCTCCATGCTAGTGTTGTGATGGTACACTGAGTATCCTGCGAAAGGAATAGACGACGCTTTGCGACAAACAACGCTATTTTTTAAGCACTACTCGTGCATATTACTTTCCCATTATTGTTGAATGCAGCCCCTAAAGTTTACCAAATTGAGATGCATGGGAATTTGGCCGTAGCTCAATTCACCGCAGCATGTCGACTCGACAGGGGCTGAGATACGCTGCTCAAAACCATCCATCATCCATCGATAAGCTACCCACTCAAGACAATGTAGGAAGACATATGAGGGGCAACCATCTTACAAGAAGAGAGAGCAAATTATGATGTATTCTAGTTTCCCGATGCATAAGCAATGTACTAAGCCCTTTTAAAATTATCTAATGAATAAAATGTGGTTTATCCACTTTATAAAAAAAAAAAAGAATATCAAGAAGAAACTATGGTTTTTTTTTTTTAAAAAAAAAAAAAATTTCTTTAGTAAGAGGCCTTCTCGTTAAAAGTTAAAATACATCGTCCAGCAGGGTAGGCTGCGAGAGCAGTCTCTCTCACGCAAGTTAGAGCTTTAGCTGCTTTACAGAGTATTTTGTTCTTTTGTTTTGACTTCAGATACACATGGGATGCGGTCGCTGGTCACAACTCACATGACATTAGCCAAGTTACAAGACAAAATCAAGTATAGGAGGTGGTCAGCTACTAGACACTCTTTAAGCACTTCTGGAGAAATACACCAAGAAAAAAAAACACAAATCGAAATAAAAATTTAAATTTAATCAAACCAGCGAATTGACTAAGAGATACCCTTAACTTATGGTTGGTAAGGTGCATGCAAGCATAAAAAGGAATGGAGCACTGGCCACTGGGTGCGCATGCACAGTGCTCTCCTTTAATGGCTTGTATATTACTATATTCTATCACCGTGGTTTCCAATTTTGGCACTATATGATGCATGCCTCCTTTTCCTTTTAAAAGATTAGGGAAAGGGAAACAGGCTGTCTTGAGGCAAAGAATTGTGCTAGATGTATGGGCTAATACATTAATACTCTCTCTTCATAAAGTTCTTTGAATGTTTCTTTGTAGTACTCCTAGCCAGGTCAACAAGATCTGAGATTAGTGAAAACGTTCACATATAATACATAATTTGTTCTTTCATAATCCATATGAGATTACAAGGTTCAACAGTATCTCACTATTACTAGTCTTATATCTAATTAATAGTTAGGTTACTGGTTTTGTTTTACTTCCTGGCCATTCTAATGACGAGTAGCACATACATCTTACTACCCAGTGATCCGATGCTAGCTGCTGATCACATGCATGCAAAGTAGAGCCTCGATCACATGGTGCTCTTCCAAGTTCCAACTCAGGCTTTCTTGGCACCATGCATGCATTGTGTTTCATACCAGCAATTCGTCAATGGCCTCACGTGAAGGGGAAAACTCCTTGCAAGGAGTGGCTCAACACTCTCTTTAAACTTGTCTTCTAACTTGTAGCTCTATGGATAACATACAAACACATTGATTTGTGAATAGGGATCTTATCCTTTACATGCAATGCATGCATGAGCCACCTGTTCAACCTTTGGTACCAGCTTTATAAACACACAGAGCATGGCCATGGCCCAAATAGGATTCAAAACTTAACCAGTTGGTTCCAATGGTCCCCAGTTTCAGTTTCAGTTCCAGCCTAAGAAGCCTCAGGTATTCTCCATCGACTTTCATTTTCTCCCTCTCACTAATTTACAAAAAAAAAAACCCTCTCTGTCTGACCACCAAGCATTCTCTTTCTAAAACCGAGAGAGAGAGAGATAGCTTGGTGTTGTTTGGAGTTCTCTGCTCGTCCTCGTCTCTTCAACAGCATTCAACCCAAAAGCCAAGGTTGGAGCTCTCTCCTTGTCTCAAAGATGGCACCTTGGGAGATACTACTACTGCTACTACTCGGAATTCACCAGCTACAGTGTGGCACTGTGACTGCATGGGAGACCACGTGCTCCGGAGCGGTGCCGGCTCGGCAGCGTGCGGAGACGATATCGATAACAGAGTTCGGTGCTGTAGGAGATGGCCGTACTTTGAACACTTGGCCATTCAGGAAGGCTATATACAGGATAGAGCATCTCCGGCGACGCGGCGGCACCACTCTCTACGTACCTCCCGGCGTGTGGCTCACCGGCAGCTTCAACCTCACCTCTCATATGACTCTGTTTCTTGCTCGCGGCTCTGTCATTAAGGCCACAAGAGTATGATGATATCCTTCTCCTTCTCATCCTTTCTTGTTGTGAATTAGAATTCTGATTCTTTTATTGTGAATATTGGGGTTTAGGATGCATGGAATTGGCCGTTGATGGATCCTTTGCCATCTTATGGGAGAGGGAGAGAGTTTCCAGGGGGAAGATATAAGAGCCTTATTCATGGGAATGGAATCCGCGATGTTATAATAACAGGTGAATTTCGTTTTAGTGTTCAGTCATCTTGTCTCTGCATTTATGAAGATAATTTGAGAAGAACATAGGAATTCACATCTAAGCTTTTGGCTTTCATAGGTGAAAATGGAACCATTGATGGACAAGGGGATGTATGGTGGAACATGTGGAGACAAAGATCACTTCGTTTCACAAGACCACATCTTCTCGAGTTCATGCATTCCAGAAATATTATCATCTCTAATGTTGTCTTTCGGAACTCTCCATTTTGGAATATCCACCCTGTTTATTGCAGGTTGGTTTAGCATTTGTTGTTTCATAATCCAATGTTCTCTGGTTTAGCATTTGAAGTTTAGGATTGCAGTTTCTTCTGGTCTTTTGAAATGTCAAAGAGTATAATGCATTTATCTTTGACTAATGCCTCAGAATTTATATATATGTCTTCTATCTTTTCAGCAATGTAGTGATTAAATCAGTGACAATTCTAGCTCCTCATGATTCTCCTAACACCGATGGTATTGATCCCGGTAATCAACTAATCTCTGCAGATTTGTAATCTAAAATTTGCTAGTTCACTGTAGGATTTGCATTTCATTTCAAAACTAAACAATACAGACTCAAGCTCCAATGTGTGCATAGAGGACTCCTACATTTCAACAGGGGATGATCTTGTGGCTATCAAAAGTGGGTGGGACGAATACGGCATCGCCTATGGCCGGCCGAGCTCCGGCATCACCATCAGAAGAGTGACAGGCTCCTCGCCCTTTGCTGGCATTGCCATTGGCAGTGAAAACTCTGGTGGAGTGTCAAATGTCTTGGTAGAGGACATCAATATCTTCAACACTGGAATTGGAATCCACATCAAAACCAATACAGGCAGGGGAGGCTACATAAGAAACATCACATTCTTGGATGTGAGGATGAACACTGTGAGGAAAGGCTTGAGAATTGCAGGAGATGTGGGCGACCACCCTGACAACAAGTTCAATCCAAATGCAGTGCCTGTTGTGAATGGAGTGACCATCAGGAATGTTTGGGGTGTCAATGTGCAGCAACCAGGGAGTATAGAGGGGATCAAGAACTCTCCTTTTTCCCAGATATGTCTTTCTAATGTGAAGTTCTGGGGTGTCGGAAAGCAGTACATGTCATGGAAGTGCATGCATGTCAGTGGAGCAACCTCCGGCGTTGAACCATGGCCGTGTGCAGAGCTTGCACGCTTTCCGGCCTCAGGGTTGTGTTCTAATGCTTTGTGATTGTCTTGATTGTTTGAGTGTTATTGTTGTTTGGGAGGAGCTTTTATATATCAGCCTCTCTGTCTGTTGTTTTTATAAACATGTTTGAGCTTGCGCATTGCTTCTGATTGTAAGTGTTATTAAGAGTTTCAGAGTGTCTATTCAAGTCTAAAGCTGTGTACAATGAATAATGTGCTTAGTTTGGGATTTTAATCCAACATTCTGTTTTGCAAATTTCATTTGAATATGATTTTCAACATACTCTGTGAGCTTCCAAGTTCACATTCAAAGATTTCCATAACACCCATGATTTATTTATTTATTTATTTATTTATTTATACATAAGTCATCCGTAGACAAGGTCCAAGGAAAAGCGCAGCTATATTACTAATATCTAGTATCTATAGACGAGGAAAAGCACATCAAGTTACAGTATACACTACTAGTATAGAGTATGTATCTATAAACAAGGGAAAGCACAGCTATAAGGGGAGTATATCCTCACGTGCACAACACGTGCTATATCTATATCGAGCTCGTACTCAGTAGCGGTCGATGGCATCTCGAAACCACTTGACGAGGCCGTGCACCTTCTCGGGCTCCCACTTCTTCGTCTCCACCACCGGCAACGGCATCGCTGTCACTCCTCCGTCGCGGCTCAACATGTATGGCTTGAAGATTGGCTTCCTGTATGATTCGATGGCGGACATTCCGTGTCGGCATCCGCGGTGTGGGCCGTGTGGCCGCATCACGAGGAGCGGGCCGTGGTCGCCGATCGGGCGGCGGATCCGGAGATGGGTGAAGCGATCACGGGACAGCGGCGTATCGCGAGGAATATCGACGGTGGGGATTGGGAATCGTCGTCCAGATAGGGAGTCGAAGCGGAGATCAACGGCCGCGCGATCGTTGGCGGTGAGGATGCGAGCGTCGGAGGGGAGAGTGAGGAAGAGGGTGAAGGCGACGATGATGACGGCCGTGAACGGCGTCATCGTGGGGTTAATGGAGGGTTTTCGGAGGGAGCAATGAAGGGGAGGGAGGGATTTTGGAGTGGTATTTGTAACGACGATCGGAGGGGATGAATCAACGACGGACTTTTAGGCACCAGCTACACCACAAGTTGTATTGACCATTGACTGACTGACTAATCAAAGTCTTCCACGTATGAGCACTTGACATGTGTGAATACACGCGCAAACATTGAGGACTTTTGGATCTAAAGAAAAGTTGCATGTTCACACACTGGTCATTTTAGCGTGTTTACCATCAAATTCATCTCTTATAGCACTTACACCAAAAATCCTCTTATACCCGGATAAGGGCAATCATTATTTATAATAAAATAATATGCGCTACACACACATTTAATTAAAATAAAAAAAAAATCTTTTTTTTGACGATGGAGCATGGTGAAGGGAACTTCAATTATTAGGAGATGGAGTGTATACCCTAACAAAGAAATTAGCCATGTTCCACGGGAAACTGTGTACGGCAAAAACAAACCTTCAATGTAACCAACAAAAAACAAAAAACTAGAGCTCCTCACAAATATCAACAAAATTGATGTGATTAATGAAGCTTGGGAGCTTAATGATGTAGAAAGACAAGATGAACTCAACATACTCCAAGAATATGACACCAACATTCTAAACGAGGACTCGTACTAGCGGTAGCATTTAAGGATTAAATGATCAAAGGAAGGGATATGAATATAACATTCTTCAATGCAATTGCCAATGAAGGAATGTTAACTGAACTAAATAGTTATAATAGGAGAAGCAATGTCCTAGACTTGGGAAGAAATATCGACAGCTATCGTAGACTACTTCATAAAACTATTCAGCACAAAATGAACAATGTGATATTGTGAGATAAGTTGTTTACTCACAAAGAGCGAATAGACCTCCATTGACTTGATATACCGTTCATTGAGGATGAGATCCCAAGGGTTATAGGTGAATTGGGATTGGATAAAGCCCTAGGGCCTTCCAATTTCCCAATAACCCTATACCAACAAGGATGAGAAATTTTGGAATTAGACATTCTAACCCTTTTCAATGATCAATTCTAGGAGATGATAAATATGGAACGATTTAATTGGGCACACATTCTTCTCATCCTCAAAAATGATTCCCCCACCACGATGATGGACTATAGGCCAATAAACCTATTGAACTGCTCTATTAAAATTATCTCTAAGGTACATGCCAACTGCCTTAGAGGGTTAATTCATAAACTGGTAGATGAATCCCAAACGACCTTCATCAAAAGATGTTCCATCCAGGATAATATAGTCTCGGTCGAAGAACTTATTTTAAAAAGGAAACATACATAGTCCAACAAAGCACTAATCAAAGTTGACTTTGAAAGGGCCTTCAACATGGTGGATTTTGACTTCTTTATAGGTGTACTCCAAGTGCGGGGATTCGGACCTAGATGGATCATATGGATCAAAGCCTTATTGTACTCCTCTCAGGCAAAGTTTCTCCTAAACAGGACACCCATCAGGTATATCCAACACAAATGGGGCCGAAGGCAAGGAGACCCCATCACCACTCCTATTTGTCTAGGCGACAAACGTATTCTCCACGATGCTTATGCAAGCTATAGGAGCAAATATCTTCAAGGGTATCTGCCAGGGACATAATGAGAGAAGGGAGATCACTTCTTTGCAATATGTAGACGATCTGATGGTTTTCTAGTACATGAGGGACAATGAGCTTTAAAGTGCTCAAAATGATATTCTACGTATTCGAAGGATTCTCTAGGCTACAAATCAACTTCAACAAGAGCTTAATCATCACAATTGCCTCAAACGATCACACACTAGGAGACCTTGCCATTATCTTAAACTACCTCCTAGCTTCTTTGCCAATCAAGTATCTTGGGATACCAATATATGGAGGTAAACCCAAGAGGGAGGACTAGATTGGCTTGATTGAGAAAATTAGGAACACGATCTCCTCTTAGAAAGGGTTATGTTATCCCTATGAGGGCACATCACACTTCTTAATTCAATATTATATGCCTTTCCAATCTATGGCACAGCTTCCCAGAATCGGTTAACATATGTATAAAGGCCATGTGAAGGGACTTCCTCTGGAGGGGCCCCAATCTAGAGTCTTGCTCCTATTAGCTTGTTAGTTGGAGATGGCTTTACCAACTTAAAGAACAGAAGGTGATGGAGGATTATCAATCTTAAACATTTCATCGGAACCTTGCTAAGGAAATCGTGGTGGAGAATCCTCATAAAGGAGGCTGATATATGCCAAAAAATCATCAAGGAAGCCTACTTTAAAAGATCCTTTATCGACACTATGAGGATGGTGTCAGCATAAGCATTTTTCCTTCGAAAAGCATATGCCACAAGAAAGCAATAACACTTATAAACATCGCCTCCACGATATGCGATAAGATCATACCAAATTGCTTGATGAACAACGGAATTGATGGACAATCACCTTTCCACCTCTAGCCATCCTTATAATCCATAATCTATGGAAACAAGACCTCGATCGGAGTCACCAAAAGGATGATCCGACAAGGAAACCACCTAATTAAAATAGGTCCCCTGTCCATCGAGGAGAACGTTGCCTATACAAACCTCCAAAGCCACCTACTGAATACTCATGACCCCAACCATGACACCAGGAAATGAAAACTCACATCATCTGAACGCATCACAATGAACTCCCTATATTGGTTCAGGTCAATGAAGGTTTGAGATGTGACATTCAAGAAATTGTCCGTATGACTCACATAGGATAACAAAATCCTTACACTAGATAGCTTTGCAAAGCGGTGTTGAAGGGAAACCCGAATGTCATGCTTCTTATATAACAATGAGGATGAATTGGTCGAGCATTCTCTACTACAATGCCTATACCTAACTAGTGTATGGAACCACTTCTACAACCTATTTGGTAGCAGTGAGGCCCCAATCGACACAAGATGTATGGGGAACACACTTCCTCAGCTCATCCCCAGACAACACACTAAGATTAGGGTGGGATGCAACCACAATTGCCATTGCATAGAACCCTCTGGATAGAAAGAAATATAAAATAATTTCAAAAAAAACATATTGTTTTTTTTTTTTTAAACTTATTCATGATACCGAGTTTCTTATGCTTTTTTGGTTTAATGCAACTCATGCATCCAAGCATACGAAGCTGCTTATAACGGAGTCACTATGTCTAGCCTTCACGAGAGAGGAACCTACCCAATCCACAAGAAGCTTTTGAGAATGGCTCACCAAGGGAGCCACACCAGAGGACCTAGGGCACCCACGCACCGGTATTGCAGTATTAGACGCATCTTTGACACCTATCTATACTATTTTTAAACTTTAATTATAAATAAAATATGATTTACTCTTTTTTTTAAAAAAAAAAAGTTGCTTATTTAAATTGTGATGTGTATGTTAAACGCATAAAAATTGTCTAATACTCCCATGTTTAAGTTTGAATAGAATCCGTTTAAGCATACACAAAAAATTGTTTATACAGGATAATACATTATCAAGTATGTAAATGATTAGTCATGGATTTTATTTTTCAGAAAATATTTACTAATTGATCTAAAAGCACAAGAAACAAAATATGATTACTTTGTTCCGAAGCATAAGATATTCCTAACCATGGCTTATTAAGTTCAAAGACTAAAGTATCATGAGACAAGTTGAAAACAAGATAACAATCCGTAGTAAGGTCACATAACAATGAAGCCATATATAGTTGCATGCCCTTCAAACATAAAGGAAGTGACACCAACGACCCTTGGGTCGTGTGGTATTCGGGTCGCTTGCTAAGCATCCCCTCGTGGGTTCGAGGCAGCTGAGGACCGCTCCCTGTGGCGTTTCCTGTTCATTAGTAAACCCTTGCTCCTGGCAGGATTCGATCCCAGGTGGCGTGTACGCCCCTGGATCTCTTAGCCGCTGGCGCTGACCAGTTAGGCTCTTCTGAGTTCCAAAAAAAAAACATAAAGGAAGTGACAGACCAAGATGGCTGGAGGACAATCTTTATTCAATGGGGCTTCATTTTGATTAGTTCTACTATCCTTAATTAGTACCTTTCTGTTTTTTTATCTCTTTTACTCTTTGTATACTGGTAGCTGGATACAGCTCCTTCCTATCAAAAAAAAAAAAAAAAAACATATCTCCCTAGACATTCAAACATAAAAGAGTTACAAGAAGTGGCTAAAGGAGAAAAATATGGTGAAGTGGCACAACCACAGAAGAGATCAAGCATCAACAAGAAATTGAATGAATCCGTACGTGCATTTGAGCTATCTTTTTTCACATATAAATCAAGCATCATTCGACCACTAATGATACAACAACTCATCAGCACGTACTACTGAATGAGCAGATAAGCAGGGCATTTGTCTTAAGATAAGAGCTGTGAAAACAGAGTGTTGGGGAGCTAGCTGGTGGATGTGAACCATGTCTGCACAACTGAAGGCCCAGTTGGTACTCAGATAAGTACACTATTGTGTCTTCTAAAGGACAAAACCTTCAGGTTTTCTTTCTTTTCTTTTTTTAGTTTTTGTGGTGTTGTGTTTGCATTGGTTCATGCATGTCAGGTATATTTCTCAGATTTATTATATAAACATAAGATGGTACAAGTACATGCTCGTTCAAATAAAAATTCTTTTACAGTTTTATTTTGTTTATTTTGTTTATTTTTATTTTTTTCAAGGGGCCATAAGAACCATATTGTTGAGTGTGGAAACATTAATACCACATCGCGTAATGGGAGAAAGTGAAAGGAGCATATATAGAGGAACACATTCTATAGTTGTGAAGCTTTTTTGGATTAACCGTGACAATATCACTACTAATGTGGGGTGCTCTGGATGATGTTTTGACAAATGCTAATAATTATATATTGATTGGACATCAAAATTATTTATCTATTTACTTAAAAAAAAACGCATGTCATAAGAACAACAGAAATTTGGAGCGATTACCGAAAGTTAAGAACTATGCCAAAGATGGATTCACTAGAGACAGAGTGGCAAAGACTTTATGTACATCATAACACCTCAAGCGAGCTGCATCAGCTTCTCTAGTTCTATTTTGCTAGTAAGCATTCCATGGATCAAACAAGCTCTTGGTTCTTCTCTACAACTCTCACTTCCTTTGCCCCTTGAAGAATAGCTGCCTTTTTTCATCCTCGAAAACAAATAAAGCGAAGACTAGATTAATAAGAGATTCTTTTTGGCTTTTCTTTTCAGATTAACGTGAGGAAATGCATCAAATTCCACAGTATAATGCATGGCATGCATTGGCACTAACCTGATCTTTTGTCATTTGAACAGCAAAACCATCAACAATAGCCAAAGAATATGTCTTCTTGTATGTGTTTGGTTGGAGGAGCTTCTTTAGAAGCAAATCATGCTTGTTGTTCAGATATAAATCAAGCTCATGACCTCCTTGCTTTGATCTACCAAGAAGCCAACATTGCAACATTATATCACAATAATCACATAGCAGTAGAAGACAAGAGGCGGAAAAAGAAGAAAAAGAAGAGTGTTTCTAGGATTTTCAAACCTATTATTTTTCAGGCGGTCGTACTCGGGATCAAAGTTCATGAAGACAAAATACACTTCTTTACCAGTACTTCCCATTGCCACCAGGAGTTGAGGAGGAGATGACATTCTAGCCTTGTGAATCTTCTATTTATAGAGAACCTTTTCTCTCTAAACCACAAGATGCATTAACAGGGGATAAAAGTAGATACAAATTAAGAAAACTACAAGTATTTGGTTGGTACATAACTAGAAATAAAAAAAAATTTAAAAAAGATACAGCAAATTTATCTACATTATCCTCTAGCTTTTGGCCTTCTCTCTTTAATTCTCTCACCATGATATATAATGGATAAGGCATAAGATAACACAAAAGAGACAGTAGAGATAATAGAGGTATGGCATAAAGAGGAGAACAGGGTACAGAGATAGTGAAGTCAAGAAGAACTCCAAGATGATAGGGTGTAGTTCAGAGCTTCAGATCATCCACTAGCATGCATGCGTGCATGCACTCTAGCATGTCACACCAAACAAGACTATTTATTGAAAATTTACATTCTTCCTTGTGACCCATCTCAATGCATGTTTTTTAAGTATTTACATGTTCATTTTTTTTAATTAAGACGATAAGTGCCCCCATGAGAGATGTTAAGGATGGAGCCAGAGCCCACTCAATTCGCAAAGTAACCTGATATCAATAGGACTTCATGAATCATGACCGTTGGTTACATGTTCATTTTTTGAATTTTTATATTATACACAACCATTAATATTGTTGACTTTTCTTTCATAGTTTTTTTTGGGCTGACTTTGACTGAAGGGAAAGGTCGAGGCCCATGGGCTGAATGAGGTGGTCCATTAACGTAAATTCGCGCGCTCATATAACTGTCCCCTTGATGATGCTCTTCTTCACCGCCATGGCTGCCCCTTCGCCTCCTCCTGCTAAGCGTCAAAGGAAAAGCCATGATGATGATGTCGGCAAGAAGAGTTCCCCACTGATAGTCTTCGCTCATGGTGCTGGAGCTCCATCCACTTCCGAATGGATGGTTAGGTCTGTGCGTTCCCCTTCATCCATTTCACAAGGCCTGCGCTCTGATTTTCTCTTAAAATTCTCTTGTTTCTGATTTTTATTCCATGTATTATGGCTACATCCCTTTGGATAGATTATGTATTGTTAGTGATTTCTGACTGTTTTGTTTATGATAGATTTCTCATGTAGTGTGTCTGACTCCATGGTTGTGATTGTTTTATTTCTGAAAGTTATTTCCTGAATTATGACTCCGTCTTTTTAGGTAGATTTTGTATTGTTAGTGATTTGTGATCCATTTGTTTCTGATAATTATTTCATATGGTATGATTCCTTGATTTGGTCTTTTTGTAATAGTTTGTCTGTGAAATGTATATTTATTTCATTGATGTTATTAATTGCTCACTAGATTATTCAGCCTATGTCTTGGCAATCGGGTCTGAGGGATAGTACTAAACTTGAGAATAAATCCAAATAATCTGCAAGCACCAAGCTCAAAAACAAGTTATTATAAATGTAGTGGTTTCCTGTTGTTTTATTTTGAACTAATGTAGTATTATTTTAATTTAATGAAAGTGGTTTATCCATATTTATCAAAAAAACAAGAAAAAAACAGAAAAGGAAAATGTAGTGGTTTCTACCTAGTATTTAGCCTCTTGAGCAAAGGACCTATTTTATCAATAGAGCATCCAGACTATTCCCCCAAAACAAAAGATGTCCCTTTTAATACTACCAGTTCAGGTTATAGTTTGAAATGAGACATGTTTTCTCTTTCAGAAAAATATGGTGTTCCCCCCAATTTTATAAAAATGATGAAGAAAGAAGTAAATCTAATTCTAGAATGCATGATACTAGTTTGTGAAGTGTGCTTTCCTCAAAATATTTGTCTCTGTTCTGTTCCCAATTCACTAGTCTTCTCTGCCACCTCTATCTCAACGAAGGAGACAAAGTTTTAACAATTTAATAAGATGGGAGGCATGAATTTATTTATTTATTTATTTGTGTTCATTATCTAAATGAAAGCGTTTCAAATTTTGGAAACATCCACATTCCTGTGTATAAATCATTTGATGTTTTATGATTGTAGAGTATTTTCTAATGATTTAGCCAAGTGTCTATATTTCATGCACCTTTATCTTTCTGCAAATTCATGCATTATACATGCTTAAGCTCTATTGTTATGGATGGTGTAGTATAATGAGTTGAACATATATATTCTGGTCTGGTACTCCTCCATAATTAAGTCCACATCTAAAATTTTGGTTAAACCCATGAACTGCCATTGCAGATGGAAGGAAATGCTAGGAGAGGCATTGGGTGCTATTGAAGTGGTAACCTTTGACTATCCATGTGAGTTCAATGAATTACTTTCTTTGTTATGGATACTATCATTTTATTTTATTTTTTTATTAATTCTTATATAATTATTCTTGCCTCAATATTCTTGGAGAAAACAATGTTTAGCACTAGGAATATGACTGTCATTGATCAAGGTTATTATCAGCAAATTCATAAAGCTTTCATGAAAGGCGTTAGAGATATCTGAGCAACTTTTCAATTCAGCTATCCTCTGGTGATGATCAAGATGAATCTTCCTTAAAATATAAATCTTATAATTAATTGAGCTGAATTCTTTTTAGATATCTCCGGTGGGAAGCGGAAAGCCCCTCCTAAGGCAGAAAAATTAGTTGATTATCACCTAGATGTCGTCAAGGATACAGTAGCAAAATATCCTGGGCATCCTCTAATTTTGGTAGGGAAGTCCATGGGTTCCAGGTAATTTCCTTTCCACTAGATATTCTTATTGAGGCTGATTCTTTTTTCCATGAAGTATTGAGAATTTTTCTGTCTGATTGCACATCATTCTCAGAGTTAGCTGCATGGTAGCTGCTGCAGAAGATCTCAATGTTTCGGCGGTCATTTGCTTGGGTTATCCATTAAAGGTATGGTTGATTCCCAAGTTTTTCATTCATATCGTAAATTGCAGCTAATATGTTGATATGCCAAGCAAAATCACAGGATACACAGAATATCTGAAGACCAAACTTAAGAGTTTGCTTGCTACTGCACAACCTTTTCTAATCCATTTCTTAACTTGTGATGCAGGGTACTAAAGGAGCTGTGCGGGATGAGACTCTGTTGCAGCTAAAGGTTCCATTGATGTTTGTTCAGGTAAGGAGCATTATGTGTTGATCATTTGTACCAATCAACTTTTAAGCGATGGTGAATGATTTATGTAGGGAAATAAAGATGGTTTATGCCCATTAAACATGTTGGCAACTGCACGCAAGAAAATGAAATCTGTGAATGAGTTGCATGTGATTGATGGTGGTGATCACTCTTTCAAAATAGGGAAGAAATACTTGGATTCAACTGGAACAAGCCAAGCCGAAGCTGAAAGAGAAGCTGTTCAAGCAATTGCTAATTTTGTCAAGAAATCTATTGAAGAAACTTGATGTTTAATACATCTGCAGATACCAGGATGGCACACTACTCCCAGTTTGTATTGTTTCTTTGCTATGCTTTTGCTGAACATCTAAGTTTTGAATTTTTTTTAAGAGATTTGCAGGCTTGCAGCACCAATCAACTACATCAGAGCCAATGCAACCAGAATTCAGATTAATCTTATCAAAGAAGATCTACATGAGAATTGCCGAAATTAATCAAAAGAAAAAACATTTAAAACCAGAAAAATCAACTCTTTGATCACTAGAAAAAAAAAAAAAAAAAAAACATGCACATTGCTTCTGAAACCATGATCAAGCTTGGTTGCCGAGAAGAACATCCTTATATGGCGTAGGAACAGGAACAGATCTTGTTTCCTCATGACTTGGCAATGGCTTCTTTCTCCTAGTACTCTCCTCCAAGATCAGTGGAATCCTGCCCTCCCTCTCCCTGCTCAACCGTTCCTGCGCGCCGCCTCTAAGCTTCTCCAGCCTCAATCCATCCATCTGCTGCATCTTAAACACCTTCACTACATTCATCAACCCACCAACTAGAAACAGCAAGCTTCCAAACATACACAACCAGATCCAGTTCCTCCCCTACAAGCCATCAAACATTAACCTTTAGGTTGACGATCGATGAATTGATAAAATACCAAGCCATTAGCTAAATGAATTACCATCATCTTAAATTCATGGATCTCGTGTTTGTTGAATATCCCTCCAACTAAGAAGAGCAAACTCCCAAAGAGGAAAGGAATCTGAACAGTCTTCTGAAGGATCTGGAGCTGGCCATCAGCTCTTTCATAGATTTGGAAAACATCATGGATGGAGCCAAGGAGCCAGAACACTGGACCAACAATCAGCATGTTCATGGAATAGTTCTCTAACCTATAGTTGTAGCCTCTCTTTTCCTGCAAAACATTAGACAAAAGGTTTCACTATATATTAATCCATGCTTATGAACAGTACCAAGTTTGAGCAGAATTAACCTGAATGAGAAATAAGATGATGGCTACGAAGACAAGGACGGAACCAAGCAAGTGAACCAATGGAACAGCAAACTCCACCAGTGCTAACTGGACGTCAAGGCCGGCGAGAGATAAGCAGTAGTCAATCCCAGCCATATGCGCGACAAGATCATGAACATTCACTAGTGCGATAACGGCGATGCCTATCAATAAAACGAAGAGCCCTGACTTGGCGTCAGGGGCTGAGAACTGAGCCGCAGAGCCGCCGATGAGGAGGACGGCGGCGAAGATGTAGAGGGCGGCGTTTATGTATTCCCAGCGGTTGCGCGAGCGGCGGAGGCTGTAGGCGCGGCACTCCCGGGCTGTTGCAAGCTTCACCATGTTGAGATGGAGATGGAGAGGCTGAATGGCTTTTTCAATGGAAGAGAAGAGGACCAACTACCAAGAGGTGAGTGCCAATGCAGTGGGCATTGGGAGCGGGTTTTTGGGAGATAAAAAGGGCAGGAGGGTGATACGTGGCTTCGTGCATGGGGTTCCATGCAGTCTGACTCTTAGCCTTAGGTGGTGTTTTTTTGGGTCGCGTGCTGCTGATGGCTCGTTGAATGGATCTTGTGCTTGGTTCTTAACAGCAAACGTTCTTCTTGTTTTGACTAACGACAAGTGTACAATCTACATCATATGTTGAAATGGCCTTCAGCTAAAACATGATCATTATATGAACCATTTGACATAATATGTTGTATCTATTGATATTTATAAAATTAAAATTAATCCTAGATTTTATAATAAAAGATATATTAAAGGAGTAATAAGTTTAGGTCATATCAAGTGCAGCTTTGGTTGGAGAATTATGTATATTTTTATTTATTAAAAAGAGAACTTAGATCTAATTAAATTAGGCTTGACTTGCCAACTGGTTTTCTCATATCACTATATATATCAGTATGTTTTGATTGCTACCTTATAATCATTTTTTTTTCTTTTGAATAAGATGATACACATCCCCGTAGGGATTTCAAAAGACGTGTACAGCGGTGACCACTCAATTCCACAGGGATGTCCCCTGGAGAACAGTGCCACATCGACCCTCAGCTTGCAAGAGTGGGGATTCGATCCCGAGCTTGTCCACAGGAAAATCTTATCTTTTAATAAGTGGCCCTGATATCAATAGACCCTTGGGTCATTGGTCAATTTTTTTATTATAAATTTTATTTATTGGTCATTACTTTGACGTCTTGTTAAGAAATAAAAACAACAACCTACACGAAGCTATCACCAGGTGAACTGGGATAGACTGTGCAGGCCCAAAGAAAACGGAGGATGGGGAATTTTAAACATCCGGTCTTTCAATGGCGCCCTCTGAGGAAAATGGTGGTGGAGAATCCTCACATGGAATGTAGGGATCTGTCAAAAGATTTTCCAAGATGCTTACTCAAGAAATGGGTATATCGACCCCTATAAACCAGCACCGTTGAGGGCATCACCATTCTGGAGGGGACTAAGTAGAGAAGCTCCACCTGTTCTGGCAAACATAACGACCCACATTGGCTCTGAACGGGACACAAACCTCTGGAAAGACAATTGGTGGTAAGGAAATTCACTACAAAACATCTACCCTGGGATACAGGGTCTAACTATCAAATCCCACCTATCCATCCAAGAGGAAAGAAGAAAACTTCAAAGGGGCAAGCCACTACTAAAACCAGGACCTCTAACCGACCAAGAACATGAAGAATTAACTGCTGATAATACAGGCCATCATGAACCACAACACAAACCTTGATGATCGCGACATAAGGGATTGGAGGCTAACCTCAAAGAAAAAAAAAAAATTACAGTGAAATCCCTATATCATTTTAGAGCGGATGGAGGGACAAGATATGATTGTGGAAAGCAGATATGGAAACAACCATGCCCTCTAAAAGTCAAACTTTTTGCTTGGTTGGCAAATGAAGACCATATCCTCACCCTCGATAACCACCATAAAAGGAATTGGAGGGGGGATCACACAAGTTGCTACCTATGCGACTCGGAGGAAGAATCCGTCGGCCATCGCTCATCTCATGCCCCTATACAACACACATCTGTAATCATTTTCGAAATGTGTTTGGTATACAGAATGAGGGGGTTAATATACAGACCCCATGGGGATCTAGGGCCGCCTCTTTAGGGGTAGAAAACAACCTATGAGGTGGATGAGACCTTGTTGTTATGGTAATAACCTTGAGGGTTTGAAGAGAAAGGAATAGGCGACCAATGTGTTTTCTTAAGAATTATTCGTGATATTTCTTTCCTCATAATCTCTTGGTTTGATGCAACTCCAATGGCCAAGTAGCTTAAGCTAGAGACAATAGGCAATTTGGTGAAGCGCAACCTCAAATTCACCACAGAAAAGCCAAGGAGGACTGAAGAGGGTGGCGATGTCTTTGAGGACGATTAGCCTCCAGTCCAGGGCAGGGCAAGAGGCGGAGCGTGGTGGGTATGGAATGAAAAGAGAAGGCTCCATTTCAGAAATGATTATGCTGATATATAAATGTACTTTTAATTTTTCGAAAAAGCAATGTAATGAACTATCATTTTTTATAACTAATGAAACGTGGTTTATCCAGCTCTTTCAAACAAAAAAAAAAGAAAAAAAAAGAAGAAGGGAATGTAACTATTATCAAATGAATAATATTCTTTGCTTTTTTTAATTTAATTTGTTGGATTCACAAAAGCACATCTCAGCTTCATATTTGGAAAACCAACAAGATAAAAGTACAAATAACATTACTTTAAAGCAGTTCAATATTTGATATAATTACAAATAACATTCATTGCGTTAGATAAATGCAGTGGATTTTTCAATCTCAGCAAGGCAGTTATGCATCATCTGGCAACATTATACAGTACATTGCTCAATTAAGACATCCTGACAAGCTTGCATTGAATGTGACTAAAAATAGTAATTCAAACTCTTGTTGAAAATCAGAAGCTCAAATTTTTCCATGGACCTCCAGTTCCAGGGATCCGAGTTTAACTCCCGTGTTCTCTAAATCCATCTTGTTAGGCTCTTCGGGGCGATCCTTATGTTTCTTATACATGCAGTACAGTATAATCTGAAGAAGGCCCATGGGACTTCCCAGAATATTTGGTGCCTGTTAAAACATTTGATTATTAGTCAGCAATATCAATTAAGATGCAGACTTCTTTCGATTATCAAATAACTGACCGCGACAAAAAGATCATGGCGTAAGCATCCATAAGCCATCCATAGAGAACTTGAAAGACAGGAGAAGAATGACAAGTAGAATGGCATGAACTCCACACTCTTGGTCTTGATCACCGTTTTCTGAAGTTAAATTCAAGATTAGGAAGTCAATTTTTTATGTTGAAAAATTATGTCCAGAAAATTTTTTGTCCTATTTGAGGAAAAATGTTCTACTTAACTGTATAGGTACATGTGATATGATTAAGGAACCATTAACAATGGAGAAAACTCACCACAGCTACTAATGGAGAACCATACATGCCTATTGAAGCTACCAGTGCCACACTACCGACGAACAGTTTCCGGTGATAGTGATCATGTAGGGCAAAGCTTGAGACAAATGCAATCATAGAGAATAGTACTATCACGGGCATTACCATTAATGAAACAAACTTCTGCATTTTTATGAGAAAGAAATACACAGTTAGATTGTGAAGCATGTTCTCTTTCAAGAGATTGTCTTCTTTTTCTGTGCTTGCATTGTTGATAGGTTGCAGAACAAATTACTGAAAAGAAAATTAGTTGATCTTGCCTGGCGTTGAGATGAGGAGAACCATATGTATATGAAGATGAATGAGAGCTCCAATACTATGCCTAATCCATTAATGGGTACTAGAGGTAAGTTCTCCCAGCCAGAGCTGACCACTGGCAAACCATACCAAGTATACAAAAGGCAATTGAACAGAGCAATGGTGTACGGAATACACGAGAACTCTTCGGTGCTCCGTTTCGTTATCACCCTTTTGAAAGTTAATCTGCAGAAAAAAAAAATTGAGTGCTTTTAATAACAATGATCAAAGTTGCTTTGCTACATTCAGGAATATATATGGGAGAAGAAAAAGTACATTGGTGCTGCATAAAGGAGTAATGAAGCTGCATTGCCTGCAAAAACAATGTAAAGGTTTAATGATTAGTGTTTTTTAAAGAATACTATGTATTCAGAAAGCTTGAAAGAAGAAATAAATACCCATTATTCCCACTATGAAGTGTAATGTTTGCCCCATTTTTTTTGAGTTTGGTTGTGGAAAATGCTCAAACCATCCCATGACTATATATAGACAGAGTAAACAAACAGATTTTTTTTCTCTTTTAAAAGTCCATTTTAGTGGTGGAGAAACCACAGACTTAGAGTATCCGAAAAGACGGGCTTTCTTACCATCTTAATCACTGCAACTCTCTCAATATATATGAAATAGTTAGCAAATTAATAATGTGCTACTGAGTGAATTCAGATTACCACTTAATTCTTTGTTCAAAGAGAGACAATGCATTACTGAAAGTTAGTGTTTATGGCTTTCAGAAGCTATACGATTCCTTCTGTTCTGCAGCAAATGATTCTTATTTGTTGGGAGGTTCTGAGGAATTCCCTTTAAAGAACCAAAATTTGCATCAATTCCATTCTTCTAATTTTTATGTGGCTGAATTTAATTTGGTAATGTTTCTAGGCATGCTTAATAGTAAAGCTACTTATCTGTGTGATGTGGCTTTTGAAAATCTAAATGGTGGGAAGCTTGGTAATGAAGCACTATTAGGAGAAAGAGATGATTCCTAACTCCTAAGCAGCCAAACTTTATTGTTGCCTTATTCTATTACAATTCCAGTGTATCTGATTCCCTTCAGCTCTTGGCTTCAATTTCATCATCCAAGAATAATACCTTGTATACTTCTTTGGTTACTGAATTCTATAAGCTTCATGATACTTCTTGAGTGTTATCAATACTGAAAGATATAATCTAATTTCAGAGGAAATTGGTGGTTTGGATTTAGAAATACAACTTTTCTTAGTTTCTTTCATCTAAGTAGGAACTCTTTTAAAAGGATTATAAACTTGGTTTGAATCCACATCATTCACCACTGGTCGAAGATAAGTAGAGCATTTGAGTAAAATTAGGGACGAGAAATCACATCCTAAACCACCTGCCGACAACACCAAATCCTAGTTATGAACATGGAGGCCACATTAAGCTCTTAAATTAACACCCCAATCGCATATCATTTGTGCTTTGTATTAGCCATTAGGATTTGATTTTCATGCTTATTGTGAAGCTCATGAACTTCAACTAAAAACAGTATTAATGTGTTTTTATCTATGTTCCAGGTTGTGAAAGTGAGATGGAAGTCCTTAGCATGACCTTCTGATTGGCTGTTATCTTGGGAAACTAGTTTGAGAAATTAAAAATGAAAAAGATTCTGCAGTGCTTGTTTGATTATTTGGTGGACATCACTGATCATCAGGAACTCATTAAGTAGAAGACTTAACAGCCAATTCCTTTGATCTTGATTTTTATTTTACTTTTAATTTATAACATGGTTAAACTATATATCTTTATAATAAAAAGATTTAATCCTCCAAATAGTCCCTCTATTATGGCCGACTCGCCCATTTAGTCTCTCTATTATTAATCACGCCCATTTAGTCCCTTTATTTTTTAATCTCGACTATTTAGGTCCTTCCGTCCAACTTCCGTCTGAATTACCATTTCGGACGCTGACGTGGCTTAAAAAAAAAAATATATATATATATATATATATATATATATATATTATTCATCCTCCTCAGCACCAAGTACAGCAACATCCTCTCCCAACTCTCCGATTACGCTCCGATCGACTTCACGAATGACAAAAGAACCCATTGCTTCAAGGAAGCGATCGTCGGGCTAAGAATCCACGACGAGCTCACCATCGACGCGGCCAAGATGCCGAACAACAGGACAATCCGCGATTTCCGAAACCTCCTCGACGAGGCGTACAAGCCACGCATCCGAGCTATCGAGCAAGAGGAAGCGCAAGCGAACACGAATCGAAAATCTCCGACGAGGTTGCCCCGGAAGCTGAAACTGGTCATCGTGGCGAGGAACGGATTGAGATCGATCGAGAACGAAGTGGAGCTGGTGAAGTCCGCGGAGGAAGTCGGCTTCGTCATCGAGGTCCTACGACCGGAGCGCACGACGGAGCTGGCCAAGATCTACCAGGCGTTGAACTCGAGCGATGCGATGATCGGCGTCCATGGCGCCGCGATGACGCACTTCCTGTTTATGCAACCGGGGACGGTGTTCATCCAGGGACTAAATGGGCGTGATTAATAATAGAGGGACTAAATGGCCGAGTCGGCCATAATAGAGGGACTATTTGGGGGATTAAACCAACATAAAATAGTAATTTATTATTTTTTTACGCCACGTCAGCGTCCGAAACGGTAATTCAGACGGAAGTTGGACGGAAGGACCTAAATAGCCGAGATTAAGAAATAGAGGGACTAAATGGGCGTGATTAATAATAGAGGGGCTAAATGGGCGAGTCAGCCATAATAGAGGGACTATTTGGGGGATTAAACCTAATAAAAACAAATAACAACAGCACTTGTCAATCCAATTCTTTATATGTGACATCCATCCTCTTCATGGGTCACCACCCTCAATTTTTTTTTTTTTTTGATAAAGTGAATACACCTTATTTTATTTAATTATGATAAGAGGGTTCGTTACATTGGATGGACGAGACAGAAATAAAATATATATATCATGATTGCTCCTTCCATCTACCAACAACCCACCCGATCCGCTTCCTTTCTTAGGTTTGGACTGGGTCCTCCCCGGAGCATACTAGTGTTTTCAGAAAAACAGAGAGAAAATAAACTGATGGTCCCTTGTGTCACCATTCTCGAGAACAACTTGCATTTGATATTAAAGTTCCTATAATCCCACTTAATGATCTTGTCATGGAATGAACAATAGAAGTGAAATATCAATTGCTTGACAATTAGTGTTCACATAAAAAAAAGGCTTAAATACACTGTTCGTCCTTGTACTATGCCCCCAATGTTCATTTTCGTCCCTGTACTTTAAAAATGTTCAATACGATCCCTGTACTTTGCATTTTTTTCAATACAGTCATTAGGGCTGACGTGGCATACGAGCTAAATACATGAATATTTTATGCCGACGTGGCATCTGATGTGGCATACTGACGTGGCACAGTAAATGAAATTTTAATATGTTAAATATTTCATGCTGACGTGGCAGGTGACGTGGCATGCCACACCATCATGTCGATGTGACATGATGACATGGCATGCCACGTGGCAGTAAAAAAATATAAAATTCTAAAAAATTTAGGAAAAAATCTAAAAAATAACAAAAAATCTGGGTGATTGCCATGTATAAAAAAAATTTTAAAAAAATTCTAAAAAATTAAAAAAAAAATCCAGGAGCTTGCCATGTGTAAAAAAATAATAATAAAATCTAAAAAATAAGAAAAAAACCAAGATTTTTCTAACAAATAAATAAATAACATAAAAAAGGAAAAAAAATTCTTCTGATTTTTTTATTTTTTTTTTAGAAGTGGCCGCAAACTCCTTAATTTTCCCTTTTTTTAGAATTTTTTTATTTTTTTTGACACATGGCAAGCTCCTGGAGTTTTTTCTAATTTTTTTAATATATTTTTTAAAAAAATTTTTGACACGTGGCAAGCACCCAAATTTTTGTTATTTTTTAGATTTTTTTCCTGAATTTTTTAAAATTTTCTATTTTTTTATTGCCACGTGGCATGCCACGGCATCATGTCACGTGGCATGCCACGTCACCTGCCACGTCAGCATAAAATATTTAACATATTAAAATTTCATTTACCTTGCCACATCAGCATGCCACATTGGGACGCCACGCCAAAGATAAAATATTCATATTTAAATTTCAGATGCCACGCGGATCGCCACGCCAAATTTTGGGGACTATTGATCAACAAAAACACAAAAGCATAAAGGACCGTATTAAACATTTTAAAATCTGAGGATTTAAAACGAATATCGCAGATAATACAGGGACGAACAATATATTTAAGCCTAAAAAAAAATGTACTACTTGTCATTTGAACCATATCAATGAATGACAATGATATTGAGTTTTATATAAAAAAATGTGTCATGAATGTGAAATAAGTACATGATTTGAACTAAAAAATCTCAGTGCTAGTACCTATTCACTAAACCATTTTTGCCTAACAAATGCTACATAATAAAAGTAAAAATTATTAAGCAATAGAAAACCATGCGCCATTTCTTTAATCAGATTTGTTTGTAGCTTAGAAGTCTTGGAAGCCCCACCACCCTCTAGTGTTCCACACGGCTTTGAGAAATTAAGAGTGCATTGATAGTGCCATCCTTTTATTGCCTCTGGTCTAGGGTTTAGGGTTTAAGAACATTGAAGAAAATGAAGGATAGGAACAAGTTGGGATGTATATCAGCCACATAACTTGTTCATTCTAGACCTGGTCTCTCTTCTCACAATGACTCCCAAACTTTTTCAAACTTGAAGTAGATTACAATCACTGTTACAGTGTACCCATCCATCTTTCCAAAATTCAATTTTAACAAAGTCCAAGTTATGACTTCACGCATTTCTAAATATCAAAATAAGATTTTAAACTGCAAAATAATTATAAGTGCACATTTAAAGTTTAAACCACAAAGGCAAACACAATACGAGTAGGACAAGGTCAAATGGGAACCAAAGAAAGAGCAAAGCAAGACATGGAAAGAAAACAGAGTACAACGCTGGAAAATCAATGGCGAGAAAGAACCTTGGGGGCAGACAACATCAACATGATACCCGAAATCTTAGTCACTCTTTTTGGTCCTTTGTTCCATTGGAACATATTCTTTCTACGTCCAGAAGTCTTTGTGTTCAGATTCATATTTTTTTTTTAAAAAAAAAATCTCCATTAGATTCTAAAACTGATTTTGGGTTACTCTAATTTGACATATTGAAAACTCGAATTGAACAAGTTTTTTAAAAAATATTTATATTTTCTAATATTTTTAAATATTAAAAATCAAAATTTCTCCTTTTAACTTTTGCTCACATCTGTTTAAGTTGTTATTATTTAATGTTTGAGAAAGGCTTGAAACATGGTATTTTATTTTATTTTATTTTTTTGAAGGTGGATAAATCATTTTTTTGAAGGTGTGGGAGTTGAAAGTAGTGTAGAGCCCAGAAGCTTGGTGGACCCAGCTCATGTTATGTAGCGTGCTGCTCTTGATGTATTGTTTTGGGAGAGGCTTTATTACCTATAAATGAAATAAACCTTTTTTAATAATGTGAGACTCCTTTTGACTTGGTTTTCTACCAGCTCGAGTTTTAGTCACTTCAAAATACGCACTGTATTAAACTAAGATAACATAAGAAATTAATATTACATATTAATTAAAAAAACATATTATATATCTTAAAAACATCTATAATTCCTCTTTTATCTATAGCTTCTATACAATAACCACAGTGACCAGGAGAAACACGTTGCTTTATAATAATAATAATAAAAAACTAATAACAACTCATAATCAGTTTAGTTTTGCATAAATTTTTTTAATACATCTTAGAAAGTAAATAAAAAATAAAATAACTGACCACACTATTTTCTCATTGAGACACAGAACATAAATCCTAATGAATGGTCAAGTGTCTCATCATAAATAAGAATCCATACACCGTCCAATGCATCTAAATAGAGAGTCATTAACTCTTTAATTGAGATTAGTAAAATCAAATCAAATCATTAAAAAAAAAAGTTTCCATCAACCTTGATTCAGATGCTTTGCATGGCTGGTCCACACGTTCCCTCCCCACAATAACACATCTAATTGGTACATTAGACTACTAGTGCATGCACCTTTTTTTTTCCCGTGTGAAGTGACCTTAAATTCAATTCAGGACCGTGGAAAAGTTTTGGGTTGGTTTTGTTTTTTGGGGGGGACATTTTTCAATTCAATTCATTGTGTTTTATTTATTGAAATAAAAATGAACTGAAAATTTTAAAATAAATGCACTCAAATTAAATGAAGTTATTTTGTTTGGTTTGACATTTTCGGCAAAAAAGAAACATGAGGGGACATGGTTCCTGTGAATAGACAAATGTCTTTGAAAAAGTACAAACAAAATTGATTTTTTCCCCATATTTTTTATTGAGTTTAAGAATTTTTTTTTTTGAGCTAAAGGGAATAAACCCTAGTCTAGGACGGGTAGGGCGTGCAATTTGGACTATCAACTTTGGGCCACCGCTGACTACCAAATCCGTCGCTTCTCCGTCACATCAGGATTCGAACCACGTTCTTCGTCCCGCAGGTATGAGCACTCTGCTCGACCCGAAGGCCTTTGGCTTAAGAATTTTCTTTTTCTTCAGTTGGCTTCTGATTTTTATGTTTTTTAAGTATAAATAAAAAAAACAATCACGATAGGTCTACCAACATTGACACAAACACCAACACTTTGTAACCCGGGATTCGGTGGGGGAAGGGGTTCCAATCTTGTGGGCTCAAACTTGAGCAACAATTGTAACAATTTGTAACCACCTCACTTAATCATTAAATAAACGAATATAGTTGATCCACTTTAATATATATATATATATATATATATATATAGATATATATAGATATCAAAATAAAGAATAAGAATACTAGTAAATCAAACTAAATGATAAACTTAGCATAAACCAAATGAAAAAGAAAAAAAAAATCACACACGAGGAAAAACAAGAGCGCGTGGAAGCATCTGAAAAGTTATTGATTAAAAAATAATAATAATAATAATAAAACAAACAATTTGGATGGGCACACCAGCAGATGTGACAAGCATATGAACACACGGCTTGAAAGTTGAATCACGAGCACGGGAATAAGATTTGGGCTTTTCTCATATAGAATGTTTTTAAAACCTGACCAGGAAGCGAACTGGTCTCATAATTGGGTCATCAGTCACGGATCAGTCGATCTGACTGGATCACATCATTTCATTATATATATATATATATATATATATATATATATATATATATACACGGGCATGATACAATAAGGCCAGCTGTAACACTGTTTCGGTAAGATCACTTCTCATTTTGGCCCTTGGAGTATGTTTTAAGGATTTCAAATCTTATGGATGGAAAGAACATCGAAAAATAAGCTAGCATGTCAATTTTCATACAATTTGAAAACTTGTAGGGTCTTCATCTTTATGGGTGAAAATTTATAAAAATCATACAGGTTCAGAATTTCACCCGTTAAGATGAAGACCCTATAAATTCTCAAATTGTATGAAAATTGACATGCTAGCTTATTTTTTGATGTTCTTTCCATCCATATGGTTGGATTTCCTCAATACACTGTGCAAGTGGATCAAATAGAGGCGACCGCACTTGCACAGTGATAAGGCCGGCCGCCGTATATATGGGCATGCTACAATAAGGCCGGCAGGAACACTGTTCCGGTAAGGTCACCTCCCATTTTGGCCTTTGGAGTATGTTTTAAGGATTTCCAATTGTATGGATGAAAAGAACATCGAAAAATAAGCTAGCATGTCAATTTTCATACAATTTAGGAACTTTTAGGGTCTTCATCTTAATGGGTGAAAAATTATAGAAATTCTGTTGGTTCAAAATTTCACCTGTTAAGATGAAGCCCCTACAAGTTCCCAAATTGTATGACAATTGGCATGCTAGCTTATTTTTCAATGTTCTTTCCATCCATACTTGATTTCAAAACACCGCAAGTAAGTGGGTCAAATGGAGGCGACCGCACTTGCACAGTGATAAGGCCAGCCGCATAGTAGCATGCCCGTAATATATATATATATATATATATATATATATATATATATATATATATATATATATATATATATATATATCACATAAATCTATGGATTCTATCCAAAACCATGCAAGATTCATGATGAAATTAAAACAGAAGCGTACATGATGAATCCATTGGATCTTGCGAAGAGATTGAGATATCTTTGGACAATGGATCTTCTAACTTGTAGAGATTTGGAGCGGTTCCTTAGGTTCTCCTCTAATGGGGATGAAGAGAATTATCCAATCTTCTCTACAATCAGGGACCATTACCCCCTTATGTAACCCCTCAAATTGGAAGTTACGTAATTGTATCTAATGTTTCAAATTCCACCCCTCAAAGAATTTGAAACATCACTTTATGGGTATCTACACATAATATTTAATGAATATTATGCCTTAGCCAATGTATTATTTATTTCTTATAAATCACTTTATATTGACTATTTAAATAACAGCTTAACACATTAATTATTTACATGTGTGGCCCCAAAATTAAAAATATATATTAAGATATATATTTTTTTCTAGCATATATATCCCCTTAATCTCATCAACTTGGACCGGACTGCTATCCGGTTCCCGATTTTGCAGGTCCAACCGACTGGTCAGGTCTGGGTTTAAAAACACTGCTCAAATAGACTCTGCAAGACTAGCTGATGTAGAGATTTTGATGAATGAATGAAAGTGGTTGATGCAAGTTAAAATGTTTTAGATGATTTTGAGAGAGAAAGATCGACTGTGATTGTCAACACCTCTCACGGGAAGAAAGAACTGTGAAGAAAGATTCAAGCACTCGAGGGAGGATTTAGAGAAATGCTTAAACTAACGCTCAATCTCACTCTCAATTTCAGTGAAATTTATAATACAACGAACAACTCAAGATATTGCGCATCTTTTTTGTTGTCGAAAACCTCTTTTAAAGCTTGGAGATCGTTATCTACCAACTTTTAACATATTTTGGAATTCATTCCCCATATTGAATGATCAGACAATTATTTTGACAACTGGACTGTTCAACGTATATGATTATGTCATGTATTTTTAGATATTGTCCTGCATAATTATATATATATATATATATGATAGGGATAAAAGTGGAAGATCATAAAGAACTAATACAAACTAACATGTGGAAGTTTCTTAACCTCCTATCTCTTCAACAATCAGTGAGCTAGTCAGTTAAGATGAATATACATTCTCTTTGGTCCTTGATGTGCTCTCTTTGGATCTTGAGAGAATTCGCTCTCCTTGGTTATATGAGAATATGACCTCTTCGGATACCCCAAAACATCTTTCCCCTCGGTTCCGAAGAAAAGGCTTCCAATTCTCTCTTTGGATCTTGAGAGAATTCGCTCTCCTTATTTTAAATAGCTTGCCATTTATATATTTTGTGACTTCATAATTTTTTTGGTTTTTATTATGTTTGAATAATTAGTGTAGGATAATGAATTTTATATATTGAGTTTTTTTTCTTAAAGAAAGATTTTTGCATTCCTTGATTGTCAATAATGAAGACTTTCTATGATTATTAACTTATTTTCTTATTTTTAAATAGCTTGCCATTTATATACTCTTTTGTGATTTTATAATTTTTTGGGTTTTTTTAATATTTAAATAATTAATGTAGGATAGTGGATTTTATAGATTGATTTTTTTTTCTTTCACGAGAGATTTTTGAAATCTTTGATTGTCAATTATGAAGATTTTTTATGGTTATTTCCTCAATTTTAAGTAGCTTGCCATTTATATGCTCTTTTGTGATTTTATGTTTTTTTTTATTTTCTTAATGTTTGAATAATTAGTGTAGGATAATGAATTTGATAGATTGTTTTTTTTTTCCTTCAAGAGAGATTTTTGCATTCTCTAGTTGTCAATAATGAAATAATGAAGGTTTTTATGGTTATTTCCTTAATTTTTTAAAGTAGCTTGGCATTTATATATATTTTTTTATTTTATAATTTTTTTTGGTTTTCTTGATATTTGAATAATGAGTGTAGGAACGATAATGAATTTTATAGTTTTCAATTTATAAAATTTTTTCTCATTCTATTTTTATATCAAAATATCATAGTTTTTTTTTTTTACGTTTTTCGTTATTTTTAAATTTTTAATATACATTTATATATTTTTATAAAAAAATTAAAAAAATTAAAAAACCGGAGGGCCTACTGGTTAACCTGCGGGTTGCGCCCGGCCCGCCGGTTCTATAAGGTGGCTCGGGCCGGTTACGGGTCACCCGAAGGTGACCCGTGACCTGCCGTGTCCGGTGGGTCAACTCGGCCCGGCGGTTCAACTCGTGGCAGCCGCTCAGTTCATGGTTTGGCCGTCGGAATCGTGAGTTAGCCCGGCACAGTTAAGCTGGCCCGTGCCCATCTCTACTCTTCAGCGTATATGATTATGTCATGTATTTTTAGATATTTTCCCTCATAATATATATATATATATATATATGATAGGGATAAAAGTGAAAGATCATAAAGAACTAATACAACCTGACATGTGGAAGGATCTTAATCTCCTATCTCTTCAACAATCAGTGAGCTAGTCAGTTAAAATGAATATACATTCTCTTCGGTCCTTGATATGCTCTCTTTGGATCTTGAGAGAATTCGCTCTCCTTGGTTATATGAGAATATGACATCTTCGGATACCCAAAACATCTTTCCCCTCGGTTCCGAAGAAAAGGCTTCAAATTCCGAACCATACTTGTTGAACCATCTATCCCTATGTCAATTTGAGAGATAAAACCAAAGGGATCATCGAAGACCCACTTACACTCCTAGAAGAACAAAAAGACGAAGCTTAGCTGACAAGTGAGTTGGCATCTAGCTGGCACACACGTGATGGAATAGAAGAAACTTGCCGTCCAAGTTTACCTCCCATCCTAGCGCCTATAAATAGAGGGACACATCCCATTCAAACACAAGTTCTATTCACCACAGCGAAGCCCTGCCACTTTGAAAGCTTAGCTTCTTTCTTTTATCATTTTGTCCACAAATAGATCTTAGATCTTGTATTGATGAAATTCTAATGAGATTCACTCCGAATCGAGGGACCTGTGGTTTTTCCCTGTTTTGAAGGGTTTTCCACGTTTGATCTTTGTGTTCTTCTTCTCTTGATCTCATTTTGGTTTGATCTCTAGCTGATTTGAATCCCTATTCTAAATAAATTCAATTGTTGAGATTGGAATTAGGGTTCTCTCTTAATTTTGAATCAACAGTATATATTTTTTAATCTTGACAAGTAGAGGGTGATTATGTCGATATTAAATTATCAAATTCCATTAAAACTTTTGAAGTATCTCGGAGAAACAACATTAGAATTAGTGATGCTTATATCAAATAATTTATATAAAAATGATGCGATACTTCCACCCTAAATGAAAGACCGAAATATGACCATATGAGTGAGGTTTCATATCAGTCAAAAGGTAAAATTGATTCTTAGATCACTTTCATGGTGAGAGCACTGAAGAGGGGAAAATTCCACAACTGCGACATCCGACATGCATTGCTATCACATGGATTATAATAAAGAACTGTGAACTACGCGGGGGAGTTTGAGTGGTTCTCCGATCCCTAGCCCTAGGACCTTTTGCTATTAAAATTTAAAACAGATAATATATTAATATTCACTTTCATGCTTCATTTTAAAAAAAATAAAATAAAAAATACATCATCTTTTGTACCTTTCAGTCACTATTAATTTAATACACTGTTATTTTATATAAATATTTTAATTATAACAAATCTAATTAAAAATATATAATTTTTTTTATGTGTCACATGTCCAATTTAGATTTGGGATGAACATGTGGCGATGTGCTTATTCTAACTTAATATTAGATGATTTTGATCCAATCTAAAACTTGAACATAATAACAAAATAAATTGATTTAAAAAGTAATAAACTATGGTGATAAAAATACTTTAAAATTTTTTTTTTAAAAAAATCATATTGATCATTGAGTTTGGAAGAAATACAATAAATGGATAGATAATTACATACAATAAGGGTAGGGTAAAGATTCAAAAAAAAGAAAGAAAGTGAGAAAACTTCACCCCCATTTACTCAAATACAAAATAGAAGCCCAAACAATAAATAAAAATTATAAACTAAAAATAAAGATACATCAACTAGAATAAATGGAGGATAAGTATATGTGCCTCACGAATCATAAATGAGATTATATATATAATAAATGTGGACAAGCCACTAAAACCAACCCATCGCTCTTTTTTTGTGAAAGGAATGAGCTATCAATTTTTTTTTGTAAAGATTGGTATAAATGAGATTATTTGCCGGATAAATTGTTTTAATTTTTTGTTACTCTCCACAATACTATTTTTTTATAAAAATGTAAAAATGAAAAAAAATTTGGTTTGATTTAAACTTTCAACCTTTTCTTATAAAAAACAGTGGGCTAATCAAAATATTAACTTTTATTAAAAAAAAAGAAAGATTTTACTTGGTGCAAACATTCAATGTTTTCAATCTCCCTTGATTGACAGAGAAGAAATATTTAATTAATAGATATATGTGATAATTATCCTCAATATTATATATACAAATTTGGTTTCATGCACCTAATACAAAAACCAGTTCAAGCTTGAGCTTCTCTTGTGGCCTGGTGGGGTACAAGCTTTGATCATCAAAGGCTTAAGCACACCGAAGAGTGGTGACGTCGCCTCACTATCCGGTGGGCCCCATCCAACGCGGAGGTTGGCTTGAAGATTCTTGGTCAGTTCCAAGCACCTTCCTCTTTGACCCCCGCTTTTCTTCATATCATATTCTTGTAGTAGTAGGAAAATAAAAAGAGCAACAAATCAATACCTTTGAAATGGTCAGCAATCCTAATCACTCTTCTAATGTGACCAAAGACCAGTCTATGGTTCCAAATATTTAGAGAAAATAAGTACTTAGAAAGAAAAAAAAACTCATTTTCCTCAGTCAAACTTCTCTCTCTCTCTCCCCCCCTTCCCTTTATAAAACTAAACCAAACCAGGGACACTTGTTTATTCATCCACATCAGTACAATCACTCTCCCAGCAACCTTCTCCTCCTCCTTCCTCACAAGAAGAGAGCAGACACCTTGTTTGTTCTCTTCTTGTCATGCATTGATATTATCATCAATCATTTCTCAGTTCATCGTTAGCACTTGTCCATTTCCAGCTCATTATATATAATAAGAAAGTGTGCAGAGATGGACATGTGCAGTGCTGCAACCTGGGATCCTAACTTGCTGGTGGAGTTACTGACTGCAGGGGAGGAGCAGATACGGCAGCTAGAAGCCAATCTAGCGGAGCAATCTTCATTTGAAATTTGCAAAGCATTGGCACATGAAATAGAGTCCACCTTCAAGAAGGCCATTTCCATGGCTAAGTTGGGCGAATCCCCTGTTTGCTCCAATGCTATTACTGCTACTAACATCACCAACCCTGACTCCCCCCGCTCCACAAACGGCAGCCCCAGGAGTGAGACTTCTGATAGAGTCTTCAAGGATCAAGAACGCAGGGAAATGACGAAAAAGAGGTATAATTTGTTACTATTTGTCACATAGATTAAAAGAATAATTCCAATTATAATTCTGATTCTGATTCTAACAACAGTTCTACATTGGATTTGAGCAGGAAGACACTGCCCAGATGGAGTAACCAGGTGAGAGTGAGCTCTGGAGCAGGAGCTGAAGCTCCATTGGATGATGGTTATAGCTGGCGGAAGTATGGCCAGAAGGATATTCTTGGAGCTGTCTATCCAAGGTTGGTCTGGATAAATGTTTGTTGTTTTGGTACCAATAACGAGCACTGAAACTTTGAATTGTCTGTCCCAATCATTTGTACGTTAAAAAAGCCAACACGCTTTCTCTGAAACTCGCGTCACTCAAATTTGAAGAGTTCCTGGTCAAACATTTTTAAGTTTCCAACACATTTGAACAAGTCAAGAGAAGAGATGATTTCTGACATCACTTCAACGTTTCTTCTTGTTTGCAGAGGTTATTACAGATGCACACATAGGATTACCAAAGGTTGCCTCGCAACAAAGCAAGTACAGAGATCAGACATGGATCCCACCATCTTTGATGTGATATACAGAGGGGAGCACACATGCTTCCTTGAAAAGCCCATGGCTGCTGCACCAGCTCCAGCATCTCAGCAGACAACAGGCATACAGCAAAACCAACAACAACACGTTGCTGGTGAACATCAACAGCCGCAGCAACAGGACAATCAGCTGCTGCTCAGCTTCCAGACTAATCTCAAAGTGAAAACTGAAGGCCTGAACATGGAGGAACATGACCAGAAGTCCACCTCTTTCTCCTTCCCTTCAACTCCAATTGGTAGCTTGCAGCCCAGAAACAACTTCTTTACCTCTCCAGCAAGAATGGACAACTATTTCATTGATAGTTTTTCACCTGCATTCTTATCGCCCACAACCTCAGAGTCGAACTACTTCTCGGTGTCACCGTGCGGGAAGAGCAATCCTTCCACTGCCTTTAGCTATCATCACACTGCCGAGTCTGAGTTCACAGAGATAATCTCTACAGTTACCTCTGCAACCAACTCCCCTATTGTGGACATAGACTTCATGCTGGAGCCAGGGGAGTTTGATGCATTTGACCCAATTAGTTTCTTCCCCTGAAGTAGGTCTTGAGATGAGCTTATAATTAGCTAGAAATTAAGAAGAAGCTAATTCGCAAGCACGCTGGAAGAGAAGAGAATGCCTCTTGTGCACTATAGGCTTCCTCCAACAGTTCAATTGAGTTTTATTACATTGTACTAATCTCAGGCGTTTCATTCCGTCTCCATTATGGATACTTAGTTATTAGTTGCCAAGCTGTATTTTGCTTGTGAATTTGTAGCTGTATGATTTGTTTTAAATGAAATCAATAAAGAAGATGTTCATTAGTGGTGTCTGAAAACAGAGCACTTCATTATTGATCACTTGATAAGAACTAAGAGAAGGAAAACATTTTGAAGGATCATCAGTTATCACAGATTCTTCAATTCAAGGGCCAGCTTTGACATTGAGTTGAAGGATGATCCACCTTCAGCTAATGCCTTGGTGGCTGCAAGACTGAGCTCCTTCATCCTGTTTCTCAGTTTCTTACCTTCCACTCCCTCCATCAAACACTTGATCACACGACAAACTTCATCCCTTGTCACCAAGCCATCATCTCCTACCTGAGGCCTCAAAGCCACCTTCAAACCATCCACAAGGATTAATGCGTTCAGGTTCTGTTCAGCATACAGTGGCCAAGCCACCATTGGCACTCCCTGCACGATGCTCTCAAGGGTAGAGTTCCACCCACAGTGACTCATAAACCCAGCAACTGAAGCATGACTCACCACCTCCACCTGAGGAGCCCAACCAGAGACAGTAAGACCCAAACCCTTGGCTCTCTCCAGGAACCCATCAGGCAAGAAGTCCAGAGAGCTCTCAGCTGCTTGATCACCAAAGTATGCGCCATTGGGCTTCTTCTCGTTGGGCCTCTTGACCACCCACAAGAATCTCTGTTTGCTCATCTCCAAACCCAAGGCCAGCTCCTGCAGCTGCTCACATGTGAACGTGCCGCCGCTACCGAACGACACATAGAGAACAGAGCCAATGGGCTGCTCGTCCAACCATCTCAAACACTCACCGCGGTCAACTAGTTCTGTCGAGCGAGTCCTCACTCGAGGCCCCACAGTGTATACATGCGGATGATTCTCGTCATCCCTCAAAGTTTTCATGGCCTCAGGCTCCAACTCTTCGAAGCTATTCACTATTAAACCTTTGGCTTCAACGAACCTTCGCAAAATGCGGAGAAACCCCACGTAAGCTGTGTTTTCTCTGTCTAGCACAACATCTGGCAAGTCCTTCACATGTATCGGGGGGCACCCCGGCACGCGCAGTGGCTCTTGAATGTCTCGGAAATCGCCGGTCAGCACGGCGTCGAGCTGGGGAAGATGGAGGGCGAAGCATAGAGCCATGCAATTGGTGGTGAAGAAGATGTAAGGATGGAGGTTGAATTCCACGGCGACGTCGAACGCATCGACGGCTAAATGGTCGACGAAGAGAGCCACCGGAGGGTTGTCGGAGGAGGTGAGGGAACGGAGGAGTTCACGGAGGCGAGGGAGGTTGTGGGATACGCCCAGCATGGTACGGGATTCGGCTTTGGCGGATTCGGGGAGGGAGTGGTTGGGAGGAGGGGGGAAGGAGACGAGGTTGACATTAATGGGGAGGGAGTGGAGGATGGTTTGCTGAGAGTCAGGGATGTAGGCGATGGGTTGGGTGGTGATGAGGGTGATGGTGAGGTTGTGGTGGAGAGCGAGGTGCTTTGCGAGATCGGAGAAGGGGATGAGGTGGCCAACGCCGGGGCTGCAGAGCATGGCAATGTGGGTGGGTTTGGGATCCGCCATTGATGAGCTTGGAGGACGGTGGCTTGGCTTTGGGGATATCACTGGTGATATGGGTAAATTAAATTGGTCAACCACGTGGCCACATCTGAGCCACCAAACCGATTCATCTTACCCATACATGTGGCCACACCCCCGCACTCATCCTCCCATGCGAGTCGGATAGGTGTCAGCATACCTAGTGTCTATCTGGCAGACCCAAATTCACATCCAGGCCATTTCCCACCCCTCATCCTAATAAAAGAGATGAGCCAAAAAGTCAAGGCCTGGGGAAGAGAAATGACAAAGAGCTAAGGGTAGTATAGATCACGCCAGAATATAAGTACAGACGGTAAGGATCCTGACATTAGGAAGGACGCGAAGGCCGTGGTCGAATTCGACATCGGCGACGGCAAAAGTCGCTCGGACATTCAACACGACGGGTAGAAGCGCCCACTTGGAACTAGACATGACAGATATGATGCCCACTTGGCACCCGACGCAACGGATGGAAAAGCCCACCTAGCATCCAACGCAACGGATGGGAAAGCCCGCTTGTCGCTGAATATCGCGCCGAATATTGCAGAATGAAGATCTCGCTCTGACACCAAGAGGACGAGGGCCAAAGAGCCGAGTCAACATAGAGGAGAGCCCCCACCATATCCACCCAGCATGATGAGGACCACACTGGCCAAGTCTATAAATATGAGGAGGCATCACCAGAAGAAGATAAAGGAAAAAAGAAAGATACTTTGAAAGATGATGTTTTAACATCTCCAGCCAAAAGAAAACTCTAACTTTGTCGTCGGAGCTAAACCTGGGCACTATGCCCACTCTGACTAATTATTCTCAATTGCAGGTTTCCAAACCACCCTCCGGTGTTTGTGATTTACCTCGGCTCACATAGATGTCCACACAATTAAATATAAATTCAACCGTTGATCTGAGATTGATGTCAATCCCTAGATAACACCGATTTTAGCCGCAACAATTGATACGTTTGTTTGCATAAAAACTAAAAAGTTCCGGCACGACTGATGCACTGCTGAACGAGAATGTCCTGATGAGAATTGTTTATGGTAACCCATCGAACCTCTATTATGGATGTCGGACAGATATGGGGGTTCGTGCCGGCCCAGCGCTGCATCCGGCTGGCGAGATCCATAACTTTCGTTTATAGAAAATAATAAAATCTATTAAAAATATATAAAAATAGTAAAATTTTACTAAAAATATATTTAAATATTAAAAAAATAATAAAAATTTTTCTTTCTATACGTACCCTCAAAACTGGTTGTTTACTACTTTACTGTAGTAATGTGAGCCGGTCCTTGTCACGTCCGAGGCTCCTAGCAAGCACTCCCAAACCACAACACGAGCTATGACTAGGACAAAACGAACCTGACAAGAGTTTTCATGGTGACCACTTTTCTTTTTAAAATTTTTGTGTCCGACGTAAGTCAGTACGTGGAGCCGTGATGGACCCAGTCGGCATGACGCAAAAATCAGCACTAGTTGTGGCCAGGGACAAATGAAGCTGATGAGAGTTTCTTGGTAATGTAACTGCCTCTTTTTATAAATTTGGCATGTCTACCAGATAAACAAGTAGTGGTTTATTCATATTTTTTTAATAAATAAAAAAATATTTTTTCATTACGGGTAAAATGCTTAACTTTAAGATGCTTCCACGTGATTTATTAGAATGATGACATGTGGTTTGTGAGAGACTTGGATGATAAGTTATTAGAAGAAGCTGATCCTCTTGATCAAGAAGGGCATGACACCCAAAGGATATGAGATATTGATCAATAAAGAATGGTTATCTGGGTAATAAGAGAATTAGCTCTGCTTCCAAAAAAAGAAAGGGGGTTCTGCTCCACCTCCATTCGCCCCCATGAGAGCATGACTTCCATAAGAGCATAACCTTTATGAGAGCTTCATCCCCATAACAAGACCAATAAATTTGTCATTGATCTTCTTTTATATCATCTCTTCGTTTATCTGTGTTGGTCCAATTTTGTGACCTCTAGTGACATCCACTTCCTCTTCTCAAACAATTCAAAAGGTATGTGAGGATTTTGGTGGTCTTCTCTAGTGACAATCATATGGGAATCTTAATATCAACATCTTCCTTTCTTTATAACACTCTAATGTGTGTTTCCTGTTGGATGTGGGCCGGCTCAGGCCAACTCTAGTACATCCAAATCTGGGCACTATAGTTTTACCTGTAGGAATTTTAGTACCGCATCACCTAGGGAGAGACATGAGTGCCTTTTTATATATTCTTGTGTCCTTTTCATAATATAGAGTGTTTTAGGAGAGGACATGGGTGAGTTTTGATTTCCGACATGATTTTTGACATTTTATCTTAGCTTCAATAATAGCCTTCCAATGGCCCTAGCCGCAAGAATCATCATCTTCTTTTTTCATTCTTTTCCTGAACTTCCTTTCATTTTTAGTCCATCTTTCTTCGGTGATCGTTTGCACTCCTTCGAACCTTGGGAGATCCTTGAACTCCTCTCGTTGCCAAGCAAGCTAGTTGTGAAGATATCTAGCCACGTGTTTGTGTACCCTAGCATAAGTTGTGAAGTTGGAAATCTCGCACGAGAGATGCTAAAACTGTGTTAGGGTAGTGCATTGCACACTGATCCCCAAGCCAGATCTAATTTACTCAAGCATTCTTGTGTTTGCCGAATTTGTGTTGATTTTGCATGTTGATTGACTGTATTTTTCTTTCAATTTAACATAGTTTTATAGAGCTCAAATAGCATGCCATATTGTGCTTGAATACTCACTGAATTAGTGTTGTTATACCTGCAAAATATACCAAGTATTGCTACTATATTTCTTGTCGTATTCTGTTGTAACAAGTCAAAAACTTGCTATATTCTTGTTGGTTTTAATCCTGAAAACTCTGAAGTTGTATACCATTTAATGTTGTAAAATTCCTGTTGAAACTCTGCCAAAATTTCAGTTGATTTACTGTTCAAAACCCACCATATTCATACTGTATTGTTGCTTGTAATTCTGCTGTATTTTTGTCAAAATATTGAGTTACTTGCTATACTAATTTTCTGTATTTCACCATACATGTGCCTGTGTCTTGTTGGAAATATATGAAATATTTGTATTTACATTCCATTGAAATACATGTCGTATTGTACACATATTTATACATATATTTGAATTGTATCTATATTTTTTTTTGAATAAGTGGATAAACCACAAATTTATTTAATTTAGATAAAATGTTTCATTACAATGCTTGGTCATAACAGGAATTAAAAGATACATCTTTTAGTACACTCCTTCTGACAACAAGCATTTCCATTCCCATCCCTTCATCTTCTTTCTTCAAGCTTGAGCCCGTTCCCCCCCAGAGGTGCTGCCACCATCGTCGTCTCGTCCTGGTGTAGTGGATGTGAATTCTAGGTTGCGCTTCACCAGATTCACTGCTACCTCCAACTTCGCTCTCTTCGTCAGTGGAGCTGCATCCAACTAAGAGATAATGAGGAAAGAGATATCACGAATGGTTCTTAAGTAAACACGTTGTTTATCCTGAAAACATCGTCTATTTCTCTCTCCCCAGATACTCCAAGTGATTGCCATAACAGCTAGGTCCCACCCCTCCCGTAGGGTATTGTCCACCCTGGACGGGGTGTTCCTTATGCCCCATAAGGCCTGAAGATCTACCCTCCCAGTTCGAGCTCTAAATAATGTTTCAAAGTGATCCCAAATTTGTCTTACATATGGACAAGATATAAGTATGTGTTGAACTGATTCTGCCTCTGTATCACACAAGTAACATGTAGTGCGGTCGCCTCTCCACTTCCTTTTGTGTAGGTTATCAAGGGTAAGGATCTTGTTTTCTCTTGCCAACCATGCAAATAATTTTGCTTTTAGCGGACAGGGTTGCTTCCAGAAGCATTGTTTAAGATCACTTCTTATACCTCCATCTATTCTGAAGCGGTAGAGTGATTTGACTGTGAACACTTTGTTTGTGGTGAGTTTCCATTCCCTAGTGTCAGATATATCAGTCAATGTGGTCTGGTCTGTCAGTGTTTGTATTACCAGATTTAGTTCTTCAGTTTCCCTAGCCGTTAGGGGTCCCGGCTTAAGGAACGACCGACCTCTTTGGATCCACGGCTCTCGCATTTTTATGGTTAGGTGTTTTGTTGTGGCTAGATCGCATCCACGGGTAGGTGTACATTAGAGTGCCCACCGCCAATTGTCCATCCAGGAAGTTGGTGTTGCTATCCGAGCCGGGGCTAACATTAATATTGATCGAGGCGGGGGCCTTCTCGACAAAGACCTTTCGGAAGGAGGATGCCCTTCCGGTTTGGTTTGTGAGGGTCAATGTAGCCTCTCCTTGAATAAGCATCCTGGAAGATCTTCTGGCAGATGCCTGCTCGTCTAGTCTAGTGAGGATCCGCCACCACCATTTCCCCAGCAGGGCTCCGTTGAAAGCTCGAAGGTTTAAGATTCCCCAACCTCCATTGTCCTTGGGCCTGCATATCCTGTCCCAGCTCACTAGGTGATAGGAGTGTCTTTCCTTGTCCACTCCCCTCCAAAGGAAGTCCTTTCTAATTTCGTCAATCTTCTTTATGACCCATTCTGGATTGGAATTGTATCTATATTTATATGGTATTTATATTATGTTGAAATTTTACCTGCGTTTCTGTTACTAAATTCATGCAATTCGCGGTGGTTTCCTTATAACCGCTGCGAATGGATTTTTAACCAAAACCCTAGACGAGGCGACGCCCCCACTCTCTAATCTTCCTTTCCAAATTTAGATTTTCCCGCAAATCCCTTCCCCACTCTCCCGAGAGAGATTTCAAGCCCTATCCAACACCTTCGTTCACTTTCCTCAAGAATCACTTTCTCTCCGCACGAGATTTCAAGCTCTATCACTCACTCTCCCATCTTCCTATCCAAAGATCTCCGACCTTGAGCTTCTCATGGATTTGCTGTCACTTTTACTTGGAGGAAGTGGAGGGATTCGTCTCCGGATCTCGTGGTTTCCCCTGACGATTGACTGGGTATAAGGAACTTGTGTGCTCCCGGCTTTGGTAAGCTTGTGTATGTGATGATATTTCAGTTGGAGATTTTGGGGTTTGAATTTATAATGAATATTTGGAGTGATTGGTCTTTGTGGGTGTTTGATGCTAACTTTTAGGTTAAATTAATGTGACATGGGCAGGGGTGTTTATGTTGGGTTGAGTTAGCCCCATTTGGGCTTGACTCAAGTTCCTTGATGTGGGCCTCCACCACATTAAGAGAGTTATGTGGTTAGGTTAAACCACAAGTTGGAGGACTCATTCAACTAGTGAGATATTGAGAATTTGGTGTAGATTGTGGAAGCTAGGGTTTGAAGATATTCATACAAGAAGAGAGGAGAAGAAGAAGGAGAAGCTAGGGCTTGCAAGAAGATAGGCAAATCGGTGTCGAACTTCGCTCAAGATTGGGGTGAAGGGTTCCTTGTAAGAGTCTCTCCAAAGTTGTAGGGTTTGATCTCTATTTGCGCTCTCTCCTCATTGTTGATATCGTTATCTATGTATGTGATGGCATGTGTAGCTTGAGAAAGCTTGATTCTCTTGTATATTTGATGTCCCTTGGCTTGTATTCCTCTAGGTAGCTAGAGAATACCAAATCAATATAGTTGAAAGGGTTTAAGAGGCTCTAAGGAGTCCTGTGGTTTTTTTCCCTCGATTAGAAGGGGTTTCCACGCTAAAATTGTGTGTGTCTTTGATTATCATCTTGTTAGTTTTGATTGTTTACCTATTTTGTACGCGAGAGAAAGGGGAAGAGAAGATCCAGAAACATGTGCTCATTCTGCAGAAAACAGAGAAGTAAACAAACTTGTTTACATTTAAACAAGCTTGTCTACAAGCCAACAGAGAGCTAAACAAGCCCGCCCAGATCCAGGAGGGGTCACCTGCAAGCAAACAGTGAGCCAAACAGGCCCACCTAGATCCAGATGAGCCCACCTGCCTCTCTATCTGAAGTCTGCAGGTGTTGGTTTTTCAGTGGGTTTAATTGACCGGTTTCTCCCTAACAGTTTACTAGATTGCAGCTAGTGTAAGAGTTCTTAAGATTTCTAGAGACTTTCCGTTGGGGTGGATTTGGAGTCGAGCAACTGGAGTGGTTCTGAATCTCATGTGAGTTCTTTGTTTGCTCTTTTCCTCTTTAAATATTCATTATTTTTGGTTGTATAATGGTTGATAATTAAATATAATGGTTGTAACTACTTCTATATTTGTTTTAACTAGCCACTCTACTTATCTTGCTCTGGTTTAATCTGATTGAAATTAACTTTGTTTCTGATTAACATTGCATTAATTCCATATTCATGTCACTGGTTTGTGTTTTGACTAATTGTTTTCAGTATATAAAACAATTTTTGTTTTATATAAGTTCAGAAATTTTAGTTTTGATATGGATCGATATAATCACTGATATAACAAGAGTTAGAATTTTTACTGTAATTGTATCATTTATAAACGGATCATCTTTTGTTAATCACCTGGAGTGACTCCGGTGTCTTATTACATGAATTCCGAATGCGACAACATTCTTAATTAATCCCACATCATCTAATTCAAGAAATGTTTAATTATCAACTTAAACATTAAACTGAACCAAACCTATCTAACATGATATACTTTAGTTTTTAGATGGAATCCAATGCATCTAAGTTTTTTATTTTCTTTTTTGCTTTTGATCTCTCTCTCTCTGATCTTTATATATAAAAAGTTTAACAGACTGACACTGCCTCTGTACTACAAGAAGCCATTGGCTACATCAGATTCTTCCATAGTCAAATTGAGGTCTTCTCTCTCTCTCTTGTATCAATGTTGGTATCTGAATTGTTATTATTATTAGTGGTGAATGTAAGAGTGAAAGGGAGGTAAAAGAAACGAAGTGGATTGAGAGTACGCAGTAAAAAAGTGGATTGGGAGTATTATTATTGTGTACCTCTCTTGCTTTTTTGCTCCTTGTTCATCATCTCTTCCAACCATGCTCTGGCAGCTTCTTCTGGTGGCCTTGATGGTAATGTTCTTGTGTTTTTTCTTTCTGATTATCTACATGTTTTGTTTGGTTGATGAGCAATGCAGCTCACCAGTTCTGGTTTTGTTTTGATCTCCATCGATGTGTCTTTTGTTTTTTTCTAAAAAAGAAATTTCTTGCCAAGGATTTGGCTTCAGGGGTTAGTGTTGGAGATGGTTTAACTTTATATATAGCTTGTTACTTCTCCCATTCTAAGAATTTACAAGTAGATGTCTTTCATTGCTGTTACTTCTCTGATTTGTTCTTCAAATATAGCATTTGTTATGCTTCTTGTGCAATGCCACTTTTTTCCTCCCTTGAAAATGTACATGTAGATGATGGAAATTGATTGGAGGAAGTGCTATGAACAACGTGACTGTGACTAAGGGGTGCAGGTGCACTGACCTTAGTGTTTAACTCGGTGTAACAAGATGACAACAGGGATGTTCTCCCAAATACAACAGTCTTCGTTTCTCAGATTCGTGCACCCGAATTGAGAACAAGTGTCTTTGATTTGCTTCGACAGAGAAAGGAATTCAAATGGACACAACAGTTTGTTGGGAGCCCAACAGTCATGAATAAAAAAAAGAAAAATATTCAAAACTATGTCACTCGCAAGGTGAACGAACAAACTGCGAGTATGGAAATTGTAAGTCAACCCCTGCACACCCGCCCAAGAGAGCATGTCAACTAATCAAACTTTCAAGCTATTAGAGTGGAAAATATAAGAGGATGAAAGGGTTGCGAACATATTAGAGTGGAACATAAAAGGAGCATGTCCACTAAAAATGTTTCATTGAATATGAATATTTTGAAACCCATAAGAAGGCACAAACTACATGGGCTACTAACAATAGATGCTCTTATATTTGCAGCATTTATCATGCATTTTATTGGCAAAACAAGTTCATCGATCCATTCTTCTTGTCCACTTACTGATGCTTTAATCCTGTTTATGTCCACCTTGTCAACTCTAAATTTTCTTGTTCTTTCTAAAGCTTTCGATTTTATTTGCAAAATAAATTCACCCATCTTTCTAACTTATTTCTTGAGCTTCTTCTTTGCAAAATGCATGAGTAGATGCTCTGATTGAGAGTATGCAGTAAAAGAGGTTAAACTAGTACAATCTTTGAATTTGAAGGCATGGTATTGTACTATGTATACATATAGGATCAATTGATTTGAATGTCAAAATGAAAATTTATTTTGCTTAAGTTTATCCACACTAGACTGATTTTTGGCATCATTACTCTGTTGATTATTTAATTCATGCTAAACATTTCGATGAATTTGAGGGCGAGGAAGAGGGGCTTGCACTATGCCTATTAAACTCTATTAGAGATGTGTTAAGGGCCATTAAGGACAAATTAATTATTGTTTTATTATCCAGCTGCATCTCTTTATTTCCTTCACTTACAAAGCTGAACGTTAATAATATATGGTGGATGATGGCCTAGGAAGCCTCTAGATTTATTAAGGGACAGTCTTATGAGTGTTCACACAATTATTTTTTGAAGATATATATATATATTTTTTTAAAAATCACATTTATTTATTAATAAATAAAATAAATTAGATATTGAAGATAGGATGCTTCAATTGTAATATATGGAGATACAATAACAAAGGATTAGGGAGTTCGTTCATTTTCTTCTATTCATCTAAATTTAAGATTCACATAAGGTGTTTTTGGAGCATCATCACCTTTCGATGTTTCTTGTGGTAGCTCCTGTGGTGGTTCTGATGCTTTCATGTTGAAAGTCAGGCCACACTTCACAATAAACTAAATCTCCACAAACTTTGGTATTTTGGTTAGGTGTTTTATACCAAACAAAAATAATATCAGGAATACAATATTACAGATTAATTTATGAAAACACATCCTTCCTTTCTTCGAAAAACATTTTTGGTTGTGTTCCATCCATGATTGCAAAACTTTTTTATAACGTGATTAAACTACAGTAGATTGATGTTGGGTGAGGATTATTTAAATGATAAGGACTGATCTGCTCGTTGTTAGAAAACAAGGAAATGTAATGTTCAGGTTATAATAAGGTTTTTTCTTCCTTTATTTAGAATTTTGATTATATAACAATTATATATTTGGTGTGATGTGAGATGAATGAAAGACTTATCTAATAAGAGAGGTTAATCAGGGTCATTCATGATTAAAATTTTGGTTTAGATATAAATTCAGAAAATAAATATCAAAGTTAATTAACAAATCATTCTTATTTTTTGCTTTATATTGTGAGCTTGAACCATTAAAAGCCAATTAACACGCACCTCTGCACCAGCAGAATGACACCAAACTTAAGAGAAAAGTTTTCCTTGCAGCAATTCGAGAATTGAGGGCATACAGGCCAATCTCGTGGGATGTCCTTCTATCCTCGGGGAGAGCTCTCATTGCCCGCGCGCTATACCCATATCTTCAGTGTTGTCTTCCACCATATTGTCAACAGAAGTTCTTTCCAGGTATACATTTTGTGCAGTCCTAAAAATTGCTCCCAAATCTTCTCGGACTGCAGGGTAAACCCAGTTTAAACTAAACTCAATAAAGAGGGGTTTTCTGGAGACTACAAATTAATAAGATGCATGCAATATGAGCAAGGATATATGATGATGATAATTGATGGTAGGGATGGAAACAGGTGAATTGAAATGCCATTACATCAGATTCATAATTTATCGGTAACTGCGGATCTCCATTTGTTGGCCAGCTCAGTGATCACCATGCAGGACTTCCCATTTTCCATTAACGCTCTGGTTCCACGATCCTGGAGCTCCTTCGCAATCTCTCTCACCCTCTTCCCTTGCTCCCCCTCCATCAACTCCTTAACCACCCTCGCTATCTCCTCTCCCTTATAAACCCCGTCCGCCGACATCACCGGCCTCAACGCTACCTTCACCCCTTCCGTCAGCATCACAGCGTTCATCCTCTGCTCGGCAAACAAGGGCCACGCAATCATCGGCATGCCATGCATCAAGCTCTCCAGCGTCGAGTTCCACCCGCAGTGCGACAAGAACCCGCCGGTGGAGCCGTGCGCAAGCACCTCCTTCTGCGGGGCCCACGACGGTACCACTAAGCCTACTTTCTCCGTCCTCTCCAAGAATCCTTCAGGCAAAAACGCAAATGGGTCGTCAATGCTTGTGGCGTTGAAGTAGTTCGCGCTCGATTCATGGTCGGACGGGCTGCGAATCACCCACAAGAATCTCTGCCCGCTCATCTCTAACCCGCACGCCAGCTCTTGCAACTGCGCGCATGTCAGAGTACCACCGCTGCCGAAGGACACGTACAGCACGGACTCTCGTGGTTGTTTGTCTAGCCAAGACAAGCAGTTGACTGATTCGACGTCGGGCGAACCAGACTGGATAAGCGGACCGATTAAATAAACCGGCGGCCTCTCGTCGTCTTCTTCGTCCATGATCTTTGCGGTCTCCGGTTCGAGGTCTCTGAAAGTATTGACGAGAATCCCGTCAGCGTCTCGGTAGTGCTTGCCATGATGAACCATCCACTTGTATGCGTCGTTCGACCGGTCCTGCACAGGTTGAATCAGTTCTGGACCGGGCACCGGCACGCATCCCGGCAACTGCAGTGGCTCCGGCAGGTCCCGGTACTCGCATGTCGTGGAAGCGTCCAAATCCGGCAGGTGAAGAAGCAGGGAAAGGCACAGCAAGTTGGAAGTGAAGAACAAGAAGGAAGGAATACCGAGCTCTTTGGAAACAGTAAATGCATCAGTGGCGAAGAGGTCGATGATGAAGGCAGCGAGACGAGTGCTCTGCTGTAGAGTTTTGAGGATGGTGCGGAGGGCAGGGAGGGAGCGGGCGGTGGCGACAGAGATGCGTGTCTCGATTCGCGCGTCAGGAGGGAGGTCCGCTAGAGAAACGGGAGGCAGCTCGAGAGAGGTGATGGTTGGAGGGAGGGCATCGAGGAAGGCTTTCTGGGCTTTGGAGGCGGACTCGGCGAAGGTGATGAAGGTGACGGTGATGGGGTGGCGGCTGACGAGAAGCTTGGCGAGCTCGGCGAGGGGAATCAAGTGGCCCATGCCTGGCGTCGGCAGGAACGCTACGTGGACAACATCGTTGTCAGCATGAGCATCCATGGTTTAACTTGAGATCGAGTGGGAGCAGATCAGATAAAAGAGCTTAAGAAGAGGAAGACACAGAAGGGGAGTGGATGGCGGTGCGCATATACAGATGCAGTTTCCTTCCAGAATATGGATTTTATAGTAGTAGGAATGTTCTGGATTTCTGATTGCAGCTACAGAGATATAAAAGAATAAAGAGAGCCAGACACGCATAACGTAAGAGAGCCAGAAGAACAGGAAGAAGATGACGAAGATGACACATACAGGAGAAAGGAAAGAAGAAGTGTATCTCCTCCAACCTACATACGCAATTCTCAGCTCCTGATTTCATCCCTGGATCAGGATAAAGGAAGGGGCAGAAGTGTGACTGATGAAAAACTAGACAGGTGTACAGGTAAGGTAACTATTCCTCCAATCTTCAACTCTAACCATTCGAATTTAATCTCTAGGGTGAATGAAGCTTTGGCTGAGAAGGACTCTGGAGATCTCGTGGAGATAACAGAGCCCGAAATGGCTGAGGAACAAGAACCCCCAGATAGAGACAATGAGATGGAGTTGGAGGAGGGACAAGATCCTGAAGGGCATTATAGCAAGAGAGCCTCTTCAGTTGAAAGGAAGTCGAGTAAGAAAGGTCGAATGGAACCGAGTGTTGAGGAGCAGGAAACTCTTGAAATTGGTTTCCCATGAACGTACTTGCATGGAATTGCAGAGGGGTTTCAGGAAAAGACACGGTAAGCCGTATCTTCTCCCTGATCAATTCCTTTAATTTAATGATGATCTGTCTTGTAGAAACACGAGCAAATGAACCAAGAATCAGGAAATTTTGTAAAAGATTTCAGCGAAAGTGGGATTGGGCAGCTTGCCCAGCAAATGGTTATTCAGGAGGTATCATAATCATCTGGAGGAAGGGGTTGGGACATGTCACTCCTCTTTGCTTTTCCAGGAATGTTTTGCATATAATCATGTCAAATGAAAGCTGCAAAACATGGATGATTTCGATTGTCTACAATGGACAAACAGTAAGAGAACAGAAAGCAACTTGGTTGGAATTGAACAAACTTGCGACAGTTGTTGGGCCCTGGATCATCCTAGGTGACTTTAATACTGTCAGGAACCATGAGGAAAGAAAGGGCAGCAATCCAAGCTGGACATCTGGTATGAAATCTGACATGTTTAACTCTTTCATAATTCATAATAATCTGGTAGATCTAAAATTCTCTGGTTCTGAATTTACATGGTGTAACAATCAAAGAGGTCTCTCTAGGGTCTGGGCTAGGTTAGATAGAGCATTGTGTAACAACCAATGGCTAAATGAGGTCCAACACTACCACCTATCTCATCTAGCAAGATGCCAGTCAGACCATTCTCCACTTCTACTTAGATGTAAGAAAGTGAAGGAATTAAGAATCAAACCATTTCGATTTGATAATAATTGGATTCTACTCCCCAAATGCCATGAATCAGTATCTAAGATTTGGAGATATAAAAACTCCGGTAACCCCATGCATAACATAAGCCATAAACTCCACACTCTTAAAGATGACCTATCAAAGAATTGTAGGGGATATTCCCAGAACCTAGAAAAGAACATAAAACAGATAGAATGTGAGATAGCAGATATTGAAGCCAAAGAACAAAATTCTAGATCTGACAATAAAAGCTGGGATATCCTTAGACCACTCTACAACAAACATAAAGCTCTACTAAGACAAAACACAACCTACTGGGCACAAAAATCTAGGTTACAATGGCTACAGAATGGAGATTGTAACTCTAAATTTTTTCATCAAATGACCAGATGCCATAGACAACATAATAGAATTTTGGTATTAAGAGATGACAATGGGAAGGAAATCACTGACCCTATTGAAATTGAAGCTGAATTCATTAAATTTTATTCAAAACTGTGGGAGTGTAGGGTCAATAGCCATAATCAAAACCTGTATTATCAATGGCCTGATGACCTTCCCAAAATTTCTGAGGAACAAGGAGCAATGTTAGTTAGTCCTGTCACTAGATTTGAGATCTTTCAAACTATGAAAACTATGCCCAGTGGGAAGGCCCCAGGACCAAATGGACTAAATATTGAATTCTTTAGGGCCTTCTGGAAAGAAATAGGGAATGAGATGACGGATGCCATTCTTCATTTTTTTAAAGAGGACAGCCTTCCAAGATCATGGAACCAGACCCACATTTGTCTGATTCCAAAGAAAGAAAACCCCCAAAGAGTGAATGACTATAGGCCCATTTCTCTTTGTAACATAAATTATAAGATAATTACAAAGATCATGGCAAATAGACTAAAAAGAGTCCTCCCAACTATCATTGGCAAAGAACAATCTGCCTTTGTGGAAAACAGAAGTATTTTTGATAATGTGTTGTTAACTCAAGAACTTGTGCATTCATTGGAGCATGATACCCAGGCTAACCCTATGATGATACTTAAAATGGATATGGAGAAGGCATATGATCTCATTAGTTGGAGGTCAGTCACTACTGTACTAGCTAAAATGAATTTCCCCACAAAGTGGATTAAATGGGTTAAGGAATGCATTGAAACTACTTCAATGGCTTTCATAATAAATGGCAAGATTGGAGGTTGGAGCAAGCCAAGTGCTGGGCTGAGGCAGGGTGATCCCTTGTCCCCCTACTTATTCATACTTGTCTCCCAAATCCTCACTAATATCTTGCACAAAGCTGAGTCTATTCAACTATTGAGAGGTGTCAAAATCAATGATAATATGAATATCAATCATATTCTTTATGCAGATGACATTATTATTTGTTGCAAAGCATCCAGAAAATGTGCCAGGGCTATAAATACTTGCATGGATTTCTATAATCTCCTGACTGGCCAGAGAGCCAACAAATCCAAGTCTGATGTTTTCTTCCCATCCTGGCTGAATCCTAGGATTAAAAGTTCCATAACCAAAATACTTGGCTTAAACCAAGGGGTTTTCCCTTTCAAATACTTGGGTTGTTGGATTTCCCCCTTCAAGGTCCCAATCACATACTTCAGATCCCTAGTAACTAGAGTAGAAAGAAAGCTGGCCTTCTGGAAATCTATGTACCTCACCATGGCTGGTAAAGTCACTCTAGTCAATGCTACTCTATTGGCTCTTCCAGTTTATGGTTTGTGCACATATGCAATACCAGATTCAATCCTTGACTCAATCACTAAGTTGGTAAGGAGATTCATTTGGGCTAACAATAGTAGAGGTACAGGTTTACACCTAATTGGTTGGAGTATGTTAACCAACCCAAAATCTGAGGGAGGCCTGGGTATAAAGGATCTCAGGATTATGAAAACTGCATTGATATCCAAACATATATTGGAACTCTTGAATGATAGTGATAAACCTTGGGTCAAACTAATGAAACAAAAATATGGTGCTCTGAATCCATGGCATTCTACTCAATACAAAAAGGTGTCATGGACTTTTAGAGGTTTGTTGAAGGGTGCTAAGAATATTAGACATAATATTATACAACAAAATGTGATTAACTCTAATAAGGTATATCATGATCCTTGGCTATTTGATATTCCCCTTGCTTATATGCCTTCTTTCTTAAATATGAATCATGATTGCTCTCATCTTTTGATTACTGACTTGAGAAGTGCTGGCCATTGGAATTGGAACCTATTGGAAAATTTATTTGCTGGAACTGTTTTGAAATCAATTGCTGAGAAACAGGTAAATGATGATGAAGTTAAGGTCAGATGGAAATGGAAATATAATACAGAAGGGAAATCCTTGGCTGCTGCTGTATATGAGGAACAGAGACATAAAGATGGGAATGCTCAGTGGCCTGGTTGGAAACAACTGTGGAAACTCAGAGTGATTCCAAAGATCAAATTCTTCCTTTGGAAATTGCTTCATGGAAGACTGCCCACTATTCAATTTCTGTATGCAAAGGGACTGGGGCCCCCTGACCTCTGTGCCCAATGCAATCTTAAAATTGAAACCTCTTACCATTTGTTTCATGAGTGCAGGAAAACACAGCAGGTTTGGAGAGAATTGCAAGCCAATGGCTATCTCATTCACTGGGATAGTCAAACTGAAGACATAACACAAGGCAAATGGCTAGACCAGAGAAAACTTGGAAGACATAGGGTTGACCCAAATGAGATGGATGTTATTGGGGTGACCCTATGGTCCATCTGGATTAACAGATGTAATAAAATTTTCAGAGATGACAATTTTGAGCCAGCTTGGGTGGTCAAGAATGCACTTAGAATGCACACAGAGAAGGTGGAAGCTATGAAAACAATAGCTGAACTTGATGTATCCTCAATCAGATCTTGGAATCTCCAAAACTTCAAATTCCAAATCTTTGTGGATACATCATGGAAGGAAGGTAAGAACCTTGCAGGGATTGGATGTTTTATTCTGACTAACACTGGATCCTTATGCTTTGCAGGAGCAAGGTGCTGTAAAGCTGATTCTGCATATGAAGGGGAGTTAAAAGCTATTAAATATGGTCTGAAGACAGTCAGAAGGCTGGGATCAGAGGAAGCCCAACTACACACTGATAACATGTTTGCAGCGAGGTGGATCACAAAAACAACTGATGATCCATGTGGAACAAGCAGAAATACTTTGAGGAAGTGTAAGCTGCTCTTAAGAAGCATCAAGAGGTGGAATGTGCAACTAATTCCAAGAGAAATGAATAGCGGTGCAGATATGCTGGCAAGGAAGGCAAGAATTGAAGAAGAAGATACTGAAATCATTGAAGAAGCACATTTGACAGGAGGTCTCCAGAGGGAGTTTCAGAAACTAAAGAGCTTTATTCTGAACTATGAACAGGGGATTCCAAATTTTGAATAGCTAGTAGTCTAGCTCTTACTGTACCAAAAAAAAAAAAACAATTTTTTTTTTGATAAAAATAAATAAATCACAGTTTTTTATTTATAATAGTGAGTGATTACATAATTGAGTGGTGATTCAGTGGACTCGGTTTCACTGAATCATCAGTGGAACCGAGCCCACTGATAATCACCACCACATGTGTTGCGCGGCACACATCCCGAAGCACATTTTATGGTGGAGATCATCAGTGGGCTCGGTTCCACTGATGATTCAGTGGAACCGAGTCCACTGGATCACCACTCTTACATAAATAGCGAGTACGAAAATAATCCTTTCTGGACTGATACATTAGGAGGTGCAAAGGCCTTTTACTAAGCATCATTACTTCTGTACCGTGGTTGGGTCTGAAGAATCCCGAGATGTGTAAAGGTCCTGTGGTTGTGTGTAACAATTATATTTCATGTCCCGACATATCCATGACTTCTCTTGTATTTACATATTTATCAAATAAATTAATAAATAAATAAGAGAGCGGTGAGCGGTGGAGGGTGGAGTTGAGTGGATCTACGAATAAGGCGCTTGTAAAATAATAATAATAAGAGAAAGTTGCTTAAATATCCTTTCAAAACTACATATTTATTTAAATATTTCTATAAAAACTATTTATTTGTATATCTCCCAAAACTATTTTTCTATTCATATACCCCTATTGTTAGCGGATGTTAGAATTTTAAGGATTAACTATAGTTAAAACTTAACAATAGTTAAAAAATTAAATAATTACTCTTTTTTAGTTATTATATAAAATAATTGATTTTTACAAAATAAGACAAAAATTTTGAGGGAACTAGTTTAATAATTTATCCTCGTTCCATCCTTTGATTTAACATCATCAAAGATCAACTTAACCAGAGGGGCATATAAGCAAAATTAGTTGATTTACAGAGATATGCAAGTAAATATCATTTTTACATGGGTATTTAAGCAATTTCAAAGTTATACAGAAGCATGCAAGCAAAAACCCCTAATAATAATAATAATAATAATAATAATAATAATAATAATAATAATAATTTCTAAATTTCTAAATTTAGTAAAGTTAAATACTTTTTTAGCTCAATTAATTTTTACCAATAATTTACTATTCATCCCTTGAATAAAGAACTATTTGCCAATAGGTCCTTGGGGATGTTGTTTATAATATTTTTGGGAGGGTAGTTGTGTGTGTGTAGACTTTAAGGTCCCTGCAAATAGTTGGAGGGACCAATAAATAATTTCCCCTAATTTTTAAAATGCCTTGATATATAGTTTTAGATTATGTAGTAATTTTAAGATATCATTAACTAAAAAAGGGCAAATTATTTATTGGTCCCTGCTACTGTTTGCAGGGACCTTAGAGTCAACACACACACAAACACTATACACAATAATAAACAAACCACCCTAGGGACCAAATGGCAAATAGTTCACTATTCAAGGGATGAATAGTGAATTATCTAAAAAAAGAATGTATTTATCTCTTTCTTTTTCTATTATTATTATTATTTTAAAATATTTATATCACAAAATCTACAATTAGATATATGCTCCTTTGGCCACAATTTTTTTTAATTAAAAGTGGCTATTATCTTTTTAAAACCAAATGAACAATATATATGTAAATATTGGTATTTAGTATACAACAACAACTAAGCCTTAATCTCTTACTAGATGGGGTTGGCTATATGAATTCTCTGTCTGTATGTTGCTCTGTCAAAGATAAAATCCAGCTAAACATCTAATAAATGTACTTCTTTAGACACCATCTCTCTCCATGTAATTCCCGGTCTATCTCTACCAGTGGTGGAGCCAGAAATTGTTGATAAGGGGGACAAATAAAATTTTGTAAAATGCACATACCATATAAAAGTCATATTTGTTTGACTAATTGTCAAGAGTAACTAGTAATATATTTTTTAAACAAATTCTATTTTTCCTTTTTTATTTGGTTAGATATGAGATTAGGGAAAATTTGTGAGGCCGAAACAAGAATTTCAAAAAATTTCAGATCATAAAAGTTTATACATAAATATTGATATTTTGTGGGAGTGAACATGTAAAAATAATTTTATAAGGGTATATATACAATTATATACTTTTTTTAGTTGCAGGGGTGAATATACAAATGTCGGTATTATAACTCATAAACAATAAAATAAAAACAGGGGCAATTAAAATATTAAGAAAACATTATATAAGAAGATAAAAGATATTCAATAATAAAATAATAGAATTTCTAATCCAAAGGGGGGGCAATTGCCCCCTTCTCCTCCATGTGGCTCGGCGATTCTCTATCCTTCTTTGTACCTTGTATTACTAAAGTATCACATTTTCGAACCGGGGCACTTAGGGGTTTACCGACGCATGTGTCCAAACCATTTTAAACGTCATTCTCTTATTTTATCCTCAATTAGTGCAACATGCACTTTTTGTCGAATGTATTCATTTATAATCTTATCTAATCTTGTATATATTACCCTACATCCACCTTAACATCTTCATTCTGCCACATTCATCTTATGGATATGTTGAATTTTAGTTGTCCGACACTCTCTCGTATAGCATGATTGATCTAATTGTTGTTCTATAAATCTTTCTTTTCACTTTGTTAGGCATATTCTTATCGCATAATACACATGTGACACTTCTCAATTTCAATAATCATGTTTTAATTCTATGAGTTACATCTTCGTCTATCATACTATCATTCTGAAAAATAGAACCTAGATATTTAAAATGATTTACATTTAGGCATTGCTATACTCTCTAGTTTCACTTCCCCTCCATCTATTCTATTTAGATTAAAATTATAATATATATATTTAGTCTTATTTTTGCTTAATCTAAACCTTTACTTTTAAGAGTGTTTCTCCACACTTCTAACTTCGAATTACAATTTATGTATTTTGTATGATTATTTTATTTATTTTTTTAGGTGTTACATAGTTATAAACTCCTTTAAGACACATTTATTTTATAATAATAAGGGTAGAAAATTTTTATTATGATCGTCCAAAATATTCATTCATAAAGAAAGAATCCATTAGATTTGTGTTTCCTCATAACATAAAAAATACCTACTATCCTATTTTGCATTCAATGAGGGGCTTTCTGTTTATAAGAGCAATGGTGTGCTGTTTGATAGATACAATGCTTGTGACGTCGGATTGATGCAATGCTTATGTCGTGAGAGAGAGGATTGATTGGGGCTCTACAAGATTAAAAGTTTGGTTTACTGTTGAGTGGTACGTGGATGACATATCTTGTCATTAGAGTGGAATGGAGTCCTAGTTGTGTACTTTGCAATCTTCCAAGTGATTTAATTATATTAAAAATGAATTAATTAACCGCTTTTCAAAAATAATTTTTGATTAACTTGTCATTTATTAGGATCTTTTCAATTGATAAAATAGAACAAACAACTTGGAAATATCCACCATCTTTGTTCCACTTCAAACTTCAACATCAAAAACTTGGAAATAATCTTTGATTAACTTGTCACTTAATAGGATTGGTTTTATTGAGAAAATCGAAGGAACAACTTGAAAATGTTCACCATCTTTGTTTCAAATCAAACTTCATCTTCTTGCAAGTAGACAACCACATGTTTAATAGTGAAATACCAACCCATCGTCCTAGCTGGTCTTCTGGCATGCATGAGTGATGCTTGGTGATCTGATTATGTAGTAATATATTGAGGGAATATAGTTTAAAGTAATTCTTTTTAAAATCAATATATAGAGAAAAAGAAGATAATTTAGTTAGTATTTTTTTAAAATTTATTATACAAAGTCAAAAAAAGTTTGATTGGCCTATTTTCTCTCATAAAAAATCATACTAGGGATATGTTTTTAGTGATCTGATCATATTTATTAAATAAAAAAAATCACAAAAAGATCTTTTTTATACAATATAATCTCGACATTTTATAATTTATTAAAGAAATTCATTTAATAAAAAAGACATTAGGAAATTTCCAGAATAATCTCAAAATCATTAAAAAAAATTAATTAAAGCATAAGAATTTAACCAACTTTGTTTGTATGTGCGTTGTGGAATTTTGTTCGCCTTATTCTTTAACAAATTTGACATATTTCTTTTTTGGCAAGTTATCTTCTTCACAAATTGTTGCCTTCTATGCACAAAAGAACATATTCTCCTTTTTTTTTTTATATATTTTTTAATCTAAAGGTCTTAAATGTTTTTAACGCCCAAGAACAACTTTTAATATTCTAAGCAATAATTAAGAATCTTATGACTTTTTTTGGTGACTTATCATAAAAGAAACTATCAAATTAAATCGCATATTAAAGTTACTAAAACCAATTAATGTTGTATATGCAAAAAAGTGAAGTTCTAATTTCATTAATTTAATTTGTTTATGGAATCTCATTCTCCTTCTTTAAGAAATTTGGCATATTTCTATCTTCCTAGTTAACCTTCTTCACAAATTGTTGTCCTTGATGCACAAATGAACATAGTTTTTTTTTTTTTTAATCTTAAAGTTTTAAATGCTTTTAATGCCCAAGAACAACTTTAGTATTCTATGTAATAATGAAGAATCTTATGACTTCCCGTAACTTATCATAAAAGAAACTATCAAATTTAATCGCATATTAAACTCTTAGGGATCATTTGGTTTGCGGTAATGTGAAAACATTATCGGAATCAGGCAGTAATCTAAAAATATTACCGCATTTGGTACTGTAGCACGCAATGTTAACAGTAATATGAGCTTACTAACAGTGAAATTTACCAAATAAGTCAATAATCAGATTATATCAAAATGGGTGTCCATCCAGATTACTTGGGTGATGGTAAATGCCTAAAATTTTCTTTCCAAATTTTCCCTCACCCTTTCAACCTAAATCTTTTCTCACCCTTTCTTCAAAATCAAAGCCCTAACGCAGTCTCCACAAACTCACGCAACATCCATCGTGATTACCACCGTCAGCCTTGTCACCACACTACCGCCGAGATTTTTGCCGTCAACCTTGTCGCCGTGCATGTGTCCTCACCAACTCGATTCTCCGAGGTGATCATCTTCTTCTCTTTTATTACTATGGCCAACCAAACATGATAACAAAAAATTACAAGAGTACTTTAGATATTAGTATTTTGAGAAATTTGGAACATTTTCAAGTTTATTACTATGACCAACCAAACACGATAACGAAAGATTATTAGTAATATGAGATTTCAACTAAACATGGTTATCCCAAATTATCATAACATTTCTGGGTATATAGCATTCCCGACCTCATGTGATAATAAATCATTACTATGAACAAAATGACCCTTATAATTAATTTAATTAGTCTTACTAAATAAAAAACCGAATCCTTCTAGTCTCCTCTCCTTTAGCTTTAAAAAAGACTGACATGAAATTAATGGACAGGATGTCACAGGACTTTGATTAAATAGAAAAAGTTAATTTTGATGATGCAAGCTTTGGATCAGTTTAGCCACTAAACCAAAAGGACTCTCAAGCAAAATTTTCAACAATCTTGCTTGTCACATTTAAGTGACTTTGCAATCACAAATGCATTTTTTTTTTAATAAATATGGATAAACTATTGTAAACAAGTCAAAAACATGATTCCAATCTCATCATCCCCTTGTGAGAAAAACGTGTTAACTAATTTTTTTTTTTCGTGAAAGTTCAAATTTTTCCCGTAAAACTGACGGAACTTGGGTGAAGATCACTCGCCTCTATTTGACCCACTTGCACAACATGTTGAGGAAATCCAACCATATGGATGGAAAGAATATCGAAAAATAAGCTAGCATGTCAATTTTCATATAATTTAGAAACTTGTAGGGTTTTCATTTTAACAGGTGAAATTTGAACCAATATGATTTTTATAAATTTTCACTCGTTAAGATGAAGACCCTACAAGTTCCCAAATTATATGAAAATTGACATCTTAAATTTTATTTTCGATATTCTTCCATCCATCTGATTAATCATTAAAAACATGCTCAAAATGTCAAAATGGGAGGCAACCTTATTTTTTTTTTTTTGATAAAGTGGATAAACCACAGATTTATTTAATTAGAAGATAAAGTTTCGATACATTGCTTGATTGATCAAAGGAAATAAAAATACATCTCTACACCCGTTCCTTCTAGCATCAAGCAATTTCTCCAAGTGGTAGCCCCTCTCAAGCTTGGTTTGGCTCTTCCCCTGGGGTGTTCCCTTCATCGTTCTGTCCGCCTGGTGCAGTTGTTGTGAATTCCTTATTAGAATAGTGTTTCGACCAGCCTGATTATATATATATATATATATATATATATATATATTGCATGTTTTGAGAAGCAATATGGATAAGAACTTTCATGAATAGCTTGTCCTGAGGTTTTTATCTCTTAGGGTACAATAAGCTATTCAAACATCGGGATGTCTCTTATGTACTACAAAATATAAAAGACAAATAAAACAAAACAAATAAGGCGAAGAGAAAGTCAAAAAGTTGGGAATAATAACTTGCCCTAAATCATTTTTTGTATAACCTACTAGTGGAAAGTGTTGAAACACTAACCTGGAACGGACCATACTGCTATTCATATTCTTCTTTGCATGCATCAACCCAGATGACATACAATACCCATGAGTGTTTATATATATATATATATATATATATATATATATATATATATATATATATCTTGTTGTTGTTACACTCTACACTAATTATTTTTTGTATTTGTCAGTGCTACTTATTTGGTGCTATCTAGTTCACCATGAATCAAGAACTATTTATAATAGAGGATCATCCAGAAACTTTTTCACAATCAATGAACTTGATTTATCATCTTTTATTATAAAAAAACATAACTTTAATGAATTGTCCTTGAGTAACATTGAAAATGGAAACTAATTCAGGGATGTCAATTCATTCCTATCCTCTTGCTGCCATTTCATTCCCACTCTGTCCTGTAACCACCATGAACAAATTAGACTTGTTTTGTAAGTTTTCCTTTATGTTGCAAAGTTGAACAATTAACACCAAATTAACACACGAAACTTGACAAGCATAAAGTTTCCCTTTCAGCTAATTCATTTAAAATATGTTAAAAAGTTTTAGATTTTTATTTGCCACCCTTAAAAATAATCAAATCATCTACAATCCCTTCACTTTTCCATAATACCTCATAACCTCTTCTTTTATTTATATTTTAATTATCATCCCTTTAACCTGAGTTAAATATAAAATCTAAGATTATAATATATATAAATCGACAATTTTACCCTTCTTTTTATATAATATCATTTTTAATAATTTTTTTGTCTTTTATATTTTCAATAATTCTGAAATATGTATTTTGTTGGTGATAAAATATATTTATTATTATTATTAATTTCCTCCTAAAAAATGTAATTTTTTAATGAAAATCAAATTATTTTGTTTTACTTTTAATATCTTACCATTTTTTTAAAATTTATGTTATTAAGATTTTAAAAAAATATATATGTTAATCATATTTATTTATAAATTAAATATAAATTTATTTTTAGCTCTCTTAATAAACTCATAATTTACTTCTAACTCTTTTTAGAATTTCTTATTTGTTACTAGTCGTGGGTAAATAACAATTATAAAAATAAGGGGTATTTTTGTCTTGTACTTTGTTTTTTTTAAATATTTTTTAAAAACTACTCAAAATATTTGGTTGGGATAACTAACTCAAGGGGTGACAAATAAAATAAAAATAAAAGAGAGGGTTATTTGGTATTATTGAAAAGTGAGGGTATGATAAGTTATTTGACTATTTTTTAGGGGGTGAAAAATAAAAAACCCAAAAAGTTTTGTATCTATATACCATGTTAACACAAAAATCAGGGAGAACCCACGATTTAGGTCAACAATTGAATTTATAGATTGATCGGGGAGTGGATTTGGATGACATTGAGAGAGATCGAAAGAGGAAAACTCAAAAGAGAAAGAGAATGAGCCAAGATTTACGTGGAAACCCCAAATTGGGGAGGAAACCACGATGAATCTCCATTGCTGGAGATGAATTCACTATCAACTCAATGAAATTACAAGATGATTTGTGGAATTTGAGTTTCTGGAGAGGCAGGGCTTCGCCGATCATCCAGAGGTTGAAGATGACTTGATGAACTCCTCTATTTATAGGCTCCAGGGAATAGGAGTTTCTTGAGGAGCAAGCCACTTTCAATAGACCATGTGGAGGCTAGTGAGCTAGCTCTTAATAGGCCACATGGGTGCCAGCTGGAGCAAGTTAGGTTGACAGCTCATCTTTCTTCTAGATGTTTCTAGATTGCTAGGCTGGTATTCAGTTAGATCTCAAAGGTCTTTTCTTCCAGATGCTTCTAGATTACCAGGCTGGCACTTGGTTAAGTCTCAACAGCCTTAACGACAAGTCCTTCTAAAAGGGGGGTGAGTTCTTCGATTTTTGTTGCGGCCTGCGAGCTCGGGGCTTGTGGCGCCTTCTTCGGGCCAAGGCGCATGGCCTCTGAAATCCGAAGAGGTGAGTCTTCATTATCCGAGGAGGTCCACTTTGATGGAACCGAGGTGGTCGCTTTCTTTCAGTTTCCCGAGGAGAACAATGCTAGGCGTAAACCAGAGGAAGTTACTGCTCTGAATAGATGGATGAGATTAATCCACGTGTCAGATGGCGGGTTCCTCGGTTTTTACTCTCATCATACCATAAATATAAATCCAATATATTTACTTTGTTTAACAATTTTAACTTGGTTTGGGCCCAAAATCTTTTCATCTATTATCTTTTCACATTTCAATATTAATTTTCATAAATGGAAAATTAATTAATGACCAACGGCCTCTTGGCCTATTGGTACCGGTCCCTTGTGAAGGGATTCGTTGATTGGGACAATCCCAAGTTCGAACTCCCACGACCACAATGTGATGACACATGCGCACAAGTGCCGCGTTGTCCGCCCCCTTATTGGGAGGTGCTTGTCGCCTTTATAAAAAAATAATAATAATAATAATTAATGGTAAAAAATTTATATGTTGCATAAGAATGTATAATTATATGTATATTTAGGTAAAACAAGGATCCTTGCATGTAAACAAATTCTATTACTACTTCTTGTAAATATACTTTTACGAATACTATGTAAGACACATCTATGGTACTCTAAAAACTCTCTAATTTTAAATGATTTCTCACAACATTCAGTGCATTTCCAAGTTTTATATACTTTTGTTGGCCATTGTTGATGTAAATAAGCACCGTAAGGACATTTTTTTGATAAATGTGGACAAATCACTAGAAGTATATCGTAGGCATGGTTTAAACTTTTAACCTCTCCATGTGAGAGAATGAATTACCAACTTTTCTTCTGAAGGTTGGCTAATTAAGATGTTTGGTTAGAAACTAATGGTTCTTGTTTTTTTTTTTATAAATGTGAAAAAACCCTTAAAAATTGGTGTGGTTTACCCTTTAACTTTCTTTGTGAGATAAATAAACCAACCAACTTTCCTTGTGAAAGTTGATTACCACATGAAACATTTGATTTTCAACATACTAGTCTTGTAAACCTCAAACATTATTTAAGTTTTTTTTATGTGTTTTTTATTGAAACTAGATAAACATTGTGGCCAAGTTTGATGGTTGAAAAACTAAGTTTCAAACTATTGATGGTAAATTTTTTTTATATGTTTTAATTAGTGAAACTTAAATGACACTATCTCAGACTTGAAAAATATCGGTTAAAGTATTGTAGTAATATGGGGGCCGACTTCGGGGCACCAACTAGGGTCCCTCGGGCCCCCAATCTATCTACTATGTAGGCCTTATCTTGACAATTAATAAAATGATTTATCTATCTTTTCAAAAAAAAAAATACTAATAATAAATGACTTTTTTTGCACTACTCTTTGTCTTAAGTTGGATGGTTTGTGATTTGGTTGGAAAACTATTTGTCTTCTGAACCTTGCAAAATAATAAGATTTTTTTTTTTAATAAAAGACTAAGAAGGTTTCAAGAAGTTAAAGAAAAGCTTAGACTATGTTTGACATAAATGAAAGAAATGTTGAATTTCCAATTAGTAATATAAAAAATGAAAATAATGAGATTTCTAAGCATGATAATACCTTGATTGGCCTTGTATGTCCCTTTTTATATATAGGACAGAACATATATTTAGTTCTTATTAAATACCATGCGGGAGCAAACCTAAAGCAAAAAACTTATTTATAATCGAACCTAAATCTAGGATTCTATCATTCTATGTTTGAAAACAATATCCTAGACATGCGCGCCCCACAACATGAAATGTTATTATATTATATTATTTATTTATTAGTTTAAAGAGTTGCCCAATAAGTAGAAACAATAATTAAAATTTAATTCCCTATCTAATAAGAGTGATGGACAACCAAAATGGCATAGTTTCGACATGTGGGACAAAACAAGAGCTTTAGGATATCTCCTATCATGAACAATAAGGAGTATGTCAGCTTGTTCGAGGTTCTGGGGATGTGCTCAAGATGATAGAGAGGAAGAGAAAAAAACACCTCCAAGCTTCCTCAATTATTTGCCTTGGTTTCCATAGAATGCTAGCGTGTATATTGTTAATTAATTAACTAACGAAATTGGCACAATTATTCTAGAGGAGAACAAAGCTCCAAAGTAGGTGTCGGTGAGGAAGGAGCTCTGAGAAGACAGCACTCTGCTATATGCTTTTCAAGCACAGAACCCCGTTAAAGACAGTTTTTTATTTTTTATTTTTATTTTTTTATTTTTTTTTTTACATAAAAAGAGCAAATAACTAAGTAAAAAATTCAAAATACAAAAGTTTAGTCAACAAAACCCAGTCCAGCTGTAATAATCAGCTCTTCCAGCCATCTTGGCCTGTCAATGCCTTGATGAAAATGCGTTAATGCAGGATTTCTTCTTACTTGGATTATGGTTGAGCAACTCTTTAACTTGCACAATGTTTGCTTGATATCCCATCTGATCTTGTGATTCATCACTGCTGATTAACTCCAGAGCTTGTATGCTATCAGTGCACACCCTGTCAACTCTCATCATCAATCTCCTGGCTTGCTCCATGGCTTTACCCATAGCTTTAATCTCTGCTTCTAAACTTGATTCAGCTTCTTCCAGCCAGCATAATTATTTGTGCTCCCTTCACAATTATGTAACCTATACCACAAAGAGATGAGTTAGATACCCAAGTAGCATCACTCATGATTTGTAACTGTATTGCTGTATACAAAAGTGTTAAGATACTCCCTGATCTGCCCTCTTGTTCTCCACATGTATTCATAAGTTGCACTCACTGCTTGTTTGAAGATCTCAGCTAGATTCCTTTTCTTGTTGTTGAAAACTTTATCACATCTTCCCTTTCAAATGTTCCATGCACATGTAGCAACCAGGGCTCTGATTGACATGTGGCTGAGTTCATTTGAGTTTCCATTGCTCATTAGCCAGTCCCCTACCATAAAGTTTGTATGTGGAGTACAATCCATTCCTGTATATTCAGATGCTATAGGTTCCAACAGATTTTGGTGAAGCTGCAGTGATTCATAAGATGATCAAGCGATTCGTTCTCTAACTCATAGAGTAGGCATAAACTCTGAGGTCCAATACCCATTGCATATAAGTATTCATATGTGGGTAATTTTCCATGGAAGACTTTCTACAAGAAGGTTTTTACTCTAGGAGCAATTGGTAGCCTCCAGAGCTTATGCCATCCTAACCACTGGTCTGATTCTGTGATGTACCTCTGTTTTAAGTGTGTATAAACTTTCTTGGTAATGCTATTTACAGAGCTACCATCCTGCCAGATCCAATGATTGGTTACATTTCCATTGAAGGCTACTTTGTTTAACCTATTCCAATCAAGCATACTCCCAAAATAGTTTACCATCTCATCTTTGTTGAGGCTGGCTCCATCCATTAGATCTGAAATAAGGATATTCTCAGTTGGGAGATGCATATTTATAAAAGTAGGTTTTTGGGCAACAGGTGTATCAAAGATCCATGCATCATTTAACACATTGGTAACCATAGGATTACAAACATTAATATCTAGCATGTGCCTAATAGAGTGTGCAGCTTTGCATGGTATTTTGTAAAACCATGATGTGGACCTATGATTAGAGCAATTCCATGGGTTCAATGCACCATATTTCAAATTTGTTATTTTCACTCATAGTTTACCTTGATTATTCAAAGTAATAAATACATTTTTTGACATTAAAGCTGTTTTTGCACATCTCAAGTCTTTATTGAGAGGTCAAGACTTAGATTGAGAAAAGTAATGAATTAAGGCTTAGAAAAATTGATGGAGAATGACTGATTTTTGGCATCGTAGGAGTGGAGAAAATGTAATTTTATTTTCCAGAGTAGTGAATCTTAGTTATTTAGGATAATTTTTTTTAATAAATATAAACAAATCAATGAAAAACATTGTTTTTGCCCGGTGTTCGTTTGATCTTTGAAAGCATGAATAACAAAGCTAGTCATATAGGCATGAGAGGTGGAGTAATTTAGTTAGCAAAAGCGGATTTTTCATCTTATATATAACTATAGTGATATAGATAAATTTGAATAGACATCTGACCTTATAAGCATGAACAAAAATATTTTTAGCTGGTAAGAGGATAGAAGGAAGAAGAGAATATAATGAAGATTTGATCTAAAACTCTCACTCCCACATTCAATCAAGCTCTCTCTGATTGATTTAAGTATCGGAACTACCCCAAAGCAGGAAGCCCGTCTCGTTGCACAGGATCACCGGGAAATGAGAGAAACTCTCGTTTTTCTTCTTCAGCTATAACAGACGTCTTTATTATAAATCAAACTGTTGGAGAACCGAATTTTATCACAACACTATATATTAAATATTCATAATTTATCGGTAACTGTGGATCTCCATTTGTTGGCCAGATCAGTGATCACCATGCAGGACTCCCCATTTTCCATTAACGCTCTGGTACCACACTCCTGGAGCTCCTTCACCCTCTCTCTCACCCTCTTCCCTTGCTCCCCCTCCATCAACTCCTTCACCACCCTAGCTATCTCCTCTCTCTTATAAACCCCGTCCGCCGCCACCACCGGCCTCAACGCTACCTTCACCCCTTCCGTCAGCATCACAGCGTTCGTCCTCTGCTCGGCAAACAAGGGCCACGCAATCATCGGCACGCCATGCATCACGCTCTCCAGCGTCGAGTTCCACCCGCAGTGCGACAAGATTCCGCCGGTGGAGCCGTGTGCAAGCACCTCCTTCTGCGGCGCCCACGACGGCACCACTAAGCCCACTTTCTCCGTCCTCTCCAAGAATCCTTCAGGCAGAAACGCAAATGGGTCGTCAATGCTTATGGAGTTGAAGTAGTTCGCGTTCGATTCATTGTCGGACGGGCTGCGAATCACCCACAAGAATCTCTGCCCGCTCATCTCTAACCCGCACGCCAGCTCTTGCATCTGCGCGCATGACAGAGTACCACCGCTGCCGAAGGACACGTACAGCACGGACTCTCGTGGTTGTTTGTCGAGCCAAGACAAGCAGTTGACTGATTCCACGTCAGGCGAACCGGACTGGATAAGCGGACCGATTAAATAAACCGGCGGCTTCTCGTCGTCCATGATCTTCGCGGTCTCCGGCTCGATGTCCCTGAAAGTATTGACGAGAATCCCGTCAGCGTCTCTGTACTGCTTGCCAAGATGGACCATCCACTTGTATGCGTCGTTCGACCGGTCCTGCACAGGTTGAAGCAGTTCTGTACCGGGCAGCGGCACGCAGCCCGGCAACTGCAGTGGCTCCGGCAGGTCCCGGAACTCGCACGTCGTGGAAGCGTCCAACTCCGGCAGGTGAAGAAGCACGGAAAGGCTCAGCAAGTTGGCAGTGTACAACAAGAAGGAAGGAACACCAAGCTCTTTGGAAACAGTAAATGCATCAGCGCCAAAGAGGTCGACTATGAAGGAAGCGAGACGAGTGCTCTGCTGTAGAGTTTTGAGGATGGTGCGGATGGCAGGGAGGGAGCGGACGGTGGCGACAGACATGCGGGTCTCGATTTGCGCGTCCGGAGGGAGGTCTTCCAGAGAAACGGGAGGCAGCTCGAGAGAGGTGATGGTTGGAGGGAGGGCATGGAGGAAGGCTTTCTGGGCTTTGGAGGCGGACTCGGCGAAGGTGATGAAGGTGACGGAGATGCGGTGGCGGCTGACGAGGCGCTTGGCGAACTCGGCTAGGGGAATCAAGTGGCCCATGCCGGGCGTCGGCAAGAGCGCTACGCAGACAACATCGTTAATCTCAGAATGAACATCCATGGTCTAACTTGAGATGGAGAGGGAGCAGATCAGATAAAAGAGTTTAAGAAGAGGAAGACAGAGAAGGGGAGTGAAGGGCGGTGCGCATATTTAGATCCAGTTGTCTTCCAGGATATCTATTGTGTAGTAGTAATTGGAATGTTCTGGATTTAATTTGGGTTACAGAGATAAGAGAGTGGTGGAGGGTGGGGTGTAGAAACTATCAATTAATATTTGCTTTGACAACGTCCTTGTGGCGTAGTGTCAAACCGGTCGCGCTCCTCGACACCCACCCAGGTTCGAGGATGCGCTGGCGCTGCAATGGCGTTTCCTCGCATTACACCGGCTGAGAATTTCTCGCAAAGTTGTAGTGCGGATTCGATCCCGGGTGCCTGTGACGTCCGTGGGTAAAATTAACTGAGCGGGGCTGACCGCTCGGTTCGTATGTCCCAAAAAAAAATATTTGCTTTCTAAAAATAATTTGTAAATTTCTGAAATTTGTTAAGTTAATATTCTTTTCCAGCTGCTGAATTAATTTTTAGGATGTGTTTGGTAACACCTAAGATTCGATTCATTTGGAAATTCTCGGATTTTTATAGATTTAAATTTATATAGTAAATTTAAGTTGTTCATAAAAAATATAAAAAGAAGGTAAAATAAATTATATCACAAAATCTATAATTACATATATGCTCTTTTGGCCACTATTTTTTAGTAAAAATGACCATTTTATTATTTTATAATAGATTAATATTTTTATCATGTTTTTATTAACTATATATTAATAATTAAAGAATACAAGAGGAAAATGATCTTTTTAAAACCAAATGGACAATATATATGTAAACATTGGTATTTTTGTATGGGTATTTTTTATTTATTTTATTTAGGTGTTATAGAGTTATAGACTCCTTTATGACATATTTATTTTACAATAATTAGGGTAGAAAATTTTTATTATGATCGTCCAAAATATTCATTCCATAAAGAAAGAATCCATTAGATTTGTGTTTCCTTATAAAATGAAAAATATCTAATATCCTATTTTGCATTCAATGAGTGCTTTCTGTTTTTAAGAGCAATGCTTTATTGTGCTGCTGTTTGATAGATACAATGCTTGTGACGTCGGATTGATGCAATGAGGGGCTTTCTGTTTTTAAGAGCAATGCTTTATTGTGCTGCTGTTTGATAGATACAATGCTTGTGACGTCGGATTGATGCAATGCTTATGTCGTGAGAGAGAGGCTTGATTGGGGCTCTAGCTAGAAGATTAAAAGTTTGGTTTACCATTGAGTGGTGGATGATATATCTTGTCATTGGAGTGGAATGGAGTCCTAGTTGTGTACTTTGCAACTTTCCAAGTGATTTAATTATATTAAAAATAAATTAATTAACCGCTTTTCAAAAATAATTTTTGATTAACTTGTAGTTTATTAGGATCTTTTCAATTGATAAAATCAAACGAACAAGTTGGAAATATCGACCACCATCTTCGTTCCACCTCAAACTTCAACATCATAAAAAATATTCTTTGATTAACTTGTCATTTATTAGGATTGGTTTTATTGAGAAAATCGAAGGAACAACTTGAAAATGTTCACCATCTTTGTTTCAAATCAAACTTCATCTTCTTGCAAGCAGACAACCACATGTTTAATAGTGAAATACCAACCCATCGTCCTAGCTGGTCTTCTGGCATGCATGAGTGATGCTTGGTGATCTGATTATGTAGTAATATATGGAGGGAATATGGTTTAAAATAATAGCTAATTCACTTTTGGTCTCTTAAATAGTGTCATAGTTGCCTTAGGATCTTTGGGGATATTTGTTTATTATTTAATATTATATATGTGTGTTTGACTTTAAAGTCCCTAAAAATAGTGTTAGAGATTTATAGATAATTTCCCCTACAAAGTCAAAAAAGGTTGGCTACTATTTATTTTCACAAGGAGAGGGTAATGGTTCAAAAAATATTAATGACCTCGTTATAATGGTTTGTATGTATTTTTTAATTAAAAAATTATAAAAAAATCCTTCTTAAATAATATAATGTTGACATGACTTTATTTTCTATAATTTATAAAAGAAAATTTTTTCTAATAAGTTGAAATATTAAAATATTTCTAACATAATCCCAAGATTATTATAAATAAATTAATTAATTAAAATATAAGAATATAATCACAATTAAAAAAAATAGTTATCACACTCCCCTCTTTCTCAGGATGAGAAGTTTGTGTTTGAAGACATATTCCATGAACTTGTTCACATCTACTAAAAATAAATAAATAAATAATATAATATAATATAAAAGCTGCCTCATTCATGGAAGATGGTTGTTTTTGTTTTTTTTTAAAAAAAATTAGTTAATAAACCACTTTCATTTATTGATTAAATAGAATTAGATTGTTACAATGATCCTTAGATGGATCCGGTGGGTACAATCAAACGACTGTGTCGTGGCCTCCAAAAGCGGGGGTGCGATGTTGTCCACTATATATCCTCGTCTTCAAAGTCTATCCTTGGAGATCTCGGTCTTGTCTCCTTCCTTGTGAGGGTCAGGCTATGTATGATGAGGTTGTAGTTGTGGCATGTACGTTATCGAACCATGAGAAAAAAAGGAAGTCAGCTTGTCGAATCAGTTTCTGGTAAACACGGTGTTTATCTGTGAAATATTTCCTATTTCTTTCATTCCAAAGGCTCTAGGTCACAGCCATAACAAGCAAGTTCCAGTCCTTCTGGAGATCTTTTCCCTGTTGTTTGGAGGTTTGGGAGGGGCTCCAAAGATCTTGTTTCCTTAAAGGGTTGGTCCAATTTCCCAGGATCCATCCATAGTACAACCATATCTCCGCTGAATACTAGCATCGGAGGAAGAGGTGTTGAGTGGTTTCTTCTTTGTGGTTACAGAGGTAACATCGTGTCTTGTCCCCTGTCCAGTTTCTCTTTGTTAGATCTGTAGCGTGGGAAGTTTGTCTTTGAATACTAACCAATGGTTTTGTGAGTGTGTGAGAATATGGAATCTCATCACAAATGGTTTAATGTGATCATGGAATCTCATTCTCCTTATTCTTTATAAAATTTGGCATAAAATTTTTTTGGGCAAATTATCTTTTAGTCTCTGACACTATGTGACACTATTCTCCACCCAAAACACACACACTCAAAACACTATTACACTAAACCCTTACACCCCCCACCCCCCAAGGGACCTATAGGCAATTTGGGCACTATTTAAGGAACTAAAAGTTAAATAACTAATTTTTTTTTTGGTAAGTTACCTTTTTTCACAATTTGTTGCTCTCCATGTGCAAAAGAACATATGCTTTTATTATTATTATTATTATTATTATTATTATTATCTTAAGATTTTAAATACTTTTAAAGCACTTACACCCCAAACCTTCAATTGCCCGGACAACCATTTATCGGTATTTTTTATATTTTTAGTTGGTTAAATGTTAGTTTTTATTTATAATTAATGTCGAATTCGTATTGCAATTAAGGACATTAATTAAAATAAAATAAGTACATTAATTAAAATAAATATATTAATTATAATTATAATGAAGTACATTAATTAAACATAATAATCTAAAAAAATAACATACAAACAAATTCATAAATTTAAGATTAAAAATAAAAATTTTAAAAATAGAGGATTTTTTAAAAAACTAATTCATAACAATTTTGTAAATATAAACATATTTTATAAAAAATATATATAACCGTCAAAATAATCCATTGTTTTTTTTCAAATAATCTAACTAATCTAACTAATCTAGTATTTTTATTTTTAAAAATACGTGGACCCCACCATTAATATAACTACTAACTTATCTAAAATATATTTTTTTTTTATAAAAAAAGCCCCACACAAACTACCCGGGTGATTTCCCACACGATGTGAGAATTTTTTTTTGGCAAAGTGCATCAATTGCACTTTGCCCTATCCTTGCCCTCACCGGTGGAAGTGCTCTTAATGCCCAAGAAGAAGGGCGGCTCAAAGATAAAGCGGGTGACGCAAACACTTTAGGCCCTAAATTTTAAAGGCCTCATATTTATTTTTTTATCCTCTAACAGTTTTTTTAATCTTATTATCATAACTTTAATAACATATTAATATAATAAATTAATATTTAAGATTTTTAATTTAAATTTTAATATCTATTGGAGGCCTCATTGAAAGTTTAAATCTTAAATTTTTTAAAAAGCTTATCATTGTAGTTTAAATAATTATTTGCATGATAAATTAATATTTAAAAATTTTAATTTAATATCTATTGGAGGGCTACGTTTGAACATGAAATTTGTTAAAACTTTATCATACTAATAATAATAATAATTTGTTATAATATACGAATATTTAATTTTTTTTAATTTAATAATCAATTATATATCTTTTATCAACTAACTTTTTAAAATAAAAGATAATAAACTAAATTTTTAACTTTTTTAGTTTAATACATAATTAAATATATATCTTCTCCCAACTACCTTATTAGTTATTAAAAAACTCATACCAAGAATTATTATTATAGAGTTACTTCCAATCAAAACCCATACGAATTATCATGTTAGTATATAAAATAGTTAAAAAAAAATAACTTATATAATGTTTGTTAAAAAAATTAATAAAATTTAATTTATATTAAATAATTAAAAGCCTCATTTTAAAATTTCGTTTTAGGCCTACAACTTTCTTGAGCCCCCCTGCCCAAGAACAACTTTTAATATTCTAAACATTAATTAAGAATCTTATGACTTGTTGTGACTTATCATAAAACAAACTATCAAATTTAATCACATATAAGTTAAACTCTTACAATCAATTTAATTAATCTTACTATAAAACCAAATCCTTCTAGTCTCCTCTACTTTATCCAAGTTAAAGAAAAGTTTAGTAAAGACTAACATGAAATTAATGTATAGGATGTCACAGGACTTTGATTAAAAAGAAAAAAGTTAATTTTGATGATGCAAGGCCTTGGATCAGATTAGCCACTAAACCAAAAGGATGTTCAATCAATTTTTTCAAGAAACTTACTTGTCACCTTTAGTGACTTAGCCCTCACAAATGAATTTTTTTTATTTAATAAATATGGATAAACTATAATAAACGTGTCTCAAATGTGATTCGAACTCCATCCTCCCCTTACGAGAGAGGAACATGCTAGCATTCTGTGAAATTAGCAAAAGTTGGGTGAAGATCATCACGAATGATGATAAGGATCACTGTGATATATATATATATATATATTGATTGTCTGTTTTGAGAAACATGAATAAGAACTTTCATGAATTATCTTTGGATATCATTGAAAATGGAAACTAATTCAGGGATGTCAATCCATTCCTAATCTCTTAACTGTAATCATAATGAACAAATTATTTATATTTTTAAGTTTCCCTTTATGTTGTGAAGTTGAACAACTGACCCAATTAACACACCAAACTTGACAAGCATAAAGTTTCCCTTTCAGCTAATTCATTTAAAATATGTTAGATAAGTTTTGTATCTATATACCATAAATATAAATCCAACATATTGACTTTTAAAACAAATTTAACTTGGTTTGGGCCAAAATCTATTTATTTATCATCGTTTCACAATTGAATATTAATTTTTATGAAAGAAAAAATAATTAATGGTAAAAAGTTTATATGTTGCAGAAGAATTTATAATTTGTATGTATATCTATGTAAAACAAGGATCCTTGCTACTACTACTTGTAAATGTACTTTTACAAATTTTATGTGTGGGTAAGACACATCCAATTATGGTACTCTAAAAATTCTCTAATTTTCGTTAATCTTAATATTAAATAAAAAAATGTAGTTTATTCATATTTATTAAAAAAGAAACTCTTTAATTTTAAATGATTTATCTTAATATTCAGTGCATAGTTGATAAAACTTTCCCAAGTCATATATATGTTTGTCTATGCTTGATTATGCATTGACTTCTTCTGTATGTACTAGATAACCAGGCATCGTTGATATAAATAAGCAACTTAAGGGACAATTGATATATATATATATATATATATATATATATATATATATATATTTTGGACAAGTCACTAATGTGATTTGAACCCTCTCACAAATGGGAATGGGTGAAAATTGGTAAGGAAATTTGATTTTCAACATGCTAGTCTTATAAACCTCAAACATTATTAAAGTTATTTTTATGTGTTTTTTTTTTTTTTTTACTGAATCTACATAAAAATTGTGGGGAGAGTTTAATGGTTGACAAACTAAGTTTCAATATATTGATGGTATTTTTTATATGTTTTAAGTAGTGAAACTTAAATGACATTTTTTTTTGACAACTCTTTGTCTTAAGTTTGTTTGTTTATTTATTTATTTATTTTTGACTAAGGCATAAAGACCCCCTCTCATGAGACAGTTAGGGACGTGATCATGGGCTCTGAGGGGTAAACTCACTCGATCGCCCCTGACCCCTCACTGTGCACGTACAAGTCTTGAGTACTCAAGTTTGCTCACCCCATTTATAGGGACGGGGATTCAATCCCGGGACCTTGCCCAAAAGAATGCCCCAATGCACGAGACCCGAGTGATATACCGCTAGACTACTAGCCCTTTGGTTGGAAAACTAATTGTCTTTTGAACCCTGCAAAATTTTAGATTTTTTTTAAATAAAAGACAATGAAGGTTTCAAAAAATTAAAGAAAAGACTATATTATGTTTGATTTATACAAAAGAAGAGCGGTGCTAGAGAAACCAAATAGCCTTTATGAATAGGTGTCACGAATGAATCATGATTGTTCAACCTTCCTCGGGATCATTAACACACCCATTCTGAGGAAGGCTAAACGGTCACGATCTATTCATGACACCTGTTCGGGGTGTCTACCTCCATGAGGTTATATTATAAGTAGTTAATATTATTATTAAATTCTATATGAAATGTTATTTTAGTTTTGTGGTTACAATTCCATACTTTTGTTTTGGAGTCCTGGTTCAAATCCCTATGGTCACAATTATTTTTTAATTAGTTTTCATATCATTTATAAATTATAAATTTTGTTTATATATTCCTAATAAATATTTTTTTTTCGACTTGTATTGCAGTGATTTCTTTTATTATTTAAACTTAAATAATTCTAATATCATAATTTTTTATTATGATTTCTATTGTTTTTCAGACGTTCCTCCAATAAAACATTGATGGAATTAAACTTGTACCCAAAGAATTTAAAAAATATTTTTTTTTTAAATACAAAAATTAGTATAAAAAAATAAACATAAGTTTGAATTAATATAATTTTTTTTTAATAATTATAAAAAAATAAGTTAAAGTTGACACCCCCTTAATTTTGTTTCTTATTCCGCTACTGTCTGTTCGTGAAGTCTTTTCAGAATACATTTCATTTCTCATAAAAGAAATATTGAATTTCCAATTAATAATAAAAAAAAAGAAAATATTAAGATCTCTAAACATGATAATACCTTGATTGGGCTAGTATGTCCTTTTTTTATACATAGGACAAAACATATATTTCATAAATATATATAATAACGCAAAGTATACTTTGAATCCCCATAATTTCTTACTTATTAAATACCATGCGGGAGCAAACCTAAAGCAAAAAACTTATTTATAATCGAACCTAAATCTAGGGTTCTATGGTTGAAAACAATATCCTAGACATGCCCCACAACATGAAATGTTATTATTTTATTTTTTATTATTATTTAAAAGAGTTGCCCAAAAAGTAGAAATAATAATTAAAATTTAATTCCCTATCTAATAAAAATGGTGGACAACCAAAAGGGCATAGTTGAGACATGTGGGAGAAAACAAAAGATGATAAAGATGATAAAGATGATAAAGATGATAAAGGAAGAGTAAAATAAAAATACCTCCAAGCTTCCTCAATCACTTGCCTTTGTTTCCATAGAATGCTAGCATGGATATTGTTAATCAACTAACGAAATTGGCACAATTATCTAGAGGAGAACAAAGCTCCAAGATAGGTTGGGTGAGGAAGGAGCTCTCCGAAGACATCACTCTCTCAAGCTGAGCATTTATGCTATACGCTTTCCAAGCACAGAACCCGTTAAAGAGGTTGAAAGGTCAAGACTTTGCAGAGAAGTAATCAATTAACGGCCATTTGGTTGGTGGGATATTGTATCACATGGACGGAGATATCCATAAATGAGAATATTCATGAATGGGAAAATTTTAAATAGATGTTTGGTGGATGGATGGTAAGAATTAAAATAATATTAATTATTTATAATTAAATAATTAATGATATTTATATTAATTAATAGATAATAATATTTTTAATTTAAAATAATATTATTTTATATTTATTATTAATTATGTATTTAATTTTTTTAAATGATAAAATAATTTATATAATTATTATTCTAAATTATAAAATTATTATAAATATTTAAATTAATATAAAATCTATGATTATTTAATTTAAAAATTATTAAATAATATTTAAATAATATTATAATATTTTAAGGACATAACTCATGTGGGAGCACGTGGATTGCTCCTCATGAAGTGAGGGATGGGCGGCGTCCCTCCAAATTGGAGGGATGCGTCCTTTTTGAGGGATGGGAGCCATCCCCATCCCTTCTCATACGGGTGTCCAAACACCCGGATGAGACTGCAGTGCGGAATATCCCGTCCTCATCCCAGAAAATCCCGCGTACCAAACAGACCTAAGGTGATATAGGTGAATCCGGGTAGGCACGTGGCCTCATCTCGGATATACACATGGAGACATCTTGAACACTCATGTCTAGCACAGATTCCCATCTCGGACATCCTTTTCGTGTAAAAAGATGGTTATTAAAGTCAAGGTAGGAGAAAAGGTGGCAGGAAGATAAGGTGCATAAGATACTATATCGAGAAATAAGTATGGCAATTAAAGTCCCTGATATGGAGGGTACAGGCGCCAAACTCGGGAGAAGGAGATAAGAAGGAAAAGAACAAAAAAGGAGGTATGCAACCTCTTGGGCTCCATGACTCATTCTCTACTAAAAACCTTCCCTGCTGATTTAATCATCTGAGCTGAATTAGGGCGAAAGGCCCACCCCAATTAGTGCTCATTTTTTGTGCAGGTCCTCCGATGAACATGGGAGAGTTGATAACTGCCTTCTCCGACGAACTATTGACGTCTCTCACTACAAACAAATCTCAACCGTTTGATGAAGCCGAGTTCAATCTCAAGGAGGAATTTGTTTTCGCACCAACATAAGGCATAGAAAAATTGATGGAGAATGACTAATTTTTTTGCATTGTAAGAGTGGAGAAAATGTAATTATATTTTTCTACAGTAAATCCGTGATTTATAGATTTGGCTATTTAGGAGATTTTCTTTAATTTGGATCGTTGGAAGCATGAATAACAAAGATAGTCTTGTAGGTATATAAACTGATTTTTTCCATCTTATACATATCTATATATTTCATATTCATAATTTATTGGTTATTGCGGATCTCCACTTGTTGACCAAGTCAACAATCACCTTACAAGACGCTCCATCCTCCATTAATGCTCTGGTTCCTCCCTCCTGGAGCTCCTTCGCAACCTCTCTCACCCTCTTCCCTTGCTCCCCTTCCATCAACTCCATCACCACCCTCGCTATCTCCTCTCTCTTATAAATCCCATCAGTCGCCACCACCGGCCTCAGCGCCACCTTCATCCCTTCGGTCAGCATCAGAGCGTTCATCCTCTGCTCGGCAAACAAGGGCCAAGCAATCATCGGCACGCCATGCAACAAGCTCTCCAGCGTCGAGTTCCACCCGCAGTGCGACAAGAACCCTCCGGTGGAGCCGTGCGCAAGCACCTCCTTCTGCGGCGCCCAAGACGGCACCACTAAGCCCATTTTCTTCGTCCTCTCCAAGAACCCTTCCGGCAAAAACGCAAACGGGTCGTCAATGCTTGTGGTGTTGAAGTACTTCGCGCTCGATTCACGGTCAGATATTGGGCTGCGAAGCACCCACAAGAATCTCTGCCCACTCATCTCTAACCCGCACGCCAGCTCTTGCAGCTGCGAGCATGTCAGGATGCCACCGCTGCCGAAGCACACGTACAGCACGGACTCTCGTGGTTGCTTGTCGAGCCAAGACGAGCAGTTGACTGATTCCACGTCAAGCGAACAGGACTGGATAAGCGGACCGATTAAATAAACCGGCGGCTTCTCGTCGTCCATGATCTTTGCGGTCTCCGGCTCGATGTCCCTGAAAGTATTGACGAGAATCCCGTCAGCGTCTCTGTACTGCTTGCCATGATGGACCATCCACTTGTATGCGTCGTTCGACCGGTCCTGCAGAGGTTGAAGCAGTTCTGTACCGGGAACCGGTAAGCAGCCCGGCAACTGCAGTGGCTCCGGCAGGTCCCGGTACTCGCACGTCGTGGAAGAGTCCAACTCCGGCAGGTGAAGAAGCACGGAAAGGCTCAGCAAGTTGGAAGGGAAGAACAAGAAGGAAGGAATACCGAGCTCTTTGGAAACAGTTAGTGCATCAGTGGTGAAAACGTCGACGATAAAGGCTGCAAGACGAGTGCTTTTCTGTAGGGTACTGATGATGGCGCTGAGAGCGGGGAGGGAGCGGACGGTGGCGATGGAGGTGCGCGTCAACTTGGTCGCGTCCGGAGGGAGGTCGGCGAGAGAAACGGGAGGAAGCTCGAGAGAGGTGACGGTTGGCGGGAGGTCATCGAGGAAGGCCTTCTGAGCTATGGAGGGGTTCTCGGCGAAGGTTATGAAGGTGACGGAGATGGAGTGAAGGCTGACGAGCCGCTTGGCGAGCTCCGCCATGGGAATAAGGTGGCCCATGGCGGGCGTCGGCAACACCGCTACGTGGACAACATCTTTGTCAGCATCCATGATTGAAGTTCAGAGAGATGGAGTAGTAAGACGACGAGAATGTGGTGTGAGTGGTAGTGCAGCTATACCAACTTTGTATTATTTATCATGGAGTCCATCAGCTCTTTTATTACTTTTTAATTACTACATCTGATTAGTCCATTTTTATAAAATTAAGAAAAAATTATGTCTATTAAAAGCAATGCGTGGTGGTGGGTGCGTATATGTTGAGAGATGATGCTGGAGGATTAATTGATACGCGCTATATTAAAATGGATGATTAATTAATGAATACTAGGTTAAAATTGATGATCAACCAAATGACGGATGCAAAGGCTTATTATATACTGAGAGAGAGTTGGATGATTAGGGTTCTGGAAGATTAAAAAAACTTTCTTTGTGTTGAGTGGTGGATGGTATATTGAGAGTGGAATGCAGGATATATTAGGGCTCTGGAATGATTAACACCAAACTTAACAATTTAAAAAAAAACTTCAGCTACTCATTTTCTTTCAATTCCAATTTGTACCATTTGTTGTTTTTCAAATTTTTTGGTACTTTTAGTCCAAATTTTATGGTTTGCAACATGTGGTAAAACATTTATTTCCACAAGATGCCTCGTAAGAAAAAACAGAAAAGGTTATTTACCGGTAGATGCTTGATTATTGTATTTGAATGGAGGCAACTCCGGCATGTGGTTCAAATGTAACTGTCAATTTGATAGAATTTAAGATTGAACTTTGAAATTTTGTTCTTCAAAAAAAAAAAAACACTTTGAAATTCTGCGCCATCTTTGTTCCGTCTCAAAGTTGGTCACCTTCTAAAGAAGAAAAGTAACAAGCTGATTGATAGAGAAACACAATCCAATTGTCTTCTTAGAGAAGTACATAATTTAATTAAAATTTTAAAATTAATTAGGGCAAAAGTCTCACGTTGGGCATGACTTGGATTTCAATATTTTTTTTAGAATAACTTTATAATGTGTGGAAAATTAAGAGTCTTAGATAATCTTAAATAAATTGGAGTATTTAAAATCATGTCTTTGGATCAAATTAGCCACTAAAACCAAGGGATCACACAGATTTTTCAAAGATCTTGCCTCACCATCAGTGACTTAGTAACCACTACACAGATTTTTCAGTAGTCTGGCTTTTGTCACGTTCAATGACTTTAGTCTTTTTTTTATAAAATGGATAAATCACATTCATTTCATACCAAAAGTCTCTGATCAAGTAAAAATATCACAGATTTGCAGAGTATAATCAAATAGTGCTAACGGTTATAAGTTTGTGTGCGAAAGGAAAGAGAGTTGTGCCCTCCATGGCTCCATCGTATCGTGCTGATACTCGTCACAATTTGCATGTATTCTTGCCGCAAAAAATCATCTAAGTTATTTAGACTTCGAAGAATTCAGTGACTTATGTCACCACCACTTTCAAACTTGCATAAAGAGTTCTATATATATATACGGAGCTGATACTATGCGGCGGCCTTATCACTGTGAAAGTGCGGTCGCTTATTTTTGGCCTACTTGCACAATGTTTTGAGAAAATCCAACCGTATTGATGGAAAGAACATCAAAAAATAATCTAGCATGTCAATTTTCATACAATTTGTGAACTTGTTGGGTTTTATCTTAAATGGTGAAATTTTGAACCGGTAAGATTTCTATAAATGTTCACTCGTTAAGATGAAAACCCTACAAGTTCCCAAATTGTATGAAAATAAACATACTAGCTTATATTTTGATGTTCTTTCCATCCATATGGTTGGAAATCCTTAAAACCGTCTGAAATGTAAAATAGGAAAGCGACGCTTACTTGCGATAATCCGGTCGGCCTTATTTTGCAAGTTTTGTGAACTATGAATATGAACTTTGATGAATTGTCCTCGAATATTCTTGTAAACAAGTTCAAGGATGTCAGGATTTCAATATAAGAGCAAATTGCAGATTGCTTAATCTTCACAAATCTCATTGGAGTTGCAGAAAATTAAGAATAGGAATCAATTTTGTCAGCAAAGATATATAAACCACCAAGCACTGCAGGTTAATTAACAAAATAAGCCATAAAGAGTCATGTCACCAAAAAGATATCAAACATTCCAGGTAGAGAAACAAAAACAGCATTTCTCTATGATCTCACACAGTCATGTTTATGATGTTCAACCAAACTAATTGAACAAATCACTATTGACTGTGAGGAACTACACTGTTATCCTTAGCAACTGATTTGTTGTACTCCTCCATTTCTCTTTTGTATGATTCCATGCCTTCTGCTGCTTTTTCATTCCACACCTTTCTATCAGCTTCACTTAGTTCCTGAAATTAAATCAAGTGTAGTTTAAAAAATAAAGAACATGGATGAAAAATGGGTTTTCGGTCAAGTATATATATGAATCACAGGCACAGACCTTCCACTTCACTGATATCATGGCACTCAGTGTGGCATTACTGATGCCGGCTTTCTCTTCCAACAGAGATTTCCTAGCTTCTTTGCTGAAATGACATATAATTGATTAAGAGAAGTTGCACACAATTCACTAACCATTTTCTTAATTTATAATTTAAAAGATGTAAAAGCATGCACTAGTTTTTAAACCTGAAAAGCAGAAATGAGGTGGCTGGCCTCTTTGGCTTGTTTGGATCTATATTCTTCTCTTCCCTTTGCTTCTTCTTCTGCTGCTGTTTTGTTTCCTTGGTTTTCTGGTTTTCAAGCACAACATTACAAGATTTAGAAGAAGCGTTGCTAAGATAAGTATCCACATTAAACAACAAGTAGATACCTTGATTATATTCTCTGTCTTTTCCTTCTTCTTTAGCAACTGAAGTGCTTCTTGTTTTAGAATTTTCCTCTGTTCTTCCTCTTCCTTCTCCATGCTTGCAGCTTCCTGTATTCAAATCATTTAAATGTTAAACAATGGTCAACAAATTATTCCCAGCATATGCTTGTGATTGATATTACCTCAAGCTTTCTCTGCTTGTAAAGCTCCATTTGCTGCATATACTCTTCCTTCTGTTCCTTGGCTTTCTGTGAAAAGGTAGTTTGTCAAGGAAGGGAGGCTTTTGAGAAGTAGACACAAGTAAACACGAATCAAATTTACCTCTTCATAGGGTGCCTTCTCATCTTCAGTCAGGTTCCTCCATTCCTCTCCTGTTATCTTTGCAATCTATTGAATTGAATGACAAATCAAATGAATCACTTGGCAGAGATATATAAATCCCTACTATGGATCATGAAATGCAACAAGTAATCAATATCAATATATCACCTCAAGCATATTCTTTTTCTCTTCAGTAAGACTAGCACGACGATCACTGGAGTACAGGAAGAAAGCTGACATTGGCTGCTTAGGCTTCAGAGGATCCTTCTGCTTCCTAAACAAATGGTGGATAGGATATCAATATCTTGAAAAGAACATAAAAATCCATGTAAAACACCATTGGAAATCTCAATGGTCCTCCAATTACCTGGTTTTCTTGTTTTCTTTATCAGCTTCCTGCCACCATAAAAATCATCAACATTGATAAGCTTGCTGTTGCACAAAGAATAAAACATTAAAAAAAAGAGAGAATTTCAGACCACTGGAGATGGTTTCCAGACCTGTTTGAACTGGAGATACTGCTCAAGCAACTCCATTGCTGTCTTCTGAATCTGCTCATCTTCTAGCAGCTTCATTGCCTCATTCTCACGCTTCTCCTGCCCAACAACCCGCAAGTATTCTTCTTTCTCTTTCTGGTACTTATCTTCATAGGGCTCCTTCTCCTCAGCACTCAGGCTCTTCCATCGAGCACCCAGCATGTTTGAAACTTCTCTGAAATCAGCATCTGGTTTCTCTTTCTTAATCTAAATCACAAATCACCAATTTAGAGACTATAAAGATGACAAGAACAATGCAATAATTCTCTGATTGAGAGCTTGTGCTTTCGAATAACCTCATTCCATTGATCTTTGCACCAGGAGATGTAAGCCGGGCACGGCTTCTTCTTCTCGAGTGAATCCTTGTTCTTGTTCTTGTTCTTCTTCTTCTTCTTCTTGTCTTTGTTCTCTTCTTCCTTCTCCCTCATTGACTTGATAACAGGAAAGCTCTGCTCATCATCAAGAAATCAAAGAACCTCATCAGATTCAATCCAAAAATTAAGGAGTTAAAATGGGTAAGAGGGTCTCTTTTTAAAGGTACCACAGTGGGCTTGAACTCCTTCAGCTTTTGGAGTTTCTTGAGCTCCTTCTGGAGCTTCTCCTGCTCCTTACTTCTATTCTCGATCTCCTCATCCTTCTGCTTGATCATCTCTTCCCGCACTCTCAGGAGCTCCTCAGTCTTCTCCTTCTCGAGACGGAGCTGCTCGAGCTTCTCCTGCATCTCTTGCAACTCATCAGCAAAGGAGTTCTCGCCAGCGGGAGAGGAGGCCTTGGGCTTAGAGACGGCTTTCTTGATCCTCTTCTTCGGTGAAAGGATCAAGGCAAGGCCTTCGCGGTTCTCCTTCTCTGCTTCGGGGAAGGATACAAGGGAGGAGGGCTTCCCCGCAGAGATGTTGATATCGTTGGCCGAGATGGCTTTCAATGGCTTCCTGCTCCTTCCTTTCTTTGTCGCCACTTCCGCCATTGGAGATGGATAGAGAGCTCTCAGACGAGTCGAATGGAGATGAATGCCAAGGGTTTATGAAGTTGCTTTATAGAGCGGATGCACAACGGTTGAATTATTTTCAAATTTCAAATTGGTAAACTAAAAAGGAGAGATGTTTGAAGTCCGCCTATGAACCTCACCCATGCCCATTAATCATTATAGGCTCTGTGTTGTCATATTAATTCTAATGGAATTTAATTAAATATTAATAATTTTGAAGTATTTTTAAATCATATTATAATTTAGTACAACCCGCTGTAGATTATTAGTAGATAACTCATTGCAGATTTTTTTTTTTTTTAAAAGATATCATATAATTTAAGAACTCATCAACTTCAGACAACAAAAACATTTCTAGTAACTTGGAAATTCATACATGAAAACAGTTTTAGAACATTCACACTGAGACCTAGGACTATCACAGCTACCTCTAACGACGCAAGTTCTGCAATCTGAACTGAATGAACTCTTTAATAGATTTATGAAACACCAGAGACACATTGAACGACATATCCTTCATGACATATCAGCAAGTACCTCTGTCAATCCTTGCAACTAAGCAGCCTCAAAAGCATTCATCACTTCAACAAAAACTCCATGAGCGACATCGTAGATTATGTAGTGGCTCTTGGAGCCCGCATTCCAAATCCGTGCTTTACTCTCTCAACTCTGTTGGACGAAAATGATTCATGTAAAGTTTAATTACTTGTCTGCAGTTATGAACAACTTTTACAATGAAAATGACAGAATTGCAGTGATATGGATTAATATCACATACAACTAAAGTGATTCATAAGCTAACTGCAATTGGCTAGTGATCCAAGAACACCATCTCCCTAAAGGATCAAGGGATTGGCAAATAATTCTGAATATACGACCTATTGTCAAATCCAATAAATATGGATTATGCTACATATATTAAAGTGTTTTCAGCAATACAATATATGAGATTCTATAAGCTATTGAGTATGTACCACACAAAAACATACAGCACATTTTCGCATTTAGGAGTGAATAATAATTTTCCTACTAATCCCAATAATAAATTTCCTAGTTCAATTCAATAATTATACAACAACAAATAAGGGGAATAGCAGCCTAACATAGGAATGAATGGCAATAAAGCATAATAAGTTTTAATATCAGCTACTTTTTAAATATTTCAATAGGGAAATCTCAACCAACAGACAAACAGAAAGGAAGAACTACTCACGTTGGGGCAAGCTTCCCAAGACTATCAAGCTCTTCACCGGTGGCTTCATCCCAAACTTTGCCAGATATTTCAACGATATAAGAACAACCTTCTGTGGGCGGGAGTCCTCTTCCGACAAGCAAATCCAAATCTTTTTGATGAAGCTCTCTCCCATTTATACTAACACTAGTATTCCCACCAGAACAAGATTTAGACATAGGATAATTAAATTCTTCAATGAAAGGCTGCAAGAAAATGAAGAAAATATTTCATCAATCAATTTTCATGACATAATTTGCAAAAATTTGTACTCACTCAGTTAGCAGTTCTTACAGGAATTATGCCAAGGCATGGATGACCCAAAACGCCCCAGAATCCAGCACGGTAGTCATACCTAGACAGAGAGAGCAAAAAAAATTAGTTTCAGCATCTCTTATAGAAAAAAGAAGTCCCTCAGGACTCCGACAAAGCATCAGGTCAATTATTTATCAAGTAATTGGGCATGCTAGAGATGACTACTAATTTCAGTCAAATTTGAGTATTAGTTAAACACTAAATGCAACATCATGTACAAAACTTAATTGCCAAAGAACTGAAGCGATATGTTTTCTGCTGAGTCTAAGTATTGAAACACAATCAGTTATCGTCAATTCATTTGTCAAAACCTATAAAAACATTAAAGAAATGTATGGTGTTCTTGTGAATGGACCAGAAGCTTACCAATAGTCTCCTGGATGGATTGTTCCAGCTTGCTTCTCAGCCTTCTTAACTAGTCGGTCAGAAATAGGATGGCCATTAACTGAAACTTTTGATCTTGTATTCTCCTCTGACTGATTAAACCGGAAGTCTTTAAAGCTCTTCTTTATAAGTCCAGCAAAAAATGATTCACTGCCTTTGCTGGCTTTGGGTCGATTCTCGCTTCCTTCCCAAGAGTCATGAGAAAAATTGGGATCTGGGCAACCATCAGCTGACAAATCCATCTCAGCAGCCACAGTTACATCTTTTACTGAGTTCTGCTTAAAATTGCCATGAACAGACACAACCTTTTCCTGATCAGAGCGCCTACTCCTGCTTCCCTTTCCCGGTCCATTCATAACATGATTAGATAATGGGTGTGCAAAATGCTCACGGAGTGGTAAGCCTGGGGCATGTGTAGGCACTTCAACTTCTACAGGAAGTTCAGTAGAGCTGGGCAAGTCTCGCTGACAGATCATGCTATCTGAGCTCTCGACATCCTCAGATGTGCTGGAAGATGATGATAGCCCTTGCATTTTCTCTGACTCACTTAAATTAAACCCACATTCCTTCTCTAGCATTTCAGGACTAGAGTTCGGAAAGGAGGAGGGCAAAACAAGCTTGTCATCAGTGGATCCAACTCCAAAGCCAGGGCTGTCATAATCTCCAGTGTAGGGCATACCAGGAAATTGGTTAAGATGATCACAGCAGGGCAAACTATCTTTCATTCCACCAGTAGAACCAAAATCATTTTCAGAAGTTGCACGCACTGTTTCAATGACAACTGAAGTAGTGAGCTTTTTTCCATCAAGTTCGACTGAGATTACCTGGGAGCATGAACCACATTGCAGCTTAATTTTTTTCTTCTTAACCAGCAATAATTTTGATGGTAGCTGTAGCACTTTTGAACAATTACAACAGACAACAAAAGGGGCAGCACCGGCTATAGGTTGACAGGAACGTCCATGCTTCTTATTGAATGTGGCCCTCTTGTTTGTCTGCGGCCCATGAGAATGAAGGGAAGTACCAGCCACCCTGCGATTATAACTTCGCTGACCGAACATCAAAGGATCTTCTGCAGGATAGAACACATTGTTACTTACATGATATGGAGCCCTTCGACTGCCCAAAGTGGTAGGTGGTGCTTGTCCAGGCAATGGCCAGTGTCTGTTGCACTGATGACATGAACATGCAGGTTGATGGTAAAAACTATCATAATTATACGAAATCACAGGATCTTGATCCAGCTGACCATAGAGGTAACCATTATATGGTCCTTGTGAATGTGGAACATTGCGGTGAAAAGGAGGCATCCCAAGTGTTTGAGAACCAAATGGCTCACCATATCCTGGAACACTGCTTTGCATTGCCTGATAAAAATTCGGCATATCCACAATGCGCCCATTTAGGAAAGGATCATGGTGAGAAGAAGCCCGGTTAACTGATGATGAGCCGTCAGAAAACCAAGTATTATGGCCATGATTTCCATAAGTATTCGAAGACACAGCCCTTTTATGTGTAGGAGTCCTGTCCCTTGTAGTGTCTGCGACCTCACAAGATCGTCTCAACTGATCCCTTAATTCATCAAGCTTTCGCAGAAGCTCTGCACGGTCTTGGTCAAGATTCTCTACTCTATGCAGTCCACTAGCATTCTGCTTCATGTGGTAATTGGACGGGCCCTCATCAGGGAAAGGAGCAAGACCGATACCTTCCATTGAAACCCTCGATGCTCCACAGTAGGATGAGATATTTGCCCTCTCCTCACCCTTCCAGGCTTGAACTTGTGGGACTTCTCGCTGAACACTAGGATGCTCATTTTGTATATTAAATTGCAAGCCCTCTCCCACATTTGCTTTAGGAATTTCAGAAACATTTGGGCTGATGTCCCTTGCCAGAGCTTTAGAAGGGCGTTGATATCTAACAGCTTTACTCTCCAGTTCATTCAAGACCACCTTATTTCCAATTCTACTCTCAGCACTCTTAGGTTCCTTCAAAACATCCATGGCTTCACTTCTTCTGGTGTCAGATTCTGCTACTTCATTCAAGCCATTTTCCATCCTACATCCAGAACTATTAACCTCAAAATCAGTACCAGAGCTCACCTCTGAAACCACCCTCTTCTTATTTGAAGAACTCTCTAAATTTTCAGACTTTTTCACCTTTTCTCCATCAGGATCTTCTAATGAAGCTTCCATTACTGCAGCTGGTTTTTTGGCTGCATTACAAGTGAAAATAACAATTGTCAATCCGGTAAAGAAAAACTAAACCACCATCTATCTTAAAAGAGGTTTAAGACTATAAAACAGAGGAATTTTCTGATACATTGCACTTAGAAACAAGCAATTTTTTTTGTTCAAATTGAACTGAAAACCAAAACCACTATAATAGATATAAGCAGCAGATCGCCAGCAGAAACAGGAGTAAAGTTTTTCAAAATAACATAGCTAAACATGAGGGGGAAACAAAAATTTTTTTCAAGAAAATGAGCAGAACTAAAATTAATCACTTTTTTTCCTCTGAAATAACTGGAAGAAAATGTTTTTTTTACCTTTGAAATAACTGTAAGAAAATTAAATTAGAAAAAACTTTGCTTTTGGAGCGCACCAACAACATTATCAGAGAAAACAAATGCTGAGTCCATTCACGAGAAAAGGACCAAACTACTAAAATCCAAGAATTTAAAAAAAAGGAGAATTTTCCAAAGAAAACTCTTACTAAAATTCTTCCACCAAACCCGTGACAAGTTCCACTAAGTAGAGAATAAAAATTAATGGACAACAGACAACAAAACCTTTTGAATCCATAAACCTCCAAAACTTCCAAAACTCCAAAACTGCCAACACATAGAGCCCAAAGGAAGAGAAAACACCAAAAGATGTTTGCTCTTTCCGACAATCATCCAGTTAAAATTCCCTGGAATCGAAGAAGAGAAAGCGATAGAACATAAAACATTAGGAAAAAAAAAAAGGCAGAACAGAAGAAGTTAGATCTTTTAGTATGTAAACCTTCAAACTCCCCAAATGCTAACTAAATAAGCGAAAAAAAAAACATCAAAAAAATTTAAACTTTATGCTATAAAACATCTTAAATCCATTGAAAACACCCAAACACTAGAAAAAAGAGATGCAATTGAAGTTTATCCCCGCTGTGTATTCAAAACGATAAAGACAATAAAAGATGCAATCTTTCTTATGTTTATAGTGCATTAAACTCCCCAGACTACTTCTCAAACATCCAAAAATGCCGTCAAAACAAACGACCCCAAAATTCAAACTTTTCCTCATTAAACAAAAAAAAGGAGAGAAATCATACCTTGAAGAGTAGCATTACATCCACCACATTTATAAACAGTGAAATTCGCCAACTCCGGAAGCAGCTTCTCACATTTGGGGCACTTCACCACCCTGACCTTCGCCCCACCACCAACCCCCACTTCCGCCATGAAAAAACCTTCAAAATCCCAAGAAAAAGAGAAGTTCTTCGGCCTAGAAATCAGAGGAGATGATTTCCAATTCCGGGACCTCGCGTGGCATTTAAAAACAAAAGCAAAGAGTCCGGTTTTCCCCTTTGGTCTCTGCTTTCTCAATTCTCGCCAAGGCCTGCCCTACTGAAAGGAAAGAGATTGGTGGCTCATTGGGAGCAATCATATGAGAGAGATAGAGAGAGAGATCGAGAGAACTTCTCTTTCTCTTTTTTCTCTTGGTGATGGAGCTGAGATCGCGCTTTTGCTTTGCCTCTTCTTTTCTTTCTTTTGGGTTGTAACTCGGGAAGTGGGATGCCGAGGAGTTCTTTTAAACAGTGAATTCATCGGCGAGGAATACGGCCAGTTACTTGTTATTTTATTGTATTTGTAACCAATAAGAAGAAAAAAATAAATAAAAACAGTAATTTTATTCATTTTAATTTTAGTTTTAATTGAGATTATATTTAAATAAAATATTTTTTTCACTAAGACAACACACCGGCAGGACATCAAAGGACGTGTAATAAGCTTCGACCGCTCACACATTGAATAAACATTATAAACCCGAAAGCTTGACAGGGCAGCTCCAGTGTACCTAAACCCTCATTTTGTAAGAGGTGGGATTCGATCTCGGACCATTTACTAGAGAATACCATCTCTTAATAAGGGACCCTTGTATCAACAGACCTTTAGTCGTTAGTATATTTAAGTCAAATATTAAGTACCAAATATTTATAAGTTTTAAGCTTTATTTTAATTTTCAAGTTATATTACTGTTCTAGTTATAAGAGAAGCCAAATTTATTTTTGCAACTTTTTGTTTCATTGATCTGTTGATATATAATTCTTTAAAATAAGGTGGTAAACATATTGAAATTTTTTGTAGTGTTGGTAACGAGAGGGACAGTTACAAAATAGTATAAAAAACAGTAAATATCTACCCTTTTGTCTGAATTTGAATGGAAAGCTATAGACACTATTAGTTGAATCTATCCACATAGTTGAAAGGAATGCTTCTCCCTTGGCTTTTTTTCCATATGTCACCGTTTTTTCTTTCTGATTTCCTTGGAACAAGTCCTGCTCATTTAGAAAAATAAATGAATAAACAAATAAATCTTTAGGTAAAGTATCTAGAAGAACCAATGGCCATTTTCTCCACATGATTTGAAGATTATGTAGACTAGTTGAACTTTCAAAATTTCAACAATGTAACAAAAAAAATATTTGTTTCCTCTATCATTCTTTACCTTTTGTTGACAATAAATTAAGTGATTTGAGCATGTTTGGTTAATATTTCTCCCACATTAGAAGATACAAGAGTTGTCAACAAGTATACAACCTCTATTAAAGAAGAAACAATGAATTTACATGAAGTCTCTGTTTTAATCTAAAAGATGATGTAACTTAAGATAGTAATAAACAAAGCATTTCAAGTATGGTTCTCTTGACCCAATCAAACCCAAAAACCTTTTTCACTTTAATAAGGTTTCCATAAATCCAATCTCTTTGGATTATAGTTAATCTATTTTACTATTGGAAAAGAACACACCAATAAACAAATTCCAACAAACATTCTCCACCAAACACTTTGCACAGTATCCTTTATATATATATATATATAGTGCTAGTCTAACATAGGGCTGGCCAAACATGAAAGACATTGGCTGAACTCTTATTGTGATGATATTAGAAAATCTCTGCAAGAAAAGCAATGTCTTGGCTGTTTGAAAAGAAAAAGGAAAAGAGGACAAGATGGTGAGCATCTGTAACCCACTCTGAAGACTGAGGAAGGCAGCATGAAGAACAGAAGCAGACTTTCTTATTATAAAGACAACCCCAAACTAAAGTTTTGTGGGGCCAATGCTCTCTCAGTATACACTACTCATTGGTCTTATCTGCTTGGAAGTGGCCCCCTGATCCTTCATGGAGTTCTAGAGATATTGAGCCACATGAACCCCAAGGACAAGGTGGTAACTTTTTATCTTTTCTTGTTGTACTAGTTAATGTATGTGGCTTTTAACCCATGGGTGTACAGTGTACTGATGAACAGTTATTGATGCTCTGGAGATAAATCCTTTGTGGGGGAGTAGTTGGAGTAACAAGTTGAAAAACAGATTCTGCTTTCTCTTGTGTGATATTTTTCCTAATGATATTCATAAATGAAGTTGCATGTGAACTCCCATGGCAAGCAAGCAGTTTCATAAAGAATGGGAGATGAAAAAGCACATATATCAATGCATGGAGGTTTCCCATTCTTCAAGGAGGGAAAGGGATTCATTGGGGTTTGTGAGATGTCTTTAAAGTGTTTCTTTGATTGTGACTTTGTCTGTAATGTATGTAGCTTTGTTAAAGGAGGAGGTATAAACATTGCACTTGTTAAATAAACATTGTCTTTAGGCTTTCTTTGACAGTGTTTCACTCTCATGAAGAAAGGAAGACATCAAAAGTGATGAATGGCTTCTTGGTTGGCAAATTGTTATAAACTTATTCAAAGCTATCAAACCATTGTTCTCATGCTTGTTCTTCAATTCAATCTGAAAATTTTCAGTCAAATGGGGGAACACCAATTTCTCAGCAGATATAATCTGCAAGACTGAAAAAAACAGATGGCTTCATCATGTAACTTTCTTTTGCATCTCAGAGCTCTGCTTTGCCAGAACTGCTACATGTTCTTTATGACTTGATTTGATTCTTAACATTTACTATAATTTGACGTTAAAATTAGGTCTAACCCTCTGTAAAAGGAAGTCAAAAAGAAGTAAAAAAGAATAGTCACTGACTCTGGCAATCAGAGCCAGAAGTAAAGCCACTATTAACCTTTCCAGACACCATTATTCCTCAAAGAAAGGGTTCCATGTCAGAGAGATCAAACCATTTTAATGTTCTTCGATGCAGCTCTTTCATGTATGATGGCTTGAACTTTGATCTCATTCTGTTTCTTTTTGTGTTCAGTCCCCCATGCAAATGATTTCCAAAGTTGCCAAGGTCTATGACTCTATGATGTTAGAATGGGAGATTGATTGGCTCTGCTATCAAGATTAAAACCCAAACTAGTGTAACATCATCAAATAGGGGAATGCATCCAATTAAGTTTTGCAGCAAAGCTGTTTCACTTTGTTTGGTTTTTTCAGCAAACAGTGTAGAAGAATAAATTCAGAAATCTTGTTGGTGAGTTTAGTTTATCCGCATAAAGTAAATAGATATAGATGACAATTTATCTTGTGCCATAAATTACTCAACAATTGTTCAGTTGATGCAGTTACCATCAACTTTTCAGGAAATTAAGTCTTTATTATTGGGGTGAAATCGGTTCGGTTTGGATCGGTTTTTCAAACCAAACCGGTATTTTTTGGTTTGCAAAAAAACCAAACCTAACAGTTTGAAAAATGAAACCAAACCAAACCTGGTTCGGTTTGAAAGGTTTTCGGTCTCCGATCTACAATGGGTCGCAGATTGAAGAAGTTCGTTGGCGACGTAAGAGAGCTGGCAAGGTGGGAGGTAGATCTGCTATGGACGGACGTTGGCGGTCTCTTATCTGCGATGTGCCGCAGGAATGGGTGAGGTGTGTCGGAAGGAATGGATAGGAAATGGAGAGTGAGTGGACTATGGAAAGAAAGAGAAATGAAAACTAAAAACATGATTTCAATTTTCAAGCTATTCAAGTGATTGAAAAAAAAAGAGGAGAAATATGTCGTTCGATTTAGTTCAAACTGCATTTATGCAATTTCAAACTGAACCGAACTAAATATTAATCAATTTCAAACCAAAACAAACCAAATTTTTTTTTATTTCAACGGTTTGAAAAACCAAGTTTCGGCGGATTGGTTTAGAGCGGTTTGGGCAATTTGGCTGTTTGGAGTTTCAACCCTAGTTCATATATTCATATATATATATATATATATATATATATATATATATATATATATAATTCTAATAAGATAAGACCGACCGAAACACTGTTCATTTAAGGTCGCCTCCCATTTGACCACTTGCACAGTGTTTTAAGGATTTCCAACCGTATGGATGGAAAGAACATCAAAAAAATAAGTTAGCATGTTAACTTTCATATAATTTGGGAAAGTGTAGGATTTTCATCTTAACGGATGAAAATTTATAGAAATCTTACCGGTTCAGAATTTCACTCTTTAAGATGAAGACCCTACACCTTTCCAAATTGTATGAAAATTAAGCTTATTTTTCGATGTTCTTTCTATTTGTATGATTGGATTTTCTTAAAATACTATACAAATGAGCTAAAATGGAATAACCACACTTGTACAGTATTAAAACCGGCCACATAGTATTACGACTTGCATACATATGACCATAGTTATCAGAATCGGACCGGACCGGCGGTCCGACCGGTTGAACCGGTGAACCGGCCATGGAACCGGTCCGGTTCTGTAATTAACCCAAATAAGCAATTGAACCGGGTTGAACCGGTCATTAAACCGGTGGTTGAACCGGTCAATTTTTTATTTTATTTTTATTTTTTAAATATTTAAATTATTTAAAACAGAATTTTTTTATTTAAAATAGTTTTTATAATAGTTTTCTTTATAATAATTTTTAAAAATAGTTTTATTATAAATTATTTAATATAGTTTTTTATTATTAATATTTATATTGACCCGATATTGACCCGACGGTTGAACCGGTGAACCTGTGACCCGGGACTTTCTGAGTTCAATGTGGTCGGTTCATTAGAGGGGCGGGTAGGTTTTGGCGAGCCGTGAGGAAACCAGCGGGTCAAGCTGACGGCCGGGCGGGCGAGACCGCAAATGCAAACGCATGATGGCAGGCGATTCACGGAATCCGACTATTGGGCCGCGGCACGTGAGTCACAGCCGAACGTCTGCGGTGTGGACCAGCGGGTCAGTACACGGGTTGAGCCGTGAGGTTATTGTTTTAATTAAAAAATAAAAAATAAAACTATTGTAGTAGTAGCGGGGCCGGCAGCGGCTCTGATAATGAACCGAAGAGCGAGCTACGTCTCTCTGCATGCTATAGACCAACTACGGTAGTTGGTTATTTTAAATTTTTTTCTTTAATTATTTTAAACTCTATATATGCTCCTCTCCTTCAATATCACTCCTCCGGCTCTCACTCATCAAACTCTATTCTCTCTAATTTCTATATTTCTCTCAAGTCTCAAGAGACTCTCGACAAGGCTACCGACAATTCCCTTCGTTGGATCGGGGTTGGGCACTTGAAACTACTCAAGAGAAATGGCATCGCGTGGTGGTGGAAGCAGGGGAAAAGGCATTGTCGGTTCGGCCTCCTTGCCTACTCAAGAGAGCAATGAATGGCAAGAAGAATCTGAAGGTGTAGTAGATGCAAGCATGCGTCAGCTGCGCCTCCAGGCTGGAGGAGGAACAAATCCCATTTAGGAAACAACTTCAAAATCCGATATTTTTAAAGTCCATTTTACAAAAGTGTATGACAATGATGATGGCGTAACTCATGCTAAATGTAAGTATTGTACTTCCAATTTAAGCATAGCAAGGGAGGAGGTATGGCGCATTTGCTAGACATATGGAGAAAGAAGCTTATCAGGACAAAGTAGGAAATCCTCGAAATCAATCTCAAATTGATTAGTGAAGGCGAAGGTGGGTTCCCACTCTTCTTTTATTTACATTTCTCGGCGAGATATAGGGATAAAATGGCGGAGGCGATTTACGTGGAGCACTTGCCATTTCAACTGCGGGCGTTGCCGTCTGAGAGTGCATCGATGAGGCGTTATGCGGCCGGCATGCAAAAAGGTATCAAGGAGGGCCGATTCAAAGAGCGATCTTCAAACAATACAAACATGGAAAAGAAAATCTTTGTAGAGTATTTTTACGGCTCTTGTACCTCCTCTGTTTCTTTGTATGTTACGATATATGGACGATGTATTCCATGAAAATTCTTTTTATGGGTATTACGGCTACATTGGATTGATATTTCGTGGAATATCAAAAGCGAGTCATTGCTTTAAGGGTATTATTGAGTCTCATCTTGCCGATAATATTTATAGGATGATTAGGTAGGGATCGTGAAGAATATAGTTTGAGTTTTAGGATTTTTTCAATTTCATTTGATGTACCTCTGCTATCACGGCCTCGATTAGACCTTTGGAAGAATATTTGAGGCCTTAAATGCGAGACCAAATATTTCCATATTAGATGTGCTTGTCATGTATTGAACTTATGTGTACAAAGCGGATTAAGTCACTAAAACAATTTGTAGGACCGATTAGGGATATAATATCATATATAGGAAGGAACATGACATTGATGAAACAATGGGGTCGTTATTGTAAAGCAAATAACATGAGGCCTAAAAATTCCCAAAAGGCGTTAAAACTAGATGGAACTCTACCTATGGAACTTCTTAATCGGCGTTTCCTTATAAGACATTGTTGGTACTTTTTTGTTAATGAAGCTTTGCCTAATTTTAGTTTATTTGAATACAATGGAATATTGTTACTAGAGTTATGGAATTGCTTTACATGTTTAATACATGTACAAATTTATTTTTAAAGTTTATTTTCCCACCGCATTTATTCTTGTATGAGTCATTTGATATTCTTTGAACAAATGTGGAACTTTAGATTAGATACTCGATTAGTTCACGGGCCTTCTAGAGATGAAGGCAAAGTTAGTTGAGCTATTATAGAAATATACCTCCTATTGCTTTAGTTGCATTTGCTTTAGATCCTAGGCAAAATTAGAAGGTTTAAATGCATATTTAGAAGCTTATTACAAGTTCTTAGGGTTTAATGGAGGTCAAGATAGTCAACAAAGAGTGAGTTAGACTCTCAATGGTATGGACGGATTACGGAGTTTCTGAGGATGTTAGTGTAATTGTTAGTGAAGTTAAGTTACAACTTCGTTGAACTATGTAGAGACTACGCTCGTTATAGTCATATAGTTCCACAGGTTTATGGCTTGGCGGTAGAACCGATCTAGCATAGTGGGGAGATTCATTTCGACAAAGGCAAGCGAAGAAGAAGCCTAGGGGTTCTCGATACCGCGAGGAGGTCGACTGTATTTGAATACCACCTTAGGTTCTCACGAGGGGCGTGAATGTAGATATGACTTTTGATATTCTTCATTGGTGGCAAGGTAATGGAAATCCGTATCCCTATTCTTTCATTTACTTGTAAAAGGATATTTTTCGCGTGTCCTATATCTCTGATTAAGCGTCGAAGCGGACTTCGGTGCAAAGTGGAAACATCTTTGGATTCAACACGTTCGCGATTATGCGCGCAAAGCATTGAAATTCAAGTTTACGCAGGATGATTGGAGGCGTCACCTTGGCAGCGACAACAAAAGCGGTAGGGAAGTCGAAGCGGTAGTGACTTCTTCTTAGCGATAACATGATGAGCACAACAGCGACCCTGAGCAAGAGCGAGGAACGTAGCCAGATGAATAGGTAAGTGGGTGACAACTCGATCAGGTTTAAGGTAAAGAACTTCATTAAACTTTGATTCCTCCACACGAGAGGATCACGTAAGGCAACTTAATTGATAGGTAAAGCGAATTAAGTGCAAAGTAAGTAATTATAATGTTATAGTTTTTTTTTTACATTTTTTTTTCCATTTTTGCATTCTATTTCTATATATCATAATATCATTAAATTACATTTTTTTGATAATTTTCAAATTACATTTTATTTTTTTTTTAAAAAATGAAAACCATAATATTATGAACAACTATGAATCTAAAATGATACCATGAGTCTCTGATATATAGTATGAATCTATGATTATCATATATCATAGTTTTCAAATTTTTTTTACATTTTCTTATTCTATTTCTAATTTCTATACATAAAAGCATAGGTTTGTTTTTTTTTTTTTTTTCATTTTTTCATATTTTTAAATATATATTATACAATATACAATTTAGATTTTATTATGAATTTTATAGTTTTCAAATTTCTATACATAAAAGCATAGGTTTGTTTTTTTTTTTTTCATTTTTTCATATTTTTAAATATATATTTAATTATACAATTTAGATTTTATTATGAATTTTATAGTTTTCAATGTTTTACATTTTTTTCTCATTATATTTTTATATCAAAATATCATAGTTTTTTTTAAACATTTTTTTCACCTTTTTTGCTATTTTTTTTCAATTTTTAATGTATATATTTTGTATATTTTAAATAATTTTTAAAAAATTATAAAAAAAATAAAAACCGGCGGGTTGGGCCCGGCCCGCCGGTTCTCTACTGTGGCCCGGGCCGGTTACGGGTCACCCGAAGGTGACCCGTGACCCGCCGGGTCCGGCGGGTTGCCCCTGTGGCCCGGGCCGGTTCCGGGTCCGGATTTGGCCGGCCCGGAACCGGCGGGTTGGGCCCGCCGGGCCCGGTTAACCGGCCCGTGCCCATGTCTTTGCATATGACACAACATTAGACAAAAATAATATAAAGGTAGTAGCGCAGTACAATGGCTCTGAAGTAGCTGGGACCCAAAAAGAGAAGTCCATGTGTTCTTTAATTCCTTGTTTATATAAAAGTATAAATATGGCACAACAAAACAGTAGCAGCATGGTACGGAGTGAGATGAATGTCCTATGAAGGAACCAATGGAATCTCAAACTAAAAGCTGCAACCCAAAATGAGAAGCCCATTGGCTCCTTAACTCTTTATTCAAGCAGTTGTGCGGCCATCTAAGTCATGATCTGATCAGTGTGTCCATCTTATAATGTTATTTGGTGTCTCTAACAATTTGAGACTGCAAATCAATGACTTGAAGATCGGCTGTGGCATCCGACACAATGAACATGATAATTATGGTAGTTTATTGCTTCAGTGCAGCTAAAACTGCTGAAACAATGTGCAGGGAACCGGTAACCACAATGAGACCAGATTGGCATCCTGCTCTGCACTGAAGAAGCTGATTTGCTACCTTCATCAGGAATTCCATTGATGCAGTTTGGGAAGCAAGGATTACCGGTTGTTTGCCATCAGATGATACTGCATGAACCTGTACAGGATTCTCATGGTCAATGATCCCCATGTCCAGATAATCTATGCCTAAATTTACAGCAGCACTTCTCCAAGCAGCTTTTAAGTCTGTAGCTGAAGTCATGCGGGATCTGCTTCCAGCAATGTTCACCTCTGTCAGCAGCACAATGTCTGGCTGTCGACCTGCAAGATAATTGGAAGACTGAAATTATGATGTTCAGAAAGTTGAAGACAGCATGGAACAATATCAGAGTTTTGAAAGGGTTACAGAAAGGAATGCAAAGAAGTATGCTAAGCAATTCAGCTTATATATGAATCATGCTCTTTTCATGTCATGCTGGAAGACGATCACATACTACAATATAAATCAGAAGTCAATGACTAACTCAAAAGTTGCTTTTCAAACTGATACTTTAATAAGTATTACAGCACACACAAACCGGTCAGGCTTAATTTTCAACAATTTGGTCATCTTCCCTGACCACTCCTATAAGAGCAACGGGCAATGTTATTTAAGTCTGCCTCTTCCAATTCCACTCCCCTTAATTTCATGCATAGTCCCAATGATATACAACTGCACATGAATATTGCATTACATTCTCCACACAAATTAGTTCTCACATAGTGCTACTATCAACAACACCTCAGATGTTAGTATTTATTAGCATAAACCTATGCTAGATTTTACACTTTCTTGTTCTCTATCACCAGCATTCTAAACATTGCATTATCGATGCCATATTCATGTGATAAATTTTCCTTTAAAGTTTTAAGGGAACATAGTATGTAACAAGATCAAAGAATTTCAGATCATCATCACTCACTGTTTCACTTTGTTGGTTAGAAGTACTTGGGAAAAGAAAAAAAAAGGAAAAGAAAGGACAAAAAAAAGTAAGCAAAAGGGACAGATGAACTCTGAAACTGATCTGACGAGTGGGCAACTCAATGTTTTGCAGGAAGAAGTCAAACTATGCACACAACAAAAAGATAACAGAGTAAAGTCATTTTGTGGCATGATAATAAATTGACAAACAATTCAAATCAAACAAAAAGAAATAATTTATTCACTTCATTGCTTAAGCACGAACAATCTAGTGAAGTAGCGTGAGGATTTAACAAGATAAGCAACAGTACCTGAGAGAAGTTGTTTTGCAAAAGCTACATGATCTTTGTCACTTGCCATTGCCACCACAAGAACAAGTGGTCCATCCGGATGGACCATTCTGATTAAGTCTGCCAAGCCTCTAGCGGATGCTTCAGTATGTGCTAGAATAAATCATAAATGCAAATTATCATCAGATGAAAAATGGCAGAAAGTAGAAACCATATTAGCAAGATTTTATACAAGGAATCAAGGGTACCTCCATCAATTAGAACTGATGTTTTGGATAACTGGAGAGCCTTAGCTTCCTTGGAAGTCAGAAATTGGCTCCTTCCAGGCAACTGTGTACACTCTAAACCAGCTCGAACAGCCAAGTCCGATATTTTCCACCCTTATGGTTTTAAAGTTTCATTAGAATAGAAAATATGATATAAAAACATTTAATTTATCACAAAAGATAAGTCCGATAAAATTTACGAAACAAAATAAATTGAATTATGTGACCTCTTTGTAACTTTACCAAGATGACCAAAACAAATAAATAAATTGGATCATGTGATCTCTTTTTGAACTGAATTCACCAAACAGTAAACATGTATGAGGAGTATTATCAATACTCTAAAGTTGAATTGATTTCGTTCTTGTAAAGGGACAATTAAACATTTTAAAGTTGAGACTCTCATATAAGGGTTGGCTTGTACAAAAAAGGGACTGACAATGCAAAAACAGGAAGTTTGAAAATTTTCAATTTTGAATATCAGATAGTACTTTCTTTGACTATAAGAAGAGCCTGGGGCAGGAAAAACCTAACAATAATAGAATATTCAATAATATGCAGTAGAAATTTAATTTGTAACTAAATGATTGTTTAGGGTTCATCATATCAACAAGCTTCAAATAATTGGTTAGTCTCTGGATTTAAAAACAAGAGGTTCTTCAATGATGTTTCAAAAAAGCATCCTGCTAATTCTTCCCAATAAAGCTTTTAAAATGTATATCTGATAACAAACATATACTGGTGCTCTGAACTCATGTGGAGCTACCTTTAAACAAAAGTGAGGCACAGACTAACCTTGATTCCGCAGACAGAGTGCTGTACATGTAGCTGTAACAGCATTTTGAAGCTGATGATCTCCAAGCATAGTAAGTTGCAAACTAGGAAGATGAATAAACTGCACAGCATTAAAAAAAAAATTTAGTGATACATAATAATAAAACGACTTTGATATCTGTTTGGACAAACTGAACACTTATTCTAAAATTGAAAAGTATCATGCATGTACCAACTTCATATCCTTCTGAACATCAATCAGTAGGTCACAAATTTGGTAAGGTTTTTCATCTTCTCTGCCAAAGTGGTTACCAACAAGCTGGATTCCAGGATCACATGCTGATACGACCAGAGAACTCAATGACAATGCCTTATCACGAATTATACATTCAATATGCGGTGAGAGGGGACCACCAATCACAACCTGAAATATTTTAAAGCAGATATACATAAAAATTTGCAGCATTAATCATACTATCATACATAGCAATGAACACAATCAAGGTAATATATACAGCATCTAGAAGATGGGAAGAGTATAAGCATAGCAGTTAAGAGATGGTTACAATGAGATACATTCCACCCACATAGTAAATCAGCATTTATAGTTATAGCATTTAAGAAACAGGGTGAGGTACTAGCAAGTAACCAAAAACAACTTCTTAATACAGAGCCAAAAAGCAATATGCACATTTTTCTTTTGTCATGCCCTCAAAAGCCATCTGCTAATAGATTATGAAAGATGACTCACATTTATGTACAAGAAACTAAACTAATTCTTAAACTTCCACAATTTCAGCTCCCAAGCTTATGTAGAAGTGGGTTTGATGTTGCAATGTCATAGAAGTAAAGGTGAATGAAAAATGACATCTATTCAAATGTAAAGTAACATAAGAAAGGCCTATATGTGAGAGGATATAAATCAAGATTGTAAACAGATACACCATGGGCCATGGCACACCATGCCAACCAATTAAATAAGGAAAGGCTTGCTAAGGATCATATTTAGATAAAGGATCACACAAGTTGAAGGCATTCAGTACAAATAAATCACGTGAATTTAGCATTCAGTAACAAATAAACCACATGAATTGAGCAGTAAAATATACACAACCGGCCGTCCATGTTTGATGATTCCTGACTTCGCCATTGCAATGCTTTCCAGGGAACCACCCAGCGCTGCCATATGTTCCTCGCCTATGGTTGTTATAACTGATGCAGCTAGCCCATTACTGCATAGGACATTCGTTGCATCCCTTGCTCCTCCAAGCCCTGCCTATTAAACAAGATAATCACAAGACTATCACTAGATATCATAAATCCATGTTTAATTCCTAAAGGAATCATGAACTCATTGTTATTCAGCAGACATTTCAAACAGCAAAACCCCGGGACAATTCTTTGTTATTGGCCAGCTAAATGGAAACCATATGACAAGTTAACAATGAAGGTTATCATTGAAAGTAAGTCCAAAAAAAGCTTGGATAGTAACAAGTATACAATTGAATAGACATCGACTGCTTACTTCAACAATGGCAATATCAATTTTCTCTTGGGAGAAAAGGCAAAAGGCCAGAGCAGTGAAAATCTGCAAAAAAAAAATTCATTCGTGTCAAGCCTTGATTACAAGGAAAGAAAAATGCAGATAATGCGAAGGGAAAGGGAGATATTTGAAGTAACTTCTCAGAAATAAGGGCATCACAAAAAGGCGCCCATGTTGTCTCAAACAATATATAAAGAGGTAAATTCTCAGGTTGCATTACATGAAGTAAGGTCTAAAGAGCTCCAAATTTGTTAAGGACAGGCATCATCTGCAGGAAACTAACACATATTGAGGCCATCATGCAAGACAAACATGATTGAGGACTCAACAGTAAAAGGAAGAATTAAATAGAGTAGGTCTGATTATAAGTCGTGATATTACTTATAAAGAAGAGATGATATTAAAACAACATTCAACCATAAACTAGAATAGCATAGATTGGAACATCATGATTTATTAGTCCTTGTGAATTTTGATTAGCATCTCTTACTCATGTAATGAAAAAAGATGTTCATCACATAAAGAGTGAACTACTTGCTCTAAAGTATCTGTGAACTTCAAAAACACAATCTTCAAACAGGAAAATAGCCTTTTTTAAATGTAGACAATTATCAAAATGGCCCTCTAAAGGAACAAAATATTACTGTGGTTTTTAATTGTAGTCTATGTTTAGACATGCTCATGTTAGCTCAATGAGATAGTTTAGTTTTATATTGCGCCTTAGAAATACAGACAAACGGTGGCTCCTGAAGATTGAAAATCACACTAAATTTTTAAGTCATAAGCAAACTTATTAAAAAGGGCAACCCGGTGCTACAAAGCTCTCGTATTGTGTGGGGTCCGGGGAAGTGTTGTAAACAAACTTATTATTACCTCAAAATGTGTTAGAGCTCCATTTTCCAATTCTATCGACTCATCTAGGATCACCTTCACATTACTGAAAAGATTATTTAATGCATCAGCAGAAACAGGGCCTCCATTTCTTCCAATAGAAATGCGTTCACGAATTGTCAGTAGATGTGGACTGCATCAATTGTTGCTTTCAGCAATTAATCTCAAAAATGATGTAATGGGGTTTAAAATAAAGATATATTCATTTTATCATGTGAAGAAAGTTCAAACACAACTAGCAAAAATTAGCAATTCAAAAAATTATTCTTTGATATTGCTGTTTTGTAGCTGAATCCTGACAAAAGAGAATCCTCTGCAAACTCAAATATGAGAAACAAAAAGTATCAATTAAAAAAAGTGCAAGCATATGTATCTCTAAGATCTTTGACAATGTGTTATTCCTTCAGCAGAAAAATTTGTTGTGCTTTCTTAGCTCACACAATCACCTAACCTAAAATGTATATCCCTAGGATCATAATCACAGTAAGTTTATTATTTCTTTGAAGCCTAAAGTAGTCTAGACAACAGCATTTGATCACTGATTCAATCAAGAAAACATTCATTGGAATAGAATTGGTAGTGGCCCTTAATAAAGACATACATCAAATTGAAGGTCTATCCACAAAGTCGTGTAGAATAAAAACAAGGCAGAATCAATTTTAATAACATATTTCTGCAGTGAAGAAAAAAAGTTTGCTCTTTCAATGTAAATCACAAGAGAGGTACCTATTATAGCAGCCAACAGAATACCCTTCCTTTCGCAAAATATTAGACAGAAATGCGGAAGTTGATCCTTTTCCCTTGGTGCCTGCAATATGAACAGCCTACATAGACTTCACCCAAATGAGGGCCATGATTTTATCTATGTCATGCACCAAATAAGATAGTATATAAATAGTGTTTCATGAAGAAAGAAACTAGGTTTGCATCACAAAACAAGCAAATATTAGCCTTTCATGATGCCTTAGACGATCATCAGAGATAACTTAAGTCGATTTGAGGATTTGCCAGTCTAGTGGTGAGCTTGGATTAAATGTACACAGGTAAGAAGCAAAAGATTGGCATACAAATAATAGGCAAATAAGCTGAGCTAAAGCTTGCATTTCAAGGAATTTTTCACTATTCCACGCTAATAAATAAAAGCCTCTTATGACAGTTACATAATTCATAACAAGGTCAAACATGTAGCAGAGTTCATCTCAGAAGAAACACTTTCTATCCCTCTCTAAATGGACCTTTTAGAAATTAGCAAAGATGTAACATCAGGAAAATCAAAATAATAGTTGATAAAACAAAATTCGAAATTTCATCCTGTCAATAGTGCTTCGAGCATTGATCTTTCACATAAATAACAACATGATATTACTCTAGTTCGGGTTCAATTACACAACACTATACTAATTTATTATGCGGCGATAATATAATTCAAAAATAAATATAAATAAATAAATTTCCAGTAAAGTAGATACCTTGAAATTGGACTGGGGATTGCCGAGCCTCTGCAGCAGCCGTCGCATCCGCCCAAGATCGAACCCGTCGTCGGAGTCTGTCCCGGCACCTTTCGGCACACCGGACCTCTCGTAATTCCTAAGCTTCTCCATGAAATCCAAGAAGCCCCCAAGCTTCTCATCTTCGGCCATGGTACAGCAAAGCCTAGTTCTCGAAAACCCAAGTCTAGAAGTGAAGCCAATGGTTCCGGCACCGCTCAGCATCAGCCGGGGGAACCACGTGCTCCCGCGCATCGATAGAAGGCCCAGTGGAATCCCCCCACGGTCCTAAAATTATTTTATTAACATTTATGTTGTGTGCAATTGGTAAAGATTTCATTTTATATTTTTTTATACATTGATCTCATTCAAAAACTATATAATTTATTAAAAGAAAATTTTACTTGCAAAGTCAGTAGGAAGCCAATAGAAATCGGCGTCACCATAACTCTGATGATTTATAATTATCAATGCAAACAAGTTTTTTTAAACAAATAAACAACAACAGCTTAGCCTTAATCCAATTTTCAAACAAATAAACCCTTAATAAAAAGATTTTGGATGTTATTTTGGGTAAGTTCAAAAATATAAAAAAAAATAAGAGATAAAGTTGGAATCAGAAAAGAACTAGGATATATCCCACCCATCTAAACCAATCTCCAGATTACAAAATTAAACACAATTCACAACCCGCGAAACAAATACAAGTGCAAGAATTTTGAATTACATGTCACTTGCACTTGATTTTTGAAGTTACATCAAGGCTCTAAATTACAACATACTTTCATACCAAGGAGGTCCAAACCTAGAATTTCATTTTCTTTTTGTTTACTGAATGGCAGCAACTCTTTTTCATTTTTTTCCACTGATGAAGACAAGATGCAAAAACTGTGATTTCTCAGTCATCATCGGAGCTGGCTTTGAGTTTCTTCCATTGATAAGCAGCTTCTAAGATCTTCAGGTTAGGAGCCATGGCCACCTCATCAGGGAAGATATAGTCGAAGTATTCCTCATATCCAGAAGGAGTGCCGTCCTCCGATGGAATTGCTCTCTTCCTCTTTACCTTCCTTGGTAGCTTCTTCTGTACTAGACTAACATCACCAAGCTTTCCAAACTTGGCCTCCATATTAAGCCACTCTTCCAGGAGCATTGCCCTCTCTTCTTTTAATTCCGGAGCAGCTGTTCTAAAATGATCGAAAGCCCTCTCAAAAACACCTACAACGAACAAAAAAAAGAGCAGTCAAATGTATGCTTTACATTCACATAGAAGAATTTATTAAGTGTTTCATTTAGATTTCAAGATACCTCGGCATCTTTGGATGCGTTCCATCATCAGTTCATGAAGAGAGTCTTCCTCAACCTTGATCTGTGCCTCTGTGTCCTGTTCCTCTTCTGCACCAGCAGATGCCTCAAACTGCGCATAACTGACCCATACCTTCAAATGCTTTGTTCGATCCAGGAGCCTCTCGTAGAGCTGCCGAGTTCTTTCCAATTCACCCTCTGATATTTCAAAGTCGATGTATGCCTGAAAGCAGGAAACAATTTTATGAAACAAGGGCTAAAATTAATTCAGTTTAAAAATGCATAAATTGCTCCTAAAAATGGCCAACTCAACAAATTCCTGAGCTAATCAGTTTGAAAATCATTCATTCTTTTTTCTACACAAATAGAGAAATCGAACCACTTTGCTTTATCGAAATTCTCAAGCTAATACAGTCTTCACTAAAAACCAACCAGAGTGTTTTTGTTTATTCTTTGGAAATTCATTAGTCTCTGCACAAGATATAGTTTCAGCTGCCACAGTAATCAACCAGCATCTCTCAATGTAAAAAACACAATAAGTACACCACATCAATACAGCATAATACATTTAATTATCCATGCCAAATTAATTTTATCTGATCATGGAAAGTACACCATATCTCTCTCTCTCTGTGTGTGTGTGTGTGTGTGTGTGTGTGTGTGTGTGTGACATTTTACCCAAAAGAATGGTTGGGAGAAAATATGCATACCTTCCACAGGAGCTCAGGCCTGTCCAATGCAGGCTGAGCTATTGCAAGTTCAAATATTGCTCTTGCTCGTTCTGTCTCACTTAGAGACCTCTCCAACTCTGCAAACTTGCTCCAAGCATAGCAATTAGCAGGAGCCCAATCAAGATATTTTCCATAAAGTGTTCTGCACCGATCAATGTTTCCAAGTTGCAGTTCAATCTCAATATATTTCTTGAATATCTACATTAAACACAAAGCAAAGGATGTTAGGCCAATGCCTGGTTTAAACTAAAATACATGTATAAAGTCACCATTCTGAAACCAGAGTCCCCAACATGTACCTTATCCTTGGGAGCCATTCCAATTGCATTTCCAAGAATTAGTCGTGCGGCCTTGAGATTTTTTTGCCTAATCTCAAACTGTGCTGCTAGGAGCCATAATTTTGCAAATGAAAACTTCTTATGAGGGATTAATTTAATACATTCCCTGGATAAACAAAGTACAGATCAAATATTAAAATCTATTCAAAAAGTAGAAATCACATTTTTATATGATGGCATTGAATGACATGGAACTCTAAACACTAAAACCAAAAAATGATGGGCAAACTCTAGCAAGAACATAAGTTCATACTGCCACGAAATTCGAACCATAGAAATGCCATAACCAGGACAAATAATGATGAATAACAACTCTAAGCTTTGTACAATAGCATCATTCCTTAAGGAAATATCCGCAATGTTATCTGTTTTAATCCTCATTCATCTGCTAGATGTGATAGGCATATTTCACTTCCAAGGTCCAACCAATAGCATATGCAAAGCAACTAAATTTGTAAAACATATTTGCCCATGATTAAGACATGCTTACCTGTAAACATCTCTAGTGCGGTCCATATCCTTTGCATCAAGTTCCTCATACAATGCATAGTTAATCCTATACAAAATAACACACAATACATAAAGATCAACAAAGTATACTTCCAAAAAAAACTAAAAAATATGCACCCAAGAAAATAGCCAACCATGTAAGAGGAGAAGATCAATCTACTTACCATAAGTAGATGTACCGCTGCCAGTACCTCTTCTCCTCAGCAGGTGGCACATTCGCAATAGCTCTCTCATATACCTCCCTGATCATATCCTTGTTCCCAACATTCTCCTCCAATCGTATGTAATCGAACCATGAGTCATAATTCAGAGGATTCTTCCTCACCTCTTCCTCATACTGAAACCTCCTCTTCCCGACAATGGCATCCTCAATTCCTTCTCTGTCACCATACTGCTTCTCAAAAGCCACAAACTTTCGGTACAAGTCCTCAGCCCTCCCCTTTGGTATATGATCAAGAGCAAACTTGTAGATGCACCGGGCTCTCTCCGTCTCTTTGCACCGTTCTTCAAACTCAGCAAACGCTACAAAGAGCTGCTCCGCCTCCTCATCATCAGCTAATAGTTCAGTGGCACGCTCATAGATGGCTCGGGCACGTGCAACCTCACCATTTTTCATTTCAAATTTCGCAAAGCGAATCCAAGCAGTGACACGGGGATGACAAGCAACCAAACGCTCGTAGATGGCACGGGCACGGGCAACCTCGCCATAGCGGAGCTCAAACTTGATGTAGGAGAGCCAGCCCTGCATGTCCGGCTGCCAGTCCATCCATCGCTCGAACACCTGGCGGGCACCAGCGATGTTGCGGAGCACCTCCTCCATATGTATATATTTGTACCATAGCTGATCAATGCGGGGGAGGAGGGCGACGGCGCGGTCCCAAACATTACGCGCGTGGTTGACGCAACGATTCCTCATCTCGAATTCTGCATACTTGAGCCAGAGGGTGTGGTTGCGGTAATCGACCTCGAGGGCGCGCTCCCAGACGGAGCGGGCGCGGGCGAAGTCCTGCTGGGATTCCTCCCATGAGGCGTACTTGACCCAGACGGAGGTGTTCCAGCGAACGCGGCGGATGAGGTCCTCGAACTCCTTGCGGCGGCGGAGACGGTAGTCGGCGAGCTCGGTGTGATCGGTGATCTTTTGCTTGGGTGGCCGGATATCGGGTTCTTGGCGCTCGCGGGCTTCCCGGAGGATCTGTTCGGCGGTGATCTGGATGGGCGCCGGGGTCTTGTTCTTCACCCGCGTGGGGCGGGGGAGCTTCACCTCTGTGTCCCTCTTGGTGAGGAAGCCGAGGTTGGGGTCTGGCTCCCTCGCCGCCATTGTCGACTCCTCTCTCTTCTCGAAGGATGGGATCGATCGAGAAGAAGGCAAGGGGATTGAACGGATCGAGCGAGTAGAAAGACGGAAAGCTAATTGGAAAAGCCCTAAAACGAGGGTGTAATGGGTATTACTTACTCTTTTCATTAATTATTTTTAAAATATAATTTAATTCTCCGTTATTGATGAAAATACGACTTAAGCTATTTTAATTTTAATTTATAAAAAAACTTCTTTATACTATGAGATAGATAAAATTGGTATTATAAATAAAAATATTTTTGGGTCAAATGCAAACCCCTAATCTAATGTTTAGAATTTTGACATTTAAAATTAGGGCTTCAGGTCTACGCCTTATTAGCTTCCGACCTGGAGGTGTTCTTTATGAATGTGAGTAGAGGAGCATGAAGACGACATCCTTGCGCAGGTACCTCATTGCTACTCTTCTCACTCTCGTCAAGAGTTGCAAACCAAACTTCAATCTTCCAATTGTTTTTGAACCTCATTTAGATTTCCTTTGTTCTCTATTTCACCTTGTTTTCATGTTTTTACTGCTGCTTTTGGTCTTTTTGCTATTTATTTCCATGTGTATTTGGGATAATGAGTTGATAATTTGATAATTCTTGTTATAAAATTTAACAATGGTGCATAGTCACCTGCAATATAGTTTTATAGCCAGCTATTTCTTTTGCTTTTAATGATAATGCAATCAGATTTTATGATGCCTCTTAAGTTTTCTTAGAATTTAGGTTGCATATGGCCATGGAATTAAGATGGTGATGTTTATATAATGATATTCATCTATTGTTGAGCGCGTACACAAGCTCACGCAATTGTATGTGTCGTCAAAGTAATAAATCAGTAACTCCCAATATCGTCTTTGAGTGGGATTTCGACTAATTGAGCAGAAGCCTACTAAAGTACTATATTCATTCAGTCGGACAATTGAGGTTGGTTTAAATTAAACTAAACTAAGTCCTAGAAATGTGGTAACTTGTTAACGAAGAGAACGTGATAAAGACAATCAAAGATAATTATCTAGGGTTGTATGTCTCGTAAACATGATAAAGATTTTCTCCTTTGATCAGTGATGGATTGTTAAGCTTGAGGGTAAGGGCTATTTAGTGGCACTCTAAGTGACTTTATATGCAAGGGCATAGATGATGGTTCCCTGTTGCTAGAGAATATGCCTATGGTCTCTACCACATATTCCTATTGGTAGAATGAGACATTACTAAATCTAGTAGGAGGCCCTAACTATGGGGCTACTTCGACACATTCCTATATTGCAGGAATGCCGGTCGAACCCGGCCTTCTGCCTTGTGACGCATGATCTGTTTATACTAACATTTACATGCAAGCATGGCTAAATATATGTCGTTGCCTTCCGACTAACGGTTTTAACAAGAATCATATCACAAGCACAACCTACTTAACTAACAATTCATACAATCAAGGGATAATATTGATATTCATGTTTATAAGGCCATACAACCCTAGAACCAAAGTCTAGCCATGCAACATGGTGTTTACAATCATAGATCTAAAACATTCATACAAAACATCAATGTATCTCATACACAAAGGATAAAATCAATGAATAAGAACAAAAGGTGCAGATCTTATCCCTGAAGAGTGTTTCCTCCTCCTTAAGATGACCACAGGGCCCTCCAGATTGTCGGCGGAATGTTGGAGTTGGCGCCCACACGCTATTGTCTGTCTCCATCCTTTTAGATGTGAAGATGCCAAGATAAAACCCTAGAAAACCCTAGCCAATCTTTTTATAGCGGTGATTGGTACCGCGGCGTGACCGCTCCGCTTCCGACTTTTGGTGCCCTGCTTGCAATGGCATCGCGGCGCCGATGGCTTGGCGCCGCAACATGAACTCGTTGTCTTCTATACTCGGTCCATAATAGGGTTTGGCATCGCGACACGTTGAATCAGCGTCGCGGCGCCAACCGCCTTGTCCTTGAAGCTTCGGTGATGAATACTACTGAGCTAACTCGTTCCTAGGTTCTTTCCTCATTGGCGCCGCGGCGCCAATCTATGAGCTACTCTTTAAAATAGCCGAAAATCAACCCCCCTGATACATAGATAAAATACTTGAATTAATGCCTGAAAATACATTAATTCTACTAAAAATGCACAACTCAAGTAGAGCAACCGCAAATTAGACATTTATATAAAAATAGAACTAAAGTATACACAAATCTTATCAATTAACACAAAACTGAGCTCTGAACATTATGCATAAGTCATATAAATTAGTTCTCTTTGGAGAGCTAACATGTATGTCTAGTACATACAATATACAAATGTGAAGATGGTGATATCTGATACTCTTAAGTTCTAATTTCATGGTTTTTTTTTTTTTAATAAAGATGGTAGCATTGCTGTTGGATGGCAAAATTAATGTTGCACAATCATTATGGCTTGTTGGTATTGCACTTGAATTTTATTCTTGATGGTTTTAGGTTCTGCTTGTATCTCTATATTAATAATCATTATAGGTGAACATTCAAAGTATGGATGGAATGTTTGTTTTATATGTTGCCAATAATATTTGGGGTTGGGTTAATCAAAATTGTAAAGGTCCATTTTAAGAGTCTTTAGAATTTGAAGCGTTTAGTATTAGTCACTTATTATGATCAATTGGGAATGAATCAGTATTAACTGAAAAGTTGATAATATGGTGAATAACTTCCTTGAAAAGGTCATTTTAAGAAGGACAATGAGGTTTTAACCTAAAAATATCAATAACACTGCAGGTGAAAAAAGTTAGATTGGAGGTTTAGCAACTCTAATTGTCCAATTAGCCCTTGGTCAACCCACTGATCATTTACATTTGCTGATTCTGAGATATAAATTAGACGAGCTCAAGGACCCTGACTCTTGATAAGAAAAAATAAAAAAGATTTTAAGACTTAAGGGGGAAGGGGTCTCATATTTATATGGCTTTGAATTGGACTTGAGGATTGGATAAGAGATTAACCTATTATTTTTTGAAACCTATCATATAGTGGTGCTTCTGTTAATGGATTTGAGATCAAGCTTCTGCTTGACTTTACTACAGTTTGGCTAATGTTCGGAGAAATTTTTATCTCCATATCTTTTATTGTCCTATTATATAATGGTGCTTTCTGGTGTTGCTACAGAAAATATACTGATGGCAGCTATGGACAGGCAGTAGTCTACCTTAATGGCAGTAATTTATTCTACACCCTCACAAACTAATGGCAGCTACAAATATGATTATGCAACTGCAGAAATCTTTATCTTTTGGTCAATGAAGTGGCTGTCCTTTAATAACTTCTTCATAACCTAGTATTTTACAACTACACCTAAAATATGCTAACAGAGGTTTTTCATGACCACATGTATAGAATGGGAGCTTCAAAAGATCATGTATTCTCACGAGCATCTCACTGATATCTTTGTTTCTTTTACTAACCTCAGCTTCCAGTATGCGGTTTTCTTATTTGGAAACTATGCCAAGTACCTTCCCCTCCAAGGATGACAACAGAATGGATAAGTATGTAGCTGTTTTCAATTCTCTCCATCATATGCCTTGCCCACAAGAATGTTCATTCACTAAGTTAATGATCAATTAATTTAATTATCAAATACTGAGAAATTTGAAATTTGTCACAGGATCTTATTCAGGTATTCCTTTCATTTTGAAGGATTTCATTTGTTAGCAGTCAAGAATGCTGGATCACGGATTGGCACCGTTCTGTTCATTTATGAGTATGTAATTCTGATATCTATATCTAAAAGTAGTAACTTCCATGTTTTTTGTAATACAGATTCTCATATATAAGCCTTCACTGTTATCATGCTTTCAGAGACTTACTAAAAGATGTTTGTTATGTAGCTTACTTGTTAACTATATTTTGCTCCGAAATAATGTAACCATGTCATTCTTTAATCAAGAATAACATGTTTACCATGTTCTAGATGCTTTTTTTGCTCAAGAGGTACAATCTGAGTACTTCAAAGGGGCTTGTCAATTTGGATTTATATAGCAAGATTTGAGTGTCTCTTTAGTTCACATGAGGTCAATATATAAAGCTTCTTGACAGCTTCTTGACATCCTCCTACTTCAAGTCAAACTTCTAGTAGGTAAATACTAGTACAAATTTTAAGATCTTGATTCTGTCACTAAAGTATATAATATTTACTAACTTGAGCTGAAATTAGAGCAATGTGATTATGTTTTCCAAACTTTGTAGAAGTAGGTGGAATAGAAATCTCTCATCTTTGTTCAATAAAAAAATATTTACTTCATTTCAAGAACTTTTCTCTTACTTTTTTTTGCTGTTCTATCAAAAAACATTTTCGTAAGTTTGTTCTGAATCTTGATAATTGAGATGTAATCTGCACTGTTTACCCAATTATGTAATAGGAATTAGGAAAAGATTTAATGTCATATTTCAGGCAGGTCAAAGGATGTGGAGATGCTTCTTCTAATTCAATCTGTTCATCACTTATACAAGGATAAATACTGGACCCTTCTCTGCCAGTCTTCTAAGTTCCAGCGTTCACCTGTGTCTACATGGAGTATCTAATGAAGACAGACCAATGACAGCTTGTATTGGCAAATGCATAATTATACATGTAGGTATCTTTATAACCCCAGGTCTTTAATTAAACTGTCATTTAAATGTTAAATCTTTCTGGGCTGGATCCTACTGGTCCAGCCATAACCACTATCGGGCTAATGATATTGTCCGTTTTGGGCTTGAGCCCGCACGGTTTTGTTCTTGGGCTTAACCCAAAAGGCCTCACACTAATGGAGATATGCTTATTACTTAAGCCCTACACTTTTTTGTTCAACGGTCGATATGGGACTATTTGTTTGATTTCTAACATTAAACTGATTGAATTAGATAGCAATCTTGCCCATAGAGACATGCTGCCAGATAATCCTTGGGGTGATCTGATGTCCATCAAAATTCCTGAAGCCTCTTATCCAAGTTGGTGCAATGGTCCAAAGATGTCATCTCTGGCAAGGAACACGCATACCTAGGATATTCTTATGGAACCTTTGGGGGATAAATCATAGAGGACCTGCATGTTAGAAACATTCTAGTGGTTTTTTTTCATACTCTCACTCAATAATAACTTAAGGATGTAAAATTTATTTGGACAAAGCCAAAGTTTCTCTCAAAGTTTCAGTTACTGATTAATGATCATAAATGACAAGTCCATCATAGAGGCTTGGTTTTAGTAGCATCTTAAATTTAAGATGATTTTTGTCTTTCTTTGCCAGGTGTCCACTATACAGTATTTTGCATTTCTAAACCTATCTTAAACTAGTGATGTTAGTGATGTTAGTGATATTAGTGATGTTTTATTAACTAAGGAGATGTGATATGCTAAAATAATATTATTCATATAAAATTGGGGCATCTCAGCCTTGGCAGAAATGATAGCAAGGTCTTGCAGATTTTTAGGCCTGATCTTTGAAGAATCTTCTTATAATTAATTATGGATATCCTATCATGGCATGTTTAGTTTCGTAATACATTTTTATTCTCATGATAGTAGTGTAACCATACTTGATGACTATGTTTTTGCCAATGACCAAACAATACACCTCCTTTATATAAAGCCTGCCTTGCAATTAAATACCATTTAATCTATATGATTGCCATCATTATTATGAGTTAAATCTATTGTCATGTAAGCAAGTCTTGCAAATTTTTAAGCCTGATCTTTGAAGAATCTTCTTATAATTAATTATGGATATCCTATCATGGCATATTTAGTTTCCTAATACATTTTTATTCTTATGATATAAAGGTAACCATCCTTGATGACTATGTTTTTACCAATGACCATACAATAAACCTTGTTTATATAAAGCCTGCCTTGCAATTAAATACCATTTAATCTATATGATCGCCACCATTATTATGTGCTAAATCTATTTTCATGTAACAATGATCTATGTATCCTTTCATATGTGAATAGGCCTAAGTTTATGAGGCAAGTAATACTTACACTTTGCATATGAACCTCAAGGAAAGCAGCTTGCTTTGGAAGTAGACATGGAACTTGTAGATAATATTTCGAACAGAAGCTGGGTTGATATAAAGAAAAACCTTCCATCTGAGATAGAACTATTGGAGTATGTTGCTTCTGTTGCTTTAAATTTGCTCTGTTTGGTTAAAAATTAGACCAATATGTTTGTTTGTTATCCATTAATATAAGCACTAGTGACACATCGGATTTCTCTCCTTCTAAGTTTCTGAAGCACCAGTAAATTCTTGTTCAGATAAAGGCATTAGGAGATTAAACATGGATGTGTTCAGAAAGAACTACTTCCAATTGTTATGAAGGTATTTCTCGCTCTCTTTCTCTCTCTAATTTTCAGAAACTTCATAACTCTACTAGCATTCAGTTATAAGGTCCCACCAAACAAAATACTGACTAAACTAGTGGCCAATAATCAAACTCCAAGAGAGGGGAGGAGACAGTCCTTAATTAGCCTATTGAATTTGAGCTGATTGATTAGCCAAGTTGGTGTACTGAATTGCGCTTAACCAATCAATGGTGGTACCAAGAATTAATTCAGATCTTGCTACAGATTGTGCTATAATTAATATGAAGATTTTTTCATGGTTCTCCTTCCTCCTCACAAATCTAGCATTTTCTGAAAATTGCTTGATTATATTGCATGTAATTACTGGCATAATTAAGCATTACAAACTCATCTTTGTTATTGATTAATTATGATTAAACACCCAATTTAGCTTGTCCACTCTTTGATGATCTCTTTTCATGCCTTGGTCTCCAAGTTAGGCCTTTTTTCCTTTGAGCAATCAAACATTTGTAGAAAAAGGCCATACTACATGTCAATTTCTATTAACACAGCAGCAATTTTTAACACTAAAAGAAAGCAATTTGTCCTTTACTTACTTTTCTATCTCTAGTGTGACAGGATTAGAAGAACTTTGGGACATTGTTCTGGAAGTCACTAAAATCAAGATAGTATTGATAAGGTTAGTGGATCCTGTGTGCCTGCCCAGTTTCACCTTTAAGCTAAAAGCAGCCAATACTAAGATCCATCACTTCATTTTTTCCAAGCCAGCAAATTAGGTTGTGGCATCTCTTCATGAACATGGTGTTCCAAAAATACCCTTCTTTCTTTAGACACATCTCAAGGGCATTCTGGGAATCCACTAGCACACATCTTCTCTCTCTATAAAACCCCAACCCCTCCTAACATGTTTTCACCAACAAATTCTGAATTCTCATTTAAAGATTCAGGAATAGCAATGGAGACTGTCACAAATATTAGCAGGCAAGAGCAGGGGCATATTGGGGTGTACTGTGGGAAGAAGTGTGGTGGCTTTCAGATGCCACTGCACTATCCAAGGTACACCAAGGCTGACTATGAAACAATGCCAGAGTGGAAGCTGGACTGCTTATTATATCAGTATGGCCTGCAGTTCTCCGGCAGTTTGGCCGAGAAGCGCAGCTTCGCCATGGGGGCCTTCATTTGGTGATCTTTCTTTCCTGTTTTCCTGTGACTGCAGTGCATTACCAACTATATCTATACCTATATATATATATATATATATATATATATATATATATATATATATATTGGAGTGATGTTGTGGTGATGTTTGTCAGAGTTTTATGAATATTTGATGTTGAAGTGTCCTGATATCAGTTGTATAAACTTGAAGGTTTTTCTATGAGAGATACTTGCCTGCAAATATCTCCATGAGCCTTCTAATTACTTGGTGTATATGGGGTGATGTATTTCACTGTATTGTATAATATCTTACTGTTGACACCAATGAGTTTTATTTATGGTTAATTTAATAAACGTGTCCATTATAGTACTGTTTGTTATGTGATCTTAACAGAATATTCCCTTCATTCTTGCAAGCTCTTATTGGATTTATTTTGAATCCTTTCAGTCCTGGTGTATTCCTTCTTAAAAAATTGGAATTTTCACATAAAAACTTCTGACAAATGAACAGGTTCCAATTTTTGTAAGAGCTTTGATTCAGTAACTATAGAATTATACAAACATAACCATAAATTAGAAAGAGTTTAAGATATACTTTGTTTTATTAGATTATTTCTGAAGATATTTCTTATCTCCCTCTGCATCGATTCACTGATATTAACTAATTACATTTAGGGTGTGTTTGGTTAGAATGAAGCGGTGGAAGTGCTGCTTCCTGAAAAAAAAATTTATAAAATTCTGAAATAATATAACTTTGTTGAAACATTAATTCTAACATATGTAGAAATGTAAAAACTCATTCATTTCTATATATGAACACTCAAACTAAATTCATTATGATATTAAATTATGAAGACCAACATGTATTTCCAAACATTTTCACAAGGATAAACATCAATGCCTAATTTCAGAATCATATCGAACACATCTAACATCATGAGGAAAGTCATTGTCATTAATCAAAACAAAACTAAGTAATTAAAAGCCATTTCATTTTATTCAACTCTCTGTAACTTGCAGGGTTATGATGATCCTTAGGGTAACTATAAGCATCCGGGTGGATGGTTAGGTGGCTGACCGTAGGCTTGGCAAGCCAAGAGGCCACCGCAGTCACCGGTCTGGCAGCTGCCGTGGCCGGAGGTGTCAAAGTTGCAGCCTCTGCGAGCCCAACACAACCAACTTGCTGTGCCTTGCATGACATGATTGGGGTCATGCTGGGCTAGCACGGGTCTATACAAGTCGTGTGTCGTGCCGGTCCATGGGCCGCTAAAGACCAGCCCAGCACAAGTCCGAGTATGGGTCGTGCCTAAACACAGCCTGGTTAATACAGCACAACTTATTTGTGTCAGACTATGCCGGCCCAATATACTATTGAACTTAATAATGAATGAACACAATATACAAGATTTATAACAAAGTTTCAGTGGATGAAATCTATACTCATTAATTATACGTTATATTTTGAATCTAAGTATGTGAGAGTTTTTAGTTATAAATAGTGAGGCCTTGAATCAAAACAGATAACAAACTAATCAATTGAGAGATTTAGTAGGAGCATCTACATAATTATGAATTTATGAACCACATTTATATAAATTATCCAACTGACTATCCCCAACCATTTGCCAAAAGCTTTTGCAAAAGTACAATTTTGAAATAGGTTGTAATGGGACATTACATGCTGTTCGTTCATTTAAAGGCTTCATCAACCTATCGGTTAACAATCCCATCCTTTAATAATTTTGTCTTGCTTTATTAAAGCCAGGACTGGCCATGTGAGTCATGTGGCTATGTGAGTGCTTGTTAGCTAGATGCTCCACCATGCCTTGGAATTTATACTCTTTACTTCTGGATATACAGAAGTTCCTTTAAACATTACATTATTTGTTTTTCTTTTGAATATCTTTGTGAGCTGGTTAGGTCTTGTTTTTTTTAAAAAAAAAAATTTAATGGTTTTTTTAATCAATACTATGCTATGATGTTATACATAAAGAACTCAAAGTTATAGATGTGCCCCCCTCTCCAAACTAATGGAGAAGGCCCTCCGGAAGGGCTGGAACCTACTCGTCATGTCTGCCACCTGGTGCATCTGGCTGGAAAAGAACATGCGGTGTTTTCAAGCTAAACACCGTGTTTACACGAATTTACTCCGCCACATTAACTTCCTCTACTTGTCATGGTTCGACGCCTCGCACGCTACCAAAAGAAGCCAACTCCAGGCAATGCACTCCATCGTCAGGCAAAGCCTCGCCATCATCAGGGAGGAACGAGCACCTAGTCCTTTGGAAGCGGATCCCGATGCAGAGGAGCTAGGATGAAACCCAGGGCAAATAGGGACAAAAGCTAGGCCACTTTTTGTCCCCCCTCAAGCATCTCCGGCCCCTTAGAACTCTCGGTTTCGACTGTATGGTTCACCTAGGAACCAAATGAAATCTTAGGGCTCTCAGCCTGATACCTGTTATTTTTACTTCTATTCTAATAAATGAACGTGGTTTATCCACTTATTCAAAAAAAAAAAATTATAGATGTGATTTTTTTTATCATTAATTAGTTTATTGGCCCAAGAATTTAGAAGAGTTTAAATTGTATGTTATGAAAACTCAGAGACCATGTGAGAGAGAGACGCAAAGCCACAAACTTCAAACAGAGAAATCAAAAGAAAGACAAGGGACATGTGATTGGCCCTTCTCTACCTCAAAAAATGATGAAGGAATTTGAATTTTGATTTTTTTTATCTAAATTAATAATATGCTAAAACATAATCTCAAATAAATTATAAGTAAAAGAAACAAAAGTGATAAGATATAAATAATAATAATTAAATATTAATAAATGATAACCTATAAATTTATATAAAGAAAATTGGAATTAAAAATTTATAAGATATGCTTTGATTGGATGTTCATCTTTGCCACCAAGGCATGCACATGCAAAGAGCAACAGTTGATGACAACAAGGAATTATTTGGTTTGGAATCTGCAATGCAATAACCAGGAAATCTGGTTGTTGATTGAAAATAAAATAAAATAATTTTATTTTTAAAAAATTTAGCTATTCAGATTAAAAATTACTCAAAATTCAAATTTTAAAAAGTTAGTTTATTTGGCATCCTGAGAAAGAGCCGTTCTACAGATAGGGCAATATACTCCATTCAGGTCCTGCCACGTTGGCAAGAGTGGGCCCAAAGGGGAACACAGGCTGGCAAGCACATGGGTGCGGGACCCACGCCACCGGGAGAATTTTTTTGTCGCCTTCTTGTCCCTTTTTTTTTCTTTTATAAAATAATATACGGTCTTGGAAGCCCTAGAAAACCAAACCTGAGAAGTGGGCTGACGCGGTCATCGCCTTCTTCTCTTCTCCAATCTCTCCTTTCTTTAGAGAGGGATCTGAGAGTTCGAAGCTTGCAATGGCGGTGATCCCAAGGGTTCCTTTTGGTTTGATGGTCGTGGCCGCTCTCATCGTCGCCATCATCTTTCCCGCCGTCCAGGCGCAGGCTCCAGCTCCGGCGCCGGCTAGTGATGGTTTGTCACATTTCCTAATTCTTTTCTTTTTTGTTTTCGGGGATCTTTGGTTTTGGTTTTAGGGTTGCTAAATTTGGATTTGTTTGGTTTTGTGCGCATTCTTCGACTTTTGTACGTGATTCGGAGATGTTGCAACGCCGGTTCCAATGTTCAGGATTTCTTGCTTCGGTGGTTTAAGATTTGTTTTTGAGAATCAGAGATTCACAAGTAGGAGAAGAAAGAGTTGATCTTTTTTTTAGGGTTAAATCAGATGATTTACTGTGATTTTTACATTTTTAGAGTTCAAAGAAAATTAGAAATCAATGTGAAATGTGAAGATTTCGAAATATGAGAAGAGAATGAGTCAAAAAAAATTTCTTTTTACTTTTTAAAATGCTGTATCCTTTGATTTTTGACAATTTACAATGCTGATTTAAGTGTTCATGATATCTTTCTCCCATGGATTAAGTTTTGATTATGAGATGCAAAGATTCCTAAATATCAGAAGGAAGTCGGTCTGTAAAGTTCAATTTTTATTTATTTATGATGAAAAAAAAAGATCTTGCTTGCATTTAGTGTTAAGGTAGAGAAAAAAGTTTTATATTCTTGAGGAAAAATTAGATCTTGTTTGTGTTATTCTTAGTTATTTACTGTGAATTTTTTTCCTTATATTTTTAGAGCCCAGAAAATAATTACAAATCATTGTTAGATGTAAATAAATAGCTTTTGATAGCTTCCAGTGCTTACCCTGGATAGCATATATGTGTTGGTTGTTTGTTTCAGGGACTTCAATAGACCAAGGGATAGCATATGTGTTGATGTTGGTGGCCCTGGTCCTCACTTATCTCATCCACCCGCTGGATGCCTCTTCCTACAAGATCTTCTGAGCTTGTTTCTCATGTCACTGGGTTTGTTTGTGTTAGAGTAGAGAGAGTGAGTTGATGTTTGGAGTTTCTTGTTGGGGATTGGAACTATGGTTGGATTGTTTATGACTAGTTGTTATGTTGTTAATACATTGTCCTAATTTAAGTTATATTTCTATGATCTCATTACATGGCTTGCTATGTAGGTGTAGCATGTGTAGATTTTGTATTAATTTTTATATTCAAATTGAGCAATTTTGTGGAAAATATCTCATGGGTTCATACTTAGCTCGTGGGATGTGGCCCATGTGGGGGAATTCTGTGGCATGGCATGGATTGGTGTGTTTTTGTCTTGTTGACAATTTTTTGACTAGTTGACTAGTTCTGCTGCTATTTATGTTGAAAATGATGCCATTTGATCAGGACTCCTAAATGTAGGTTTCAACCTATGTCATGTCACCAAAAGCTTGAACTACATGCACAGAGTATTAAATTGGTGGTTGAGAAAACTTGAAATTAAATATTGCAGAGATTATTTTAATTTTTGTTCATAAGGTATTTGTATGACATATAATACAAGTATGACGATGACTTTCCTAGTAGTCATCCTAATAATAGTCTTGCACATGTACCAATGGCCACAAAGGCCCGTTGGTAATTTGGTACCAAGGTCTTTTGTTAAATGATAGATAATAATCCTATAGAAATCTCGGGATCGAATCCTCTTCCTTGCAAGATAAGAGTCAGGTGAACAAATCTCTGCCGAGCCTATGAGCTCCCACACTGCCGAACTTAAACACATCCTTTGGGGGGTGTTTGTCGCCTTAGTCAAAAAATAGTCTTGCACATGTATACTTAACTAACAGGGTCAGTGCTTCAGTGCTCATATAACTACACCTGGTATTTTTGCATGGTTATCCAACTGGAGCTGACTGACTTGCAACTTGAGTAAAAAACCAATTGGTTAGCAATGTCTAGATTGAAATCAAAAGACAAACCCACAGACAGCAAATGACAGAAATTCTCAGTGTGAAAACATGAAACTTTTCTGGTTAGAGCTTATGGATCAAGAAATGCATATCAGCAGCACCCAACATTTCTAGAGACAAGAAAAATTGTCAGAGATCCTGAAATTCAATTTCAGAACTACTTCCATATGAATAACATGCCATGAAAGAGAACTTCCTGGAAATGTTAAAAATAAATGAAGTTTGGTTTGAGAGAACAAGCAAATCAAGTGCTTTTAAATTGCAAGAATTTGAACCTAGTACATCTTTTCCCTGAATGTACAACATCATGTCGTTGTAACCTTGGCCAAAATTAGCAACAGGACAACCTTGCAGAACGTACTGACAGAAAAGCTAGTGACTTATTTTTCAGATTATTGTTGATCAAGTTCAGAGTTTCCCTTGCTATTTTGGAATTCACCAGCTTGGCTTTGTTTGACCAATGAGAAATTCTTCACCTTCTGCACAAATGAAAGACAAATGAAAGAAAGGGGAGTTAGTGGGCATGCAATGAAAAGAAATTTGAAACTCTTTGAATGTAGGACGAAATCTATTTACACTGAACTAAATCTAAGTTCTAATACTAATCTCTGAAGTCCGAAGGCAACACAAAAATTACAAAATCAGGTATCAGGAAAATAGGAGCGAAGGCAACACCATAACATATTTATGTGCTTCAATCAATCACATTATTTTACGTCTTGCAAGGTAGTTCACCGTCATAAAAGAAAGTACTGATGAAATGAAGCAGAATACCTTAGTTAGATTTCAGAAGGAATCCAATAGAATATATATCTTGGTTCAGGAGGTTCTTCATTCATAAGTTAACAACACATGCAGAAATTATACTAGGTTGGGCATGCCATTGAGATGAACTAGAATCCAAAAAAACAATTTTCAATTTCATCATCGTAAACCATCATCATAAACCAATTTAACAAACTACTTAAGGTTACTAAAAATTGGGAACCATCATGATACAGTGTCACCTGCAATTGGGAACCATCATCGTAAACCAATTTAACAAACTACTTAGAAAGGGCTAAGTCACTAGCAAGTATCATTCCAGAATGCATTGGTAGTAGGTTACTAAAAATTGTTAGTTCAGGCACAAAAACATCAAGACCTCATCTCGGTAAACCAACAGTCCAATTTCCAAGCATACTACGGAAGAATCAAACAACAATAAAATAAAAGAACAAAACAATCATTAAATAATAAACCATCAACCATTGAACATATGAGCTTAAACATATTCACAAAACTTCAACCAAAAGTGCAAACCTGAAGAAGAATTTATTTTCATAGTTTACAATCATGGGATCACAAAGAAAATTAAGGAAAAAAAAAACACACGAGTGATAGAAGGTGAATCTCAATATCAACAAGGCACTTGGATTGTATAAATCTTCCAGGTAATATGCTCTGATTAATTAACCTAGGGTCCAACAAATTTCTTTTCATTCAAACATGAGTTGAAATCAAGCATCCAATTCTTTATTAAATGAGATTTTCTTTTAAAATATGCTAAACAAGATTTATGAAGAATAAAGTATTGCAAAAGCTGATTACATGGAGAATGAAGTCCCTGATTGTATTAATCAATTTTTTTTTTTTTGGATAAATGTGGACAAGCCACTAGAAAGGCACCACTCACATGATTTGAACCCTTAACTTCTTCATATGAGAGGGAATGAGCTAGCCAACTTTCCTTGTGAAAGTTGGGATTGTACTAATAAACTCGAATAACAACTTTTATGAAAATCAAAACTTGAACAAACAACTTAAGGATCTAATATCGTGCAGGAGTCTACATCCCTGGATTTCATTTCCTCCGTAATTCGCCTATCTTACCTGTGATGCAGGCCAAATGGTGAAGGACTAGAGATTTTGTGAGTTCAGGGAGAGAAGAAGAGATATTAGGGGAGATGGGGGCAGAGGGGGCAGAGGAGAGGAGATTAGAGGGGGGTTGAGAGGAAGAAGAAGGGAGATTGAAGAAGAGAGAGGGACAGGAAAAGAGAGGAGATTGGAATAATACTGCTTGCCATTCTCTTGGCTGCATCATTGTATTATATAACCACTGATGACAAACACTGACCTTGACAGACACATAAAGACAAACACCTAGCCTGCATCTTCATTCCCACTACAATGAGATGCTTTCCTGTAACAACCATACCTTTAATTACAGACTAATGACTCTTCTAACATTCAGACAATTAAATCCTAATATAGTCTTCATATTTGATTAATGCCATCACCTTGCCTGCATCAACCTGCGTGACTTTTCAATCTTATCAATGAAATCCATTGTCATAGACAAACAAAGGGTTCCAAAGATCAATTTTTTAGTTTATTCTCTACAACGTAAATCACTCCATGAAGACAATACGACAACTACCAGAGATAGAATCAAACAAAAATGTCATCAAGAAATTATACTTGCGAAACAGAGGATGCCGATGCAAGCTATTGAACAAACTATAGGCGTTACGTATTCAAAGCATCAATCATGGATAAGAATCAAGAATAACCGGCTTGGAGAGAAGCGAAAGAATGGAGACCTTCTCGAGGATGCAATCCCGCAAGGCGTCCAAGAAGCGCAGACACTTGGCGCGATCGAAGGGCGAGGCAGCTGCGCAGTTGAGCAGATCGAGCGCCTCCTTTGCACAGACTGGATTGCTAGTGATGGTCTCCATTGAAGATCGCGATATAGAGAGGGAGAGAACGAAAGGTAAAGGTACTTGGAAAGCGAGGAAGCGGGTTTTCTCTATGAGCGGGGGGAGCGCCAGGATCCAAGAGATCTATGGGCCTTTTTTTTCATATTATAAAATAATAAATTAACTTTTTTTAAAGGCAAAATGTATATTAAAAAAAAACTCTTATTTTTACCAAAATCTCACGTAGCCCCTTATGGTGATCATTGACTCAAAAAAACTCCTGCTAGCTTTCAAAAAGGTGCAAATAAGCCCTTAAAAGTAACACCGTTAATTATTAGGTACAAACACTTATCCATAGATTTGCTTCTAATGATCAAAAAAATCGGTCTCCACATCCTCACAACCAAAAAATCAACAAAAACGCCAAGATCTCCCAAAAAAAATAGAGAACATCGCAACTCACCTAGATTGCAGAGGGTGTAGAAGTCTTTGAACTCTGAGAAGAAAAATCCAAGGGGGTTGTGAGAGATCATAGAGGAAATTAAAGGAATAAGGGACCGGAGAGTGAGGGAAGAATACCGATGGTGAGGGCGCGGATGATGGCGGTGCGATGAGCAGAGAAGTCCCTGAAGATCTCATCCATGTTACGGGGGTTGAAGGAGATCGTGGGCATTTCCATGGTGAATCGGTGATGAGAGAAACCCTCATATCCCAGTGATCGGGATCCCTCGCGGCGGGGGTTCGAGGGCAGAGGAAACGATGGCTACGACGGAGAGAAGGAAAAGGATGAAGAGGAAGCAGCTCTGGAGAAGGAGGCGGCAGTAGAGGAGATGGCTCGGGAGAAAGAGGCGGCGCGACTCAGGAGAAGGAATTTGGGTTCTTATTGTTTTAATTATATTATCATTAGTATTATGAATGTAATTATATTATTAATTAGTGTAATTAATTATATTATTATATTGTCATTTATTTAAAAGTTAACGGTGTTACTTTTTAAGGGTCTATTTGCATCTTTTTGAAACCTATTGGGTGTTTTTTGAGCTGGTGACCACTATAAGGGGCTATGTGAGATTTTGGTAAAAGTACGAGCGATTTTTGTACCTTTTGCCTTTTTTAAAACACAAAACTTTAGAGAAAATACATTTTTATATTTCTCAAGATTTTTTTTTTACTAAATGGATAAATCATAATTTTTTAAGATAAAAGTTGTGTTACATTGCTTAGTCAAAACATGGAAAAGATATATCTTTTAGCCCGCTCATTTTAACATCAAGCAATCTCTTATTCCTCGCTCCTCAAGCTTGAGCAGGTCCTTCCCCTGAGGTGTACCTGGCCTCCATCGGTATCCCCTCCTAGGGTGGTTGATGTGAATTCCAGACTACGCTTCACTAGGTTCGCGGCTGCCTTCAGCTTCAATCTCTTCGCCAGTAGAGCAGCATCCAACCAAGAGATGATAAGGAAAGAGATATCACAAAGGATTCTTAAGTAAACACGTTGTTTATCATGAAAACATCGTGTATTTCTTTCCCCCTAGATACTCCAGGTGATTGCCATGACAACGATGTTCCACCCCTCTCGTAAGGTATTGTCCACCCTCGAGGAGGTGTTCTTAGTGCCCCATAATGCATGGTGTTACGGCCTAAATCGGTGTTGCCTTGGATCGACACCGATCTAGTCTAATGGTCAATAATTTATATTTGAGGGACTAAGATCGTAGAAGAAGAATAAATCATCCAATATAGAACTAAAAGAAGACCCGACGTACGTGGAAAACCCTGTGAATCAGGGGAAAAACCACGAGCCCTGTCGAGAGGGCAATTCACTATGTGTAGGTCAAGTACAATATTTCGGATCCTCTTGGAGAGGAATACAACAATTCAGAATAACAAGACGGGGTTGCTCGCTGGCCGGACCCCGTCAGAGAAATAGAATGGCTCAGAGGCCTCATACAAGCAAGAGGATGGCCCACAGGCCTCATGCAATCAAGAAGGTTAGAGTATACATCGCCGGGGTTCATCGGAGAGGGAGAGAGGGTCGAAGCCCGTCGATCTCATTCAACAAATAGAGAGAGAAAGAACATCCATGAATCAGCCAGAGAGAGAGGAGAAGCCTGTCGGAGTTCACCAGAGTTGCTCGGGGCTTGCCGGAGTAGAGAAGGGGCTCATTGGCTCATCAGAGAGGATGGGATGAAGTTGGAGCTTGTTGGGGTTCTGTCCCTTGATGTGGCATCCGGAGCTTAGCTCCTGAGAATGGCGTCATGAAGCTCCGTGGCTGGTCGGAGCCCGTAGAGAGAGAAAGACCACATGTCCAAGAGAAAGAGATGGGTCTAGTTGGATCCCGTTGGAGAGGAGATGAGGGCGTGAGAGCCTGCTTGCCATCTCGTCATAGAGGAGACGAGGCTCGCCGGCCTTGTACAACACAGCCCAAGAGGGGGAGCATCCCCATCCCCTTTTTGAGGCTCACCTATCTCCCCTCTTTAGAGGTCTCCTGCCTTCTCAAAATATCCCAACAAAATATCTCACTAAAATATCTCATCTCCACGTGTCAAACATCCCGGTCATCTCCCATTTTTACCCATCTCACATGGAGAACTTAAAATTTTGCTTGGGAAAACTTAAAATCTATAAATTTTGCTAAATATTCTACGTTATTGGGGTTTTTGAAAATAATAAATTAAAACAATTATTTACATGGACAAGCAGTAGACGATATGATTCTACAGCCAAATAGAACAAATTTGAATAAAAAAATATACAATCTCCAAAATAAAACACAATTATAAATCTGAAAAAACAATATATAAAACCTTAATTATTCTACAGCAGATAATTACTTTGCCAAATTCCATTACAATTCGAATGGAAATGGAACATTACAGACATCACATACTCCCATTTTTTTTATAAGATGGATAAAATATATATTTGTGGTTTACCACTTTCTCAATTCGGTCCTTGTGGTTCAAAATTGAACTGGTTTGCCCATTAATCACATTTTAAGCACTCAGAATATCATGCAAGATTCAAATTGGCCCCGTACTCTAAAACATGTTTGAAGGATTTCCAACAATATGGATGGGAAGATCATCGAAAAATAAGCTAGCCTGTTAATTTTCATACAATTTTCTTGTAGGCAACATATATTCTCTAGCTTGAGCCTTTTTTCATATTATAAAATAATAAATTAACTTTTTAAAAAAAAAAATCAAAACTCAAAACTCTAGAGAAAATATATTTTTATATTTTACACAAAAACTTAAAGAGCAAATTTCCTATTAATCTCTAGTACTATTCAACAATATTTTTCACTCAAAACATACATACCCAAAATACTATTACATTACACCCCTACCAACCCCCAATGACCTATAGACAATTTGGACATTATTTAAAAGATGAATAGTTAATTATTACAAACTTAAAATCTAATAAATTAATATCACTTGTTTTGCTCAATATTCTACGTTATTGGGGTTTTTGAAAATAATAAATTAAAACAATTATTTACACGGACAAGCAGTGGACGATCTTCTGTGATTCTACAGCCAAATAGAACAAATTTTAATAAAGAAAATATACAATCTCCAGAATAAAACACAATTATAAATCTGGAAAACAATATAAAACCTTAATTATTATACAGCAGATAATTACTTTGCCAAATTCCATTACAATTCGAATGGAAATGGAACATTACAGAAATCACATACTCCCATTTTTTTTATAAGATGGATAAAATATATATTTATTAATCATACTGAAATTTTATTACAAGTTACCGAATAAGAGAAAGATAGAAAATACAGACTCCCATGCATATTTTATATCTTTCTTTTCAACGTAAAGGACACACGCTCAAACAGTAAACATGCATCTTATTCTATAACTAGTGATAACATGCATAACAACATATATAAGGATAATCTATATACGAACAGAATGCACGTATGAATCCTGGCCAAAGCGGCTACTAGGCATCATTATCACTAACACTTTTACCTTGAGCTGCTCCTCTTTCATCCTCACCTGAAATCTCCTCCAGTGATCTCCCCTTCGTCTCAGTCACCAAGAAGGAGCAGAAGAAACCCAAGATATTGGTGAAGGCCAGCCCAATGAGCGCCCCCTTGATCGCCTTGGACGACCCATCCAAAGTGTAACTCTGCACGAAAAAAGCTCCGACGATGGCTCCGGCCTTTCCCGCCGCCGCGCTCAGCGCGTGGCACGTGGACCTCACCCTGGTCGGAAACAGCTCCGCCGGCAAAACGAAGGTGGTGCTGTTGGGTCCGAAGTTGGCGAAGAAGAAGGTTAATCCATACAGCAAAGCAAATATCTTGGGGCTCTCCTTCTTCAAGTAGTCGTACTTGAGGCCCATCACCAGCATGAACACGGACATCATGAAGAACCCAATGAGTTGGATGAGATGCCTCCCAATCTTCTCGATGAAAACCACTGTGAACCAGTAGCCGGGGAAGGTTCCGAAGAGGGCGACGATGAACATGGCTCTGGAGGTCTGGAACACTTCTTTCAGCGCGTTCACTTCGGTGGCTGCTTCGGTCAGGTGGATGGCCGGGAAAATATCTTTCTGTGTCAAATTCTGGCTGTAGAATGCTATGTCGAGGAGGAACCAAGTGCTCATGGTTCCGATCAAGTGCATGCCGTGGCGGCGAAAGAACTCCGACGACCAGAGAGAGTAGTCATTGGCCGTCTTGAACTGTGTCACCTTCTCTTGCTCGGCTTCGATCTCGATCTCCATCACCTTTCCCATGTCCAGCGCCGCTTGTTTAGCATTCCCGGCGATGATGGCTGTGTACCGCCCGGTCTCCGGCATCTTCATACGCCAGTAAAAGGTTATGATCGCCGGCAAAGCCCCGAGCATGAGAACGATCCTCCAAAGAAAGTCAGCTTGTCGTTGAGTGGATTTCACCGGGTCGTCGGAGAACTTGGGCGCCGGGTAGTAGTGAAGGAAGATGGCGGAGAGGATCATGGAGACGAGGCCGGCGAAGATAATGCCGACGCCTTGCATGGCGAACACGGCGGCGATGAATGCACCTCGAGTCTTCTTGTTGGCATACTCCGACATGATGGTGGCGGAGAGAGGGTAGTCGCCGCCGATGCCGAAGCCGAGCCAGAAACGAAAGAAGCAAAGAGTGGTCATGACTGCACTCGGAGTGGTGCCGAAGGAGAGCCCGGAGCATATAGCACAGATGACCATCAGGATAAGGGTGATGCCATAGATCTTTTTGCGGCCTAGCTTGTCGCCCAACCATCCGAAAACTAGTTGTCCCATGAGAGTGCCGACCAGAGCCACACCGGTGACGGCATTGTTCGTGTTCGGGGAGAGCTTGCCGGGCTTTGAGCTTCCTTCCTCGTAGAAATAGAGACGGCCGAGGAGCTTGGAGACGGTGGAGATGCAGAAGAGGTCGTAAGCATCGGTGAAGAAGCCCATGCCGGCTATGACGATGGCCGTGACGTGGTACCATTGCGTGCGGGCGTTGTCGAGAGCTTTGAGCACGGAGAGGTTCGGGGAGGAGGACATCTTTGCTTCTTTACTTCTTTGCTGCTTTGCTTAAGGTGAGCTTGCAGAGGGGGGGCTCTTTATACAAGTTATTTAGGAGATCAAATAGTAATATTTAACGACAAGGCGTTTATAACTAAGTTTCAGCGTTATTAACCGGGGAGATATAATTAGGATATACCTAACTTTGTTGGGTGATTTGAATAATTTTGATGTATATTCCATTTGTTGGCTCAAGGTTTTCTTGTCTTGTATTTGTTTGTTTGTTTGTTTCTTTTTTTTTTTGTATGGTATTGAGAGTTTAAGATAACTAATTATTACAAAAAATACTTCATATAAATACTGCAGTTTGCAGCCATTCTGAAAGCCTTTGTCTTTCATCAAACCTACCATCCTCCCTTCCAGCAATTTTTGTCTTGTATGTTATACCGTTTGAAGATGGACTTGTTAGGAACCAGGAACTGGAATTGGAGTTGCTGAAACATTTGAAGCTCATGTCATTAGAATAATGCATTTAATAGTTTTAGTTTGTGACATATATATATATATATATATATATATATATATATATATATATATATTAGATATTAGATATTATAGTTCAGGGTATATTAATTTCTTTCCGGCGCTGTCCCTTATAATGAACAGTAGTTGGTTAACCGGAATGAGGTTATTTATCCAAACATTTCCCACTTAATTCGGTCAACAAGCCCGACTGTTTCAAACCACTCCTGATGATCCTTGTTAGCACTAATTATAGCAATCACAATGCCAATAACAGCAAACAAACCAAAACCAATGAATCCCTTCTCCAATTTAACAGGGCAAACAAAGTAGGATCCAATTGCATTTCTCCTTGATCCTATATAGAAACCAAAGAGGTCAACAAATTAAGAAGAAAATTAAGCAAAAACCATGGCCGGAGTTCGTGCCCTTCTGTTCATTGTATCAGCAATGGCTTGCCTGCTCAGTGTGTCCATGGCTGGGACCGACCACATCGTCGGCGGAGACTTCGGTTGGCAAATCCCCCCAACCACTTCCTACTATCAAGATTGGGCTAAAGATCGCACATTCACCGTGGGCGATACCATCAGTATGTGAACATATATATATAAATCCTTACTATATATATATTCTCAAATGGATCGATCATGATTTATTTTAAGATAATTTTTTCTTATTTGATTTGTTGTTAGCGTTCCCACACACGACCAGCATGCACAGTGTGGTTGAGGTGACCAAGGGGGACTACGATGCATGCACGCAGACTGAAGTGCTCGGAATGTACTACCTGGGACCAACAGTGCTTGACTTGACAGAGCCAGGGATGCATTACTACTTTTGTGGTGTAGGGATGCACTGTGAGGCTGGCCAGAAGCTCAGCATCGATGTCAAGCCTTCTGCTTAAGAACTAATGCATGGAGGGGAGATCAACTACGTACTTGCATTTGAGAATCTCTTCATCTGAAAAAAGAAAGTGAATATTTATTTACTGGTTCTTGTGCATCTTCATCAATAAAATGTAAATCAAAAGTTAGCTGGAATAATGCCACTTTTAATGGCATTTTAAATTCATTGAATGTTGGGTTAATTTTCATCAGTGCTTTTCTTTTGCGTATAGACCCCTTAATTTTTTTAATTACTAATGCAATCCACATGATCGTGTGCGTGTATATATATGTAAGCAATTATACATTTTACAGGGGTGTATATGCAATTATGATGTTTTTTCTTGGACATTTTTCTTTTCCTTCTCCTCTCGCGGCAAAATGTCCAGCTCTCGAACCCTAGAAATCTCCTCGATCACAAGCTTCATGGAGTGGGAGATGGAGGAGATGGAGGTTGCGCTCGAGAGGATATGGGACCTTCATGATAAGATCAGTGACGCTATCCACGCAATATCCAGGTCTCACTTCCTTCAATCCATCAAGGCCTTCGACAAGACAGCGATGGTGATGAAGCAATGTGAGGCGGAGGTGGCCGGTGAGGGGTTTGAGTTTGTCAAGGGGTTCCGGATTGCGGATGATGCCCCCATGGCGGAAGCGAGGAGCCTCAACGCCATTAGGACCGCACTAGAGAGCCTGGAAAACCAACTCGAGTTCTTTTATGTGAGCTCCTCCCTTCTTTATATGCATATTGCGTTTCGATACAATATTTGATGCTAGGGTTGATATGTATGAAATTAGGTTTGGGTTCTTGTGCAATTGGTAGGATTCATTGGAGTAAGAGGAAATTTTCTAGTCAAAGGATGGAAAATTTGGAATTAACAAAACGAAGTATTCTTACAATTATGTCACTTAAGCCCTTCCCTTCTTGCAAAATTCTGTACTGTTGCTACTCTAATGTCGCAGACTTTCTTTGATTATAAGCAACATGTTTCTTAGCCGCCTGATCAATCCCCTTGCAAAAACTTCAAAGAGATGGTTTTATCTTTTGCTTCTTTTATTTTTCATTGGTGTGAAGAACTCCTGACAATTTGAAGGAAATGACAATTATAATTATTTGTGTTAGGGAAGGTGGTAGATATCTCCCATACATTCCTTCTAAATGAAAAGCTACTGAAGGTTTGCAGAGAAAGAGGTAGTTGTAGTTCTCTAATTATTGATTTAAAAGAAAAATGATAATGTAATAGTACAGGCTGAGTAAAATGAGGAGAGCATGTAGGTATTTTACTGACACCATTACAATGTAATGTAAAAATAGCAAATAATCAACCAAAACATGCTTTCTTTTGCCCTTTTTACTGTTTTTTAAGTGTCGATTGAAAGGCCTCCTAGTGGAAATTTGAACAGAAAAGTCATTAAAGAAACAAAGAGGGTAGGGGATAAGATGGCAGAATCTCTTTTGTTAAGGTCCTAATGATGCCTTTGGTTGCTTGGTTTGTGGTTTCTTCTGGAGGAAGAAAAGAACTCACAAGTGCTCTTATATTCCGTCTCTCTCGCTTCCCTTTCTTTGAGGTTTTTGGTCCAGAGGAGATAGATGATCATGATAAGAGTGTAGTAACCTAGACCTGAACCCCATTTGACTTTTAGATGTCAAGATACTGATTCCTCAAATATCTCACCCTTAAGAATTGGGCTAAGCAACCTATATTTATATAACTCATGAAATTTTGTCCAGGACTCCAAAAAATTAAATAGTTTAGAGGACTTGAGTTGAAGATTTAAGTGCTTGGGAATAGAATATGAGGTGAATTGGCATGTTTTATCATATGTTTTCAGTTAATTGAGGATTGCTTTGGAAGCATGTTTTTGTTTTAATGAGGTATTTGACTAGGTTGTTGGATGTGTATTTTGAGAAGAAAATGGTCACATAAGGGGTTGGACATCGTGTATGTTGAATATAATAAGAATATAAGTGTATTTAGTCCTGTCTAAAGCTTGAACCTTGAAGGGGTGGTCGGGATTTGGATTATGGTAAAGAGTAGCGGGTGATATCTTGTACAGAGTAGAGACTCTTTTAAAAGGCTTTATAGAACTGATGTTTACTCTTCATTGTCTATGTTGCCAGTGCTCTATAGAAATTTTGCTGGATTATGTCAGAACTTTTCTGGAGAAGTGAGTAATTTCCCTAGAATGATCAAATTTCCAAATTGTGTCTCCTATATCTTCCCGAATTTTTTTCACAAGACTTCAGTTACGAGATGCTATGTCGGACATTCCATTTCTTGGGGTAATATTTACATCCTAGTGTTTGTTGAAATTTGAATACATGTTCTATGGTTTCTGAAGACAGAGCTGAAATTTGTTAATTGTTCTATCATAGCATTACACATGCTTTTCTGTCACATTATATATGCAACCCCAAAATGTATGTGACAACAATGCAGAAAGACATAGGATTAATTTATAATGTCATTGGTCAGTCTGGAATGCTTGTTTCCTTTGCGTGATGTTCCAATCTGGATGAATCATATAATGTTGTTTGCAGACTGTACAATCTCAACAGCAAACAGACCGAGATGCAGCATTGGCACAATTGGAGCGTTGTCGGATTATGCTAGCAACGAAACTTGCTGACCATCAAGGAAAGAAGCACAAAGTCATTGAAGAAGCTCTAACATTTGTTGGTGCTGTGCATGATACAACTGCTCATTCATTTCCACCAGAAAACCTCTTCAAAATACCAACAAATCAGTCTGGCAACACTCATGAGGACATCAAGCCTGTTTTCCCTATCCAGGTGTTGATATCTAGATTATCAGTCGCAAAAAGGCATGTCAGATCAAATTATCTGAGTGGTGGTATATTATGGAACATCGCTCTGTTTGCTGTGAGCATGGTTGCATTACGGCAGTTACATCAGATGGCTTTCAGGAAGAGAAATGGAAAGAATTTCTCTCAGCCACATAAATCTTATCCAAGAATTGAACTGAAGCACTTGGATGTATTTTTAGCAAAAGGCTAGGCTAGCTTTTATTTATCACCTGGGAATCATGTGTATACATGCAAAAATTGTTCTTGGTAGTCTTAATGAAGCTTCTTGCAAATACATGTTTTTGTTCAGCATTGTAATTTTCACGTGGCAGGAGCTTTGTAGCACCGGGCTGTGCTCATGCAGGTAACTCGTACACATAAAAGTGATGACCTGTAAATGTTGCCATAGATGATGTTCTATCATTTTCTTTCAGCTTTGCTCTTCACATTCCATCAAATTAAACAGAGTCTATTGTGGAACAAACAAAGATCAAAATGAGTGATGGCATATTAATGTCCTGACAAGAATTGAACATCTGAATTGAAGATCAAAGATTTGAAGTGAGTGAGATGGATGGGTACCATACCATGCATTGATGAATTTAGTTAGTGCGCACCAGAAACATGGGCACGTGGATAGCATGGAGGAAATGAAATCCATAGTATAGAAATTATCAGTTCCACCACCCCCAAAGGTCTCCCTCTCCATCAGTCCTGTCGGTTGGTAAACACCCCCTCTCCATACTTAATTCTTTCAGCAACATACATACACAACCATCAATGAACCAAACTTCACATCTCTCTTCTTCTCTGTTACTAATCATTGAGACCATGTCATTTTTTCTATATATTTTAGATAATATTTTTTGTTTTTTGAAAACTGAATAAATTTTGATTTATTGATCCGATGCAAAGTTTTATAAAGTATATAAAACTTAAAGTTTTATAAAGTATCTTCCCAAAAAAAAAAAAAGTTTTATAAAGTACAAAGTATATAAATAGAGCCCCGAGGAATCTTAGTTGATCTATGGTTCATTTTTAGTCTGTTGTCATCCTTTAGCCGGTGTTCTTATGGTCCAATGAGGTATCCTCAAAACCATCTTTCAGTGGGGTGTTGTTCAGTTAAGATCCATTTTGCAATTTTCTAATATCACTAACTTTTACATCTTGGATGGGTACACTACATCAAATAAGAAAAATATTAAAAACAAGGTGTTCATCATCAAATTAAATATCTTTGATTTCTTTCTCTCAATAGGTTCCAAGCTTCTATGATATTTATGAAGTTTTTATTTATTTTTAGTAAGTAGATAAATCACATTTTTTTTATTAAGATAATTGAGTACGTTACACTACTTAAACAGAGGAAAAAGAAAAAATACATTATCCTTGATAGCATAATCCCCTGTCTAAGACGTGTTAACCTCCACCCATTCCAAGCCGCCTTGTGCCTACCTCATGCATTTCCCTGGGCTGGTGGTGATTCATCCTCAAACGGATCACCGCCCCTATTTGCCTGCCCTGGTGAGTCTAAGGTGAATTCGAAACTGCGCTTCACTAAGCATCCCGCTACCTCCAACTTGAGCAGCTTTGCTGTTGGAGCTGCCTCCGCCCAAGATATAATGAGGAAGGAAATATCACGGATAGTTGTTTAAGAAAACGCGTTGTTTGTCTTAAAAACACCTATTTTTCTTCTTCCAAATGCTCCAGGTGATTGTCATAACAATGAGATCCCAACCCTCTCTTAGGGTCAAGTCTACCCTCTGGGTCATAGCTCTAGAACCCCAAAGGTCAAGCCCAGTCATCCCCATAGTTCGGACTCCGAACAAATTTATGAAGTGATTCCAAATTTGCGTCGTATGGGGACATGAGATGAGTAGATGGTTTACAGTTTCTTCCCCTATATCACATAAGTTGCATCTTGTACATTTCCCTCTAGGACTCTTCATTGCCTTTTATGCAAATTATCATCGAGGGTGAGGATCCGATCCTCCTTAACCAATAGTCCCCTGCATCACATATGTATGAAGCTTTGCTTCTATCTGTCATATGATATGATATGGATGAACATTTGCTTCTATCAGTAGTTAAGTCAGGCTAAACTAAAAAGCTACGTTTCATTCATATATCATGAAGTGGTGGTGTAATCATGTATGTGATATGTGATACACTTGTTCCAATGAAGTAGAACATGGTTTCACAGTTTCACTGTCTCATTTACTGTTTAAGTGATGATATCCTTAGCAGAGAGACTCAGAGTAATGGAGGTGCAGGAGAATCGACCTGGGTTTGTCACCACCCGTGAGATTTATGTGGGCCAACGACCAAAAGAGTGGACTTTTACTTTCTAGCCCACGTGGCCCGGGTCTTATTAAAAATTATTATCTAAAATGGTTCATGTAAAAATTAGGATAAATTTATAAAAAAAAAAAAAAATCAACGTGATTTCACAGATTTACGTAATAGATAAAATAAATTTTTTTTTGAAAAAAACTTTTGATTTCTCAAGTTAACAAAAAAAAAAAAGGAAAAACTGCGTGGCCTAGATCTTACGAAAAATTATAATCTAAAATGGTTCAAGTAAAAATTAGGGTAAATTTTTTTAAAAAAATTTCATGTGGTTTTATAGATTTGCATAATAGGAAAAATGGTTTTTTTTAAAAAAAAACCTTGTGGTTTCTCAAGTTAACAAAAAAAATGAAAAACTGTTAACTCCCACTAACGGTGTTAAGTTGACAAAGGTGTTTTCGTCAAATTTTGTAAAATAGATGCCGAAAGTTATATAAAAATTACCATAAATTAGATTTCTTTCAAATCTCCATCGGTTTGAGAGATCAAAACAAAAAAAAATGAACAAAAATGCCCATGCCAACTAAGCATGGGTTAACACCGTTAATATGAGTTAATTGTTTTTTCCCTTTTTTGTTAATCGGAGAAACCACAAGATTTTTTTGGAAAAAAAATACCACGTTTCCTATTATGCAAATTTGTGAAACCATATAAATTTTTTTAAAAAAATTTACCCTAAAAATTATGGTATGTTGGTGCATAGGTGGACTTAATATACACATCACACAACTTTTTGGGTTACTTATACAAAGTGTAAATAAATAAATACATCAATTGACCAACGACCTCTTGGCCTATTGTTATTGGGTCTCTTGTGTAAGAATTCATTAGTTGGGACAAACCCAAATTCAAATCTCCACAACCACAAGATAAGGGCACGTGCGCACAAAATGCCACGTTGTCTGCTCCTAACTTTCCTTTAACTCAATAAAAGATTTAGTTTCATTTATGATAATATTTAATTTTGATGTCTTAAGAGACTCCATAATGTGCATATAGTATATTGACTACGTCCAATTCAAAAACTTCCAACCCCTGTGATAAAAAGAGTTATTGTTTATAAAAAGTAGAAAATTTAAAATTTAAAACCTAAGTTGAAAACAAATAATTGAAGTTTTAAGGTTTGAAACAACTTTTCTCAACCCTCTTGATCCCAAGACCCCACATGATACAAGATCTATAGAACTCTAACATCCATAGTTAAATCACTCTTAAACGAGAAGGGATCTAATTATTTTTAGGGCTAATCCTCAAAAATAGTCCCTCTATTTTAATCAAGTGGCCCTTTTAGTCCCTCTAATATGATTTGAGTCTTTTATCTCCCTTTATTTTTTTTTATTTCGGTCTATTTAATCTTTCTGTCAAATATGAGTTAAATTTCCCGTTAACTTTTGCTGACGTGGCTTTTTATAATATTAAAAAATTATTTATAAAATAATAATAATAATAAAATGAGTACCGGGTTCAGATCCGGATGATGATAACGGATCCAAACCCATTAATGAATACTTTGCGTGGTAATAAAATGAGGGTTTGGATCAGGGTTTGGATCCGTTATCATCATCCAGATCCGAATTATCTGGTACTCATTTTATTATTTATTATTTTTTAAAAATAATATTTTAATATTATAAAAAGCCGCATCAGTAGAAGTTAACAAAAAAGTTAACTTCCATTTGACAGAGGGACTAAATGGACCGAACTCAAAAAGTAAAGGGAGATAAAAAGTTGAAATTATATTAGAGGGATTATTTTGAGGATTATACCTTATTTTTTTATTAGTTTGAAACCTCTAGTTTGAATGAAATAGGAGACATGTTAATGACACAAAAAAGAAACTGTCTTTTCTATGCTCATTACTAATATTAATTCTTCATCGGTCTTGATTCAATGCAACCCACAAATCTAAGCATTGCAAAGTCATAAAGACTAAATTCCTAGTGAAGCGAAGCCTTGCATAAACAGTTTAGGACACTTGCAAGTTTGCAAGTGGGTGAATGCTGATATCGATGATTGATTCTAATAACGAAAACTATACATAATTTTTAACTTTATACCCATCATTTACTCGATTATCTCTTTATTTTAAAAATATAGTTTATCCATCTTAATAATAAAAATAATAATAAATAGTTATTACAAGAAGAGCCCAAGGCTTTCGGGTCGAGCGGCAGAGGTCCTCCGCACCCAGGGACAAAAACATGGTTCGAATCCCTGCGGTGACAGAGTGAGTGCGTGGGATTTGATAGTCACCCGGGTGGGCCCGTTCATGGCCCAGTGATAGTCTAGCCCGTGCACATCCTACTTGGACAGAGACTGGGGTTTATCCCCTTTAGCTCAAAAAAGTTATTACAAGAAGAAAAAATTGGTTGGTTGAGTTAAATTCAAACGAAACATATACAACTCAAGCTCAATTTAACTTTGAATTAAAAAAAAATTATATATTTAAATATAAATATATTAAATTAATTTATATATTCTAGCACTTCAAATTTAGTTAGAAACCATTCGCTAATTCTGTCTTTTGTTATCGTACTTGCTATGTTTTTTACTTCACATGTGTCTCTTTCTTGACTCCACTCCTGCTATATATCATTAACAAAAAAACAAGAGAAAACAAGGATAATCTAGTGCTACAAAACTCCCAAAATAGGCGTGGTTCGGGGAAAGACTACATCCCTTGGGTCTATTGAAAATAAAAATAAAAATAAAACTCCAAAACAGGTGCTAGTGAGTGTGCATTGAATTAGTGCTCCCCATTAATTCTACCAACAAATAAATTTCATCCCTTACAATCCCTAGAAAAGGAGAACCTACTATTCAATCCACTACACCTAGCCAGCTGCTACACTGAAAAAGATATATACATGCATGAAGAGGTGTTCACAAGCCCAAGAAAAAGTTTAAAATCAATCAAAACTCAGTGAAGGATAACAACCCTACAAGATAAGGTGCTAGCTGAACAACATGCAGCACTTGTTTTGTGTTGCCAAAGCTCTTCTTTTTTCTTTTCATGGAAATACCAACATGAAGAACAGTAGCTTAATAGAGAGGTACTAGATCTCATCACAGACAACAATAAGAATTCCTCTTTTTTCTAAGAAGAAACTCAAAGTCTCAGTTCTAAGTTTTAAGAGATTCCTCTTGATTTTAAGTTGATCAGCATCAGTCCAACTGTAAGGATGCGTGGAATAAACTTTCTTCTGTTTCTTTATTACCACCAAATTATTAGCAATTGTCTTCATGCTTTAAGATCTATATATATGTATTTATGTGTACTACTTGAATTCTTATAGGTTCCATTCTCTTATGGGCCATAATTAATCATGTTATAGTTAATTAAATTCAAGCTTTGTAATACCCACCAGCTGATTTTCGGAGGTCGAAAATTTGTCGGATTCTTTCAAATGTTAGACATGTAAATTTCTCTGATCTTTGTCAAGGTGTTTTTCTATTCACATAATTATCTTGGTCTTCTTAACAAGTATATATTACTTGGTCATGAAGATTAACAACTGGTTCTTATCATTGAAATGGATGAAAGTTGTGGTCCCCATATTGATCGAAAAGGCTTGTCTGGCTCGAATGGTCGAATGAAATTAAAGCGATATCCGAGCTAGAGTTTATGTAAATCCACTGATGAGAAGAATGAGAATAATTAGACAAAAGTGTAACATTATTAAGAAATATATATAGGACCACCTCAGGAGTTAAACTAGATGATTCAATGATTAGTTAGCTTGTGTGCTCTCTGTCATTGGCCATTTACTCTCTAGAATATATGTCAGTGTTCTTGATTTCCATTTAGTTATTCAATCTCAGAGAGACTTCATCATCTAATTCTATTGAATGACTGATCAAAGAACTCTTTAATTTCCTGATTGAAAAGTTATTCATGAACATATAAACAAATATGATCACAAGAATCCTAATTAGAAGGTCCAAAATAAACCTAAGAAATAGCATCACAATCCAATGTCCAAGTACTGTCCCATTCCCATGGCTATCTTCCAAGGAGACAACTCTCATTACTCCCTACTGATTCACAAACATCAAGAATTCAATAATCCACAATAAGTTCTGATTAATTAAGCATACAAAAACATAGGAAAAGGATCAAACAATGAGATTATAATATTGGTTACCATGCATATATATAATTAACAGTTTACCAACCTTCACTTAGCTTAGAGTTGTTGAAAGTTAAAGAACTGTAAAAACCCTAAACTTTGAGTAGCTTTAAGAAAGGAGGAGAATGGTGTTAGTTCCAATGAAAGAAAGGGAGAGTGAGGAGAAGCACTGACTGACAGACAGGCTCCATGGCATGCCTTAAACTTAACAACACAATGGTGGTCTCATGATGATTAGGATTAGCATGTTTAAGTTGCTTCACAACGCCCACACAGTCTGACATCTCTTGGCACGCTGCTCCATCTCTCTCCCAACCATCTATCTATCTATCTATCTATCTATCTATCTATCTATCTATCTATCTCTTTAGTTCGCATTGGGAGTTGAGATCAACTCACCAACCAGAGTGTCACAGTGACCACTTCCTTGAAACCAAGCTTTTCTCTCATGGTGTGTGTCTTTAGGGTTCTCAGTTCCCAAGTAATTAAACTACAAACCAAAACTTTCTGAAGAACGTTCTCTTCCCTTTTTCTCCTTGATTGCCTACAAGAGAGTTCACCGATTGGACATCCAAGAATGACTGATGAGATGTATCTCCATTGAAACACATAACTCTCCTTCCCACCATTGTTCAATGTTTTCCTATGTTTGGAAACCCATAATAATAATAATAATAATAATAATCTCTCTCATCTTTCTTTTTTTAACATGGGCAACAAACGACCCTCCAAGTAACACGTGTACTGTGTACAGGAGCTCGATTCATTTCATTGGATAACCCACATGTTGTACTCTCACCTGTTTTTAGCAGGGTTCGACTCTAAGACTTTCGTAGCCGAATTCCTTATACAAAGGACCTATGCCGTCAGACCTAATGGTCTTTGGCAATAATTTCTCTCATCTCACTACCAAGAGTTTCTACTTCACCTTATGTCGGCACGTGCACTACCTTCCCACAAGCTCACTGTCACGTGCACATGCTGCACGGTTTGTTTCAGACTTTCAATACTGGTTAGATTAGACCCCGTGAAAAGAGAATTTGCAAGGAAACCCCTTGTCACCCATTCCGACATGACACGCTAAACACACCCTTGTGGCTTTGTTTTCGCTTTAATATTTATTTTCTTTCTAGTTTTTGACAGAAAAACCCCTTGACTAGGATGCAGCCCATTGGGCCGTCCTTTGTAGAGCCCGAGGTCTTTGAACTATGTGCACCCACAAATCACGCTCCCACGTTAGAAACCATATCCCAAGATAACGGAGAAGAGAGGTGTAGAGGTTAGAAAGATAGGGGGTACGCATATCAATAATACCAACTTTTTGATTTCCATGAAACAAACTTCTTACTTAAATTAGACAAAACAAACTAAAAATAAAAAAAACAAATAATTAAAAAAAAGAGCCGCTCATCCGTCGCCGTTTCCAAAACCGGCCGATTAATCGGCGCCCGGCGCACAAGACCTCGAAGACAAAAACTCTTAAATCGCCGGAAGGGGATCGATCGGGAATAGGTCGCCGATGTCCTGGAAATAATCGTCAACCTGCCACGTGGACGATTGGAAGTCCGGCATCAGATCGTCCAAGCCGTCCGCGAAGAAGCCGATCTGAGCCGAGTCCTCGAAAATCCTCGGCTCCCCCTCGCCGAAGTCGAGGAAGTCGTTGTAGAGGGGCACGTCCTCGAACGGCATGAACTCGCCCAAGTCCTCCGGTATCGTCACTGCCAGGGTAACGTTACCACTATCACAACCGTCTTGGCAGGGAACCGAATCGGACGGCGCCTGCGCGCTCTGATCCTTCTCGGGATCCGTGATCGACGAGGAGGAGAAGTGGCGGAGAACGGAGGTGGGGGAGGAGAGGACGTGAGACTCTTCGCCGGACTCGTACCCTCCGGAGGATGACGTCACGTTGGCGGGCTCTGGAGGAGGCGGAGGCGGCGCCGGTGGACGGGAAAAGTTGGTGGTGGCGTCGGGGCCGCGGAGCTGGATGGCCGCGGAGTCATAGACCATCGCGGCCTCCTCGGCCGTGTTGAAGGTCCCGAGCCAGACGCGCACTCGCCGCCATGGGTCACGGATTTCCGCCGCGTACTTTCCCCACGGCCGTCGCCGCACCCCTCGGAACCTCGTCGCACCGCCAGTGGCGGGTGCCGCTGCCGGCGCCGGCGTCGCCTTCTTCTTCTTACCACTCTTTGCGACCTTCGCTGGGGCCGGCTCTGCCCCTCTCGCCTCGAATCGGATTTCATGAATGTATCTCCGGCTACGACGGTGCGCCGCCAGGCACTCGTCTTCCTCGCTGGAGGAGTCCGTAGCGTCGTAGTCGTTGCAAGAGATCCGCACCGTCCTGGGACACGCCGCCGTTGCTGCCATGGCTCCAGGCTTCAAGCTCCCAGAAGGGACGGGCTTCGAGACCACCGTAACATGGTCGGCTCGCTTGACCGGCATGAAGAAATCACAGTCCATGACTTCAAAGATTGAATCTTTCCTCACTCTAAGCTTCGCATTTGCAGTAAAAACTCAATCTTTCTCCTGGAAAAAGGATTGATTCCTCTGGATATTGTTGCAGGGAATAAAGAGAAAAAACTGGGAAAAGAGTTAAAGAGAAAAGGTGAGCAATCCCCTACGAAAGCTGGAGAAGAGGGAGCAGTAAAGACCAACGAGATACGGAGCCCACGGCGAGAAGCCTTAAAGAAGAGAATCTAAGAACATACAGAAGAGAGTAACTGAGAAATTTCTCAGAAAGCAACAAGCTTTAAAGCTCTCAGGAAGGAAGTGAAGTAGTAGAAGAAGAATAACAACAACAAGCTCTTTAGTTTTCAGTGTTCTTCTTTCACTCAGAGAAACAAAAAAGAATAGGAGTGTACTATGAACGCAGACTCAGGAAGAAGAAGAGGGTTTTAGAGAGAGAATGAAAGGGTTTTAGAGAGAGAGCGGTGGTGATGCGGTACTCTGTGCCCCGTGGAGACCGAGACCGGTGTTTTATAGGATCCCAAAGAGCCGAAATCGGCAAGCCCTGCGCCCGAGACCCGCTTTTATTTTATTCCTATTAATGATTTTTCTCTCTTTTTTTAAAATTTTGGGACCTCTCCGGTTTTTCTTTTTTCCATATTCACCCCTCACTTGACTTCAAATTTAATCTTTTTTTACAAATACATCCCTTCAATGTTTAAAATATACAAAAATAATCCTGGATTTTCTCTGTTTAACGCTACACATGAAGGTTCCTGCAAATATTAGAAATTCCAAGGAGGTATTTGAAAAAGACTGTCCTTCCAAGCCGCCGCGTCGGCGAGGGAATTGCCAGTTAGAAGAGAACACGTGTCTTTGTAGGCCCCACTTGATCGGACCCACTCGCGTGCAGCGCGCGTGCCGACCCGGGCCTCGGGTTTCGGTGACTGGGCGGGTGGGTCACGTGACCGCGGGTTGTTTTACAATTATAGTCAAATCCTTGGGTTAGCCAACCTCGTCAGAGCAATTTGACCATTGGCTCAGACAACTAATTCACAATTACCCACCTTTAATTATTTATGAATCTCAGGTTAATTACTACTACTATCTCGTTTTCACCATAATACCCCTATCAAAATACATATTGCATGGGGTCAAAAGAGTGATTTCTTATATAAAATAAAGATGAGGGGTTGCTATATTTTTTTTCTCAAGGGGCATTAAGGTAAAATCCTTTTTATTTGTCCAGAAAACTTTACTTTTTATACATAATTATTCAAAAATAACAAAAACGTTTGCCATCAAAATTTTGATTCAAATACTTGTCACCACAAATACAATAACTAGTTTCTATTTTCACAACAACCATTGAACTAAAGAATAATCTATTTTTTAGTGACTTACTTACTATAATTATTATGATTCACCCATAAGATATGCTTATATATATTTATAAAAAAATTAACTTGAATATATTGTCTTTGTGAGTGTGTGTATATTATAATTAGAACAAATAAAACCAAACTTTTTATGGAGGGGCAGTTGTGTCATATCAAAATTATATAAAAATTAACAAAAGAATAGTTAGTCCCGTAATTTAACGCAATAACACATAATAATAAGATCCATGGGCAGGGTGGTGAGTTGCTGAAGTTGCTAATTATAAGGCCCTAATCCCATTTAACTTTGGGGAAGCAAAGGACTGAAATACCCTTACACATCAACGTATTGGCACGTACGCCGAGATTCGCGCCCGTAGGATGTTCCGTAGTACGTGGTGAGTAAAGATGCCGATAGGGTGAGGTGTCTGTATTCTATGTTTGATCTTTATAGCTGTTCCCTGCTGTCAAGCTTGTTTCCATAACTCACATACCCTTGCACCGTATAGATGACCTTAATTTCAAATGCAACTCTCAAATACAAATGTACAATTTCAACGACCTTTGTTTCGAGTTTAAAAAAAAAAGTTGGATTATAATAATATATTTTGTTATATTATGGGAATTTTTTTTAGAAAACACGTGGCATGATCGCAAGCACCTAGATAAAGGATTAACTTTCATCATAACTCTCTGGTGGTGGAGAATAGATGCCAAAAGGTCTTAGAAGGTGTTAAAAGCTGGCAACTATCTGTCTCTAAACTGGCACACAACTATCTCTTAGTTGACAGTCAGCTGTCTCCTAATTGGCCAACGCGTCAAGACTATATAAGGAGGCTCTCGGTTTATAAGGAAGATAAATTGACAAATTTGAGAACTAGAGACTTTTGACTCTATTGAGATTGAGTTGGTGCACCACTCTCATTGGAATCCTCTCTACCGTCTTTCACTCTCATCCTTGCTTTTCTTTTCATCCTGAGTTTGACCCTAACTTAAGCGTTGAAGGGTTGAGGCACGAGTGCCAAGAACTCCTTTCTCTATAGATCATTCTCCCAATGAAGTTCGATCCCTGGATGATCGATCTTTGAAAAAGACGCTAATCCTGTGAGCATGAAAGAGTATGTCTGAGATGTCGTCTACCATAACTGATCTCTTCATTAAAATCAACTAAAGCTTTGCAACCGTCACCAACCTCTCTCACCTGTTGATCTAGATTTGTTATGATTCCTAAGATGAGCAGATCTGAGCATCAATATATTCAATTTTATTTAGAAGTATTTTCTTAGTATGTTTTTATTTTATTTTATAGATATTGAGAGAGAGCGTGTATATTTAAAGCCACTTCAATATCAAGACAAAAACAATATCCAAATGAAAGTTGTGAAAATAAGGACAAAATTATGTTCAAATCCCTGTAATTAGTGTTGGCTTTTAAATTTAAGAAGAGGGCTGAATGATCTCCAATGATGTTTCAAAGGGTGGCCGAAGTGGGGCCCCAGGGCCCCACCGGCCAAAGAGACGGCCTCGTGTTTTGTCGTTTAGCGTCCGTTTCGTTGCTCTCCAACGTCGCGTGAAACAAAAAAGCTGGACGCTTCCGTCTCACCCACGCAGATCACTCAGGGCCGATTCCCACTATGTCTTAACCACGTGTTCTATTTTCATTGGTGCTTTTGATCTATGGCACGCTCGAAGTCACCGTTGACTGTTAATACGTGGACTTTGTTTTGTCGCGAGTGAGGATATGCTCTATTTGAGGCTGTTTGGTTTGGTGTCGTGTCGTTTGATAGCTTTCCTTCTTTTTGTTTTCCAAACACTTTTAATTTCTAAAAATGTAAAAATTTAGTACACACGTGTTTGTGGATGGGCACACGCTTGTTCATGGTCGTGTGCACTCTAGGTGGTTATTTTTTACATACACGCCAAAAAGCACAGTTAATTTGCAATTTGTCGCTACAAAATAAATGTTAGATTTAGATTTAAGTAAAAATTTGCTTTAGTTATACTAAGATGTTTGGACATGGAATATCTTGTTCTAGTATTATTTCTGTTGTTTACCTCTTTTTCCTCCAACATTTTATTATAAATTTAGAAATGATAATGTTAACTTATTACTAATGGCCTCTTGGTCTATTAGTATCGGGTTCTTTGGGTAAGATTTTGATTGGGACTATCCCAGATTCGAACCCCCAATATCACAAGGTGAGGGCATGCGCGCAAGGGATGCCGTGTTATCAGACCCTGACTGTGAGGTGCTTGTCACCTTTGTCGAAAAGAAGAAGAAGATAATATTAACTTATTTTTCTATAAGAGTCAAATACAAATGTGTCTTTTGTGATTTTAATCCATTTTTATTCCCTCGATCTTAGATTAATTGGCTTATAATCCAAAAATAAACCCATCAATATCAAGTTTTTTTTTTCACAAAAAAAAATCAGCACATCATAATTCTAAAAATTTATAAAGCATAGTTGGAATTATTTATGAAAAATCACTTCACGAAACTGAGAATTTTAAAAAAGAGTTTCTGTTAAAAGATATAATTTAGAAAATTTACCCAAAAATATAATTCTAATTTGGCCTCAGATCCCGCGTATTGCGAGAGTTTTGTAGCATCGGACTTACATTTTTTTTATCTGTCAATCTTGATCTTATAATCACCTCTATACGTAACCAAAAAGTTTTTTATGATTGAAAATTATATTTAGAAACCTGAAATAACAACACCAAATAAATATTTAAAATAAATACAACAAAGAAATTAATAGTTGATTCTTTCCCCCTCACGACACCACAAAACTAGAAATTATATCCCATGTAGCATAAAAAGACAACAGAATATACTACCACAAAACACAAACCCTAAACAAAACGAGCACCACAAAATACTAGGGATTGAGATTAGTATGGGGATTATAACAAGCACAACATAACCATCACATGATTCTCTTATTGGATGGTGCACCCCAAACACTGTTCACTCTTGGATGGTAGTAGTAGTAGTATAACAGTAGTAAAATTAACTTGATGAAGTGACTCATCCTCATCACCCTTCATTAAAACTAATCATATCCAAGTCTATATTTCAACTCATAGAGAGATGTGCAAATATTAAGATCCCATATATATATAGTGGAAGGAATAGGCCAATAAGGCCGCGTTTGGTACACAGGATAGGATAGGATTATTATTTCGGATTAGATGGGATAGGATAGGATGGGATAATATTATACTGTACTGTGTTTGGTAACACCGGATTAGAAAATTGGATTAGAAATCCTGCATTTGATGAACCTTAGATAGGACTATTTTATTGTTTATATTTTAAATTTTATTTTTAAATTATTATTTATATCATATATTTCAAATTAATTAGTTTAAAATTTTTGTATTTTAATATTTTAATTTTAATTTTTTAAAGTTATTATTTATATCAAGTGTCAAAAATTATTTTTTTTGTAAATACATAATAAAAATCATTCATACAATTTTTTTTGTAAATATTACCCCTATTCACTTCCAAACACTCTATTTATTAAAATTTAATTAGTAAAACAATATGCAATTTTGATTGTTAAAATACTATACAAATTTAATATAGTTTTGCAAGCACATTTTTACATAATGTTAACAAATAATTGAAATAAAAATAATAAGGTCGAAGGTCGAACACCGGATTAATCAATCTGATATATATAACATGAAAATTAAATTAAAATCTCATATTTAAATTTCAATGAACTTTAGAAATGAGAGAATTAATGAATTTGATTAAAAGTATGTATTCAAGGGTTTACAAATAAATTTTTCAAAACCTAGGGGGTAGAATGTAATTATGCTATATATATATATATATATTAAAAAATAGTATGAAAGTAAAAAAAGTTTAATAAAATAAATAATTTTTTTTTAAAAAGTCTTTTTAATTTTTATTGATGGTTAGACACTTGGAGGTGAACGTTGTCCGGTGTAATCCTCCCAAAATACATGGGATAAAATTATTAAAGAAACCGCAATCCTAGGATTAGAATCCCAGGATAATATTTACCTACCAAACATCAGACATTGGATTTTGGATAATAATCCAATCCAATCTCATCTAATCCTATCTACCAAACACGCCCTAAAAGAATTGGAGTTTTTAGCCAACCAATGCTTACTCTAGATGCTTGAGACCAATTAGGGATGCCTAACACCATGCACAAGAAGACAGGTGAGAAATGAACTACCAAGCTAGACAAAGTCTAGGGTTGGTGGTGTTGGTAAGACCCCACAAAACCTTGGCCATGCATGATGTCTTTGTGGCTTTGGAGAGTGTGGAAATGAGAGAGAGAGGGTCCATGAAAACGCCCTTTTGGTTTGTTGTTTCTAGTTTCCATGCAAATTGATGATATATCATCTCTTTGAGCTTGAGGGTCAATGAGAGAGTATCAAGTCCAAGGTGCCCTTCTTTTGCTAAGAAACAAACATGTTAGTTCTTTTCTATTAACATATTAAATCCTTCAAATATGAGTTCATATTAGTTAATCACTTACTTGTTAATGCTTGAGAATGAAGTGAATTGAAGCCGGACATCTTCTATTGGTCATGACTAGTGATGTGTGTTTGGATTCCGGAAACATTGAGGAATGAGAAGAAAACAAGAAGGGAGATTATTCTCTCGTACGTGTTTGATGAAATCAAGCGAGTGAAAGTCAAGAATAAGAATTTATAAGAAGAATTTTCTATTACTATTAGTAATTAATCTAATTAGTACTATATATTTGTTGACATTAATGGAATAAGAATAATATTCTTGTAAGTATAAGTATTTACTTTACTTTCATGAGAAATATATATAACGTAGGTACGTAGTACTCTTTTTGTATTGATGGCATATATCCAACTGAATTAAGAATGCCTTTGTGCAATGTCCATGATAAATATTGGAGTATAACGTACGTACGTAGTACTCCTTTTGTATTGATGGCATATATCCAACTGAATTAAGAATGCCTTTGTGCAATGTCCATGATAAATATGGGAGTGGTTGCTTAATTTTTTTGTGACAGGTATCATCATTCATTCACTCCTTTCAAGTGTAATGTTCTCTTTTGGAGGTATAATTAGTATTTTATGTATGATGCTACTACTAGTACAACACATGCTAATTATACTCCAATAACATAATATACTTATACATAGTTGATATTTTACCATAAAAGTATTTTGGTTTCGGGAATATAATGATTTACAATATAATTTTGAAATTTTAAATTAAAATTAATAATTGATGATTTACCTTTTTCCCATGAAGTTTGAATTGTTTATACTTTAGTTTTATTTGATATTTATAGTCTATTAGTTATGGAAATGAACATCGATTATTGCTATATTTTGTTAACCTACGTTGTTTTCAAATGCTTTCACATAACACAAGGGTGATCTACCTAATTAAGAATATTCAAATATGAGTTATATGAATAGGCGAATATGCTTACCAAATGTTTGATATCGATTCAAATTATCTCGAGATGATGCATGGTGTTGATGATCCTGATAAAATTTTAATGATTTCAGCCATTCGGTAAACCTATTTAGTTTGTACATCATTACTCTTCAGATAATTGAATAAAAAATTAATTTTATAAAACTAGTAGAAAAATAATTATCCATTCAAATTAAAGTTTAAACCTGTGAACCATTTTCTAGGTTTTTGAACATCCATACTATATTCCACAATACACTTTTGATGTTTTAATTAGGGGGTATACTTTTGATTGGAAATTTCAATACATACATACATGATACATGCAATGAAAGGTTATATAGAAATTTGTTAATAGAATGGTTTGAGACCATTGTTGTTGAGGTTAAAGTGGTTGATCTAAAAAGTTAATTCCAAACATGTACAATGACAATCAAATATTACCCGGAGACAAAGAGCAACAAATATAATGTGGAAAATTAAATCCTAAATAGAGCATTCCAAGGCAATGCAATTCATGGGGATGCAGCTATATATAAGCCAGGGGACATGCATTAATAACTGAATCCCTATGTTTCCAAAAATAATCATTGAAAAAGAAGCACAAAAGCCATTCCTCTTTGGAATAAGGGAGTTCCATTTCCAACAAACAATAATTTCATTAATTAAATTTTCTCTCCATCTTTAATCATTCTTTGGTGTGGGAAGTGATGATACTTAAACTACAGAACCAGTGGAGGTGGAGCTCCACTGCATTGTCCCCATGGAGACAACCAAATGTGGTGATAAATAGGAGAATTTGGATCTTTGCCTTGTTATTTGTATTGGGTTATTAATTACACATAAAATAATGATTGATTTATTCATTTTTTTAATCGACATTTATTTTATTAAATATCACACCTTCTGAATTTTTTTTAATATGAATAAATCATGTTTTATTTATGAGTTTAATAGAGTGTTACATGTGATCCTTTATTATATGATCATTGTAAAGAAAATTTGATCAAAGAGGCGTACTATTTTCTCGACTATTGTTAGACATTTCCTAACGTTTTGTCCCCCTGATGTAGATGCGCACCAAAGTGAATTAGAAGCTTCGTTTAACCAAACATTGAGTTGTCTCCAATTTTGATTTTTTATGACGAATGTGTTGTATTAAATCAAAATAATAATCCTCCTATCTTATAAAAAAATAAAAAATCTTAGTTTGCAAGGTTGGGGAGGTTTATTGAAATAGGATAAATATCTGAGGGTTTTATAAGTAAAGTGAGACGAAATTAAATGTGAATATAAGCTTTCTATGCTTCGGCCCCACCCTGGAACACAAATAAATTTATTTATTTATATATATATACATATAAAATCCATGTCTCATATTTTTATTCAATGAAAACAAAATATCTACTTTGCTTCCATTACTTACTTCCATTAATCTTAATAAAAAATCATATCTCCGGCTTTTATAGAATTTAAAATTAGTGGGTGAAAATAGAGAAAAGATGGGAGGAAACGGTAATGAAACATGGCAACGGGGTGTACGGTCACTGTCTCGTGACTTGAGAGCAGTGAGTGACCGGCCTGAGCCGGTGGGCCCCTTGGGCACGCACCACCCTCTGGGCTCTGGCCTCTCTCTCTCTCTTAATGGCAGCAGGTGACTCGGCGAAACGGGAGGACACGTGTCAGTAAAGGAGATGGGTGGTGTCGTCGTGCGGCCGTTGGCATGTGAGAGTGACGTGGCGAAGCCCTGATTTCGAGAGGTGCGCAGCCGTGGTCCGGGTTGACTGGATCCTGTCGTTGTTCACTCATAAATTCCACTCTGAAAAGTTACCAACCGGTCTCACTGACCATGCTCGGTTGGGTTATTTATACCTAAGTTAATCAGTCCGACCGAATAACCTGGATGGATGGATGGATGGATGTGGATGGATGGATTTTTTTTACTAAAATATAAATCATAAAGTTGATATAATTAAAAATTAAATTCGGAAAAATAATTATTAAATTAAGTCAAGTGAATTAAAACATTATTTACTTTCGCAAAGTACATAATAATTAACTTGCTTCCCCTCAATATAAGGCTTTTATCAATATGTAACCAAAGTGGTTAGTTAGGCCATGGATCAATCCACCAACTTGTCACAATATCCATATAACCCATATAAAATATATATTTTTTAAAAATAAAATTAGTAGTAAAAATATGTTTTAGATTTCTAATAATTAGGTTTTATGTTGAAAGTCTGTTTTTCTGAATATTTTATAAATATATAAACACATCAAACTTGTTAAACAAGTCATAATAGTTAAACAATGTTGCAAAATATAAAAAACAAATTTACAAGTGAGTGGGTTAAGAACAACCTATTTTTTCTGAACAAACTCGGCTTTAGATTTTTGGTCTATGGGTCAATTCGGGTTAAGTTATTGTCATGTGACCAGGAGGTCACGGGTTCGAGTCGTGGAAACAGCCTCTTGCAAAAAAAGTAGGGTAAGGCTGTGTACAATAGACTCAAGTGGTCCGACTCTTCCCCGGACCCCGCGTGCATGCAGGAGCTTTGTTGCACCGGGCTGCCCTTTTTTTTGGTCAATTCGGGTTAAAATCTGACCCAACCTAAACCCAATCAACCCAACACATTCCTTTTTTTTTACTGCATTTATTAGGATGGATGGAAGAGGTCTTTCTCCAATCATTTACATAAGTCATGGCCTAAACCTGGGCCAAGTATTTTTTATCGATATAGTATGAGTAGGTGAGTGTGAGACGTGTTTACTGTCTTGATTGGCAACAGTCCATATTGACCCTGCTCCCTTGGGTTTTACTCCTACGGTGCCTTATCCTTGAAGTCTATATTGAGGATAAATGGGCATTACTGGTCCTCATCTTGAGTGAACTCCAAACTCCTCTTAACGATGTATTCCATTGCCATCAATTTTGACTTCTTTATTGTATGAGTTGCATCAAATCAAAAAAGTATAAGAAAATCGATATGACAGATTAGTTTCATGTAAACACGTGTTTAGCTTGAAAGAGGATCTCATATTTCATCCCAACCATACATTCAAGGTTATTGCCATTACAACCGGATTTCACCTTTTACAAGCTTCCCTCACCAACACATTTTGAAACCTCTCAACAAATACAATTTTTAGTTATAAAATTCTTTTATTATTATTATTATTTTTTATAAAGTGGATAAATCACATTTTTATTTATGATATGAAAAGTTTGTTACAACTGACTTAAGGAAAGAAAGATAATACAAAAATAAGTTGGGAGCCACATTCTTAACTAAGTCGGTAAAGCCTCAAATCCCTTAAGCAGCTGTCGTGTCGTCCTTGAAGGCCTTGTTGCCCTTGGCGGTTTGCCCCAGCGGGTCGGTTGCAAATTCGAGACTCCTCTTCACCAGGCCTTGCGCCACCTCTAGCCGTAATCGTTTATAAATTTGAGTTGTATCCAACCAAGATAAAATGAGGAAAGAGATATCACGGGATAGTTTTTAAGAAAAGATGTTATTTATCTTGAAAAAATCGCTTATTCCATTCACCCCATATGCTCCAAGTAATGGCCATGACTGTGAGGTCCCATATCCTTTGTAGGGTTTTGTCCACTTTAGGGGGATGCCTTGTTACCCCCACATGGTTTGGAGGTTTTTGACTTTGGTTTGTATCCCAAATATATGGCAGAAGTATGTTTGCTACATATATATGGGCATGAGATGAACATGTGATGTACTGATTTATCTTCCAAATCACATAGATATATAGTATTTTGTACGCTTCCCCCGCCTTTTCCTTTTGTATAGATTGTCGAGAGTGACAATCTTGTCCTCACTTACCAAGCAGTCAAATAGTTTGAACTTAATTAAGGTGGTATTGTTGTTTCTAGAATTCTTTCCTTAGGTCGTATCTGATTCCACCACCAATTTTTGAAGATGCAGTACAATGATTTGTCATCTTATCCCAACTTATTTTAGTTATAAAATTCTTATTTTAACTTATTCCAACTTATTATTGGACATCTTTATCAAAATAAGAAATAATAATCACAATTTCTTATACTTTAAAAACATTGTAATCAGCCAATATTTAAAAATAAATAAATAAAATAAATACAAGAGCACGAAGAGTACTGCTTGAGCACAAAACCTCAAACATTGAGGGAGATGTATGCAACTAAATTAATTAAAAACTTTATAAAAAATATAATCCGTACAAAATTTTAAAATTATATATATTCAACTTTTAACAGTGTTTCTTGCAAAATATATTAATGAGTGCACGTTGGTTTAGGATTCACAGTACAGTAAGCTACATTCAAGGCTAAGATGTTGAGGAGTTAGTGAATAATTAGATTTTAGATAAGAAGAAACACAAGAGAGAGTGATGGATCTTGTACTTTTGATTCACATTAATTTAGTTTCAAAAGTACAAGAAAAAGATGGTTGGCTTCTGAACTGTTTGTGGTTACACCTCCACACTGCATGTAAATGGGAAGGGGAGGATGGTATCAGAAAACATGCTTAAGTGGGGGTAGGTCCACTGATCTTACAACTCATAAAGCCTCTCAATTCTTTTCAAAGTCTTCAATTATATTTATATATATATTTGGTGATATGGTGATAATAATAAGGGTAAGAGTCAAAGGTTCCTTTCATTACTCAGTGAGATTTTCTTATAGGATATGTAGGGCTGTGGAGTGTACAAAACCATGCTCTCATGAGTCATTCATATTTTCTTATTGGATGTGTTCAGGCATGGAATGTACACATCCTTATAATAAAATCCTTCTTCATTGTGTAAGTGTTTCATGTTCAAAGTATCTTGCTATATATGGGGATTAATATAGATTAATATTGGATGTTTGAACATATTGTTTAATTAGTTTAATTATTAATGAGTAGTAGTTAATTCACTTGTTGACATACCGTTGGAAACAAAGAAACAATTAACTAAAATTATCATTGTTGTTCATTTAGAAATAGTTAAACATCATTTTGATCGAGTCTCTTAAACCCTTAAATAGTTCAGTCAAATCATATTTATCATTGTTGTTTATCTTGCTGTTCATTTAATAAAATATTTGACAAGTGGATTTATCTTTTTTTTTTAACAAAAGTGACAAATGTTTCTCAAAAATCATGGGCGGATAACGCGGCACTTGTGCATGCGTGCTCTCATCTTGTGGTTATGAGGATTCGAGCCTGGATTTGACAAGAGGGTTTATCATTCTTTAGCTTTTTATCTTTTTTTTTGGGTAGTTTTTTCATACTCACTTATATATATTTATTTTATTAAAAAGAAAAATAGTTGTGTGTATATATATATAGATATTAGAAAAAGCACTTTACTAATGTTTGAAGAGTCACCTTTAGAGACAAAAAGGAGAAACCCTGGACGAGAACAAGAAGGCAATGGGCTCCACGAACGTGTGCCCTAGACAATGGCCACATCATCATGACCCACACACTAGGATTCCGATTCCTCATTCGGGTGCCCTCTACTTGGTTATGTCTTCTATAGAAGACAAGGCTCAGAGCCTCTTACAACTCAACAAAGTGCTTGAAAGCCAAATTTATTACAAGAGATCAAAAAAAGGGCCCTTGTTTTTAGGGTTTAGGTCACCCACTCGTGTGCACGATCTCTCTTTCTCTTCACTGGCTTCACACTCCTTTTTTGTTTGTGCTCTCTTGTGGCCATGTGGAACTTCACACGTGTGAACTTCTAATTAAGCATGGGGTATGGCCTTAAGATATTAGTGTACTTGAACTCATATATATATATATATATATATATATATATATATATATAATAACTAGGCTTTCAGAGGTTCGTTGGCTTGGAAGCAGAGTAATGGCCATTAAGTAAAACAAAGAGATGTGAAAATCAGTGCCTAGCTAAAAGTATGAATGAATGCTGGCTTTCTATGGAGTCCAAAAGGTCATTTGAAAGCTCGCTGCATGAAAGAGCCACATGCAATGCATTTGTTCTTAGATTCCTCCATATGGGAAACTCTGATTTTCACACTAATTGTGTTCCCATTTTTCATTTCTTATTGTAATTCATAGAATAAATAAATAAATGGAATTTGAGCAGATTTGTTTGTCATGATCATCATACTCAAAAACAAGTGTGTGATCCAGTTTAGATTTGATTTAGTTATTCACTTGTTTCATTTTTTTAGTGTCCTTATTGCTTTTTCAAAGGTTAGAATGCGACAAATTTTGATTTAAGATCTTGTTAAAAATTGTGTCATTTCTATAGTAGATGGTTGGGAGAGCCTTCCAAGTGATCGAAGAGAATTCCATGTACTTTTTTTCTATAAAAAGAATTAAATAAATCATATTTATTTATAATAATAAGTAAAATTTGTGATACAAACATTTCTGTGGCATTAATGTGAAAAGATAGGTATACATTGTATCTTTCGCCCATTTTATCATGATCTTTTCTCCTGAGCCTCGTAGCCCCTAGCCTTTCGATAGTCTTCAAAGCAAAATGTAGGCTCTTTTTGACTAGTTTATGGGCCTTCTGTAATCTCGGTTTCTTAGAAAGATGTGCTGCATCAAAACAAGAAAATAGGAGAAAGTTAGTGTCATGAATAATTATTCCATGTAACTTTCATCTAACACAAACATCGAAAATCGGAAAAGTCGAGTGGCTTGTTTCTTGGTTTCAATGATCATTAAACAAGCATGCCCTAAAGTACAAAGAAAATGCTTGTATTAGATGGAAAGAAGATGGCACCTTTTTTGCTTGCTCTCAATTGTATGTACTTGTGAACTAATCTCTCACCATCTTCATTGCCAAAATTAAATCTAGATATATAGCTGGGAACAGCCAAATGACATTTCTAGCTTTATGTCATCATCCTCATCTTGCAAAGAATCCAATTGAGAGAGATGTCAACCTCTTGCTGCTATCAATTGCTTCCGAGACATAGCTACCTTTTGATGGAATATTGTCGCTCACGCTCTCCTGTGTGTATTTCTAGTACATCCACGCAATAATTGGGCTATATTCCTTGTGTTCAATCAGGATGTGGAGTCTCATGAATGCATCATGCATGTGTTTGAATTGAAGGAAAATGAAGAAAAGAAAAGAAAAGAAAAGAAAAACTTCATCGGAAGAAGAGCGAAGACTATCGCTCCACCCATAGATAGGTTCCGATACAAGGTTAGAGTTCTCGCTCTTCGAGAGATTGTTAATTTTGTACCAAAAGTGTATTTCAAATAATATACTACCGAATCAGAAATTTTAGTGATAACTTTTGTTTTCTTGTTCAAGCTTCAAGAAAAAAAAAATTAGGCACAATATTCTTTTGTTGATCACCATGAAGTTTATAGATGACAGAGAAATGTGATTAGTGAGAAAACAACATCAACAAACCTTTTGTTTTCCTTATCTACATTTGTATCACAGCAAAACTCAGAAAATTAACATAGTTACTGTGTTTTGAAAACTAAAAAGAACACCAAGGAAATGAAGTTAAATAGAGGCGGCGAAAATTAGTGAAAGCTGAGGAGGAGAATGGGATATTGTCTAAATGGTGTAATCAATTAATACTGTGGCATTGGCACCATCAAATGAAGTTTTGGTGGTGGACCTGGACCAGAAGGAGGCACAGAGTCATCAACTGAAAACATCCAATGAAGTTCCTTTTTGCAAGTGGGGAGGAAAAGAGTCAATCTCATTCATGATAGCACCATCATTGGAACATCCACAGCAACACACCAATCCATACCTTAAAATCATTAGTCCTTATCTATTTCAGGAGTTACTGTTTCTGGCTTGCAGGCACTGCTATACAGCCAGCAAATTAAGTGGTGGTTTTCATGTGAGGATAGCTTTTTTTCTTTCTAGTTTTTGTGTATAAGAATTGGTGTTTCTAATAGAAAATTAGAACATGAAAAACTTTTCCAACATTTTGGATGAACCTTTGCAACAATGGGCTGGGCTTAAGCTTGCTTGAACCTTTAGTCCGAGACTCCAAGTAATAGTGAAGTTATCCCATTCAAAGATACTTGCAATAGTGAAGTTAGGCAAATTCACAGTTGCAGATAAAGGGGCCAAGGATAGTTCTGCTCAAAGGTAGCAAACAATTCAGAGTTGACATATAAAGGTGAAAAGAGGGAACCAATGGCATAAGGGGCTTATTGGTATTGGGTTACTTTGTTAAGAGGTTTCACTCTTCCGAAAAGAACTCTGGATGGAACCCCCCTCTTGCAAAAGTGGGAACTCAGATGTATCGAGCTTGTTCTGCACCTAGACCCCATCCTTGACTTCTCTCGTGAGGGCACTTGTCGCCTTCGTCAATAAAAAAAAGTTGAAAAGAGGGTAAATTTTGGTTCATTCAAAGTAAAAAATTATGACAAGAAATACTTTAATGCTTACCTTTTCCATATATATAATTAACACAGTTCATAAAGCATAAAGCAACTGTTCACCAAAGTATATTCTTATCTAGACAGGAAGAACATTTTACCAGTACTTTATAGACTCTGTAGCACAATTTGAGTTGCACACGCAGGAACCAGGGTCATCTTCAACCATGGTAGCAAGAGATAACAAGGATTATTTGAGGGAACAATTCGTTTTCAATACCATGTATTAAAGGAATGATTTGTATGATTTGTATCCATACATATGTACACTATTATAGGAATGATTTGTATCTATATCTCTCTTAGGATATTCTCTTATTCTTCTGAAGCTTTCTAAGCATAGAGAATGTTAGTGGATTATCAGATGAGAATTCAATTGAGAACAATTTTGATGCTCAAATATAGCAATGCATACTTGTAAGTTCCAGATTCTGCCATCAAATAGGTTGTAAATTTCCAGAAGACCACCATTTCTGCCATCAAATAGGTTGTAAATTTCCAGAAGACCACCATGGCTTTTTGCAACTTAATTGATTCCATATAAGAAGAAAAATAACTCTGCATACTCTTGGAGTCCAATTCCATGCTTTTAGTCTCATAATTTCCAGGAGCAGCAGATCATTTGAGAGTCAGGGTTTGCCAGTAAGTGACAAATAATTGAAGACAACAGCTCACTTAACATATTTCATGAATCATGAGTTGTCTCAATTTATTTTTGTAGTGGCCTCGAAGAGTATCACATTTTTTTATTTTATTAAAGTGGATGAACCACATTCTATTATTCAGTAAAAAGGTGTTGTTACATAAGATGCTCAAGATTGAGCTCTCTGGTGTTCCTCCCCAAGGGGTCCCAGGGACCCCTAAGGTCCCTAGTTACATGGTGTTCCTAAGACCCTCTCCTCTTTGAAATTATCCCCGATGGTCGGTGCTTGAGGCTGGTAAACGTGGATGGAAGCCAGGGAGCTGCGGACGACGGATGACAGCATGCACAACTTCTCCTTCATGTCAGCATTGACTCCATCAAGCCAAGAGAGCAAGAGGAAGGAAATACCCTAATTATCCGAGAGCAAACGCGTTGTTTATTCTGAAAGCATCTTCAGTTCCTTTATCAGCCATTACATTAATATATGTATGTTCATGGAACATAAAATTTTGTTCATAAAAAAAAAATGTGCACAAAAATAACCGTGGTCCAATCTTTGCAAGGAAAGTTAGTTAGCCCACATCATTTCATAAAGAGAGATTGAAGGTTCAAACTGCATCCAGTGACTTATCCGCATTTATAATAAAAATATATAAATAAATCAAAAATAATATAAAAAAAAAAGCAATGGTGCAGGCAAGTCGGTCCATGTAACATTGCTACCAACCGGATGATTTCTCAGGAGGCATTACTAATTCAAAGATTTATATACCAAATGAGTAGCTAGAAACTGAAGATGGGACTCTGGTAACAGTGTCAATAGGATTAAGTATAAAGGATTGACCTGAATGTTTCAATTGATCACACTCAGTTGTATCCAAATACAAATTTAGTCCACTAATGCCAGTCATTTGAAATTCACGTTTTACAAAATTCTTCCACATTTATGTGTCCGGGCCAACCTTCGCGGACAATTGGAAAAATTTTATTTTTCATTTTCTTCCAAATTTTTTAAACATATCAAATGGGCTGTGCCGGGCGGGCTCGGCACGGCTCCTTGTCAGCCGGGCCGGCCCCACACAGCCTGTGTCATGCCGGGCCAGGCTCACCCCACGAAAATTTATTTTTTTTTTAAAAAAAATTAAATATCTAGAATATTTAAAAAATCTAAATAATCCCAAAAATCATAGAAAATCCCAAAAAATCTTTAAAAATTTCAAAATAAAAATCTCCAAAATTCAGATAAAATTTTAAAAAAAAATCTAAAAAATTCATAAGATTCAAATATAATTTTATAGCGGTTATAAAGATATTTTTATTTAAAAATTTTAAAATAAAACAATTGAAAAAAACTTGGCGGTCATGTTTTAACACAGCTTGATCCGCTACAATGGCGGTCATGCTTAAACACAGCTTGATCCGATTGACACCTCTATCTTTTTTATTCATTTAATTTACTTCACTCAGTTGAATACACTGAATAAAGTCTTTCCTGGCTTTCATTTGGTTTCGTTGGTTTTCTCCCAATCCACAAGATTTTTCGCAAAAAGTAACTTCATTATGAAAAAGTACTGAACCAAAATGATCCAGAAAGAATAATAACTATTGATTAACATGAGGATAAATTCAAAAAGACATAAAAGAAAAAAGAAAAAGAAAAATTGGGGAAATTCTCAGCCAAAAACAATGAAGAATCCCAGTTGAAACTCATATAAGAAAGAAGAAACATTGGATCATCCTTCACAGTGGAATGGCAAAGATATGCTTTAATACCCGTGCACATTGAATTTTATAAAAAAAAAAATATTAAAAATAAATGTGCGTAAGTGGAGAGGTGACCGCATTTGATGCTACTTGTGGAGACTGAAGAAGAATCTGTCAACCATATAATCATCTCTTGTCCATATGTGAGGCACATCTAGAATCATTTCATGAATCAAGAATATCTCCTCGAGGGTGGACAATACCCTGTTGGAACATCGTTATAATAACAATCACCTGGAGTATTTGAGGGGAGAGAAACAAATAATGTTCAAGGATAAATAACGCGTTTTCTTAATAATTATTCGTGATATTTCTTTCTTCATAATCTCTTGGTTGGATGCTGCTCCAATAGCAAAACGATCAAAGTTGGAGATGGCAACGAACCTAGTAGCCTAAAATTCACATCTGCCACGCCAGGAAGGACCGATGAGGGAGGAGACTCCTCTAGGGAGGACCCAGCCAAGCCTGAAGAAGGGAGAAGACCGGATATGATTTCTGTCAGAAGGAGTGGGTTGTTACAAACTATGTATTTTTACTTCCGTTCTGACTAAGCAAAGTAATGACAAGGAAACCTCAATAGGCTTAATTAGACCACAAAAACAAAAATTAGTTTATCCACTTATAATAATAATAATAATAATAATAATAATAATAATAATAATAATAATAATAATAATAAATAGATAAAAAAAGGATTAATTGCAAAATATGACAAGGAAACCTCAATAGACTTAATTAGACTCAACCGGATATTGAATGGGAACAACAACCAGCCTTTTTTTTTTGTTGATAAATATAGACAAGCCAGCATGCCTCCGGCGTGATTCGATCCTTAAACCTCTCCTTATCAGAATGGACTAACCAACTTTTGGAACGACAACTAATTTTGATTGGACTTTGGTGGTCAAGTGGTACTTTTTTTTTTTATAAGGTGGATAAACCACATATTTATTTAAATATGTTAATAAGTTTTACATTGCTTAGATGAAGACAGGAAGTAAAAGATACATCTATTAAGTGGACTTTGGTGGTCAAGTGGTACTTTTAAGAATAACAATAAACCAGAAATTTATTTCTACTAAAAAAAGTTTATTAAGTTGAGCAAAATATGAGAAATTAGGGGTTTTACATTTGTAATGAGAAATACCTTAACTTCTCTCAGAAAAAAAAGGAAAAGATAATTTATAGACACAAGCTTCCACAAATCCAAACCAAGCCATGGCTGTCAGTCTCAATGCAAATGCCAATAAGGCCTAAAACTGAGAATGCAGGGGAATGAAGGCTGTATAAATACACATCCAGATCTGTACATCACCAAGAGAATAGTTCTTTGAGCAAATAGCAACTGGTTCATGCTTCTTGATCAATGTAGATTAATCCTGAAATAAGAGAAACATATAGATCAAAACATAGAATAAATCTAGATAAAAAGAATACACACACACACACACACACACACACAAAAAAATAAAAAAAAAATCTAGAAGTTGAGTAGCATAATACATCATGGAAGAAAAGACGAGAATATTAGATTGAAGGCTGGTGCAATGTCTAATCATACAGCAGAAGTCCCATACCTTACTAGAAAAGCAAATGTATCAATTATCTTCACCCATAATGTTTACTTTTAGAGGTTGAGGCCCAGGAAGGATTGCAAGTCTGCATTTGTCTAGATACTTTACATCAGTACCCATCCTTCAGATGGAGCCTACCAAATACCAACAGTAGACCAAACCAAACTAATGATATTGTGGAAATTTTTTAATGTGGATTGTATTGAATTAAGCATAATAAAAAGCTTGAACTGAAAAATAATCTATAAACTTTTTAAGAGTTTTCCAAAGTCCTAATTCTATCACCCAGTTGGATAAGCATCATTGCAGATGTGATTGGTTATAATAAAGGAAATTTATGTTGGTGCTTGAGTTTGATACTGGTTTCTAAACCATGTCATAAAGCCAGGTTCATTTGTTCAATTAAATTTTCTAGAGGCATAATGAGCAAACAATGAAAAACAATCGAGGCTGAAACAAAAAGGACTGATCATAACAATGGGAATCTTCTTTGTGAATGCTATCCTTATATGAAATGCTATATGATTAGCACATTCTAAACGATCTTGGGCTTTAGCTGTTAAAATATAGGTGAACCTTGATAATATGTCCTAATTGGTTCTTAATAAATAAATATTGCATCACTAAAGTAAAATATGATCATCACAGGAAGAGGGGCATGAAAGTCAAATAGACGCAATCCGCTAAACTAATAATGGTATGAAACAATAGCTCTAATTCAATATGCTACAGAGTAAATCATGGTCACTGCCAGTTCCTTGAACAAATTGTGACATTTATGATACAAATGAAAATGAACTTAGGATCAATTTAAAACATTGTTATGAATCTGTTTACAGAAAATGCAATCTAGACAAACTAAATATTTTTCAGACGATCAATCTTATTCCTATTTCAGTGCTACATCCTCTTATCCAGAATTACTAAAAGCAAAATTCAGATAGCAACTCCTCAACCCTTTTCACAACACTTATGATCAGTAGTCTTCAGAATATGCAATCTAGATATGCCCCGAGCCACTCATTTTATTGCTCCTCAAACATTTGTCACCTGTGTTTATAGAATCTATATAATCATCATAACTGCTACTATGAATGGTTATAATTTAGATACTTCCCCTTAACATAATACTTTGTTGTATGCTACTCCACACATCAATCAAACTCTATGTTTAGTCCCAATCATGCTTATTTCATATGGTACTAAACTTATTTCATGTCTTAGCTGCATAAGTATTCAAAAGCTGTCCTTAATTTTAACTTGAGGACAATGTCTAATCAACACTTCTGATTCATCAATTTTGATTATGGTTACAATTTTATTTTGCTTCTATATCATCCAATTCTGAATATCCCAAAAACCTAGGTTTATAAGACTATTCTCAAGGAAATGGGTCCTGTAACTTCAATTTGGTTAAACAAGAATTTAGGTTATCAATTGCATAGGTTTTACTACACAATGTAAATAATATATCTGCCATATTTACTAATCAATTAACATGAATTTACATCCTCTAAGACTAAGCATAAAAAAAAGAAATAATAAAATAATCTTGCACTAATACATTCTTGAGCAAAATGTTCACTTAAAAACATGGCACCTAAGCTTCACCAGATAAATCCCAGTCCTAGGGATGTAAACAGAATAAGAAAAATCAAGTGACATTTCATATATAGTTCACCATATTTTGACCCCAAAAAAAATACTATTCCACATAACAAGCAATATTTACATGAAATTGAAAAGAATCTAATACTGATGGTTTTAATTCAACCAAAAATAGATTCCATTATTTCAAAATGCCAATGAATCAGAAAGAATGGAAGCCACAGTTGTGATGATAAGCATAGAAAGTGACATTAATTGGATGCATGTACACAAATTTTACTGGAATAAAAAACACATAAATAATTTTTGAACCACTCACTAATCGAAAGCAATATCACAGTTCCTGTCATATCATCATCGAGAGATGGACCAATTTATTATTTTAAGTAAAAATAAGTAAATAACTGCGAAAACTAGAAAAAAATAAAAAGAAAAGCCTTACCATCTGAGCAAATTAATGTGACACCGAGGCAACGTGGAATCGTTTTCGGTGTTTACCCGCGCCGTCTGCTTCAAACTCACCGCGCCGCACTCCACCCGGATCGGCACACGTCCGGTGCTCTTACCGCCTACCCTAACCCCCACCTTAGTCCTCACCTCCACTACAAAGCTCAACTCCTTGCTCCTATACCTCGCCGCCATCCTACTCGCCACCGACTCATCCACCACGACCTCCTTCGCCACCACCGCGAACCTCACCGGCGTCGAGTTCCTCCTCCCCTGTGCGAATCCCAACGCCGTTGCAGTCCCCAAATCCACGTCCCCGTCGTCGTCGGCGACGGAAACCACCGCCTCGAGATCGGAATACGTGAGCCCCATCTTGCCGTTAGGGTTCACCGCCTGGATCGTCACCGCAACGGCCGCGTCGAATGAGGAGGCGCCATCGGATCTGGATACGTTGAATCTCGAGGTGCGGACGGATTGGATCCGGAACAAGGGGAGGTGGGGTTGGAACCAGAGGTAGGCGAGCGCGCCGGTGACGGCGAAGACGAAAGCGAGGGCGATGAGAATGAGGAAGAGCCAGCAGCAGAGGCGGCAGCAGCACGCCCGAGTACGGCGCCGCCTCACCGGGCGTTTTCCAGCATAGCGGAGAGTTGGCGGGAGCTGCGGTGGCTTGCGCGGTGGCGCTGGTGGCCGCGGTGCAGCGGAGGCGGGCGGCGCCGATGGTTCTCGGTATCCCGGCGGCTTCTGAAGAATCGGCTTCGCCGCCGCCGAGTTCTCCGTCATCTCTCAAGCTCTCGAAGGTGCGTCTCTCACCTTTTTTCTTTGGGTTAAATAATCCCAAAATTATTGATAAAAATGCGAAATTGGAAATAATTCAAGCGGTAATTCGCAATTATAGAAAAAATTCAACTCGTATAAATTAAGAAGATTGGATTTGAATAAACACCAAAATTATCTACGAATCAATGGAAGGAGGAGCTGAGAAGATGTGTTCCGGCGGAGGAGAGAGAGAACCGAGTGAGAGAGTGGCGGATGAGTGATGGGGTTGGCGAAGGGGGTGCTTAAATGGCGCGGTTCACGCGCGCTGATGTTGGGATGGGACACGTGGCGTCTAGTAATTGGGAGGTGTGAAACAGGGGAGGTCCTAGTATTTTTGTCGGTGTTTGGTCATGTATTAGAAGATGATAATACGGTGGTCTGAATTTTTAATTTTATAAAATAGAAATATCACCCACCCATTGATCCTTATTATGAGGCATTGATGTGTCTCGGGATTGACACCCAAACGTATATATGTGGAGGTGTTGGAAGGGAGGGAAGAGAATTATATGAGGTTGCAAGTGGACATCTTAGTAAGACAGGAGGTCAATCCATCTACTGACAATGAATTGTTATAACCTACGATCTATTAAATCCCAGATCTGATCCGTTTGATATGCCTTTTTTTTTTTTATCTTTTTCTTTTGACCATTTATTATATTTGCCCACTAGTTTGTTTGTTGGATGTCAAACTGGGGATAAAAAAACTCATTAAGTTCATCTTATTATATATGGGTTGTTTTCGTGTTCATATAATATGTTTATAAGAACTACTAAAATTTCAATGTGGAATAAAAAGTATTATCTTATTTGATAGTGACTAACTTTATTCACATATACATGTTTTTTTTTTTATAAAATTTAATAAAACTATTATTATTGGCTCGTTGCCGAGAGAGAAATGATGAAAAGGAAGTAAAGAGGATTTTTCATTCATGCAAACCAATACAAGAAAGCAGTTTTCCTTTTGTATTTGTATGCTTTTCCTAAATGCCAAATGCGATGAAAGAGAAAATGAAAATGATGGAAGGAAAGAGAAAGAAAAATTTATCTATATATTTTCTTTCATTTTTGTTCATCTATTTTATTTTCTATATCCAACCAAACCCAGGGAAAACAATTCCCATTCTCATTTGCTAATATTATACAAAGTTGGTTTATAATTAAAATCTTAAATTGGAAATGGACAAGCAGGCACAGCCTTTGAAATTGATCCTCACTGATAAGAAACAATGCTGATTAATTACTTGATTTAAGTATGTAAATATCTTATCTCTTATGGACAACCATATCCAGCTAACATGATGTGGATTCATGGCAGCCAGTTTAGTAAGTCCATGACTCATTGGCTTGGTTAGGCAGGTTCTGTATACGTTTTTCTCATATCACCCCTGAAATCATTGAAATTATTCATCCCAGGGACTTTAAAGAAAATTAGACTTCTTCCAGGGATCTATAAGGAAAGTTTTCCTCGCTTAAGGAAAGTAAACACGGCACGTTGTGCCCACGTGATCAGTTGTTTGTCCTATTCACCACACCCCAGCCTATCATGTGTAATCCTGGACGTTCGATCAGTGGGACCCATCCAACCGAACGGATGAGATCTCGCTGTTAACTGATGGCGGGTTCCTTTTCTTCAAACGAGATGGGCCACCTTCTCGCCGCAATGGCCCCATTCAGATTCCTTTCTCTCATCTGTTTTCGTGGTTGTTTTTTATTTTATTTTATCTATTGTAGTTAATTTCTATTAATAAAATTCATGAATTGGTTGTCATGTTATGGAAGGAAGCATGAGGCTTTGTTAATGGATATTAGGAATGATTGTTCATGTTTTCTTCTGCTTGGAAATGCAAACATTCACTGGCCTTGTCTTGGTCTGCATGCTGGCAGGAATTCTCTAGATTTGGTTTCTTTCTTCAAGTATGCATTTGCATTTTAATGGTGCCATTGATATAACATAACATAAGTTTCAACCAATTAGATTGATTTCTAGTCTAGCTTGCTCTCTCTTCAAGGGAAGTACCACCTTTGCTTTGAAAGACTGATTACGAGAGAATAACATATGTTTATAAATAAAGTGCAGTTTATTCACTTTTTTTTTAAAAAAAATATATATATATTCAGAATTAGTTTGGATGTGCATTCACTACTTGTAGAGATTGATTTATTACTTCATACCTTTATGATTTCTCAACTATGCCTTTTAACATTTGCAGTTTGGTGTCGCTTGAGGAGTAAGGGATCTTATGTTGCTTAATTGAGACTTTTGAGAGGTGAGAGGTTATAGTCTTTTCCAATCTGTTTGAATTCAGTGTTTGTTTAAATGAAGAATCAGCAGAAAGTATAGGATTGAGAATTACTCATTTTTTTGTTTTCTGAACTATATTCTGAATAGATTTTAAAGTTTTTGTTATATTAATTATACATCGTCCGAATGGTCTGGACCGACTGAATGTGAACAATGAATTAATGTTGTTATCAGTACATTGTTAGAATCACTCACCTTATGTTCTATGGTCCATCTGAGAAGATTGAAAAGTTTTTGTTATATTAATTATGCGTCCGAATGGTCTGGACCGACCTATTGTGACCCCAAATAAATGCTATTATTAGTACATTGTTTTCATCCACAAAAGTACATGTCTTTGCTGCTGGTGAAAATGAAAATTCAGTTGAAGCATCGCAAAGTTAATGAGCAAACCAACCAAATCTCTAGATAGAATTTATGAGTGTTAGCTGTTGTACTTGGCAAGCACATGAAGAAGCCATAAGGGAGGTGGTTGAATGTCATCCTAATCAGTGACATGCTGGCTTCTAAATCAACTGATGAAGTGATTCCCCAGTTTTGATCTGAATCTAATTGAAGAAAAAGAAAGAAGAGAAGAAGAGCATGGGCCAGTACCCCATTGATTGGTGTGACTTTCTCTGATTAGGTTGAGGATGTATCCTCCTAATGAATCAGTGGATTGAATTATTGAATAACAAATGGACCAACAATGATTGTATATAAAAGCTAATTCTAGTTCTATGACATTTGATTTTGCCCAAAAGGCTTTGGAAAGAATTGCGTGCAGAACAGCCAACAAGAGACTTTCAGATGATCACTGGAATTTTTCATAGAACATGAACATGTGGAGTTATGCTCCATTTGAGATACCCTTGCCCACCAGCATGAAGTGATAACCCAACAAGCAAATTTCCAATCAACATTCTGAAGTTGATGATTCAGAAGAGTATGAAAATGTGCATCAATTACATAATATAAATTGCCTAAAATCAAACACACTCTTACACCAAGAAATGGGTCACCAGGAATCAATAGAACTAAGACTGCAGGATTCTGGCAATAATAGAATGTTCACTGGGATCAAGTTAATCCTACACAAAGGGCCATCTTTGAGGCGATCAAAGAATGTAAAGCAGAAAAAAAAAAAAAAACCAGAACAGAATTATGCCAAAAAAAAAAGAAGCGCCTGGGCATCCATCCCTCCACTTGACAATTTTACAAGAATGGCGAGATGAATGGAGAATAACTTGCCACAAGATGACAGGCATCAATCGAAAACCCTAGTTTTGCGGTGATGGGTCTCCTCCTGCACTTGTTATTTGTGGTGGTGTTAAACTATTGGCATCATCCGATTTAAACTCAGATGATGTTCGGTTCCCGGTATCTACCCTTCTGACATCTTCAAGCATTCTCACCACCTCAGCCATCTTAGGCCTCTGCTCTGGCATCCTCACCACACAGGCCATTGCAATCTGAAGCATCTCTACCATCTCTTCCTCTATGTTTGGGTATCTCATTAGCTCCACATCAAACACCTCGGCAGTCCACTCTTCTCTAACCACAGACTGCACCCACCGTACCAAGTGCACCATTTCCTCACCTGCACCAGCCACATGGATTGGTGATTTCCCTGTGAGGAGCTCAAGCACAAGCACACCAAAGCTGTAGACATCAGATGCTTGGGTTGATCTTCTTGTGTCAATCACTTCAGGTGCACGGTATCCACCATTTCGAGACGCAGGAGGGGTGGAACTAATCATCAGGGATATGAGGCCAAGGTCTGAAACACAGCCATATTGCTGATTGTTCAGGAAGACATTGGAAGCTTTTATGTTCCCATGGACAAGTTTCCCATTATTCTCCATGTGAACCCGGGCAATTCCTCTAGCTGCTCCAAGGGCTATTCTCAGCCTGGTTTCCCAGTCAAGTGGTGTCCTGTCCTCACCTCTCTTCCCTGAAATAAATAAATAAAATAGCATAAAACTTGGTTGTAAACCTTGAGATTATTATGGACATTTTTTATGTGCTATTACTTCCTCATTGCAAAATGCAAGGTGCTATTACTTCCTCATTGCAAAATGCAAGGAAATAAGCTCCTGAATAAGCCGGGTAAGAAAGTGATTGATAGAGAAAACATAATCAATGGGAATGATACAAATGGGTGTACAATATAATATTAACATACAAAAAAAAAACAATATGCAAGTAATATGATGCATAAGATTTTTCAGGTATTTGTGAATATTTTTTCAATTGAGACCATAGAAGTTTGCCAGTGATGATATCTTTGGCAGTTGTATAGAAACACAAAAGATTAAAATGACAATGCATTTTATACACTTTATAGGCCTTTCAAGTAAAAGGAAATCGGTATGCTAAATTGTAACTATTCTATTGTTTTTTTACCCATAGTAGGTTTTGCATAAGGGCTCTGGACATTACCTATATGCAGTAGAGTTTATATTGAAGAAGTCATGCTATGTAAAATTGACAAGAAAATCTATTACCCGTACAAACATCACCTGTCATGGAATGTTGATCTAGTCCTATGAAATTGTTTAGTGAAAAAATCCACTGTGCTGATATAAACCAGTACAGCTGTTATTGTGATGTCAAATGATGCAATTTGCAAACTCATTATCATGTATAATCAGAAAGATAACCAACCACAATATACCAATGACCTTAGAGATGCTTAGGTAAGCTATGCAACCAACATCATGAATGGCATACCTACATTTGTATGACTAACATTTAATCTGTTGAAGCAAGGAAACTCACATACCTATGGACTTCTATATAGGAGGTGAGGGTTATCTGGACCATTGGGATAGTGCCAAGTGTATGCACTAGCAATGAACTCAATTCAAGAGGATATGACTAACTCTTTAAAAAGGTTAACAAAATACCAAGAAACAGTCTTACAAAAATTTGGCCTACTGTTCCTAAGAATTATTGTACTTACTCCACTCCGACAATTTTTTAGTCCCTAGTCCTCACCAACTTGCCTCATGAGACTTGAATCACTCTATCGAAAGTCAATGCCAAATTTCAACATCTCCAGATCATTATGAATCATGTAGCAGAATTCTAACTGAGCAGGAACACAAACAAGTATGAAAGTTTGACTGTACAATTTTTTTTTTAGTAATATATTATAAAAAAGTTTAAAGATATCATTAAGAGTTCATCAAAATCTTTTAGGTAAATCCTCTAAATCCCTACCTAATGTTCAACCAAGAGGTGGAGTAGTCTATTCCTATTGTCTCTTGAGGCAATCAGGCAATCACTACCTTCAATTTAAAGGATATGGATCATAAGACGTTCTTAGTTACTGCAGGCATATCCTGCCAATTATTATGTTCTACAAATAAATTGACTTTATCATAACCCTTCTAATTCTTAGAGCCTCTTAAATCTCCCATTTTTATTTAATCCACAAAGAAAAAAAACTGATTCCACATCTTTTTGGGTTTATATGCACACTAAATATGGAAGTAGGAAAATGAACTTATAAAATCAAATGAATTAGTAAATTTCCATAACTGTATGCCAGTTCAGTTATACACCCAGAAATTATAAAATGTGTTATTCTCTAATTTATAAATTAGATAGAGGCCTAGACATGAAAAATGAAAAATAAAATAAAAAACATGAAAAACCTTTAAAGTTTGGATTTTGGAACCAAAAATTCAGTTTTATGTTGTCCAGAGAACTAAACTAGCAAGCTTCACAGCCAAGAATTAATAATGGAGAGAATGCCAAACCAACAATTGAAACATTCAATAGAATGGCAAGTAGAAGGGAAGCATAGCAGCATACCATGAAGCAGGGAAGAGACACTCCCCTGGCTATAGAATTCATAGACAATGAGCTTCTCATCCTTGGAATAGTAATAGGCCCTGAGCTCCGCCACATTCTCATGGCGAATCCTCCCAATCACCTCCATCTGCTGCTCGAAATCCCTCTTCCCAGCACCCACATCCTTCAACCTCTTCACCACTACCGTCGTAGCATCCTCCAGTACCGCCTTGTATGCCGTCCCGCACGTTCCCTTCCCCAGAACCTCCGCCGACGCCCTCAGTAGGTCCTCTAGATCAAACTCAAAACTACAACCCTCGAAGAACACCAACCTGTTCCTCTCATCCTGCCTCCCGCTCACCGCCTTCTCCGGCGATCTCTCCCCTTTGACCGCCTTCCCGGACACCACATTGTCCCCGCTTTTCCCGCGGCAGAGCACAAGGGCCGTCGCCAGCACGGCAAACGCCAAGACGCAAGCACCGACCACGATCCCGAGAATCACCGCCTCGCTGAGCTTCTTGTGCTTCGGGCTCGGGGTTGGAATCACCGGCGATGGGATGGGAGCCGGTAATGGAACCGGGGTCACAGGGATGATTGGCGAGAGATCGTTGCCGGAGAAGGAGGAAGCCGGGAATCCCCGGAGGGACACCGGGATGCTGCCATTAAGATGGTTGTTGGAGAGGTTGAGGGATTTGAGATTCGGGAGTTGGAGGTCGGGGATCCCGCCGGAGAAGGAGTTGTTGGAGAGGTTGAGGGCGACGAGCTCGGTGAGGTTGGAAATGGCGAAAGGGATGGAGCCATTGAAGGAGTTGTGTGAGAGATTGAGAACCGTTAGATTGGTGAGAAAAGCAAGATCCAACGGCAGAGGGCCAGAGAAAGAGTTCAGCTGGAGATGAAGGCTCGTGAGGGAGGTGAGGTTGGAGAAGTCGGAAGGGAAGGGTCCGGTGAGGCCGTTGGATCGGAGGCTGAGGGTCTGGAGGGCCGATAGACGGCTGAGAGTGTTGGGAGGGATCCGGCCGTTGAGGCCGAACCCGGGCAATCGTACGGCTATAACGCGGGACCGGTTCGGGTTGCAGGTGATTCCGGTCCAGGAGGAGCAAACCGAGGTGTCGGGCCGCCAGTTGAGGTCTCGCCCAGGAGGCACACGCGCGATGAAATCCAGCAACGCGCGCTTATCGTCGGCCAGATCGGCGAGGCATCGGGAAAAACTCGCCGAGCAGAAGATGAGAAGAATCGCCACGGCAGCGATTCTGGATGCCATTGCCATCCTCGCCCGCTAGATCGACTCCGCTATGTTTTGACTTTTCAAGAAAATCCGGAAATGAAAAAGAGAACGGAAAACGGAAAACAGGAAACAGAACAGCTAGCTATTCGTTGCGGAGACGCATCCTCAGGAGTAGAAGAGAAGTAAAGAAGAGCATTGAATGAAGGAGAGAAGTAGGTGATATATGATAGTGTTGGAGTGTTGGTGTTAAATGAAGAGAAGGGAAGGAATAAGAGATTAGAAGAGGTCGTTGGAGTGCCTGAAGACTTGGGAAGTGATGAGATAAGCCATGTGAGAGAAGAAGAGTTGAGAGTTGCAGTCAAAAATAGAAGATTAGAAGGGAAGAAAGAAGACTGGGGAGTTCTGTTCTCCATCTCTATCTGAGAACATTTTATCTACTAAAATATGAAAGAAAAATAAAAATTACTAAGATAAAAAAGAAGTTTAAATAAATAAATAAATAGATAAATATTTTGAAAATGGAAAACGATAACAAACAAAACAGGGTACTCTCTGGTCTCCTGTGGGTAGCTTTTTGGATTTGAAAATCACCGCGGGTAGTGAAAGGAACCAAATTGGTTTAGTCTGTTGACTGTGCGAATCTCACATGCAAAATCAATATTTTATTAAGCAATATCATTAGCACTTTCTTCAATAAAAAAAGTTTTCGTATCTTGAGCTCTTCAAATTTTAGGTAGGTTGGCACTTGGCAATGGCAATTAAAAAAATGGAATGCTTCATTGTTCTCTCCCTCTTATTTATTTTTTGCTTTTATTTCAGATTAGAATGAGTTAATCTTCGCGTGCTGCTCGGTTATTACCCTCTTATCCTCTATTTTATTTTATCTTATCTGATTGAAAATTATTATTAGGGTTTAGGGTTTAGGCGTTTTCTTTTAACTGGTACTTCATTTTAGAAATTAGAACAACACTTATAAAAGAAAAACTATAAACTATAACAAACTAATGTAGACAAAGAGACAATGACAGGACTAAAAAGAACAGTTAACAGCATCTAATTGCAACTGAGAGAAGCTTAGTCGTAAGTTGGCACCATTCTTTTGTCAGAGCTCTGGTTTAGGGAACATCTCCATTCTCTCTCCATGTGGATTAATTAGTTACATCTTCACCACCTTTTTCTTCTCCTCCTTCTTCTCCTTCTTCTTCTTCTTCTTCTTTTCTCAATAATGGAAACTAGAAAAGAAGAGTGGGCATGTAGAGTGGGGCACGGGCCGGTTAACCGGGCCCGGCGGGCCCGACCCGCCGGTTCCGGGCCGGCAAAATCCGGACCCGGAACCGGCCCGGGGTATAGGGTCAACCCGCCGGGCCGGGTTGACCCGGCGGACCCGGCGGGTCACGGGTCACCTGAAGGTGACCCGTAATCGGCCCGGGCCACCTTATAGAACCGGCAGGTTGGGCCCAACCCACCGGTTAACCGGCCGGCTTTTTTATTTTTTTTATTTTATTTAAAAATATATAAATGTATATTAAAAAATAGTAAAAATTTGAAAAATGTTAAAACTATGATATTTTGAAAACTATAAAATTAATTATCGACTTTCGGCGTAGAGAAAATGCACACAAAACCCTACGCAGGCCTACAAATAAAAATTTGCTTCCATACTCAACATGCCTTGTCGACCTTGACCACGACGCTATGGGAGTCCGAAGCGCCTCGGCGTGAGGGGTCGAGGCGGCGCGGGGTTTTCAGGCGGCGCCCGAAATTTTATTCAGGCGTATGGGTGTTGAAAGTGCGCCAGTGAGTTATATCCTTACACTGTCCTGCAGGGGACACGTGAACCGGCCCATGTCAAGTGAGAGTGCAGGATCAGCCTTCTTCGCTTAAGGATTAAATGTTTGAATAATTAGTGTAGGATAATGTTTAAAAACTTGAAAAAAAATTGAAAAAATTGAAAAATTGAAAAAAAAAATTAAAAAAAAAACCCCAACCCCGCGGGTTGACCCGGGTCAACCCGGCCCGGCCCGGCGGGTCAACCCGCCGGGTCACGGGTTGGGAGAACCCCAACCCGTAACCGGCCCGCCACTGTAGCGGGCCGGTTACGGGTTACCGGCCCGGCCCGCCGGGTCAGTTGACCCGGCGGGTTTTGCCGGGCCGGTTCCGGGCCGGGCCGGGCCAAAACCCGGCCCGTGCCCCCCTCTAGGCATGGGTTCTTATCTCTGTCTGTTGAAGTGCAGAGGAGAGGGGCCAGGGTTGTTGATCATCAAAAGGGAGAGTTGAAGCATGAAAAGAAAGCAAAGTGAGATGGTTGTGTTGCTTGTCTTGAGTTGCCTTTTCTGCTTTTCATTTTCCAACTAGGAATAGTAATACAACCGAGTACTGTTTTCTCCATGATAACCAGGAAATGGACCTAAAAGCCTCTCAAATGTGGGACCATTTGGTGTATGAGTGGCTTTTATTGACTGATTGATGTGACTTTTCTCTTTGTTTATTTCTATCCATTCATTAGGGTTTACATCTTTGTCTATTTTTAAAAAATTAATAAATAAGATTCTACTCTTATCTGAAAATAATATGATAAGAAATATAAAGTTATGTTGAAAAAAAGATAAATACAAAATCTAAAACAGAGAATCATTTATGTACCTGTAGATATTTACAAATATATCATTATATAAAAAAATGATCATAAAGTTAAAATTAAACTTCATCTAGAATACTGGATACATTTGTAAATAAACAGAATATAATATTTTTAAATAGATAAAATCTATATTTAATGTCTAAATAAATAATATGGATCATTGATCTCTATTATTATTATTATTATTATTGAATTTTTAGACAGAGCTAGAGTATTTTTTAGCTGAACTGAACAGTTGTTTCAATTGGTTTGGTAGCCCGATCTATCCTGATAGTAGGACTGTTTTGGTGATTAAAAAGCTCACCTACATTTAACATATTTATTTTATACATCAATACGAAAAGGTGAGCAGAGGACCCAAGTCATAGCAAAGTAGTTAAGAGCAACCTACATTTTGACAAATTAAGGACACACCAATCACTTTCTTTGGATGACCCAATCATATTCTAATATTTAATTCCATTTATGACATTAATTGTGTACCTAATCATCATCTATATATGTTTCTTCATGCTGGTAAGTGAGAAGATCAGGAAGCATGTGCTAATTTTGCAAGTTCCCAATTTTTTCTTTAAGAAAAAAAAAATGATTTAATCCTCCAAATAGTTCCTCTATTAAGGTCAACTCACCCATTTAGTCCGTTTATTACTAATCACATCTTTTTTGTCCTTTATTTCTTAATTGCGGTTAATTTAGTCCCTTCAGACAACTGTCGGCTAGATTAATCACGCTTTTTTTATCCCTATATTTCTTAATTGCAGCCCAAATAGTCCCTCTATTATGGATGGAGGGACTAGGTTGGCAGCAGTTAAGAAATACAAAAACACAAAAAAACATGATTAGTAATAGAGAGACTATATGAGCGAGTCAACTATAATAAAGGGACTATTTGGGGATTAAACCAAAAAAATCTATATGTATTTAAATCCATATTTTTTTAATACATATAGCCGAATTTTTGGCTCCTTTGAGCAACAATCTCCAGGCTTCTTTAGGCCCTGTTTGGATGATTGGTTGTTATGGTTTCGTAATGTATGGTATGGTATGGTATAGTATGGTATGGTATTGTAAGTATTGTTTATCATGTTTGGAAAGATGGTATGGTATGGTATGGTTAATTAGTTGTTTGTGTTTGTTTTGATGGTATGGTATGGTTGTAGAAATAATAAAATGACCAGAATGCCCTCAAACACAAATTAATATGAAATCATGTTAAATTGAAAAAATTGGTTATATATCCTTCAAAGTTTCATAATTGCATATTTACACCTGAAAAAATCATAAATGCTTGTATACCCTTGAAAAACGGGTTGAATTATGGATATGCCCCTATTGTTAGGTTTTGATAATAGAAGTTAATAAAATTATCTTAACCATAGTTACAACTTCAGTTAAGCGTTGGAAAATTTCCAAAATAATTCTCTTTATATATCTTAGCTATTTTAAATTTCATATTTTTAAAGGGGATATTTGTAAATTTATAGTCAAACAAACTTTCATGATATATATGTAAAGGGTATAATGGTTATTTCGCATGTTTATCGTTTGTTAACTGACAATTTTTAATCTGATTAACCCCAGGGGTATATACGTAATTATACTTATTATTTAGAGGTATGTATGCAATTATGTTTTATTCAAGGGTACACCTGCAAAAAGCCATATTAAATTTAATTATTTATAATAAAAAATTAAATTCAACTAAAGTATAAATAATTTTTATTAAAATCTTACAAAATATATATCAAATTATTAACCATTAATTTAAAATTGATAAAATTATAATAAAATTAATATACAAAATTAACAAAAGATAAAACTTTTTTGTGGAGATTATAACTTTCTTTGATTTTGCTAGAGTAGAAGAAGGGATTGAAGTAAATTGGTAGGGATATTTTTGGTAGAAAAAAATTAAAGCCATGAGAAACCACCAAATCGGTGGTTTGAAAAATCCAAAAAAAATGAAAGTTTTTAAACCATGGAAAACCATCAAAAAAACCATAGAAAACTATACCATCTGAATGGAAATGAAAAAAGCAAGAGGGAAAATAAGCTAGTATAAATGCATTCTGAAGCCAATTTCTGGTAAAACCATTAAAACAAAATGAGGCCTTACAACATTGGTATAATTATTATCAAATCTCTCACAAACAGAACAAGAAGTTGCTAATTGTGCTTATGAGCATTATATATATATATATATATATATATATATATATCATAACAACCATATCAATTATCATCAAAGAGCATTCTATACAATCCATTGTCACGGGTTCCATGAAAAAATGCGCCACACTCCTAGCTCTAAGAAAACTTAGATAGCTTGTGTACAAAGTACAAGCATAATTTGTTATCTGTCTGTAGATGATGATCCATAAACACTCAACACACATAATCCTTCAAACTTATTAGGAATACATCAGTTCACTTTCTCAGATCCAAATTCATGGGTTCTGAAATTTTTTAATTCCACCAAGCAGGAAGATGAGCAATACAGTAAGTCATGTTTCAAGTCTCTGCACTGAGCTCTCAAGGCTTTTGTGCCATGAGAAGGTAATATTGTCGAGTTATAATTAGCCTGCTCTAATGCTTGGTTAAACCAGTGCCTACTGCAAGGTTAGCGTCAAGGTAGTTCTGGACATAAATATGTGCCAAAACTACATGTTGGTGAGTGTGAATCATGAAGGTTCAGCCTGCAGCCACAACATCTGTTGTTATAGGACTCGAGTCCAGGAGCTGGTAGAGCTTGCCGCTAGAGTTCTCGTGGGCCTCGTTCTCCCACTGATCACTATTAGTATTTGAGCCCGAGTTATTCATTCTTGACAACAAGTTTTCAGTACCAATAGTCTTGGTTCCATCAGAATCTCTGGCGTCATGAGCCATCTCTTCCTCAGTTGCATTCTTCAACTTGTCCTGCAAATCAAATGAGAAGAAAAAAAAAAGTGAACATGTGAACAATTAGAAAAAAAACTCATCCAGATAGTGTGAACTGGATGCTTTGTAATGTAAATACGAAGATAAACGCTATAGAGCTAGAACTACATGATTTGAAACAAAAAGCAATTCACCACAGTATAACATCTTGGTTGATGATTTTGGAGTGTGATCTTGCATACATGGTGAACCTTTCAAATAGTAGCAATATAAATATAAAGACAACATGCAAACACATTGCAGAGGGAAGTGCAAGAGAAGTACTATCAAAGAAGTATTTTCAAGTCTCAGATTCTCTGACTTCTCCCTCAGGCGATTAATTTCAGATCTCAGACTTGCATTCTCATTTGTCAAGGCATCAACTTTCATTGCAAGTTCCTCTGCTTCAGCCTGAAAACCAAATAATTTTAAAGCATGAACAAAGAAGTTCGAGAACCAGAATGATGATGTGATTCAACCCCCTTGGAGAAAACTAAGTATCTTATGAACAGGTCAATATTCTGAAACATAAACTCCAGCTATCAATACCTGCTTCCTCAACCTTGATCTTCTAGCAGATTCTCTGTTTGATTGCTTCCGCCTTTCACGTTTGAGGGCCCTCTCATCCTAGACAGCAGAGTTGAAAACAGTGAGAAACATGACTTATTCAGGGTAGAAACTTAATGAAGGGAACATCTTGATGCTGAGAAAAAGTTTAAACAGTGTTCCCCCAAACAGATTGATGGACAGATATTCCTCATTAAATCAAGCCTATACACCACCTAAAAAACCATCAGCTAAAAGGTTAGCAAGTGATTATGCGGGGTATGCCATTTATGGTCACAATGAGGAAGCTGACAACTAGTACTTAAAACATGAACTAGAGACAAAGCTGACAACTATTACTTAAAACATGAACTAGAGACGACCATTCCAGGTAATCACTTCAATTTTAGACAATAAAGAAACACGATCCAATCAGAACTTGCAACAGGAAGAAAGAGGGTATGTAATTCAGATTTCAGAGATTAAAAGACATTATCAACTCTTTCGTAAGGAAAAGTTGGCTACCGCACCCCTCTCAAAATGAGAGGTCGAGGGATCGAGCCATGCCTGAAACATACCTCTACCAAATAAAAAGTGGCCTGTCCACATTTATGAAAAATGACATTATTAACCAAGAGAAAAAATCAGGGTGATCAATTGCTGATTGAATCATGAAATGCAACCGAATCAGCAAAGACACGGTAACGGCACTTAATGCTACATATTGTACATGCCTGAATCCAATGTTCATTTAGAACTCCATCACGGCCTGGCACCATGGCACTAGTTACTGGTGAAACAGGATTTGCTTTTACAATAGTAGAGACCTTGAGCCCCGTTCCTGTTGTTGGACTAGAGAGAGCTACAGTGCTTACTTTCTTTTCTACAATATCGGCAGGTACTGGGATAACCGCTAAAGAAGAATTGGTGGATCCATTTGTTGCTACAGTGACCAGTGTCTTCATTTTCCCATCCTTGCCTGAGAAGGATTTTAGCAATTTATGTAACTCTTCATATAGATTCACATATTCTTTTTTTCTTCTTTTATTAGAAAAATAAATAAATAAAATGAATCAACTGCTAAAGGCATCCACTGTAATTAACATTGCACACACACAAAAAAAAAAGAAAAGAAATAGAAATTGCAATACCTGAGTTATGCATATCTTCAGAGCTTCTCTTTGTGTGTATTTTCTTCCCCTAAGTAGCAAAATAAAAAGTTTCATTCAATTTGAAGTTGTACATAACTCAAGGTTGTGATGATGAAAAGTATGATGGAAACAATAAGATATGGTCAAAGAACATTACTCTAGATTCGACATATCCATCACTTCCCTCAGTTGAAACTTCTGTATCATTTTCCTGGCTGAAATATTATATCAAAGGAATTACCATCCATAAAAAGGGAAATATTTTAATTCGGGCTGAGATGCAAGAAAAGGGAAGCTCGACATGTATACAAGGGGAATAAACAAACCTTTGAGACAGCTTTTGTGCAGAATCTCCTGCTGAATTTTTAGCACTGCCAGTGCCAATTGAAACAAGCCCATCAGTTCCTTTGAATTTTTTGACAGGGCTCTTTTCTTTGTCACTTGATGACTTTGTAGGTGCTTCGATTGCAAGAGGAGCTAACATCTGTAATGAGAAAACAATAAGATAAAGTAATAATAACAAAGACAATCAATTAATAGGACATCATCCTGCACTCAGAAGTCACCATATTATATTCTAATAGTAATGGCATACCACTACAGCTTCAGTTGCAGAGGAAGATGGTGCAATTGCTGGTGCTTGTGATCCCTGCACATAATATATCATTTTTGAATGAATTATCTAGTGAATATCTACTGCTTTTTAGGTGTTTCATATTTCCAAAAGAATTTCAATACACAAGAACCAGTCTAGCTAATAAGGTCCCTGTAACTAGCCCACCTGCTTTTTTCAGTGATAATTCGCAAGAAGGAAATCAATAACAAACTATAAACTTTCTCCACTTACAGGGGGCATTGAGGGATGAGAGTATACTCCAGGTGGATAGATTGCAGTATACGGTGCCCCAAAAGGTGCCATCAAAGGCTGAGAAATATAAGATGTCAAAAGAGGAATCACTTCAGCAAAAAATAAAGAACAACTTTGATCAGATCACACAATGTGAAGCCTATCTGCCAATTGAAAGAAGTATCTTACGAAGTCAAGTCCTTGGGCTCATAAATCAAGTACACCTTCTATGTATGTAATTGCTATTAATCTCGTCAAGGAGCCAAGGCCGTAACTCACATTTTACAGCTAAGAATTACTTGCAATTCACGAGGTACAAGAAATTTATATAAATTGCTCCTTTTTGAACAATTCAACATTGTCAATTTCATGCTGTTCACTAATGGAGGTGGTTCAGGGAAAGGGTTAATCTTGGTGTCAAGGATTGAAAATGTGTTTTGAACAAGGAGATTGAAGGTGGCAACAAATCATTCTTGCATTGCAGTTTAGCTCCACTTTTGGTCTGCAGCTAATACGTGGGTGAGATGGAGGTAAGAATAATCAAAAGTGAGATGAAGAAGAAATGGGAAATCATTGTGTTGTTACATGTGAAAAGAACGCAACTTGGGGCTTCCTTAAAAAGTGGTCAGCTACTAGTTATAAGTTTTATGCAAGATCACGCTTATGTCAGTGTCCAGGAATGATTTTGAACACCCAATGCCACACAGCAATTCGACAAACCTGTTGTAGTATACTTTGAGAACCCATTAGACAGATTTTAAAAGAGATGTGATTTGGTTCTCTCTCTCTCTCTTTCAGACAGTAGACAGGAATCATTCAGTAAAACCAGCAAAGTGGTTATTATCATCATTTGGATGTTTTCAATATACTTCATTGTTTCCCCATTGCTTTATCAGCATTTTCATCGTCCAAGGGAAACAGGTTGAACCCACAAATCTAGGAGTTGGTAAATTTGATCACTTGTGATAAACTTTCATTCTCAGAGGAATAAAAAAACATAAGAGGAAAGAATTCAATTCCCGTAATCTTTTTTAATCAGACATTACACTTTCATTCAATATTCATAATTAATTTATACTTTGAAAATCATGCTGATCAGGACCCATAACAACTGAAATAAATTTGTAAGTGAAATCACAAGATCAGAATTCTATATGTAAAAAATCACAATGGCTCATATTCCCAAAAAGACAAACCACTTTTGCTGAATGGACACAAACATCTATCTTCTTGTTATATGTGTTAACTGCAGAAGTTGAAACTTATTAAAAAAAATTCAGTTACCTGAGGGCTCCACATGAATGGATGGGGTGGATGACCAGGCACAACCGTGGTGCTGAAATAAGGTGGCATGGCGACCCCAGGACCATAATATGCCTAACCAGGGGAGGGGGGAATGCAGTTTGGTCTTTAGTTTTATAGAAAAATAATTGATGCAAAGAGCTTGAAAATGAACAAATGAAACCCTGATAATAACTAACTTGCATAGCTGCCCAATCTGGGTAAGCTTGTGTAGTTGGTTGTTCCTGCATATGGACATATTGTTTAACACCAAACACATTAGATTCGAGGAGAAAAATGCAATGGATGAGACAACAGCTGTGTCCATATATGTAAGGATACATTCACAAACTTGAAAGTGTACAAAACCCAACAGAATGGCAAATATGTGCGGGAAGCAATTTCAAAAAAAAAAAAAAGTTCAGTGATGATATATGATGTTGATGCAGAAACAAAGCATACAATAACAGAAAAGCGAAGATGGTTATCAATTAGCTTGTGAAGCCAATATTTTTTAAATTGACTTGTATTTCAAAATTAGACATTTAAAATGAATCATTTTCAAACTAAGTGCATAAAACCATATAGCATATAGTTAGTGAAAGCTAATCATTTTTCAGATGGTAGAGGCACTGTCGTCTATCCATCTGATGGAATTTAGTCAACCCTTCAAACCAACATATCAAGATATATTCACAGGCTATGTTTCTAACCTGCACAGAAGAAGATGGTTTATCAGATTTGGAGGATGCTGCAGCTTCACCACTCTTTCCCATTTAAGATGCCTAAAGGACACTTATCTACTGTGCATCATAGTAGTCATCAACCTGTAGCACTTAAAGTTGAGTTATGTCAAAAAATGCAACTAGAAGTCAAGAATAAATGTGGCATAACATATAACAGAAATAAAGCTCAGAGAAAATATTCTTAACTCTCATACTTGGACTAATATGATAGAACTAAATTTGGAAGTCTCACAGATATCTCACTAAAACATGCAGGAGCACAAATGCCACATCTGGGGACATTGAATGGTGGATCATAAGAACAAAACCTTAATCATTAATCAGGTAAAAAAACAAGTCCTAAATTGCTTTAATGCACAACAAGCTACCATGGCATAGCTCCACCAAGGGCTCAACAGAGTACTCCTATACCTACTTGCAACAAGACTTCCAATTTTCTTGAGTTCCAAAGTATGAGAAGAATGTAAATTTGGAGATTGAAACTTAAATATTATTATGTAAGTAAAACTAATGCATCTCATCGACCAGCTGGAGGATTAAGCCTTTTATGACTGATTTTACTTGTTAACAGGAAATATGTAAGTGCATTGGTGACAAAAGGATTGATAATGCTCATGTAAAGGAGCTGACTGAATAAAAAATTCTCCTCAAGAAATTTAGTGCAAGAATATTTTTGTTGTGACTAGATTACATTGGTCTAGTCTAAGAAAATAATTGCAAATCCACCACCAATACTCATAAATTATATTCAAATATCACAATTAGAAAACAAAAGCAAAGCCTAGCATAGAGCGAGGCATGCTAAGCACTACCCAAATACTAATTTCGATCGCTTTGTGTAAGTTGTTTTGGTGAAGCTCCAATCCCAAAGTCAGCTGGTACACCTCACAATTAAGCATGATGATAGGATGTGAAGTCAACTTGGTGCCTTTTCAATGCCTAAAGTGGAGAAGAACAAAGAAGAAAAGAAGCGATAAAGGTAAAATTATAAAAGCATGAGTCTCATGCACCTTGATATAAACTCAACACTAACATTTTTTTTTATGAGTAACTCAACAATAACAATTACTTGCAGCGTGAAAGGCTAGTCGAGTTGGCCAAGTTAGCAACCATCTTTACCAGTTGCAGTTTGGACGCAGCCCAAAAGTAATCAGGCCAATCAACCAAGAAAAATCTAATTAATAAATGATCAACAAAATAAAACATCAACGAAACATAATTAAACACAAAACTACAATAAAAAATCAAAATAAAAGAATCATATGCAAAAATCTGTTGACGAGTATAAGATTTTACTTCTGATGACTGGGACATCCAGCTCAATATATAATAAAAGCAGTTATATTTGGTTCATGCAGGTGAATTATCATCTTAATAGATGTATACAGTAACCCTGACACGATTCCATTTGACTTCTCTAATTCTACATGTGTATTTATATAGAATTATTTGTCATGCATAAGCATGCAATGCAAAGCTATACTTAAATTCTTACCCACTTCCAACCACTTACACTTTTTATTTCCAAGATATAGTTCTGAAAACAGTAAACAGAGCAATTCACTGTTGTTGAATGGAAAGGCCAAATATGGCAGCATTACAAAGATAACTTCCAGCTCATGCCCACCTTCTTTCAAAAACTAGAAATTTATTATGGACCACTCCGTACATATTATTGTTCATTTATACAGGAAACAAATTGGCAATATAAGAGAAGAATCAGTATGCAATCATCTCTTCAAAATAGATCACAGGACCCACTCCAGGTTACATTCATAACATCCCAAAATTGGAGGAAGAAAAGGAACAATATAATCAACTCTGTTAAGGTTTCACCAGTTCGATTCTACACCCAGGCTCACATCCCTAAAGGCAAGGCTTCAATGGTAATTTCAGCGAGAAACAAGGACAGAAATGTCTTTTTAGAGGCCCAAAACCAACAGAGCTACAGTTGATAACCGGAGATCTTGTAGATCCACTAGATCCCCAGAAGCAAAAGCATACTAACCAAAGGACAAAAACATCCCTGGCATCAACCTAAAAAAAACAAGTAAATTTCCGTTCAAAAGCGCGTTTTCCACTAATCTTCTCATTCCCTCCCTCTAATTTCCCCAGCTCTCCCTCTCAAATCAATCCTAAAGAATTGAAGGATTGATCTCTCCTACAAAAACTCCCAAATTTAAGGCCAAACACTTAGAATTGAGATCAGATCCAACGCCATACACAAGTCTGAATAATCGCCAACATAATTCCAAAAAACACAACAAATCAAAAATAAAACATGATAAAGCTCCTCAACATAATCCAAAGAATCCAAAATTTCGATGGTCCTCGAAAATCTACAACCGAAATCTGGCCGCAGTAGGAAAACTTAGCAATTCCAGAGAAAACTCAACAAATTTAGCAGAAATCCAACATACCTCCGACGAAATATCGCAGGAAACCCCCCAAAACCCGCAAAATCTTGTCTTTTCGCCTCCTAACCCGGAAACAAGGGCTATAAACGAGCAAAAGACATCTCGAGAAAGATGGGAAAGCGGACGAAACCCCCTCGTTCCCCAACAACTGCTCTCAGTATCGAAAGAGAAAACAAGGAACAGAGAACTCGTTCAGCGAGAGGGAGAGAGAGGGAGAGAGAGAGCGGGGGAGGAGAAGAAGCGGGACGCCAAGGCGGCTGCCACGTCACAACCCACGTGTCTCCGCGGCGGAGCCATAGACAAAATCTCTTCCGCGACCTAAAACTACGACCCTAGCTGTTTGACCGCCTACGTGGCGATGTTTTATTTGAGAAAGGGAATGGGTACGTGGGGAAAAGAGTTGAGGACGAGGTGAAGAGGGTTGAGGTGGCCGCGGGTTTAGGGGGTTAATTATTTACGGTGAGGGGAGACGTACACGTGTCGGGTGGGAGAGGGATGTGCGGTCCCCGGGGCCCACAGGGTCTGGCAGGGCCAGCTAAGAACCGAGTCATGCTGTTGGGGGGTGGGTTGACGTGGCAATGGACGGGATTTAACCGGATTGGAATCTCACGTCACGCCCGCTGTGATGCCAGCCCAACTGTGCCCGAGATGAGATCCTCCTGGATTTGATTTTGTGACTAAGAAATTGCAAGTTGCTTGGTGGTCGTGATTTTACGTTTATACCCCTCTGTTTGTCTGAAATGACGATGCCCGGATTTTGCATTCAACCGGGTTGGTTGCCGTTGATGGTTGAGCCCGGACTTGGTCCGGCTTTGGTTCATTTCTTTTTTTTTTAAAAAAAAAAGGAACCTTTTTTTTAACCTGTCTCTTATAGTCTTATGTAACAATATTACTATCGGGTCAGCTTATAGTATTGAATGAAAAACATTAACCTCTACTTTACTAAGATTATTTAATAAATTAGTCAAATAGTAAAAAAGTATTATTAGATTTAAGAGAAATGCACAACAAACTCACCATGCTTGTTTTAGTATAAATTTACAAGTAGTTTAAAATTGCTGAGTTTTGCGTCACTTTGTCAATCTAAACAACCAAAATTGACATTTTAGAACAAACTTTGAAGGTCTCACTTGACATACTACCACACAGCTATACATATTTCTTTTTTTTAATAAAGGTGAAAAGCACCAACTTATTAGGGTCGGACAACGTAACGAACACACGTGCTCTCATCTTGTGGTCATGGAGTGTTGAATTTGGAATCTCTCCCAACCAATAACACCCTATACAAGAGATCCAATATCAATAGGCTAAAACGCTAGCGGCGTATACATACAGTTTTTTTTTTTAGAAGTGGAGAAGGAGTATGTTTGTATAAAAAACAATTTGATTAAAACAGAGAGAACAACATTTATTAATTTTATATATATATATATATATATATATATATATATATATATATATGGGTGATAGGGTGCGGCCTATTCAAAATTTAAACTATTAAGTGTGAGGGATCATCACCCCATCAAATTATATGAAAATAGACATACTAACTTATTTTTCGATGATTTTTTCATCCGTACGGTTGAAAATTCTTCAAACATGCTCCTAGTGTCAAAATGGGAGGCAGCCGGATCTACACAGTGATCCAACTGGCCTGATAGTAACAGGACTATATATATATATGAAAATAGACATGCTAACTTATTTTTCGATGATCTTTCCATCCGTAAGGTTGGAAATCCTTCAACATGCTCCAAGTGTCAAATATACAGTCCCGTTACTATCAAGCCAGCTGGATCACTGTGCAGATCCGGCCGCCTCCCATTTTGACACTTGGAGCATGCTTGAAGTATTTACAACCGTACGGATGGAAAGATCATCGAAAAATAAGTTAGCATGTCTATTTTCATACAATTTGGTGACCGTTTGGTCCTCTCACTTAATGGTTTAAATTCTGAACCGTTAAGATTTATATAAAATAAGAAGTGTTAAGTGGGAGCACCAAACGGTCACCAAATTGTATGAAAATAGATATACTAGTTTATTTTTCGATGATCTTTCCATCCGTACGGTTGAAAATCCTTCAAACATGCTCCAAGTGACAAAATGAGAGGCGGCCGGATTTGCACTGTGATCCTACCAACCTCATCATATCACATCCGTGTATATATATATATATATATATATATATATATATATATATATTAAACAAAATTTAATCATATTCAAGATAAATTATTTTACTCACCATTAATTTATAAAACTTAGTATTTCTTAATTGAACACTAAATTTTTAATTGATTGCAATGGACACCCCTCATCAATATTTCCATCTTCTATTCATTGACAAAATCACCTTGTACTTAAACAAATGTCACATAAATTGCCATATGGCATCAAGTGATAATGTCAACTCAAGAATAAACAGTTAACCAAAACTTATACATAGTAACAAACTAGCAAATGACACTTGTTGTTTCCAATCTATATAAAATAATAATTATATATAATAATTATAATTATAACTTGCGTCAGTTAACATACCATTGATTTAAAACGTATCATTTTTATGATTTTTAAATTTTTTTGAAAGTTTTCAAAAATATGAATCAAATTTTAAAAGATTTTTAGAATTTTTTTAAAACAAAATTATGTCTAACCAATTTACTTTCACTTAATAATATTAATAGATTCTTCAACAGCACGCACACCACCCATCAAGCACAGCTTGGTCACCTTCATCAAACGCAATCTCACTATAATGGAAGGAGAATATGTGGGAAGACACTCAGAGGCTGGCTTTGAGGATGATGACCCCGAAGGCCCACTGTCGAGGAGGGAACACCCGCCCCCATGCCAATGACAAACCCTTATAACACTTGGTCCAACAAAGAACCTTTATTAATCTTTTAAGCATTAATAAAGGAATGTGGTTTATTAATTTTTTTAAAAAAAATATATAATATTGATAGATTCCTAAATCAAAGATGCAACTAAAAAAAATTAACTCTAGAAGTAGTGCCAAACTGGAGCTTAAGTATCAGATTAAGTAATTTAACTTTTATTTATGGTCACATTTGGATTAGGCATAATATTAAGCGAATTGAATTCAAAATCAACTAATCGGTTTGGTCCAAAATAGGATCCAACCCACACCAAACCCACACCAAACCCACCCCATCATTGACACCAGTACAAACCTAAACACGTGCCGCCCTTCGACTTCAATCTACATCCCTGAAATGATAGCTTTCGAATCTCAAGGCAAGATCCAAAGGTTGATGGACAGCCCTCGTCATACGTTCGATTAGGTACTAATTTCTCAACATTTGTTTTACGTTTTGCCCATGTGTCACAGCGTCGGTGACGCAGTCCCCACTAGGATTGAGATGTCGGGTAATGGGGCCCACAAGAGATCTCGTTGGGCGTAAAAGCCACCGACCAAGGCGAATCCACCGTCCACGTGGTGATCACTTGCGCGTTGGCCGCTGAGTGGGCTCTTAGCCTCTTTCTCGCTGGCGGGTGGTGCGGAGTGACCTCATGGTTTAGGATTTGTGCGTCAGCATGACCTCATCTATTTTGGATTTAGAGCTGGTGCATTTGACTTGGCTCCTCTAAACGAAAAATTTATTTTCAAATATTTTATTTTTCTATGTTCTTTTCCGCTTGACCTCAATTTGATTCCACTCGATGTTAATTTACAACAAAGGAAAGTTTATTATTATTATTTTTTTAAAATAATTGATCAAAAGTCCTCGGCACGGTGTATTTTTTCGTTTGAAATCAAGTGTGTTCGGCAAAAGAATAACCCACTTGGGGTTAAGAATAACATAATTTCTAATAAGAAAATGTTTTCCACCAAAACTTTTACCCCTTGTTTGGTTGAACATTTTTGGAAGGGGTGAGTAGAGGTTTGGGGCATTTTTTGTGTTTAGTTGGAGGTGTGAAAGGGGAGAAGGGGTGACAAATCCCTTCAAACTCCTCATTTTCCACTCCTCCAAATCGGGGTTTTTTGGAGGGGTGGAAAATTTTTTATTTTTTAAACTCAAAAAATTACTTGAAAATACCATATTGTTCTCCACTTATTTTCAAAATTTCATCTAAGTCCTAGCTTTTATACTATCTTTAATATAATTGATATTAATTAGTTTAATTTTAACTTTTATACTAATATAATTAATAAAAAATTGTATTGTTTTAATAATTAATATTAATTATACTGAAATTCATACTGTTACGGAGATATTTGGTAAAACACGTGTCACTTACCTAAATGGCCACCTGTCACCCACAGGGCTACATCCCTTTGGCCACGTGGCAATATCATTAAATACTCTAGCACAATTCCGTTCGGCATATAAGAATGAGGGTTCAACCCTACAAACAAGTTCGTCGGAATTATAGCAACCTTCTTATCCAAAAAAATGTCTCATAAGGTGCTTATAGCCACCCAGGGAAGAGAATATCTAACGTCTCTACAGTAAGTAGATCTTATCCACTTGCCTCTACAGTGGGCAGATATTTTCTATTTACCTACGTAGTATTTACACAGTAGGCAGATATTTTTTTACCGCCTCAGGAGATATTTACTCACCGCCTTTCCCACTGCCTTTCAGGATATTTTCCTAAACCGCCTTTAAACTGCTATAAAAGAAGAACAATGATAGTAAGAAAGGGATCCGAAAAACATTACACAAAGAACTAACTTATGTCTAAGACTTCCTCCTCACAAGTTTTCTGATTTAGGCATCGGAGCTAAATCCCGGCAGAAAGGCCCAATTCCGATCACTTCCTTCACTTTTTTACAGATTCACCCCAAAGTAAAGAGCTGACAATTCCGATTGGTATTCCAGAGCGTCTCCTGTTCAAAATATGAAGTAAGAGTTCACATCAACTATAAATTTCAACCATTTGTTGAAGGCTGAGACCAGATCACAAGGCAACAGTAACCAACGCGTGAGGTGGACCAGTTTTTGGCATCAACACATACCATTTTTATATTTAATATAATTAATATTAATTAGTATTAAATTAATAATAATAATACACATTACATTTTTCTTTATTCTTTCCTCCAATCAAATATTATCATTATTTATTTCATATTAAGGGGCAAATTGGTTAAATGCACATTACACTTCTTCTCACTCTTACTCACAACCAAATAAAAAAAAAATTCCTCCTTCTCACTCTCCCATTGAACCAAACATAAAATTTTTCAAAACTATCCAAATCCCTCCCCTCCAAACTCCCCCTCACCCCTCCCCTCCAAACTTCCCTTTGAACCAAACAAGGGCTTAATTGAGATTAAAAAATATAATAATGAGCCACCAACCAATGTATGGAAGCCACATCGCTATCCTATCATTAATATCTTTGGTTTGAAATTTTCCTCCAAAAAAATTATTTATTATTTTTTTAAAATTAACCCTAACCCAATTTTTAAAAAAAAATACCCTAACCCCAAGTGAGATATCCCCCAACCAAACACCACCATATGTAGGGGTTTAATATAATAGTATTTTAGGTGTGTGTGTTTTGTGTAAAAAATATTACTAAATAGTGTCAAAGACTAATAATTAATTTCTAAAAAAATGATGTAGTTAAAAAAAACCCACTTTTATTTAGTATAATAATGCAAAAACTAATATAATCTATAAGCTGGAAAAACTTTACATTGGACGTGATATGCCATGCTCAAGTTCCATTTGAATTTGTAAATAAAACAACTTATAGAAGCCAAGGTGTGCAATAGGTAAAATGAGACTACAAGTTATATGGTTACTTGAATGCTAAGAAATTGCAATCTATTTTTTATTTATTTATTTTGATGGAGAGATTGATAGAGCAGATAAAACAATGGACCTTAATAAATCTCTCATGTTAAGATTCAAGACTTAAGAGTGCCTTTAAATATACGTTTCTCGATTATATATAATAAACTCTAATTATAGAATGGTCCCAAAACCTATAATAAAAATCATAGACGCTCCCTCCTTTTCTATAGAGGGACCTTCTTCAAGTCAAAACTTTGAAATCTATCTTCTATGTTTTTTGAGGGGCTATCGGGTTAAAGATTAATTATACAAAAAGTGTAATCTTCCCCATCCATGCTCTAGGTCACATACCCCATCATATTGCCCAAATCATCAGCTATAAGATTGTCACGTTGCCAATCAAATACTTTTTTTTTTTAACTGAATGAGCGAACTAGGCCAGTCGCTGATAAGAATCAAAGGGACGGGGACTCTCGGGATCGAATCCTTGCGACAACGTGTGGGGTAAAGCCCACCACGAGCGCACAAGAACGCCACGAAAATCCCCCACCGCGTCACTTCGAACCCGAGACCGGGCTGAAGGCACGGGAACCCATTACCGCTCGACTCAATGGTCTTTGGTTGTCAATCAAATACTTAGGAGTACCCATTTGTGGGAGACAACCCATGAATGGGGATTAAGAGGAGCTTGTAATATGAGAATACATAAGAAGATGATATCCTGGAAAGGACACCTCTACTGTCCATAGGAGGAAGCATAACTCTACTTAATTAGGTGATGTCCACAATCCTCATCAGCTAGATGTCTATCTGTTAAATGTTAGAATAGGTCATACATAAAATAGATGCCATGCGTCGAGACCTTTTATGGAAAGGAGTTGATACGTAATCACAAGCATACCTCGTAAGCTGGAACATATTATACAAACCAAAAAAACAAAGGGGGTGGAGAATCTTGAACCTGAGATACTTCAATGGAGCTCTCTCGGAAAAATGTTGGCGGAGGTTACTAATATGAAGAGCAAGGATGTGCAAAGATTCTTAATTCAAAAGAAAGCTTCTTTGATGCCCACAAGTCGGACCCTGCACAAGCTTCCTGTTTCTAGAGGGTTATATCCAAAGAAGCAACTTCTATAGGGTTAATTTTTTGGGTGAGTATCGTACTTTGCCCATATTTTAAATCGAGTACTAAATTTTAATTTGTATCAAAACTTTAATTTTATTTCACCGACTGGGTACTTTGGAGATTCCGGTTAAATTGAGCCCACGTGGCAGATGGAGCTCCACGTCAAACGAGGCCAGGTCGGCAACTTAATCTAGGTGGCCCATGTCAGATCTCTTTCTCCTTATTCTCTCTCTTCTCCTTGCCCTCGCAGACGGTTCGTCGGAATCGCTCCACCGCCAAAGTCTAACCTTAACCACCTGATCCATCTCAAGGTTAATGTAGTAACCTAATTTTAGTCTAATTAATGAAAGTAATTTATCCACTTATTTAAATAATAATAATAATAATAATAATAATAATAATAATAAATCTCTGTCAGATTAATCCAAAGAGGGATTAGAATGAATTTTAATGAAATCAATCCAAAGAATAGAACCGGAACAAGAAGAACAAAACCCTAAACCACTGAAAACGCAAAGGCAGCCATGATCATACCTCAAACATTCAACAGACAGCGTTTGAGCAGATTGATCTTATTATATTTGGCAAAGATATAGTTTAATTTTTCTATATTAATTAAGCCGCCAAACATTAGAACACATATATTTGCAGAACGACGGGGAGGTCGATTTATTCATCTTCCTTCCATGCTGAATGGAATCTCGTCGATTTTTCAGTAGCATCATCTTCTCCGACTCCGGCGTGTGGGGGATTCAGCCTTCTAACTCCATTCAAGAGGGATTAACAAACCTGGAATGGCGAGGAGGGAACAAATTAGGAAGCCAAGAGTTGCTTATCATTATCAGACATCCATTAATTAAAAGGTAAACTACCTGAATAGTCACTAAATTTTGGGGTATATCTTATTTTGGTCACCCAACTTTAAAAAATTTCAATTGGGTCACCTAACTTCTTAAATTCGTCCAATTGAGTCACTGACGCCAACGCCGTTAACAGTGGTCTTACATGGCTAGCCACATCATCACCACTGGTTTATGTGGCAAGCCACGTCATCACTACTATTCATTTGTAAACTACTTGGATAGTCACTAAACTATGAAGTATATCCTATTTTAGTCACCCAACTTTAAAAAATTTCAATTGGGTCACCTAACTTCTTAAATTCACTATCTCAAATCATCTTTGTAGTTACTATGGTGGATTCGATGTGTGATTCATAAAACTAAAAAATATTCTTGTAAATGTATTGAATTACTATTGATAAGAAGCTAAAACAATGTTTGATATTCAAGGAAATCAAGAATTCATATTAATCAACTTGCAAAGACACTTTTGATAGATTAGTTCCTCTATTTCACTATCTCTAATTTCATATAGTGGTCATCTGTCTGAATTTGAAGTGTGATTCATGAAACTGAAAAGATTCATGTAAATGAATTGAATTAGTGTTGCTAGGATTCTAAAACAGTGAAAATGTGCATGAATTTGTAGCTTGAATGCTTGATTTTATAGGTTGTGATAGTAGGTGACCTAATTGAAATTTTTTAAAATTAGGTGACCAAAATAGGATATACCCCATAGTTTAGTGACTATCCAGGTAGTTTAAAAGTGAATAGTGGCATAGTTATCAGAACCAGACCGGACCGGCGGTCCGACCGGTTGAACCGGTGAACCAGCCATGGAACCGGTCCGGTTCTCTAATTAACCCAGACAAGCAATTGAACCGGGATGAACCGGACTGCACCGGGTTGAACCCAGTGAACCAGTCATTGAACCGGTCATTAAACCGGTGGTTGAACCGGTCAATTTTTTATTTTTTTATTTTTCAAATATTTAAATTATTTAAAACATAATTTTTTTATTCAAAATAGTTTTTATAATAGTTTTCTTTATAATAATTTTTAAAGATAGTTTTATTATAAATTATTTAATATAGTTTTTTATTATTAATATTTATATTGACCCGACATTGACCCAATTGACCCGACGGTTGAACCGGTGAATCGGTGACCCGGGACCTTGACTGGTTCAATGTCCGGTCCGGTTCTGATAACATTGAATAGTGGTGATGATGTGGCTTGCCACGTAAACCAGTGGTGATGACATGGCTTGCCACGTAAGCCCACCGTTAACGGCGTTGGCATCAGTGACTCAATTGGATGAATTTAAGAAGTTAGGTGACCCAATTGAAATTTTTTAAAGTTGGGTGACCAAAATAGGATATACCCCATAGTTTAGTGACTATCCAGGTAGTTTACCCTTAATTAAAAAAACTATAGTAAGGGTCTTTTTGAAAACCTAACAAACTTCATTAATTTTTGCATTGAAATCTACCGAGTTGTCAAAAAGTTAATTTAAGTTTTTCCAAGGATGTTTTCGGAAAAGCACCAAACTTTTGCATATTTTTGTAAAAAAACCCAGTAGTTCGACAAAATTAATTTTTTTACTTTCCCTACAGTGTTTTCACTAACAAAGTTTCCACATTTTTTCAGAAAATCACAGTAGTTTCAAAAGTTTTAATTTTAATCATTCAAAGGGTGTTTCGCAAAACTACCAAAGTTTTGCACATTTTTTGCAGAAAAACCCAATCATTTCCAAATTTAAATTTCTAGTTTTTTGCAAGGATGTTGCCCAAAAGTGTCAAACTTTTCCAATTTTTTGGAGAAAAACTCGGTAGTTTCGGAAAATCAATTTTAATTTTTCTGATGGTGCTTTCACAAAAGTACTCAATTTTTTCACATTGTTGTAGGGAAACCCAGTAGTTTTGAAATTTTAATTTCACCTTTTGGAGGGCATTTTCAAAAAGTGCATAAAGTTTGCACATTTTACGCTGGAAATACAGTAGTTTCCAAAACATAATTTTTAGTTTTTCCGGTGATATTTTTGCAAAAGTACCAAACTTTTGCAATTTTTTCAGGACAATCAAAAGTTTCCAAATTTAATTTTACTTTTAGGAGGGTGTTTTCATAAAAGTAACAAACTTTTTTTACTTTTGCACATTATTACACAAAAACCCAGTGGTTTTAGAAAATCAATTTTAATATTTCTGAGAGTGTTTTACCAAAAGTATTTAACTTTTGTACAGTTTTTCGGAGAAACCATTAGCTTTCAAAATATTAATTTTAGGTTTTTGGAGGGTGTTTCACAAAATAACCAAAGTTTTCCACATTTTTGCAGAAAACTCCAGTACAACAACAACAACTAAGCCTTAATCCCATACTAGATGGGGTCGGCTATATGGATTCTCCGTTTTCATGTCGCTCTCAAAAATAAAATAAAAATAAAAATAAAAACAAAATGAAATGAAATAAATTGAAATAAAATGAAATAAAATGAAAAATAAAAAATACATAAATAAATGATAATAACAACAAATAATTCTATGAGAGATTAGGATGTTAGAAGCAGAACAATATTCCTACAAACAAAGCTAAGCTAATGAAGGAAAACCTTTTAGCCGACTTATCAGTAATCCTATACTAGGCGGGGTCGGCTATATGAATTCTTTGTCTCCATGTTGCTCTGTCAAAAGCAAGATCCGGCTCAATATCTAACATACGTAGGTCCTTAGACACCACATCTCTCCAAGTAATCCTAGGCCTACCTCTACCCCTCTTCTTACCTTCTACAACTAAACTATCACATTTTCGAACTGGAGCACCTGGGGGTCTCTGGCGTACGTGTCCAAACCATCTTAAACGGCATTCTCGTATTTTATCTTCAATTGGTGCAACATGCACCTTCTGTCGGATGTGTTCATTTCTAATCTTGTCCAATCTTGTATGACCACTCATCTATTTTAACATCCTCATTTGGCCACATTCATCTTATGCATATGTTGAACTTTAGTTGCCCAACACTCGCTCCCATATAGCATGGCCGGTCTAACTGCCGTCCTATAAAATTTTCCCTTTATTTTGTTTGGCATCTTTTTATCACATAACACCCCCGTGGCACTTCTCCATTTCAACCATCCAGCTTTGATTCTATGGGTTACATCTTTATCTATCATCCCATCATCCTGAAAAATAGAACCTAAATACCTAAAATGGTTAACCTTAGGCACTACCACCCCCCTAGTTTCACTTCTCCTTCATCTCTCCTACTTAGACTAAAATTACAGTGCATATATTTTGTCTTACTTCTACTTAACCTAAAGCCTTTACTTTCTAAAGTGTTTCTCCATAATTCTAGCTTTTGATTTACTCCATCTCTAGTCTCATCCACTAGGACAACATCATCCGCAAACAACATACACCATGGGATGTCATCTTGGATATAACTAGTTAATTCATCCATTACTAGGGTAAACAAGTATGGGCTCAAGGCCGATCCCTGATGTAGACCCACTGTTATAGGAAACTCCTCCGTATCGCCTCCTATTGTTCTCACACTTGTAACCGCTCCCTCATACATATCCTTAATAATATTTATATATTTTACATGAATGTTTTTCCTCTCCAATACCGACCAAAGGACTTGTCTTGGTACCCTATCATATGCTTTCTCTAGGTCAATAAAAACCATATGGAGATCCTTCTTCTTTTCTCTGTAGATCTCCATCAAGTTTCTTAATAGGAAAATGGCTTCTGTTATGGATCTACCTGGCATAAAACCAAATTGGTTCTCTGACACCTTTGTGATATACTTGAGTCGATGCTCTATTACCCTCTGCCAGAGTTTCATCATATGACTCATTAACTTAATACCACGGTAGTTGGTGCAATTTTGAATATCTCCCGTATTCTTATAAGTATGAACCAAAATCCTCTTTCTCCAGTCGTCTGGCATTTTCCCCCCTTTTAGAATAGAGTTGAAGAGTTTGGTTAACCACTCTACCCCTACTTCTCCAAGGCACTTCCAAACTTCAAATGGGATACCATCTGGGCCACAAGCTTTTCCGGCCTTCATTTTTCCCAGTGCCTCCTTGACTTCGCTAGGCCTGATCTTACGTGTATAGGTAAAGTTCCAATCTATCGTTGATGCATAAAAATCTGTAAAGTTATCCTCATGACTTGCATTGAACAAGTGATCAAAGTAGTTTCTCCATCTCTCATTGATTTCCTTATCTCCTGTCAAGACTTGTTGAGACTCATCCTTAATGCACTTGATTTGGTTCAAGTCTTTCCCTTTTTTATCTCTTAGCCTTGCTATCTTGTATATTTCTTTTTCTCCTTCTCGTGTCCCTAACTTTTGGTATAAATCAGCTAAGGATTTACCTCGGGCCTCGCTAAAGGCTTTCTTGGCCTCCTTTTTTGCTTTTTTATACTTTTCAAAGACTTCTCCATCCTCAGCTGTAGGTAATTTCTTATACCAATATCTTTTCTCTTTAATAGCTTTTTGAACCTCTTCATTCCACCACCATGATTCTTGTGGTCGAGGTCCCAGTCCCTTAGAGACCCCTAGGAGCTCACTTCCTATTTTCTCAATACGATTCGACATCTCCTTCCATAAGGTGTTTGCATCATCTTTCACATTGGTGCCTCTTTCTTCCCATATTTTATCCTTAAATGCTAATTGGTTAGTTCCTTTTAACGCCCACCATCTAATCCTACTTTGTTTAACCCTTCTTTCTATTTTTACTATACCCTTTTTCTTCACATCCAACACCACCAACCTATGTTGTGTGGTTAATGCTTCTCCAGGTATAACCTTGCAATCTTTACAAATAGATTTATCCCTTCTTCTCGTAACAAGAAAGTCAATTTGGCTACAATTACCCCCATTCTTAAAGGTAATCAAGTGTGATTCCTTTTTCTTAAAGCAAGTGTTAGTCAACACCAAATCATGAGCCAAAGCAAAATCTAATATAGATTTTCCTTCCTCATTCCTGTTGCCATATCCACAACCTCCATGCACTTGCTCGTAGCCATCACTAAGTCTACCTACATGTCCATTAAGATCACCCCCAATAAAAAGCTCTTGTTCACTTGGAATCCCTAGAACTACCATATCCAAATCTTCCCAAAACTTGACCTTATCTTCTTCTCCTAAGCCTACTTGAGGGGCATACACACTCACTATGTTAATTATTTCTTTTCCCAACACTAGCTTTAAATGTATAATCCTGTCTCCTACCCTTTTCACTTCAACCACTTTGTCATTTATTTTTGGTTCCATAATTATACCCACACCATTTCTATGTTTATCCCCTCCGCAATACCATAATTTATAACTTATGTTACCAATCTCTCTAGCCTTGTTTCCTATCCATCTAGTCTCTTACAAACATACTATATCTATCCTCCTCCTTTTCAGAGTGTCAACTAACTTCATAGATTTTCCTGTCAAAGATCCTATATTCCAACTACCAATCCTAATCCTACTCTCATGGACTAACTTCTTTACTCGCACCCGTCCACTACGATGCGAGAACCCTTGCTCATTTAACACCACACCCGGGCGCCGATGTGGCGGGACTAACTTCTTTACCCACATCCATCCATGATGTGGGAACCCTTGCCTATACTCCATCACACCCGGGCGGCGATGTGATGAAACCCCTTGCTCATTTAACACTACATCCGGGTGCCGATGTGAAGGCTTAGGTGAGCGAGCACGCCTCAACGTGATATATATTAGAGAATCCATATCATAAGAGTGACAAAGTTTTACGCTGGCTGTCAACCTACCACAACCCTCACCCTTTATCCGGGCTTGGGACCGGCTAAGCGAGCATAGGCGGATTTTGCAGAAAACTCCAGTAGTTTTAGAAAATCTTTTTGAGGGTGTTTTTTCAAACTACTCAACTTTTGCACAACGCTGCCCTATATAGGTGAATTTTAGGATACCGTGGGTACTATACCCATGATATACTACAGTAATTATACTATTTAGGTAGTGTTTTATGGATTCTAGTCTATGTGTTTTGGGTTCAACGTAGACCTTATAACCGCTATTTTGCTACAGTATTGCTGAACTCAGAAAACAGAAGCTTAGAACTTACAAATAAAAGCTTTGAACAAAATGTTTTTATACTGTGGGTACAAAACCAAGGTATTGTAGAACACACCTGTTGAATTCTAAGATACCTTGGGTAAAAACCAAGGTATCAGACCTTAGGCTGTCAGGCTAGGGTGTTGGTGGGTGGGGTGTACTTTATTTTTGGGGTGCTGGTGGGTGATGGTGGGTCTCAAAGCAATCCAACTATCCAAGGTTGCAAGGTCACTGGTTCAGAAAACCCGGTAGTTTTGAAATTTTAATTTTAGTTTCTATGAGGGTGTTTTTGACAAAGTGGTCAACTTTTTCAGATTTTTATAGAAAAGCCCAGTAGATTTAGGAAATTGCTTTGATTTTTTTCAGAAGTGTTCTCACAAAATCACCATCAGCTGAAAGACAAGTTGGTTATTTAAATTAGAGGAAAGTAATGAAAAGTCCCCCAAAACTTCTGAAATCCCTAAAAAATCCCTGTAAGTTTGAGTATTCCTATTTGGTCCCTCCTTTATCCAGGACTTACTTTTTAGTCCAAACAGTACCAAACGGTGTTAAAAATGGGGTGAAAAGACGATGCTGCCCTTGGGAGTAAATGAGCTATTTATACGCCTACGCCCGTCGGTCACGCGTTCGTTGGTGAAATGGCCGAATTTGCCCTCGAGTGACTTCTCATCTTCCCTCCTTTGTGTCCCCGTCTGGCGTAAGGCTTTAGTATCTTATCGTAAGTGTTTATTATCAGGACTAACCCTTTAAGATTTTGAGTACTTGCTATTTTGACCAGGTGTTTACTATCATTCATGTGAACATTTTATAAATGTATATGTCACATTTTGTATTGTCAAAAATGGTTACAATCACAGATATTTACATTCAACACCTAACTATTCATCAATCACAGATATTTTGAGTACTTGCTATTTTGACCAGGTGTTTACTATCATTCATGTGAACATTTTATAAATGTATATGTCACATTTTGTATTGTCAAAAATGGTTACAATCACAGATATTTACATTCAACACCCAACTATTCATTAATTAGCTATTACTGCGTTACAAGTCCTCCGGTTGTGGCTAGTGTTTTGCCAGTAGAACGCAACTCTCACGCCTAAGGCCCGTGACTCAATTCATGTCCGCCTCGCCGCCTGTGCCGTCTCTTTGTAATAGGTGGCCGTAGCTGGAGGACGCGGGATACATCTGTCGGCTTATCGTGGTCGGGGACTGGAGAAATATGGTGTGCATACGCATTGGCGTATATCTGCACTATGAAGTAGTCATCCACTAATTGATGTAGCTTGCCTCAAGACACGCGATTGCAAGCATACGTGCAAGGTATTCCATGGACTTGCCAACGTCTGCAAGAGCATGTCTTTGTCCGCAAATTGATCTCGTAGCTGCACTTGTCAATAAACGATTGTATCTGCAAGCGGCTTGACTCGATAGTGTCTTCGAGCTTCAGATGTATTGCTGGGCAAAGATGTGTTCCCCAGCGCCGGACATGCTCACGCCTGACATACATCATATTCATGAGTTTGTACCTACAAACAGTAAACGATTATAAAAGATAATCAAGCTTCTAGAGAAGAGCAAAACTTTAAGTATGATATTAAAGAGTTGTGCGATATAATAAAGCTTTCCCATTAATACTAAAGACTTTAGCCTGATACTAAAGTGTTATCTACGATACTAAAGCGTTATACAGGATACTAAAGCGTTCCGCTTGATAGTAAAGTGTTAAGCCCGATAGTAAAGAGTTATCTACGATACTAAAGATTATCTAAAAAATAGTAAAGATATCTAGTCGAGGGTCAATATTACCTGATTGAGTCGACCATTTCGGTGACCGGGAGGTGGCGCGCTTCCTTGATCCACGCATTGAACGACTCTGCGACGTTCGAGTACATTTCGCACCACCTTTGCCCCTTAAACAAATAATTCGACCAATGGGCCACATCAGACTTTTAGATTAGCCAACGGTGCGCTTGTGCCGATGCGGCCAGGAGGTCCTTCACCGCGTCATCGAATTCTTTAGCAGGACATGCGTATGCGATGCGGGTAAAGAGAGCCTAACACTCCTCCTTCAATGCTTTCCCAAGACTAGTATTTCCCTTCATGAAGTTCGTCTCTAGGTGTCGTAAACAATAGGCGTGAGACGATGAAGGGAACACCCTTGCGATGATATTAACTAGACCTTTCGATCTGTCGGATATGAATGTAATGCACTTGTCGTAATCCTCATCTCCATATATTGTATCCCTGAGAGCGGTAACCAAGTCCAATTATCGTCGGTTTCATTGTCCACTATGGCGAACGCGACGTGGAAGAATCCCTCATTGTCGTCTTTGCCCGTCGCTCCTAACAAGATGCCACCGTATTTTCCAAGCAAATGTGTTCCATCAATGAACAATAGTGGCCTGCAACCCAACTTGAATCCGACGACACAAGCATGGAAACAAAAATAACCACGTCTGAATCGCCCGTCATCACTTTCAATTGTGGCAACACTACTGGGATTTGTCTCCATCACCTTTTCAACGTACCATAACATCAAATCGTAGCTTTGTACCTCTCTCCCGTGTAGAACGCTTCGGGCAACCTCTTTTCCCATCCATGCTTGCTTATACGGAAGACCCACACCATGCTCTCGCAAAATATCCCGTTGAATGTCCACAGCCCAATACAAGGGACGATCCTTGAGCTTCTAGATCACACGATTGCAAACCCATTTTTTGGATGCTTTCGGGTGAGAACTCGTCCCGATACCGCCACCACACATATGTGTGGGCTGCAATGTCTTTATTCTAAAGGTATGCATATTTCCCTCTCGAGAAGCATGAACCCTCCAATTGCAGTCTGCCTTGACACATCTGGCCGTCACCCTTTCTATGTCATTTTTTATGAAGGTAAAATCAAACTTCCTTTTGATAGCAAGGTCACGGAGCGCATTCCTGAAGTGTTCCACGTTCTGAAATCGTTGGTCGACATTGAGCACTACAATCTCGTGAGTTTGAGAAGAACCCTCAATGTTTAAGGCATGCTCTCGGCTAGAGGATCCCTGTTGATTGATAAGAGACTCTAAGTGAGACAATACTAAACAGAAGAACGTGATACTAAACAGATAAGTCAGATTTTAAACACTTACAGCAAATACTAAAGGGATAAGCATAATACTAAAGAGTTTGAGTCTATAATAAAGAGATAAGATCAATACTAAAGACTTTAAGAAAGTCGTAAAGTCCTATGTGTTTTTAATACACGGTTACCAGAAATAATAAACACATACTAACAAAGAAAGTAACTTACGTTGGAAACGAAGACCTGTAGTCGTCGTCTACTGTCACTTCATCTATGTCCACAATAAGGTCGACTATATTTTTGTTGAACGAGTGAAAAATGTTGCACATACGCACAAAGTCCGTAGAATTGTCAATAGGACAAGTTGTTCTACGATAGTCTGGTGCTATATAACTCACTCTCACGCCAGAGGGGTCAAGGTCCCACCGTTCACATATATCACCTATTACTGACTCCCAACAAGTGAGCACTGTGAGCTCCAAGGCTAGACCTTCTCCCCTATATTGCGCGACGGCGAAAATGGTTTCCATCAAAATCCTGCAACAAGAACGCCGTTGCATAAACAACAGAATTATACTACACACGGTATGAAACCACGTCTGGGAAATCTATTATCTTTGCAGTTTCTCGTTGAAAGACTCTCCCACCCAGCCTGTTGCCGCCGCAGACTCACTACGTCGTAGCTTCTCTACAAGACTAAACCCAACACAAGCTCTCTGCAAAAGAACAAAAAAAAGGAGACGAAGAGAAGGAGAAGAAGAGGACTGACTACCTTCTACCAAAAAGGCTGTTGCTTGCTCCCTGTCATGTCAGCCAACATGTAGTTTTTGGGGGGAAATGGGAGGGTATTTTGGGGTTTTTGATGTAAAGTAACGGGTGATGGTCACGGCAGGGACTAAAAAGTCAGAAGTTTAAAAAGGAGGGACTGAATAGTATAGTTTTTTGTCAGAGGGACTGAAAAGTCAGAAAATGAACAGTCAGGGATGCTACAGTAATTTTCCCTTTAAATTAAAGTATCATGTCTCAGCCTGATTCAATAATTTAAGACGAAACAATAAATTTATTATTAAAGTACCATATCTCAGCCAGCCAAGTTGGTGATTTAAATCAAAAGTTAAGCAGAGAAAGCATCTGAGGGAGTAATGATGCGAATGGAATCAGGCCTTCGAGAAACATGAACATCAACTGAACGCCCTCCAGAGTCGGTCGAGAGGATCCAACGCTCATTTTCACTATAATATATATATATATACATACATACATACATACATACATACATATATATATATATATATATATATATATATAACAATGTTACAATCACGCCGCTACCATTATAACACCCCGCATTGGGGTGTTGTTTTGTTTTATGTGTATTGTTATTTGTGGGTGTTATAATGAGAATTACCGCAATTGCGGCCTAAATTATATTACACTCTCAGATATATATATATATATATATATATATATATATATATATATATATATATAGCCGATCTTATATATACGAGCATGATATTATGTAGCCGATCTTATCATTGTGCAAATGCAGTTGCCTCTATATATTTGACCCATTTACACAGTATTTTGAGAAAATTCAATCATATGGATGGAAAGAACATCGAAAAATAAACTAACATGTAAATTTTCATATAATTTGGGAACTTGTAGGGTCTTTATCTTAACGGGTGAAATTCTGAACCGATAGAATTTTTATAAATTTTCACCCATTAAGATGAAGACCCTACAAGTTCCTAAATTGTATGAAAATTGACATTCTAGCTTATTTTTCGATGTTCTTTCCATCCATACGGTTGAAAAATCCTTAAAACATGATCCAATGGCCAAAATGAGAGATGACCTGATCGGAACAGTGTTCCGACAGGCCTGACTGTATCATGCCTATATATATATATATATATACATATATATATATATATATATAGTATAAATAAATTGAAAGATTTGTATGTCTTTTTTATAAAAAAAGTAATTCCTAATTTTAAAAATATATAAATTAACCACATTTATTTAAATAAAACAAGTTTAGTTACTTTACGTACAGCTCCGAAATAAGATCTTTTCAAATTTTTTTATTACAAAATATTTTCATGGAGAGTAAAAATGTAATAATTATATGATAATATATATTTTTAAATAAGCGATTAAAGCTTAAATATAGATAAAAAAATTCAGTATAAAAAACAAATACATAATCTAAAAACATATATGTATTTATTTTTTTATATATAAAATGTAGATAAACCACGTGTCTAGGATGTGAAATTTGAAAAGTTCATAAGTGATATATGATAGTTAATTTTGATGATTTTAATTTTATACCAGTACATGTGAAAGAAGAAATTTTTGCGAAAACATATATATAATTTGGAAGTTTTATATGGTGCGTGAGAGTGTATATGATGGTGAATTCTAAGATACCTTGGGGGTTGAACCGAAGGTAGCATACCAATTTGTGTGCAAGCTAGTACAAATTGTGTGCAAGCTAGTAGAAATTGTGTGCATTGAATTGTAAACGGGCCCGCATGGTGTGAAACGGGCCCATTTATGAATTGTGTGCAGCCCTATAGGATTTGTATATGATACCTAAATATAATTAGGGGTTTTTGCTTGCATACCCCTATAAAATTGGAAATTGCTTAAATACTCCCGTAAAAATGCTATTTGCTTGTATACCCCCGTAAATCAACTATTTTTGCTTATATGCCCCTATGGTTAAGTTGCCCCTTGACGGTGTTAAATCAATGGATGAAATGAGGGCAAATTACTAAATTGGGTTTGCTTATATACCCCTCTAAATTTTTTTAAAAATTTTATAGATATTATTTATTTTATAGATGAGAAAGTAGGGTTGGAAGTCAAAATTATTAAAAATGAGGGTAATTGTGTAATTTTTCAATCATGGGTAACTTTAAACTATAGCTAACTCTAAAAAAACTAACGGTGATTAACGGTAACTAACGTCGGGGATATATAAGCAAAAAAATTAATTTTAGAGGGGTATGCAAGCAAATTACATTTTTATAGGGGTATTTAAGCAAATATATGGTTTTGGAGGGTATGCAAGCAATTTTCTCATATAATTATTTTAAAATTAAAATCTCACTGTGATTATTCATTTTTTTCCAACTGGAAGAATAAAGATATATGGAAAAACAAAATCACATAACAAAGAAAAATAGAAGTCATGCTTGCCTTTTCTCAAAAATTTTGGTTTTTTAATTTTAAAATTAGTATTATTGTTTGGTGAGGTCTATCATCAAATTCTCTTTGTTCCTTCTTTGTAAACCATTTCTTAAAATATATATTTTGTGATAAAGTGAACAAACCATATTTAATCAAGATGAGTTGTAGAAATTAAGTACAACAATCACTTGACAGCTAGGTTACATAAAAAGATAAAAGAAATAACATGTGATACGAGGTCCATGGTTGTGTCCGTAGTTGTTTAAGAACTTCCTCTCACAAGGAGAGGTTGTCTTTAAAAGCCTATCGCCTTCGTTGACGGGATGCGAAGTTCCCCTTGAGAATTCCAAGTTTTTGTTTATCAGACTTTTGGCCGCCTCCAACCTTAGTGTCTTGACCACTGGTGCTACATCAAATTAACCAAAAAAGTATATAAAAAAAATATATACCGAGTAATTTTGATAAAACGCGACATTTATCTCGAAAACATCTCATGTTTTTTTCTCCTTATATATATACTCCACAATCCACATGGCCACAAGATTTACGAGGTCTCATCCCCCCTCTAAGGGTTTTGTCCACCTTAATTAAAGGATGGAGCCCTCATACTCCATATGTCTTGAAACCTAGCTGAGTCGACCTATATGTTGAAGATATCATAAAAATGTTGTCAGATACTGATAGTATAAGGACAATAAATGAATATATGGGCTATCATCCCCTGGCCTCTTTTACAGGGATAACACAGGATACAAGTACCTCCCAATTTTTTTTTTTTTTGTTAATCTAGGTGAGAATCCTATTTTCTCTCATTAACCAAGTGAAGATATCAATTATATTTTTTATATTGTTTTAAAAACATTTTTTTCTCTTTCATCTTGTATTTTAATTTCTCCCACCAGAACTCATTTCTTGACCAACCTTCAACTACTTAATTTGGGAGTGTCAATTCATCTAATTCATAAATATCAAATGTGAGAATGAACCAAACCAGTGGCTGATATCTATGTCTATCTAATTTACACCAGTTTTAAAAGATCTATACCTATGTATAAAATCAAAGAGCTTGAGCAGCGCTTAATCCCTCTCTTAGTCATTATCAAACAACATCCTTAGAAAATTAAGGTGTACAACGCTTTACCCTAAAGATAAGAAGACAATGGCAAAACATTTTTTTTTTTAAGATAATAAAGAAAGCAATTCACAACAAAAATTTGTGATTGTTGCGACGAATATTAACAACAGATATTATAATCCGTCACTAGTTAAAAAAAGATGGTGACCGGTTATAACATCAACTATATATCAAAGAACTCTTAATAGTTAATACTCTCCTAATCTTTAGCTGTGAATATATATATATATATATAGATGTATCTGCAGTTAAAAGGATGCAGTTGCACTCTACAGCGCCAACGAATATATCTGCCGACTGCCGTTATAGATGTATTTTTTAGGGAAAATTTAAAAAAAAAAAAATTATGTGGTTTCACCGATTTGCAAAACAAAGAATGTGTTTTGTTTTTTTTTTAAAAAAATCCTGTGTTTTCTCCCATTAGCAAAAAAGGGAAAAACTGTCAACGGTGTTAAACGCTGCTGACGTGGCAGGGGCATTTTCGTCCAACCAAATAAAGTAGATGATGATGTGGCATAAAAAAGATGATGTGGCATAAATAAAAAAATACTATTCATCTTCTTCCTCTTCTTAGTCTTCTTCGATCTTGTGGGCATAAAATTGTGGGTTTGAATTCACAATTCAAATCAACATTCAAACCAACACTTTTATGTTAACTGGTTGTGGAGCTTATTGTTAAAGTTTAGAGTGGTGATCTATAATAAAACACTTTTATTCAAACCCTTTGTTAACCGAATAAAACTATTGATCTGCAAGATCCAAGCCCTTCGATGTTTGTTTGATTTCAGATTTTCAAACCTGTGGGTTTGAATTCACTGAGAGAGAGAGAGAGAGAAAGAGAGAGGAAGAGGGGTGGAGGGAGAAAAGGAGAGGGGCTGTCACGTGGCGGCGGCGGAGATGGCTTGCAGCCTAAGCCATACCCCCCCAGCTCAGGCGCCTATAAATAGAGGAGCTCATTAGTACATTATGGGGGGTTGAAGCACTGTAGCGAAGCTCTGCCCAATTGGAGACCCAGCGCCCCTTGATCCTTCTTCTCCACTTCTCCATCTCTAGCCCTCTAATGGAGCTTACCCTTTGTAAATCCAACATTTTGTTAGAGGATTTTACTCTCAGTTGAGAGATTCGTGGTTTTCACCCCGATTGATGGGGTTTCCACGTTAATTTGGGTGTGTTTGTTTTGGTTTTGATTCTCTTTTCGATCTCTTGCTTGTTCTTCCCCAATTCCAACAAACAAATTCAAGTGTTTGTTAAAATTAGGGTTCCTCCCCAATTTTGCATCAACATATATATATATATATATATATATATAGTATTGATAGGATGAAGCCGGCCGCACTTGCGGCCGCCTCATTCTATCACTACTTATATATGATAAATATATACAAAAATTAGATTTATAGTTTTTATAATGTTTTTAGATTTATATTGATTTATCTATATATTTTAAACAATTTTAAGATATATATATATATATATAATTTTTAAATTTATATGTACATATAAACATGTATTCTAAGGATAATAATCCAAAAATTATATATAAATATATAAAAATTGTTTAAAATATATGAATAAATCAATATAAATCTAAAAACATTATAAAAACTATAAAATCTAATATATATATATATATGGGATGTTTGTATTTAGAAATAATTACTTTTTAAAGTAAGGGTGCACGTGAAAAATTCGAATTAAATTTTTTATTTATTTTATAATTGGTAAATAAATTATTATTGTAGTGATTTAATAAATTATAATTTTAGTAATTTAGATTCTAATGAATATTTGATATATATATATATGGGATGTATGTATTTAGAAATAATTATTTATTTTAAGAAGAGTGCATGTGAAAATTTCAAATTTAAAATAATAATAATAATAATATTTTTTAAGTGGCAGGTAGATCATTATTTTACAGATTTATGTTTTAATAAATCTTATATATATATATATATATATATATATATACTTACTTTAAGAAGAGTTTTACTTGAGTGCATGTGAAAGATTCAAATTTTTACAATTGGTAGATAGATTATTATTTTACTAATATAGATTTTAATGAATCTTATATATCCAAACAAAAATGAGTTTAATTTTAATTTTTAAAATATCCAAAAAAAAAGAAAATTAGGTTAGAATTTTAGAATTTCCTCATAATTTTATAAATTTTTTTATTTTAAAAAATATATCTATATTACTAAGTGGGAGTATTTTAAATTTTAAAAAGTATCAATCTATATATTTATGAGAGACTATCGGTATTTTAATTTTTAAAAAATTGAATAAAATTATTTTGGGATTTTTAAATGTTATCGGAATTTTAAGTTTTTTAATTTTAAAAATTCTATCTAAATTATTAAGTAGGAGAATGTTTAATATATATATATATATATATATATATATATATATATATATATATATATATATATGGGAGTCTATTGATAACATATAAATTTAATTTTAAAAAGATTCTAAAAAAATAGATTGGGGTTTTAAAATTTTCTAAATTTGGATGTTTTAATTTAAAAAAGTCTATCTATATTACTAAGCCGGGAGTATTTTTAACCTTTTATATCTGACTATATTTCTAAGTAGGAGTACATTAATTTTAATTTTTAAAAAATCCAAACAAAAAGAACATTAGGTTTTGATTTTGGAATTTTCTTAGAATTTTAGATTTTTTTTTTAATTTTAAAAAGTCAAGGAATAAATCAGTTATAGATAATCTTAATTTAAAAAAAATTTAAAAATTAGATTAAGATTTTAAAATTTTATCGGATTTTTGAATTGTAAAATTGTAAAATAATATGAATAATCAAACTACCAAAACAACTGCTCACGCAATCAACTACTCAATTTCCAATTTTATAAAGATCCTCAGATGGGCCAGTCTTATTCTTATAGAGTGCATGTGAGTGGAATCATGCAATGTGGTCACAATCATTTACACCAATGGAGAATCCGTCCATGTTTATGAGAATGGTGGATTAGTGTACTATATGTCACAAAGGCAATTATTGTGTTGATCCCAAATTCCAATGGGATAGTGAAAAACATAAAATTGTTTGCTTTTTTTTTTTTTATTGACTTTGAAATTTAAGTTTTGTTGAAGCTAAGTTAAGGATTTAAGGTTTGATTTACTAGCATAGTTTATTGAAATTAAGACATCATGGATTTAATTTTAATATATACCAATAAAACAATCAGATTGTTTAGGATTGATTTTTGTAAAAATCCCGAGTAGTACGTATGGCCATTTGCTAGTATATAACAATTCAATGAAAAGTCACATCCCTCCACATTAACCAATTTTTATATTTACGCATTCAATAAATAAACAAAACATAATCTGTATTTAATTACTCACTTATCCAAAAATAATTTTTAATTTTTCTATCTCATCATCCGCTAGCCACGTGATACTTATCCTCTCAAAAATCGAAATTTCCTTCTCCCGCTCTCCCGAAATTTCATCCGTCCCGGCAAATCGCTCCCTTATAAAACCCCCCAAGCCCAATCAAATCCCAAAACACTCATCTCATCGTCTTCCCCAAATCTTGCAACCATGTCTGCCATGCCTCAGTCCGTCTCCGACGAGCCCCTCCTCGCCCCCAATCCCGACCGCTTCTGCATGTTCCCCCTCACCTACCCCCAGATCTGGGAGATGTACAAGAAGGCGCAGGCTTCCTTCTGGACCCCCGAGGAGGTCGATCTCTCCCAAGACCTCCGCCACTGGAACTCCCTCACGGCCGACGAGCGCCACTTCATAACCCATGTCCTGGCCTTCTTTGCCGCCTCTGATGGTATAGTACTTGAAAACCTCGCCGCTCGCTTCATGAAAGAGGTCCAGGTCGCCGAGGCTCGCGCCTTCTACGGCTTTCAGATAGCCATGGAGAACATTCATTCCGAGATGTATAGTCTTCTTCTGGAAACCTACGTCAAGGATGCCGATGAGAAGTCCCATCTCTTCCGCGCCATCGACACCATCCCCTGCGTCTCTCGCAAGGCCAACTGGGCCTTGCGTTGGATCGACGGCTCCGAGTCCTTCGCCGAGCGTCTGGTTGCCTTTGCTTGCGTCGAAGGAATCTTCTTCTCAGGTAGCTTCTGCGCTATCTTTTGGTTTAGGAAACAAGGCTTGATGCCCGGGCTTTCATTCTCCAACGAGCTCATCTCCCGCGACGAGGGCCTTCACTGCGACTTTGCGTGCCTCTTATACGAGCTTCTCGTCAACAAGCTCTCAGAGGAGAAAGTAAAGGGCATTGTCGCTGATGCTGTGGAGATCGAGAGGGAGTTTGTTTGCGATGCGTTGCGGTGCGCGTTGGTGGGGATGAACGATGCTCTAATGAGCCAGTACATAAAGTTTGTCGCTGATAGGCTTCTTGGCGCTTTGGGGTATTCCAAACTCTATGGGGTCACCAATCCATTCGATTGGATGGAGCTTATCTCATTCCGAGGGAAAACCAACTTCTTCGAGAGAAGGGTCGGTGAATACCAGAAGGCTTCATTGATGTCCAATTTGACTGGTAACCGTGATGATCATGTCTTTAGGTTGGATGGGGATTTTTAATTTTTTTTCCTACCTTCTTTGTTATTATTATTACTCTCAATCTTATGTTAGTGTTGCTTGTTTACTCTATGTCTCTATCTTTGTTTCTTATAAATAAATACATAATTTGTGAAATGTGGGTTAAATTATTTCATTGCCTCTTAAAAATGTCTTATTTCTTAAGAAAAGCAACAATGGTCATGATGATTGTAGCTCCAAGAAGAAAACTGGTGGAGATCAATATGATGTTCAAGAACTTGGTAAAGTTTTTTTTTTTTTTTGGTATAAAGGAGCTAACTTAGCTATTCATAACAGAAGATAAAAAGTTCAGTTACACTATCATGGAGACCAACAGACATCTCCTCAATCCCAAAATAGGTACCACAATTATGAGTCCCCCTAGCCATTCTTGCTATCAAGTCAGCAGAACCATTTTCCTCTCGAGCAATATGTCTTGCCTCCCAGTGTTGCAACTTCAAAATTTCATTGTGGGCCAAAGGCAGCTTTGAAGCCACCGGTGTTCGAGCAAGAGGCACCGAAGTTGTCAGGAAGTCACGCCGGGCATCGGTGAAGGCTGCGGAGAGGCCAAGATAATCAATGCAAAAAAGAACATTTTTGGGTGGCAAGTATAGGTGTTAGAGCATCTCTAACGGCGCTCATTGAGCGCTGCTTCCATTGAGCGCGCATTAAGAGCGCTCAGTGGGGATTGAGCGCTCAATCCCCACTGAGCGCTCAATGGGTGGGCCCCATTTTTTTTTTAACTATTTTTTTTTTCAAAATGATTAGTTTTCAAAATATTTTTTTAATAACCATTGCTTAAAAATAAAATTCATATAATTTTAATTATTTGATTAATATGTATTTGAATGCATTTGAATTTTTTGTTTTTAAAAAATAGCCGTTGCTTAAAAATAAAATTAATGTATTTTTAATGTATTTTTATCATGTAATTTGATTGTTTATGTAATTTTTAATTAATATGTTTTGTTATATATGAAATATTTTAATAATTTATTTTAAAAATTGGAATCTTTTAATATATTAACTAATTATTTTTATTAAATAATAAAATATTTTTGTGAGATAAATATATTTACAATAAAATATTTATTATAAAAAATTAAAATAATAAATAATATGATTGTGGGTTCCGTATTATAGCTCAACCACTATGTGGGATAGGTTAATGGAGATGAGGTTAATGGATTGATGATGTGGCATGGGCATTGAGCTCTTGGAAAGCTCAACCATTAAAGTTGCTCTTATACAGGTAAGGTGGAGAGGAGATGTGTTTATATAGTGAGTGGTGACCAGGAGATCTATTACAGATGTTTCGTTTGGAAATAGATGGGCTAGGCCCACTTTCCTCATAAAGAGACAATCAAGGAAAAGGGCTGTTTAAAAAATAGGTCGGGTCTTAAGTATGATGATTTAGACCAAGATCTGATTCGATTTGACCCAAATTATATATAAAAATAAATAAATTTATTATTTATGATTATTTATAATAAAATTAAACAATTTATTCATATGTCTTAATTTAAAAGTATAAAATTCTAATATAATTTATTTAACTATCAAAATTCACATAAATTTAATTTATTATTAAATTGATTTTATTTTAAAATGTAAACTCTACTTTTTTAATAAATTTTAATTAAAAAAATTAAATATATGCATATTTGGGCGGGCCTTGATCATGTGTTTAAGAATATGGGTGGACTTTGGACAAAAATATAGGCCCGAACACCGGGTCGGGCCGGGCTTAGGCAAGCATACCTACCATTGTTATTAAGTCTTGGCCCGGTTCGAACCCAACCCAGCCCGACCCATGGACATTTCTACTTGTAACTCAAAGTTTAGTTTTACAACCAACAGCCTCTTGGCCTATTGGTACCAGATCCCCTTATGTAGGACTTCGTTGGTTGAAACAATCTCAGGTTCAAACACCCATGATCATAGGGTGAGGGCACACTTACATGGGTGTCGCCTAGTCTGCCCTTAACTTTTGGGAGGTTATCACCTGTAAGAGCCGCTACATTTTCCGGCTTGATTTAAATACTTTAATGTTCCACTAATTATGCTTTATAACTAAATCCCATATATAAATTAATAAGAAGTCCTAATGGGGTTTAAATGCATAATGCACTTTTCTTGAGTTTTATAGAGGTGGGGACCAAGGTGAAATAGTTTAAGAATGGAGGCCTAAAATGCAATTGCATTCTCTCACAAATAGAATAAGCAAGAGCATGTATAAGGATTTCTAAAGAAACCAAGGGCTTCTGACTAAATAACCCATGACATGTAAGGGATGGCAAGGGAGCGGGGCGGGGGCAGGACAGGCCTCTACCACCACCACCCCGCCCAAATGTGGAGGGGCGTGGGGCGGGCGGGGTGAGGCGTAGGACACCAATATACATATTCGAACCATAGAATGAAGAGGAATTTATCGATTAAACTCGAATAAAATAAACTTAACGACAATATAAAAGCACTTTGATAAACAAGCTTGAGAGAAGAGTGGGAAAGCAGCCGCCAAAGTCCAAAGACTCTAAACAAAGCTTCATTGTAAACCCTAAAACTATATAATCTAATATATATAAGGGTATTTTTGTATTTTTTTTAGCGGAGCGGGACGGGGCGGATTTTAAGGGATCTTTATCATACCCCACCCCGCTCCGTATTTCTCCTCCCCATTAGAGGCGGATCGGGTCGGAAACCACGAATCGGCTCGTGTATTGCCATCCCTAGTACAAGAATTTCTAAAGAAACCAAGGGCTCTTTACTAAATGATCATATGGATCAATGGCTCGGATTGAAATAAAATAAAAAAGTGTTGGAGTTTGAAAGCAAATAACAATACTCTATTTAAGAAAAACAAGTTTTCTGGGCACCAAGAGACTCTTCCAATTGGAAAGTAATTCAGTTACTTTTAGTTATTGACATTGGTTCAAATTCAAAGCAACAGACACATCCATTGGTTTTGAATTTAAAATCACAACTGATCCCATTGGTTGTGTTGAAAGGGTGTGAACTGTGTATTTAAACACAAGGTCTCTGCCATAACAGTCATCTTTTTTTTTTCTTCTTGCCTTACCAAAAACAAAACATTCATATTTTCTATTGCATATTCGCATTGGAGAAAGAAGCACATTGAAGTTCGCCAGAGATCAAGAATCTGGTGCTGGGTTCTTGGTTTATAGATAGTTGAATCCTGGGAGATAGACGTCCAACGAACTTCAAGCACAGAGAAGGGACGAAATTCTGTCTTTAGGACATTGCGAAATTCGCAAGCCTCTATCTTCAAGCAAGTCAGTTCTTCACTTTATTTCTATTTATATTTTGGTACTTCTGTATTAATTTGTGATCTATACAAATCATATTTTGATTGATTCTTTCCTAACAAAAAGAATGAGGACGATCGTGTGGTGGAGCTTTTAAAACAAGCACGTGAAGGTGAGAGACCTTCGTTCCATTCTTCCGCCTTTCTCCTGTTCGGAGTTGACCAGAATCCACAGAGGGATTCGATCGCGTGCTTCCGCGACTGGCGTCGAGCGGAGGAAAAAGAAAACATCGTCTCATCCCATCGAAGCCTTGTAGCCTCGATCTCATCGTCACGGTGGTTAAAGGGATGAAGTGTGCAACAGAGAAACACAACTCAACCACAACTCTTCTTCTTCTCTCAAGCCCTGACCCCCCTTCCAGTTGAAGTCATAGACGAGAGAAAAGCCTGCTCCTTGAACCTTCGAACCCCATCTCTCTCTTACCAACCAGAGTCTGCAACCTACCCACGTCAAGGGCGACTGGTGGCGAGAGAGAAAAGTCACATTTAAACTCTGAACATAAACTCCCACAAGGAAGAGTAAAGAACAAGAAATAGAGACATTGGACGAGCATCACGCCCTGCAAATGTAGTCATTTGAGGACTGATAAACAAAGCTCATGTTGTGGGATATCCCCAACACATGCCCCAATGAAAATTTTTTCTGTCAAAAATTTTAATTTTAATTTAAAAATATAATAATAATTCACCTACCAATACATGGAAGTCATATAACTATCTTATCATTAATATTTTTACTTAAAAATTTCTCCCCAAAAATTTTAAAATTTTTCAAAAATTATTTCTAATCTCAAGTGGGATATTACCCTATCAAATACAAGCAAAGTGTATTACTGCCATTTGAGAGCAAAAAGCCAAGGTACAACCACACTATCCTTGCCATTTCTTTTCTGGTGTATGACAGAGAAATCTATGAAGAAGTGTTGGTGATCTAGTGTGGGTCTGGCTTAAGTCAAGGAGGAGGAAGAACGTTTTCTTAGTCTTCAGTTCCCTTATGAGATTAGATATTTGAAATTCCATGTCAACTTATTCAGTTTGGACTCCTTTAAGTATAAGGATAAGTTTAATCCCCAGCTATTCTCATGCATATAATTAGTCTTGGAAAACCCCATTGTCAACCACTTGAACTTGGAAGAGTTAGTGACATATATATTACAGTAAACAACATTGACCTCATGAGATTGTTCATAAAGGGGACCGAATGATTCTATATATTTTGTGGACGCTAATAATTATAATGAAGTTTCAATATTCAATACCTTCTTCTGAACATAGTCCCAAGGTCTGTTAAACATAAAAACAACCAACAGTGAGAGGTAGAACAAGTCCTATGATGGAACGGTAATTGCTAATCAAGACATGAACCTTCTGTATTTATGCTTTCATAAATTAATATTAAGAGAAATCCAAAGAAGCACATGAAGAGTTGTTTTGAAAGTATAGCTCTTGAAGTTACGTTACACTAGCTTTTGATGTAATGTTGACAAACATGCATGGTAGGGCGATTGACAAGTGAGGAGAGAGGAATGCTGGTTAGTGCAATAGAAATATATAGGGTAAATATTATGATTGGTCACCAAACTATGGTCAATTTTCATTTTGGGTACCAAATTTTAATTTGTATCAAAATGGTTACTGAACTTTAATTTGGTTTCAACGGGAGGTCATCCATGGAATCCGGCGAGAAATTGCTGAAGTGGACGCCGGAGTGACCACGTGGATGTCACCTTTACACATCATTTGCACAAGTGGCATCGCCACATGGCATAAGTTGCCACGTAAGCACCACGTCAGCCCTAACTTTCTCATTTCTCAGTCCCCTACTTTCCCTTTTCTCAATTCCCCCCTTTGAAAGCCCGCGAGAGAGAGGGAAGCGTGAGGAAGGAAACAGGGTGATCCATCCACGGCGAGAGCGAGACCGTGCGCCATTCAACGGCCGGGAGGACTTGGGCGAGGATCTGGAGCATGGCGTCGGACTGGGAGATCAGAACCTCAGAGAAGGAAGCCCCAACTTACTGTAAGTAGGTTTGAATCACTTGTATTCCATTTTAGCTTTTTTCTTTGTGTGTTTTGGTCTCTGATCTGAAATGGGGGCAGATTGAGTTGTTTGAAACTGGGATTGTAGAAATCAGGGTTAAAATTACAAACCTGCAGACTAGGAAAAGGGGACTCCATGCATGAATGCGGTGGTATTTTCCAGCAAATGCCACTTGGTACTTGGTTGGGGACATTGATAACATAGTAAGTAGCAAAGTGTTGGGAATCAAACGTGATTCCTGCAATCGTGAGAGAAAGAAAACGAAGAAACAAAGGACAATCAAGAGAGACAGAGATTTACGTGGTTCACCCCAGAATAGGGCTACGCCCACTCACAAAGAATTTCACTATTTCCTCAGATGATACAAAAAATTACAAGGATGAACTATATATTAGAAACCCTAATACAGTGAAAATACCCAAAAGCGTGGCTGGGTGTACAGTATGATCAGGCTCCACATAACTCAACACAAAGGACCTGGGAAATTGCACGAGGTTCTAGAGGCATCATAGATTTCTTTGTTCTTGTTTGATTTTTATCTTTCTGGAATGTTATTCATGGCTTGACCTTTAATTACTAAATCATTTGGAGAGTAGTTTCCCTAGTATTTAACTATTTCTGTTAATAGGTACTTTTTGATGCAGTATCTTTGTTTGGTGAAGACCTTTTTAACCTGCCTCTAGAATGGTTGAAGGATAAAAATTTGGTGTTTTTTTTTTTTTTTTGATTTTGCATTACCATGTTATTATTTTGTTTTGTCTCCTCCTTTTTGGTCAATTTTGATTTGTCTTCTTTCTAATTACCCTTATATCATTATCTGGAAGCACTAATTTGATATCAGTTAACATCCCTTGTTCAAAGAGAAGGTGCTTAATGCTATAGTAATAGGTCTAGTTTAACTGGTTGGACAGTTCTAACTCCATTAATGGCAAGAGGAAGATATAATTTCCCTTGCATTACCCTTATTTTTTCTTTTTGGACTACCCTGTCACTTAAATTCACTAATGAAATAATTTAACTCTTACAAAACTACTAAACTTAAACCATGTCAAATAATAATCAACTTGAGAAATTTTACTCTGACAGCTTAAAAGAAGTTTTTTCTCAAAAAGATTAATTGTTGAAACTTTGTGTAAAAACTCCAAGTCAAATAAAACCATGGCTTCTTCTTCCATCTTGCCAACTATTTTTTAAGTTGTTTGATAAAAGAACCAAATCTTTAACTCTTTTTGGCAAATCAAGAACAACTTCAGTGAAGTTTATAAACAATTTGAATGCTTTTTTAGGCATTACTAAAGGGTGTACTGTTTGAGTGTCCTCTTTCACATAATAGTATGTTTCCATTCTTGTATTGGACTCAACATGTCTGTATTCATAGTAGGATCTCCCTTCCATTCATGGCATTTGTGTTCCTTTACTTGTATTTTTTAAAATAAACTGTAAAGTACTTGTTCTGTATTTAAAGTAAATTGTGTAGTACCTGCTATGTATAACAATTAAATTGTATAGTACTTATCATGTTATGTACAAGTATTTCTTGTTTTGTTAAAACTAACATCCTAGATGTGTAGTACCTGCTCTCAATATAACATTAGTATCTTCCAATTTAGTATATATTCTGTAATAATTGATTAGGTTTTGTAAATTTTTATCTCAGCAAGAGGCTCTGAATTTTTCACAATTCAGCTACACAATATGATTGATAATGTCCAGAGCATAGTTGGGTTTGTAGACTATTGTTGTGCGGATAAAATTTCACTGGTAGAAATCACAAACATGGCTAGACAACTGAAAATAAGTGAGGATGGGTGCACCTTTTGGTGGTTGGATCGTAAGTGTAATCATGATGAACTAGTGGAAATTAAATCTGATTTAGATGCCTTGTTTATGGCTTCATCTGTGGATTGTACTAGGGTCATATATATGTATACTAGGAAGAGCAAGGCAGTTGTCAATAATAGCAGTAGTAATGTGGTAGGCAACCCTGTTAGGAGTGTTGGGGCTAGCAATGGTGGTGCTAGTGATGGTTTAGAAGAGTGTGCAGAAGGTGAAGAAGAGGATGAAGAGGAGGAGGAAGCTGACTTAGAAGCCTATATCATTGGGAATCAAGGTCAAGAAAATGAGGAGGATAAGGACAATGACTTCCATGACCCTGATTATAACTTCAATAGTGATGAGGAGGCTGAACCTGTGGGCAACTGTGTTGTTCCAGAGCCTTACATTGCTATGGAAGGAGAAATAATGGGTGTGGGATGTGAGGAGTTGGAAGATTCTTCTTATGCATCAAAAGAGTTACACTCATGCTCCTCAACAGATGATGAGGAAATTGATCCAGTGAGGCCTAAGTATCAAGAGTTCAATGAGGAGTGCGATATGAGGAATCCTGAATTTAAGATCGGGATGAAGTTCAGGAGCTTTGCACAGTTCAAGGAAGCAGTTAGGAATTATGGGATTAATAACCGATACGTTATGAATTTCAAACCTAACAATAAGAAACGGTGCAAAGCATTCTGTAGGAAAGGTTGTCCTTTTTATCTGTGGGCTGCACCTATGGTGAAGGATAAAAGCACAATCCAAATTAAATCAGGTGTACTGAAGCATGAATGCACTAGGGAGCATAATATTAGACATATCAATGCAAAGTGGGTAGCAAAGCACTATATGGAGCAATTCAGATCAGACCCTTCATGGAAGATAAGTGGCATTATTCAGGCTGTGAAGACTAATTAGGAGGCTAACATTAGTAGGTTGACAGCTTGGAGGGCCAAGTGCATTGCTTTGAGGTAGGTTTTTTTTGTTTGGTCCTTCTTTCTTTTATAGATGATATAGTAGTTAGGGCATAAAGTTATAATGTGTTATTGACTACTGATCCCTCCTTGTTTACATGTGTTTTTTTGTGTTGCATGGGAATAAGGTTGTTGGATGGTGATGAGCAAACTCAGATGAGTAGATTGTACGACTACAGACTTGAACTGATGAGGACCCATCCTGGATCAATCGTGATGTTTAAATGCAATGAAGGTGTCTTCGAAGCCATGTACATCTGTTTAGCACCCCTCAAGGCTGGTTTTTTGGCAGGATGCAAACATATTATATCAGTGGATGGGTGTTTCCTCAAGGGGCTGTATGGAGGGCAAGTACTAGCAGCTGTCGGCATAGACGCAAATGATTGCATCTATCCAGTGGCGTGGGCTGTGGTGAGCAAGGAGAACTATGAGAATTGGGTGTGGTTTTTGTAGTTGCTCACAAAAGATTTGGAGATAACAAACAGTTATCAGTGGGCCTTCATGAGTGACAGACATAAGGTAATGCTTTCAACTTGCATTTGATTGCTGTTCAGTTTTGTTTAGGAAGACTTTACTCATTACTTGTCCTTTCTTTGTAATTTTTTAAAATGTTTCTGCTTGCTTGCTGGTTGGTGTGTGAATCATACAAAAACATAGGGTCTTATACCTGCAATCCAGCAACTATTCCCCCACAGTGAACATAGATATTGTGTCAGACACATTTACACCAATTTTAGGAAAACCCACAAGGGAAAAGCTCTTAAGGACCAACTTTGGACCTGTGCTAGGGCAAGCTACATACCTGCATTTAATCAAGCAATGGAGGCTCTAAATGGGATGTCTGCTGAGGCATATAGGTTTTTGAAGAACATAGAACCTCATCACTGGAGTAGATCACACTTCCAAACACAGTTTAAGTGTGATATGCTTTTAAACAACCTATGTGAATGCTTTAACAGCAACATCCTAGAGGCAAGAACAAAGGGTATTGTCACAATGAATGAGATGATTAAGACAAAGCTCATGATGAGAATCCAAAAAAACAGGGATGCTATAAAGAAATGTACAACACTGCACTGCCCAAAGATAGTAAAAAAATTAGAGAAGTTAAAGCAACTAAGTTGGTTTTATAGCACAATCTGGTCTAGGGAGGATAAATACCAGGTTTTGGGCAGTGATGGTCAGTTTGTAGTTGATATCAAGGAGAGGGCCTGTACTTGTAGGAGATGGCGGTTAACAGGACTGCCTTGTTCTCATGCAATTTCAGCCATTTTTCACAACAAAGATAGACCTGAACACCATGTAGATGACTGTTATAAGGTCACAACATTCATGCAAACATATAACCACCTCCTAAGTCCAACTCAGGATAGTGTTTGTTGGCCCAAGAGTAATGGACCCTTAATGATTCCACCTGAGCCAGCAAATAAGAAGCGAGGCAGGAGGCCCATGCTTAGGAGGAGGGAAGCAGATGAGGAATATTTCGGCTTCACTAATGGAAGGGTGAGCAGGAAAGGTGTGGGCATAAATTGTAGCATCTGTGGTATGCGAGGTCACAACAAGAGATATCATGGGAAGAAGGTATGCTTAGCTAATTAAGTTGAGTTAGTCCCTATATTTATATTTTATTTTTGTTGTGTTCAAAGTATAATCTAGATTTTTTTCCCTGGTTTTTTGTGTATGTTAGGATGACAAAAATGATCCAATGGATGCAATCGATCCTCAGGTTCTCCAAGAACATTTTGCAGAGGTATGATTGATTGTTGTTTTGGTTTTTTGAAGGAAAATTGTCCTTATTTTGATGTTTTTTGCATATTAAGTGGGAATGAACCTGTTGTGTTTTGATATACAAATCACCCTACTTGACCATATCGGCGGTGTTACATTTTATGCTACATTACAAGGTTGATCTTTTAAGTAGAGGGACTGGAAATGAGGAATCTATGGCTGCAAACCATGCTTCAACAGAAAATGTGCCACAGATTGACAAAATAAATTATATTGCATTCCCATATCACAAATTCATATTGCTCTGATTCTCATATAAAACAAGACAGTAATAAGTGTGGCTAAACTAATGTATATTTTTTTTAATTATTGTAGGTACTTAACATATCTGATGAAGCTGTCACTAAGGCAACACCTGCAATGGGGACTAGGATGAAGTGGAAAAAACTAGCCATTAGACGAGGCAAATCAGAGGGCAACACTACTACATTGGCCAAGGACACAACCCCACCAAAGAGGCCCCCTCCAACTGCAACATTTCCTGTCTTAAGGTCAAATATGAAAGATAATGCTATTGAAGATAGGAGCAAAGCAGTTGGTGCAAAGAAGAGGAGGAAAGCATGGGTTCCACCGGGTTTTAGAGGTCATACTAGTTCTTCTACTGCATATGGAGGGAACCAATGAAGGCTGTGATGATTTTATGTTTTTGTTTCTTTTTTTTGTATGAGAGATGAAAGCTGCTTTTGTAGTGTGGTTATGTTTTTATTAATGTACCACCAAAGTTAGTCTTGGTCTTAGTAGGGTTAATATTGTAGAAAATAGATCTCCTGACACAGTGGGTTGTATGGGAAAATTTTTTGTAAATGTTTTGTAGATTTTTATATGTGACGAAAGGGTTTTATTTTGAGTGGTTATCTATTCAAATTTGTCTCAAACAGAATGAGGACCTTCAACTTACAAGTAAAATGTAAGCAGGTTATTGTAAATACATACAATGCATCCATTTTATGCAGCCATATTAGGCATTCTTCACAAAATCAAAGTACTGCCAGGGGGGAGAGAGAGAAACACTTCAAATTAAAACATAAATATCACACCATATTGTAAACAAGTAAATAATTGAGAACACTTCCTTCCCAGTTTTTCCAAGAAATATTATAGTGCCAGTACATATAATATAGACATCTTATATTGTAATTCCATACAGTACAAACTTATTACACAAACTTCTTCAATATGCCAATAATGCAACAAAAACCATTCTTCAACTTGAGAACCTGCAAAATAAATAAAAATCAGCAAATGTAGAACATATTATCAATAAAAACATAATTAGAAATAATGCATTGCATATTAGTTATAGCATAAAGTATGTTTCAGGCTTAGGCATTCATTTTGGCCTAACCCATGCATGGAGTCCCCTTCTCCTAGTCTGCAGGTTTGTAATTTTAACCCTGATTTCTACAATCCCAGTTTCAAACAACTCAATCTGCCCCCATTTCAGATCAGAGACCAAAACACACAAAGAAAAAAGCTAAAATGGAATACAAGTGATTCAAACCTACTTACAGTAAGTTGGGGCTTCCTTCTCTGAGGTTCTAATCTCCCAGTCCGACGCCATGCTTCAGATCCTCGCCCAAGTCCTCCCGGCCGTTGAATGGCGCACGGTCTCGCTCTCGCCGCGGATGGATCACCCTGTTTCCTTCCTCACGCTTCCCTCTATCTCTCGGGCTTTCAAAGGGGGGAATTGAGAAAAGGGAAAGAAGGGGACTGAGAAATGAGAAAGTAAGGGCTGACGTGGCGCTTACGTGGCAACTTATGCCACGTGGCGATGCCACTTGTGCAAATGATGTGTAAAGGTGACGTCCACGTGGTCACTCCGGAGTCCATGTCAACAATTTCTCGCCGGATTCCATGGGTGACCGCCCGTTGAAACCAAATTAAAGTTCAGTAACCATTTTGATACAAATTAAAATTTAGTACCCAAAATGAAAATTGACCATAGTTTGGTGACCAATCATAATATTTACCCAAATATATACATATATAGTGATATATGTTTCATAGGAAGTAAGAGGCTGTCAATAGACTAATCATCATGATTTAATTAAACATAAGTTGATTGATGGGATGAGTTGCAAACTCATTTAAGCGAAGATTGAAGATATGATAAATAAGGCCATACCACTATGTAGGAATGGGTAATCCTTATGGATTCGTATCAATACTAAAATGATATTCTACCTACCAGATCTTGACATAGTACGGGAAGACACGTCGAGAGAGAGATTCGCGACTGAGTCGAGACACTTTAGAGCATGTAAGTGCTCTTGCCTAGTACCCACTCTACGGAGTGTTTATTGGATTTGTGGTTATTTCTTGATTTACTGCTCCATTGTTTTCATGATTGCGTGCTTGTGCACATAAGTGCCTTGGCGTAATTTCCCCAATCATTGGTTGATTGGTTCCTTGATTTGTTGATATCATGCTCATGCATGTTTATTTGATGCTTTGGATTATTATTTCCTTGATTTCATGCTCGAGCATGCTTACTTGTCTCGCTGGAATATTGTTTCATTGATTCCATGCTTGTGCATGTGTGTTTGGTTGTATGATATTTCTTTCCACTCAATAAGTGTTGTTCTTGTGGATTCTCCGCCCGGTGCAGTGGAGCATGTGGCTCCTGTTTGGCGTTTAGGGCCGGTGGACACCCTGTTCGTGCTTTCCTGTCAAGGGGACGATACTCTGGCTGTCCTGTATGCCTGTCAGTGGGATGATACGCTGACCGTGTACGTACATGTATGTGTGAGTAGCGCTACTGACCGAGGATTGACATCAGCTAGGATGATGACTGCCCGGGGGATGGTTTGCAATCTTCGCTTGAGTTCCTTGTCATGAGATGATATGATTTTAGTTAAGGAGTCCCTACCGTTGGATAGAATTCATTGGGGTAGGTTTGAGACTCTAGACGGTATGGCCGGTGGGGTTTATGCTTCCCATGCCGGGTTTGATGGTCATGTTCTTGATTCGCCCATTCATTTACTTATATTACATTAAGTTTGACATGACTTTATTGTGTTCCTTGCAGGGTGCTTAGTGGGCTTTCCTTTCGAAAGCTCATACACTTGTTGACCTTCTGTTTCAGATCCCGAGGAGTAGGTTGCGGGATACCAAAGAGCCGCGCAAGACTACAGGGGATTGATAGCTGAGGTTGGTGCCTCTGGTCATATGAGTGTGTGAGGATATTATTTATAGGTTCCTGAGTAGGAGCCTTTCTATGACATGATATTAGGGTTTGTAGACCCAGGGATTCGTATATTTATTTTCGTTGTTTATCATGTTGTAGACATGTTGATTTCTTTATATATGATTCCCGTTTGTGCGCATGATTTATATATTATCTGAGCACTGAGGCTTCGTTCCCAAGCAGGGCTCGTCCCTGTTCGGGTATGACCGGTCTGTCGCGTGCCCGTGGGCCCGGAGTTTTGGGGGCGGGGCGTTACATCACCTTTGACAAAAAAAAAGTTTAGTTTTGCATTGGCTAGAAATTAAACTTGAAAGTTGAAACCTGTTTATATATTCTCACATTCAAATCTGAGTCCTACTTTTTTTCTCTCTTTTTTATTTAATTTTAAATTCACACCATTTTCTAGCCGTTGCATCTGGTCCAACATATTCTTTTCTAATTGCCAGACCAAACCATAGTTTTATATAACTTGTTGGGGCTAAAATCGGTACCTATCTAGGGATTGATACTGATTCCAGATCAACGGTTAGATTTATATTTGATTGGGTTGACCTTTATGATTACCGAGGAAATCCATGAACGATTCCTGGGATCGAGATACCTGCGCAGAAGAACAACCCGTCAGAGTTGGGCCTGAATGCCCAAATTTAGCTCTGATGATCAAGTTAGAGGGATTCTCTCTTCTTGAAGTTAAGTGGGATAGAATGTTTTCTCTCTGTTTTTGCTTACCCTTTTCTGATAATTTCTACTCATATATATAGCCTTGGATGAAGTGATCGGTATTGTATCGGATGTGACAGCCGTTATGGAGGAAGCGATGGGTGGGCCTCGCCTTTATGTTGGGTCGGCTTTTCTCCCGATCTGTCCCTTCAGTGTCAGAGGCCGCTTTTTCTTGTGTTTCTTCAAGAACCAGGCCGTTTTTTCGGACTTATGAGCCTAGAGTCCTATGTAGCTGTCTAGCCTGTTCAATCGAGGGCCAAGTAGGCCATTCCTCTTGTCAAGTCGGTATATAAATGGGGGGGCTATCTTGTCACTGAGTTAGTATGGGCATTAGTCCTTTTTAGATTCAGATCCTTTGTTAACCGTACTTATATTATGACACAGGTCATTCGATCAATTAATTCCTTTCTATCATTCTTCCCCATGCTCTGACTTCGATTGTGGTCTCTTGTCAGGGTGAGGGAGATTTAGGTCGGTTAGGGAGATACATGAGGTGACAGCATTTATTAGGCATGCGTGAGGTGATGTGGGGTCGCCACGTGGGCATGCCAAGCTGGCTGGCTGGATGGCTCTGATGTGTCTACATGGCTGACCATTTTTACCCTTATCATAACTCTTACGAAGCACAGCTACAGTAGAAACACACTCATAATTAATCATCTGATCATCTCTAACCTCCTCTCAGCTTTGAGACTGTGTGAATATTGTTCACCTTCTTCTTCTTCTCCTCTTTTTTCTTATTGCTGTTAATAGCTTGAGTTCTGGGTCATACCTGAGTTGCTCCTGCTAGAAAGTATAGGAGGATCTCGTGGACGCCATGGGTTAGATGTATTCTATTTCTCAGTGTTTGTTGGATTTCTTTGCACGAAGGAAGGGAAATTAACTTCTAGGGTAGTGCTATGCATACCCTACCCAAGCTTGACTGATTTTTTAACTTAATTTTATTTCTTTACCTTTGAATAATTGTATGTGTTTGTGTTGTGCTATGATATAATTAGTTAGATGAAATCGAATTGTTAACTGTAATTTTCCAACAATATATTCATTGTGCTTTGCTGCTAATATGAATAATGTGATAATGATAATCATATGGTCCATGAATCTATGATTATTTATCCAATATATAATATCTATTATTTATTTATATACTTAAAAAAAAGATGAATTTCATGCAACTTTCTTTGACGAGTCAGTTCAGTTTAGTTGCATTATTAATAATACTTTTGAAAGATAAAAAAATAAATTGAGTCGACATATACTCTTGTTTTTTTTTTTTTTTTTTTTTTTTACTTATGTCACAACGGCCCCCACTCACAGATTAGTAAGGGACGTGACCATGGGCTCCGAGGTGTAAATTCACTCATTCGCCACTGATCCTTCGCTATGTGCGTATAAACTCGAGGAGTAAACTCAACTCAAATTGCTCATCCCATTTACGGGGCATGGCACTCGATCCTGAGACCTCTCAGAAGAATTTCCCAATATACAGAACCCAAGGGTTTTATTACTAGGCTATGAAGCTTTTGGAGCGACATATACTTAAAAGGCTAAATTTGTTTTGACATTTAACATTGACTCAATCATTGTCTGTAATGTATTCCAAACTTAATAAAAAATGGTCCAACCAAGCTCCCTTGACATTATATATACAATTATTATTATTTGAAAAAATGGATAACCACATATTTACAAAAGACAAGTGACATTAGATGCAAATGTGACATGTGTGAGGAAATCTGAGGATGTTACTATCTCATGCGTCCATGTCAATTCAATAGAATTCAATGTCTCTTGCAGGGCACTGGACAGAGAGTGCGGTCCAGAGAGGCCACGCTGCGCAGAGAAGGCAGAATCCGTACCTCGGACTGCGCATTGGCCATGGATGAAGACGAAGCATGAGTTTTATGATGGGCATGTTTGTTATGACTGCAATGGCAATGCCTCCAGCAGCAGCAGCAGCCAGCAGCCAGCAATTTGAAAGGGCTTAACTTCAGGTTCATCACATATAATGAAATTAATTTAGGTGCAAACTGGAATAAGAAGGATGCTCTGAATTTTTGCATGGAGAAATCCTGCATGACAATGGCCATTATGACTTTAGAATTTACAAAAGAGGGAGGCAGCTACCAATAATGACAAACTGAGTACCATATGCCGGCAGACTTGCACTTCGGCAATAAAACCAGATTTAACAACATGGCTATTGGAAAAGGGAACCTGGTTAATTAACTAGTTCGTAAAACTTGGAGGACATCATCTTATGGAATAAAAGAGATCAACTTACCAGTTTGTCAAAGTATGAAAAGGTGTAAATCAAAACAGGTTTTATTTCTAGTGAAATTAACTTTGGAATTCATAACCATATGCTGCATTGTAAGAAGTTAGCCACAAGTGTTCATAAGCACTACTTTTTTTTTTGACCAAATGAGCAAACTGGCTAGGCCAGCCGCTGATAAGAATCAAAGGGACGGGTCAACCTGGGATCGAATCCGGCAGCTCGCATGGGGGAATAAATGCCATCAAGGGTGGCTCCCACCACTAAGCACAACAAACTCGCCACAGGAGGACCCCCAAGCGTCACTCGAACACGCGATGGGGTGCGATCAGACCAAGTGGTCGTCGGTCATAAGCACAACCTTTGGTAACTTCTCTTGGAGAGCAAGGTGATCAATATGAAGCTTTACATTACATGAAGTTGGGATCCGTCCCGCGGTAATAAGGAGATGTTGTGGTTCCGACACATAGTGTGCTAGATATCAAGCGTATCAATATGCGTATATAATATGGGATTAAAAATAGAAGTAGTTTTGTCATGAAGAAATTAATACTATTTTTTATTTATATATTATATGTGAAATAAGAAAAAGACTACATAAGGAAAGGAATGAATTAAGACTCACTTTTGAAAAGTTTTGAATTTTTTAGGATTAAAAATAACTTTTGAAAAATTTTAAAAGGGAAATATCTCACTTGGGATTAGGAATAACCCACTTGTGATTAAGACTCACTTGTGTTTGATAGGGGAATATCCCACTTAGGATTAAGAATAACTTTTGAAAAGTTTTGAATTTTTTGGGGGGAAATTTTAAAACAAAGGTATTAATGATAAGATAGTTACAAGCAAAAGGCCCTCGCGTTGCTCAGGTTTTTTTAAATAATATTATTAATTTTTTAGGTTTGATATAAACTTTTTGATATTGATATATAAAGAGTCACAATTTTTTATATGTATATATGTAGATATTCTGTAAATTAGCAATACAACTATCAAAATATCATTTTTACATATATAAAACCCAAAGAAGCTCTAAATTAGATAAAAAAAATACACAATTGTCATATACTTGTAAATAAATTATGTGCAGTACAATGTATACATGTGAAACAAATGCAATTAAAAATTACATGCTTGTATTTTCTCTATTGGAGCTTGTCACAATTCTTCATTCCTTAAGCCTGAAAATTTGTAAGATGTTAATTCTTTTTAATATTTAGGCGTATGATAAAATATGAAGTATAACAGATAAAAAAGTTGTACCTTTTTTGTTAGATTACCATTTGATAGATTGCTTCCAAATCTTTATATTGCTTTTAATAGGGTTTTGATAAGGTTTGAGGGGCTTTTATAATAGAAATTATAATTTTTTTATGTGAAATTTAAATTTTTATTTTTCACTTTATAATATATTTTCTAAAGAAATTAAATATTCTTTATTTAAAGAATTAATTTTTAAATTAAATAATAAATATTTCAAAAAAAAAATTTCTATTGCCAAAAGTTCTTCAGCTGTTTGAAGCACTATGGGAAACTCATTATTAGTATAGTTCTAGATATTTCAAGATTTTACATATATATTTTTTTTTTAAAGAATAGAATGAAGTGTTCGATGAAATAAAAAATGAAATACTTCAAGTTTTAAAGTATTAAATAATACGTTTTCAAATGATTAAAGAAAATAATATAAGGTTTGATTTTTAAACAATTTTTCAAAACTGATTAATGATTTTAAGAATTAGTTCCAATGAAAAAAAATATTTTAATTTTTAAAGTATTGAAAAATAAATTTTCAAACGAATAATTTGGAATGAAGGGTTCTATTATTTGGATGATATTTTTTAAACTTCTTTAAATATATTAATTAAAGGATTTTGGTATTGTTTTAAAAGGATTTTGATATGGTTTGAGGGGTTTATTAGAATTGAAATTTATATTTTTTTAGTATTGTGGAAATTTTAATTTTTTTGTTTGCATTTTTTAATATATTTTCTAAAAGTGATTAATATTCTTACCTTTAAATATTAATTTTTAGATTAAAAAATAAGTATTTCAAATATTAATTTTTTTCTATAGCCAAAAGTTGTTTAAAGCATTATGGAAAAAAAAAATCTAGATTTCAATAGATTTAGATACTTCAAAATTTTAGATATATAAAAAATAAATAAAAAACTTAACAAATAGTTAATTTTAAAAGTAAAATAAAATAAGTGAAGATCTGATCAAAATTATTTTTAAATTATTTATAAAAAAAACATTGCTATAATTGAGGATATAAATTAGGAAAATAATATCTTAGATTCACAAATCTTATAAAGAGTATTATAAATCATAAATCTTATAAATTTTATCCCATGTCATATTGAAGCCAATTTTTTTAACTAAACAATTATATTTTATTATTAAAAATTTAAATTAATTAATTTTATTTAAGAAGGGCTCCTGTTTATAAAAAAATTGAATAGAGAATATTTAAAAAGGAAATAACAATTAAACAACACACATTGCGGGGAAAATTTATGTATAAAAAATAAGGGAAAAAAACAAACAGAAATAAGAAATAAAACATAAATCAAAGAAAACAAATCCATATTTGGAAATAACATAAATGAAAAACATAATTATTAGTTCACATGTCTAATGTATCAATCTCAATTTCTTCCATTTGGTTTTACCTACACTCATCTCTACGGATTGTATAAGAGTAGGGCTAACATAGACGCATCTACTGACATATACTTTCACATGCGAATGAAAAGAGATATAAACATAACCAAGAGATCTCAATAAGTTACAAAAAAAAAGGAAGAAAGAGACCCAACATGCACTTATTTACTGTCAAAATCTTGTATATTGAATGGACACTCCAAAGAATTTGGAGCTCTAGAACTATAAGAAGCATTATGAGTATAAAAAATTACCGAGGGGATTGTTAGAATCTCGTTGTTGCCAATCAGTAGTGTAAAATTATTGGAAGAACGTGAACTTCACGTCAATCAAAAATCAAGAACAATAACAACAAACCAAAACGAAACAAAAAGTGAATTTCTTAAAGGATCAAAGGCAGATAAAAATATGACCAAATAAATAAAAGCGGAGAAAAAGGGATACCTGAATCATGTTCTTCTTTGTTGATAACTCTACGCCGACGTCCCTCCTCCTCCTCCAACGGTTAAGGCTTCTCAGCAAGTTCTACCAAAGATTTATAACTATGTTTATAATGTCATTAAAACTAAAGCTAAAAGGATCAAATAAATAAATAAAAGAAGAGAAAAAGGGATACCTGAATCCCGTTCTTCCTCGTCGATGACTCTATACATTGACGTCCCTCCTCCTCCTGCAGCAATTAAGGCTTCTGAGCAAGTTCATGAGAAAAAAAATCCTCAAAGTTCTCTACCAAAGATTTATAACTATGTTTATTATGTCATTAAAACTAAAGCATAGAAATGACCAAATAAATAAATAATGAGAGAAAAAGGGATACCTGATTCATGTTCTTCTTTGTCAATAACTCTACGCAACGTCCCTCCTCCTCCGGTGGTTAAGGCTTTTGAGCAAATTCATGAGAAAAAAAAAATTACTACTCAATGTTCTCTACCAAAGATTTATAACTATGTTTATTATGTCATTAAAACTAAAGTATATATAGAAAGGACCAAATAAATAAATAAAAGGAGAGAAAAAGATACATGAATCCTGTTCTTCCTCGTCGATGACTCTACGACGACGCCCCTTCTCCTCCAACGGTTAATGCTTCTCAGCAAATTCATGAGAGAAAAAAAATCACTCCTTAAAGTTCTCTACTAAAGATTTATAACTTTGGTATGTTATTAAATTAAAACATAGAAAGGGCAAAATAAATAAATAAAAGGAGAGAAAAAGAGATACCTAAAACCTAAAACGTGTTCTTCCTTGTTGATGACTCTACGCCGACATCCCTCCTCCTTCGGCGATTATGGCTTCTCAGCAAAAGTTCATGAGAGAAAGAAAAACACAGTTCTCTACCTAAGATTTCTAAATATGGATTATGTAATTAAATCTAAATTAGTAAAATAATGATAACTTTTAAAATTTGAATTTTTTTTAAATATGAACTTTTCACATGCACCCTTTTTAAATTAAGTAATTATTTCTAAATACATATATCCTATATATATACACGATATATTAAATTCCAAAACCCAACCGACAACTTTTAAAATTTTAAAAAAAAATCGAAAATTTTGACAAATTTATATTATTTTAAATTCAAAACTACGAGAAAATTTTGAAATCTCAATTTAATTATCTAGTTTTTTTTTTCAAAATTAAAATTATCCCACTCATTTTCTTTCGCTATACTTGAAAATTTAAAAAAAAATCCAAAATTTTGAGATATTTGTATTCAAAATTATTTGAAATTCCAAATTATTAGAAAATTTCAAAATCTCAATTATATTTTGTAGTTTTTTTAATTTTTTTCAAAATTAAATTTATTAAATTTAAATTATGTGATAGACTTCCATAAATATTTAGATTGATAGATTTCTTTTAAAATAGATATATTCGTATTTAGTATTGTAGATAAATTTTTTATAATTAAAAATTCTAAAATTTTGAGAAAATTACAAAACCACGTTCTAATTCTCTGGTTATTTTAGATTTTTTTCAACTTTAAATTAGGCTCCTTTTCGCTTAATAATATAGATAGCCATAGATATTATTTGAAATTCAAAATTATGAGAAGATTTCATAAATTTTTAAAAAACCTAAATTAGTAAAATAATGACTTATCTGCCAATTATAAAAATTTAATTTTTTTTAAAAAATTGAATTTCTCTAAAAAGTAAGTAATTATATATATATATATATATATATATATATATATATATATATATATTAAATTCCAAAACACCAATCTAATTTTCTTGCTAATTTTTAAAATTTTTAAAAATCTGAAATTTTGAGATATTTATCTTATTTTAAATTAAAAATTATGAGAAAATTTTAAAATCTAAATTTAATTATTATTGATACTTTTCAAAAAAATTTAAACATCCGAAATTTTGAGATATTTATATTATTTAAAATTCAACATTTTGAGAAAATTTTAAAATCTCAATTTAATTATTATGGATACTTTTAAAATTTTAAAAAATACAAAATTTTGAGATATTTATATTATGTTAAATTCAAAATAATAAGAAAATTTTGAAATCTCAATTTAATTAGTATAGATACTTTTTAAAATTTTCAAAAAATCCAAAATTTTGAGATGTTTATATTATCTTAAATTCAAAACTATCATAAAATGTTATAATTTTAATTAAATTAGGTAGTTTTTGAATTTGTTTTCAAAATTAGTGTTAGACTTCCATAAATATTTAAACTGATAGATCTTGTTTTTAATTAAATATATTCGTACTTAGTAATATAGATAGATAGTTTTTTTATAATTAATAATTCCAAAATTCTGAGAAAATTCCGAAACCCATTCTAATTTTCTAGTTTTTTTAGATTTTTCTAAAATTAAAATTAGACTTCTATTCCTTTAGTATTATATATAGATGTGGCTTCCATGCATTGGTGGATGGATTATTATTATATTCTTAAACTTAAATTAAAATTTTTATCGGGAAAAATTTTCATTGGAAATGTGTTGGGATATCCCCCCATCAAACATAAGAGGTGTCAAACGGGCGTGACTTATCTCAACCATTGGATTATGATCCAACGGTTGGATTCATTGGGTTTTTTTTAATTCTTTTTAAATAATTAAAATATTCAATTGTTTGGGTTTGAAAGAGTCTCTCATGTGAAAGCCAAATAACCTAACCATATAGCTATAATGGATTTACATCATTATTATTAATTATATTAAATTTATTATTCATACTAACATACGCATCAAATAATGCAACTAAAAAAGAGATTTTTTCTGGATAAAGAATTAATTGATTTGGTTAAACTTTAAATTTAAAAACCCTAGCTCTAAGTTCTTTATATTTAAATTTAGTTTGAGATAAAAGATTTGAATTACCAATATTTCCAACTAAAACAAATCTAAACAATATTTGTCATAATAATAATAAACCATATGAACTTCAAGCACTTTTTGACACCTACTACTACTACTAATAATAATAATAATAATAATAAACCACATTTATGATAATTAATACTTTTTAAAATATAAATCAACTAATTTTATAGTAATTAATACTTTTAATAATTAATAAGCTTCATTGCAAACGGGTGGGATTATGGAATGTTGAAAGTCGTTTTAGATCCAAGAGATCACATTTATGGTAATTAATACTTTCAAAATATAAATCAACTACTTTTGGAATTAAATCAGGAAATAAAAATGCATTTTATCACTAATTCACGGGATTTGATTGCCATATATTTTTATTTTTTTAATATATCAATTAGAATTTATATTTTTTATTATTATGAGAGGAAACCCATTTTTTTATTTTATAACTAATTTTATCACTTAAAATTAATGATTAGGTCCACATATTAAGATCGTCAAAACCTTAAATTTATAAATAACCTAACTATTTTTATAAGTAATTTTTTTGGATCCGGATCCTCTCCTTGGTTTTTTCTTCCTTGTATTTCATTGTTTTCAATCTTGGCCATTGATTTTAAAATCCAAAAGCGGCTTTTTCACTGGATTTTAAAATCTCCATTGAATGAAACGGGGAAGGATCAGTCATTTTATGTTTTCTTTTTAATTGAAGATGGATCGATGAAATCTGAAAGAAAGGATCCGGATCCAATTCCAAAGGCCAAAAGTTTGTCCAACTCAGCTTTCCCTTATTGAATGATCCATTGAAGATTAGGTGTTCCTATTGAGATTTGTTAAAAATAAAATAAATTTATTTTAAACAATCTTGAAGATATAATTAAAACTTCTATTAATTACTAATAAAATCAACTCGCATGTTAAATATAATATAATTTAAAATTAAAATTAGGGTAAATTATCTAAATAGTCACCCAACTATTGGGTTGCTCCTATTTGAGTCACCCAATTATAAAAACTTTCAATTGGGTACCCCAACTTTAGAATTGCATTCAATCAAGTCACCCACACTAACACCGTTAACGGCTGGCTGACGTGGCATAACACGTGGCACCCAGGATGCCACGCCAGTCTGCCACGTGGCAAAAAAAAATAAATAAAAAATTCTAAAAAATTATAAAAAAATCCTAAAAATTCTAAAAAAATCTAAAAAAATTCTAAAAATTCTAAAAAAAATTCTTAAAATTCTGAAAATTCTAAAAAACTTAAACTTTTCAAATAATTATTGTTGAAGTGGGAGTAAAAAATAAAAAAAATCTTAAAAAATCTTAAAAAATTGTTAAAAAATATAAAAAATCTAAAAAAATCTTAAAAATAAACAGGAATTTTAAAAAAAAATTCAAAAAATTCCGGTAAGAATTCTAAAAAATTCTAAAAAAAATCTAAAAAAATAAAAAATTCTAAACATAATCTAAAAAAATTCTAAAAAAAATTCTAAAAAATAAACAAGATTTTTTAACGTAATCACAAAAATCAACCTGGAAAAATAGTAAAAAAATATGATTTTGTAATTTATAAAATTAAAATGGGCTTTGTAATCACAACAATCAACCTGAAAAAAATAATAAAAACGGTAAGAAAAAAATATAAAATGAACATCTTCAAAATCATTCCAACTTCTTCATAACCTTAATAACCTTAATCACAACAATCACAACATACAAGCTCATTTCACTATTTTTTAGTTTTATTTTTGTAATTATGTTTTAAAATCCTGTTTATTTTTTAGAATTTTTTATATTTTTTTTGTGTGTATGTATTATTCTCCTTCCAAAAAAATAAAAAAAATCTAAACATAATCTTTAGAATTTTTTAGAATTCATACTGGAATTTTTTGAATTTTTTAAAAAATCCTGCTTATTTTTTAGATTTTTTAGAAATTTTTTTAATTTTTTCTACCATGTGGCAACTAACGTGGCATGCCATGTCAATAATAATTATTTGAAAAGTTTAAGTTATTTTGCCACTTGGCAAGGCTGATGTGGCAAAATATAAAGGATTCTTTATATTTATAAAAAATAACAAAAATGTATATTTGTTTAGATTTTTTTGGAATTCTTACAGGAATTTTTTGAATTTTTTAAAAAATCATGTTTATTTTAAGATTTTTTAGATTTTTTAAAGAATTTTTTATATTTTTAAATATTTTTTTAGAATTTTTAGAATTTTTTTAGATTTTTTAGATTTTTTAGATTTTTTTTTATTTTTTACATGGCGAGTTGGCGTGGCTTCACAGGTGCCACTAAATGCCACGCCACACAACTTGATGTTAGTGTGGGTGACTTGATTGAATCTGAATTAAAGTTAGAGTGCGATTGAAAGTTTTTATAATTGGGTGACTCAAATAGGAGGAACCTAATAATTGGGTGACTATTTAGATAATTTACCCTTAAAATTAAACCAATTGATAAGGTAATAACTAAAACTTTCATTAATTACTAATAAAATCAACTTGCGTGTTAAATATAATATAATTTAAAATTAAACCAACCCACGATAAGGCATTAATTAAACTTTGATTTTCAATCTGAATAATTTAAAATTTAAAATTAAACACAACCCGATAAGGTAATAATTAATTTTTTTATTAATTACTAATACTCTCTCTCTTCTCTAACACTAATTATAAGTTTCCAATAATTACTTCCTTTTCCAAAATACTAATTATAAGTTTCCAATAAGGTTTTAAAAAGTTTTTATAAATTTTCATAAGTTTTGCTTTTTGGGAGGTTTTAATTTTTTTTGGTTTATTTATAATTATTGATATTTTGATTAATTTCATAAATTTTAAGAAATTTTATAAGTTTTCTATAGTTTATTTTTTTTTTCTATTTGTTTGAAAATTTTCTGGATATATTTCTGATTTTTTTTCTTATTTAACTATTTTTTATGATTTTTTATAAGATTTTTTTTTTTAAAACGAAAAAACTCCCGAGCCGGCACGGCCCACCCTGTACTCTGGCGCCAAAATTTCAAATTTCCAAAAGGCGCCAATCTTGTACCGCAAGTAACCATCAACCCTCAATCAATTTAAACCTCCATCGTTTCTTCTCATCTTCAGTGCGTTGTATCTCACTGTGCCCATCACCTGTTCCACAAAATTCCCCAGTGGGACGATGTACGTGGTGAAGCGTGACGGGCGGCATGAGTCGGTCCAATTCGACAAGATCACCGCTCGGTTGAAGAAGCTCAGCTACGGGCTCAGCCAGGAGCATTGCGATCCTGTGCTTGTTGCGCAGAAGGTGTGCACTGGGGTGTGCAAGGGCGTGACTACGTCGCAGATTGATAAGCTTGCGGCTGAGGCCGCTGCTGCCATGACTACGAACCATCCTGATTATGCCTTGGTTTGGGGATTCCTTCCTTTATGGTTTATATGCGTCTTGATCCATGTCTTTGTGGTTCTTATGGATTTTCTTGTGGTTTGGTAGCTTGCGGCGAGGATTGCTGTCTCTAATCTGCACAAGAACACAAAGAAGTCTTTTTCAGAGACGTAAGACCATGATCGGCTTATTTAATCGGGTATATAATAATTGGTAGCTTGTTTTCTTGGATTTTTGGTTTTATTCATAAATTTCTTGGCTTGTTTTTTCAGGATCAAGGACATGTATACCCATTTTAACGAGAGATCTGGGCTGAAGGCACCACTGATTGCTGATGATGTGTATGATATAATCATGAAGGTCATCTCTTTCTTTTCCATGGATGTTCTTTTGGTTTCTCATGCCATTTATATTTGTGATGAATTTGAATGTAAATTTGGGAGACTAGTTTGAAGTTTTTATTTGGAAATTTTGATCTTATAACCAAGTAGAGCGTTCTGAAAGTATGTTATTGTGTCACAGACAACTTAAAATTTAGATTTTTAACTGTTGATTCTGGTTTTATCTGATCCAGAATGCGGCTCGATTGGATAGTGAGATAGTCTATGATAGTGACTTTGACTATGATTACTTTGGTTTCAAAACTCTCGAAAGGTCGTATCTCCTGAAAGTTTCTGGAATGGTTGTTGAAAGGCCACAGCATATGCTGATGAGAGTTGCTGTTGGAATCCATAAGGATGACATTGATTCTGTTATCCAGACATACCATATGATGTCTCAGCGTTGGTTTACTCATGCCTCACCCACTTTATTCAATGCTGGCACTCCACGGCCTCAAGTAACTTACTTGGACTCATCTTAATACAGGTTGATTTATGTTTAATTGCTTATATTATTTGATGTGGTTATGCCAGTTGAGCAGCTGCTTCTTGGTATGCATGAAGGAGGATAGCATAGAAGGAATATATGACACACTCAAGGAGTGTGCTGTTATAAGCAAATCTGCTGGAGGGATTGGTGTTTCCATCCACAATATTCGTGCAACTGGTAGTTATATTCGTGGGACAAATGGAACTTCCAATGGTATAGTACCTATGTTGCGGGTGTTTAATGATACTGCTCGCTATGTAGATCAAGGAGGCGGCAAGAGAAAGGGTAAGTTGGTCATGATTTACTTGTTTTTATCTTCTGATTTTTGCTTATAGATTAATAGTGACTTTCATATTTTTAGGAGCATTTGCGTTATATTTGGAACCATGGCATGCTGATATTTTTGAATTCCTTGATTTGAGGAAGAATCATGGGAAGGTATGGATGGCATTGATCACATTTCATTCATTATATCCAGTCCTAAGAGCTAGCAGTAGTGGTGGTTTTATTATTTGAACCATAGCCAATAATGTTAGTGGATAATTGGATACTTCTCATGAGGTTTTGTTATTTGAATACAACTCTTGATGATTTGGAATGCTCAAGTCATTGAAGGTTTGCTATTCCATCTGCTGTTAATAGCTAATAACTAATTTTGGGTGGTTTGGTGAATTTCTGTAGCATTAGTGAGCATGGAGCTCAATCAAATGGGTCATGAAAATGACAATTCTGAAATTTATACGGGTAATCTTGATGTGGATTCCCTTCAAATAGTGGGGAAAATTAGATGAGAATGATTATGAATAGAAGTTCCTTGTTTTTTTTTTCCTAAACAAAAAGAAAGAAAGGTGCTAATATATTATGCATTTGCTATATATTTTTCCAACAAACTAAAACCTTTATGTGCCTGAATAGTTGTTTCCCCTCTTTGGTATGGTGTAAAACTTATGCACTATATAGGTATTTTAGGCTATTGAATGCTGTTGCTGCCCTTCCTCTGTTATTCTTGTTACATGTTCTGTTTTTGTTCTTAGTGTTTGCCCTTTTAGTAAGTTTAAAAATTCATGTCTCCGTCATTCAGGAAGAGCACAGGGCACGTGATTTATTTTCTGCTCTATGGATCCCTGATCTGTTCATGGATAGGGTCCAAAGTAATGCACAATGGTCATTGTTTTGTCCAAATGAAGCTCCAGGATTGGCTGATTGCTGGGGTGATGACTTTGTTAACCTTTACAATAAGTATGAAAAAGAGGTAATTATCTTTTTTTCATCTGATATTATGTAAAATAAAAGAAATTAGTGATTACTAATTTTATTATTATTTTATTTCCAGGGCAAAGCCACAAAGGTTGTTTCTGCACAGAACCTCTGGTTTGAAATTTTGAGATCTCAAATTGAGACAGGAACACCTTACATGCTTTACAAGGTATCATAACACGATGACCAGATTTCCTTAATACTTGGTTTTGAGGTTTATTAATGAAATATTTGACTGCAGGACACTTGCAATAGGAAAAGTAATCAACAGAATCTGGGGACTATCAAATCATCAAACTTGTGTACTGAGATAATTGAGTTTACAAGCCCCACTGAAACTGCTGTCTGCAACTTGGCATCCATTGCTTTACCAAGATTTGTCCGAGAGAAGGTATACTTAATCGTCAACCTTGTTAAGATATCTAGCATATTGTCTTTTTTTTTATAATTATGAAAAAGATACAATATGTGTTCCTTTGAATTTTGAAGTGACCATGCGCTAGCTCTTGTTGTATTCTTTACAGGGAGTTCCAATCGAGTCCCATCCATCTAAGCTGGTTGGTAGCAGTGGATCAAAATATAGATATTTTGACTTTGAGAAGTTAGCAGAGGTGCTCTTTGCATTCTTTTGATTTTTCAGGGAATATTTTGATGTGTTTAACAGACAACCTGTTTATGTATTCAGATTTCTTATTTGCTTATTTGAACAGATCACTGCAATAGTCACAGTGAACCTTAACAAAATAATTGATGTTAACTATTACCCTGTTGAAACCGCAAGGAAGTCAAACCTCCGACATAGGCCTATTGGCATTGGTGTTCAGGGTTTGGCAGATACTTTCATCTTACTTGGCATGCCTTTTGATTCGCCAGAGGTACCTGCAGGATTTTAAGAGTTCTTTAATTGTCTCATAATCTGAAATATTGCTGTCTGACCAATTCCTTTCTGCAGGCTCAGCAATTAAACAAGGAAATATTTGAAACTATATATTATCATGCCCTGAAAGCTTCAGCAGAACTTGCTGCAAAAGAGGGTCCCTATGAAACCTATCAAGGGAGCCCTGTCAGTAAGGTTGGTGTCATGCATCTTTGTCACTAACAAATTCTCATGGTAGTTTCAATTTGTCCTCTCTTGTCCTCTTATTTTGTTTTCTGCCTCTTATGATTGTCAGTCCAACACAGTTTCCAATAATTCTCTTTTACTGGATATTCAATGTTTAAAACTGCAAATGAGTATTATTAGAGGATAGATGCAGGGAAATATGCTCATCATAAATAAAAAAAATGATCTACAAAGATGGATGCTGAGGCATTTTGTTGTCATAAGTAACCATGAAACTGAAGTATTCTGAGTCTTTTACCTTGTGGCAGACTGGAAGAATAAAGTTTAATCTTTTCAACTCATGTTTTTGCTGGCTTCATTGATGTACAGGGAATACTTCAGCCTGATATGTGGAATGTGACTCCATCTGACAGATGGGGCTGGCTTGCATTAAGAGATCTGATCTCCAGGAATGGCATAAGAAACTCCCTTCTAATTGCTCCTATGCCTACTGCTTCAACTAGCCAAATACTTGGCAACAATGAATGCTTTGAGCCATATACTTCCAATATCTACAGCCGCAGAGTGCTAAGGTCTGATATCCTCTACTTTTATGCCTCTCAAGAAGATTCTAGCTTATTTAATTGACAATGCTGCTATGTTGCAGTGGTGAATTTGTTGTGGTGAATAAGCATCTCCTGCATGATCTGACAGAAATGGGTCTCTGGTCCCCAACTCTTAAAAACCAAATTATCTATGAGAATGGATCTGTTCTTAAAATTTCAAAAATTCCAGATCACTTGAAAGCTATCTACAAGTAAGGATGTTATGCAGTATTATCAATTTCTGTGTTTCAAGAATGTTTCCTATGGTAGTCTAACAATTGCCATGTTCTCAGAACTGTTTGGGAAATCAAGCAAAAAACACTAGTTGACATGGCTATAGATCGAGGTTGCTATATAGATCAGAGCCAAAGTCTGAACATTCACATGGAGAAACCCAATTTTGTGAAGTTAACTTCACTACATTTCTATGCTTGGTCTAAGGTGCACCATTACTTCCATTTCTTGTCTGAATGTAAGTTCCTGATATCTCTTCATTTAATTTTTTATAATGTTTCAAAACCTCTTAATTTTAGGGCCTAAAAACCGGAATGTATTATTTGCGTTCCGGTGCCGCCGCTGATGCTACCAAGTTCACAGTGGATACATCCATCCTTGAGGTATAGCTTCCTATGCCCCTGTATCATCTGTTTCCTTCTCGTTTTAGTTATGTGGTTTTGATTTTTGTTATTATCTAAACTCAGAATAACAAGCCAGCTGAGGATAACTCTGAAGCAGACAAAATGGCACAAGTTGTTTGCTCTCTCAACAACAGAGAAGAATGCATGGCATGTGGGAGTTAAAATGCCAGATCTACTTGCTGACCTCTGCTTCTAATGTGCTTAAAGTCTCTCTTAGGCATTTCAACAAGTAATTGGTGTGCATGATTTTTACAAAATTTTTGCAGCATCTCCTTTGTTTCTAAGACTTAATTTGTATATAAACATGCACCATTAACAGTACAGTTCATTTATACAACCCAACTTTCAATACCCTTAATTAACGTCCATAAGAATCAAGATTTATGGCCTAATATTAGGGTCTATCACCTGATTTCCATTCACTGAGTATGCAAACCCCCGTTAACTTAGATCTTCCAAATCCAATTAGTGTAATGCGTTTCTTAATAAATTATCATATGATTTTTGAATATTTTATTGAGGTTCAATGGTTATTAAAACGAAGAATTAAGTAAAATGAACCTCAAGTTAGTGGGTATATTGGAAATGGGCTTTGAATTTAGTCTCATTCAATTGTGTGAGTTCTTGGCAGGTTGTTGTGTAATGTAGTTGCAACAGTGGTTGCACGTCAGTCTCTCAATGAATGCTTAAGCTCTCACACACACCCAATCAAAAACAATGAAAAGCATGAAGAGAATAGATAAAAAAGTTTGGTAATCAAGTTCGGCTTCCAAGCCTATGTCTGTGGGCCAACCCAGGAGAAACGATCCCCTAAAAGAGGGAAAGAAACATGAGTACAACTCTCTTGTCACTCAACATACAAACACACCGGCCTTACTCTACATTAACCAACTACCACTTAACCTAACTCCCTTAGGTTCTCTCCGATAGCATCCACCTCAACCTTCAGAGCTCGACCTTATATAGACGTCTCCACGTTCATATATATCACTTGTCTATTTTAGGTTCTGCGAAATCTCCGCGGGAACTATTTTGGACACCTTCCAAAAATAGTCGTTACAATCCCTATCGCATCCGGACTTGCAACATGGCCCGACTACTGAACTGACTAAGACTGCTGCGTATGTTGCAACCGACCTCGCGACTCCTCCAACCATCCCGGTCTAAGCCCGAGTCAAACACCCCATATCCTCTCGATCTTGACCACGCAACTGGTTGAACCTCTCTATATCACATCCACAGTCCTCTTCAATATACACCTCGCCTAGGTGCTCCACGCCCTTCCAAACTTGATCTCCATTAATCTAAGTTTTGGTCACACAATCTTCCTAAATTGTCTTCAATGATTTCATTCCAAACTTATCTTAAGTTTGGGTTTTCAAGTTTTCAATATACCAATGTTAGCTCATACCATATTTAGTTCTCAATCAACTCTAAATATGGTTTTCAAGTCTTTAATAAGATTTTCAAATTAAGCTTCAATCAATTTCACTCCCAAGCTGGATCTTGTTTTCAAATATAGGTTGTAATCCAGGTTGCAATTCAAGTCACCAACGACCCAAATATATCAACAACTGCTTCCAAAGTATCTCTAATAATATCGTTGCCGAAGATCTTCATGATTTTGTTCACATGCCATATCATTTACCATGTGCGCCTGTCATGTCATTCCGCCCCAAATCATCATGTGCCAACTTCTTCACACGTATAGTCACTGTTAACCTATCACACGCTTAGTCGCCGGTTGTACATTGACTGCCACCTCAACATTTAAACTTGTAGCTTGTTTAATTACTTTAATATTTTTTCGACTTCTAAAAAATTATACTAAAAACAATATCAACTTCTCCTGTTAGTAAGTCATGCTTGATCTTAATTAAAAAAACAATCATCAAATTCTCACAGTCAAGTAAAAATCCAACAAGTTAGAACTAAATGGACTTTTGAATTAAGTAAATATAATTTATTATTCTATTTCAACCAGAAATTACATAAGATTGACCCTTATCCAATTGGGTGCAAATCACAGTACTTGGACAAAGGGAAAGGAGGATCAAACAAGGAGCCATTTAGTATCCCAAATGCGACTATTTTGTTTGCAGCTTCAGTGGCATGAATCCCATCCCAACTCACATAGTTTTGAGGATCATCACAAGTACTTGTACTGATATTCTTCCCATTGATCTCCTTGCTATTACCACAGAAGACTAGGGGATTGAAGTTATATTCACCACCACCTTCTCCACAACAAGCTCTGGTTCCATAAACAAACCCTGAAATTAATTAAGCTATGAAGGTGAGCAATTGAGTTAAACTTTGAGATGAACATTCAGAGTTGAAGAAGAAGAAGAAGAAGAAGGTTACCATGGTCTTTGGGGTGTTGAAAGAGCTCAAGCTTAACAGAGTGGGTGTCAACATAGACAAGAGTAGCATCAGGAAGTTGATCTCTAGTTTGAGAGAGTGTGTCTTTCAGCATCTTGTTGTAGTCCAACACTGCATTGTTGTAGGAAATCATGCAGCCATACATGTCCAAGTCTGAAGTGTTGTGTGGCAGCTCTGTGAGGAAAGCAGGGAAACATCCTACTGGGGCAAGGTTGAACACCATAAAAGTTCGGCCCCCTAGCTCATTGTATATCTCCTGTATGACATCTAACTTGGTAGCAGAGCCAAAGCCGTGATACTAGCCGAAAAGAAATTTATGACTGATGTTAATTACCTTTATCGTCCATGAAATCGTTGATACCACTTGAGGGAGGTATTTCTTGACACCTGGGATGCCAATGTCTGCCAATCTGCCGGTGAAGTCATTCTGGCCAATGTCAAAGATGTAGAGGGATTTACTGAAGATGTCCTTTGGTGGAAGATAATAATTACCTGCAAATTGGACATGAATTCATTCTCATATATGCTGATTGATATTTAGCATTCAAATTAAGACACCATATTGAATATATGTACCTTGAGGACTGAATTCAAGGACTCTTGACCTGAACTCCTTCATCTGATTAAGCTGAATAGCCAAAGAGAAAGGACTGAGCCCAGAAACAAACAGAGAGGTCATTGGCAACAGAACAGTAGAAGCAGCAGTAGCAAAGTTGGCACCATGAGTGAAGTTTGAACCAATAGACTGTAGATAAGGGCTGAGGAATGGCAATCCAAGACCTTGAGCTGAATCACATGAGATTCATCAGTCAATCAAATCCAAACACTCATGAACTAATTAAGAAAGTTGTTACCTATGAAGTCAATGGCAGCTCTGCCATCAGAAGCTCGTCCAGCTGGCTTGCCAAAGTAAGTCATACCGAAGGGCAGTTTCTGTGCCGGAAAGGCGGCCCAGAAGCCGCCAGTGTCTGAATTAGAGTCCCCGAAGTTGAAGATAGCCGGAAAGTCACACCGGGCATCTGTGAAGGTGGAAGGAGAGGCCAAGATGAGCAATGCAAAGAAGAGGAACGACATGTTGAGTAGTAGAGATGATATGCATCCAAGGTATAAGATATATATAGTGAGTGGAGTGGAGTTGAGTAGTGTTATATCTAAAGAGATAAGGATTGCTTTGCTTATATAAGACAAAGAGGCATGTTTGACTGGCCGCTTTACAAATGGAGGAGGCCTTCACATGGAGATGGAGGGATCTAACAATGGGGACACTGGTAATAACTGCATGCACTGCTCGATGCTCTTTACTGTTGTTTTCCTCATTGTCAGTTTTTTCTCTTTAGTATATTTTCTCCCTGTTTCACCCGTGCTTTAGTGCTGACATTGATAGTCATTTTGATATGATACTCGCATTCCACTAATGTAATTGTTTTTTTTTTTCAGAAATATAAATAAATGACATTATTACAGATGAGTTTTACCTTAAACTCAATTAGTTGCTCCCCAATAAAGTTATGTTAAAAAAGTCTATTCCAAACTGAACTAAAAGTTGTCCAACTAAGGTGTTTGGGTTGGTCAAGTAACTAAGCCTAGTGCTCTCTTGGTATTACGTGTACGTGCTTATCGCTTGATGTTTATATTCCATGCAACCATGTCACGACAATAGAATCCAATGTCTCTTGCTTTTCTTGTTCAACAAATATTCCAAGGAAACAAAAATAATCTTATCCAAAGCTTGTAATTGTAATTGCTTGTGTCCATCGTGAAGCATAGGATTATGTAAGTTGTAGTTGAGTGTCCGCAAAGTTTGTGTTCTGCAAGCTAGGATACTTGTGAATGATTAATTAGATACTTATAATGTGAGTTCTAAACCCTAATTAATTATCTTTAAACCCTATCATTAGGATAATGCTTGTCCATGAGGTGTGGTTCTCCTTATCCATGACTCAATCCATTTGTAAGCATTTGCATCATCTGATTGCCAAGCTTTGTCCTACTCTCTCTACTATACTTCAAAACTCACTCCCTCACACATCTAACTATTCTTCTTCATTCTCCCTCTTACCTTCAATGTTTATCCTTCTTCTCTTATTGATCATACCTTCTACCGATGCTAGATGTACAATTCCGGCCATCTTCAACTTCGGGGACTCGAACTCTGACACCGGTGGCTTCTGGGCCGCCTTCCCGGCGGAAAGGTACCCGTTCGGTATGACATACTTCAAAAAACCGGTCGGTCGGGCTTCTGATGGCCGTCTTGTCATTGATTTCTTAGGTAATACATAATTGACAATGCTGGTATGCGTATGATATATGATAATTAGTTACTATATATATGACTTGTTATAAACATATATATGATTCAGCTCAAGGTCTTGGAATGCCATTTCTTAGCCCTTATCTGAAGTCCATTGGTTCAAACTTCAAACAAGGTGCTAACTTTGCAACACTTGCTTCCACTGTTCTATTGCCAAACACTTCTCTATTTGTTTCTGGGATCAGTCCATTCTCTTTGGCTATTCAACTTAATCAGATGAAGGAGTTCAGGACTAGAGTCCTTGAATCCAGTCCTCAAGGTACATATATCTAATGCTAATGCTTCGCAATATGGTGTCTTGATTTGAATGTTAAATCAATCAGTCATGTCCAATTTACAGCAGGTAATTATTATCTTCCACCAAAGAACATCTTCAGTAAATCCCTCTACATCTTTGACATTGGCCAGAATGATTTCACTGGCAACTTGGCAGCCATTGGCATCCAAGGTGTCAAGGAATACCTCCCTCAAGTGGTCTCACAGATAGCATGGACGATAAAGGTAATTAACATGATCAGTTATAAATTTCTTTTTCGGCTAGTCTTACAGTAGGTATCGGCTCTGATACCATGTTAGATGTTATATATACAGGAGATATACAATGAGCTCGGAGGCCGAACTTTTATGGTGTTCAACCTTGCCCCAATAGGATGCTTCCCTGCTTTCCTCACAGAGCTGCCACACAACACCTCAGACTTGGACATGTATGGCTGCATGATCTCCTACAACAATGCAGTGCTGGACTACAACAAGATGCTGAAAGGCACACTCTCTCAAACTAGAGATCTACTCCCTGATGCTACTCTTGTCTATGTTGACACTCACTCTGTTAAGCTTGAGCTCTTTCAACACCCCAAAGACCATGGTCAACTTCTTCAACTGTGAATATATATTATTCATCTCAAAGTTTAACTGAATTGCTCACCTTCATATCTTTAATTAAATTTCAGGGCTTGTTTATGGAACTAGAGCTTGTTGTGGATATGGAGATGGAGAGTATAACTTCAATAAAGAAGTATATTGCGGGAATAGCAAGGTGATTGATGGCAAAAATGTTAGTGCAACTGCTTGTAAAGATCCAGAGAAGTATGTGAGTTGGGATGGGATTCATGCAACTGAAGCTGCTAACAAACTTGTGGCGTTGGCTGTGCTCAATGGATCCTTTTCTCATCCTATCTTTCCTTTTTCCAAGTTGTGTGACTTGAGGCCAATTGGGTAGTAGTGAATGTTGGAGAGAGATCAGCACAAAAATTATATCAAATAAATTATATATTATCAGTGGGGGATCGATAATGAAAAGGTGGTGATTATGCAGTTGTGTTTATGATTATGTTAATATAGAGAAATATGGTGCTGTTTATTGAGCTATTGTATTCTTAATATTGTTTTGCAAAAGTTAATAAAAATTTTATTTTTTTTAATTTTTTTTATTTTACACTGACTTTCACAAGAGATGTTAATTAACTCATTCAATTCATTCTCACAGAAAGAGGTCAAGAGTTCAAACCATACAACTTGAAGCCACTATATTTTTAATGTCTAGTCTACATTTATAAAAAAAAAATCTACATGTCAGTTTTCTTAAAAATGGAGATGAGGATGCAACTATCATATCACACATAAATTCTCATTGTTCCTTTTATTTTTGCAACCACTCAACTAATTTTTATATTTATTATTTAGAAGAAAAAAAAAACCAAAAGCACAAGATAAATGAAAAACAAGATTTGAGGTGGAGTCACAACTCAATGATCTAGACTGGACAACCCTTAACTCCTTGTTGCTATTTGGGTATTCTTTAAAGCATACTTTGATCTCTCAACCTTTTATTATGAGAGGACCTATTATAGCCAAATTTTCAATATTTTCTTGTAAAAATTGGTATTTTATCATAGGTTAACTATAAACTTTTGTCCTATTGGTTAATGACATGATTCTTTTATTATGAGATATAAGATATTTTGATTTTTACTATTTTAAAGCTTATTGAAAATGTTGGCGACAATACAATCAAATTAGAAGTTTCCTTGTCTTACATACTTGTAATAATAATAAAAAACATATACTTATAATAAAAAAAATATTTATAGAATGTCTAGAAACATCTTTAATTATTTATATTATACGTTGTTATTAAACCCCCAAAATAGGGTATACATATGCAAAAAAAGGGAAAAAAAAATGGAGTTTTATGTCAGAGGTCCCTTGTTTATGGGGTGTCCTAAGAACGCTAACCAGTAACCATTGCCGACACTCAATATCAAATTGAGTGCAAGCAATTACAAGCATTGGATAATATCAAATTTGTAAGAGACATTGGATTCTATTGAATTGACATGGATGCATTGATAAACACTGGAGAACACTTCTGATTTGTGACGCAAGAAGTATACCCATGAGAAACGAGACCAATCATCAATGAAGGATACATAATAAAATTTTCCAGTCAATGATCCAACACGAGATGGGCCCCATACATCCGAATGAATGAGGTCAAAAGGGAGAGATAGTGTGAGAGACACTTCTAATTAAAAAGGTAAAACATGAGATTTTGCAAGAACACAATCGGCACATATATTAAGGATGTCGATCTAGGATTTAACTTGTCATGCGGTAACAAACTGGATCCCGAATAAAGAATTCAAAGCATGAGGGTGACCAAGGCGACAATGCCACTGATTGCCAAAAGTTGATTAGCTAATTGTTTTTCATGAGATGAAGGTGCAAGAAAACAAGTAGAGGGATTAGAAGATTGTTGAAAGTCCAGAGCGAAGAGTTCCCCATTCCTACGGCCTTTCCCAATCACCTTCCCCGTCCGTAGGTCCTGTATGATACAACCAGAAGCAGAGAATGAGACAAGACAATTTTGTTTGACAAGTTGGCCAACAGATATTAGATTGGCACATAGGTCTGGTATGTATAACACATTTGAAAGATGCAAAGGTGCTGAATCAAAAGGTGTTATAGTTATACTACCAGACCATTTGCAACAAGAATGTTATCAAATGTAGAATTAGGAGATATATGGTGAAGAGTATCTAAGTTTCACATCACATATGATGGGTAGCGCTTTGAATCTAATATCCAAGAGTTTGTTATACCATTGTTACTAAGTAGAGGCCTTTGAAGAGCTTGAATAACTTGTTGAAGTTGTTCTTGAGAGAGTTAAGGGAAGGCCCATGATTATTTTCGAGGAAGTGGTGGCTGATATGCTTTGGATGTTGTTTCTTTGGTGGTCGCTTTCTTGCGTGCATGATAGAGGTGACCTTGCTCCTTGCAATATCTACGAAAAGGTTAGAATTAACACTTCCTTTCTTCTTCTTACACCGCTTTGGTTGGCTTAGATGTCCCATCTCATGGCCGGGAGTAACACTTGGCGCTTACTCATATCACGTTCTTTTCCTTGATGAAAGCTTGCAAAAGTGCTTAGCTTCGGGGAACATGTGTAGATGATGAAAGAGATGTGAGGCGAGTTTCTTCTGCAATTAGCTCAGGAAGAATCACATCAAGAGATTTTTCTCCTCCTCTATTTATGATAGAAGCACGCACATGTTCAAACTCAGAGCGCATCTTCATCAAGAACTGACGAGATCTTGATTTTTGTCTTAGCTTGACAATTGTTTCCAGCACTGGTGCTGGGATATCAGACTCTATCATGTCCATTTCATTCCAAATCATCATCATAGAAGAATAAAACTCTTGAACAGTGTGAGATCCTTGAAACAAAGTGCTGACCTCATGTTCTAGATGATAGAGTCGTGCCTCATTGTTTTGCTTAAAAATACGACAAAGATAATCCCACATATCTTTTCATTTGTAAGAGGATCAGATTGGCGAATCGAATCGGGATCGATCGCATTCCATGATCCACGTCTTGATTTTTGCATTGTTGATAATCCATTTGGATGCATCTCCTTCGGGTCTCTTTGTAGTGCCATCAACATAGCCCCATATACCCTGTCCTTCAAGAAAATTTCGAAAATAAGATGACCACAAAAAATAATTTTTGCCATCAAGTTTAACCATCAAACGATGAGAGGAATCCATGATCACGATAAGAGGATGATAACGTCTCTAAGAAGAAGAAGATGTCTTGACGGAACAAGAGAGAAGATGTCTTGACAGAACAAGGCCCCTTGTGATGTCTTGAAGAGGAAGTCTCGACGGAACGAGGTCCAACTTATAGTTCTGATACCATGATAAACACTGGAGATGGATGAAAGAGACAAGATGAGGAAACTGATGCTTTTCTCTGTCTGTTTCTCATGAGGTAATCACCTCTATTTGTAGTGTACAAGGATTCTAAAATAAGAAAATACTACAGCTATGTGCAACAACTATACAAGGTAATCTCACACGATTTTAGCCTACAATAATGCCTAATGATCTCCTAATTGATTCCATCAATTATGAGAATAGACAGTTATTGTTTACATGCATGAGCTACTGACATCCTCAAATCTCCTCACATATGGGCATCTAATGTCACATGTCGTTTGTAAATATGTGGTTATCTTTTTTTTTTTTTCAAATAATAATAATAATAATTGTATATGATATGGGTAAAAATGGTCTAGATGCCTGACATGTGGCACATCCAAGGCCAACCCGACCCAATGGTATGTTCCAAGGCCTACCCGACCCAATCGTATGCTCCAAGGCCGAGCCGAGCTTCCTCTAAGAGAGAGAAACGGAACCCAAAGAGATAAGAAGATAAGAGGGGAACGGAAAGAGATAAGAAGATAAGAGGGCACAAGACCCGAGAAGATAAGGGGATAAGAGGAGAAGGGGGAATGTTCTGACACGGAGTGGGGCCCGAGGGCTCTTAACCATGAAGCCATGCCTTCCCTTATATAAGGGGGAGAGGTCAAGCAAGTAAGAAGGAGGCTGGATCTCAAGAAAAAGGAAGAGAAAGACTCTCCAACTCGATGAGAGCTTCTCAATCTTCATGAGCCACTTCAAGGCCTTTCTTATGGTGTCATCCATGACCAACTACATGCTCAACCCCAAATAGCTTCAAGTGAGTTCCAAGCATGAGGAAAATGAGGGCCCAAGAAAGCTCTTTGGCCAACTCTCTCCAAGACCTTTAAGATTTCAACAAGACTTTCAAGTCTTCTCCGAAGCTCCAAGGTAGCTCTTCATTAAGCCCATACAGAGCTCTCTTCAATCATCTCTAAGGCTGTGGCCAAGCCACTTCAAGGCTGAGGCTGACCAACTTCAAGGCCGAGCTAAATCGAGCACCTTCATACCGAGGGATTCTTATAATCAACCGTCATATAGTGGATTTGCTTATGCAGTTGGAGCCCGTGGTTTTTCCCCGGATTCACGGGGTTTTTCACATAAATTGGACGTGTGTCTTTATTTATGCCTTGGATGATTACAATATTTCTCCTTCTATGATCTAGTCCTTTAAATATAAATTCTTAACCGTTGGACTAGATTGGTGTCTATCCCTAGGCGATACTAGTTTTAGCCGCAATAGTGTATATAATGTCAAGGGAGCTTGGTTGGACCACTTTTTATTAAGTTTGGAATACGAACAATGATTGAGTCTCTGGTAAATGTCTTCTAAGTATAAGTCGTCCAATTTATTTTTTATCTTTTAAAAATATTATTAATAATGCAAGTAAATTGACTCGTCAAAGAAAGTTACAATCTCTTGGAGTTATTTTATATTTTATTTTATTTTTATATATGTCTTACTTTGACAATTGTTCAACCATTCATCCCAACATTTATATTTCTAATCTGTAGGGCCTGAAATTCACCCTTTTTTTAATGAAATAAATAAATAATAGATTTTTTTGTTTTTGACAGAGGCGACAAGCGTCCTAATAAGAAAAGTTATGGACGTGTCCAGACATAAAGCTTAGTTGCTACACACATCTGAGTCTTCAACTTGTGTGTGTGGGGGCTCGATCCCGGGATTATCAGGGAGAAACACCCCATCTGTCTTACATAAAAGACCCAATACCAATAGACCAAAAAACCATTGGTAAATAAATAATAGATATTATATATTGGATAAATAATCAAAGATTCATGGAACATATGATTAATTATCACTATCACATCGCAAATTGTTCATATTAATATATAGCCATGGGAAAAGCTGACAATTAATTGAGGGAAAATTAGACATTTTTGCCTCTCATGGTCTCATGCCAGTGTTCTAACCTAATTTTCCATGCATGTCACTCTAAGCAAGCCGAACCCTTTTTTCCGTAGATACACACCACACCACACCACACCACTCACTATATAAACACATCTCTCCAGTCCACCTTACCTGCAAAACACCTATACTTTCCACACAAAAATGTTCTTCTGTTTTGCATTGATTATCTTGGCCTCTCCGGCCGCCTTCACCGATGCCCGGTGTGACTTCCTGGCCGTCTTCAACTTCGGTGCCTCTAGCTCGGACACCGGTGGCTTCAAAGCCGCCTTTCCGCCACAGAGGCCGCCTTACGGTATGACTTACTTTGGCAAGCCTGTTGGCCGGGCTTCTGATGGCAGGCTTGTCATTGATTTCATAGGTAACTTTTCAAATGTTTTCAATCAATTCATTAGTCATGATTGGAATAGATTGACTGATGAATCGCATGTAATTCAGCTCAAGGCCTTGGGTTGCCATTCCTCAGCCCTTATCTACAATCTATTGGTTCAAACTTCACTCATGGTGCCAACTTTGCTTCTTCTTCTGCTACTATCCTATTGCCAAACACTTCACTGTTTGTTATTGGAACCAGTCCTTTCTATCTGACTGTTCAGGTTAATCAGATGAAGGAGTTCAGGACTAGAGTCCTTGAAATCAGTCCTCAAGGTACATATATATATACTTGATGCTAATTAATGCTTTGCAAATATAGTGCATGCCTTTGAATGATAAAATGATCACCTTTTTATTAATGAATCCATGTCCAATTTACAGGTAATTATCTTCCACCAAAGGACATGACCTTCAATAAATCCCTCTACATCTTTGACATTGGCCAGAATGACTTCACTGGTATGTTGGCAACCGTTGGTCTCGAAGGTGTCAAGAAATACTTCCCCCAAATGATCTCACAGCTTACTGAGAAAATAAAGGTATTGTGTGTATGTGTATCGAACAAGCTCTAATACCATGTTAGATGGACTGGAATATTATCTAAAACTATATATCATCTACAAAACACAGATGATATACAATGAGCTCGGAGGCCGAACTTTCATAGTGTTCAACCTTGGCCCAGTAGGGTGCTTCCCAGCCTTCCTCTATTACCTGCAGCCACACAACACCTCAGACTTGGACATGTATGGCTGTGCGATTTCCTACAATAATTTAGTGCTGGAATACAACAAGATGCTGAAAGACAGAATCACTCAAACTAGAAATCAACTCTCTGATGCTACGCTTGTTTATGTTGACACTCATGCTGTCAAGCTTGATCTCTTTCAACACCCCAAAGACCATGGTCACCTTCTTCAACTACTACTATTACTGTGAATTAATATTCATCAATTAAAGTCTAAGTCATGAATTGCTCACATTAGCTTGTAAGTTTCAATTGACAGGGCTTGTTTATGGAACCAGAGCTTGTTGTGGATATGGAGATGGAGAGTATAACTACAGTAAAGAAGTATCTTGTGGGGATACCAAGGTGATTGATGGCAAAAATGTTACTGCTGCTGCTTGTAAAGATCCTGAAAATTATGTGAGCTGGGATGGGGTTCATACCACTGATGCTGCTAACAAGCTTATTGCATTGGGTGTGCTAAATGGATCCTTTTCTGATCCTATATTTCCTTTTTCGAAGTTCTGTGACTTAAAACCAGTTGGCTAGGATTAGGATTGAAGAGTTGACCTCTAGAGAGAGACAGATAGACAGAGAGAGAATAACCACAAAACTTATATATAAAAAGCTGTATTGCTATCATTAAAATCGTAAAATAATGAGTGGTGATTATGTAACAGTGTTTATTTCTCTTCTTGTTTATGCCTTGCCAAAGTTAATTAATAATTTCTATATATGTCTTACAAAATCATAGATATATGGAACTATCTATGAACGGTTATGTAACAAATAGTGGAAATTAATCAGACTAACTATTTTCTTTCAATTCCATGTCACATCTCTTGAGTTTTAACCATTTCATTAATACTCAAGGTATTTCTATTTTTATATATATATATATATATAATTTTCAATATAAAGTTACAATATTTGTCAAAATAGTTCTGACAATTCTAATATAAAAAAACCACCTTTTAAAAAAAAATCAAGCTGGGACATGTTGCTGGCAGATTGGATTGATATTAATCGGATGTATTCTTTTCTCTTAATCTGTCCATGCAATGTAAACCTTATTTACATATTTAAATAAAATATGATTTATTCATTTTATCAAAAAAAAATCAAGAAAAAAATCTTGAATATCATCATTTAATGAAAAGTCATTGAAACGGCCCGCCTTTCTATTTCTCGGCGAGTCTTGTCTATCTACTCCAATATTTATCTTGATAGCCTTATTGACTTACTTAGTGAAAGTTTATTTTAAATTAATGTTGAATGAGCCTTTCTGGATGTCTCCTTTTCCAAACATTAGTTTTAATTTTTCTAATATGATCTTAGAAGAGAAATTTTCTAATTGTTTGCTAATAAAAGAGAAAAGATAGCCTGCCCTACTACAACACAATTGGAAGAGATTTTCTTACTTCTGATGCATTTGAAGCCTTCATTTTGAAGGGACCCAAACAACCCTTCTTGCTTATAGAAGCACCTTCCAATTTTATCTGACATTTCCAAATTTTAGGCCTTGATTAGTTCCAAAATAAATGAAAAGAAAAAAAAATAGATTGATAGCCTGAAATTTAAGTTAAAATGTACATCATAACATAAATCACAAACCCAAAAGAAATAAAATAAAAAAGTTCACATGACTAGATTTAATGATAATTGGACTGTCCAAAATCATTTTGGCAAATAAAATTATATATAAATTACTTATTTAATTGATCTAAGATTGAAATAATTAGATTTTAAAATTTGTAGAATATAGTTGACCTCAAACATAAATTGCAAAAAGTCTTAAAAAAAAACTATATTTATTTATAATAATAGATAGTGTTGTTTTAATACAAACATTCATGGTCCCCTTCTACACTGGTTGGAGTTGCCTCTCGGTTGAAGGTGAGGTTTGGCTTCACAAGTGACTTTGTTTCTACTAGCTTCAATTATATAAACGTGAGCATTGTTTCAAACAAAGAAAGAGAAGAAAATCAATTTCAAGAATCATTTTTATATAAATATGTTGTTTATTATCAAAACATCTTATGTTTTACTCGATCTACAGAGTCCATGAGATTGCGAAGACAACTAGATCCCACCTCACTCTTCATGACTTGTCCAAAAGGTGTGAGTAAGGATACCCTATGGGTAAGCTGGGTTGTTTTTTTTTTTACTTATGCCATAAAGACTCTTCTTACGGGTCAGTTAGGGACGTGGCCATGTGACCCAAAGAGTAAACTCGTTCGAGTGCCCTTAATATTTTACTGCACACGTACAAGACTCGAGAAGTAAACTCCACTTGAGCTGCTCATCCTATTTACATGGTTGGATACTTGATCTCCGAATTACCTGAAAGAATTTTTCAACACACGTGACCCAAAGTACTGCCAGGCTGAGGGCCCTTTGGTAATTTGCTCAAGTGTTTTTTTTTTTTTTTTGGGTACAAAACTCAAGTGGTTTTCAAAGTCCCACTACTTGTGGATGTTGTTGTTGTGCATGTGGATATACTTTCCATTTGGCTAGAATTTATTTATTCTCTTGCACATGCCTATTTACAATTCCAACCAATGTTAGAATTCAAATTTTTAAAGTTGAGTGTTTGAAAGGATGACAATGATTATGGAGAGGACTTGATTGAGTTTGAGGGATGTAGTTATCCCTTGTCAGTGACTCAGTGGGTAAGGACTATATACTAGAAAAAGGCACCAAGGGGGGATGCAACTCAATGATTTGGTCTATCAAATGTATTATAAAGGCAATAGAAATCAAATAAGTCTGTGTACAAATTTGACTGTGATAACAAAATTGAAATAAAAACTCATATAAATCCAAGAACATAAATTCAAGAACATAAATTCACGAAGTCAGTGGCCAATTCAAAGTTGTATTAGTGACAAGCATATAGAACTTTAGCTCTATAGTCAAGTACTGGCTCTAATTTTTGTCTATTCCTATTGATTATTTGTGATTTTTTTCCTATTTCATTGATCTTTAATTGGCGCATCATAATAATTAATTATAATAAATAACTAAATAAAAATAGTATGGTCAAGCAATACCTCAAATTCACAACATGCACATCGAGACAGGCTAACGAGAGTGATGAGGCCTTCAAAAATGACTCGACAGTAGCTCAAGGTGGGACCTGATGTGGCACTGACTCAGTCAACAAAATTGGGCCATTATGAATGTTGTATTTTCTTTCGTTTTTTTGATAGAGTGATGTGTAAAGAACTCTTAGTTTTCTATAAATAAAATATAGTTTATTCACATATTAAAAAAACTAAATAAAAATATTAAAATATTGGAAATAGATAGACAATAATGCAATGATACCATATTCCACCACATTGATTGTTTATTTTCCGCCTTTATTTCTAACTTATTTGTAATAATTTAAGTTATTTTTACCAAATATCCATTACCCCCTACTTTCAATTTACCTAATAATAATTGTTAATGTGGGACAAAATATTTTAACTTAATTATTGTTAAAATTAATTTTTCGTTTAATATTGTTTAAATGTAACTATCGTTGAGAATATGTACTTTGGATAAAAACCTCCACCTCTTTGACTATTATAGTCTATTAGTTAATCTTGCACGAATCAATCACTTATAATATTCTTTTGATATTAATTATGCTAATATATTAACAAGATAACTTTAATTCTAATTTATTATAAATATTTATAGGTTATTCTTTTATTTATTTAAGTTTGTCAATTCATTTATTTATAATAAAAAATTTTGAAAGTAAAAAGTCGGGGAGTCTCACTTCCCTAAAGTGGTTGGAAGTGTGAGAAAACTGATAATCCTTTGTAGTGAAGCGAGAGAATCACCACTCCTCTGCTTCTAGTATTTGTTTTGCAACAAGTAAAGTCTTCTGCCTATGATTTTCTGGTTGTGCTTCTTTCAAAAAAAAAATAAAAAAAAATAAAAAATAAAGGAAAAGAATTTGTGTAAGATTGTTGGTGACTATGCTATTCCTCCTCACTGTAGTTGGAAAAAAAAAATTCCCATTATCCGAAACGGTGGATGAAATTGTAAAAATGGAACTTTCAAGGACCTTTAATAATTTTCTCTAAACTCAAACACAATTATTTCATAAAACACTTCAACTAATTTAAATCTGAGTTTGGATATACTTCTGATTTATCAGGTTTTTTAAATTTAAAACTATTTACTAGTTCATAAATTGTAATTTTAATTTTTCACCATATAACTCAAAAATGTTACTGCACAATTTTTTTTATTCTATTTGATTATATATATTCTGCAAATTCAATGCAATATCCACAAACATTTGAAGTAATATTTATGACCGAAAATATTATCACTGATTTCAATCCTTGATTAAATATAGATAACCATGAACAAACATAGATATATACTTTGTTTGAAATAAACATTGATTTTCTTTTATCACAAAATAACTTTCCCATCTCTTGCATATGGATTTTATTAAAAATGTGAATGGATCCATTCACACCGTCTTGAAAAATTTAAATTGCTTATTTTAAATTCGAGGACAATCTTTTTTACTTAACTAATATGAGTTATTTTGTCAAAGAGATGACATTTCTATTTGGAATTAATTTGTGCTGAATTTTTGCTTTAACAATTATTTAAAAAAACTAATTAAATATAATTAAATCAGTTAACTAACATAAATAGTTTGCTGAAATTTTAAACTGTGGATGAAGCTGTCACTTGTAAGCTCTATGATAATTTCTGGCAAGAAATATTCAAAATCTTTTGAAGTATATAAGAGGTAAACCTAATTCTAGTTCTCATGGATTTGGATTCACTACAAACAATTCTTATAGAAAATTTTATTGAACTCTTCGGAGTGTTTAGTGATTAATCAGACAAGCCTTAACTTTTACTTTTACAAAAGAGAAGGCAACAGTTGAACACATTCATAGAGACGAGAACTAGAGGGTCCTTGATTAATTTACAAAATAATACACTGTACCTGGGTTCAAATCCCAACAGCTGTAATTTGTTTTTTACATGAGTATTGATATTATTTATAAAATTAAAATTTTGCTCATCTTTTTACAAAGATTCCTCCAAGAAAGCATGGAATTTGACGAAATTAGTATAAATAAATAATTTAAGTTTAAATAAATATAATTTTTTTTAAAAAAAAGTTGAAGTCTAACAACCCATAATTTTGCTTCTGGTTCCATCGCTAAGTATCAGGTCTCTTATATAGGGCTTCGTTAGTTGGGACAATTTCAGGTTCAAACCCCCACGACTACAAGGTGAGGGCACGCGCCCACAGATGCCGTGTTGTCCGCCCTTCTTTTGGGAGATGCTTGTCGTCTTTGTAAAAAAAAATGTAATTTTTTTTAAAAAAAAAATTCATGTGGTTTCGCAGATTTGCATAATAGGGAATGTGATTTTTTTTTTTCCGAAAAAAACCTTGTGGTTTCTCCAGTTAACAAAAAAGGGAAAAACCGTTAACTCCCACTAACGGCGTTAAGTTTACAAGGGGTTTTCGTCAAATTTTGTAAAATAGATGCCGAAAATTATATGAAAATTGCCATAAATTGGATTTTTTTTCAAATCTCCATCGGTTTGAGAGATCGAAACCAAAAAAATGGACAAAAATGCCCCTACCAACTAAGCATAGTTTAACACCGTTAATGAGAGTTAACGGTTTTTCCCCTTTTTGTTAACTGAAGAAACCACAAGATTTTTTTCGAAAAAAAACCACTTTCCCTATTATGCAAATCTGTGAAACCACATGTTTTTTTTTAAAATTTATTTTAAAAAAATAATAATAATACACTGTTTAAACTCATAACAGAGAATGAGATCAAACTTATTTACAAAATAACATGGTTCCAAGGCTAGTATTTTTTAGATGACTTGTTATTCAATACCAAGGCAGGAGATAATTTACAAAAAACACACAAATTATTGAAGTCAAACAAGAAACCCTAAAATCCGACATATATAGCCCTTTTCTGACGACATCAACTTACAACACCCAGAACATTTTTGTTAGAAGAGGGGTGTGATTAGGGTTAGAAGGGGAGTAGAATACTCACCAATTGTGAAGATGAAAAAATCTCATCACTAGAGGCTTACAACAAGAACAAGAGAAAAGATAGGATCAAAAGTTGCTCGGGACCCTAAAAATCAAGAGGACTTCTAGCGAGTAGAAGTTACTTCTGATAAATGAACAACTAAAATAATAGCGAGTCAATCCATTTCAATGACTTTCACGTCACTTTGGACAAAATGAACATGCCTTAACCTGCAACACAAGACAACTGATTGTTTTTGTAAAATAGTTGGTATAGTTTATGTTAGTGCGAATGCACATATGTTGGCATTACTTGACACCATGGTGATGTGGCACAAGTTGACGTGGCAAGAGGTTGACAAGTCAAAGACATGATGTCAAGACATGGTTGACAAAGACACAAGGTCCAAGCATTGAAGAGGTTCATATGTATGTGAGCACATTTATGTCTTTTGTCTATGAGCACATTTATGTTATGTCTTGAGTCATAATCAGTTGTGGTACTGTACACAGTAGGGAGTTGTAATGGGTTTTATACCCAAGTTAGTTTTTGTTGGTCCAGTCATGATGAGTCGTGTGTTGTAAGGATGTTGTAACTAGGAGATGCAACCAAAGATCAGTCTGGCAAGCTTGAAGTATGACGTGGCCAAGACATGGAGTAACACGATCAAGTCAATATAGTCATGCTGGTGGCAAGTCAAGGATTCAAGACTTAGCAAGGGCGCTGGTGACTTGATGAGCAAATCCGGGTGTAGCCCAAGTTGAGAAGGCGATTACAATTCAAATGGAAACAAGCCCAACTTGGAGGAAGGAATCAATTGAAGACTCAATTGAAGAGCTGATTGGCGATTTGATTGAAGGTTGAATATAGCAGGCCGAGAAGCCATTGAGGAATCAAGGTGATTGAGGAATCAACTACATATGGAAGAAAACTAGTTGATATGCATGATTGAAGATTCCATCAAAGGATAATTGATTGAAGGTTGCATGCATCTCATGCAAGTGGCTACATTGATTGGTGCTGATGGATGAAAGCTTGCAGCTAGATTTGGCAGCCAATATGTGATGAGGTGATTGATTAAAGCCAAATCAAGAAGACCATATTTGGTAAGCAAATATGGAGGAGCATGATAGACCAAGCTGTGGTGAATCAAGACCAAGCTTAGAAAGAGATTGGTGGAGCCAATCTAACAGCTCAACCTTGCATGATCAGAGATGAAGGTTGATTGATGAGCTCGCACTATAGTGGAGTGCGACCGAGAAGGGCTGAGTACGCGACGGAGAGGTGGATCGGCTAGTTGCGTGTCGGGATCGAGTGGATCTGACGTAGTAGACTCGGAACTCAACCAGGAGGGTTGGAGGTGTGTCGAGGTCGAAGAAGTGCAATGGATGTTGTAGCCTTGGTCAAGTTCGTCAGCCGGGCGGTGTTGCAATTCCGGTTACAACTAAGTTGTAACAGCCAAATGTGGAAGGAGTCCAATTTGGCAGTCACGGAGATTTCGGAGATCCTAAAGGTGGAGGCTGGTGCTGTAAAGGTGTGAAGACAGGGAGGTGTCTATATAAGACCGAGGACTCGGTGGATTGAGGGGAGCTGACTAGAGTAGTCCCTTAGAGAGGATGGTGATAGTGGTCATTGTCAATCAAAGAGTGGAGGTGCTTATGATAGATTGAGTGAGGAACTCTTGTACTCCTGTTTTCCCTACACCTTTAGTGGATTGTCTTCTCCGGGCTTGGTCTCCCAGATGTAGGCTTAGTTAGCCGAACTGGGTTACCAACTTGCTTGTCTCATTTGTGTGTGGTTTGCTTTGCTTGTGTCTCACCCCTTGATGTGTTGATAGATCCTTGTCTTGTGAGAGGCTGTGAGATTGCTTGTGTGCCCAATTCATTGTGAGGTGGTTATCCTTAAAAGCCACACAATCACCCCCTGCGGAACTAACGAGATTGCAACACTTGAAACTCCACAAGTTACAGCCTGACAGCAAGTTGCAACAAAAGTTACAACAAAGATACAACAGGCGGACAACCGAACCCGACGGAACTTACAGTTTAATTTTTTTTTTGGGAAAAGGTGGATAAACAACATTTTATTTAATCATGATAATAGGTTTACATTGCTAGGTAAATCAAGATTAAAAATACATAGTTTGTGATTGTCCCTCCCGTCTGCCAGCAATGCACCCGGTCTTGTTCCTAGCTCAGGCTTGAATAGGGTCCTCCCGGAGGAATCTCCACCTTCGTTAGCCCTCCCTGGCGTGTCAGATGTGAATTCCAAGCTTCGCTTCACTAAGTTCGCCGCTGCTTCCAGCTTTGGTCTTTTCGCTATAGGAGCTGCATCCAATCAAGAGATAGTGAGGAAAGAAATATCACGAATAATTCGTAAGAAAACGCGCTGTTTATCCTGGAAACACCGTCTATTTCTCTCTCCCCAGATGCTCCAGGTGATTGCTATTGTGGCGATATCTCATCCTCTTCTTACCGGAGGAGGTATCCCTGGTGCCCCATAGCCTTCGGAGATCCACTTCCCTAGTTCGAGCCCCGAACAATGACCTGAAGTGGTTCCAAATTTGACTCACGTATGCGCATGAGATGAGTAAATGGTGGACCGTTTCATCCTCCATCCCGCATAAATAGCAACTAGTGCGGTCCCCTCTCCACTTCCTCTTGTGTAGGTTATCGAGGGTGAGAATCCGATTTTCCTTTGCCAACCATGCGAATAGTTTTGTCTTAAGAGGGCATGGTTGTTTCCAGAATCCCCGCTTTAGGTCACTTCGTATACCCCCATCGATTCGAAATCGGTATAGTTTAAAATTTATACTGATAATCTTCCATGTTGTTTTGATACCTTATATATTATAACTTTTATTTACTGAAAATTCTATTTAATTATTTTTGCTTTGCAAGATGCAACCTGAACAGTCTGACACCGTAATTGGGCCATCTTCGAATACATTCCCGGCCCCTTCAGCCGGCCTCGATGGTCCTGTTGTGAACTCGAGACTGCGCTTTACCAGGTTGTCGACCGCTTCCAGCTTTACCCACTTCGCCACTAGAACTGCATCCAACCAAGAAATTATAAAGAAAGAAATATCGTGAATAGTTCTCTGGTAAACACGTTGTTTATTCTGGAAGCAACACCTATTTCTCTCGCCCCAAATACTCCATATGATTGCTGCAACGACCAGTTCCCAACCCCCTCGTAGGGTGTTATCTACCCCAATTGCTGAGTTTCTAGGTCCCCAGATAAGGTGTTTTAAATTCAACTGCTCCTGCTTCTAGCCCGAACATGTGCCGGTCATGATTCCAAATGTTCATCACATATGGGCATGAGATGAGCAGGTGATAGACTGATTCGTCCTCGGTGAAGGGGGAGACCTGTTGTGGGATCGAAAATACGCGCCTGTCATCGTGAAGACACCAAACGATATATCGAAGCACAAATGTCATATCTGTTTGTTTGTGGGTTCTTCAATTCCTAATAGAGGCAAGCCTCTATTATTAATTACCCCAGACGATGTCGTGGGAACCTCCGATTAAGGGCAAAAGAATACAAGTAGAGGCAATAAAAATACTTCATTTATTTGCATAACATGAATTTCATTACATATAAATATCATCATAGGATATATATATATATATATATATATATATATATATATATATGATTTATTTATTTATTTATTTATTTAAGTGACGCCGCCGACCTTTGTTTTCCTGTTGTAGTGCCGTCGCGTCATAGTCGCTAATAGCTCATGAGTTTCCAGCAGTCTGCCCCTCCTTATGATTGAAAACTGTACCATATGGGCTATCGATATAGGCCGCACCATATATGGGTAGAAAGCCTTGGATGTCTAATTTCCGATGCCACGAATTTCATCTCGATCGGAGTTTTCTAGCAAAGGTTATCAGTGCCTGAACGAAGGGGTGTCGAGCAGGCTGAATTTCAGGAATTGGCTTCCTTCTCTCGAAATCTGCTATACACCAAGCCTCTGGTAAGAGATGTACCATACATGGTTGGAAAGATCTAGAAATCTAGTTTCCAATGCCGCAAATTTCTCCCCGATTGGAGTTTCCTATCAAAAGCTATCAACATTTGAATGGAAGGTGGTCGAGTTGACAAAACTGCAGGAATTTGTCTCTCTTTTCATTGAAAACTGTACCAACTGGGTTATTAATAGGCATAGTGCCATATAGTGGGGGGCACGGGCCGGTTAACCGGGCCCGGCGGGCCCGACCCGCCGGTTCCGGGCCGGCCAAAGGCCAACCCGGAACCGGCCCGGGCTATAGTGCCAACCCGCCGTCGGGTTGACTTCGCCGCCCGGCGAAGTCACGGGTCACGCGCGGGTGACCCGTGAATCCGCCTCGCATCAGAATCAAGCGGCCGCCCAACCCGGTTAAGCCGCCGGCTCGCCGTTTTCCTTTTTTTAATTTGTTTTTAAATTTGTAAATGTATATTAAAAATAGTAAAAATAGCAAAAAATTTAAAAAATTTAAAAACTATGATATTTTGATATAAAAATAGAATGAGTAAAAATTTAAAAATTTGAAAACTCAAATTCATTATCATACACTCATTATTCAAATATTAATAAAACCAAATAAAATTATAAAATTAAAATAAATATATAAATGACAAGCTACTTAAAAAAATAAGGAAATAGTCAAATAACCATAAAAAAATCTTCATTATTGACAACTAGAGAAGGCAAAAATCTCTTAAAAGGAAAAATCAATCTATAAAATTAATTATTCTACACTAATTATTCAAAAATTAATAAAATCAAAAAAAAATATAAAATCACAAAAGAGCATATAAATGGCAAACTACTTAAAATTAAGGAATTAATCCTTAAAAGCCTTCATTATTGAAAATCAAAGAAGGCAAAAATCTCTAATGAATGAAAAATCAATCTATAAATTCACTCCTATATTAATTATTTAAATATTTAAAAAACCAAAAAAATTATAAAATCACATATAAAATTCAATCTATAAAATTCACTCATATATTAATTATTAAGTTAATACTATAAACAACGTGCCGAAATCAACTCAAAATTCTTTTTTTTTATCATAAAACCCCCAAATTTCTCCAAATTAAATAGAGAGAGAGAGAGAGAGAGAGAGAGGGAGGGGTGTAGAAATAGAATGAGAGAAAATTTGAATGAATTTATGGAGGAATGAGATAATTAAGTTTATTAAAAAAAAATCTTAATTATTGCAACCTTAATTAAAGCATCGGTTTGATTGAAAAGAAAGAAACAAAAATCATAGTTTCCAATTTTATAAGTTTCCAAGAATATTAAGTAATAAATTAATAAAATAAATAAATTTTTAAAAAGTTTAGGTGAACTAGAATCCAACTTTTTATAGTATTAAATTACTACTATAAATAATGGGCAGAAATCAACTCAAATTTTTATTTTATCATTAAAACCCATAAATTTTGCCAAATTTAATATATATATATATATATATATATATATATATATAGAGAGAGAGAGAGAGAGAGAGAGAGAGAGAGAGAGAGTGCCACCTCGGGCCGAACTCCGGCTCAACCCGGTGACGGCGGTTTGAACCGGCCCAACCCGTCTCGGCCCGCTGTTCAACCCGCCGGGCCACGGGTTCGACATCGAACCTGACCCGCCCGCCATCAGAAGCTGGTCGGGTTCGGTTCCCGCCCGCCGGGTCACCCGACCCGGCGGGTTTTTCCGAGCCGGTTCCGGGCCAAATCGGGCCCGTGCCCCCCTCTAGTGCCATACATGGTTGGAAATCTCTGGGAGTCTAGTTTCCAACGCCGCAAATTTCGTCCCGATCAGAGTTTCCTAGCAAAAGTTATTGGTGCTTGAGCGAAGAGTGGTCGAACTAGCAAAACTGCAAAAAGTCGGCTCCCTTCTCCATCAAAACTGTACCAGCTGGGCTGTTGATAGGAGTTGTATCATACATGGTTGAAAGATCTAGAAGTCTAGTTTCCAATGCCGCAAACCTCACCCCGATCAGAGTTTTCTGGTGAAAGTTATCGGTTTTGAACGGAGGAAGCGCAACAACAAATCAGCAACAGCTCCAGCAGCAATTTCTGCAGCAATCTACAGCAGTTTTCAGTAATTTTCAGAAGCCGTTTTCAGCAATTTTCAGCAGCTTTTTTTTTAGTAATTTTCAGCAGCAGTGGCTGCTTCATTGAACAACAGCAGGAACAACTTCCCGAGCAATGCAACAGCAGTCTTCTTTCTTTCTCCAATACAACTGCAGTAGGTGCTGACAGATGTACCTCTGAATTTTCTTTGGGTGCTCTATGAATTTTAATTGTAATTCCATGCTACCAAGATGGCAGCAAAACAGAATGGCATTATAACACAACCTCATGTTTCTGCAGCCAAATCAGCCGCAATGGCAGCTTCTTTCCATAAAAAAAATTGACAGAGTTTCCTCTGTATTTTGGGGCTTTAATTTCTTATACAAGCATTCATCAATTTACGCATAGCTCATACATTAATGCCATTCATATACAAGCTTGGCCATACCATCACACCATCTCCAATTACATGACACGACAAAGCTTCTTTAACAGCAACCTCTTTTGTGATTTTGCAGCAGCAACATTCCAATGTAGCAACTTCAGAGTTTGTAGAAGCAGCAACAGCAACATCAGTCTTTACAAAATCAGCAGCACCGTAATGGCAACGACAGCTCTCATAGCAGCAACATCTTCAGCAACAGCTTCCAATTGCACGGCGGCAGCAGTTCTTCAAACAGAAACCATAATCAGCAATGCAGCAACAACCAATCTTGAAGCAGCAACAATCAGCATCCAGTCTTGGAACAACAACGTTGGCAACCGGTCTTGAAGCAGCAACAATCCGCATCAAGTCTTGGAACGACGACATTAGCAACATCGGCAACCGATCTTGGAATAGCAACATCGGCAATCAATCTTGGGACAACAACCAGTCTTGGAAAAAACAGTCAGCAATCATGTAGCATCAGCAACCATGTAGCAGCAACCATGATTGAAATCAGCAACCATGTAACAGCAACCAATCTTTAGTAAAGAACATCGGGCGATGCAAAGCAAAGACGATGACTCGAGAGGGCTTCAACAGAAATTTTGGAGTCGGCCGCAGGAGCGGCGGACTGGGAGGAGAGACGCAGCAGTGGCGGGCCACGCAAGGCGCTGTGTAGAGGGCGCAGATGGCTGGACAGCGACGGGCGGCATGGCTACTGGCTGGAGAAGACGCGCGCGCAGATCTGAGCGGACAGGCTGCAGGAGCTCGTGCAGGCTACTAGCGCAGGCCGGAGGGCGCAGACAGGTGCTGGGCGTAAAGTGGGCAAGAACCGGAGGGCGCGGCGCAGCCGGACGAGGCCGGGTGGTGCGCGCGAGGACCGCGAGCGCTCAAGTGGCGCGCTGGGCGCGCTGCAGGGCGGCGCGCTTGGAGCGCTGGAGCAGCGCTACCGGTGCGCAGGCCTAGTTAGTTTATACGCGTATAATACGCGTACGTACGTATAATTGAATAAAACGTGCGTATGCCGTCCAGAAGTAAAAAGTTCGGAAGAATACGCGTTTTTTTGACATCAACCGTATTGTACGCGAATTATACGGAAAAACGTTTTATACGGGTGTAAAATACGGCAGTTGGGAAAAGTTGAAAATTACAATCTGTTTAGGATTCTTTGATTCCCCCAACACAGAAATAATTAAGTATTGGTTTCCATGGGACTCTTAGTTTCCTTCATCAGCCTTGATATGTGTGATTGCACTCTTCACAAACAAGACCCATCACCGTCACCTTGAGTTTGTTTCTTTCTCATAAAAAAACAAAGCTTCAGTATTCTTTAGAGACCAGAAGCTAATTGCAGGAAAGATCCAAAAAAATATGGTGAGAAAAAAGGATAAGTTTTGGGACCATGTTGAGCAATTGGAGGGACGTTTCAAATGTAAATTTTGCAATCGTCAGTACTCCGGAGGCATTACAAGAATTAAATCACATTTAGCTGGTGTTCAAGGAAGAGATATAGAAGTGTGTTCCAAAGTTCCGGAGGAAATTCAAGCAGAAGCATTTTTGGCTATTGGTGGTCCTAACAAGAAAGCTAGACACTCATCTAGTTCAAGCAATCAAGAGGACGGCCAAATTGTTCCAAGTTCTAAAGGTATGCACCAAACTACTATGAAAGAACTTAGTAAAGAGAAGCAAAAGGAACTCGTGGACAAACTTCTTGCTCAACATATCATATTGAATAACATTGCATTTAATGTTTTGAATACATTACCATTCAATGCATTTGTGAGAGGAGTAGCTGAGTATGGTCCTAGTTACAAATTGCCAAGTTATTCAACGCTTCGAACAAAGTTGATCCCTAAGTCTAGAGATGAAGCTGAAGAATATGTTGCACGTGTTAAAAAAAACATGGGTTAAAACTGGTTGTTCATTGATGTCAGATATATGGTCTGACATGAAACAAAGATCTTTTATTAACATTGTTGCATATTCTCCTGGAGGGGCTGTCTTTATGAACTCTTTTGATGTGTCTAGTGAGAGAAAAACAGGTCATTATCTTAAAGGACTCGTATCTTCTGTGATCGAAAGCATTGGAGCTGACCATGTTGTGCAATTTGTAACTGATAATGCATCCAATTTTGAGTCAGCAGGGGATATGCTTGTTGGTCAGTATCCTCAAATGTATAAGACTCGATGTGCTGCTCATGGTATTCAATTGTTATTGAAAGATATATATGAGAAGGTTTTTTGGGTTCAGAAGATCTTTGATGCTGCAAAATCAATAGTTTCTTACATGTATAAGCATACTATTATCACAGCACTGATGAGAGAATACACAAAGAAGGAATTGAAACATCCTTGTGTGACAAGGTTTGCCTCCAATTATCAAGTGCTTCAATCCATTTTTGCTGTGGAAGATGAGTTAAGGTCCCTTGTGGCCTCACCACGATGGAGAGCGATAAATTATAACAAGACGGAAGTGGCAATCAAGGTGACTGAAACGATTCAAGGTACAGAGTTTTGGAGTGAAGGTAAAGTGGTTTTGGATGCTTTGGAGCCTATTGTTAGGGTTCTTCGTCTTGTTGATGGTGATGGGTCTACCTCGGGATATATATATGAAGCAATGGAAAGAGCAAAAGAGGCAATTCGATATTGTTGTGGTGACAACCAAGCAAAATACATCAGAATATGGACCTTGTTCGAAGAAAGACGAATGAATAACATATTGCATCCAGTGCATGCAGCTGCCGCTTTTCTTAATCCTGCTTATATGTGCTCTGAAAATTTCAAAGAGAGTCGTGAAATGAAAGATGGAATAAGTTTCGTTTTGGAAAATTTGGTGTCTGTTAAAGAAAAAGAAGCTTTCATGAGCCAAGTTCAATTGTATCGTATGAAAGTGTCTACTGTATTCACGACCACAACAATGACGATGTTGAAGACATCTCATCCTCGTAAGTTCAAACTTATTTATATATAGATGGTTAATTTTAATTAGCTTTTATGAAAGCATGTATTCAAGAATACCATATGTGCCAATCTATTTCATTTGTTGAATAAATTGTTTATGCAGGTGTATGGTGGGATTATTGTGGAGATAGTCTTCCAGTGCTACAAAAGCATGCCATACGCTTATTGAGTCAGCCTTGTAGTTCATCACCTTGTGAAAGAAATTGGAGTGCATTTGAAGCTGCACAAACAAAGAAGAGAAATAGGTTGTCACCTATTATGCTAGACACTCTTGTCTATGTAAGGATGAATACAATGATGATGCAAAAGTTCAACACATTGGAAGCAAGAGACTTAGTGCCAATTGATCTTGAAAAGCTCAGTGAACTTCCTGATTATATAGACCCACCAGAAGAAGAGGCTAGTGATTCAACAGAGATGGAAGACCGCAATTTTGATCTTGGTCCAACAAATGGGAATGATGATGATCTTGATTCGTTTCTAAACTTGGAGTAGTTGTGGGAGTCTTTTCTTTCCCATAGTTATCATTCGAGTATTGTCTTTTTAATTTTGTTAGACTCTATTGTGTTGTGTCAAATTGCTTAATCATAAATCACATTGAATATTAATGTCTTTAATTAGTTCTTCACTTCTTTGGTGAAATATTTAGTATATTATAATAAAATTAAATAAATATAAGTAATTTATGTATCCGTATTTTTAGGTACGTATTTTTCATGACAAGCCGTATTATACACATACGTACGTATTATTTTAATTTGTCGTTTCCGTATTTTAAGGTCGAATTTTTACCGTTTTAATACACGTACATTTGCCGAATAGTACACGTACGTAATTTTAACGTACTATACGCGTACCGTTTTTTACTAACTTAGGGTGCAGGGCGGCGCAGCGTGGCGGCGGAGCATGGGCGCTGTGCGCGGCCAAGGAGGGCACGCTGAGGCAGACGCCGCTACATGTGTGGGGCTACCTTCTTCTTCTTCTTTGGGCTGTCCCCCTTTCTCTACTTTCTTTGATTTCTCCCTTAGAGCTTTTTTCTTTCTCCCAGAGAACCCCCCTTTTTCCAATAGCTCTCCATGCCTTTTTATGCTTATTAGAAACAGGATCTCATTCTTCCGTGAAATCGTATCCAACGTCCTCGAGAAATCGTTCGTTTGACCTTATCACCCAAGTGATAATATCAACCCCTTTTTTTTTTAATTTTGATGGAGATAAACCATAACCAAGGATAAGATCAAGAATTTCAAATTAAATTTATTTATTTTAAAATTTAATTAAATTTTGAAATAAATTCTGCCTCGAGATTGGTATTCTTGGCCTGCCTCGGGATCTGTACTTGAGTCATCTCGGGATTTGCACTTTATTATTATTTTTTTTATTTTTTTTTTATTTTACTATTATTTTATTATTATTTTTTTTATTTTTTTGGTATAAACACCTGTGAAAGTTTCCATCATACCAGGCAGAAGGAATGGGCACATAGCGATGTATCTGTAATTTTCTCTTTGTCGTATCTTGTAACCAACAACTAATTTCATAAATAAAATATGATTTATTTATTTTATAAAAATAAAAAAAATGCAACCTGAACAGTGAATCAAGTATCAACTGCCTTGTTTTTAAGCAGAGGGTTACGAATAACTTTTGCAATTTGGCTCTTCGGCCTGGATTCTAAGGGTTGTGTTTGGTTGGGAGTTATCCCCACTTGGGATTAGGAATAAGTTTTGAAATTTTTGGAGGGAAATTTTAAAATAAAGGTATTAATGATAAGATAGTGATGTGTTGACTATATATTGGTGGGTTATATTTTTAAATCTTAATTAAAGATTTTGGTGGGAAAAACTTTTTCATTGGAAACTGTGTTGGGGTTACTTTTTTTATTCCATGTTTTTGGACTGTGGAGCTCCACTTTTTCAACAAAAATGACAAATGATTAGTGACTAGTGACTGAACAATAACAATAAAAAAAGTTGTATTCTATTAAACGTATTTTTATTGGATAATCAATCTGGTAAAAAATTATTTGGTATATAACATGAATATATATATATATATATATATATATATATATTATTTACTAAAAATATCAATATTATATTGTATTAGAACTCTCTTTCATATGCAACCGCTAACATGATGAGCATCAAGAGAATCATGTTTTATTTTGAGATGATATAATGCATCTTGTTCTTGCATATAATAATCACATCATTCTGCCAAAGACCAATAGGTCGAGCGGCAAGGGTCCCCTGCATCCGAGAGGAGAACCACAGTTCAAATCCTGGGTAACAGAGTGAAAGCTGGCTACCGAGAGTTAGCACCGTTAGTATGAGTAGGCTCGTGGATAGTCTCTCCGTCCCGTCCCACCTGAGTTTAGAATGGGGTTTATCCCCTTTGTCCAAAATAAATAAATAAATAATAATAATAATCACATCATTCTTTAATTTTCTTTTTCTAAACCATATTTAATAATTGTTTTCACTTTTCATCATATAATTTGAGAAATTCAACTTACAAATACATCTGTTTGTCATACATAGGAAGAAGAGACCCCTTCCATTATTGAGTGGACCTTTCCAATATCGTTGCCCCATATCCCAATCACATATGACAAAGTCCAGTAAATAATGAAAAAAGAATATAATAAGACACAGAAAGAAAGAGGCCCCTTCTTCTTTGTCTGTCCGTGAAACAAAGCCATTCCAATTCCATGGCCCCCATCTCACAATAAACAACATCACCTATACCTTTCACCCAATAATCCAATTCTATTGATTTCTCTAATCATAAATCATAATATCTATCACACACACTCTCCCTCTCTTCGCTCCATAATCGTAATAAGTGATTTTTATTTTTTTAAATTTCTATATATACAGACCAAGTGGAGGTTTCTCTTGTTCGTTCAACACTTGTGACTATTGAGTTTGTATGATCCCCTCTCTTTTGTTATCATCATCGATGTCTTCCCCATTTTAAGGCCCTTTTTTTTTATTCTTTTGTAATTGTTTAATGTTTCAGTCAACTGAAGCAACAACCTGGGGAGAAAGGTGGAGGAACTAACAAGCATCATTGGACTGACTAGTTGAGAGGTTTTCCGTGCTTCTTTAAAATGGTGGTTAGTTTTTTATTTGTGTTTTTCTTTTCATCTTCTTATTTTTCATGTCTGGTTTAAAAGAATTCAAGGCCTGATTATCAGGTTTTAAAGGTGTGGTTCATGATCTTTGAATCCTGGTTCAGTTTTTCAAGAGTTTTTCACCTGTGATTGTTTCTGCTATTTTCTTTTTCTTTTGAATCAAAGTTATTTTCAAATTTCAAAAGTTTGGGAGTTGTTAATAAATGGATGCATGAGAAGAGATTGAGGGTTTCAACACACCTGCGCCGTGCTTCTAATGGCTTGTCCACATTTATAAATAAATAAATAAATAAATAAATAAATGCATTCATGAACTTTGCTCTAGTGGTCAATGTTATTATGTTTTCCTCTATGCTTGGGGTTAAAATTAAGCTTTTGATGCAGTGAGAAAACATGAAGGGATTGATTGAAATAAGAATGATGGATGTTATTGCAAGTAAGGCTGAATCTATATATCAGAAATGTATTGTTTGTTCATGTTTCTATCCATCTCATTGGATTGTTGATTTCTTATTAGGTGCCGGGGAAGCAATTTATGGTCCAAGTAGTATCTTAGCCTCATCCAACTTCATGGACAATATCTTGATTTCCATTAATGCCATCCTCTGTGTTGTTCTCCTTATAAACCTTGTTTATAAGGTATCATCAAGAAAGATCCAGGGGCAATCTCTTTTCTGCTTCAATTCATGGTTGAGAGTAGTTTGTGCTGTGTATAATGGATGTTTGGGATTGATTTATCTTGTCATCGGATTGTGGATGATTGTAGAGAGACCGGCAAATCATCGGCCCCGATGGTTTGTTGTATTCTCTCAAGGGATTACGGTGGTGCTAATTTTAGTTGCTGTGAGCATGAGAACTAGTGTTCTTGGTGGTGTCTTTGCTAAGATTTGGTCGGGAATGGCCACGGTATCTTCAGCAATTCTTTGCATTTATTCTACTTCAATCATAATCACAGAGCAGGAAACATGGATTGAATTTTGCCTGGATCTTTTATCTTTACCAGGAGTTATAACATTGCTGCTTTGTACTTTTCTAAGCTCAAAGGAGGAAGAAGAGAAGGAAGAAAACATCAGCAGTGGCCTTTATCACCCTTTATCTGATGAGGATGTTACTTCTACTGTTACTCCTTTTACAAATGCAGGATTCTTTAGAAAAATGTCATTTTGGTGGTTGAATTCTTTGATGAAGAAGGGCTATGAAAGAACTCTTGAGGAGAAAGACATGCCATTGTTGCCTGAACCTGATAGAGCAAGGAGTTGCTACAATGTATTCATGGAGAAATGGAATAAGCAGAAACCAACTAAATCATCTGTTTCACCAAGCTTTTTATGGACAATAGTCTCTTGCCATAAACAAGACATCTTAGTCTCTGCCTTCTTTGCATTACTGAAAGTACTCACCATCTCTTCTGGTCCTGTGTTGCTTAATGCCTTCATCAATGTGGCATCAGGGAATCAGTCTTTCAAGTATGAAGGTTATCTGTTGGCCTTGGGGATGTTCATTGCTAAGTGTTTGGAATCTTTATCTCAAAGACAGTGGTATTTCAGAACAAGATTGTTAGGATTAAAAGTTAGATCCTTGTTATCTGCTGCTATATATAAGAAACAATTGAGACTGTCTAATTCTGCAAAATTGATCCATTCGTCAGGGGAGATAATGAACTATATAACTGTTGATGCTTATAGGATAGGAGAATTCCCTTACTGGTTTCATCAAACCTGGACAACAAGCCTCCAACTCTCCATTGCTTTGATAATTCTCTACAATGCAGTCGGTCTTGCAACTCTTGCAGCGTTTGCTGTTATCGTACTCACTGTGATTTGCAATGCTCCTCTTGCGAAGCTGCAACATAAGTTTCAGACAAAACTTATGGAAGCTCAGGATGAGAGGTTGAAGGCCATGTCAGAGGCTTTTGTGAATATGAAAGTTCTGAAGCTTTATGCATGGGAGACTCATTTTAAGAAAGTTATTGAAGGTTTGAGATCAGTGGAATGTAAGTGGCTTTCTGCATTTCAGCTCAGAAGAGCATATAATATTCTTCTCTTTTGGACAACTCCTGTACTGGTATCCACTGCAACTTTTCTGAGTTGCTATCTTCTTGATGTTCCTCTTAATCCTAGCAATGTATTCACTTATGTGGCAACCTTGCGTCTTGTTCAAGATCCAGTGAGATCAATTCCTGATGTTATTGGAGTTGTGATTCAAGCAAAGGTTGCGTTTTCAAGAATTGTCAGGTTTCTTGATGCTCCTGAACTGCAGAATGGACATGTTAATAGGAAATGTACCTCAGAACTCGGGCAACCGATAATCATCAATTCGTGTGGGTTTTCGTGGGATGACAATGTGTCGAAGCAAGCCCTTAGAAATATAAATTTGGATGTTTATCCTGGCGAGAAGGTTGCAATCTGCGGCGAGGTTGGAGCAGGGAAATCAACACTATTAGCAGCAATTCTTGGTGAGATTCCAAAGGTGGAAGGTGCTGTAAGTTTCTGTTTCTTTTCTGGGTTAAATTCTTGCCCGCTGTTGCCAATTCTTCATGAGATTACTGAAAATTTACTTTTGCTTGAATGCAGATTCAGGTTTGTGGAAGGATTGCATATGTTTCTCAGACTGCATGGATTCAAACAGGTACTGTTCGAGATAACATCTTGTTCGGGTCTCCAATGAACAGCCAAAGATACAAAGAAACACTTGAGACGTGTTCTTTAGTGAAGGATATTGAAATGCTACCATTTGGTGATCTTACTGAGATTGGAGAAAGAGGAGTGAATCTAAGTGGGGGCCAAAAACAGCGAATTCAGCTCGCCCGGGCATTATACCAAGATGCAGATATGTATCTCTTGGATGATCCATTCAGTGCTGTTGATGCTCATACTGCAAGCAGCTTATTCAATGTATAGCAATCTGTTCAATTGCATTGATAATTTGTTTAACTGATCTTCTGAATTGGTCTCACAATCTTCAATTTCTTTGTAGGACTATGTCATGGGAGCTTTATCAACAAAGACTGTATTACTAGTTACTCACCAAGTGGACTTCCTTCCTGCATTTAACTGTATCTTGGTTGTTCCTCCTTGTTCAATTCCAATTCCAGATTAAGTTAAAATTTCCACTCTTTTCATTCTAAATTGCTTGATCTTTTTTTGTTTTTGATAGTTGATATCTGATGGAGAAATTCTTCGTGCCGCTTCTTACAATGAACTGTTGGCTTCTAGCAAAGAATTTCAAGACCTGGTTAACGCTCACAAAGAAACAGTTGGTACTGAGAGGCTTGAAAATGTTACTTCTCAGAAAGGAACTAGGAGTTCAAGGAGAGAAATAACGCATAGTTTTAATGATGATCAACAGAATTCGGCTAAAATGTCAGGAGTTGATCAGTTGATTAAGAAAGAGGAGAGAGAGACAGGAGACACAGGATTGAAACCCTATCTCTTGTATCTGAATCAAAACAAAGGATTCTTATACACCTCACTTGCAGTTCTTTCGCATATAATATTCATATCTGGGCAAATCTCACAGAATTCATGGATGGCCGCGAATGTCCAGAACCCTCAAGTTAGCACATTGAGGTTGATCACAGTCTACTTAGCTATTGGCTTCAGTACTGCAATCTTTCTCTTCACCAGATCAGTATTCGTTGTAGTTCTTGGCCTTCAGTCATCAAAATCATTGTTTTCACAGCTACTGAATTCGCTTTTTCGGGCTCCTATGCTATTTTTCGACTCGACTCCTTTGGGAAGGATACTTAGTCGGGTACAAAACTATGAATCAATCAAAATGAATCGACATGCTAACTTCATATTGATCTAGAATTCTATGCTCTGAAACAGGTCTCTTCAGATTTGAGCATTGTTGATCTTGATGTGCCATTTAGCTTTGCCTTCAGCATCAGTGCCACCTTGACTGCATTCAGCAACCTTGGTGTCTTGTCTGCTGTTACTCCGCAAATCTTGTTTGTCGCCATACCAGTAATCTTTGCAACCATTAAATTGCAGGTAAAAATCATCTCTAATGCATTCCATTTTATTAATTTGATCATATGTGTTCTTATTTGTATTTTCAGAGGTACTATTTGGCGTCTGCAAAGGAGTTGATGAGAATCAATGGCACAACTAAGTCCCTCGTAGCCAATCATCTTGCTGAATCTTTATCAGGAGCCATGACAATAAGAGCTTTCAAAGAAGAGGATAGATTCTTTGCTAAAAGTTTGGAACTCATTGACAAGAGTGCAAGTCCATTTTTCCTTAATTTTGCATCAAGCGAATGGTTAATTCAGCGTTTAGAAACAATGAGTGCTGCTGTTCTTTCATCATCAGCACTTGTCATGGCTTTACTTCCCCCGGGGGCTTTCAGTTCTGGCTTTGTTGGAATGGCATTGTCTTATGGTCTCTCACTGAACACGTCCCTTGTGGTCTCTATTCAAAACCAATGCACACTTGCAAACTACATCATATCAGTAGAAAGACTGGATCAGTACATGCATGTGCCAAGTGAGGCCCCGGAAGTCATCGATAAAAGCCGGCCTACACCAAATTGGCCTTCTGTTGGTAAAGTGGAGCTTCATGATCTCAAGGTATGCATTTCCATCATATTATATGCCGAATTGCTAATGTTTATTTCTGCCGTTTTGATTCTGCTGACACTGTTTTCATTGATTCAGATAAGGTATAGACCAGACACTCCACTTGTGCTACGAGGGATCAGTTGCACATTTGAAGGTGGTCACAAGATTGGAATAGTTGGTAGGACTGGAAGTGGCAAGACAACCCTAATTGGTGCTTTGTTCAGGCTTGTAGAGCCAGCAGGAGGGATGGTAGTAATAGATGGGATCAATATCTCGACCATCGGACTGCATGACTTGCGGTCTAGATTCGGAATCATTCCTCAAGAGCCAACACTCTTCAATGGCTCAGTGAGATACAATTTGGATCCTTTAGGACAACACACAGACACAGAGATATGGGAGGTTCTCGATAAATGCCAACTCCGAGAAGCTGTTCAGGAGAAAGAGCAAGGCTTGGATTCTCTAGGTTTGGATTAAAGATAAACTTAATCTCTATGGTTGATGATTTTTTGTGGTCTTTCATTGTTCTTACATTCTTATGCAGTTGTTGAAGATGGATCAAATTGGAGCATGGGGCAGCGTCAGTTGTTTTGCTTAGGACGTGCACTGTTAAGGCAGAGCCGAATTCTTGTACTCGATGAAGCTACGGCATCAATTGACAATGCAACTGATGCAATCCTCCAAATGACAATTAGAACAGAGTTTGAGCACTCTACAGTCATCACAGTTGCTCATAGAATCCCCACTGTGATGGACTGCACAATGGTGCTTGCTCTGAGTGATGGTTAGTGTGCATTTTAGTCATCATTTTAATTGTGATTGATTTGATCTATATTAAAATATGTTTTTTTTCTCTCTCTTTAATTCAGGGATATTGGTGGAATATGATCAACCGATGCGGCTAATGAAAACAGAGGGATCTCTGTTTGGGGACTTGGTGAAAGAGTACTGGTCCCATTCTGCAAATGCAAACTGAATTTTTTCAGATTTGCATTTTTGTATCTTCCCAATGGAATTCAATTGAGCTTCATCTCTGTGTAATGTTAGGATTCAATGCAAATTGAAAATAAAATGAGAAAGTTGCTCTTGCTCATTGTATTTTATTCAATCCAACTCATTGAAACAAAGAAAAATATGACAGTTTACAATGTGTTCATGGTGCAGTTTCATTCTCAATGATGAGCTGCGTTCTTCTCAATGAAGCAGAAGGTATCTTGCTCCTCCCTATCCAAACACTCTCCAAAGTCTCATTATTCTCACCATTCATTTCCATCTCCTTTATCTTACCAATCTTTGTGATCCTATAAACAATGCCAAGAAGCGTACACTGCAAACCCAATCCAACAACTCCAATCACAGATACTACCACCCAACAACTCCATTTCTTCCCCTTCTCCTCCTCCATCACCACAATAGGCGGCCTAGAGAACACTGAAGAAACAGCGATAGAAAACAGGCCTGTGCTCGTAGGCTCATAGCCGCTCACATACTCATTGAGGCACTAGTATTGCTAAAGTTCACTGATCCATTCCTTCTAAATACCACACTCCATCTTAGAATCCATTTCTACAGGCAATGCTGCTTGATGGAAGACCATAGATATTGGGGTTCTGGTTTTGCTTGAGACACACGGTATATCCCAAATATTTTTTTTTCGTGCAAGCAAGGGTCACCTAAAGACAAGTGCATAGGTTTTGGCTATGAGTGTAAGAATGATAGAAGGAAACTGAAGAGAATGAACAGAAATATACTTAGGACATATCATGGAGCTCATTTCGTGAACTGGCATCTAGTCAGGCTTTTAGTTGTGCTTTAGGATTTGAATCGGAAGAAGTTTACTTTATAAAGGGATTGAGCAAATCAAAGAAGTTGCAGTTCTTGAAATGCTGGAATCAAGTAACGATCAGTTAGGTAGTGTTTGATTGGCTGGATGGGGAGTTTAGTTGAACATAGTTTCAAGCAGAGCAGATAAAATTTGGAAGTAACACAGAGGAAGAACCTGCTACTGTACAGCATGAGCATGCTTTTGATGTGAAGATTGTTTTTTTTTTTTTTTTTGACAGGAGTCTAAGGATAGACTATTTAGAAAAAAAGAAAAAAATAACCAGCGAGCATCAGGGGTGCTTAGAACAAAAGTATTAGTGATTGCATTCCTTACTTTTTTTTTTTTGGTAAGTTACAGAGCTGCAAGGAGCTAAATACTAAACTTGAACGAATTGTTTGAGACACAAAACTAATTCTTGAATGTTTCTTGGCATGCTTTCTAGCTTGTCAAAACTCCAGCTTCTTTCAGTATTTCTTGCTAGCTTGGATAGCTCATCAGCTACTTCATTTTGTTCTCTTGGAATGTGTATGATTTCCCAGTTTTGAATACCCAACAGCAGTCTTCTGCATTCTTTCCTTACTTGATCAAGATGTCTTTCAACCACTAATAGGCGATGGTGCTTTTAAGATGGCAAAAAAATTGAAATATCTAAAGGAAAGACTCCGAAGCTGGAAAAAGGAAACCATCAACCAGAAATTGGAAAGGAAGCAAGAACTCCTGAATGCAATAAAGAGGATTGATATCCATAAAGAAACAACCCCTCTATCTACAGAAGAGAGGGTAGAGGAAAAAACATATAAGGAGGAGTATGATCGGATCATCTCCGAGGAAGAAGCATATTGGCGACAGCTCGGGTCAATTGGCTACAACAAGGTGACCAGAATACGAAATTCTTCCATGCAGTAGCTAATCAAAGAAGGAACATGAACTGGATAAAGCAACTCCAGCATGATGGTGAAATCATCTCTGACATAAGACAAATATCGGCAGCAATCTCCACACACTTCACCGAACTCTTTGGCAGGGAGCGGGAAACGAGGTACAAAACCTCATGGGACCGACTGTTCCTTCGAAAAAGAAGAGTGGAGCTTAGACAATTAGAAGACCCCTTTGAAGAAGAAGAGATCAGAAGAGCAATAAACGAGCTTGGAGCCGACAAAGCACCAGGACCCGATGGTTTTCCAATGACCTTTTACCAACAGGGATGGGACATAATCAAGGAGGACATGTTAAAACTCTTCGAAGATTTCTTCCAAGGATCGGCAGACCTGGAGCGCCTAAATTGGGCCCATATCCTACTTATTCCGAAGAACAGCAGCCCGGAGGGCATCAAAGACTATAGACCAATCAGCCTAATCAACTGCTCGGTCAAAATCATATCCAAAGTCCTTGCAAACAGACTAAAAGGAATGCTGGGAGAGCTCGTAGATGAATCACAAACGGCCTTCATACAGGAGCGGATGATACACGACAATATCATCGCCGCGGAGGAGTTAATCCACAAGATACGATCAGGAAACACAAATGGCACCCTGATCAAAATTGACTTGGAAAAGGCATTTGACTCGGTCGACTGGGACTACCTCCTTGACATTCTTAAAGCTAGAGGATTCGGACCCAAATGGATCGGGTGGATCAAGTGCTTGCTTAGTACATCAAAAGCCAGATTCCTCCTCAATGGGGCGCCAACAGGATATGTGAGAAGCAAAAGAGGTCTGAGACAGGGAGATCCGCTATCCCCATTACTATTTGTCCTAGCCATGGATGTCCTCCCCACAATGCTCTCAAATGCCATACATGCTGGAACCTACCATGGAGTTCCCATTGGAGACAGTCGGGATGATACCATTGACACACAAGACGTGATGATATATTGATTTTCTCAGACGCAATGGAATATCGTATAACATCAAGCTAATTTTTTACATTTTTGAAGGCCTCTCGGGTTTGAAAATTAACTACTCAAAAAGTGTCATCATCCCGATCAAATCAACTATAACATCAGGGAATTCTTGCACAGTGCTCAATTGCAATGCTTAGCCCCGATTAAATACTTGGGTACTATCAGCGGCCCTAAAAGGGAGGATTGGGAATTGTTAATCGAGAAAATCGAGGGAGGTTGGCATCATGGAAATGAAAATTACTATCAATGGGAGGACGGTTGACAATGTTAAACTCAGTTCTATCAACCATACCAGTACATTGGATGTCGGCCTTCCGCCTCCCAGAGTGGGTGCTCAAGAAGATTGACGGAATTAGACAGAACTTCCTATGGAGAGGGGTGGACAAGGAGACACATAGCTACCACCTAGTCAAATGGGGGAGGATCTGTAGACCCAAGGAAAATGGGGGATGGGGGATCCTAAACCTGCGCACGTTCAATGGAGCCTTGCTGGGAAAATGGTGGTGGCGAATCCTAACCGGACGAGCCGGGATATGCCAGAAGATATTCCATAATGCATACTCAAGGAGGGGCCACATTGACCCGCACAAACCGGCTCCTGGGCGAGCATCTACTTTCTGGAAGACCCTGTGCCGGGAAGCCCCCCCAGTCCTGGCCAACATATGTGTGAAACTCGGATCTGGCGCCAACACAAATTTCTGGAGAGACAACTGGTGGGAGGGACAATCACTGCTAAATTCCTACCCTGGACTGCAGGAGCTAACTATATTGAGACACTTGACTGTCCAGGAAGCAAGACTCAGAACCCAAAGAGGACTCCCGCTCCTCAAACCGGGCCCCCTGTCAGTTAGGGAAGTGGAAGGGATGGAAATGATACGTATGACACTGTCAAACCTAACCACACATCCTGAAGTTCCTGATACTAGAGAATGGCGACTCACAAATAACAAAAGCTTTACGGTCAAATCACTCTATAGATTCAGGACCGATGGGGGTATTAGAAGCAATCTTAAGAAGGGCTTCTGGAAGCAACCATGCCCTCTCAAGGTAAAGCTATTTGCATGGCTGGCCCGGGAAAACAGGATCCTCACACTAGAGGTGTCAAATCCGCCGCACCGCGACCCGCTGCGGTCGGAGAGGCACTTGCCGCACTACCACGGAAATGGGTCGTACGCAAGACGCCAAGATTTCCGGCCTACCGTGCACTCCAAGACGCTACAAGAAGCGCGTCGCGTTTTACCCGTTTATTTTTTATTTTTTTAAAAAACTTAAAATTTAATTAAAAAAATCATAAAAATCATTAAAGAAAATCAGAAAAAATCCAAATTTTTTCTAAATTTATAAATACATATGTTTAAAGTATAAAATATGGAAAACATATAAATATTGGTAAAATTTCATAAATCAATCAAATTATCATCAATGATTTAATTATAATTTGTAAATAAACCAATTTTTTTTTAGAAAAACTTATAAAATTTAAAAATATACATTACATATTTGCACATAATGTCATAAAGGCATAAACACAAACACAATATTGCAAAACCAAATAAACAAATTATATTGATGAAAAAAATATGAAATTATTATTAAGATTTCAAAATAACTCATAAATTACAAAAGAATCAAATTATAAAGAATTTGATCTTATTGAAAAAAAACAACTAATAAAAATATTATGATTTATTTGAAAAATATGACAAATAAACATCATAAATTTCTAAATACAAATGTCTTCAAGTATTGAGTATTCTAGGTATTTAATCTTCATGGGCTACTTCACTCTTCAATATTGTCTTCATGGTATTGGTCTTCATTCTTCAACCTCAAGTTAGGTCTTCAAACTAGGTCTTCATAGTCTTCATGGTCTTCATGTCTTCAACTTCAAGTCTTCAAGTTAGGTCTTCAAGTTTTCATGGTCTTCATCTTCATGTCTTCAAGTTTTCAAGTCTTCTAGGTCTTCATGATCTTAATGCCTTAAAGTCTTCTATGTTTTACTCCCGGGTCCGATCTTTGTTGTTGTATCTCTTCTTCAAGGCTCCTCACAGTGTCATGTCTTCCTCTCGATCTTGAAGTCTATCTTCGCATCCAACCAATCCTTTAAGCAAATGCACATCTCCAAAGAAGTTGGTTCAAACCGCTCCTTTTATCATCTAGCACCGCTCCCCGTGCACTAAAACATGACTCACGCTACCGTGGACACCGGGCAGTAGATCGCGCTAACATTGGGATAATTATGCTCCCGTTGTTTCCACCATGACAAAATATCTAAATTATTAAATTCCTCCGAAGTGAGGAAAGAACTAAAATCATTTGATAAATACAAGTTTAATTCATGCAAAGAAGTATTAGTAGAAGAAGAAGTAGAAGAGCTACCATGTTTTCTTCTAATCATATTAAATAATTGTAAAGGGGTTTTACTACTCTTAGATTTTGTTTGAGAAATATTTTGATCATCATCACCCAATTGGGATGATTTTCTACTACCATAAAGTTCATTATAAATTTCATACATTTCAAAAAAATATGGATTTATATTCATCTTTTTAATTCACTATGGTCTAAACCCATGTTTTCATCAAATGAATCTAAAATAAAATTAGCACCTTCAATTTTAAACCTAGGATCTAGCATGTAAGATAAAATATAAATTGGACTAATTACACCAAAATATTTTTTGAATTTTAATTCCATGGAAGCAACAATAGATTCAAAACCATGACTAAATCTATATTTGTTAAATATGCCACTAATAAAATACAAATGACTTATAGTTAAATAAGATGTAGGATAATAAACACCAAAAAACATTTGTTGCATTATAAAAATTTCTAAAATTCCCTAATCATATTTCCTACTTCCCAATCAAATTCCCTAATTTCATTTTCTAAAATGTTCATTACAAAAATAAGTAATAACATCTTTATACTCATAAACACAATCTAACATTAAATAGGTAGAATTCCACCTATGTTCAACATCAACAACAAATTTTTATATCTTTTTCCATATTGAAGGCAATATTTTTTAAATTCTTGTCTTCTAGTAGGTGAGTTTCTAATAAATAAAATACAATTCCTAATTTTTTATGTGAGGATCAATAATTTAAGTCCATCTTGCATACAAATTTAAAATATGGCATGCACATCTAATATGAAAAATTTACCGAAAAATAGGTTTTAAAATGATTTTTAAGAACATCAATTATGCATTATTACTTGAAGCATTATCAAATGTAATTGAAAAATAGAATTTTCAATTTTATATTTTAAAATAGTGTTCATGATGCACCCGCAATGGCACTACTAGTGTGCCTATATTCTAATTCATTAAAACTTATAATACGCTTTGTAAATTCCATTCATTATCAATAAAATGGGCGGTTACATATATATATTGCATGATATTTGGAAGTCCAAATATCCAAGTTAAAGAAATCTTGGAAGAAATAGTAGATAATTCACAAATTAATTTTTCCTTATATTCATTAAAATCGAAAATGCATTTTTCCTCATTGTATTTCTAGAAACTTTTTTAAATTCGAGAAAATGCATTATGAATCATTCTTTCAAACCTAGGATTTTCGAAAGACTAAATGGTTGTTCATCATGAACAATAAATTTAGTAATTTCTTCTTGCATTTTCATTAGAAAAATGAAAAATACCTAAATTGGAAGTAGAAATATGTCCTAATTGGGTTTGAGTTAAATCATGTTGGTGTTGAGTATGTTTGTCGGCATGTCTTTTAAGATGGCTGGTGCCACCCTTAGCTTGGCATGAAAAATCTTTTTTGCATTTTTACACCTAGCCCGATTGCCTTTGTTTTCAATTTCAATAATATCAAAAATTCCCACACCCTCAAGTTCTTCTATCGCACCGCACCGCACTACCAATAGATGGTCCGCACCATCACCGCATCGGATTCATCGACACTGGTTAGTGTCATCATAAAGATAAAATGGAGTAGTATCATCCCTATGAAAATTGATGAACCGCCATTAAATATAAAATTTAAAATAATGGAATTACCACCTCAACTACTTGTGGAAGAAATTTATAAAGCCGGAAAAATTGAAGAAAAATAAGCCCGGCCCGGGTGATCTCCTTGAAAAGTAGTTGAGGTCCTTGAAGATTAGTGAAGACTTGATCTTGATGAAGCTTGATTCGATTGTAGGCTTGAACTTGGAAATTTAAATAATAATTTGATGAAGTTGGAAGGTTGAAGCTTTGAATCCTTGATGAAGCCTTGAATCTTGATTGCTTGAACTTGGAAATTTAGAAAAAAATTGATGAAGTTGGAAGGTTGAAGCTTTGAATCCTTGATGAAGTCTTGAATCTTGATGGCTTGATCTTGAATGAGAAGAAGGAACCTTGAACTTGAAATTCTTGAATGAGAGATTGAGAGCAATTAGAAGAGAATTAAGAGCTTAGGGCTTTAGAGATTAGTTTTTGGTATATGAAAAAAAAAATTGGAAGAATGAGAGGTTTTATTTATAGATTGAGGGGTTATATTTTTAATACCCATAATACCCTCATAAACTAGTTGTTGGAGAGGGTAAATTTGTCATTTTACTCAAAGACCCAAATACCCTCTAATATAGTCGCTTTTATAGTTGTTGGAGGGGTAAAAGGGTCATTGAACCCCTTTTATTTGCATTAAAACAAAAAACAAAAAAACAAAGAAAAGTGGTGGGCCGGGCTCTACCCAACGGGCCACACGCCGCTCGTCGCGGCTGCCGGGCAAGACGGCTGCCCAAGAGCCCGGGCGCATGGCTGGGCCACCACGGGCCCGCAGTCCATTTGACACCTCTACCTCACACTACACAACTTGCACAAAAGGAAGTGGAGAGGGGAACGCACTAGATGCTACCTGTGCGAATAGGATGAGGAATCGATACAACACATTCTCTCCTCATGCCAATACACGACCCACATATGGCACCATTTTCGCAATCGCTTGGGGCCCAAACAGAGAGAGATAGATCACGGGAACCAAGAGCATGTCCTCCGGGGTGGAGCATGCCCTACGAGGGGGATGGGACATACCAGAATGGCAATCACCCTGAGTATTCGGGGAAAGAAAATGCATCTATGTTTCCGTGAAAACAACGCAGCTTTACCTAACTATTCGAGATATTTCTTTCCTTATCATCTCTTTGGATGCGTACCCATCGCAAAACCAAAGTCGAGGCAAAGAAGAACCTCGGTGAAACGGAGCCCTGAACTCAGCCTTCACACCTGCTAAGAAGAGAACTCCTCCGGGGAGGAAACTGTTCTCTAGGAGAAGAAAAGTCTGGAACATGTTGCTGGCAGATTGGATTGATATTAATCGGATGTATTTTTACTCTTAATCTGTCCACGCAATGTAAACCTTATTAACATATTAAATAAAATGGTTTATCCACTTTATCAAAAACCACCTAGGTCCGTCTTCTCCTCTATGAAATTGGGACCTCTGAGGATTGGTTCTTCCATACTTTGCCAAAGCATCAGCCAGGTCATTGAGATCTCTTGGGCAATATGCCATCTCCAGGAGTGGTAGCTGGTCCAGCAGCTACTGATCCAAAATCTGCCTCTAACAGCACAAAAGAAAAAATTCGAGAGTATCCTTATTTATTATCTTTATTTTTATACAAGTTATATAAGTTTTCTTTATTTTTGTTGTGCATTTCTTCAAGTTTGTTGCAGGGTTTTTACAATGTTGTGTTATAGTAGGTTTCCAGGGGTTGAGATCAACTGTATATTTTTAGGGTTACAATTTTAGTGTGGTTGATGTGAGAGAGATTATTTTGTAACCTATGTTTTCTTTTTCAATAAAAAATATAATTGACCTCTGTGCAGATTAACAAAATTCTTCATTTATTTTTTATATTTTTACATACTGAATACTCAACATTATGTACCTCAACGCACATTAGGCCAGAGTTGCAAATCTTCTTGAGAATGGAGATTCTCATTTCCAAAATTGAAGAGGAGTATGTTCTATTTGCCCCCATATGCTCCATGTGATTGTCATTACTATGAGATCTCATCCCCTTGCAGGCTTTATCCACCTTGGGGAGTAGCCTTGGTGCCCCATATATTTTGCAAGTTGGCAGTACCCGTTCATATACTGAAGATGTGCCGGAAGTGGCTTCATATATTTGTCACATATAGGCATAAGATAAAAAGGTGGGTCACCAATTCATATATTCTAAGTCACATGGATAGCATTTTATGTGCTCCCCTTATCACTTTCTTTTATGTAGGTTGTCCAATACTATCCTCCTTTACCAGCCATGTGACTAATTTGATTTTAAGAGAGTATGGTTGCTTTAAGAAGCTTTTTCATAGATGACTCCCGATTCTATCATCTACTCTGAAGATATAAAAAAATTTAGGGCTTTTTGCAGGTGTACCCCTGAATAATTTTGAAATTGTGTATTTACCCCTAAATAAAACATAATTGCATACATACCCCTGAATAATAGGTATAATTACATATATACCCCTGGGGTTAAAATCAAATGAAAAACCGTCAAATTAATAAATGGTAGACATGCAAAATGACCATCATACCCTTTACATATATACCCCTAAAAAATTTGTTTGGCTATAAATTTAAAAATACCCCTTTAAAAATCTAAATTTTAAATTAGTTAAAAAATATATAAAGAGGGATATTTTGGACATTTTCCAACCCTTAATCTAAGTTTTAACCATGGTTAAGATTACTTGGTTAACTTCTGTCAACTGATCCTAACAGTAGGGGTATATCCACAATTCAACATGTTTTTCAGGGGTATACAAGTAATTATGATTTTTTCAAGGGTAAATATGCAATTATGAAACTTTTGTGGAGTATATAATCAATTTCTCCAAAAATTTAACTATGAATGCCTTGATTGGTGTGAGTTTCCATTCTCTTATATTTAGTGCCTGGGCACCGGTTTCCATCAGGGCATGTATCAAGGCGATCAGGCCTTGAGCTCCTTTCTTTGTCAAGAAAAATACTAGATTAATTTATCACCGCATCAAACTAATGAAATAAAGACAGAGAATTGAGAAAAAATACCCAAAAAAGAGATAAAGACAATAATTAATTAATCCAAGAAATGGGTGCATAAATCCCCAAATAAAAAAATTTAAAAAAAAAAAAACATTATCTTTTTGTGCCCTTTCTGCCTTCCCTCAATATAAATCACCCTCAACTTCGCCCAATCAACACAGAAACACAACATTCATCACTTGTTAAATTATAAGAAGAAAAAAAAAGCTGAGAGCTTGAGAAAGATGAGTGGGGGTGGTATAGCATCATTGAAGACTCAGGTGGCCGCCAAGGTCTCCCGCGAGCGCGCAAAGGAGCTGCCGGGCTTCTTCTCGCCGCCGGCTCGCCCGCCGAGAGTCGCAGGAGGGCAGTCCGCCTTGCCGGAGTGGAAGCTGGGCTGCCTCGTGACTGAGTACGGCCTGCCCCCCACTGTGCGTGGCTCTCTCCACTTTGGAGGATGCTTCTAATTATTTCGAAGTATATGTATTTGTATTTGTTTAATTGAGGACTTGGAGGGTAATTGTGTTATCTTTATGTGTGTGTGTAAGTATATATAAGAGATCGATGAAGGTGATGGATGTATTGATGATGATGATCTTCATGTGGGTAAATCAATTTCTTTGTTTCTGTTTAATATTGGTTTTTGATTTTTATGAAAAGTAACTGCATGGAGATGTGTTGTCTTTTCTTTTCAAAAAAAATGTGAAGTTTTTTTTCGATGAAGTGATAAATCACATTTTATTTAATTTAGTTAAGATAGTTTGTTACATTGCTTGGCCATAAAGGCAATAAAAAGAATACATAGTTGATAGCATCATTCTTTCTGCCAGCAATACACCCGATCATTTCCCTAGCTCATGCTTGGGCTGAGTCTCCCCCCAGTTGGTCTCCTTCATCGTCGCCTCTCTCTGGCGTAGCCGATAAGAATTCTAGGCTTCGCTTAACCAGGTTTCATGCCGCCTCCAGCTTTGTTCTCTTCGCCATCGGAGCAGCATTCAACCAAGATATGATGTGAAAGAAATATCTCGAATAATTCTAGAAAAAAACGCGTTGTTTATCCTGAAAGCATCGTCTATTCCTTTCCCTCCAAATGCTCCATGTGATTGCCATGACAGTGATGCCCCATCCTTCTCGTAGGGTATTGTCCACCCCCGAGGAGAAACCTCTGGCGCCCCAAAGTGTCCTGGTATCCAAATCTCCGCTCGATTCAAACAATGTCTGGAAATGGTTCCAGATTTGTCTTACGAGAGGGCAAGAAATGAAGATGTGATGTACCGATTCGTCCTCCGTCGCACACAGGTAGCAGTTGGTGCGGTCCCCTCTCCACTTTCTCTTGTACAGGTTATCGAGGGTAAGGATTCTATTCTCCCTTGTCAGCCATGCAAATAGTTTTGCCTTGAGCGGGCATGGCTGCTTCCAGAACTCATTTTTCAGGTCACTTCTTAGGCCTCCATCAATTCTAAATCGGTATAGCGATTTGACAGTGAATATTTTGTTGGCCTGAGTTCCCATTCCCTAGTGTCCATTGCTTCCGGGTCTATGTCAGAATCAACAAGTGCTTGTCTGAGCTGGATAAGACCTTCAGCCTCCCTAGCTTATATGGGGCCTGGTTTGAGTATTGTGGCTCCACTTTGGAGTTTAGTTCTAGCTCCTTGGATGGTCAAGTGCTTTGATAGGGATAATTCTTGCAGCCCCGGGTAGATGTTCTCTAGTGAGTTCCCCATCCACCATTTGTCCTTCCAAAAGTTTGTGTTTGTACCAGATCTCAGGATGACCCGAATGTTTGCCAGTACGGGGGGGCTTTCCCGACAAAGACCTTTCCAAAAGGTTGATGCACGCTGCGGGGCCGGTCTATGAGGAAGTTGATGAGATTTGTGAAGGATGGAGAAAGTTGGACAGTTATTAGGGTTTTTATCCACATAAACAATGTTGTTTTTTATTTTACTCTGACATCTTAATTTTTTTAACTCTATAAAATACTTGTAACTTTTTATAAGTCACAAAAAACATCTCTCATCGGTGTCCGGTGAGCATGAGAGAGGGTGGAGATCTCTAGATTGGGAGGAGGGCTGGATAGATGATGCGTGTCATTTAGAATTAGGATTTTTAAAATTAAGGTGAGGATTTTTATAATTAGGTTTTAAATTTTAATTAAAAAATAGATGGATTAGCGACTTAACCTCACAATCTTCTCACAAATGATGACGGAAGTGTTTTTTTGTGACTTACAAAAAAAGTTGCGGGTGTTTTATAGAGTTAAAAAATGAGGTGCCAAAGTGAAAAAGCGGTATTATTCAGGAGGGTAACAAAAAAATTTACACGATATCAAACAACTTTGTAATAAATCAAAATATAATAATTTAATTTACATATAATTTCACTTATATTATAAATTTAAAATATTGAAAATCAAACTGGCTCTAAATATGTTTTCTCTCTATTTCATCCGTGCTTTAGTGCCGACAATGATAATCATTTTGATAGGATATATACTCACATTCCACTAATGTCATTGTTTTTCTCAGAAATATAAATAAATGACATTATTAAAGACAACAGATTAGTTTTACCTTAAACTCAATTAGTTGCTCCCCTGTAAAGTAGTGTTAAAAAAAGTCTATTCCAAACTGAGCTAACAGTTGTCCAACTAAGCTGTTTGGGTTGGTAAGCCTGCTCTCTTGGTATTAAATGTATGTGCTTATCGCTTTATGTTTAGAAGAAATTATCTATAGATTTCTGGCACTGATTCTATGGACTTTAAAGTTAAACACACACACAATATTAAATAATAAACAAACACACTTAAAAATCCTAAGATAATTAGGTTACTATTTCAGAAACCAATTGTGAATTAACTATTATGTTGTTTATATTCCATACAACCATATCATTGACATGACAATAGAATCCAATGTCTCTTGCTTTTCTTGTTCAACAAATACTCCCAAGGAAACAAAATGATGTTATCCAAAGCTTGTAATTGTAATTGCTTGCGTACAACATGAAGCATAGGATTATGAAAGTTGTAGTTGAGTGTCCGCAATGGTTTGTGCTCTACAAGGATGCTTTCATTATTTGTAAGTGATAAATAACATTTAAAATACTTGTGACTGATTAATTAGAAACTTAAAATGTGAGGTTTTATTTTTTTATTTTTTTATTTTTTTAACATGGTGACAAGCGCGCCATAAAAGAAGTTAAGGGTGGGTAGCAAGTATGGAATCCGTTCAACCTAAAGTTAGAATAATGCTTGTCCACGAGATGGGTCCTTATCCAAAGTTTAGTGTACATATGTTGGAAAGCTCGACTAGAATCAAGTGTACATATATTTAAAGATACTTAAGAAAATAAGAGATCATATTTTTAAAAGAGATTTAAATACAAATCTTTTCTTGCCCCAGTAGGATGCTTCCTTGATTTCCTCACAGAGCTGCCATGCACACAACACCTCAGACTTGGACATGTATGGCTGCACGATAACCTACAACAATTTAGTGCTGGAATACAACAAGATGCTGAAAGACAGAATCACTCAAACTAGAAATCAACTCTCTGATGCTACGCTTGTTTATGTTGACACTCATGCTGTCAAGCTTGATCTCTTTCACACATTAATCTTGTAAGTTTTAATTGACAGGGCTTGTTTATGGAACTAAAGCTTGTTGCCAGTGGCGGAGTCATGAAGTTTATAATATGGGGTCACTATTTTACAATTATGTAAAGTTTGAAAACCAAAAATTCCTACAATAAGTCTCTTAACATATTATCATCATCTATAATACAAGCAAATCATATAATATTTAAAAATATAGTTAAAATGTTATAAAAAAGTTAAAAATCAGTTTTTATATTATATTATTATATATATTATGTTAGACGGATGATGAAACTTATTAACCCAAGATTTCAAAATAATGGAGGTCATTTACTATTTTAAATAACATGTGTATATATATATTTAAAAGTTTTGGAAATTTTTGTGCGGTCATCTGACCCCACAAAAATGCATATAGATCCGCCACTACTTGCTGTGGATATGGTGCCGGAGAGTATAATTACAGTAAAGAAGTATATTGTGGGGATAGATACCAAGGTGATTGATGGCAAACAAGTTACTGCTGCTGCTTGTAAAGATCCTGAAAATTATGTGAGTTGGGATGGGGTTCATACCACTGACGCTGCTAACAAGCTTATTGCATTAGGTGTGCTAAATGGATCCTTTTCTGATCCTATCTTTCCTTTTTCTAAGTTCTGTGACTTGAAACCAGTTGGCTAGGATTAGGATTGAAGAGTTGACCTCTAGAGACAGACAGATAGACAGAGAATAACCACAAAAATTATATATAAAAAGCTGTATTGTGTAACGAATCGCTCTACGGATCCGTTACTAAATAAGATGCTAATCTTCACAATGTAATCAAGCAGACAACAGACACAGTCTCAACATTCATTAACAGCAAGATAGAGTTCAACTCTTACAAACATTCAAATAGTAAGAAAAGTAATAGAGCAAGATAAGTGATGCACTACTACTCCAGCGAACGTCGTTGCATCCCCGTCGCTCGCGGCTTCTCCTCCTTCAGCAGCTTGAAGGGGCCAGAACCTTCACTTGACGGCTAACCCTAATTCCCCGCAGTCATGCCCTTCTTAAACTTCTCATCTGTACGGACATAACCTCGTAGCCGTTGATTAGCTTTCAGCCTCATTACTCACGCTGGCGTGGCACCTTCTCTCATCCACGATGCCCTCCATTACTCCTTGCGTATGAGGATTCACAGAGCCATGTTTTTCCACGTGTCGTCGTCCTCCATCTCAGCATCCTCCATCTCAGCATTCATTGACTCTTTTACGTAGTCTTGTCTCCTCTTATTTATCCCCTGCATGCTGGTCTCCTGTGCATTCGTAACAACTCCTCCCCCATTATAAAGGACCTTGTCCTCAAGGTCCGTTATACCATATTATTCTTTGTAACAAATGCATCTTCCCAAGAGTGCTCGGCCTCACGCTAAACCGTCCCAATTGACTAACACCTGGGCGACTTCTCTTCCATTTCTGAGGACGGTGCGTCGTTGGAGAAACGCTTTTGGTTGTACTACTGGTCCACTCCCTTTGATTTGGGTTGGAAGTGATGGTATGGCTGGCGGTTGGCCGGCTCCATAGTAAGGTTTCAGCAAGGAGACATGGAAGACCGGATGTAGTCGCGCCTCTACTGGAAGTGTAAGCTTATAGGCGACTGCACCAACCCTCTGTTCCACCGGAAACGGGCCATAATACTTCAGGGCTAGCTTCTGCAGCCTTTTATGGCGGATGGACAAGCTATACGTATGGTTGCGGCACTCAAAGACTAAATCTCCCACCTTGTATTCAACCTCTCTGGGCTTCAGATCAGCAGCTCGTTTCATCCGCTCTTGCACCTTTTGTAATTGGTTCTTTACTTGTGCTAAGGTCTGGTTACGCAATGTTAACCATTCTACTACTTCCTGGGGATCATTCTCATCGGCCCACTGAGGAACAAGTGCAGGTGGTGCCCGGCCATACACAACTTCAAATGGTGTCTTCGGTCTTTGTAGTGGTAGGCGTGTGTACCATAACTCCGCCCATGGTAGCAACTCCACCCATTTCTTGGGATTCTCCATAGTGAAGCAACGAAGATACATCTCCACACACCTATTAAGGGCTTCGGTTTGTCCATCCGTCTGTGGGTGGTACGCCGTGGACATGGCCAAGGTGGTACCCATCTTGATGAATATATGCCGCCAAAACAAACTAGTAAATGTCTTATCTCTGTCGGAGACAATGGATTTTGGCACGCCATGCAACTTCACCACATTATCTATGAACGCCTCGGCCACAGACAAGCTTGAGAAGTCTGATCTCAAGGCCACAAAATGTCCATACTTAGACAACCTATCCACCACCACCATTATAACTGATAACCCTTTGGAAGGTGGAAGCCCACTGATAAAATCCATTGATATGTCCTCCCACACTTGCACAGGTATTGGCAACGGCTGTAGTAATCCACCGGGCCTTGCATGCACTTCCTTGGCCTTTTGACAAACATCACAGGTTTTGACAAATGTCGCCACGTCCTGGCGCATGTCCTTCCAGTAGAAGTGCTTGGCTAATCGAGCAAATGTTCGCAAGGACCCTGCATGTCCTCCCAGGAGTGTTGCATGAAACTCCTGTAGTAGTTGTTCCTTAAGCTGATCATTCCGGGGAATCACCATCTTCTCTTTATACCATAGAACATTGTGTTTCACCAAATAAGCCCCTGCTGTCAGATCCCCATTTTGAATCTGCTGAATTAGTTGAGCACACTCTGGATCTTGAGCCTGTAATGCTTGTATTTGTGACAGTAGCTTGTTCTGTCTCACTGAGCAAGCCATATTAAGACATCTTGACAGAGCATCTGCTGCTGTATTTTCTTTGCCAGGCCTGTATTCCACAGAGAAGTCATATCCAAGTAGCTTGGGAATCCATTTCTGTTGCTCAGGGGTGTGTATGTTCTGATTAGTTAGATGTTGTAAAGCTTGTTGATCCGTCTTGATGTGAAAATGATTTCCCATTAAGTAATGGCGAGAATTTTACTTACTTTATACAAGTATCGCAAAGAACTCGCGAGTATATGCAGATTATTGACGCATCCTGGGGTTAAGCCTTCTTGAGAAGTAAGCAATTTATTTGTCACGGCTCAAAGCGGCTCCAATACCTTCTCTGACATGATCTCTAGCACAAAGGACTTAGTAAAGTCACGGTAGCTGAAATCTGGTGTGGTGATATTTATTTTTAGAGCTTGAATCGCCTTGTGTGCTGGCATCCCATTGAAAACAATCCTTCTTGAAGAAGTGCATGGAGGATGTGCTATTGCTGCATAGTTACGGATAAACCTTCGGTAATATCCACTTAAACCCAGGAAGCCCCTCAACTGTTTCACTGACTTAGGAGTTGGCCACTGAATAATAGCCTCAATCTTCTGTCTATCCATCTCTACTCCTTTAGCTGATACAATATGACCCAGGTACTCCACATGTGCCAGCCCAAATCCACACTTGGACAGCTTAGCAAAAGTTGGTTCTGGCTCAACGTCTGAAGAACTTGCTCCAGATGTTGCAAATGAGCTTCCCAATCCTTGCTGTATACCAAGATGTCATCAAAAAATACTAGGACATACCTCCTCAACGCGAAGCTTAACACATGGTTCATGAGTGCTTGGAAGGTCGCCGGCGCATTCGACAATCCAAACGGCATTACCCTCCATTGGTAATGTCCATGATGGGTGCGAAATGCGGTTTTGTGCTTGTCCTCGGGATGAAGTAGTACTTGATGATATCCCGATCGTAAGTCTAACTTAGAAAACACTGCTGCTCCATATAGCTCATCCAACAATTCATCCACTGTCGGCATGGGAAATGCATCTTTGATGGTGATGGCGTTCAATGCCCTATAATCAGTGCAAAACCTCCAAGCTCCATCCTTCTTCTTGACGAGGATCACTGGGGATGAGAAGGGACTCGTGCTGGGTTCAATGAGCCCCTCTTTCAGCATTTGTTCCACCATCCTCTCTATTTCTGTTTTCTGTTGATGAGCATATCTGTATGGCTTCACTCAAACCGGAGCTGCCGTGGTTATCAGTGGGATACGGTGGACATGCTGCCGTGGGGGTGGTAATCCCACAGGAATGGAAAATACCTGTTGATACTTTAACAATAAAGATTTAAGTTCACAATTATTCACCTTTTGAAGTTGTGCTTCCACCTCTCGATGTCCTTCTCCTGGCTTGAAGCTAGACATGTCAGAGTTCTCGTCATCTGTAGAATGCCATGTTAAGGTATAGCACTGTGCTATGGCTTGGGTCGAGCACATCCGGCTTAACTGGTTGCATGTGGACTCCTGCATTCTGAGTGAACGATCTCCATTCAATGTAATAAACCGGCCTTCTAAATAAAAACGCAGGCGTTGCGTTTTATAATCCACCAGATGAAGGCCCAGAGTAGCTAGCCAGGCCACTCCCAGGATCACATCCGCTCCACTCTTGTGAGAACAAAAAGCGAGGGGAGGTGAAAGTTGACCACAGCTGTATTTCCAGGTCTTCCACTATACCCTCGACCTTGAGTGAATGGCCATTGCCCACCAATACCTTCCATGGCTTGGAAGGTTTGACAGTGAGCTGAAGGAATTGGGCCAACCTTGGTTGTATGAAATTATCATCACTTCCACCGTCCAGTAACACATGCACCTCTTGCTCCCTGATTCGGCCCTGAAATCTCATGGTGCCCACCGCGTTGGAGCTGTTCATTGCATTCAATGACATCTTACAGAACTCTTCCTCCAACTCTGCTGTTGGATTTGCATCAAGTACATATTGAGTTGCTGCTGTCTCTCCAGGATCATCATCCCATTGTAGTACCAACAGCCTCTTGTTTGGGCACTGATGGGTATGTGTATACTTCTCATCGCATGTAAAACAGAGTCCCTTGTCTCTTCGGGCTTGTATTTCCTCCACCGACATCTTCTTATAAGTCTGGTTTGAGTTGACGTGGCTTGGGTTGGAAGGGTTCCACATTCGTCGACTCCCAGTTGTCTCTTGTCGGTTTCCCACATTTAGTCTGGTTGGAGCAGCATAACTCTCTGTGTGTGTAGGCGCCCTCGTGGTGAGACCCTTCCCTGTACTGCCATATTTCTCCTCATATAATTTTGCAAGTGCGACTGCCTTTGGAATAGTCTCGATGCCAAGGAATGACTTCCTGCGCAAGTCCTTCTTTAACCCACATATGAAGCGAGTCCAACATCGCCCGGTGTCAATCCCTTCTACTCTATTGCGGCTATGCATAGTATTGAGCAACTGTCCCTACCTGAGTTAATTGGAACAGAGAATACCGGGGACCTTCGAAGGTTGAAGGGCCGTAAGCCACCTCCATGGCCTGAGTTAGTGCCTTCCAGCTATGAATGGCTCCATTCTTCTGCAGCATTTGAAACCAAGGGAGCACTGGCCCATCAAAATGTATAGCTGCAATCCTCAGCCTATACTCCTCCACTATCCCATAGTATTCGAAGTACTGTTCTGCTCTGTAGATCCACTGGAGTACGTCGTTTCCATCAAAGCGAGGAAAGTCCATACTCACAGGTCGTTGAGAAAATACCACCATCTGATTTTCTTCTGCCACTACCGCCGGATTGTGAGTCACCGGCTGATTTGTCGCCGTGATCCCTCCCACGCCTTGGTTAAGCTTCGCCAAGATACTCTGCTGCCCCTCTATGAGCATGTTCAATGTTTGCTCCATGGATGGAATCTTCTCCGCCGCTTGTTCCACCGCTTTCATGACCTTTCTAGGGGCTCAGCCCGTTCACGGTATTATGCGCCATTTGAGTCAATGGTAAGCACTTGTAACGAATCGCTCTACGGATCCGTTACTAAATAAGATGCTAATCTTCACAATGTAATCAAGCAGACAACAGACACAGTCTCAACATTCATTAACAGCAAGATAGAGTTCAACTCTTACAAACATTCAAACAGTAAGAAAAGTAATAGAGCAAGATAAGTGATGCACTACTACTCCTGAGCGTGGTTGCATCCCCGCCGCCGCGCTTCTCCTCCTTCACAGCCTTTGAAGGGGCGGTAACCTTCACTTGACGGCTAACCCCTAATTCCCGCAAGTAGCCATGCCCTTCTTAAACTTCTCATCATGCGGACATTAACCTCGTGAGGCCAGCTTGATTAGCTTTCCTCACCTCCATTACTTCGGCCAGCGTGGCACCTTCTCTCATCCACCCGATGCCCTCCATTACTCCTTGCGATGAGGATTCCTGAGCCATGTTTTTCCACGTGTCGTCGTCCTCCATCTCAGCATCCTCCATCTCAGCATTCATTGACTCTTTTACGTAGTCTTGTCTCCTCTTATTTATCCCCTGCATGCTGGTCTCCTGTACATTCGTAACATATTGCTATCATTAAAATCATAAAATAATGAGTGTTGATTATGTAACAGTGTTTATTTCTCTTCTTGTTTTTGTCTGGCCAATGTTAATTAATAATTTCTATATATTGTTGAATTATTTTTATGGACTAACATAATCTAATGACAGTTTGGACATTTTCTATGGGTCTAATACCCAATTTAATCCCTCTATTATACCGAACTGGCCCTCTTAGTCCCTCTAATATAATTTGATACTTTTTGGTCCCTTTATTTCTCTAATTGAGAAATGTCAGTTATCGCACATGCCTTTTTGGTCCCTGTACATATACCTTTTGAACCTTTTTGGTCCCCTTATACATACTTTAGGGGCCGGGATTTTTACAATCGTGAAATTAGAGGGACTAAAAAGGCTCAATTTATAATGGAGGGACTAAAGGGGCCGGTTCGATATAATAGAGGGACTAAATTGAGTATTATACCTTTTCTATGCAAGTGACTGGAGCCATTTATGGGATGGATTGTTAATAACCATACTTGGGCCCAAATTGGATCCACTCCCAAGCCTCACACCCAAGTCAGCCCATTGGATTTGAGGCCCATCATATGTAATGTGATAATAAGTGTATATTAAGGAGTATGGTGGGGTCGTGGAAAATGTAACAGGAGAGATTGGGAGAAGGATTCGCAGAGAAGCCCTATCTTTTCATTTTGCATGTCTTGCTTCGGATTTTACTCTTCAATGGCTGCTAATCCATTTCGACCAACATTAGGAGGTAATATCCTTTGTGTATTGCTCATTATGCTTCAAGATTACAAGAAATATAATAGCATTGTTCATGGCCTGAATATGGTAATCCTTCGGTGCATAAATTGTTATTATTGTGTTTATTAATGTTCATGATGATTTTTATTCTAGCATATATGTCTTACAAAATCATAGATAAATAATGCTATCTATGAACGCTTATGTAACAAATAGTGGAAATTAATTAGACTAATTATTTTCTTTCAATTCCATGTTACATCTCTTGAGTTAACCATTTCATTAATACTCAAGGTATTTCTTTAAAAAAAAAATTGTCAAAATAGTTCTGACAATTCTAATAAAAATAAACCACCTTTAAAAAAAAATCAAGAAAAAAAGTTTTGAATATCATCATTTAAATGATCAGAATCATTGAAACAGCCGCCTTGCTATTTCTCAGTGAGTCTTGTCTATCTACTTTCATATTTATCAGAATCATTGAAAAAGAAATGGGTGGAAACTTTATTTTAAATCAATGTTGAATGAGCCTTCCTTGATGTCTCCTTTTCCAAGCATTAGTTTTAATCTTCTAATATGATCTTTAATTATCAAAGGACCATTTGTCTAGTTGTATCTCGGGTGATTCACTTTGATGAGTAAAGTTTCCATATTTGAATTCTCACCTTTTTAGCAGAGGGAGTAGTTGGATAATTTACTTAGTGAGCACTTGGGTAATTTGAGTCCCTATATATTTTGTACGTACAGGGGTTAAGGGTGCTCGTTACCTAAGACCACACCACTTGATGTGCCTCTGTGAAGGGTTTATCCCCTATGTCAATATATATATATATATGCTCGTTACCTAAGACCACACCACTTGATGTGCCTCTGTGAAGGGTTTATCCCCTATGTCAATATATATATATATATATACGGGAGTGATGATATAAGGCCGGCCAGATTACTGTGTAAATAAGGTCGCCTCCTATTTAGCCACTTGCACAGTATTTTAAGGATTTCCAAGCGTATGGATGGAAAGAACATCGAAAAATAAGCTAGCATATTAATTTTCATACAATTTGGGAACTTATAGGGTCTTCATCTTAATAGGTGAAAATTTATAGAAATCTTACCAGTTCAAAATTTCACCCTTTAAGATGAAGACCCTACAAGTTCCCAAATTGTATGAAAATTGACATGCTAGCTTATTTTTCGATGTTCTTTCCATCCATACGGTTGGATTTCCTCAAAACATTGTGCAAGTGGGCCAAAACGAGGCGATCGTACTTGCACAGTGATAAGGCCAGCCGCATAGTATCAACCTCGTATATATATATATATATATATATATATATATATATATATATATATATATATATATATGACATTTAATTGTTTGCTAATAAAAGAGATAAGATTGTTTGTTAGTGCTGATGTACCTTGTTGGCATCATTTGACACAGTTGACAATTGACAAGTCAATATATGGCAAAAATTAGGAATGGATTGATCTATAATGCAAGTCTGATTTAGTAAATGAATTGCATTGATTGAAAGCTTAATTTGTGATTGAGGATGGTTACATGCAAATCACGCTTGATTGAAGATGTGATTGAAGAACAAACTTGGAAGGAATTCAGTGATGACAATATGGGAAGATTGTTCAGCCAAAATGTTGATTGAGGAGATCAAGTTTTGGGAGAAGAACACACACCTTGGTAAGGTGCTACAGTGATGGATTGCGCAGGTGATGGAGAGGTGTCCAGCTAGTTGCAACGGTCAGGATCAGGAGGACCTTAGAACTCAACCAGGAGAGTTGGAGATGTCTCGAGGTAATGAAGCAACGCAAGTTGCAGCTTGAGTCAATCAACAATCGAGCCATATTGCAAGCTTGGTTGTAACAGGAGTTACAACGACTAAATTTGGAAGGCTTCTAAATTAGCAGCTGCGAAAACTATGGAGATTCCAAACAAGGAAAGTGACAGTGGGGGCTGGTAGAGATTGATAGAAGACACTGCACTAGGAGATTGACGATTGATCACCGGAGAAAACCTTAAGGGTGAGTGGAGAGTGGTGATTGGTGAATGTGGAGAGGGTCTTGATGTTGTAGTGAGTGTATGAGTGACAATTGATTGTACTCGTGTTTTTTTCTCTCTTTGTTAGTAAATTGTTTTCCTCCGGGTTTGGCCCCCAGATATAGGCTTGATAGCTGAACTGGGTTACCAACTCTCTTATCTCCTTTCTTCTTGGTTTGCATTGTTTTTGATTGGTTGTGTCTCTGTGAGAGCTTCTATGAGAAATAGTTGCAACTAGAGTTACAACTACACCACGCAACAGCCTCAGCATGACTTACATTGTTGAAGCCAACCAACTACAACACAATTAGAAGAGAAATTTTCTTTCTTCTCATGCATTTGAAGCCTTCATTATCATGGGAGCCAAACAACTTTTCTTACTCACAGAAATACCTTCCGATTTTATCCACATTTCCAAATTTTAGACCTATTGATTAGTTTCGAAATAAATGAAAAGAAAAGAAAATAAAATTAGATTGATAGCCTGAAATTTAAGTTAAAATGTACATCATAACATAAATCACAAACCCAAGAAATAAAAAGCTCACATGACTTGATTTAATCATAATTGGACTGTCCAAAAACATTCTGGCAAATTAAATTATATATAAATTATTTTATTTAATTGATTAAGATTGAAATAATTCAATTATAAAATTTTTAGAATATAGCTGAACTAACACATAAATGCAAATTTTTTTTTTTGTTGAAAAAATAAATAAACTATATTTAATTATTTAATTATGATAATAGATTGTGTTGTTTTGATACAATCATTTGTGATATTACAAAGGATTTATCAATAAAGGGTTGTAAAAACATGAAAATATTGTATTTTTCAATTCTCTCTCTTACTAGTGTTTAGGTACCCTCTGAACTTAGTCACCTCTGATTTTTTTGGAGTGTCGTGTTTGAATTATAAGTTCTTTTTCACCATGCTCTCTGTCTCTTTTAGGCTTTTAGCTTTGGCTTTGTTAGATGTGTTACATTATTTTTAAGATTTAATTTATATATATATATATATATTTAAAATTGTGATTTCCTTAAAATGGTGCAAATAAAGGTTTTGTTTAAATAGAACAAATGAAAAAGAATGTATTATTTTAACTAAATTGATTTTCGACCATAACATGAATCGACAACACAAGCATAAAGTATGAGTTGCCTTTTTGTCTCTCTCACGTGTGTATAAAGAAAAAGCTTGCAACATGTACAACAAACTTGACCATGTCCACTCCACTGAGAATCATCTTCCACACTGTAGCTGAATAGTGTGTGATTTTTATCTTGTGAAATTTAAACAATATTTTTATGTCTTTTGTTTTTTCTTTCAAAATTGTAATGTTTATAATCTGTAAAAAAAAAGTTCATTTAGAATTGAAGGAGATGAACTACAAAGCGATCTATAAAGGAGCTTCTGGAAGCAATCGTGACCACTCAAAATTAAATTGTTTGCATGACTGACAAGGGAAGATAGAATCCTTACACTAGACAACTTATACAAAAGAAATTGGAGGGTGGGACCTAACCAAATGTTACCTTTGTGACATCGATGATGAACCAGTGCATCATTTGCTCGTGTCATGTTCTTACGTAGCAAACATCTGGAACCACTTCCGAAACATGTTCGGGATACACTCTTTCTAGGGCACCAAGGCCTCATCCCGTAGGGTGGACAATACCTTAAAAGGAGGATGAGACCTTACAGTTATGGTTGTCATATGAAGCATATGGGGTGAAAGAAATAGACGATGTTTTCAGGATAAATAACGTGTTTCCCTAAAAATTATTTGTGGCATTTCTTTTCTCATTCTTTCTGTTGAAGATTGACAGGAAATCAGCTGGAAATCAGCTTGAAGACCTTGAAGATTGATTGGAAATCAGCTGGAAATCAGCTTGATTGAAGATCTTGAAGATTGGAGATTTTCTTGATTGGAGGATTCCTTAGTTAGAGGATTTCTTTAAATTATTTGAAATATTTCCAAATTATGTAATTTTCTTTCCTTATTTTCATTGTTAGGTGAAGTTCTATAAATTGTAATGATTGCTCCAAGTGAGTATGGAAGTCTAAAAGTATGGAAGTCTGAAATTATGAAATGAAATAAAAGGCTTTCAACATGTAGCTGTTTCATCTTGTTTGTCGTTTCTTTGTTGCAACTTTCTGTGCAACTTAACTCCTGTTTTCTTTCTCTTGTCTGTTAGTCGTTTCTTTGTTACAACTTTCTGTGCAACTTTCAACACTTTCTTGGTTGGAGGAAGCTCCAATTCCCAAGCGGCCAAAGTTGAAAATGACAAAAATCCTTATGAAGCGGAGACTGGAATTTGTTGTTGGAAATTGTTTGATGAAGATGATGCTATGAAGGTAGTGAGCGTGCAAGGGAATCTGACTTGACCTTAAGAACAATTTCGCCTCCTGCAGGTGGATCACTTTCGGTCGCGGAACCTGATGGCGATGTTCTCCCGGGATACAATGAGTCCTCAGTTCACCAGTCGTTACTCGGGTGAGAAACGTGTGAAAGTGCTCTTTGATTTTGCTCCATTAGAAGAAGAGAAAAAAGAAGGATGCAATAGGAGGAAGAAGAAAAAGAAGAATGAATTTCTATATCTCAAATGGGAAAGGTAAGGTTCCTTTTATAACATGCAATCCAAATGGACTGTGAGTTGGAAGCATCAGTTCAACATCAGAACAATGAATAGAAGCATCAGTTAAAAAACAATGAAGAAAAGCACCATTTGATTGTCGAAGAAAATCAGCGATTGTTGGAAAAGAGGAACGGTAAAATCCGTTGGGAAAGAGGAACGGTAAAATTAGTTGGAATCCCAACAACCAACAGTCACGGATAATAATAAGAGAAAATTAAACAAATAAATGTTTTGAAACCCATAAGAAGGCCCAAGACTACATGGGCTTCTAACATTTGTAACCGACACGCCAGGACGAGATGATGAAGGCGACGATGCCTTTGAAGACGGGACGACTGCGGCTCAAGGAGGGATCTAAAGTGACATCATCTCCGTCAGGAAAGATGGACCACCATAAATTGTACTTTTTTTATTTCTTCCCTACTTATTGTAACAAACATTAAATTATCCTAAATAAATGTGATTTATCCATCTTATCAAAAAAATAAAAATAAAAATAAAAAATAGAATTGAAGGAGATGAAGCTTTGATTAAATTTTAACACCTTAGTATTCCAAATTTTGGTGTATTCTCTTTATTCTTAAAGTTTAAAATAAAGAATATATATATATATATATATATATAGGGCGTTGATGTTATCAAGCCGGTTGGATGCACTGTGCATTCTCAGTTGCCTCCCATTTGACCCTCTGAAGCACGTTTGAAGGATCTTTTGTGAACTTTGATAGCTTAGCTTCATATCATGATAAGTACATGACCCAACAATGATCGAGATTAATCTTTTATTTATTTATCTCCATCATGCATCTTGCACTGATATTCCTCCAGCACACAAGGTTTGATTTAAATAATAAGTGAAGAACATTCAACACTCCTAGTTTTATTTATTTATTTATTTTAAAAATAAATCACATCCATTTGTTGCTAACAATCGATGCATAACACCTACATAGCAGCCTCAAAACAAAATGTAGTACTATTTGGAGAATTCCCGGTCCGCTCCTACATTGCTTGGAGTTGTCTCTTGATTGAGCATTGCATCAAACAGAAAAAAGAGAAAAAATTAATTTAAAAAATCAGTTTTATATAAACACGATGTTTATTATCTGTTGGGAATGGGCAAACAAAGCCCACTTTAGTACCACATTGGAAAATGAGAGAAAATGAAAGGGGCATATAAGTGGTTAAATACATTCCATTAGCAATGAGGCCTTTTGGCTTAAGCCCATTAACAAAACCGTGAGGGCTCCTGCCCAAAACGGACAATATCATTACTAGTGTGGAATGTGGGATACCCTCGGTCCGAACATTATCAAAACATCTTATGTTTTGTTCATTCTATAGAATCCACAAGATTGCAAAGACAACTAGGTCTCACCTCACTCTTGCGGTTTGTCCACAAGGTGCAAGTCAATGATGCCTTTTATTGTATAGGGTTTGGTGTTCGTTCAAAAAACATGACAAAAGTGGTTCCAAATTCTTTTTGTCATGGGATAGATTATTAGTAGATGGGTTACCATTTCATTCTCTTTATCACATAAAGAATAATAATAATTTTTTTATCAATTTAAGATTTGGAAGGATCTTTTGTGAACTTTGATAGCTTAGCTTCATATCATGATAAGTACAAGACCTAACAATGATCGAGATTAATCTTTTCTTTATTTGTCTCCATCATGCATCTTGCACTGGTATTCCTCCCGCACACAAGGTTTGATTTAAATAATAAGTGAAAAACATTCAACACCGAGTTTTATTTATTTATTTATTTATTTAAAAAATAAATCACATTCATTTGTTGCTAACGATCGATGCATAACACCTACATAGCAACCTCAAAACAAAATCTAGTGTTATTTGGAGAATTCCCTGTCTGCTCCTACATTGATTGGAGTTGTCTCTCTTGATTGAAGGTGAAATTTGGCTTCACAAGTGGCTTCATTTCTACTACCTTCGGTCATATAAACGTGAGCATTGCATCAAATTAACAAAGAACGAGAAGAAAATTAATTTCAAGAATCAATTTATATAAACATGATTTTATTATCAAAACATCTTATGTTTTGTTGGATTTACAGAATCCACAAGATTACAAAGATAACTAAGTCTCACCTCACTCTTTGTGGCTTGTCATTAAGGTGCAAGTCAATGATGTCCTTTAAACCTTTTATTGCATAGGGTTTGGTGTACATTCAAAGAATGTGGCAAAAGTGATTCCAAATTTTTCTTGTCATGGGACAGGAATGCTAGTAGATGGGTTGTCATTTCATTCTCTCTTTCACATAAAGAATAATGTAGTGCGAGAATTCCCGGTCCGCTCCTTATTGATTGGAGTTGTCTCTCGATTGAAGGTGAGGTTCACAAGTGACTTCATTTCTACCATCTTCGGTCATATAAAACGTGAGCATTGTATCAAACAAAAAAAAAATATTTAATATAAAGAATTAGTTTTATATAAATATGATATTTATTATGAAAACATCTTACGTTTTGTTCGATCTACAGAATCCACAAGATTACAAAAACAACCTCACTCTTTGTGGCTTGTCCACAAAGTGTAAGCCAATGATGCCCTATAAGCCTTTTATTGCATGGGGTTTGGTGTTCGTTCAAGAAAATGTGGCAAAGTGACTCCAAATTTTTCTTGTCGTGGGACAAAATATTAGTAGATGGGTTACCATTTCATTCTCTTTATCACATAAAAAATAATATTTTTTTATCATTTAAAGATTTGGAAGGATCTTTGGTGAACTTTGATAGCTTAGCTTCATATTATGATAAGTACAAGACCCAAAAATGATCCAGATTAATCTTTTCTTTATTTGTCTCCATCATGCACTTTGCACTGGTATTCCTCCCGCACACAAGATTTGATTTAAATAATAAGTGAAGAACATTCAACAGTACACTGAGTTTTATTTATTTATTTATTTAAAAAATAAATCACATTCATTTGTTACTAAGTTACTAACGATGCATAACACCTGCATAACAACCTCAAAACAAAATGTAGTGCTCTTTGGAGAATTCCCGGTCCGCTCCTACATTGTTTGAACTTTGGAGTTGTCTCTTCATTGAAGGTGAGGTTTGGCTTCACAAGTGCCTTCATTTGTACTAATTAACTTCAGTCATATAAACGTGAGCCTTGCATCAAAAAATAATAATAATTAATTAATTAATTTAAAAAATCAATTTTATATAAACATGATGTTTATTATGAAAATATCTTATGTTTTGTTCGATCAACACAATCCACAAGATTGCAAAGGCAAATAGGTCTCACCTCACTCTCTGTGGCTTTGTCCACAAGGTGTAAGCCAATGATGCCCTATAAGCCTTTTATTGCATAGGGTTTGGTGTTCGTTCAAAAAACATAGCAAAGTGATATTGTTCATTTTGGGCCCAAATCCTCATGATTTTGTTATTGAGCTTAACCCAAAAAATCTCACTACTAAGAAATGTGTCCAGTGGCGAAACAAGAAGCAAAATTAAAGGGGTACTGATTTTAATTTTTAAAAAAAATTATAAATATAAAAGAGGAAAAATAATAGAAGAGATGTTGTACTAATTTAAAAAAAAAATAAAAATTGTGGTTGCGTTGTAGTTTAAACCGTGGCTCTCTTTCAAAGATATCCATCATGTAATTTCCCATATCTACATGTGTAAAAATAAAATAAAAAAATCCATATATAGATAAACACAGGGGTTTAACTAGAAAATGTTAGAAAACCATTAAAGGGTGCTGCGGTACTAATTTAAAAAAGAAAATCGTGACTGATGAGATTTGAACATAGGTCTCCAAAACCAAAACTTGGAATCCTAACCACTAAACTATAACATTGTTGTGTTCTGAAATACACAGAATGATAATAATATTTTATATTACATATTCATAACAACAATTTCATGTAGTTACATCCTCAAGGTAGGAGTCCTCCTGGAGTCAAGGTGCTTGAGCACATCCTTGACCCCCCCTCCATCCGCCCCTGAATGTGTCCCTCTATATATGCCCCTCTCACTTTCTCTCATTAGACAATGTGATACTAATGTTTGCACACTCAACAAATTCTTCTTGCCATGGGACAGAATATTAGTAGATGGGTTACAACTTAATCCTCTTTATCACATAAGAAGTATGTAGTATGGTCTCCCCCCAATTCCTCTTTACTCTTGTTATCACACACTAATCATTTTTTAGGGGAATGATCTTTTTTAAAATGATATTGAGATTGAAGATCTTATGCCCCCATCTACTAGGAATTTATAGAGGGATTGAACGGAAAATTGTTGATTGGTAGTTTCCATATACTCGTATCCGCTACATTTTACCGTGATAGTTAGCTAACATGAGATATGAGTCTACCAATCATGGGAGGCATCTAAGGTCAAAAGATATGGTAATAACCAATGACCTCTTGGTCTATTGGTATCGGGTCCTTTGTGTATGATTTTATTGGTTGAGACAAATTTAGATTCAAATCCCTGTGATCATATGATGAGAGCACGTGAATAAAGAGTTGTGTTGCTCACCCTGACCTTTAGAAGATGCTTGTTGTCTTTGTTTAACAAAGAACCTGCAATAATATTGGCTGGCCCATTAAATCTATCCTCGAACTAGTTGTCATATCAATAATTTCATCCTAATTCATTGCCATGGCCCATACTGACTGTTGGGTTGGGCAGACTCAAGCTTCCTCATAAAGAACTTTTAATTACCACTTTAATTCCGAGGAGGGTGGAGTCAGAAGATCTCCAAGCCTGGGATTCCCCACATGTGATATCCGTGTAATAGGAGAGTCCTAAAGAATAAAATATCATTTTTGACTATTCGACAAGAGCTGGATGTCACGTTGCATGGTCCGTTTGCATTGTATAAAATGGGATGCAGATATTTCATTTTCATGACATGAATGCTTCTTCAGACCACAGGCTCATCATTATTTATTGCCCAAGAGGTGGTGTTTCTAAGTCCCACTATTTGTGGATGTTGTTTTTGTACATGTGCATATACTTTCCGTTTTACTATAATTTATTTATTCTCTTACACATACCTATTTGCAATTCCAACCGATATTAGAGTTTAAATTTTAAAGATGTAATTCCCTAAATAATTTCTCTATTACGGTCATAGTGCCCATTTGGTTCCTCTATTTGAATTTTAGCATGAGAACTCCCTCTATTATTCTAATTGAGAGATAATATAATATTCAATTTAGTCCCTTTATTATACTGATTTGTGACTTTAAATCCCTCTATTATATTTTGTGCATTTTTGGTCTCTATATTTTCATGATCAATATTTTTTAGGTTCTTATAAGGACAAAAAAGACTCAAATTATAACCTGAGGGAGGGACATAAAAAAATATTAATCATGAAAATACAAGGACTAAAAAGACACAAAATATAATAAATGGACCTAAAGTCACAAATCGGTATAACAGAGAGACTAAATTAGGTTTACATCTTGGGAAATCTCAGTCTCGAGCTCGATGGACGTTTTCTTTGTCGTTTTCACTATCTGACGTGGCATTTTTAATAACATAATAGAGGGACCAAAATGGCACTATGGCCATAATAAAGGGATCATTTAGAAATGCCACATCAGACAGTGAAAAAGGCAAAGAAAACATCCGTCGGGCTCGGGACTGAGATTTTCCAATTGGAATAATAGAGAGAGTTCTCAGGATCAAATTCGAATTAAGGGACCAAAAATGCACTATGATCATAATAGAGGGACTATTTAGAAAATTACACCAATTTAAAAAGTGTTGTTTGAGTGGAGGGATGTAGGTGTCACTTGTCACAGGGTAAGGACCATATACTCGAAAAGGACAAGCACCAAGGGGGATGCAAGTCAATGATTTTTGTTCTATCAAATGTTTTATAAAGGCAAGAGAAATCAAATAAGTTTTTGTATAAATTTGACTGTGATAGCATGATTGAAATAAAACTCATATAAATCCAAGCACATAAATTCTTAGAAGCAGTCACTATTCATGAAGTCAGTGACCGATTCAAATTTGTACTTGTGACAGACAAGTTGGCAGAACTTTAGCTCTATACTCATAATTTTTGTCAATTACTATGTTTTTTTTTCTATGTCATTGATCTTGAATTGGTGCACCACAATAATTAATTATAACAAATAACTAAAAAAAAAATAAAATATTGGAAAGAGATAGACAATAATGCAATGACACTTATATTCCACCTACTATCACTAATCTAATAATTAATTATAAATCTTTTAAATAGTGTCCAAATTATCTATAGATCCTTGGGATATAGGGGTATAATGTAATAGTATTTTTGGTGAAAAATAATGTCAAATAATATCAGGAACTAATAGGGAATTTGCCCATCACTAATTCACAAATTATAATTTTAATTTTTCAACGTTAACTCAAAATCTATTTGATTATTTATATATCCACAAACACTTGAAGTGAACCTTTTGACTGAAAATATTATTGATGATGTTAATCCTTGATTATGGATAAGATTTAATCGAAAATATTATCAATGATTTCATTCCTTGATTGTGGATCAAATTTAATCTCATTAAAAATTTTGGTTTTCTTTGATATCTCAAAATATGATTATGTTTTATTTTCCTTTTTTTTAAATATAGATATCCATGAACAAAAACAATCATATAGATATATGCTTTGTTTGACAATGGCAGAGGAGCGAGCCTATATCCAACTCCCCTCCCAGGAATTCTGAATTCGAGGACCAAAGAAAACTGGAAGGGCGATCACACGAGTTGTTATCTCTGTAACGAAGCGGAGGAAACAACAACATAATTGCCATAATAATGGCGTCGGATGCCCGCACATGATGGAACTTGGTGGTAATGGCGGTAACCTTGAGTGTATGATTAGAGAGAAACATGAGAAGCTTCCAAGCTAAACAACGCTTTTGCACGATCTATCACATAAACTTCCTCATACTCTCTTGGTTTCATGAATCTCATGTAGCAAAAAAGCCAAAGTTGCTGAATTTGGAAGCCATCGTCAAAAGAAACTCGGCTTTCACTCACAAGGAGGACCAACAACCCCAATTCGGCCTTTGAGGATGATGCACCTCAGGAATGGGATCAAATCATTTGTGTATGTTTATCTGTGACCCCTACTATACAATGTACTCTACAAAAAAATAAAAAATAAATCAACATTGATTTTCATTTATCACAAAACAACCTTTCCATCTATTGGACATCATGGATTTCATTAAAAATGTGAATGGATCCATTCACACCATCTTGGAAAATTAAAATTAAACTCATTTAATCCAACTAATCCATTTTAAATTGGAGCCTTGGAGGACAATATTTTTACTTAACTAATTATTAGTTATTTTCTCAAAGAGATGATATTTCTATTTGGAATTAATTTGTGCTGAATTTTTGCTTTAATAATTGTTTAAAAGTATTTAAATTATAAAAATATAGGAAATTGACTTCTTAATCTTATAATAAAAAATTAAATATAATTAAATCAGTTAACTAACATAAATAGTTTGCTGAAATTTTAAATTGTGGATGAAGCTATCACTTGCCAGCTCTATGATAATTTTCTTGCAAGCCATTTTCAAAATCTTTTGAAGTATATAAGAGGTAAAACTATTTGAAGTTCTTATTGATTTGGATTCACTACAAACATTTCTTATAGAGAATTTTATTCAACTTTTCCGATTGTTTAGCAATTAACTTTTACTTTTACAAAAAAAGAAGGCAACAATTGAACACATTCATTGAGACAAGAACTAGAGGATGTTGACTATTTTACAAAATAATACACTGTTTTAACTCCTAATGAAAAATGAGATCAAACTAATTTATAAAATAGCACATTGTTTCAAGGCTAGTATTTTTGAGACAATTTGTTATTCAATACTATGGCAGGAGATAATTTACAAAAAACACACAAACTATTGAAGCCAAACAAGGAACCCTAAAATCCGATAGAGCCCCTTCTCACAACATTAACTTACAACACCCAGAGAATTTTTGCTAGAAGAGGGGTGTGATTAGGGTTAGAATGGGAGTAGAAAACTCATAAAATGAAAGAAATATCACTAGAAGCTTACAACAAGAGTTACATGGGGGGAGGGTGTTGAAAAAATTGGATAAACGACATCCTTCTATTTATTGATTCATAAAGAGTTACATAGATAACATCCTTTGATGGATCTAAATGATAAGGTCCTTTTATGGATCTAATACATTAAGGGTGACCAGTCCCCCGTTCATCCATTAGTCTTGAGTGTTGTCATAATCTCCCTCTGGGTGTATAGAGGTGTCTCCTCCCACGTGAATGCTAGACTACTTTTGATAATGGATCCCATTGCAATTAGCTTCGGTCTTTTAGACGCATTAACTATATCCATTCTCCTCCCACATTGTTTCCCCCCTCCCCCTTCCCCACCACCACCACCACCACCACCACCACCACCACCACCACCACCGCACAGATCTTGTATCTGTTGGGGGTGTCACTCAGCTGAAAATAGCTATGCGAAGTGTTGCCATACGCTTATCGAGTAGCGGCATGTCAGGAGCAAATATTCGACCGTTTCCTCTGTTTCCTCACAAAGGTAACATAACGATCTTTCTCCTCACCAACCGCGCTTTCATAGATTATCTAAGGTAAGGATTTTGTTATCTAGGACAAGCCAGACAAACGCCCTGACTTTGGTGGGGCAAGGTTGTTTCTAGAGATCGCGTGCAATTTTGAATCTTGTGCCTCCGTCTATCAGAAAACGGTAGTAGGAGTGGACTGTGAATTCTCCTTGTGCTGTAGTTCCAGCTCCTGGTATCCCTGTCTATCCCAGGGCCTTCCTACAACTTCCTCGTTAGTTGATCTAGCTTTGGCAACCTTTTCGATTAGGGGGGCATCTTTAAAAAACGGTATTCCTGGTGCGAGTTGTTGTCTTGCTTCTTTTATTGTGGTCCTTGTTCTTCAGGCCATTTCATGCAAGTGTGGGGTAGGTTGTGCTTGGGCATGTCCATCTATTCAGTTATCGGACCATAGATTAATGGTATTCCATATCCATGTTATCGCCTTCATGTTCATGTTATGTTAAAAAGCTTATTGTTATTGAGTGATACATTTCCGAAAGAAAGAGCCTCTGGTAGGCATTTAGGAGAAAGGGTCTGTTGTTTATTTCTGAAGTACCCATTTCTTATTATCTGGGCACATATGTATGGGGTTAATTACTTAAATGGTCCCTCAACTTTCGCGAAATTTCACTTTCATCCCTCAACTTTATTTTGTAACAAAATCGTCCCCCAACTTTCAAAAAATAACAAAATCGTCCCTCGAGCCGGTTGCCGGTTATACATAGCCTGACGTGGCGGTCACCTGCTGACTCAGCATGCCACCCAGGATCGCTTACGTGGCAGCAAATAATGAACTTTTCGTCAGAAAGTGTGCTCTTTTCACGTAAGGTCCCTCAACTTTACTAAATTTCACGTATGGTCCCTCATGCCCACTCACAGAAACCTCTTTGCTGAGTCAGCATCGTTTTCCCCTCTTAAAAGCCCTCCTCGAGAACGCGAGTAGCGTCTGTTCGATGTCAAAAACCACCGTGCATTGCACCTTGACCTCGCCGGACTCATCGCCTCGCCGTGCTCGTCTTCTCGTGTCGCGCTTCACTTCCCGTCGTTCGGTTCACTGCCTCCTTGCCTCGCCGATTGCTTCGCTATGTTGACTCTCTAGCTACTTCTCCACCCTGGTGTAGGGTTTTCCAACGAAGATGAAGAAGATGGAGCAATGCTCGTCAACAACGGGGAAAATGCCAAAGATGCATTATTTTGGGCCCTCTCATAGATCACCAAATTAGTCTCGGGCGATCTCCGACCCTCTCTCGTCGTCTCGTCGGGGCTCTCTCTCCCCTCTAATCTCTCTCTAATCTTTCCTTTTGATCGCTCTTTCGGGGAGACGCATCCATCCAGGTAATTCTTTGATTTTCATTTTTTTTTCTTCCTTTTTTGTTTCGGTTTCAATTTTGGTGGTGATTAGGTTTAGGTTTTTTTTTTCTAGGGTTTATAGTTTATAATTTTAGTCCTTTTGGAGTATGGATTGGTTGGGAACTTTGGAGCGAGAATCATTGGTGCATCACTTGAAGTTCTATATTTTTTCATCGATGCGTGCTAAAAAGTATCGGAAAAATGCATGAAATCTTAACCTTGAATAGATAATTTGATTTGATTTTGGCTTTTGAATCGATCTAATTGGGGAGGATCCATTGTTGAATTCTAGAGATTTTCAAGACTCTGTGATTTCAATTCACTAGTTTTCCGACAAGTTCCATGTTAATTTTTTTCCTTCTTGTTTTCTTTGGGAAATAATGCGGGAGTAGTGGTGCGGACTTTCTTCAAGCCTCTATGGCTGCGTCAAATCCTTGGAGGAGTTCTATTGAGCACACATCTCATCTAGGGTTTTCCGCCACTAGGATAGAGCTTTCTCCTATGATCGTCTCCGACCCGACCTATTCTCAGCAACCCTTTTGGGCAATGGTATTGGACACGAGATTGCGAGAATCTCAAGCGTGTACGCTTCTATTATTATTTTTCTTTTATTTTATGTTAGACTTTATTTTCTTGATATCTTAATTGGTAGAGAGTTGGTTCTGCTTGTTTTCTAGGTTCGACCTCTTTCTATGTTTGTCCACGGAATTTGAATGTTGTTTGAGTGCTTTTTTGGTAGCATATTATGATAATGTTTGATCACCAAGTTATTGGTTGATAAGCTGTAGTAAAGGCTTGACATTATAGCACCATGTTTGATATTTATATATTTTCAGTGTTTTATGCATGATTGTACTATTATTTCAAGTTCCGACGTGCATACCTATTTATTGTCCAAGACTTCGGAACCCATAATGAAATGATTTACAACTTATAATTTTCTATGTAAGCAGAAGATTCTAGTAGGAACATAGAATGAAATAACAACTTGCTAAGTTTTGCAAGTAATTTTCCTATGGGTGAGTAAATTAGAAGATAATCGATTAATTGGTTGTATGTTGAGGTTTCTAGTCTACCGTTGATTATTTATGGTGATCTTTGCCCGGTACACAATTTTATATAGGTATAGAATTCAATTGTTGAAGACAAACTCATGGAGCATAGAATGTGTGTAGACAGCGTGTATCAAAACTCACGAGAGAAATTCAAAGGGAAAGAGATGAAGGATCTTCTACGGAATATTGCTAGGGCCGGCTATCGAGAGAGAATGGAGTATTACTTGGATGAGATGGAGAAGAAGTCAAGAGAAGCAATGCGATTGGGTAAGAGAAAGGCCTTGTGAATGTATGAATGATTTGAGGGCTACGCTTTTTATAATTTAATGTGAATGTAAATATGAATGTAGAATGTATTCATTTTGTTTTTATAATTGAATGTGAATGTGAATGTAAAAAGTTATTTTGATTGAATGTGAATGTGAATGTTATTTTGATTGAATTTGGATGTGAATTTTCATTTGAATGTGAATGTCTGATGAATGTAATTTGGTTTTGCAAGCTGAGGATGAAATTGTTGTGAATTTTCATTATATGTTGTGGATGTGTAATGTTAATGTGAATATGAATTTTCATTACATTGTCACAATTTTATAAATTTTGATTTGTAAATATTTTGGCAAATCATAATAAGAAGAATTTGTAAATGTGTTTTCTTGATTTGTTTCATGTGTTCCTTTTGCTTTGATTTGAATGTGATCCCAATATAAAAAATGTGTTAACTGTATTTTTTTATGAAAATTTGCAAAGATTAGGGACCTTTCATGCAATAACTTAAAGTTTGGGGACCATACGTGAAATTTAGTAAAGTTGAAGGGGCCTTCCGGTGAAAAACAAATACACTTTTCGGACGAAAAGTTCATTATTCTTTATACGTAAAGCGTCGCAGGTGGCATCTTTGAGTCGAGATGGCCGCACGTCGGTATGTATAGCATGATAACGTGAACGGTTCGAGGGACGATTTTGTTATTTTTTGAAAGTTGGGGGACGATTTTGTTACAAAATAAAGTTGAGGGACGAAAGTGAAATTTCACGAAAGTTGAGGGACGATTTAAGTAATTAACCCCATATGTATGCCTGCCTACCCCCTATCATCAGCCTCCACCAGCATTTATCATCGGATGTTGATTGTTCCCTATCTCTCATATTCCATTATCCCCCATATTTGGTCTTTTTTGATTCCATGTTTTGTGGACCGTGGAGCTCCACTATTTCAACAAATGACAAATGACTAGTGACTGAACAATAACAACAAAAAAAAGTTGTACTTTACTAAAAAAAAAGTTACTAAAAATATTTTAATTGGATAATCAATCTAAGTAAAATTATTTGGTATAAATAACATTATAGGACAACTGGTTGCAACTTGCAAGTGCGGCCAACCCATACTATCATAATCCTATATGGTAATATTTGGGGGTGTAGATGAAATTTGTTTTGGGTGAGTGTTAGTATGGGCTGGCCACACTTGTGCCAGCCGGATATTAACACTACCTTAATATATATATATATTATCTATTAAAAATATCAATATTATTGTTTTAGTTTGAGATGATATGTATCTTGCTTACACTCACGTCATTCTTTATTATTATTTTTTCCAAACCATATTTAATTGTTTTCATAATATATAAAATTTTCTTTTAATAATAAAATTAATCATTAATAATTTGAGAAATTCATCTTAAAATAGATCAATTTGTCATAGGAGGCGGACGAGACCCCTTAAATTAATCATTATTCAGTTGACACCTCCCATTATCGTCGCCCGAGATCTCGATCACATACGTCAAGTGCATTATATAATAAAAAGAAATATAGCATAGAAAAAGAGTCCCTTCTCATCGGTCAAATCCTTATACATATTCTAAATAAATAGAGTGGTTAGAAATGAATTTGGGATTAGGAATAACACCATTCCTAATAAAAAAATATTTCACGTCAAAATCTTTCATTAAAATTAAATAATATAAAATATTAAAAATGAGACTCACCGATCAAATCCTTATACATATTCTAAATAAATAGAGTAGTTAGAAATGAATTTGGGATTAGGAATAACACCATTCCTAATAAAAAAATATTTCACGTCAAAATCTTTCATTAAAATTAAATAATATAATAATGAGACTCACCGGTCAAATCCTTATACATATTCTAAATAAATAGAGTAGTTAGAAATAAATTTGGGATTAGGAATAACACCATTCCTAATAAAAAATATTTGCCATCAAAATCTTTCATTAAAATTAAATAATATAATAATGAACCACTCACTAATATATTGAAGATATATGATTATCTTATCATTAATTTTTGATTTAAAATTTTTCTAATTTTTTTAAAAAAAAATTTCAAAAAATAACCTTAATGCCAAGTGAGATATCTTCTAACCAAACACCATCTAAAGATCAAACTATTCATCTTGTTAGCAAAGAAAAATATGATAATCACATTAAATATCCACAATAGGAGAAATTGGAATGACACATGCACACTTTGCTTCCTATGAGAGACCGAAGTTGAAATAGTCCCACACCCATTACTTATTTATTTATTTATTTATTTATTTTTAATAAAGTGGATAAACCACGTTCCTTTATTTCAAAAGTAAGAGGTGTTACAATCCAAAGTAGGCATAATACAAACACACCCATTACTTACATGTTGAGTTGTATAAAACATTTGTGAACACTAAGGTGCCTATATGGCTTACCAACAACACCTGGAGCCCTCAGTGATATATGGGGCACATCACCCACATGGTAGATAATACTTTACATCAAAGATGAGAGCTCACTGTGATGACTATATTATGAAATATTTGAAAAAAGAGAAACTCATGATGTTTTCAAGATAAAAATATATTTTTTTAAAAATCATACAATGATATTAACTTTCTATTATTATCATGATTAAATATAACACATCAATAAAAAAAAACCAAAGATTAAAAACAACACAGAGTCTAATCAAATAAAAGACACTGAGGAAGTGGAGGCCCTCGGAGATAGCCAAGGCAGGAGAAGAATCCACATATACCTTGAGTTTATGTATTTCCTTGAATATTTATTTAAATTAAAGACTATAAAATTTGTCAAATTAGGAATAAATCATGATTTATCTATTTTCCCATAAATAGAAAGGAAAAACAACAAGAAAACCAAAGTCATTCAAATTCGGTGGCCCATCTACAAAAAAGAAACAAAGTCATTCCAATTACGGGGCTGTTTAGTTTCATGTATTTCAAATTACAGTGTAAGTGTAATTACATGTAACTTAAATTACTGTACTTTAACTTACATCAAAGTTGTTTGGTTTCCTGTAAATGAAAATGATGTTCTAGTAAAATAAGTGGTGAGGTTACCCCTATTATCCATTTTTTATATATATTGGTAAATATAGGGGTTTTCTGCAAAAGACACTTGGATTTTAGAAATTTTTGGTAAAAAAAAACACAAAGTTTTGTAATTTTGCTTAAAGACCATTGTAATAATTTTGATAAATTGAGGGGTTTTTTTTTTGCAAAATGACATCAATTTTGAAAGATCTGCACCGTACATACACCCTTCAAAAAAATAAATATTATTTTTATTTTTTTTGGTTTTTTGCAAAAAAATTACAAAGTTCGGCAATTTTGTAAAAAAACTCCTATAATAAATTTGGTAAGTTGAGGGGTTATTTTAACCAAATGCTTTTACTGTATTTCAACTTACGGCCAATTTGGCCGTGAGTTGAAATGCAGTAAAAGTGGCTTGAGATGTAAAACAAGTTACATGTAAGTGGGCCTTTTACAGCAAACCAAACACCCGAAAGTAAAATTTACATGTAAAACAAGTTATTTTACGGCTATTTACATGTAACCAAACAGCCCCTACACTGGCCACCATCTCCAAGAATCCTCTCAACCTGAGTCACACGAATCCACGACAAACATCATCGATTCATCATCATTCTTTACACTCTCTCTCTTCATTCCATAATCGTAATACGTGAGCCCTGACGTGATTTTTTTTTTTTTTCTTTCTTTCTTTTTTGTTCTCCTTCTATTCTATATAAATACATATTCCTCATTACATATTAGCGCATCTTTTTTAAGAACAATAAGATGTTGAGAGTTTAAATCACATCTGTGCGTTTCTTTAGGGATTCATCCACACTTATCAAAATAATATATATATATATATATATATATATAGTTCAACTGGAGGTTTCTTTTGTTCAACACTTGTCACAATTGGGTTTGTATCATCCTCTCTCTCTTTGTTGATATCATCTATGTCTTCCCCAATTTAAGACCCTTTTCTATTTTCTTTTTTAATTGTTCGGTGTTTCAGCGAACTGAAGGAACAACGTGGGGAGGTGGGGGAGAGGTGGAGGAACTAACACGCACCATTCGACTGACTAGTTGTGAGGTTTTGCGTGCTTCTTTAATGGTGATTAGTTTTTTATTTACGTTTTTTCTTTTCATCTTCTTATTTTTCATGTCTGGTTTAATGAATTCAAGGCCTTGTTGCTTCCTGATTACCAGGTTTTAAGGTGTGGTTCATGACCTTTGAATCCTGGCTCAGTTTTTTCAAGAGTTCTGTTGAAGAACAGGAACTTCTGTGACTGAAATCTCAAGGTATTGAAGATGACCACACCTGTGATTGTTTCTGCTCTTTTCTTTTTTGGATCAAAGTTTTTCAAATTTCCAAACTTTGGGAGTTGTTGTTAATAAATGCATGCATGAACTTTTGCTCTAATGGTCAATGTTATTATGTTTTCCTCTAATCTTGGGGTTAAAATTAGGCTCTTGGTGCAGTGAGAAAACATGAAGGGATTGATTGAAATAAGAATGATGGATGTTATTGCAAGTAAGGCTGAATCTATATATCAGAAATGCATTGTTTGTTCATGTTTCTATCCATCTCATTGGATTCTTGATTTCTTATTAGGTGCTGGGGAAGCAATTTATGGTCTAAGTAGTATCTTAGACTCATCCAACTTCATGGACAATATCTTGATTTCCATTAATGCAATCCTCTGTGTTGTTCTCCTTATAAACCTTGTTTATAAGGTATCATCAAGAAAGATCCAGGGGCAATCTCTTTTGTGCTTCAATTCATGGTTGAGAGTAGTTTGTGCAGTGTATAATGGATGTTTGGGATTGATTTATCTTGTCATCGGATTGTGGATGATTGTAGAGAGACCGGCAAATCATTGGCCCCGATGGTTAGTTGTATTCTCTCAAGGGATTACGATGGCGCTAATTGTAGTTGCTGTGAGCATGAGAACTAGTGTTCTAGGTGGTGTCTTTGCTAAGATTTGGTCAGGAATTGCCACGATATCTTCAGCAATTCTTTGCATTTATTCTACTTCAATCATAATCACGAAGCAGGAAACATGGATTGAATTTTGCCTGGATCTTTTATCTTTACCCGGAGTTATAACATTGCTGCTTTGTACTTTTCTAAGCTCCAAGGAGGAGGAAGAGAAGGAAGAAAACATCAGCAGTGGCCTTTATCACCCTTTATCTGATGAGGATGTTACTGCTACTGTTACTCCTTTTACAAATACAGGGTTCTTTAGAAAAATGTCATTTTGGTGGTTGAATTCTTTGATGAAGAAGGGCTATGAAAGAACTCTTGAGGAGAAAGACATGCCATTGTTGCCTGAACCTGATAGAGCAAGGAGTTGCTACAATGTATTCATGGAGAAATGGAATAAGCAGAAACCAACTAAATCATCTGTTTCACCAAGCTTTTTATGGACAATAGTCTCTTGCCATAAACAAGACATCTTAGTCTCTGCCTTCTTTGCATTACTGAAAGTACTCACCATCTCTTCTGGTCCTGTGTTGCTTAATGCCTTCATCAATGTGGCATCAGGGAATCAGTCTTTCAAGTATGAAGGTTATCTGTTGGCCTTGGGGATGTTCATTGCTAAGTGTTTGGAATCTTTATCTCAAAGACAGTGGTATTTCAGAACAAGATTGTTAGGATTAAAAGTTAGATCCTTGTTATCTGCAGCTATATATAAGAAACAATTGAGACTGTCTAATTCTGCAAAATTGATCCATTCGTCAGGGGAGATAATGAACTATATAACTGTTGATGCTTATAGGATAGGAGAATTCCCTTACTGGTTTCATCAAACCTGGACAACAAGCCTCCAACTCTCCATTGCTTTGATAATTCTCTACAATGCAGTCGGTCTTGCAACTCTTGCAGCGTTTGCTGTTATCGTACTCACTGTGATTTGCAATGCTCCTCTTGCGAAGCTGCAACATAAGTTTCAGACAAAACTTATGGAAGCTCAGGATGAGAGGTTGAAGGCCATGTCAGAGGCTTTGGTGAATATGAAAGTTCTGAAGCTTTATGCATGGGAGACTCACTTCAAGAAAGTTATTGAAGGTTTGAGATCAGTGGAATGTAAGTGGCTTTCTGCATTTCAGCTCAGAAGAGCATATAATTCTTTTCTCTTTTGGACATCTCCTGTACTAGTATCGGCTGCAACTTTTCTGAGTTGCTATCTTCTTGATATTCCTCTTAATCCTAGCAATGTATTCACTTTTGTGGCAACCTTGCGTCTTGTTCAAGATCCAGTGAGATCAATTCCTGATGTTATTGGAGTTGTGATTCAAGCAAAGGTTGCGTTTTCAAGAATTGTCAGGTTTCTTGATGCTCCTGAACTGCAGAATGGACATGTTAATGGGAAATGTAACTCAGAACTCGGGCAACCGATAATCCTCAATTCGTGCGGGTTTTCGTGGGATGGCGATGTGTCAAAGCAAGCACTTAGAAATATAAATTTGGATGTTTATCCTGGCGAGAAGGTTGCAATCTGCGGTGAGGTTGGAGCGGGGAAATCAACACTATTAGCAGCAATTCTTGGTGAGATTCCAAAAGTGGAAGGCACTGTAAGTTTCTGTTTCTTTCCTGGATTAAATTATTGCCTGTTGTTGCTAATTCTTCATGAAATTACTGAAAATTTACTTTTGCTTTAATGCAGATTCAGGTTTGTGGAAGGATTGCATATGTGTCTCAGACTGCATGGATTCAAACCGGTACTGTTCGAGATAACATCTTGTTCGGGTCTCCAATGGACAGCCAAAGATACAAAGAAACACTTGAGAAGTGTTCTTTAGTGAAGGATATTGAAATGCTACCATTTGGTGATCTTACTGAGATTGGAGAAAGAGGAGTGAATCTAAGTGGGGGGCAAAAACAGCGAATTCAGCTCGCCCGGGCATTATACCAAGATGCAAATATATATCTCTTGGATGATCCATTCAGTGCTGTTGATGCTCATACTGCTAGCAGCTTATTCAATGTATAACGATCTGTTCAATTGCATTGATAATTTGTTTAACTGATCTTCTGAATTGGTCTCACAATCTTCAATTTCTTTGTAGGACTATGTCATGGGAGCTTTATCAACAAAGACTGTATTACTAGTTACTCACCAAGTGGACTTCCTTCCTGCATTTAACTGTATCTTGGTTGTTCCTCCTCGTTCAATTCCAATTCCAGATTAAGTTAAAATTTCCACTCTTTTCATTCTAAATTGCTTGATCTTTTTTGTTTTTGATAGTTGATATCTGATGGAGAAATTCTTCGTGCTGCTTCTTACAATGAACTGTTGGATTCTAGCAAAGAATTTCAAGACCTGGTTAACGCTCACAAAGAAACAGTTGGTACTGAGAGGCTTGAAAATGTTACATCTCAGAAAGGAAATAGGAGTTCAAGGAGAGAAATAACGCATAGTTTTAATGATGATCAACAGAATTCGGCTAAAATGTCAGGAGTTGATCAGTTGATTAAGAAAGAGGAGAGAGAAACAGGAGACACAGGATTGAAACCTTATCTCTTGTATCTGAATCAAAACAAAGGATTTTTATATGCCTCGCTTGCAGCTCTTTCACATATAATATTCATAGCTGGGCAAATCTCACAGAATTCATGGATGGCGGCGAATGTCGAGAATCCTCAAGTTAGCAAATTGAGGTTGATCACAGTTTACTTGGCAATTGGCTTCAGTACTGCAATCTTTCTCTTCAGCAGATCAGTATTCGTTGTAGTTCTTGGCCTTCAGTCATCAAAATCATTGTTTTCACAGCTACTGAATTCGCTTTTTCGGGCTCCTATGTCATTCTTCGACTCGACTCCTTTGGGAAGGATACTTAGTCGGGTACAAAACTATGAATTCAATCAAAAAGAATAGACATGCTAACTTCATACTGATTACGAATTCTTTGCTCTGAAACAGGTCTCTTCAGATTTGAGCATTGTTGATCTTGATGTGCCATTCAGCTTTATCTTCAGCATCAGTGCCAGCTTGAATGCATACAGCAACCTTGGTGTATTGGCTGTTGTTACTCCACAAATCTTGTTTGTCACCATACCAGTGATCTTTGTGACCATTAAATTGCAGGTAAAATCATCTCTAATGCATTCCATTTTATTAATTTGATCATATGTGTTCTTATTTGTATTTTCAGAGGTACTATTTGGCATCTGCAAAGGAGTTGATGAGAATCAATGGCACAACTAAGTCCCTTGTAGTCAATCATCTTGCTGAATCTTTATCAGGAGCCATGACAATAAGAGCTTTCAAAGAAGAGGATAGATTCTTTGCTAAAAGTTTGGAACTCATTGACAAGAACGCAAGTCCATTTTTCCTTAATTTTGCATCGAGCGAATGGTTAATTCAGCGTTTAGAAACAATGAGTGCTGCTGTTCTTTCATCATCAGCACTGGTCATGGCTTTGCTTCCCCCTGGGGCTTTCAGTTCCGGCTTTGTTGGAATGGCATTGTCTTATGGTCTCTCACTGAACATGTCCCTTGTGTTCTCTATCCAAAACCAATGCACACTTGCAAACTACATCATATCAGTAGAAAGGCTGAATCAGTACATGCATGTGCCGAGTGAGGCCCCAGAAGTCATCGATGAAAGCCGGCCTGCACCAAATTGGCCTTCAGTTGGTAGAGTGGAGCTTCATGATCTCAAGGTATGCATTTCCATCATATTATATGCCGAATTGCCAATGTTTATTTATGCAGTTTTGATTCTGCTGACACCGTCTTCATTGATTCAGATAAGGTATAGACCAGACACTCCACTTGTGCTACGAGGGATCAGTTGCACATTTGAAGGTGGTCACAAGATTGGAATAGTTGGTAGGACTGGAAGTGGCAAGACAACCCTAATTGGTGCTTTGTTCAGGCTTGTAGAGCCAGCAGGAGGGATGGTAGTAATAGATGGGATCAATATCTCGACCATCGGACTGCATGACTTGCGGTCTAGATTCGGAATCATTCCTCAAGAGCCAACACTCTTCAATGGCTCAGTGAGATACAATTTGGATCCTTTAGGACAACACACAGACACAGAGATATGGGAGGTTCTCAATAAATGCCAACTCCGAGAAGCTGTTCAGGAGAAAGAGCAAGGCTTGGATTCTCTAGGTTTGGATTAACGATAAACTTAATCTCTATGGTTTATGATTTTTTGGTGTTTTTCATTCTTCTTTATTTTTATGCAGTTGTTGATGATGGATCAAATTGGAGCATGGGGCAGCGTCAGTTGTTTTGCTTAGGGCGTGCACTGTTAAGGCAAAGCCGAATTCTTGTACTTGATGAAGCTACGGCGTCAATTGACAATGCAACTGATGCAATCCTCCAAAAGACAATTAGAACAGAGTTTGAACACTCTACAGTCATCACAGTTGCTCATAGAATCCCTACTGTAATGGACTGCACAATGGTGCTTGCTCTAAGTGATGGTTAGTATGCATTTTAGTCATCATTTTAATTGTGATTGACTTGATTTATATGAAAAACTGTTTTTTTTTCTATTTAATTCAGGGATATTGGTGGAGTATGATCAACCAATGAGGCTAATGAAAAGACAGGGATCTCTGTTTGGAGACTTGGTGAAAGAGTACTGGTCCCATTCTGCAATTGCAAACTGAAATTTTTTTGTATCTACAGTTTTTTTATCTTCCCAATGGCATTCAATTGCGCTTCATCTCTCTGTAAAGTTTGGATTCAATGCAAATTAAAAATAAAATGAGATAGTAGCTCTTGCTCATTGGTTTTTATACAATCCAACGCATTGAAACAAAGAAAAATATGACAATTTACAATGCGTTCATGGTGCAGTTTCATTCTCAATGATAGGCTGAGTTCTTCTCAATGAAGCAGAAGGTATCTTGCTCCCCCCAATCCAAACACTCTCCAGAGTCTCACTATTCTCAGCCTTCATCTCCATCTCCTTCATCTTACCAATCTTTGTGATCCTATAAACAACAATGCCAACAAGCGTACACAGTAAACCCAATCCAATAACTCCAATCACAGATACTACTACCCAACAACTCCATTTCTTCCCCTTCTCCTCCTCCATCACCACAATAGGCGGCCTTGAGAACACTGAAGAAACAGCGATAGAAAACCGGCCTGTGCTCGTCGCCGTGCACATACTCATTGAGGCACTAGTATTGCTAAAGTTCACTGATCCATTCCTACTGAACACCACACACTCCATCTTAGAATCCATTTCTACAGGCAATGCTACTTGTGGGAAGACTATAGATATTGGGGTTCCGGTGGCTGATAATTCGATCTCAGTCATAGTACGCGTATCGGCACTTATATTTGTCGCGTCATAAGCTGAGAGACCGACCACCGGAGTGGCGAGAACATGACTGGGAAGATCATAGTAGGAGGAAGACAAGTTGCCAAAATGTACAAAGACTAAAACTAATCTCCTGACATGAGGAACCGTCTTGGTTCTTGGTGGTATGCTAATTATATTGCTAGCATTGACTCCATGGCTCCAAAATTGAGCATTTCTTAGCCTCACAACTGAGGCTTCAATGCCGGAAAAGTTCGCCGGAAGTGATACTGGATAGAACATGCCGGTTTGTTTTCCGATCAGAGATCTAAAGGCGAGATCTTTAACCAATGAATCCAAAAAGGAGACCGAGGAGTTCAAAGTGTAAGAGAAAGAGAAGAGTGAGAGGAGTAATGATAAAAAGATGCAAGCTTTTCTTGATTCCATCTACACACCATTGATGGATAGAAGCTAACAACAAGAGCAACAACAAACATACGGTGAACTGGTGAACAGATGAGATTACAAATGCTAAGGAGCTAGCTATGTAGAGACTTTTAGATGGTTGTGAGGGAATGGTCAACTCTAATAACATACATTTTAAGATCACTAAAATGGATTTACATGTTAATCATCTTTCTCCATTGTGATGATCTAAATGTTCTTCATTGTATGTTAAATAAATTACACCCATGTTGATGGAGATTGATAGAGATTATGAGTTTAGGTTACAAATGGAAGTGATTCTGACGGGAGAGTGAGGACATACAGAAAGGTTCTGAGTTCATGGTTGAATGAGCCGGCATGATATCCAAACTATCTATTTAATTAATTGATATGAGATCAATGATTCTAATATTTTATTGGATAAATCATAAATGTACATAGAGAAACATAAAATTGTGTAATTTTCTCACTTTTCATAAGGAGAGTTTCAAATTTATAATTTTTTTTCCTTTTAAAATTACTCTTGATAAAGTGTTTTTTAGAGAAAATGTTAAATGATTTGAATATGCATTTATTAAGATTTGATATATTATGCTAAATTTTTCTAGGGATTAAAGCTAGTTTTGTTCCACCAAATGTTAATTTCCGTCCCTATACTTTAAAAATATTCGATACGGTCTCTCTATTTTAGGATTTTTGTTCGAATACGTCCCTAATGATTGATGTGGCAACACACGTGACTAGTATTTCTGACGTGATAGCTGACATGGAAAGGTTTTGATGGCATGGCATGCTGAGATGACATAATAAAATAGATTTTGAATAAAATAATTTTTTAAATGATCGCGTGGTATGCTAATGTGGAATGTCACGTGAAATAAAAATTAACTGTATTCAGTTTGTATGTCATCTATACTGCCACGATAACATTAGGAACATATTCAAACAAAAACTCTAAAATATAAGAACCATATTAAATATTTTTATTTTTTAAAGTATAAAGACAAAAATGAACATATTAAAATATAGGGAACAAAAATGACTTGTCTATTTTTTTATATAATACTTTCAAGGCTCTTTTTTTTTGTTAAACTATACATGGATCTGGTTAAATGAATGGATAAATTTTCAAAAAATCAATTAATACTTAAATTAATTAGTCAAAGAGCTCGCTTCCCGCCAGAATTTTCAAACATCTCAGGTGAATTATTTCGTTGCCCGCCATCAAAATCTCACCTTTCTTTCTCTCCCTTCCCTCCTCAGCTCTCCCATGGCGATGGATCTCTCCCAGCCCCAGCGCATCCTCCTTCTCATTGATCTCCATCCCCTTCTCGTCCAAAATCCTAACCCTAATCCATACATCACCTCCATCTTAGCCGCCATACGAGCCTTCATTTCCTCCCTCCCCCCCACAACCCTCACCGCCTTCAAACCCATCATCTCCTCCCTCTCTCCCATCCTTTCTACCTCCCTCTCCCACCGCCTCTTCGGCAAGTCCCCGTTCCCTCTCTCTTTTGATCTCCCTTCCCAAACTCTTGCTTCCCTCTGCCAAAGCCTCGGCTCCCTCCCCACATTACCCCATTCAAATGCAGAGCCATGCGCTTCAGCCCTCGCCCAATCGCTTCTTCAGCTCGACCACGACTATGCCTGGGAGTCCGGGATCTCAGATTCTAAAGGTATGCAAAAATCTCTTGCTTTACCTTCGAACTTGGTTGTGTTCTTCACGCCTTTCCCAAGAAGTCTACGTTCTTTGTCCGAATTCATTGATTTGGAATTTGGAGACGATGAAAAGCTATTGACTTGGGATGCTTTCTCCATGAAATTCACCCTGGTTTTTGGTCCCGTCTATGAGCGGTTTGTCTCCAAGGATATCCATTTGTGTTGGATTGACGTTAATTTTGACGCGCTTTGTAAAAAAGAAGAAAGTTTAGGGTTTGTATTCCTTGAGAAAGGAATTAAGGAGATCGGTTGGGGGTGCTGCTCCTCTGATGTGATGGTACTGGGTTCTTCTCTTGTTCCTTTTGGTTTGGTTTTTCCTGAAATTGCTTGCTTAAAAGGGTTCCGAAGAAGTAATAATAACAAGTTGGGTAATGTGGAATTGATTCTCGAGGTTACAGATGTGTGTGGAAAGCCTTTGGAGTGCAAAATTTGCGACCTTGAGGTGCTTGATCTAATGCCCCCTAGAGATAAATCTGTTTGGCATGATTATATCTTTAGAAATAAGGATAGTGGTACCAGGAAAATTCATATTAGGAAGGTTATGAGGGATATTCAAGTAGCTAAGGTGATGGAGAGTCCTTGCTGTTTATTTTTGCTTCACAGAGTTTCTGGGGAACCTAGTAAAGATGGAGACCAGCATTCAATGAATGAATTCTTTGCTGATAAGGTTCTTAAACTGCTATGTGCTGAAGATGGTGGATTTACAGTGGGAAAGCCTGCTTGGCAAATACTTCTTGCTTTCTTCTATAGGAGAAACTTTGTGGCTTTGGTGTCCATTGTGGATGGTGAAGGGAGATCTATAGAGGGCATGCTGATGCCCTTTACTGTAAATTATGCTGTGCTTTGCATTGTTAAGGACAATTCTATGTACCTGAACCAGCTAGTTATCTCGACAAAGAATTGCTCTCCTGAGATTCTAACCAGTGGCATAGGTTTTGGCTCTGATGGTAAGAATGATAGAAGGAAACTGAAGAGAATGAACAGAAATATACTTCGCGACATATCATGGAGCTCATTTCGTGAACTGGCATTTAGTCAGGCTGGTAGTTGTGCTTTAGGATTTGAATTGGAAGAAGTTTACTTTACCAAGGGATTGAGCAAATCAAAGAAGTTGCGGTTCTTGAAATGCTGGATGAGGCAGCTTAAGGAATCAAGTGACGATCACCAATTAGTGCTGAATGAAATCAGTAAAGTTCCACATGTTGGAGAAAGAAATGAGGGAGAGTTTGGTTTACAAATAGAACCTGAACCCCAAGATGTTCCTCTGCAATCATCTGGTCAGGCCTGTTCCAGCAGATCAGTGAGTGAAGAGGATTCACCATTTTCAAGCATAGAAGATGTCGAGGCTTTCTTTGAAAGTATTCCCCAGAAGATTGAGCATGGTTTGCGTTCAGAAGAGGAATCAGATTTGGGTTTCTTAGCTGAACGTCTAGTTTGTTTGTGTATTCAAGCAGCGCAGAAAAAAATTGGAAGTAACATAGAGGAAGAACCTGCTACTGTGCAGCATGAGGATGCTTGTGATGTGAAGATTGTTGCCAAGGTGTCAGATCTTCTTCTGCAGAAACCAAAGGAATTATTGTTGAAATCCAAGGGCTGCAAACTAGCAACTGCTGCTACTGATCCAAAATCTGCCTCTTACTGCACAGAAGAAAAAATTCGAGAGTATCCTTATTTATTATCTCTATTTTGTATACTACTTTAAGTCATAAAATTTTCTTTGTTTAACATATTAAATGCTCATCATTGTGTACCTCAACGCACATTAGGCATGAGTTGCAAATCTTGTTGAGAATGGAGATTCTCCGGTCTAAAATTGGAGAAGGTATTGAGGACAACTTGAAGCAGAAGATGGTGAAGGATATATGTTCCTTGTTGCTGAATATAGAATTTGATCTTGAAAGAGACTTGTTTCAAGGTGAAAGTCTTGTTCACTTCGCTGAGAGAACCATAAAGTCTAGGTATGTTTCTGCTATTGGATAGATATTGTTTGTGCTTTTCTTTCAGCATCAATATTGAGTTTTAATTAGTCAAATCGTTATTCATGCATGCTGGGCATTCTTTTCTTTTTTATGAGAAATGTGTGTAAGTCACTGGAAGCACATCCACAGGTGTGTGGTAACTGGTAACCCTCAACCTCTCTCTTGTGCTCTCAACCTTTCCTTATGAAAAGGAATAGGCGCTTGGCAATTTGTATGTTACAAATACTGCAACCATGGATCCAATTATGGTATTGTAATGTACCTTCTTATTGCTAATGTTAATAATGGAAATCCAGATACAGGGGTTTATTCTTAGATGAACTTTCATGGATGTGCTAAAAATAAGTCATGCCTGATTAGATGTTAGCAGACTTGGATGTATTTTGGAGAAATATACCTTTATCTTTTTGAGACACTCCTTCAATGAGTGACTTCATTTGTTATCGAAAAGTTGAAAAATTAACTTACATGTAACCTGATTCATATAAACTGTGGTTCATATAGAATCTTGGCGCAATATTTTTTTCAGATTGTAACCATCCAAGCATGAACATATATTTATTTATTTATTGTGATGAAGCATGAACATATATTTATGATAGTACCATTCCTGCATGATTTAGTTAGCTTGTTGATGAATGTGAGAACATAATATATAGGCGGAGAACACAAATGGGAATAACTAATTTCCCCAAACTTGCAACTTTTGCAGGTATGCCCATTCTCTGGAAGTTGTCACTAACAAAATATATAACCAGATGGAGTTCTTCTCATTCTGTGATGATTTAGAGGCATCTGAATCCCTACCCAACAGCACCAACGATGAATTACAAAGAGTTGGAGACAATCTCCAACTATCAATCAGAGCTTCAATCTCCCAAAATACTTGTGAAGCTACCAATCCAATGAAGACGGATACAAAGGACCAGCATGAAGAAACATCAGACAAGGATCACGAGCAAAGATTGCTGAGAGCTCAGGAGAGAAGAGACAGGAACAGGAGGCTCACTTCATTCACAAGCTGGATGCCAGATTTGAGAAGGGTGTGGGCTCCGAAGCAAACTAGAACAGAGAGACAAATCCATGTTAAACAGAGAAGAAAGAGGACAAGGATCAATGATGTGGTATGTGAGACACCAATGACTGAGAAGAAGCAGCACTCTCAGCAGCCATTAGAGTTCAGCAATGCGGAGAATGCTTCTAAATTCACTGGGACTACTAACTCGTCATGTAGATCACTTTGTATAGCTTTGTTTCAAAATGATGAGGATCCTGGTGATCAATCCAAATCCACTCTTTGATCTTTGCTCATACATGTGACATGTTTTACAGAACATTATAACGGAATTGATATCAAGTTCTTCATACGAAGAGTGTTGTCATGGATAGCATTTTTGATGTGAAGATGGATACAAACATGGGAATGTGCATCTGGTGATGAGAGAACAAAGAGAAACAGACAAAAGAGGTCAAATAAAGGAAGATGGGACTCCTGAGATGACTAGAGAGACAAAGTCAAGTGCTATACAGCTGCACCACACCACACATCACCAAAACTAACATGATGTTTATTTTTCATTTTCTTTTCCTTATTAATCTTTTACTGTGTCTGAGGTTTGTTTGGATATTTTATAATTTATGAAAAAATATAATATTTTTTTAATATATATTTCACCAATTTGACTTTTTAATTTTTAATATGAAATAAATAATAATGAAGTTTAGTGGTGAGGACTGAGGACTGAGAAAAAATATAATGTGTATTATTATTATTAATTTAAAATATTAATTAAATTAAAATTATTAATTATATTAATTTAAATATAATTAATATTAATTATTAAACTAAAACAAAATTTATTAATATTAATTATATTAATATAAAAATTAGTAATAAATTCAGTTTAAAAATAAAAAGGAAAGATTTTTTATGTCATGTTTTTAATTTTTTTTTAGAAATTAATAAAGAACATATTTTTTTATATCATATTTTAAAAAAATTTAATAAAATAGAAAAGATATTAATTTGAGGTAGTAGGATATGAGGGCTGAACCACCCAATCTCACCCTCCTTCATTCCCCCCAACCAAATAAGAGATAACCCCTTTTACTCCAAAATCTCCAACCAAATAAAAGATAAAAATAGATTATGTCATATGTGTAATTTGAACTTTTATTTATAAGAAAGAAAATGAATTATTTTTTTTTATATAAAAATTGATTTAAAAAATATAAATATTTTTAAATAACTAAAAATTAGATATAGTGTTAGGGTGCAGTCCACCGCAAGTTCTCAGAATTTATTTTGAGTCTTAAAACATAACGCGAATTTAAATATAGTATAAAATAGATGACTCAAAGTCCAATAGCTAAGAAGCTTCTGGAATGTTTGACAACCATGCCTTTAATATGGGTTAATTAAAGATGAATAGGTGGGAAAGAGCTTACTTTCACCGAGTTTGAGCCGCCCACTTTGAAATGCCATTCTCCTTATCCCTTTCAAACTCACTTTTAAAACAATTTAATCATTTAACTAAAATTAACTAAATCGTTAGTACATATTATTAATAATAATTACATATATAATATAGCTTAACACCTTTAAATTATCAAAATACCCTTCTACAGTCACTCAAAATTTCAACTTTTTACTAGGTTTAAATAATTCTAACGAGAGATATTTAAGTAATTTCATCATCTCATACTATTATCACTCCATTAAAAGTTAACAATAAAATTTTCAACTTATTCTACACCCACCTGACTCTCTTCCAATGAAAAAGACTAAGCAAAGGGTTTGGTAAAGATATCCACGAGTTGAGAATATCAAAAAAAAAAAAAAACAAACAAACAAACAGTTGACAAGAAAGCCATGGGTAACTTTCTCACAAACAAAATAATAATTCAACCTAATATGCTTATGGTGTTTAGAAGAACGTAGTTAGAGATCTCTTGAACCTGGATATAAATAAATGTGAGAATTTTAAATGGGTGTTTAATTGATAGGATGAGGAGGAGGAATAAAAACTTTTGTGCGTTTGGATGGATGGATAAAGATATGGATGAGGATTAAATAATATTAATTATCTATAATGAAACAATTAATACTATTTATATTAAATATTAATTAATAAATAATAATAATTTTAAATCTAAATTAATAATATCTTATATTTATCATTAATATATAATTATTATATATTTAAAAATATTTTTAAAATTATAAACTATTTTATATAATCATTATTTTAAATTATAAAATTATTATAAAGATTCAAATTAAATGAAATTAAATATTTAAATTAATATATAATTATTTTAATTTAATTAATATTTTAAAATAAAAAGGATAGCACCCATGTGGGTGTTGCTTTTTTTTGTCTTAGAGGGATGTGCTCATCCATGATTTTGGGATGGGGACAGCCACATCCCTCTACGTCCTAACTCCCAAACATCCAACCAAACAACCTTATAATATATACAACAATACCAAAATGAAGTGATATATAAAATGAATATATTTCACAAATGGATAGTATAAATCAATATTATCTTTTCACTTCCTCTCAAGAGGAAAAATGAATGGATAGTATTGATTCATGCTATTTATTCGTGAAATCCATTCATTTTATATATCTTTACTTTTGGTAAATAAAGCCAAACATTTAAGTCCTCCATATTAAAAAAAAAAATCGAGAATGAAAAATGCTAGACTACTTTAATCACTCACAGTGGCTTGGATACCATAAAGGAGACAAAAATAATGCAAAGAACACTCAACAATATAGAACTGGGATATGTTGCTGGCAGATAGGATCACACAAATCTAATGTATTCTTTCTTTTTCCAATCTGTCCATGCAATGTAAACCTTATTAACATATCTAAATAAAATGTGGTTTATTCACTTTATCAAAAAAAAAATATATATACAACTCTAGCCTAATCTGGTGATTACGATCGGAGATTGATCTCTCAACGATCTCGTGACTTGATGAATTATAATTTTCATGATTTTTTTTTAAAATCTATAATGTTAACTCTATTTTGTTTAAAGAAAAATTAAAAGTTTATAAATCATCCCATCTCAATCATACTAACCAGCTAGTTTTATTTTCAACATGTTCCTTCATGTTTTTCAATTTATGTAAAAAAATTATTTATACTATGAACATTTGTGTTTTTTTTGTTTTTATTTGACAAAGGTGATATGCAGCTCCTGAAAATTAGGGGTAGACAATGTGACATTTGTGCACGTGTGTCCTCATCTAATAATTATGGGGATTTGATTCTATCCAATGGAATTTTATGTAAGGGATCCAACATCAATAAGTCAATAGACAGTTGATTGAACTTTCTATTTTTAAATATATTATTTTATTTTCATAATAGGTTTTAAATTGTTTGAAAATAATTTTTACAAAATTCAATGAACAGTACTAGCGTGGAGACAGTGAGAGGAAGGTGGCATACATTAGAAAGCAGGCTTTTTTGGTTGAAAAGACGGTGATTAGACGGTGAAAGAGAATATTTGGGGAAAAAAAGGAGACATTGTGGCATGGTTCTATAATGCTTGGACTTGGTGACACTATGAAAAATTTAAATCAAATGGTAAGAGAAAAAATAGAAGGCTATATAACGTTACTACCCCAATGACCTTTTTATTTTATTTTATTTTTATTTTCTAATACGGTGACAAGCACATCCCAAAGGATTTTATGAATGTGCACGGATATAACATATAATACGGAACACCCGAAGACTCATATCCTACATGGGGCAAGAACCATGTGTTGGCGGAGTACTTGTAGTGTAGACTCACGCTAAGCACATTCATTAGTTATGTCCTCAGTCTGCGTATGAGGATTTGAACGTGAGTTTTTTCCTATTGAACAAACCTCCTACATAGGGGACCTGATATCAAGAGGTCATTAGATCGTTGATCCTTATGACTTGTCACCCTTTCTTCCATTAATTTAGATTATTTGTTTTTGACGAGACTTTGTAAAAATCACATTTCCAAAATTTCCCAATGTTTATTAGCTTACCCTTAATCATTTATTTCCAAAAAAAAATGAACATCAGAAATATTTTACATTTGGCGATTCATGATTTTTTTAAAAAAGAAAAAGGAAAATTATATTGGTTCAATTATAAAAAGAGCGGATAGAATTAACACACGCGGCGGATTACAACGAAAGCAAAAGAAAGTATTTTTATCAAGGTAAGATTTCTTTCCTTAAAAAAAAAAACATTTCCTTTCATCCAACTTTTATGTTATTTTTTAATATATTGAACCATACATGATAATATTGTTATTGTAAATTCCTTTTGGCAGTTGTGTAGGATAGTTGTAACTCTAGTTGTAACTTTTGCTCACAAAAGGTCTCAAAAGAGAATATTAACACATTCACACACAAATAAAGCAAACCACAAAGAAAGGAGACACGAGAGTTGGTAACCTAGTTCAGCTATCCAAGCCTACGTCTGGGGGGTCAAGTACGGAGAAGACATTCCACTAAAGGAGTAGTAAAGGCAGTAGTACAAGAGTTTCACTCACTCTCTCACTCTATCATAAGCACCTACTCTAGATTGTGATGACCACTATCACCCTACACTCGAAGGGACTATTTTTGTCAACATATCTCAATCCTCAGAGTCATGATCTTATATAGACACCTCCTTGCCTTCAAAACACACCTCTTTCTTCTAGGATCTTTGAAATCTCCACAGCTGCTAAATTGGACGCCTTTCACATTTAGCCGTTGCAACTGAGCTTGCAGCGCGGCCCGACTAAAGAACTGACCAAGGCTACAGCTTCTGTTGCGTCACGACGTCGAGACACCTCCAACCCTCGTGGTTAAGTTCTGAGTCGAACACGTCGGATCCTCCTGATCCCGACCACCGCAACTAGCCGGACTTCCTCTTCATTACGTTCTCAACCCGCTTCAAGTCGCACCTTACAAAGGCGCGTAATCTTCATTTTTAATCATACAAGTTTGAGCTGTAGATTGCCTTCACCAATCTCCTTCCAAACTTGGTCTTTAATTCACCATAGTCTAGTCTGTCATTCCATATTGATCTTCACCATATTTGCTCTTTAATCATATCATGATTTGACATTAATCAAGGCTTGCATCAATCACCAATCAGCTACAAAATCCGGCTTCCAATAATATCTCCAATCAATCTTCAATCAAGGCTTCCATTAATCAGCTTCTTTCTGCATGTAGCCTGCTCTATATACAGTTGTCAGCAACCTTCAAGTTGGGTCACCAGGTTTGCTTCTTCTGTTCTTCAAATGTGAACTTTTGTTGCCACGTCATCATTATATGTCATCACTGTGTCAAGTAATGTCAATCCTATAGTGCAGTAGCACTAACCATTATTAACTTATCAATTACATAAATATTTCCGTATCGAAGATTCCCCCACATAGCTAGGACTAGAGAAGCCTAGCATATTGTCCACTTTAGGCTTGTGAGTCAGAACTCAAAATGGTTTTGTCTTTGGTTTCACCCAAAAGGTCTCACACTAATGAGGATGAGTCTATTCTTTAAAAGCTCCTTACACTTCTCCTCTAGTAGCGATGTTGGACTATTGTTTGACGTCCAATACTTTGCTCGGGTAACATAATTCACCTTAAAACCCTAAAGCTCTTTTTTTACATATACGAAGGACTATTGGAACTCTACATAAATTATCACAAGAGTTCCCTCATCCCGTTCAAGATGGAAGAGGTAAATATCATAGCCATGACTAACACTATTAATACTCAAGTGGAAAAGTTGCCTATCAACTACCTAGTGATCATCCCTTTATCAGGAACGAAGCCAAAAAAAGGAGTGGACCTAACTCATAGACAAAATTAAAAAAAGGATCAACATATGGAAGGGTCGCATGCTCTTATGGCTAGAAAAATCACTCTCATAAATTCAATCATTTCAGTCATCCCAAACTACTTGCTAGCAATATACAAACTACCGAAGTGTATTTACACTCTAAAAAGGGATTTCCTTTGGCAAGGGTAGGACCTAAAGGGCAAAGCTTATTAGTTACTTAACTAACAATGATTATGTAGACTTAAGGAACAAAGAGGATGGGGTATGACAAATCTCAAATATTTCAATGTGGCGATGATCGGGAAATGGTGGTGGAGACTCATCACTAGACATGCCAACATATGTTGAAAAATTATCTAATCCAACTACTTCAAGAACACATATATTTATCTCCATAGATAGACCCCCATGAGAGCATCATATTTCTGGAAGGGACTGTCTTCCTAGTGGAAGATCCTAGAAATAGGAATTTAGGTTAATGCAGAAAAAAGCAACATCGTTAACTCTTCCCCTCACTCCAGGAGTCTACTAAAGACCATCACCTATTGCTTGAGAATGCATGACACAATCATCTACATATCATGCCACTATTAAAACAAGGCCTACTGAACAAGGATGGGACAAGGGAACCAGGAGAAGAATCAAGAGAACTATCGGTGACCCTTAATTCAACATAAGAAGAAAGAGAAGACACCGGGACCTAGAACCTAGGGGCTAATGGGAAATTCTTAGTTAAATCGCTTTATACGTTCATAATGGATGACAATGTATGTGGCCAATTCTCAAACAACTTTTGGGGACTATCTTGCCCAAAAAAAGATAAAGTTATTCACATGGTTAGGATGGGATAACAAACTACTCACACTCGACAACCTCTCCAAAATTAATACAATGGAAGGGGAACCAAACACTGTGCTACCTATGTAATGGGGAAAACGAAACAGTAAAGCACATGCTCATCACATACCCAATTACAAAAAAAAAAATATGGGAACACTAATGCCCACTTTTTAACCTAAATTGTTGCTCCCAATCGATTCAAGATCTATGGGTCCAAACACTATGGAAAAGGCTTTCACAAAGAAACGTGCATGGGTGGAATTTCATTGTTATAGCCTTAACCTAGAGCATCTGGCTCGAAAGAAATCAACGATGCTTCTTAAACAAACAACGTGTTTGATTTGGTATTATTTGTGGGATTAATTTTCTAATGCTATCTTGATTTAATCCAACTAATTCATCTAAGAAGCCAAAGTCGATGCCAATGGAATTTATCGTAAGAAGGAGTTTGACTTTTTATCAAGAGGATCTGCCACAGGAGCAACTGGAGAGGGATGACTTTGAAGATGAGTCATCAGGGCAAGTCTCTCAGTAGTAATCAATAAATCTAATTGTAATCCCTAAGCTTAACAAAGGGGCTCGAGAGGAAATATTATGCAACCCTATTTATGTATACCATTAACTATCAATAAATGAATGTGATTTACCGAATTTACTAAAGAATATATATACATATTAAAAAAATAGTTGATATTTCAATAGAGAATTCAAATTGTAGGCTCAAAAAGCTCAAGCATGTGTATCACCAAAAACGCACTTCATAATAATATGTATTGATGTGACATATATATATACACTTTGTCCTTGGTTATTTATTTAGAAAGCTCGTAAGAGAAACTTTTCTTCAATGAAATATAATTATGATGATAAAAATCTCACAATGATGTCATCTTCTTTCAGTCCTATATAAGGTGACCCTTGAGGCCACATTTTAGTCCATGGGCTTGCTTAATATAGGGAGGGAATGAAGGAACCAACCCTCCCTTCTTTTCCAACTTGTCATGCTACTTACTGCCAGTCGTTTATACTTTATTCTCCTCAGTCGCTTTCTCCAGATCTATGCTATAAGATCTCTTCCTCCTTTCCTTCCTCTCTTTCTTAATAATTTATTTCCCTTCTCTCCTTGATTCACCAACTTCCTCCTTTACTACTTCTTGGGAAGTAACAAGGGAGTTCATGTCTTCTTGTTTTGTTTGTTTTATGTGTTTTCTTTATGTGGTGGTTTTAATTTTTTGGTTTTGTAGTATACTGTGATCTGAAAAGAGAGCTTCCTTCAGTCCACTCATGGATGGCTGTGGGGTTGAGTTAGCTGCTGGCCCATTCATACAAATACCAAGTAAAGAGAATGATTAAGGGGTTTGCTTGGTAAGTGAGTGAATGGTGCAGGAGCTAAGTTGGATCCTACTCTGTCTTTGCTTGGACTGAAGGGAGCTCCCTTGTCTGCAATCCCATGCAAGCATACTTCTTTCCTTCTTTGTTTTTTCATTGTCTGCAATATAAATATATATAGTCTTTGTTGTAGATCATCAGATCTTTCTTTGAACATGTGCATTGATGTTTGTTCTGCTGAGATATGTTGAGATGTTCAAACAGTATTTGTGATGCTTAGGTTAACTCTGAACATTGTGAAGGATTGTTAAACTTGCTTTTGTTTCTATGTTTTGGTGGTCTATCTCTTTATTTACATGTAATCAGATCATCACATCCTTTTATATATATGCGTGTATATTTTTGTCACCATGAGGGCATTTCTTCATCTTGATGAATGCCAAAAATTTTCAAGTTCAACCAAATCTTCCCTCGCTGCTTATATTATTTCTGTAGTTTTTTTTTTTTGGTAAATTTATTTACATATATCTGGAAACCATCTTTCTGTTTCCCCTATTGCTTGCTAACTACATTTATTGTTTGCATATGAGGTTCTTGTTATTTATAAAAAATTTCTTTGTTCTTCTGATTGTTAACTTGTGCAAGTTTTCTTCAAAGATATGATGTGCTTTATTTGATCACCAGTATCAATTCAAAAAGAGTTTGTGGATCAGGTCTTGTTTTCATTTCACCAAATAGTTAGCGTAGTGCGAGATTAGCTTCTATATATATCTGATTATTTGAACCTGAATTCTAGAACTAAAAATAGATAATTCCTTCTTATATAATTATTTCATACTTGGCTACATTTACATCTAATGTTTTTTTTTTTTGGTAAGTACATTTAGATCTAATGTTGTCCATGACTCTTTTTAGGTAGGATTGTTTCTTAAAATCGTTGCAGTTGTGGATTTGCATGCCATACCCATACATGATCATAAAATCTTCAAATCTTCATATAATAAGAAGCTTATTTGCATTGTTAGAATGTAGAGGTGGCTTATATAGGAAACAGTGGTTAATGTAAAACAAGCATATATGTTTAATTTAGGATGGATTGAACTTCTAATCTATGTATTGTGATTTGGGAATCTAGTATTGATAAGCAGCTATGTGTATTTGCATATATGATTTATGAGTACCATAGCTAAACTTCTCATTATCACACTTTGGCTTCAGAATTTCACTTACTATATATATTCTTATAAATTACATGGTATCAAATAGTTGTTTTTTATTTATTTTTTATTTATTGATAGATATGGACAAGTCATTGGAAGCACGTCACTGGCGTGGTTTGAACCTTTAACCTCTCCTCTCCTTGTGAGGTCCGAACCATCAAATACTTCTTGTGAGAGGGAATGGATGTCCAACTCTTCTTATGAAAGTTGCATGGTATCAAAGAGTTTGGTACATAAAATCTTGGTCTCTGATCTGAAAATTTTCTGTATTCTTAACTCAGGTATCTTTCTATTCCGATTATCCGTGTGGTATGCTCACTTTGAAATTTCAAAACTTTATTTAAGCCTTGATGTTTCAAAGTATTCATGAAATTTGCAATCAATGCAAAGCTTGTAATGAGATTATAATGCTCTACATACTGTTCCATTCCAATGGAATTCATGTGAATTAATCAGTGTAGCTTCTTCTTGACAAAGGAGCATATTAATTACAGATCACAACTCAGAAACACCACTGTGAGTACAAAATGACTTGCAGGGGAAATTATTCTCGGAAATGTTTTGAGGTTCCTCACATCCTGGTCTTGTTTGCAAGCTGAGGATTATTGCGTGATGTTGTAGATCTGAAGCAGTTTGACCCAAGGATTGGAGTACTGATATGTACAACTAGCTAGTTTGCAAACAGTGATGCTGCTATCTACTTAATTTTCCTTTGTATGTCAACATTTTTCTTGAATTCTTTTGGTTAGATCAAACTTACCACATACTTTACAAGTGTATTCAGCTGAACATCCAGAAAAATCCTGCCTGCAAACTCTTATCATGTCAATGAATCATGTTATTTGAGCTTCCTGCAGTTTACATATAACTTCAAACCTGCTTGTATATATTTTTTGCATGGAAATTTCTGCAATCCTTCAATGGCCATAATCCATAACCAAAATATGTCTTTCAATGATCAGTTTGTTATATGGACCACTAAAGGATATGGAAGAACTGTTAATCTTGTATTATGAATTACAACACAACTATTACTTGTGTAAAAAAAAATGCTGCTGATATGATGATTAGTGAATGTGTTTGTATATGGCTGAGTTGAAGCACTAATTACTGCAGTTCTTCATGAACTTCAGTCCAATTTGTTAAACCCTAACCCTAAAACATGGCAAAAACTTAAATGGAGCCTGCTCCACCTATCTTTAGGTGGAGCCGGCTCCATTTTAACACTTATAAAATGTTTTAATTATTTTTAACCGTATGGATGGGAAGATCATCGAAAAATAAGCTAGCATGTCAATTTTCATATAATTTGGTGACTGTTTGATCCTCCCACTTAATGGTTGAAATTCTAAAATTCTGGACCGTTGAAATTTCTACAAAATTTCAACTATTAAGTGGGAGGACCGAACGGTCACCAAATTATATGAAAATGGACATGCTGACTTATTTTTCGATGATCTTCCCATCTATACGGTTGGAAATACTTAAAACATTTTCTAAGTATCAAAATGGAGCCGGCTCCACCTAGAGATGCATGGAGCCGGCTCCATGCAAGTTTTGCTCCTAAAACATGTACACACAAAGGTACGGCAGAACATATAGATTGTGAACTTATATCAAATTAGCAACTGGAAAAAGAATATAATAGGGAGATGCTTAAAGAATGCAAAGAGCGCTTTTGCCCGTTGTATAATGAGAGTTAACTTGACTGACATGGATGCAGGTTCAGGTTGGAAAACTTTTCTTGGAAACAGATCCACACGTGAGGAGGACAACATCTGGAATCTTTCAAGTTCCAATGTGATGTGAAAACCCTAACCCTAACCCTAACCCTAATGGGAACCATATGATTAAACCTGTCAAGGGCTGCCAACTTTATCTTAAAGTTCTTGATGGAGCTTTGCTTTCTTTATGACTTGGTTTGGTGTGCTTGCCTACAAAGGGAGGACCTTGCTCTTAAGTGAAGCCATTGCCATTTGCCATGGCACCATCTTCCAAGAAGGTGAAGACCTAAGTTTAATTATATGTCAAGTGTTTTTATTATTATATTCATACACTCTCTTGTTCATCCACGCGTCAGAACCCTAATTGCTCATCACACTGTGCTTCAAAAGTTTATTATATTCATCTGAATATACTGTTTAAATTGTAATTTATTAATTATATTTATTATGTTATTAGTATAATTAATTTTATTTTATTTAAATTAGTTATCTGTCTGATTAGTTCAATAGCATAATTTTATAAATTTATTCATGTTAATTACGTTTTTTGATGGGCTATGAAAATATATTACAGCACATTAGAGCTAAAAAAGTGTTTTTTCCTTTTGCATTTTTTAAGATGCTATCATTAGTAATGTTTAATATACTTTAAATTTATGAGTGTTGGGTGCATAAACATAGTCCAACATCGACTTTTAACATGAATTGAAAGAGGGTTAAATAGATATGATGCACTCTATTAATTATAAGTTTTTTTGGGTTAAGTCCAATAACAAAATCGAGTCTGCAGTTCACAGATCCCACTACAGGAGATGATGATGTGGCATTGTAGATCTTGGGACAATACCAAGACCCTTGTTTTGCATTTTTTATCTCTTTACTTTTACATGTAACAAGGGTCTCCATGCATCATTTTTGGAAACTAAATAAATAAAATGTGGTTTATTTATCTTCTCATAAAAATAAATAAATAAATAAAATGAAAACCTTTCTATTTAGTTTTATTGTGCCTCTAAAATTCTAAATCATATGTTTTGGTTTATATAGAGTGATTTAGAAACAAACTTCACCACTTGAATGGTTGACCTCTGAGAAGGTTTTAGCTCCCAAATTATTTTCATCTTTATCAACTGCAAAAGAATATAAAATTTGTGAAAGATCAAAATTTTCACAATATTTCAACTGATTCAGTGTGTCCATCGATATCTCAGAATTAAGAAATTTCTTCTTTTTTCATTAATTACAGACAAATAACCAGCACCACTTTTGGTCTCACCATCTCTAAAGCACCACCAAACCAGCAGACCATTCAGTTGCTAGAGCAAAGCAACAAATCAGAAATCTGAAATCAAGAATAACTCGGTGGAATTTGGGGGACAAACAAAGGTAGAAACTTGAACTTTAGACTATCACTGAACACCAAAACTCAAGCAGGCTTTTCACATCAGTAAAGGCCCCAACCACTATCCAAAATGGCTGATCGTTGCCTCATTTCACCGACTTTTTAATCGAGAATTCTTCCCCTTCAACCTTGCTTCAAGTAACTTGGCCTTCAGGGTGTTTGTTTTCACATCCGGGGGTAACTCAGATGAGCATTCAGATATTTCAAGAACAGGAGATGCATGCCAATGATTCCATTGCCGAGCTGGACTTAATACAGTGTGGATATCTGCTGTAGAATCACTGGTACCAACTGGAACAAAACGGCCCCTCCAAGGGAGATGATTGTTTGAGTCTTCAGCATGATCATCATATGGATGGACCTTGCAACCTTCTGAACACTCCGAGGAGTTCTTCATCAAGTTAAAGACAATTTTGTCATGTAAACCATCTTCTTTAAGATGGAGTTTTTCAAGTTTCTGAGACATAGCAAGTTCAATCTGATTAGCTCCTGCCCCAGTTTCAGGAACAGTATGTGAATGCCTACTCTTGAGGACCTTTTCCATGAGTTGCTTCTTGATTCCATTGTGTAACTTGGCTGTATCTTTTCGCCATGATGATTCACAGTTTTCAGTAATTTCACCACAATGTTTAGGTTGGTCACGGTTTGGAGTAGCGTTAGTGTTCATATTGAGCTCAAAACACTGCAAGTCACTGGATGTAGAACCACAATCTTCAGCAACTAGAGGTGCACTGCCAGTCTTATTCAAGTAGACTGACTCAAGGGAATGCCGCCGCAAATTAGACTCCTTTTTTCCATCTTTTTGATAAGCAATGCCATTCTTGGCTTGTCTAGCTTGAAGAAATTTTTTAATTTCACCACTTAATCTGTCTGTTATACTTCCCTTTGCATTGATATCTCCAGGTTCTTCAGTCATCTGCATTCGTTCATCCAACCATGCTTCTGATATATGAAGTACCAATCGATCAAATTTGTGTTCAGAGCCCCGCTTAGCTTTTTGCTTCATTGCTCGCAGCTCCTGTTCATACTCCCGGATTCCCTTGGCAAATTCATCACAGAGGTCCTCTAGCAGAACTTTAGCTTTCCTCTGTCTTTCTAACTCTTTTACCTCCTCTGCAAGCACTGACTTCACTTCAGACAACTCTTTGCCTAAATTACGATGCAGATTCTCCGACTGTCGCCTCAGTCTCCTCTCATCTTCAAGTTCATCCCTTACTGACTGCATTGCTGATTTGAGCCTATCTTGTTCCTTGCTCTTTCTCATTAGTTTGTTTTCTGCAACTTGCTTCATCATATCATCCACTTCATAACGATATGATTGCTGCTCTTGCATTAGCTCCTGGATTCGTGCCCGCGCATGTTGCAACTCTGACTTCAATTCTTTCACCAATGATACATTGGATTCATTCTGTTCTTCCCGTCTCCATATCCAATTCAAGACCTTCAGCAATTCTGTTGATGTTTTTAGGCTATATCCTGTGTCCTGAAGCCTTCCCTTTAAATCTAAAGAACTGCCAGGACTGAGAGCCTGACTGCAGGGGGTCACCTGAAAGATGCAATATTTCATAAATTTAGTCATTTCATTCTAAATCATTCCATTCGTAAATGCTAAGGAATTCGTAATAAACCCTCCAAATACTGACAATCTGAGGTTGTCAAACAAGTTAGAAAGACTCACCACCTCCATTGAGCTTCCATTACTTGCAGGTGATGCAGGCCGCAATGCTCTGATACTTTCAATTAACTTATGGTGTTTGGCTGATGCAGCTGAAGCACGCGTCCTTGGACTACCAGCACTTCGATGCTGATAAAAATAAAAATAAAATAAATAAAAAACAAGAATGATAGGTTTTATATCTCAAAACTAATGAAAAAGATTACAAACTAGAATTTAAGTCTGTAAATTGACTGTGAAGAACATAAAGATGATAATTGAAACCCAATTGTTTTAGAATGATCATCTGACAATATAACCAATGCAGGAATACAAAGAATATGGCTAGAGTAGGAGCAAAGAATCCAGTAGAAGTGTTGCTCAAATGGAGAAATGAGGACATTGAATGAAAATCAAAATATAATTGAAGTACATTGTAAATCTGTCCAAAGGAGAAAAAGGACATATCTTAAACATAATAAATAAGCAAGAAAAAACTCAATTAAAACATAAATAAGTCCAACAGATTCAATAAAAGAATTAACAACAGTGTCTCAAAATTTGGGGATGATTTCATGCTACATTTTAAACTTTTTCAAGTCTAGAGACTCAAATATGGAAGATTGGGATTGCTATTCCCAAGTTAAAGATACCAAAGATAAATACCAACTTTCAGAAAGAAAGTTGGTAATTTATTCCCTCTCACAAGGAGAGGTTGAGGGTTCAAACCACACCTCTAGTGTGCTTCTAGTGGATTATCCACATTTATCCAAAAAAAAAAAACAAAAATAAATGTAAAAGACAAATGCAGTCAAGATACCAGGGGATTGTTTATTGTTATACAAAAGACAACATGATCACAGACCATTCTTACACTAATGTCAATCTTGCCAACAATACCAGTAACTCTCGATTACAAGTTCAATACTTCTTATTCACTCTCTTTTGGGGCTTCCAAGGGATAAGTATTTGGGAAATGCAGACCATTTAGGCTTTTCCACTTCTTAGTCCTTTGAGGTCATCGAGGGATTGTTTCCTTATTCTTGAATTCACCTTCTACCCATGGCTCATAGGGATTGACCTAAAACCATGATAGAGAGTTTCAAACTCTGAAAGCACCTATACTTCTGACTTAAGGAATTGCATGAAATAGCATTTTCAGATATTGCTTCTCCACACTTGCTCATTCACTTGGCAAGTCTAGCATATGAGTTCAGTTTTAAGCTCCATGTTAAGCTGTTCTTTTGCTAATTCACTTCATCCTTAGTATCAACATTATAAGTTGTGCTCACAAATTAAGCAAGTAATCAAACAACTAGCTAGGACCATAAGAAACCATATCAGATGCATCCAATTCCAACCAATTTATCCCTGGTCATCAACACCTTCCAAATCCACAACACTATCAATTAATAAGAAGATATCTAATATCAATTTGTCATCCTCTGCACAATCCACATTGCTAAAGAGAGAAAAAACATCATCAAGCTTCTTCAACGGGGGCAATCCTTCCTATAATGCCTACTCCAAGAGCTCTACTCCACAGAAAACCAACCTTTCTAAATCAAACAACAAATCCAATTGAAATCCAAACATGGCAGCATGCGTTCTAAAAGCAATCAAAATTTCCAAACATTTCCAAGTATCTCATCAAACCAACATGACAATTGATGCAAAACCACTTCAAATGAAGTACATTACTAATTACAAAGAAGCACAACTGAATGACAAACAAAAGAGAAACAGAGAAAAACATCACCATACTGACAGCAGATACATCAGGAAACTCCATACTTTTCCTCCTAGAAGCCTTGCCTTCTCTCCTGCTCACCAATGGTGATTGAGACAAGCCCTCCATCTCCCAAAGGTTGGCTCCAAGCTTCCTAGCAGACAAAGCAGCAGCAGCAGCAGCAGAAGGGCCAGGCTCCAGCTTCCAGTTGGGCACTGGAGTGCATGGGCCACCCTTCCAACCAACACTCACTCTCTTCCTCAACTTCACCCCTAGAAACTCCTGCTTTTCATCATCCCGACCACCAGCGCACTCATAATCTACTACTGCTCCCCCTTTTTCTCCTCCCATCAACCAACCTCCCACTTTTCCTTTATGGCTAAAACCAAGGACTACTTCTCACTTTTCTTGTGTGTGTGGACTTGCTCTGCATGTGTGCCTCTGTGCTCACAGGGATGGACTTGTGGACTTCTCTTGGCAAGATGTGATGGGATATATGGGCCAGTACAAAAAATGGAGGTGTGTGCTGCTCACTGTTCCAAGTTTTCTGCAATAGTGGCTCTAAAAATTCTAGGTGTTTTTACATAAATGCTCCTATAAAAATTAGGTAATTGTTAATATTTATTTTTTAAAAAAAAAATCATTTATCAAAATATATATATATATATATATATATATATATATATATATATATCTTCAAAAAAAAAAAACTCTATATCATGAATGAATTATCAGAACTACAGAGAAAAAAGTCACAAAACCAAACTGATAATGAATGAATTTCTAAGAAGAAGACTGAATTAAAAAGAGTTGGGTATGTCATGGGTAAGGATGTCCATAACCATTATTGATCAATAGCACAACAACTCAATTTATATTTATGATTGAGAAATGAATTTATGTCCAACATACCACATGCATTGGCTTTACCAAGGCTTTTAATGTAGCACAATTTTAGTCAAAAAGAAGATATGGTACCATAAAAGTAGCTTCCGTGTCTTCTGTGGATTCTCCCAGCAATCACTAACATGCACTGGTTTCAGATAATAGTATATTTATGAACAAATTAATTTTCTAACTATCATGCTTGACAAAGAACATGAGAAACCCAAAAACCCCAAAATTGGATTGTTCCCGTTCTTTCGCTCACTCGCCAATTACTACAATTCATAAAAAATAAAAATAAAAGTAAAACGTAGCAGTAATTCAATCCAAACAACAGACAAAGTAGATTCTGCGGATAATCTGTCAATCAGCATGAACAAACAGAGCCAACAGAGACAAAACGTTCATCCACAGAGAGAGAGAGACACACACAGAGATGGATGTCATCATATCAGTTCAAAGAGTACTAAATCTCTGTACAAAGAGAAAGGCATAAAGCTTAATCAAAAGATGGAAAACAGAGCCTTTTACAACATGTGAGTTTTTCAACATTAATAGCAGTAAAGAGTACCACCAAGTCACAAACTATAGCCTACTTCTCAGAGAGTTGGGTGCAGTTGTCACCATCCTTAGCACCTAAACCTTTGAGTGATGCTAATGACAAGGGTCTTGGGATGGAGTACAACTCTCAGGAACTTCTTTTTCTTTTTGTCTTCTGTTTTGGCTGGTAGCAAGAAAAGGATCTCCACCTTCAAACTCACTCCTTCAGTTGTTTAACAAGGGTACCATTCTCTATATCTCATCCTACAAAAGTTGATAAAAGGGATTCCTTTCAGCTCTTATCAGCATATAGGCATATAGAGAGGCTTCAAGCTCAAAAGCAGAGTAGATTGCTCTGTTTCTACTTTCTGCATTCATTTCCAGGTACTCTTCTGGATGATTGTAAGCTGGGAGATTCACTGAGAAATGAAGATATCGATGTTCATGAATGAACTAGTACTTCAAATTGAGAGAAATTCACTGAAATAAAGATGTTGCATGACAAAAGAAAGAATTGAGAATGTAACTTATATGATATGATTTTCTGTAAACCAACTCTTGCAGCAAAATTACCGGGAAAAAAATGATAGTTTCTGTAAATGATTCCAAACAGAGCCAAAATGCAAAAAAGAAATCAAGAAGTAGCTTCAATACTGGGCTCAAAGCAGAACCCTGTGAACAATTGTAGAGGAAACCTTTTGGGCACTGGACATCTCACAGACCACCTCCATTGTTTCTGAGACATGTCATAAACAAGAAGAGCTGGAGCTCCATAGCTCTGTATGTATACCAGGTCTTCCATTCCACAGCTAGCAAAGACATCATCAAATTCCCCGAATCCCTGAAAGAACCTGTGCGGCATCCGAGCAACTTCCCGCCATTCCTTCTTGTGAAGTTCCCAAATGCCTATCCCTTTGATGATATCTGGTCTGTCTGGCTTCCCAATTCCCCCCACCATCACAAGCCTGTCCTTGAGGTTCATAAGCCGGCCACAAGTGAGTGAGCAAGGCACTGATATCGCCATACTTAACAGAGAGCTGCAATGAGATCTTCCTGAGAGATCATGTGCAATCAGGCCGTGTCGGCGTTCAGTAGCTCTGACAATGCCAGTGGTGTATATCAGGCAATACAAAACACCATTACAAATGACACTCTCATCACCTCCTCTCCATCCCATCAAAACTTCTCTGATGGAATTCACCCATGAACAACTCTCCGATTCATAGATGTCGACAGAAAAGTCCCACTGTAAATGATCACCAGGGACCTGTCTGGATTTCGCCACTGCAAGAGTATAACTGTTGGATTTCTTGTTCACCGACATTGCGAGCGCACTATAGTCAGGATTATCCCCACCGGCAGGTCCCTGAAGAATCCCCCAACCTCTCACAAGAGGGTTAAATATACAAATCTCACTGCTCTTTTCATTCTCCATAAAGGATACTAATCCACAGGAAGATGAACTGACCCAATTGCTCTTAACATGACAAGGAAGGGTAATGCTATACCATTTCCGAAGGCTTGGATCATAGGCATGCCCACTAATGGAGGCACTGCTAGTGAACATGAAATACCAAGGCTTCTGAGGCAGCATGCTAGTCCAAGAAGACATTGAATGAACAACTCTATACCATCTCCAGCAGACAGAAGACAGCCTAATCACACAGACAATAGGCATAAAGGAGAAGACTTTCTCCAGTATATCATCAGGAAGAATGGCTTCCAAAGAAACCAACGTCTCCTCATTGTTTCTGCCATTGATTTCAGTAAAAGATTCATACTGTGCAGTCTCATTAGATTGGAGGCTGACAGTATGGAATTCCCAAGATGTCTCACCCTCCATGAGAGGAGTCATGCACCTCAGCTGACACACAAACAAGAGCCAGAAAAACCTGGAAAATTAAGCAAGTAAATACTCAATGAAGGAGGTGTGAGCAGGATACAACAATGGAGATGGCATGGAGTGATTAATTCTTAACAAAATCCTCATGCCAAACAGATGAACAAAAAAATTGAATCAAACATACCAGATTGACATAAATGACTAGAATGGGATTGAAGATGTGTATCAAAACATTGATAAAAAAGGAATGAGAGACATCATAACAATGTTGAACTCCTTCATTGACATAAACGAACAACGCACAATGTGAACATATATAATCAAACGAAGACAGATAACACAATAAGGCAGCAATGTCAGGACACCACACACTTCCTTTGACTAATTCAACCAACTCATTAATTTAAGAACAATCTCTGCATAGACAAAAAGATCAAACACCATGGCGACAGCGACCACACAAAAAGAACTATAAACAAGCACCGTACCAACATCATGGAACATCCAAATGCTACTCTATTTTCCATGTCAAGCCATCCTCCGAACACAAAAGACCTCAAATAATGGAACAGAACAAGATAAAGACCCAAAGAAGCACCAAAGACAAGTTCTTTTTATATATATCTTTCACTCACCTCTGCTGCGAAAAAAGATCCTTCCTTTCGTCGTGAATCAGTATAAACACTCAAACTTTAGAGCAGAAATAGCATTTGGAGGGAGAGAAGAAGGCATTTCGCACAGTTGCTCAGAGATCCAGATTAATGGAGGCAGGGGAGCAAGGAGAGATGAAACAATGTGGATCTTAGCTCTGAGAAACGAGCGCAAAACCCAGTTCTTGTCAAGCCTAGTGATTGCCCTTTTATAGAGAACTTTTAGAGAGAGAAAGAGAGTTCTAGAGAGAGAGAGAGAGAGAGAGAGAGAGAGAGTACTTTATTGTGAGGAATAATGGTAGCCCTGCTCACCATCCATATCCTTGAGCTTTATTGGGGGCCACACCCTTTTAAGCTTCTTTTCCCTGCTCGCTCTCTCTCTCTCTCTCTGAAAAGTTGAGAGTTTGGACCCTCCATTGAAGCATCCAAAAGTTCTTATCTTTGGTCATTGGTTAGGAACTTAGGATTGGCCTCAAAGACCAAAACTTGAAGTCACGCTAGAATCTATACTCCTTGACAACTGAGGCCAGTCTTTCATCTCTAGAGATTAAAGATGAGAGAACATCCATATTCTTGCTATCAAACTCAGTCAAAAGATCAACATCATTTACATAAATTCTCTTATTTAGGCCATTAAGCAATGAATTGACAAGAAAGAAAGCTGTTAACTTTGTCCTCATAATTGAAATAAAATTAGGCCAAATTTGTAATGTGATGGAAAGCTAATTTCTTTCTTCTCATCTTGTCTGATCCTTTGGAATGATTTGTGAGGCTCTAGAGAGTAGAGACTATTTTACCTAATTAGTTTGGTGCTTACACATGCAGTGCCTGTTCATTAAATTGTTAACCACGGCGTGATGCATGAAAGCAGGTTTTGTTTGGTGTTCCCAACCAACTTTGATGATATAGTTTTATGTTAATTAAAATTTTTATTTGTTATGCTTTATTGTAAATTTAGAGTCATTTGGGACTTCCATTTTAGGCTCTTGAACAAACTTTATATTTTCATTTAATCCACATAATAGATGAATTATTAAAATGGCAACAAGCATGCATAGTGGACAACTAGCACAAGAACAATACTATTATTAACATACTATTTCAATCTTGTTTCTTTTTCTCTCTTCATAACAAGTAACAACAAGCAAGCAATTAAACACACAGCACATTAATACATGATCAATTGAAGTCAAACAATACACTTTATGTGACATGATGAACACCTTTTTCCAACATTAGATTAAGTTAATGGTGTACAACTTTGTGGCCCTATAAACTCTCTCACTCTCATCTTTGAAGGTATATAGGGCCCTCCACTGTACCAGAGAGAAAAAAACATATAAATCCAGTGGCAATACCACTGACTACCTTATGTTTAACTTTAATAACTTCACTATTTTAACATGTTTTATGTTTGGTTTATGGAAAACATAATAAATGAGAAACAACAGTGAATTAACAGATGGGAGATTCCTGTGAGTGACACAAATATATATAGCTAGCACAGGGAAAAAGATCGATGACAACAGTGATATAAAAAACACTTGAGTGGTTATTCCGTACCTCTGAACATGAACAAACACAAGCAACAGTTGAAAGGCTAGTGGATGGAGAAAAGCTTCTTATTTGAGAAGTGGCATCATTGTCTTGTCTGGTTCTAAAGGAAGTGATCTATGCCATCCAATATTTTTGAGGATTTTGATGGGAGATGGAAGGCCATTTTTGCTGATTGCTGATGACTGAGCATGTAAGTTATATGGATATATGGGAGATCAAACATAAAAATGGAATTATTTATTTATTTATTTTAAAGATGAATAAACTACATTTATTTTAAGTTTTTTTTAATTTAGATACCATACATGCAATTCCTTGTGTGCAAACAAAAATAAGGTTTATATTATGTGATGTTTGCTTCTATTTGCCTCCGGGTGGCCTCACTCTCACCTCTGTTGTTGGCGTGACATTTTTTACAAATTGTAGGCTTAGTTTAATTAGGGTTTGGGTTACTTCCGGTTTCAATTGTTTTAATTGATGAACTCCATCAAATCATAATAATAAGAGGAAGTTAGTTGTTTTTGCTTTTTTTTTTTTTTATGAAAGGAAGGTACGTAATTTGCAAGAGTTCAAGATGATAGAAAACAAATGGCATGGCAATGTGGTGATCAAGTTTAAGGGTGTCAAATTAGACATGGCTTGGGCTGAAGGTAAATAAGTTTAATTAAGACTGATATGTTGTTTATTAAAAAAAAATTGTGTTGAATATATATAGATGGGTATAGTGGTGTAAGTATAGGACTTGTCCTCAAATTAAACATCTTCAAACAATTGGTTCTTGAATTTAAAAAATGGATCAATTTTTTTCTTGATTCAGACACTATGTTTGAATTATTCTCTTAATCAGTCCAAAAGATCAAAGTAATTTATTTGGTGTTAAGTGCATAAAAAAAATACTTACTCTAGAAATTAATATTGTGCCTCACACATATTTTTTTAAAAAAAAAATACATCTCTAAATCCTTGTCATATTTAGTTTGGGTCATCAATTTTTCAAAAAAATTTGGCATGTGGTTTGTTTCTATTGGTTTGTGCACATTTATCAAATAATATATATATATATATATATATACAGCACTGATATGCTGCACGGAATTTATAATTTCGGTTGCCTTCATTCTCGTAGGATGTTTGAACAATTTTTAACCGTACGGATGGAAAGATCATTGAAAAATAAGTTAACTCAATTTTCATACAATTTGGAAACTTGTAGGGTCTTCATCTTGAGGATCAAAACTTATAGGAATCTGAGCGGTCAGTAATTTCAACCGTTAAGTGGGACCAAAGCTACCAAATTGTATGAAAATTGACATGCTTGCTTATTTTGAGCAGATCTTTCCATCCATGCTTTCAAAAATCCTCCAGGGGTCCAAATGGGCGGCCGACCGGAAATGAACAGTATTCCGACCGGCCGTACAGTATCACTACTATATATATATATATATATATATATATATATATATATATATATATAATTTGTGTTTAAATCCTATTCTTTTATCTTTTGGATGTATTTTTTATTTTAATTAATTAAAATAATATATTTATAATTAATATTTTAAAATATAATAAAAATTAATTATTAATTATTAGTTACTAAATATAAATTAAATTAAATTATTTATCATAATTGGTTTGATTAAGTAAAAATAATAATTATTTCAGTCAACTCAATTAAAAAAAATGTCATAAAAAACTTTGTCCAAATAGTGTTTAGCCTCATTTTTTACTAAAATGGATAGAAATTAAAAATAGCTGCTATAATATACTGTTCAAATAATTTAATATTTTGTTTAACTATGCTGATGAGCTGTTACAAAATAGAATATTTCATTATGTCAAATATGACCCTCATCAAAACCCTAATAAATTTAAGATTTCATTGATATACATGATTTAAGGGGAGTCTTGGCGTAACGATAAAATGCCATGTGTATAGCTGAAGTTTTGTAACACCAAATTACACTTTATTGGTATACATGATTTCTACCATGAGCCTTAGTCAAGCAACTAAAAGCAAATGTTTCAAAGAGGGTTTTGTACACATTTAAATAAAAATAATAATAAAAATGTTCCAAACAACAGTAACATTACAAAATGAACTAAGAAAAACTAATCATTGCTCATCTACATGCCAAAGTTTGCATACCTCACATGAAGGCTGTCTCAAGGTTCGAAAACCAAGAGCAAGATCCCAAACAAAACTAATTATATTATCATAAAGCAAAGCAAGCTTACTGACTCTACATGAACTTCCACGAGAGAACCTTCTTTTCAAGTGATTCAATCACTTTATTTAGGTTGTGTTTGGTATGAAATAAAAAAAAAATATATTGTCATTCCACTTCTTGAGTCTCCACGTTTCTTGACTTGCATCTAATTTTTTGTTGAGATTGAAAGTGAGTGAAATCAAACAATCACGCTCCAACAATAGTGTTCAAATATCTCACCAAAGATTTAAATCAAAAAGCTTGAACAATTCTCAAGCTTATCTCCAAAAAAAATCAATACAAAGAGTACCACTCAAGAGAATGACAAACTCTTATTCAGTTTCTCTCGCTATATTTTTTATTGGGGAAATTACACTAAACTACATTTTGGTTTGTCTCTATATCAATTCAGGGTCTGTGGTTTAAGTTGTAATAATTTAATACCCTGTACTTTACTCCGTAAGCAAAAAAGTGCAAAAAAACTTAACCACGTTAATATTTGCTGATGTGGCATTGAAAAAATAGAAAAAATTTCAAAAAATTTCAAAAAATACTAAAAAAATAGGAAAACATAGGAAAATTTCTAAAAAATTCTGAACAACAGAAAATCCTATATACTAAAAACTTCATAAATAAAATAAGGAAATTAACAAAAAAAACAAAAAATCTTTAAAAATCCAAAAAAAAGAAAAACTTATAAAAGCCCCAAAAAATCACTTAAATTCAAAAATAAATAAATAAAATAAAATCTTTAAACACCCAAAAAATTAGGAAAAACTTCTAAAAAAATCCGTAATCCAAGAAATTCCAAAAAATAAAAATAAAAATAAAATAAGCTTATAAATTTCTCAAAAAAACTCTATAAAAATAAAGAAAAATATGAAAAAATTTGTAAAAAATGCAAAAAGTCCACAAAGAACAACAAAATACGCTAAAAAACTTAAAAAACATAGTTTTTTTTAACTAGCTAGAAAATTCATGAAAAATCTAAAAATATTTGCCAAAAATTCCAAAATTTTCATAAAATCCCAAAAAATCCCATAATATAGAAAAATCTGAAGTTTATATACAAATTTTGGGTTCTAATTATATATTTATTTTTCAATATTTTGGGATTTTTGGGAAATTTATTGAATTTTACAATTTTTTTCTAGGTTGTTTTAGTTTTTAGGGGATTTTGTGGACTTTTTTGGGGATTTTCTACACTTCTTAAAAAAAATTCAATTTTTTATTTTTTTTAAATAGTTTTGTGGTTTTTTTTTGTTTTTTGTTTTTTTGGGAACTTTCTAAGCTTATTTTATTTTTATTTTTTGGAATTTCTTGGATTATGGATTTTTTTAGAAGTTTTTCTATTTTTTTTTTGGGGGGGGGGGGGGGGGTTTTAATATTTATTTATTTATTTATTTTTGAATTTAAGCAATTTTCTGGGGGTTTTATAAGTTTTTCTATTTTTTTTGGATTTTTAAAGATTTTGTATTTTTTTGGTAATTTTCTGATTTTATTTATGAAGTTTTTAGTATATCGGATTTTTTGTTGTTCATAATTTTTTAGAAATTTTCCTATTTTTCCCTATTTTTATTATTTTTTGATTTTTTTAATTTTTTTTAATTTTTTTAATGCCACATCAGTAAATATTAACGGGGTTAAGTTTTTAGCGCATTTTTGCTCACGGAGTAAAGTGCAGGGTTCTAAATTGTTACAACTTAAACCATATACCCTGAATTAATATAGAGGCAAATCACATGGTAGTTTAGTGTAATTTCCCCTTTTTTATTTTACTTTCTCTCTTTTTTTTTAGCTTTTCTACTTGCTTGTCTATCTTTTGACGATAAGTTGATAAAAAGTTAACCTTACATTTGATTTCATTGATCATGAATTTGACATATGTGCCTGTTGGTTCAATAGATGCTTAGAGTGAACTTTTTCACCTAAATGTAACAAAGTTATTAACTATATTGAATGCTCTTTGAAAATCTATTTTGAATTTTGATAACCAACAGGGGCACTTGATTTAGATTTTCAAGCTATTGAGTTTAGAATACAATAAGTCATTTTGTTTGTTCTTATTATTTTGCATTCTACTTCCACACAAAATAGGAGATAAATATATTTTCCTTCGGTGTTAGGTTGTTGGTGCATCTGAAGAGCAGATTGATGTTTTTCAATGAAGTATAGTCAGATGCCCTATTCAACCCAAAATTAACCCCCACGGTTTTTTGAAAACCCTTAAAATGATATTACTACTCTTAATGTCTTATTTATATATGAAAAAAAACTAGGGTCTTTTATGTCATTTTTTGGATTTTTAATATATATTTTTTTAATTTCAGTTTTCGTACATTACATACTTTAAGTTGGTTGTTTAGATAACCGTGGATTAAATAGATGTGTTGATGTTATGTGGATTTTAATGTTATTTTTTTTTTCAATTTCTATTTTATATGTAACAAACTTAAAGTTTGTTATTTGTAACTTGTTTAGATTTGATAGTAGATTAGTATTTTTTTTTACAAATATTAAATTATTTAAAATAGTATTTTATTATTTATATAAAATATAATAGTTTATTATTAATATTTATATTGACTAGACATTGATTTGATTGATCTAGTGGTTGAACCGATGAATCGGTGATCCGGGATTTTGAATGGTTCAAGGTCCGGTTTGGTTATGATAACATTGCTCGGCAAACCAAGCTAAAGCAACCTCCGTCAATATGTCTAACTACACGGGCCTCGGAGGCTAGCTTTAGACAAGGAACGATGCCCCAAAGGGAGATGTAGTTGTAAAAGGGAAACAAAACAGAGACAACACATTAAAAGTCATGTGGAAAACCTCAAAAAAAGAGAAAAATCAGATTAACTAAATCACAAGAACATACAAAGTTCCATATCTTAAGTTGATGTTTTAACTTGAGATCGTACTAATACAGAGAAGAAATTAACCAAGAAGATATAAGTTTTGAACATTGAAACTTTAATAATCAAACTCTTACAACAATCTAAAAGTAACACTTATATATCTTTTTTATGATGGAGACCACAATGGTGTAAGAGCCATTCTTGTCGTGAAAACCCACAATGCTTTTAAATCCCTCATTCTTTTCCCATATTGTTTGTCCTACATTTTACCACAAGTTTTCTACCTCTAATCTATTATTTAGGAGCTCCTTGCTTAGGGGCTTGTTTGGATTGACTTTTAAAAAAAGTACTTTTTAAAGTTTGATAGAAAGACTTTTGAAAAAAATACTTTTCAGAGTAAGTTAAGCACTTATTTTATTTTTGTGTTTGGATATGTTAATGCAAAGTAGTTTTATAATAATAATAATAAATAAAAATAAATAATTATAATAATAATTAATGGTGTTTTGGTAATCCATATACTTTGAAAGGTTTGAGAGGAGATTTTAAGAATCGACACTTTTTAAAACAACTTTACGTAACAATTTTTTCAAAAGCTACAAATCACTAGTTTACGAAAAACTGCTTTTCAGCTTTTTCGCTTTTCTCAAGAAGTTCATCCAAACATGTTATTTCGCCTAAAAGCCGGGGTAAAAAAAACCCATCCAAATAAGGCCCTAGATCTGCTTTCCAAGAGCTGCTGCTAGCTCAGGTCTGTTTTCCAGGAATTGTTGCTAGCTCTGCTTACTGGAAGTTGTTGCCAGCTCGAGTCTACTTTCATGAGTTATTGCTAGCTCGGCCTCAGTTTTTCAGAAGTTGTTGTTAGCTCGATCGACCTTAGCTCGGCACTGCTTTTCAGGAGTTGTTGCTAGCTCGGTCCCGACTTTCAGGAGCATTGGTCTTAGACTTTGTCCACAACAACTTCAACTTCGGGATGTTCATCATGTTTGATGACCCGATGTTGACCCATAAGCACCTACTCTCAGTCCAGTACATGGGCACAAGGCTTCTACTTCTATGACATGAAAGTAAGCTACAATGCATGGTTTGTCTACACCTTGGAATTCAACTCAACTAAGTATAATGGAACCATGCATAAACATCATGGGAGCTGATCTTATGGCAATGGAGACCAGAGACTTGTCAGTGGTGGGTGGCACTGGAGATTTCTTCATGGCAAGAGGGATAGTGACCTTCAAGACCGGTACACTTTCCAAGTTTCAGAGCCTATTTCCGTTTGAAAATGGATATCAAGCTCTATGACTGTTACTAACCATGTTTGCATGGTGGTGCTATAGACTATAGTATATGTGTGTTACTATATATAGATATAAATAAGTTGCATGTAAGGAAGGTCGTGAATGACAAGTTATATATATGCCCCTTGATCTAATTATTTTACATTGTTTATCATGAAAAACACTTTTTATTTTGTTCAGAGTCAGATGCATGAGGAGATGGCGAGGACCAGAGCAATGGTTTGCCCGGTGAAGAAGAGAGCTCAAGATCCAATGTTGTAAAGAGAGTTGATCATTGTAAGGCTGAGAAGGTAGATGGAAGGTATCGTATATGGAAATGCCCCTAAATAAAAATAGAAAACAAGCAATGGAGGAGGTTTAATTACCACAATCTCATATGCAAATGAACAAATTACATCATAAGTTGATCAATTTCACCTCCAATTTCTTTTGGTGGGGTTGCCAAGCGTGAGAATTCAATTTGATATGGGAGTTCTAAAAAGAATTGGGGAAAGCCTGCAAATTAGTCTATTTTTAGCAAGGTAGATATATAGAAAGTGAAAATAACTGGCTTTGGTTAGGATGAATTGCTATCAAGGTAAGATTTAACAGTCACTAAACCCTTCGTTCGGGGGTATTTATCACCTTATTCAATAAATAAAAAAAAATTGAAACCAATATTTTAAAACAAACCTAGAATAAGGCCCAACATGAGATGGGCTTGCAACAATAATCCATTCGGAATAAATATAATTTTCTACTAGGTTTATTTTATTTTTAAAAAATATATTATATAATATCTTAAAATAATATATTACTAAAAAATATATAAATTAAATCTCATATTCTGATGAGGAGTCTTATTCATACAACTAAATTAGAGCAAATGTTATAAGAGAAGGAACATTAATTACAAAATGAATCATGATCTGAGAAGGACAAAGCATTGCTCATTGGTATGCCAAACTCTGCATGACTGATCACACGCCATTGCAAGCTCCTGAAAACCAAAAGCAAGATACCAAACAAAACTAATAAGATTATATATTATGAAGCAAAGCAAGCTCACATGCTCTACAATGACTTTCATTAGAGAAGCATTCTTTAATTTGAGACTGATTCATCACCTAATTAACGGGTATATATATATGAGAGAAAGTAATAGAACTATATATGTTTTTATATATTTCAATTGTTGTACGTATTTCCATTTACATGGAATTTCAATATCAGTCAAAATATAGAATACATGAGAAAATCTTTTACTAGTGATTAATTTGTCTACTTATAACGTTGTGTTTAATTAGAGAGAAGTTTAAAAAAAGAATGTTGCATGGATGTTGTTCCAAATGCTGCATCTCAAGAAAGACACAAAATTTCCAAGTTAATTGAGTTCCAAGAATCCAAATTATAACTCCAAACTTAAAACAAAAATTACATCCTTCTCCCTTGAAATTAGAATATAGTAGTGTAGAATCATTGTCTTATCTCAACACCATGGATGGAAAATCATACTCTTTTACGACCACTCTCTCTATCTTCTTTGCTTTCCACCTATATCTAGCCAACATTAACATTAAGGCTGTCTCCATGAACACTAAGCCGGCCATGCAAACATATATGGTGATCTACCATATATCATGTACGAACCTAGCTAACGCAACCTCCATCAGGGTGGCGAACTCCACCGGCCTTGGCTTCGACAACTTCAACTACGGTATGTTGGTGCTCTCAACTCAGGTGGCCCAGGTACAAGGCTTTTACTTCTACAACAAGAAAACAACCTTTAATGCATGTTTGTCTACACTCTGTTATTCAATGCAACTTAGTATATAATGAGGACCATATATAAACATCATGGGAGCTGATAGTGCTTATCAGTGGTAGGTGGAACCGGAGACTTCTTCATGATAAGGGGGATATATATATATATATATATATGATAACCTTGAGGACAGACACCATCCAAGGTGCAGGCTGTTTGCAAATGGATATCAAGCTCTATGATCAGTGTTTCTAAGTATGTTATCATGGTGTGTCTTATATATAAGTGTTACTTCATATTCCTAGTGCTTTTTGTAAGTAAGGAAGGTTGTGAATGAAAAGTTTAAAATTGTTATCCAATGAATCCCAAAAAAAATGATCACATCATGCATGAGAACCACTTCCATCTATCAAGCTATCTCTACATCATGGCTTGCTTCATTGCTTAAGTCCCACGCTTTTCTTTTCTTTGACTAATGGATCTTTACCTTGTTTTTTTCTGTTGGGATGTTTCATTCAAGAGTGTCATCGTAAAAGAGAATAAAGGCTCTCAAGTTGTTGTGCTTTTCTTCTTAGACTTGATTAAAAGAGATTTGAGTGGCTAGCTATTACAAGCAACCGATCGATCATCTCTCTATATATATATATACCCACCCACCAAACAACTCTAACATTTGGTAGAAGATTAAACCCTTGGTCTATATATGATGGTTTACCTTTACAAATGAACTTCTAATCACACACTTATGATTTATTCTCACTATTTGAAAAGCTAGCTTGCTTTTTTCATGATCACATCGATCGCATACTAGTCAGTAATGCAAATGTATGGATTAGCTCAAAAGTTAGTTGGGTGCATGGCTTAGCAACAAAGCCATCTACCATTCTTAACTCAAGTCACATCTTCACAAACAAATCCCTTCCAAGTTAAGCCATTGCCCGTCCTTGCCTATATAAAGGGAATAATCAATGCCATACTTTTGAAACCCTAATATTCCTGAAACTAGAAAACAAACATCCCATGGAAACAACAAGTACTTCTTTTATTCTAACTCTTCTCTTCTTCTTCTTCCTTCTAAACTCCTCAGTAGAGTCCATGAACAAGAACAAGAAGCTTGCCAAGCCTTGCAAGACCCTGACCCTCTACTTCCATGACATCATCTACGATGGTACCAACTCCGGCAACGCGACATCAGCCATCGTTGCAGCGCCTGCATGGGCTAACCGGACGACGCTCTCCGGCCTCATGCACTTCGGAGACGTTGTAGTGTTCGACGACCCTATCACAACGGACAACAACCTCCATTCTCCGGCCGTTGGCCGAGCACAAGGTTTATACTTGTATGATAGGAAGGAGGTGTTCACGTCCTGGCTAGGATTCTCCTTCGTCTTCAACTCCACCGAACACAAGGGAACCCTAAACTTCATCGGCGCTGATCCGTTGATGGAGAAGACGAGGGAGGTGTCTGTCGTCGGTGGCACAGGAGACTTCTTCATGAGCAGGGGAGTGGCGACGTTGATGACTGATGCATTTGAGGGTTCGGTGTACTTTAGGCTTCGTGTGGATATCAAGCTCTATGAGTGTTACTAGCATGCAAGGAGTACGTAAAACTCAGCAGAGCATGCATGAAGATATGTTTGTTTGTTGATTTGGTTGTTTACTTTTTTTTTTTTTGTTTATTTGAGACGAATCACTGATCTCGTTGGCTTCTGGTTTGTTTTTGTTTTCTTGATTTTCAAACGTTTACAAGATGTAACATATCTTGGTTGGATTTATGTGGGGAAAATTAATATACATTATATATATTTTTTGAAAAAGTGGATAAATTATATTTTATTTAATATTAAGATAAGTTCAGCACAAATTCATCAATACAAGTGACTAAGTTGGGAAAGTAAGAAAATATAGCATTCATGACTTGGTACTAATACATTATATACGTATTAACAAATTAATAAAGATATATTGGTTTTAACTTTATCATTTAATATAAATATATTTCAAAGTATAAAAATTAAAAACCATATTTTTGATATTTTGAGCAGTGTGTTTAAACACCAAATCAATAGTTGCCACCAACTCTACATGCAATTGATTGTTTATTTTATTTTATTTAATTTTTTTGAAAAGAACTTCACAAGATATTATCAATTTTATTCATCTTGGTTCAATAACATTTTGAAGTTATATATGGAATAATTATTATGAGCTAAAAGTAAACCGTTGACTCATTATTTTTATCCAATCCTAATAAAATTCATAATTACCATTATATCTTAATATGACCACAGTGGAAATTATGTATACACAAAAGGTGATTGTGATTTGTGAAAGATTTAGTTTTAGAAACTTATTGTTAAATTATTCTTATTATTGATTTGTCTAACGAGGAGTTGGTAGGGTTATGCACATGTAATTATAAGCTTTTGCAGGAGTAAAATGCAAATAACCTTCTATAAGTTTCTTTTATGAAAAGGGCTTGCCTTCTACAGTATTTTGAGTGGTACCCAACGGCATCATACCGAATAGGTAAATTAAGTTCCAGTTTCTTAGTTTTAGGTCCAAAACACTGTTCATTACTGTAGCAGTACTGTGGCAAAAAAATGACGGCGCCACTGTAGCTCGTGCCCACCCCGAACCCAAAAATAAAAAATTAGAACCCAAAAAACACCCCAGGACCTAATGTCGGTAAGCTACCATGTGAACAGTGTCCACGGTAGCTTAGAATTCCCCATGAAGAGGGCCCACCAAATTTAGTCTGAATTATAATCAAACATAATTTTTAAAATAAAGAGGGTCTTCCTCATAAAAACCCGTCGTATTCACTTCTAGACCCAACCAAAGTCTCGTTCTATTGACAAAACGCCGTCCCGTTCCTTAAACCACCAAATTCTAGGGTTTGTTTCAGGGAACTAGCTAGGGTTTTGCGACAATGGGGAAGGCCAAGAAAGCCCCCAAATTTGCGAATATGAAGAAGATCATCAGCTCCAAAACCATAAAGAAGTGAGTTTTTCCCAATTCCTATCTCCTTCCCGCCGTCTTCTCTGAGTATTTCTTGATTTTTGAACCAATTGGATGCCACAGGTACAAAGAGGAGGTTTTGAACCCTTATAAGAAGGATCTCGAGAAGGAGAAGCTCCCCCCCAACGTGTGAGTGATTTTTTGTGGTTTCTATCTCGAATTTGATTTAATTCTCGGATTATTTTGACTGTGTTCATCGCTGGATGGTTTGAAGGCCGGCTATTTCTTCAGCATTGTTTTTCAAGCATAACACCGGGCTTGGGCCGCCATATCGGGTGATTGTAGACACCAACTTCATCAATTTCTCCATCCAGAACAAGGTGTGGTTTGTTCATGCGTTCTCTTTCTTGTACCTAAAATTGTTAATTTTCTTATTTAGTTGTCTTAAAAAATTCTTCTTTTTGCACTTGATCTATCTTCTTTCCTAGAAAACGTGATTGCTCTTCTAACATTTTGTAGAAGTCATCTAGCCTTGATGTTTTACTACTCTGTATTTTTTTGTTCATGAATCTTTCAAACTCTGTGCCTGGTCAAAAACTTTGTTTTATCCCCAGGCATTCTGAATCAGATGTTATCACTATGGTTCTGTTTGTTATTTTTTAGGAAAACAGTGTGTCCCATCTAAGTAATTAGCATTGAGAATGTATTTTGGTTTCCTGTAAGGTTATTTAATGATACTCTTAAGTTGTCTCTTGAGTTGCCAAGGTAATAGTTGAAAATTTTGTGTAAGCAATAGGTATGAGATGTACTGTTGCATTAAGTGGTATAGGCTTGCCACATTATGTTCTAATTATAGCTTTTTAATGTTGTGTAAATGTTTGATTGAAATATTATTCAAAACTTTGCATTGGAGCTATTTACAGTGAATAGCTTAGTGACTGAGTTTTGTTTTACTGTTCCAAACCCAGTTTTATGATATAAATCATGTCTTGACATTTTTCTGGTAGCATGTTCAGTCCTGGTGGTTGGAAAATTTTTTGTGAATAAACGAATCCATAGTCCCAGCTTGCCCGGACATGGTAACTGGGTAAACTTATGAATGCATGCAAATAAAAATTGAAGGATGTGATGTTGTGAAAAGGTATACACATGGTAGGGGATGGATGGAAATAGTTTCATAATTTTATAGAAGTTCTGCATGGGCTTAAAATCTTAAAAAAAAGAATATATGTTTAGCACTTAGAGATGTGAATGAGATTACAAAAACGAGACATGCATCCAATGAATAGAATTTGTTGAATGCGTTTATTATTCTACATATCAAGAAAAAAATGGGCATGAGAATAACCCTTATTGATCCGTAGTGTGTAGGTTGGTACTTATTAATTGCTTTGGTTTGACATTTTCCCCTTCTTTTGTGGCTTTATGTTTTTATGCAGCTTGATTTGGAAAAAGGAATGATGGACTGCCTTTATGCAAAATGTAGGTTCATAGGATTTTCATATTACTTCCTTTTGTCCTTCCCTACATATTATTTTGTCTTTTGCTATATATCATCAAATATACTTTGTTTTTATTTTTCCTTTTTGATCCAACTGTTCCAGGCACCCCTTGTATTACTGATTGTGTCATGGCTGAGCTTGAAAAGTTGGGACAGAAGTATCGCGTAGCTTTAAGGTAACTCAATTTATGTCTGATTTCCTCTCTTTGTGATTTCATTGCATTCATGTTTCTTTAAATGTGAAACTCTGTTTCAGGATTGCCAAGGATCCTCGGTTTGAGAGGCTACCTTGCATACATAAAGGAACTTATGCTGATGATTGCATTGTTGATAGGGTCACTGAGGTATTCTAAGATGTGCCTATTCCCTATTGTTGGAATTATCATACTTTTGTTTAGATCTGCTCATGCAATAAAAAGTAGTTTTTAGTTCCTTTTTGCTATTAAGCACCTGTAGCTTGTAGCCTTTTTTCTCTCATCCCTCTGTAGTTCTTCTTATTCTTTTTGGTATGTTCCTACAGACACTGATTATTCTGAAACTTAAATATTGTATACATATCCAAATAAGAGATGATAGTTGTCGGCAGTATAGCAGCTGGTACTTGTTAATCCTTCACCAATTCTTCTCACAGATTGTGGCTTTCATGTTTCCATTGATTAGCTAGATTACATATGTGGAAAGAGCATTTGAAAATACAATGAATTTGAGAAAAATCAATGGAAACTATTGCTCATGTTGAAAGAGTGAATATAGGCTTATAATGTAGACCTGTCAAATATTCATCATAATTGATTTAAGAGCATTTACTTATTATCTAATTAATTTAAGAGAATTTACTCGCAATTACTCCTGACATTTTACTTGCTGATCATGAATTTGCATCACATATATCTATGAATTACAAACAAAATCAGCAGAAAAAGTACACTTGTTGCTTATGACTGAAGCCATTTGATTTGTTGCCGTTCAAAATACATGGATAGAATAGTGAAAGATACACTTTGCTAGCTGTTGAGTGATATATCATGTTGTCATCCAATTATTGACTTGTGGAAAGATTGATGAGGCACTACATAGTAACTCAGTTGTTTGGTGCATGTGGGATTGTAATATGTAAGATCCTTTATTCAAGATCTATGTTTTTAGTAACCATGCTTATTGAAATAATTGAGAATATTTGGATAGTCAAATCTTGATGCATCCTAGATTCTTACGTATTTCATAGATAATGCTTCATTAAATAATTTTATTTTTATATAGGTGTCAATTATGACTTTTATGTCTGAAAGAGAACAGTATTTACTAATTGACTTACTATGTTGCATCTTCATTTTCTTTACAAAGTTTGTGTCCTTTGATCCAGCACAAATGCTACATTGTTGCTACATGTGATAGAGATTTGAAAAGAAGAATTCGCAAGGTATTAACTTTGGTTATTATTTATTATCTCCATGCATATGCAAATGAATGGAATCATGAGTTCTCTCTATTTTGGACAGATACCTGGTGTGCCCATTATGTATATAACACGACATAAGTATTCCATTGAGCGTCTTCCTGAAGCAACTATTGGAGGAGGTAGGGTGGTTTTTGTATTGTACAATTAATATATATTTATTGATCTTATTTGATGGGTACTAATTCTAAGTTGGTAACATTTTCAAAATCATTCTAATGAGAGAAAACTGTTATGAAATTTTATGGGAATTATTCTAAATTCATGCTATACTTGTTCTTTGCAGCACCAAGGGTTTAGGTGCTATGATTTTGAGCTATTCAACAGTGTCAGGTTTTGAAGATTGATTTCTTTGAAATGGCTTGAAGGAATGAAGACTTTTTTTTAAGTTTTCTTTTTACTTGTACTTTTATAATGTTGCTCCCTAAAATTTTGTAATTGATATTTATGGGATATGTGGTGAAGTATTTGGGAGTTGTCTATCATGTATTCTTAGCAGGGAGGGCTGTACTGGTCAATTCCTCCCTGATGTCCATTCCAGTCTACTCACTGTCCTATTATCCTATCCCTGACTCTACCCTTGATATGATTTCCAAAATGGCTAGAAAATTCCTTTGGGGAAATAGTATTGCTGGCGGCAGGTTCCACTCCATGAGTTGGAGCACTGCTACATTTGATAAAACTGAGGGAGGCCTGGGAATTAGAAATTTAAGACATGCTAAGATAGCTTTCATGATAAAGAATATTTTCTCCTTACTAAACATGGATCACAAAATTTGGGTGCAAAGTTGCAAATCTAAAATATGGAAAATTTAACCCTTGGAGTTGTGTGTCACATGGAAAAATGTCATATTTCTACAAAATGCTATGCAAAACTGCTCTAGATAATAGGCAAAATATAATTCTCAAGCAATGCAATCCCATGGTTACCAGTTTTCTTTACGAACCTTGGCTATTTGATACTCCCCTTGCTCTTAAACCTACTTACATTAACATGCATTTACCATTAGAAACTTTGAATTCCAGCTTTGGTCAACTGGGGGACTGGCATAACATGAATAGTGTGTCTTTCAATAATAACTACCAATCACATTGGGTGTGGGCCACCACAGGTAGGGCTGATAATATTGCTAGGACAGTTTATGCCACTATTAATCAAGCACATACAATGAATTATGAAGATAGTAAGTGGCCTGGATGGCACTACCTTTGGAGGCTTCCTATTGCTCCAAAGGTCAAGGTCTTCATTTGGAGACTCTTACATGGAAGGATCCCCACATTTGGTTATCTTTATGGTCTTGGTATAGGCCCTCAAATGCCCTGTCCATTATGTGGACTGGGTAATGAAACCATACAACATCTTATATTTAATTGCAGTTTTTCTAGTCAATGTTGGGACCTCTTCCTTAATCACACTGGCTACAGAGGAGATCTAGTTGGAATGTTGTACGATGATAGTTGGATTATGTGGAATGATAGAACAAGTGAGGGGACAGCCCCCAATTCTTTTAAAGCACTTATGGCCAACTGTATGTGGCTCATTTGGAAAACCAGATGTCAGGTAGTCTTCAACAATCAAAAAGAGACCCCCCTTCAACCATTCCAGCGGGCAGTGAACATCACACAGGAGCATTTCAGAGTCACAAAATCTCTGCTCAGGGAGTACCTTAATACATCATATTCTCAAACCTCAATTACAATTATGTGTGATGCATCGTGGTGTACTGACTCTAATATCTGTGGTATAGGATTTGTGGTAATCGAAGGCGCGAGTGCTGTGGTCCTTGCTGGCAGTGCAACGGAGTTGACTAATGACAACATTCATGCGGAACTTACTGCCATAAGATCAGCCTTGGAACAATGTGGCAGCCTGAACATTCTACCTTCCCGAGTGACTACAGATTGTATACCTGCACTGAATCTACTCAATATGGATGAACCAGACAACTGGTCTGGGTCATCTCATAATCAGTGCATCTACCAACAGATTATCAACCAAATCAAGGAGCTATCAAACCAATGGCCAACTTTGGAACTGTGTTACTGTCCACGTCACCTGAATACGGTTGCTGATAGTATTGCTGGACTTGCCAGACGTAATCCGGGATTATCGTTGTACCATCGAGGGCAGGATAGACCTAGATGGCTGGATAAAGTCATCACTTCAGCAGGGCTGCATTTCTAGCTCCATATGCACTAGTGCTTTTTGTTTTATTACTTAGCTTCTAGCTCTTATTGTCAAAAAAAATAAGGAAAGTGAAACAGCCTTCTGTTTTCCTCTCAATTTTGCTTTGTACTGTTTAATTATTATTTGAAGTTCTAGGACAAGAGAAAGGGCAAAAGCTTTGTAGTTTATTTCTTTAATACACCTGTGATTGGTTCCATCATAGATTGCTCCTCTGAAATAAGTATTGTGAAAATTGTGGTCATTGCAAGTTTGCAGTGATCAGAAAAGAAAAGTTTAGTGGTATTCACTTGATCTACATTCTGGTTAATAAAACATGCTTGATGAACAGAGGCAAGTATGCTGGAGAGAGTCTTGAGTTCTGGCCTATGATATCCAACATGGACTCACTGATCTCAGCCCTTGGTCTAGGGCCCTTAAAAAATGGAGAGAGAGAGAGAATTTTAGTTCATGAGTGATCAATTGATCATACTGAACCACTGATTCATGATCAACAATAGAGAAGGATGTTCTGTCACTTGAAATAAAGTTCCATGGCAGAAGTCTTGAATATTTTCATTGTGAAAATAAGGCCCCTTAATCTGCACAAAGGAGATTGAGTCTAAGTAAGGAATAGGGTGTTCAGGTTTTAACAAAAGGGCAGGCTGATGCTACAAAATTTATGCTATCCATGAGATCCGGGGAAAGGTCTGACCGCTTAGGTTTATTGTGTGCAGTGTTACCTTAATTTTTTTATAAGATGCTATTTCCAAGACTCGAACCTAGGATCTTCGGATCACATGACGACAACTTTATCGTTGCCTCCACATGTTCAGGTTTTAGTCGAATAAAAACCTTAACCCCTTCTTTTTGACTACCAACAGTAGTAATAATCAACGTGACCTAATACCTAATACTATGTTCTGTTTGTACCAAAACCACCCTCTAACAACAATGAAGAACAGAAGCCTTTAATATATAAGACATCATCGCAATCATCTAATCCATCAGAATTGCAAACGTAATGGTGCCAATTATACTTCAGATGCGCTCAGATAACAAAGGAAGAACCTTGTTTTCTTCTTGTGTTTTTGGGTGGTTTCTAACATTCCAAACACAGACTTGACTAAAAATGCAGAATTTTCAAGGTAGATCTCAAATCACATAAAGAGAAACCATCAGTTGAACAATATCATAGAAATTTATCATCCAAAGCCTGGAAAGCGCTACACATCAAAACATTCATAAAGGATTCGATAAAGAGACAGATACCGAAGAACAAAAGCCATTGGCGAAGATAAATCTAAACTCCACCAATCTCCAAAGAAAGCCACGAGACTAAGCTCTAGGAACAGGGGGAAAGGGGTGCAGACCGGTAGATCAACCGATCCGCTGACAAATGAATGGGCAGATCACTTGGGTGGCGGAGTGCCAAGGATGCTGGCCTGTTGAAGCTCGAGCTCGTTCAACTGCTGTTCCCGATCCATCTCGATGATGAGCGGAACGACGAGGATGAGGAACGTCGTCCCGGCAATCCACGCAGCGCGGCCCGTGCTCCAGAGAAGCTTCTTCCCCACCGTCGCCGCCTCCTCCGCCGCTTTCTTGCCTCGGTACACCACCGGCGAGTTAGCTATCGAGCTAGAGACACGAGCAAGAACCCCCTCGGTGTCGCCGCCGGCGCCCTTCCAAGAAGACATCGCTGGCTCTTTTGAGAACTCACGATTCGAGGTTTAGGGTGGAAGTCATTGATATTCAGCTGAAAACCCTTGCGAGCTGTGATAACGGGTCGGGTCCTTGTAGAATTCGAACCCGTTTAGTCTGAACCCGATCCGCATGTAACAAAAATTAATAGTACATCAAAACAGTTAAAAAAATAAATAGAATTTTCAAATATATATTTATATATATAGCCCCGTTGAAACTTCTTGTATATGCAAAGCAAAATTCATTACTAATGTTAGCATACATATATAAACACACACTTCCATGTATTCTCAACCATTCAAAGTAGAATTTCTCAGGCTGATCAAAAACAAACTTTTCACCATGACACACAGAACCAAATCATCCCAGAACATTTTAACAGACATTTGATTGAAAACCTTATGAAAACACCTAATTGCAACCAAATTGAAGGGGAAATGAGAAAAAATTTATTACTCAACTGAAATGCACTTAATACAGGATAAGAGAAGAAAAATGCAGGTACAGAGAGAGTATGAAATTTCATTCCCATGATCAAACATTTGGTTGAGAGATAGGAGGCAATGGTGTAGATTAGATGATCATGCTCCACATAATCACAATTTCAGCTTTAAACCACTGGTTGTAACTCTTCAGTTAGACTCTCTTCAAATAGAGAGTCATATCTCAGTCCTCTCACAACATCAAAGAAATGGGCAACAGCTTCTTCTGGTGTCTTCACAAGAACACCATGACCTAGGTTAAGGATATGTCCTCTTCTCCCAGCACACCTCACAACTCTGGAAAAAGAAATAGTATCAGCAGCTGATGGGAAATTGACCACTAGATTCCTTGGAATATTGAGAAAATAAGCAGTTCTAGAATCACAGGAGTGCATGCACAATAATGATATATAATAGAAGTTGACCTGTGAATTTCATCAGTCAAGACTGGAAGCGGGGAAAAGAGATAGGCAGGGTCAACGTTCCCTTGCACGCTGATCTCACTGCCAAGTCGTCTCCTTCCATCGGCCATATCTACTGTCCAGTCTAGGCCAATAACATCAACTCCAGTTCCTATCATGCGCTCGAGAAGCCCACCATTGCCATTGATGTACAACACAAGAGGTATTTCAGGGCATTTTTTCCTTACAGCATTCACTATCTGCAGGTAAGGAAATTATTGCAAAACAAGTTATAACAAATCACCACTTGTAGATAGTGGATGCATTCATACTCATTTTTCTCCTTAAGCTAAGATAAATTTGTCGGGTCTTATTGGACAGATGAACTTGCAATCATGAGAAACAGCTTTAATCATAAATGAAGAAAATTTTAGAAAAAAAAAAAAAAAATTTACAACCGTTTATACCTCTTCAATGTAAGGTTTAGACCACTGCTCCCACACATTAGGAGGCAGCTGTCCTCCCCATGAATCGAATATCTGTATACACTGAGCACCAGAATTTACTTGGAAAATAATATATTCAGATATTGCCCTTGTTAAATGAGAGAGGAGTGCCCTCAACACATGTGGTGCAGTATGACACATGTGTTTTATGGTGGTATAAGTTCGGGTTGTACCCCCTTCCACAATATAAGTTGCAATTGTCCATGGTGCCCCAACAAAGCCTAACACTGCAGCCTTGTCTCCAACCTGGAAAATAAATATAACCAAGCAAAGCAAAATAAAATGACCGTATAAGCAATTGTTAAAATCAGATCAATGTATTGAGCTTGCAGCCAGGCATTTAGGAGAGGTTAGTTCCAATACTAATCAGGGGGGTGGCCTGGTGTTGCCTATATATCATCTCTCCCTTAAAAAATACCATTTTTTCTGCAGGTGCATGGACCAATGCTAAATTCTTTGATGCATGGCATGTTGAAAGAAGCATGAGGCCATAACAGAATAGGCAATTTATGAATTACAAGAAACAAGCCTGCAGACAATGTCTTCTGATGCTCGCGTGGTCTTACTTAAGTCAAGGACACTTCATACTAATTACTGCATCTACCATGCAAAATCCTCCTTTTCTTTTTTTCTCTCCATAGATTACATAATACATATCAAGTAATAAGAAGTTAATTGACATATATGTTTGTTGAAAAAACTAAAAGGCTGTCAATGACTAGGTTTAATATCCAACTGTTTGAAAAAAGGTAACTTCAAAATTTATACCTCCTGGCGCAAGATTTTTAATGAATCCCCAACAAAGCTAAGCTTCTCAAGGTCAATGGCATGCAATGCCTTTAACCCTTCTTCCGAGCGAATAGGGGCCTGGATAATCGGACCCTTAACTTCTTCTATCTCAAATGGAATACCAAATGCTGGTAGGGGGGTAAGTATGTCTGAGAAAATTATAACTCCATCAGGCCTAAAGGCTCTCCAAGGCTGCAAAGAAATTTCCACTATGAGATCGACTGTCTCTGACCTCTCTCTGAAGGATGGATGTTTCTCTGCGAGCTTTCTGTAAACAGCCATATACCTTCCCGCTTGGCGCATCATCCATGCTGGAGGCCTAATGACAGGATTTCCCCTTGCAGCCTGAACCAAGAGAGGATCTAGTAGCAAAAGCTTAGTGATTTTTTTTGGAGGGGAGCAAGTTAAGGGGCAATGCCAATATTATTTCAATGAGAGCATGGGAAGGATACAAAATAGTCCAAAGGGACAGATGATTTAAAAAAAAATGGTGATAAATAGATTAAGAAAAATTTCTACATTAAATGAGAACACAACTCAATTTACTTATTTTTAGGACACACACACAAACATATTTCTTTGCTTAACTAAGTCAGGAGGTCTGCATTGACTCAAATACTGATTCTTGGGCTGTATAGAAGTAAATTTATACAACAACAACTACAACAACAACAACTAAGCCTTAATCCCATACTAGATGGGGTCGGCAATAGAAGTAAATTTATCGGAAAAAAAAACTAGAATGAAAAAAACTATCTATTTGATAGAATCAAATATGTGTGATATGTTGCCCAAATCAGAGTAATCATATTTTTCAATTCGGGTGTCTTCTTGGACTCAAAGTTAACCATAGATAATTCATCTCATATAAATGTTTGTCATAAGGCTACTTATCACAAACCAAGGTGACTTACTAACAAGGACAAAAGCTTCTGCAATACAAACCAAGGTGACTTAGATAATTCCATTTATCACAATAATCTACAAAAACACTCTCTCCCACAAGAGCCTAGTGATTTCATTTCCACATGCTGTTAACTTTTTTTTTTTTTCAAATCATTTCCATTGATTGGAGACAACAACCAAGAACTCCCCTTAAATAACACTCAAGCAGAATGCCACTGAAAGCAGTTTTAACCAAATTCACAAAACAAGCTCCAAAAAAACGAAGTAAAAAGAAGGAATTTTGGCATAAATTACCTGGAGCAACAAAACACAGAAAACCAAATCACTAATTCATCTTTTCAACAATGAACATGGGTTAACACTACATTTACAGTGAGGTAAATCAAGAATTCTCAGGAAACAAGGATTTTATAGGAGAGGAATACCAGAAGAGGAGCTCGCCCGGGGGAGAAGCAGCTTCCTCCTTTGCGGGGGGAATCTACGGCCGAGACCGCTACCATTCCCACCGGCGAAGCCAACCTGAAGGAAAGAACTGGAAGAGGATAACGAGTTAGGATTCATCAATGGCCGTCAAGCTAAACAATAACTTTGAATCGAAGACGAAGAGGAAGAGGAGGAGAAGGTTTGCAGAACTTCACCTGCCGCTGGGGATCGTGCTTGTATGCATTTCGCTCTCGCTGTTCGGGGGGTGGGGAGGAGGAGCGAGTGAGCAAGAGCGAAAGAGAGAGAGAACAGAGCTAGGGAGGGTGTTCCGTGTTCCTTATCTATTGCGTCTCAGTTGTGGAGAACTACAGAAGGAAATTATTGACAATCCCACCCGGATTATTTATTTTTTTTATAAATTTCTTATTGGTACTCAATTTTCAATATATTTATTTTCTTCTTATTTTTTCATAAAATAATAAATATTCCTAATTCTCTATTTCATCAATATTATTTTATCATATGTAAAAAAATAGTTTCTATATAACTAATCCAATCAAAATTAATGATATATAATATCACCAGTGCATATAATATAGTGATCAGAATAAAAGCCATGCAGTCAAACTCACAAGTTCAATAAAACCACATGATTTCTGCCCTCAGGCACCATCGCACCATCTGATAGATGCATGACAAAAAGTAATGCATCAGGTGTGAAAATATGTACATCATGTTAAGAAAAGTTAGTTTTTCTCCAGGGTTTTGTTGCTTCCTTAAAGAAAAACAGGTTGCTAATTGTGCCTCTGAGCATTGGTGATGATCGTTAGCACCTGAGAACGACTACAGCAATCTTAAAACCGATACCTGAGAAAACATGGAAGAGCTGATCCCGTTCAAGCAGCAAAATATTCATCAGGGAGATGAAACTTCAATCCAACCATCTGGAAACACCAAACAGAGAAAATAGAAGCATCAAGTAGGATCTAAACATAAAGGGCATGATTAACAAGCAAGAACTTATCCAAAAACAAAGAAAGCTGTTTGAGATCCAAGTATAACATTAATGAGCTCACTACAACAAGCGAGATTAACACTTCAAAGCCACTACAGGTGAGATTGATCAAGTTCTGGAAGTAAAACTTATTTGGGCAGTGAGGAATAAAAGGAATAAAGAAAACTAAATTATCACAATGCACCCAAGAGACATTTAATAAACTAAAATTAACCAGATTTGAAAAAAATCTCTGGAAATGATAAAATTATAGCTTCAGGGAGATTCAAAATGTAGAAATTGCAAAAGAAAGAATCAAACTTGAGCAAACTTGATGTCAGCATCACTGTGATCGTTGGCTCTCCCAGCAGCATCACCAACATAGAAGGATCTGCAGAATAAGAGACTATATTAGAGAAAATTCATCATAAAAAAATTCTATCAAATAGAAGAAACTCAAAAAGGGAACAGATGCAGGAAGATGGGAAGAGTGCGAAAAAATTTATGCTTTCAATACAACTTACAAATTTTCATGCAAAGAGTGGAATCGTTCCCCTCTAGGTTTAGAATGGAATGATCCATAGTCACAGGAAAACAATACATGCTCTAGAGGATGAGGAATAGATGTTTAAACATAAACTCTAATTATGAAGCTTAACTTAATGTAAAAAAGATGCAGGTATGGGTAAAGCTATAATATTTGTTCTTTAGTTCAAAGAACAAAAAGAATATTGCAAGTTCATGAGGGCGTTCCAAAGTTTTCTACAAATAAAGGGATCATAAGCTACAAAGCGAAATACAAGATATGAGAAATAACTGATTCATGTCTATTGCAATGCCAGAATTGAAGTTCTCTTTCATTAATTTCCACATTCCAGGTTTTGGTTTGCGAAAGGGATCTTCAGTGTTATCCTTATTCTTTGCTATCCCACAAGCAATGAAAACCTGCATCAAAAGTAGTTCAAAAGACATCATGTATGCAATTAAACATCTAAACTATTAACAACATTCTGTATAAGAAATCTAGAAACGTAAGCACAATTATAGCCACCAAGAAAAGTCTGAAGGCAACTGCAACAAAAACTTGGGTATTTACTAAGAGGACCCTTAAGAAAAGACACCATTCTTTTTTCTGCATATCTAAGGACCTAACAGAAATCATTTGGTGCAGTCACAGATTCTAATGTGCCATCATAATATGAATAAATCAAAATTTAATGATACCTGGATAGGCACATTAACAAGCTTCATAAAGTTCTCAAGTCGTCCAATTTTAGAGTCAACAGCTTGTTGCCGCTTATTCTTCCACCTTTCAATGTTTGACTCATTGGTGAAGATCACCTGGTTGTGAAGAAATAAGAAGATTATGCAGAAAACTTAGCAGTTAGCATGTCACACTAAAACAACTCAAGTTAATAAGATAAACAATGATTACGTGATTGAGATAACATTTATACTCCATTGGAAAGGAAAGTAGAGGTTTGAAAAGTAACATCAAGCATTATAGCAGACAAACCAGCTTATAGCCACTATTATATAGTCTTTGCAGCTTCTCTGGGATGGATGGATACATCAGAGACCATTCATCTGGACCTACTCTGCAATTTTAGACAGAATACTCATTTTTAGATTAACTTGATTTGAATGCTAAATAGTTGCATCCTGAATGTCATAATTTCCAAGAATACATTACACAAACACAATTTTAAATAAAACTCATTAGAAAACTCTCTTTCATCGAACTTTTCAAAAGCGACTCTTTCAAGCATGTTTCAGATGACAACCAAAGCTTCAAGAATGAGAGAAGTTTCATGATAAGAAGTGCATATTGAATATCTCTTATAATTACCCAATTAAGCCACAACTTTCATTGAAAGTTCCAACAACAACAACAACTACAACAACTAAGCCTCAATCCCATACTAGATGGGGTCAGCTGGAAAATAAATGAAGGGATGGAAGTTGTAAGAATAAATTTCCTATGTCAATCGCCTTGTTTTCAGGGAATAAATAATGATGCTGGATCAACATAATCAACCACAAAGTTACAGGAACTTGTTATTTAATGCCTAAAATTTTCAGTTCATGTATGTGTATAGTCAAAGCATCAAGTTAGAACTTAAGCTATGATCCACAATCAAGAAAACTGAAACATTTTTAACATTCTAGTTATATAATTGTTAGCCTATTATATTAAAATCCACAAAACTCCACTCTTTTCTCCCGAGTTACCAATCTAATGACTATTGAGTATTGAGAACAAAATGATCCAGAAACAAAGAAACCTAGATGTTGACATGAAGGTTTTTGATGGTGAAAAGAATATGCAATAGGTTGAATGTATTTCACATTGCGTTGAAATTGGAAAGAGTAGACATTTAAAGTAATGTCATAAACATAGTACCATATACAAACCGAGTTGTTCTTTAGACCACTACCTTTTTACAGATGTTTTTGCGAGGCACCCGTCAAAATCGAATGCAGCAATTTTCTCTGAATTGTGCAGGCCATCTTCCTAATCATATACACATGTTAGAATGCATCACAGTTTAAAATTATGAGTTCAAAAGGAAACAGATTCAATTGAAAATTTAAGGTTAGGTTGATGAAAACCACTATACCACTGCACCACAACAAAAATAGAAAAAGTAATATGCTGATATTGTACCGAGGACACAAATGGAGCTAAGAAATGTAAGTATGTCAATTATTATTATTTTTTTAAAGTAAACAAACAAATTCAGACATCTAGTTGTCAAATAAATACGTCAGTCTAGTGTAAGTACAAGTTGCAATGTGACAAGTGGAAGAATGATGGAAGAAAAGTGAAATTTTAAGAGCACAAATCAGTCAAAAAGCAACATAGTAGATGTAGAGAGAATGGGACTCGGACTTGGGCCGAGAGCGATGAGGCCCTCGAGTCCCAGGGGGGGCAACCAGGGCAACTAATGAAGACATAGAATGAAAAACTGGCAAATATATACTATGAATGCAAACATTGTAAACCGCCTATGTATGCTTTTAACACTTAATTTTAAATAAATTGTGGTTTATCCACTTCAAAAAAAAAAAGCAACATAGTGAAAGTTGGAGAAGAACTTCTCTTGGAATAATTGCTGGGACTTAGAAGAATGATAAGGGAATATGGAGAGGAGCCAAAGTCCCTAAATTGCAAGGTCAAATGTAATACAACAAATCTGGAATAGGTCTTACTTCATGACTATGAAATCATTAAGCCAGTCAATGAAACTTCCTGGAAGATCCTCACCATAATAATTTGAGTTAATAAGAAAACCAACCTGCTCACGGAAAATGACTGTCTGAAAAGCTTTCCATTTTGGTAGAAGGGTAGCATCCTGGACCAAACAACAGTTAGAATAAATTACATAAAGAATGATCACAATATGGCCCATTCTCAGACTAAGCTTTAATTTCAGGTGAAGAGCCAACACCTTGTACTTATTCTTGATATAAGACACTGAAAAATCTATCACCAAATCATCTTTCTTGCCATCTTCATCAATCTGAGAACAATTACATTGAGAAGGTATGGTATATTTCTGAAACATGAGCAAGCTAAAGAAATATATGCATAGATTATATACTACTGCAATAAATCAACAGAGAGAATAATAATTAAAAATATAAACACAACCAAATGTTGAAAACAAGATATAAAACTCAACTTAGTATGAGCCTTAAATTTATAGCCACATTTTTTCGAAAATAGGACTGAACTTGGAGTCTAATATTTGAAATCATTTCAGATCATAGAACAACAATTAAGGAGGTAGTTACTTCTGTAAAAAGAGGAGGGTAAAAGGCAGCAGAAAGACTAAATAATGATTGACAGAATGTGGTGAAAGGCGGTAGAAAGACTATTTGGATGTCTAGGCACTTATTATTGAAGAAATAATAATTGAAATCATAAAATAGAGGAAGGTAAACAGCCAATCAATATAAAGTACAAAATGGGTAAATTAGATGCAAATCATGGGCAAGATGTCTCTTCATTCAAGAGGTAAGATAGACTATGTGCTGGAGTTTAATAACTCTAATTAAGATTAACTCTAAACTTCATGCTAAATTTGATATTAGAAAAGTTTTAAAGTTAACACAGCTCTTTTTTGTGAGTATAGTGTATAAATAATTCATCTGCCCCACAAACTTAATTTCTTCTAGAGTTCCTGTTAAAATTTATTGCTGCATATAAGTTGGTATATCACCTTATGCTACATTCATTGGATTATGATCTATTTCAAGTTCCTTATAAACACACTAACCACATACTTCCTTCGCAAACTTTTACAAACTTCCAGCATTAATTTAGGGGCCTGTATCCTGTAATGAGAGTTTGATCTTGTAACCTAAATACGTGATAAAAAAAGGATATACATAAGTGTGATTGGAGATCAACTTGACAAGCATTGAGATCAGAAGGCCAAATTACGCATACAAAGGTCATGTGGATAAGGATATACAACATCAACTAAAGAATGAAAAGCAAGAATGTGCATCAATATGGCAGTCTAAGTTCCTATACAAGTGTAAATCACAAGCAAAGGATGTAATCAGCAAAACCGCAGTCACCGATTCTACCATTGGGATCTAGAATCAATACGAATTGGAAAAAAGAAAAAGGAAATCTTCTAACCACCAAAAGGGTCAAATCATTAACCTTCATTGAGTTCCTTGTATATCCACACTCTTTCAAGTTCTTTAACTATTTGTGCAGAAGTTACATCTATGTCCTATCAGATTAAACAAAAGAACCTCACTGGTATGCAATATGAACATTCTCCAACTGAACATTTTGAGTGATGCTAACTTATCAACAGTTTAGAAAAACTGCAAAATGTTTACCTTTGGTTCCTCTATGCTTTTGCACTTACTTTCTTCTGTCTCAGAGTCAACCTTATGACCAAGTGAAAAAATAAAGAGGAAAAACAAATTATCAAACGTGAGATTATACCCAAATCAATACCTCAGTACAACAGAACAAAATGAATACCTTCAGCTTCTTCAAACTCTTTGACTTCAATTTTTCAGAACCGCTGTTGTCACCATCATCGCCATCATTGTCCCTAGCACGAACCTGAACACAACAAACTCCAAAACATCAAACATTCGCCACCTAATTCCATCGAATATTGAAAGAAAAACCCAAACCATTCCGGACGAAAGGCCAGACTTTCCGCCAGCCTCCAACTTCCTCAAAGCATCCTGATCAGGCACCTGCACATCCAAAACAATCAAATAAAATAGAAACATAAAAGGAAACTAATGAAAATGAAAATTTAAGACCTTTAGCGAAGAGAAGCCCTTAATCTCTTCGGCGACGGCGATTGGGTGGGACTGAGAAGAGAAGCAACCAAAGTGATGCCATTTGGTAACGTCGAACCCTCGGGGATCCTTACTGGACAAACCCAGTCTGAGAGACCCAGAAGGAATGGATTTCCCGCAGCCCTTGCAGGAGGACCGGCTGGATTTCGCGTACTCAGCGACCAGCGTCGACGAAGGCGCCATCGGGGAGGCAGAGAAGGATCGGACAGCAAGAATGAGACGCGAAGCCAGGAGGGTCGAGCAAGGTGAGAGAATGAAAGAATTTGGGGATTAGGGTTTCCACGGAGACGAAGGTATTGGGGATTGGACAGGGAAGAGACGAAGGGCGGGCGGGAAGGATGGAGAGAAGTGGTCTGCTGGCACAGATCACGAGAAATATGTACGGTCGAGATCCACTCATCTTGAGACAATCTCGCGGTAAAACTCGATAATATTTTAAAAACCAATAAATTTTAAATTTTCTTTTAAAGGGGCGTTTCGAGAAAATAGCTTTGATTTTAGGGAGCAATATATTTCGAGAAAGTAGACATTTTTATTAAAATAAATGCATTTTTTAAAATAAATTTCAAATTTTCAATGGCTATAGACTAATTTGGGTTTTTTTGAGCATTTATTTATTTAGTTCATCTTTATTTTATCCTCTTCTCCTCCCGTGTTCTCACTTGGGACTTGGTAGGGACGGAGTTGAGGAACAGCAGTAGCGGAGCTGAGGGGCAGTAATGGCGGATTAGGGTTTCGGGAGCCCCCGAGACCCGCATCCCCATGGCTGGTCCCAGTCGCTGCTTGCCTCGGCCACCGTTGGCCGCTCCTTCCCCGCTGCCGCTGGTTTCCAGGCTTAGGGCTCCCAAAGCCGCCTCCTTTACCTCCCCCTCTTTGCGCGGGATACAGCTGCGGCCTTCTCCTGAGGCTGCGAATAAGGTTTGGACTGCACGTTATATTTCATTTTTTTCCCGTAGAAAAACGGTAAAAAGTGGTTTTTTGTGTGTTATATTTTGGTTATTGATGTATCTTGTAGAGATGGAGACTAGGTCGGGTCCTGTGCTTTATGAACGAAGAGGAGGAGAGGAAGAAGTCTTTGGACAATGGTGGTTTCGAGATCATGGGCGTAAATCCAGCTCGGGAATTGGAAAATGATAGATTGGAGGAAAAGGATAAACATTGGATTTCAAGGATTAGGAAGGTGAGAGTTTGATACTTGATTTTAGTTGCTGCTTTCTCTGTCATCATCTTTGTTTGATTTGCTGGGAAATGTATATTATACTGCAGAGAGATTTATAATGACTTTTCACGCAGTAGGGAGAATTCATTTTCTCCTATAGCGGTGGCTTCATAATTGTGAACATATTGGAAGGTGCTAAAAAAAGGCAGCCTGATAGTATCGTGATAAGCTACAAACTTGAGGCTTTTATAATTCCTAGTTTTATAAATGGGTATAAGGATTTTGCATTTTGCATTTTCATGTGGAGGTTATGAAGACCCATGGAGTATGATTAACTCTTGGAAACTTTGAGAGAACTTTTTGACTTCATTTCCATTTACATTTTTATTGTGAAAGGATTACATTTATAGGCAAATGAGAAGTGGACGTTATGGAAGTAAACAAACTAGGTTGAAGGATTACATTTTCCTGTCTTCTTCACTTTGTGCTTTGCTGCTTCATCTTGATTCTAATTAACTAGTATTTACGTAATCTTTTGCTTAGCAATGTATGTTACTGTCCTAGTTTTTGGTTTGTCATTTTGGATACAAATGATTTTTAAGTTATATATGTTGTTATATGTTGTTCTTATTTCATAGCTAGAATTTTAAAATAAAGTCAGTTTCACATAGTATTTATAACTTGTTTGGTTTTTCTTTTCACTAAGTCCAAAGAATTCCATGTTTCGAAATATGCCAGATGATGACAAATCAATATTTGAAAAGTTCACTAAGTCCTAATAGTTCCATGTTTCTAATATGTCGGATAATGACAAATTAGTATGGTAGCCAACCCATTCAACCACACAGCAAATACTAAAGCTCTCCAAACATGCTATAATCTAGAGTTTTAGGTGACATGTGAAGTAGAAAAAAAAAATTCCTTACTGCCATGATGTACTATGTAGCGAACAAGTAGAAATGATGCAATGAACTCATGTAGACTATAATAAAAAATCAAAATTATTGCCTGCTTTTTTAAAAATATCTTTTATTAGGAACTTTTTCCATCTACGTATATCAAAATTTTAATGTTGTAGGATTACACATGCAAGTTTTTTTTTCCTATCAACAACTAGATTAGAGTGTTCTTCTACAGAGCAAAAGTTGCCAAACATCCTATTAGAAGTACTCAAGTATTAGATATAGCCTCTTGGTGTCCTGACTACTGCCCAGAAACCAAAGCAACACTGCTTCAGGAAGAATATTTGCATATTAAAATGAAGAAATTAAGAGGTGTTCTAATTAAGGTTGAGCCAGCTCCATATTAGTAAAGCTGACAATTCTGGCAATGAAACATTTTAAAACTTGTATGGGTATTTGTTGCATTTGAAATGGTTTGAAAACTAAATAAGATAGTAGATGTTTCATGTGATTGTCTGAATTAGTCAAACAATGGGGAAATATAGTTAGAAAAAATAACGTTGTGATTGAAACCAAGCACCCCTTGAAAGATGAAAAGTTCATGAAATAACATGCTATAAAAATACAGTTACCATTCCATATTATACTTAGTAAGTATTATTTATTATTTTAATGTTGATGGAATCAAAACTAGTGAATGTGGCCTAGAGTAAATAAATTTATTATGGCATGATTGGTTGTTCCACCTATCGCCCCAAACCTGAGAAGTGGCAAACCGGCCTCACGCTCTACAAAACTTGTTAAGCACAATTCTAAACACTACATAATATAATCATTGAACAATTACAAGGCTCAAAGAATAAGATAAGGTCCAAAAATATTAAGTCCAAAAACATTTCTAAGGTTCAACTATAAATCACAAAGTTTTTAAATTGTTGAGTGAAATAGGTTCCATACCAGGAACTATAAAACTTGTTAGAAACTAAACTCTTCCAAGGGGTCATCACAACTAACTACTTGTGAGCTGAAAAATGGAAAAACAACTTCATGAGTTTGGCAGCTTAGTAAGGACCCCAACAGCTTAATTAATAGAATCATGCACGCAATTTAAATTATTTGTAGTAGATGAGATGAGGAAGTGGTATTTCTTTAGGATCAACTCCAACATTGAGAAATTGATAATCGGTAAAGGTACATGGATTTGGTGCCCGCCCAAGATAAAGACCCAAGTAAGTTTCGAACGTTATTCCAAAATCTTTTAAACAAATAATGTAACATAACAGCTTTAAAATAAGGTTTAACAAATTAGGAAAATAGAAATCTTATGTTTGCACTCAAAATATTATCTTGTCACCTTGCATCAAAGCCTTGAAACATAAAGTAAAGTTTAGCATATCAAGAAAACAAAAATCTTAGGTCCGCTTCCGTTTCTTCCGTTTTCTATCTCAACCTCAACTGCTGAGAGGAAGAAATAAAAACACAGAGGTGGCTAGGATTTTCACTTCTATTTATAACATTACAATAATCATAATTTTTTATAAAACCCCCTATAAGAATATAAAATTATATGAAGGTTCAAATTGAAAGGTTTAAAAAATTCAGGGTTTTACACCACCAGTTAAATAGATGTAACCAGATTGGGCACTTTTCCATGGAGTAACTGTGCTAGTTTTGACAAAATTGCTTTAAAGTGTTCTTTTATGCTTAAGTTTCTAATATTGAAGTTCTTTTAGGGCAAAGAAGCTTAATATGGTACTATTTATATTGCAAGGATCTTCTTGAGGCTGGTAATTTTTGATGAATCTAGTATATTTCCCATGCCCAGTTTTCCTCTGTTCATAAATTGATCTTATTTATAATTGATTGCACCTTTCAATTGATAAAATAGGGACAAAGAACAAGTGATGGATTTTGTGAATTCTATTATTTATTCTATTCTGAGCTTTGAGGTTTATTGACACTAATGTTGTTGTTTCAGGTAGTAGACAGAACCTTTAAGCTAGATGGTGAACCTTGGATAGTACCATGGACAGGAGAAACTATCGTCCAGGTATTTTGTCCTTTTCTGTTCCACCATTTTTAAAAAGTTATTGCAAAACCAGGATTTATGCATGTGATGGAAGTTGAAATTTGCAATTTATTTGATCAAGTTTATCATTCTAACATTTCCCTTTATTTCGATCCTGATTCTGAGTAACAGCACAAGCACAGAAATGATTGCTTCTTTAGACACTTCTCTGCTTGTTAGTTCATGGCCCCGTGTTGTTGAGGCTTACAATAATGAGTCATGAGATATTTATGACTTAAGTGTTTAACAAGTAGTAAGCATCTAGTATTACCTTCGCAATTAGGGCAGCTCCACACACATGCATATTGGTGATTGTATTTTACGAAGTCGAACAATCTTCCTATGGATCGTAACTTTGGAGCAATAAATTAGCCATTTCAAAATTTTGGTAGGAGTCGAATAACAGGCTCTATATAAAACATTATTTCTGACAACTTGATTTTTCATGGTTTAAGATGAATAAGTTCTCTTAGTTGTCTGAGTGAGTTGAACCATTGGCATGAGGTTTCTCAAAAAGAAGCTTTTGTCTAATTGTGCTACTGGTTCTGAGTTTAGAATTTAGTTATTGGTGTAATGATGTCATATGATGATGAAACATACACCTCCATGCAGGTTATGCTTCTTTGGATCTTGTCATTCTGGTTTGTTGGGTCCTGGATTGTTCCATTCTTAACACATGCAACTGGTTTCAACAAAAGCACATTAACACTTCGTGGCCAAGCTCTATACAGCCTCCTGACAGATTTAGCTGAAGGCTTGGCTGGAATTGCAATTCTCCACCGATGCCTTGCAAGATTTTACCCACTTCCACCAGGCTGGTTTATTTTCAAGCTAAAGGGAAGCTGGCACCTTGATGTTGGTTTGGGTTGCTTCCTCTTCCCATTGGTCAACTTTCTTTCTCGGGTCAACTTGAATCTTGTCCCTTCTATCCCAACACCACCAATGGGGGTGTCAAGTGTGGAGCAATCAATACTAGCCCGTGATCCTGTGGCCATGGCTCTATATGCAGTAGTTGTTTCAGTTTGTGCACCGGTCTGGGAGGAAATTGTATTCCGTGGGTTCCTTCTCCCTTCACTTACCAGGTACATGTCCCTATGGAGCTCTATTTTGGTGAGTGCGGTTGCATTTGCTCTGGTACATTTTAATTCTCAAAGACTGCTGCCACTTGTTTGCCTTGGAGTAGTAATGGGGGTTGTGTTCGCAAGATCAAGGAACTTGTTGGCTTCCATGCTTCTCCACAGCCTGTGGAACGGCTTTGTCTTCCTAGATCTGATGAAATGAGTAAATCTTGTTTGGTTCAGCTCAACTTTTCCTCCATCTCCATACAGTAAGAAGTTGATTGATGTTTCCATGAAGAGCACCAAAAATTATGATCAGACACATGACTTGATATTCTGTCCCTGATTGCCATCTAGTGGTTAGCATCTAGATAGATACTAATTTCCAGCTATCTAGCTGAGGCGAAATTGTGGGTTGAAGCAGATGATTTCCTATTCACAACACCAATAATGGAGAAGGAATGATCTTGGTATGCTACTAATCAGATTTGGAGTGAATCTGCATCTATCTGCCTATTTTAGGATAGCCTTTGTTCTCTTTATGTATGACCTTTTAGTTGTTATACTAAAGATATGCAGTTGGTTTTGATACATAACATCTTTCAAATTCTTAGTCTTGTGATTGATATGAATGTGTACAATTTCAGAAGATAATAATACATTTGCAGCTTCTGTTGGTAAAGACACAAGGGATTTTGATTGCATGTGATCATAAAAATACAGAAATTAACATACAAGTTTCAGATGATGCAGATGTCAATAACATGTAATGCAGGCACATCACTTTAGTTTTTCGGCAAATATTAATTGATAGGAAATCAACTGAAACTTATCCAAACTATAGCATACCCGCTGCATATGGTGTCTGTGTATTTGGACAGTAGAGAAAGTGCATAATGCAGCTATAAACAACAGAGATGTGTTATATTTTAGCAGTCCAAACTTTGACTCCAAAAAAATAGAGCTGATTGGATGATCCATTGACAGACAAACATGCAAAGGAAGAAGCATAATATTAAATAGACAATTGATTCTTTCATCAATCATCCACAATAGCAAAAGTAATGAATCAAAACCGAAAATTCCGCTTTGCTAAGTTATCATGCAAACCACATCACTAATCTAATATTAAGAGAAAGACATCATGGTCCAATATGGAGGAATTCTTGTATATAAAGTTCGTTCATCCCGCCATGCCATTCTCCAAGAACTCTCCAAAGACCTCCAATGGAGACCTCTCAACACCTTTCTTGTGAAAGCTTCTCCCATGGCTGGCTTGTGAATATCAAGCCTCCATCAATGGATGCTCTTAGTGACAACCTTGAGACTGGTTCCTTCATAGAAATAGACCCCAATTTGATCTCCATGAGCTTGTCTAGTGATGATCATGGTTTTGTTTTCAACCTCCCTAACTCTCAGCAACCTCTGGTGCTCATCCCGGCCGATCAAATCTTCTCCAATGGCCTCCTCATCCCGCCCCACCGCACTGCTTCACCGGAGAACATCTCTTCGGACTCAGCTTTCAGGCGTTCTTTTTCTGTAGACTCCTCCAAACCACTGCTCTCATTGAAGAACATAACCTCAAGAAACAGCAAACTCAAGCTCTCTATCTTGTGGAGTTGCACCAAGTCTCCCAAGAAGATCATATGCAAGTACTTGTGTTTTCTCTTCCCATTGTGCAGCAAAGTTAGGTGCTTCAGATTGACTACTCCTACAATGTCTGCAAGAATTCACAGCAATGCCTACACTTCTCCAATGATCGATATGCGCAGCGAATCAATCAATGATGCAGTTCTTTACTGCAAGAATTCAATTGTAAGTTCAAGAAGATGAATGTTTCTATGTTCTTTGTTTTACTGCTGAGCTGAAGTTTCTCTTTGTTCGTTTCATTAGGTTAAGAAACAGTAAATGAAAGAGGGCAATTGAGATGATGATTTACTCTTGGAAGATTAAAAGGTGGTTGCATTTTGATTCTTTCTCTCATTTGGTGTCTTGTCAATTGCTAAGATATGTTAATTTCTGAATGCTCAGCACTACTTGATTTATTTATATTGAGTTCATTGTTGTGAGTTGACCCTGAAATAGTTTATTCAATCTGTTGGCAAGTTCACTCATGGTATAATACTAATGTGCATGCTCTCCAACTACTTGTTCTTTTTCATTATGATATTTTATGATCTTTATCTAATATACACGATATGAGACCATGTGGTTCATCCCTCTTAGACACAATTAAAATCAGAGTCCAAATCAATTAAAAAAAAAAAAATCGGCTTTGTATTATGCAAAGACAAACATCCATTGATGTCCTGATGGACATCAACACTAATAAACAATAATACATGATGATCATTACTACATTATAACTCAATACTTAAATAGGATTACAAAGTTCAATCCGAACAACAACAGTAATGCCTTCCCACAAAGATGCAATCTTCATGTCCAAAAATCACTAGCTTTCACAGGGGAAGAGGATCCAATTGCATGATCACAACCAATGTGATTTAATGACTTGAAGCATCAATCTCTTCTGATAAACATGCTTCAATGTTTTCGGCATCAGAGTTTGCTGCTTTTAAATTTGTGTGCTTCTTGCTTGATTTTTGTTTTCTGTAAGCAATGGCAATGGAGATGTCATTGGGGAAGAGATCATGGAGAACAAAGGCATGGATTAAGGTTGATACAAGCAGTGCAGCCACTGTGATTGTAGAGATCGAAGAGAGTGCAACAGAGAGAGTCTGAGTGAAGACATTCTTCACTTCAGTTGCATATCTAATTGTAGCAATTGAAGCACCGGTCATTGGAAATGTATATGCCCACCATGCCAATGAGAACCTGAAGTATCAAAATATTAGTTATGAGATCCCGTTGATAAATTGTGAAGGAATAAGAACAACAATTCATAAGTATCAAGTATGTACCTGAAACCTCGGAAAAAGTTTATCCGAACAGCCTGCAAATACAAGTCTCAAATGGTCAGAAACAGAAACTGATATTGATGCTCAATGATTCTAATGAGTGATGGAGAAACTTACGAGAGAGAAGTAGAGGAACAGAGCGATGAAATAAGTGATCCTCGAGCCATAATCAAAGTGATCATTGATCTTTGCCCAGGCCATGCAAGCAACACTAGGTGCTGCAACAAACAAAAAGAACACTGGATGGAGTTCTTTAGGGAGAGTTTCATTTGTAGGAAGCCTCTGATAAAGAGTCACAAAGAGGACTATGTAGTGAGCTAAACCAACAGCAAAGAAAAAGATAGGCCCTTCTTTTAGCCCCATTGATGCTCCTAGCAATGCACCAACAAAGTTTCCCACAATTGAGAGATGGTTTGATGGATTCGCAACCTTTGAAAGCTGACGTTGGCCTCCCGACAACCATTGTCCATAGATTTTCAGCTCGAGACACAAGATCGGAACCATGAGTATATACCATAAGGAAGAATGCAGGTTTACTGCAACTGATGGTGGCAAACCGATTGTTATGAAGAGGCAGGCAATCCATGGAGCAAAGAAGAAGTTGACTCTGATTGGATGGTAGTACTCTCTTCGGACAGCTTCAAAGTAAAAGATGATCTTCAGAATGTAGATGAAGGACACAATGCCCATCAATGCAATTGAGATGCTCCACAGAACTAGATTAACTGTCAAGCTTACATGCAGAAAACTTGTGGATGGAGATGTTGCTAATGTCTTCCAGAGAATGGCTTGGCTGCTAACTCCGAGACATATACCGAACGATGAAACCGGGAACCGAAGAAGGAATGGCCACTTCTTATCTTCAGGAAGAACTGATTCCTCTGATGCCTGCAAATGAATACTAATAGTATTTATATCTCACTCTGTAATCTGTATAGCAAGCATTGTTTGATGATATATACTTGATGAAACATTACACATTCTAATCCAATTAGATTAGACAATACATTTTTTGACAATGGTATACCTTAAGTGTATCGAGTTCGGGCCCCTGTAATGCATCAAAGTATCGACCCACTGCTGGTACATTATTGGCATCAGTAATTTCTGAAACACTAACATCTTCCACAACCGGCAGTTGAGGAATTCCCCGCAAATTTGATATTTGCCTCTCCAGTTTTCCCGAAAATGTCTTGAAAGAATCGAAACGCTTATCCTTGAGTCTATTTTGTCGTGGTGTCTTACTCTGAACTTCCAGAGTCGCTGTGTTACATGAGCTTCCGAGTGGCATTGGCTGAGAGTGGAACTTTGCATGCTTTTTTTGTTCTGAATTGGCAGGAAAATTGGTAGAATCCTCTGGTAGGCCATTAATGGAAGTATTTTTATCACCATTGTCAGTGATTAGGATTCTTTTAGCTCTTTCGGCTTGAAATCCAGAAGGAGAAGCAGGCAAACTGATAGAAACGGAACGTGAATGGTGATGTTGACCAGCTAAATTCTCATGTCTATCACTATCTGCATGTTCTGATCCCTGAAAAGAATTAACAGAAAATGTCAGATCATGAAGAACTGAACTTTGTGAACAGAAAAAATTCAAACCATCACTCACATCAACAAATACAGTATCAAGTTGAGGATTTTGAGTGGTATCAAAGCCAAGAATTGATTTGGAAGTTATGTATTTGATTAGAGATGGAAACTCTTGTGGATCGGAATGCTTCCCATACTCTTTTTTCTCCATTTGTGCACAATGATTCCTACATCATGCAAATATCAGACATTATAAACCATTCTTGTTCTTCATCAGAAAATATTCACTATCAAGCAATTAACATGTTCCTCAAGGAATGGAATTCTAGTCAACAGAGGTGGTGAGTTCTTAGAAGCACCATTTTTGAGAAGAGAGAAACTCCCAAAGATAAAACAAATCTACTCTCAAATCTCTTGGTGGGTGCCATGTTTAATTATCACCCTGATTTCTGCCAAAATTTCAGGAGAGAGAGAGAGAGATTTGGTTTCTTTGAAGGCTGGTTTAAAGTCAATAAAGAGTGGACTAGAATATACACAAAGAAAAAAGTTTAGAACAAAAAATTACTCGAAAACCAAGATTGAATCATAAATGCAGCATGTTATATAAACATATATAGAAGCTGGATGGTGTTCATAAAATTCAGTTCACAGACAAAATGTGAAAACAAATAAGATGATCATTAAAATAGTACTCACACTGTGCTTTCCCTCTTGATCAAGCCTCTAACACAGTGATCTAAAAAGTTGATACTCATGAACTCATGAGTTCATAGAGAAAATATAAACACAAATAAAATGAACAAGAAGAATCTATATCATCAAAAAAATGATACTTACTATGCTTGGAGCTCTTGATCAAGTCTCCAACAAAGTGATCTTCAACACCTCCCTCTATCTCTCTCTCTCTCTCAAGTCTCAACAATGGTCTCTTTAAAATTTCCAGAAGCCAAACAGCAGCCACATAGTTCATGTTCTTTCTCAAACACACACACAACCTGATTTATAGGCTGGCAAAGAACAGCTTGTCTCCCACCAGGTGAGGTAGGTCACCAAGACAGTGAGTAGTTAATTTATATGAAACCACAACATTTGTGATCCATTAACGCCTTTCTCTCTCTCTACAATGCATCCCCATGCATACATACATATTACTAACCATTCTGCTGTCTGACTACCACCTTATCGACAGTGTAGAGCGTCCTACAGGTGTGGGTCCTACTCAAGCTCCTGTGTATTTAGGTGCATTGCTGTTAAGAACAAGACATTCTTTTATGTTCTTTTTTGTTTGTTTGTTGCGTAGCCAAATTGACCAACCATGACAGATGTAAAGTCATGTCTCAAAAAGACAGCCAAAATTGAAGACCCCTATCTTTTAATCAAGTGGGTAAAGTGTTATCGACTTTTACAAAGAGACGTTAAATAAGGATAAAATTTAAAAAAAAATGTGTGTGTAAAGGGTCTGTATATATTATTATTATTATTATATATATAGAGAGAGAAATATATAATACTATGGGGGACGTTTGGTTCACAGAATGTGAATAAAATGAGAATGAGGCTGAATAGGAATAGCGCTGAATAGAAATGAGGCAGAATGAAAACTATGTTTGGTTGAAAAGGATTGAAAGGGTAATGTATTGGGAATGAGAAAAGTAAAAGAAGAGATTGTGATAAAATGACTCTTATGCCCCTTATATAAATAAATGATGGTATATATATAATAATGAGGTGGGTTAAATGCTAACTATTTTTTAAATATCTAAGCATTATAAATAATTAATTATTATAAATAAATATTTAAGTAACTATTTTTAAAAATTATTGTAATTAATTAATTAATTATTATTTAAGCACTATAATTAATTAATTATTATAAATAAATATTTAAGTAACTATTTTTTAAAAATTATTATAATTGATTTATTATTATTTAAGCATTATAATTAATTAATTGTTATAACTAAATATTTAAGTAACTATTTTGTTAAATTATTGTAATTAATTAATTATTATAAGTAAATATTTAATTTTATTATAATAGTATTGAATATAATTAATTAATTCTAAACATGGTTTTTATTATAATTGTATTGAATATAATTAATTAATTAATTAATTATAAACATGTTTGCATTAATTAATAGTATTGAATATATAAAGTAGGGGGATAAAAATGTAATTTATCAATGAGGGAATCAGCATTATGAGCAAATTGGGCGGAACGCTGATTCCTCCATATCCAGTGCCTCAATGCTCTTCCATTCCCAAGTCATTCCCATTCTAGACAACCAAACAGGGAATGAGAATGATCCCATTCCATTCCATTCCATTCAGACCTATGATTTTGTTCAAATAGTGCTATGATTATGTTGAAACTACTAGAAATGTGTACTACCCCCCCCCTTTAATAAAATAAATAATATTTTATTTATGATAAATATGTTTCGGTATACAAGAACAACTATAATTATAATGGATAAATAGGAAATAAAGCTTTGACAACCACAATTTTTTCATTTTATCATCCCAAGATACTATGCATCAACTATCTGATCCACTTGCCTCCTATAGCTTGAGCTTTTTTGACGGATGTGTTGCGTCAAACCAAGTAGGAGAAAGTTAATATCATAAATAATTTGCTAGAAAATATGTCATTAATCTTGAAAATATTGTATAATTTTTCTCTCATATGGTCCATATGACTGCTAGCGTCAAGAGCTCCCATCCCACCTTTAATCGCTTTTCAATTCTTTGCTGATGGTGAAAAGCTCCCAGAGATCCAAGGTGTATTTCCCCTCTTTTTGTTTATTATAATTTATGATTAAATAAAGTTTTGACATGATTTTTTTTATTTTTCATTAATGTTTATTTAATTTATCATGAAAATAATGTGTGTGGACTTGTAATTTAGGATCTTAACCATTAATATGTATATTATGTATAAGTCTAATTGCATGTTATATGAAAAGAGGCAAAAAAAAATTATGTTTATTATACTCTTTATAAAACATTACTTCTATGTTTTTATAAATATTTTCAAATAAGTGTCTTGATTAAGGGTTTCATTAGATGGCATCAACTAAGGGATGTGCCAATAGCGTCTTCTATTAAACAAATTTACATAAATAATAAAAATGTCTTAGTTTATTGTTACTTATTACTACATTACTTAAATTGTAATCCATATCAAGATGCATATAGCTGGATCAATCATGCAACTGATCGATTAAGCAAGATTTTCCATAATACTTAACAGTACTTATGATGCTGGTAACCACTTGATAAGATTGCATCATAAACATTATCAAGTATGTTTTAACACACAAGTATAAGATTGCATAAAAATATCTTTTATTGATGAGCACTTTTATAGAAACAATACTCTTAACAATTTATATTTCAATTAGAGAAAATCTCAAAGAGGAGATAGAGATAAAATCTCACATCAATAGATATATCCTTCTATATAATTCAATATTATCTCCCTATCTCAAATCTATTTAAAAATTGTTCACTTGACTTTTTTTTTTAATGATGAATTGTTCACTTGACTTTTGATATTATATATATGAAGTGATGCAAGTGTTGCTATATTCAATCCGTTGTGAACGTTTAACCCATTTCTATTTGATAGTATCAAATAGAAATGGGTTAAACGTTCACAACGGATTGAATATGAAATATAGCAGCCATAAAGTTAGCTGCTTAAATATGACTTTAAGAAGTCATTGGCCAACAAATAAAAAGCAAGTGTTCTGTTATATGGAGTGTAGATGATTGAGAAGAATTAGGATTCAACCCCCACAATCATAAGATTAGGGTGTACATTCAAGGAGCTGTGTTGCTCGTCCCTAACTTTCACACGGGGGTGCTACTATACTTGTCACCTTTGTAAAATAAAAAATAAAAAAAAAAATGGTACAGATGAGGATTAGCTTCATATTAGTTGTAGATAATGACAAGCTCCATGAACTAAGGTCTAAGTTAAAAATAAAAAATAACAGTTGTTTTTATTGTGATAAGACGAAATAACGTGGATAGGGATGGCAATGGGACGGGGCGGGGGCGGGGCAGGCCTCTACCACCACAACCCCGCCCAAATGTAACGGGGTGCGGGGCGGGTGGGGTGAGACGCGGGCACCAATATACCTAGAATGAAGAAAAATTTACCTATTAAACTTGAATAAAATAAATTTAATGGCAATGTAAAAGCACTTTGATACAAGCTCGAGAGAAAAGTGGGAAAACAACAGCCAAAGTCCAAAGAGTCCAAACAAATGTTTATTGTAAACCCTAAAACTATATAATCTAATATATATATAAATGTATTTTTATATTTTTTTAGTGGGGTGGGGCAGGGCGGATTTTAAAGGGTCTTTACCACGCCCCGCCCCACCCCGCTCCGTATTTCTCCGTTCTATTCGGGATGGATTAGGTCGGAAATTATGGGTCGGCTCAGGTATTACCATCCTTAAACGTGGAAGATGCTGATGCTAGTGAAGGACAACCAAAACTAGTGAGAGAGTGAGCCCTTACAGTGGAATGGTAGAGCAGGAAGACAGGCTTAAAACTTGGTGGAAAAACAAAAAGAACAAGAATAGGAAGTCGACGTTGGATCCACTCGGACGTCGTCGTCAGTGCATGTATGGCATGGAGAAAAAAAAAGTTGGTTTGGTTTGAACTTTAGGACAAGTCAACATCAATGTAAGGGTTTAAAAATTTAATATTCAAAATACAGGTGAATAGAATAGACTTAGATGATTCTAGATGTCATGACAACACCTAGAACATATCAAGAAAGAAAAACCAATAATAAATATCACGTTTTCATAAATATTTTTATGATTTGATATAATGTATGCGTCGAAGAGATCGAAATTGATGATATTAAAAACACCACCAAAAAAGAGCTTGGCTTTCATGTCAAGAGGTGACTTCATGACTTTGAAGACACTACCTCGAATTCAGAAAATGCCAAATAAAAAAATGTAACAATCCGGATGTGTGCTCTGGACCAACTAGGGTCCTTAGGGCATCAAATTATGTACTCTATAAATTTCATTGTTTTATCGTTAAACATGATTTATCCATTTTTTTAAAAAAATTAAATATAATTTGATTGGTTTATCAACAGAGATCAATCTCTAATTTATTGCAATAAACATGTAACACGAAGGACAATAGTCCCGAAAAGTCATGTTCTGTTCTAAGATTAAAGTAGTAATGGTCATCATGAATGTTCCAATCTCAAAATCTAAATTTAGATTGAAACATAATATCTTGCATCTAACCAAATAAAAGAGAGAGAGAGAGAGAGAGAGAGAGAGAGAGAGAGAGAGAGAGAGAGAGAGTTTAATAAGATTTCCCCATGTTTGGTTTCTATTTCTCCAGTTCAGTGGGTCTTCAAGTTGACAACACAAAGCATGAACCATGAACCAAATCTAAAGGCTACAATGTTAAAATAAAGAAGTCAAGCTCAGCAAAAGCTACAATGAATCCAGACATGGACCAGAAGAGACAATGTTAGTGAAGGTGGGCGTGAGTGGTTGCGCACTGTAATGCGAATCCAGCTAGCATGGCAACAGAAGGCCTAACATTTAATGGGCTGCCAACCAAGCAAGTGGACAACCTGGGCTTATGGACAAATCATGACTCGTGCACGCCAAAATCAGAGGACAATGGACCAATCTAACCGCAGTCCACCACCTCGTACTTCTCCAGCTGGTTAGCATTCTCAATTTTCGTACCTGAATTTCCAAAAAAAAAAAAAAGAGAGTATAAACCTGAATATTGAGTACATTTTCAGGAAGGCATGATACAAGTTTTGTTTCATGATCTTTTTTTCAGTTCTACTCTTGGTACGTGATCACAGTTAGTGTGAGATCTGATCAAATCTACAGAGTTCAGGCCTGAAGCCCGATGCCCACAAGGCTGCAAGCCAGGGTTGAACAATTTTAACATCTTAGTGCAATACACAAGATCAACATCTGATAGGAATCTGACGTGATTCTTACGGATCGTGAGAGACAAAAGTAAGAACAAAAAGAAAACAAACAAGAAAGAACACAGATTTTTACATGATTCATCCTAGAATAGGGCTACGTCCACAGCCATCGATCTGCTTTCACTGTTTTCTGAACAAATTGAAACTTACAAAGATGAACAATATAAAGGGAAAAACATAACCCTAATATAGTAGAAATACCCAAAATACTAGAAATTCTAGAAATTCTGTATGATCAGGCTCCACACAACTCAACAACATCAACCATGAAAATACTAGAAATTCTGGAGTTTACATGTGGAAGCAGTTTAATCAATCCCTCTAGTTCTAAAATCCAGAAATTAGTCCATAAGATTTGACTTAATTTCAACACCTAGATCTTTTCATGTCTTATCATTTTTTAATTTACGTCTTTAGTTTAGGTAGGTTTTACAAACTTCACCTGATTGTTGTCAGCGTGATTCTCGCCGCATGTGTGATCACAGTTGTAAATTTTCATTTGAGTCAAGTATTCACTTGGGCCTGGTAAGAAGATAAGATGCCCAGACCTCATCTGAAGGAGGAGGTGGCTGAACCCAATGTCCCGGTATCCGGCTGCATATACAATTTCACCAAAGTCAGCAGTGGTTAAAAAAAATAATAGAACAAAGAAAATCTAGTCCTGCTTTGCTTTCTTCAAAGGAATTTGTGAAGGATGAAATCAGAAAAATGAAAAGAGCATGGAAAATGATGGGAGGAAAAGGAAAGAATTTTTTTCAGATCACATTTTCTTCATTTCAAAAAACACAAGGAAATGATGTCCCTCTTGTTTTCTTTTCCTCTACTTTGCCCCAATTAAAGACTAATTTCAGAGAATAGATTATTCATGTCCTGCTACTAGATATTTGGGTCCCTCAGTTTGCTGAAAACAATGCCTAAAATAAACTCATAATAGTTTCAAGGAAAACATAAATAAAGAAAAGGAATGAAAGTTAACAAGATTTTTTTGCATCCTCAAGGAAAAAGGCCCGCATGTATGTATAGAATGAAAACCCCTTTTTATCTTCTAGCAACTGTAGTTATGATAAACAAGAGAAATTAAGACGCTTTCATGTTGGCACAGATATATGTTAAACATAAAAGTTATAAAACACAAACCTTCCACCAGGTCTGATATACACATCCCACATTCTTCTGACCTGAAAGTGGTAAAGTATGTGTGTCATAATTGCAAACCTTGTAAACAAGATATAAGATTCAGACATAATGAACTAAAAACAGGAAAAGTAGAATAGTCAAGTGGATGAACATGAAACACAAATAAGAACTAGAAAAAAGGTACTGTAGAAAAGGATTCATTTCATTGAATTCCCATTTGTGGTTTTACAAAAGAAGAAAAAAAAAACCTAGAACGTGATGTAAAAGTCATGAAAAGTTAATAGGATAAGTAGAACAAACAATGCAATCAGTGTGTACGTCTGAAGTATAACTTGCCTCAATTAAGGTTCCCATATCATTGCTGCTTCCGTGATAATAATGGTAGAACTCTGATGGTAAATTTGCCACAGAATCATAACCACCACTAAGTTTTTGCCTTAGGTTTTCTTCAGGTGCAGGATCCATATTTGCATCCACATCAGAGTTCCCTTCACTCCCCATTGCATCAAACCTGTCATGGGTTGCAGTTGTATTACCTCTGTCATGTTTAATATCTTTTGCTTCAGCACATGTATTCCGGATAACTTTTCTTGATCCCTCAGCAGTAGCAATAGCATCTTTAGCAGCACAAGTCTCAGATGCAGCAGCAGTTTGCCGCTCCTCCTCCTCAACTGCAGCACGTACTCGTTCCAGAAATTTGTCATCTTCTTCTGGGAGAAAATGCCCTGTAAAAGAACAAGATTTTGAGAAATCTTATACATCTTCCAATATTCTTTAATATGCCACCACTCATTTGCATGTGTCCTTGAGAAAGAGAATTTATATGAAAAATATTTCTTCAATAGAAATTAAAGCCACTTTAAAAATAAGATATGACAAACCTTTACATCCAAATGAAAGTTCCTAAACTCAAAAAAACTATTTAATTATGTACATGCATATGCTTTAATTAGAAAAAAGCCATTAGGTATGCAATCAACACATTCAATGCAATCACATTAATGGTAAATCTCACATCAAGAATACTATATTGGATATAGTTCATCTTCTAAGAGAAATCAATTGAATTAGCGTCTGATCAGACCTGTGCACACATCAATTGCCCTTGCAAACTTTAAACAATAAATTAATTATTAAATCATCAACAAGAATTTCTATCATTTACTTGTGATTTAAATGATAAATCCAGTAAGTGATGAAGTCGCATTGATCCTTTAGATAAAGAGATGTTGAGGTAGCTGAGGGACAAAATTGCAGAAAGCAGCAGTTGCAAATAAATTTGGAATAGTCTTGAATTGATTAATTTTAATAAGAATGTATAGTAGACCATATATACACTTGCCATATGATTGCTTGAGTTAATCTTATCCCAAATATATAAGAGAATAGTTCAATCATAAAGCAGATAATATAGATAGTATATCTATTCTAAATCCTAATCTAAGTAAAGCTATTTACCTGACTTCATTTTAAAGTGACACATGGATAATGGCCTTCCGTCTGTCATAGATGCACTCATAGGATACCACTCAAAATCAAATCTACAATAAAGCTAAACTCCATACTCGCAATTGTATAATCAATGATTGTACCATTTTCCTGTAATTTGACTGAAATAAAAGCAAGGAACATATTTATCTTATATTATGTTTTTGTTGTCACCAAATTTTAAGTTCTAAGAAACTTGCCTTCTTTCTTCAATTTTTGAATCCTGATGGAGCGAAGCTCTTGCAACTTCTCAACAACTAAGATAAGCTCAAGCTGCATATTAAGAATAATATGTTCATCAAGACTTTACAACTATGGAAACTTTTCCCCAAAAAAAAAAATATGCATGGCAGCCAAACCATTACTAAGATGATATAAATGGTTTAAATAATCTTATGATAAAATAAAGTTATTCATCTTTGGAACAAACATATCATGAGGAAAGGTTGTACAAACTTTCAGCGTAAATATGTGAGTATGACATGCTCCATTAGGACAAAAGTCATTTTATATAGTGACAATTTAAAGATCACAAGTACATGAAGGATATCAATTGGGACGGAAAAGGGCAGATGAGAGGTCAAAAAAGTTGAGTTCCAGATTGTGTATGTACAGATGAAAAAGGCAAAAGGAAGGTGATACAATCAAGTTCCCAAAGTCGATAACTTGCCATTGGCTACAATGCCAAAGAACTCTTTTTAAAACTTGCTCTTGTTATTAATACCATGAATCAAGCAATTTCCATCACAACTGGATTATGAATAGACTATCAAATGCAAATTCAGAAAGGTTTCAAACAAAATAGAGCAAACTTCTACAGACAGCTATCACTCTGAAATTCTTCTGTAATAGAATTTATTAATTGTCACAGCAAGCTTCTAGAATGATACATAGCAGGTCGCAATAAAAACTACACTAAATCTTCCAGAAGTACAAAGGAGATAAGCTATGCTTTATAAAGGTTGAGAGAGAGGACCAGGAAGAACTGTATAGCATAATCTCTTAGGAAGAAATTCAACAAATTCAATGTTACTTAACAAAGTGTTCATGCACTAAGGAGTCTCACCTCAGATTCTAGTTTCTTTTTCTCCTCATTAGCTTTAAGCTTTGCAATTGCCTTCATGTCCTCTACCTGGCATTACATCATTAAATATATTGTCAATAAAAAGACAAATCCATGGTTGCGCATGATTTTGGCAACTCGTCCAAAGAATTTCTACCATTCAGACATGATTGTATAATTTTATCAGTAACCTGAAACAAGAACTGTAGCAAATAGTACTCCATAAACTATTAGCAGGGATGCACCTCATGACATAATCTCAGAACAATTAACTAGAATCAACCTAATTGCAAGGACTCTTTTAAGTTAACTTGTATGTCCAACCATCACAGCTGATAACATGGCAATACAAACAAACTATTGGTTCTCCTAAATTTTGTAAATTATGACCATTTCATACTTTGTCAATCCTAACTTATCCAATCAACCATCTTAACATTTGTAACTTATCTTAAATGAACGTGCAGTCAACTTGTTCGATTAGTCAGTGACTCACAATTAAAAACTATCATAAGAGCAAAAGTTTACTTCAATCAACATCATAAAAACTAACAATCATAGCTACACAAATGTTAACATTTCTGGCTCATCTTACCTTCTGCTTAGCAATGTCTTTAGCAATCTCCCTAGCCCTCCATTCATCAGCTTCCTTATCAGCTTTATCATAATTTTCACACTCCTATGGCATATTACAACCACAGCACAAGAAAAAGAACAAACAGAATAAAATCATCAGGAACATAATTGATTAGAATTATTTCCAGGACGTCTCAATAGCAAAACCAAAAGCCAAACATCTGAGAAACCTTGCGCAACATTTCAGAAACACGCTTCCTCTTTTTCTTCTTCCACTGTTTATTCCTCTTATATTTTTGCAATTTTTGCGTCAACTTAACTGCAGCTGATCTTTCTTCCCACGGAGCTACTCCGCCAGCAACAACACTAAAAGGTAGAAGCTGATTCTTCAGACTGAAAAATAATGACTTTGCAGCCTCCAATGACAGAGATTCCTGAATGTCTAGACCAATTCTCTTTGCTTTAATTGTCTCAAAAAGTTGCAGGTGCATGCCCTGCATGACATCTCCTTCAGGATCATTTCCACTCAAACTTCGCATCAGATGAACTCCTTCTAGTTCTTTCTCCCTGCCTCCGAGAGGATTACTTGGCATAAAAATCAATGAAACTAAATCAAATAACAATCACAACAACAAGGAACGCACATTGCTTGTAAGAGATCAATGGTTTCTCGCAAACTCCTCGCATGTTCATGCACATTCTCAGACTGCCAGAAAGAACTCACAGCGGATTGCAAAGGTGGCATAACTTGAAACTGGGGAGCAATTCCCGAAGAAAATGGCGCCGGAATCATCACGAATAATTCAAGAAACTGCATAAGAGAAAATTCATCACTTGCGGGCTGTAGCTCATACACAAACGAATAAAAGAGAACAATTCAATCAATAAAGGATTAAGATCGGTCATGAATAACAAAATTCCAATTATAATGGAAAAATAAGGGTGGTAAGAGGAGATGACAACTCACGATGATCCTCACCGGCAACAATGGCGGTTCAACGGACGGAACGAGAGCACCTTCGATAGGGACGAAGAAGCAAAGCGGATCCCTTGTTTTCCCTTCTCACTAAACCCGACCCGATAATTCGAACCCTACTATCGGATTCTAATTGAAGACGCCCGAATTGGTACACGTGTCGAACTCTAAATTCATCTCGAAAACAAAAGTCCACGTCACCACTTCACTCCAGCACCGCCATACTCCCGCCTCGCAGACCAATGTCTCACTCCTCTGAAACCCTTCAAGTCGTTTCTCGCGCACCATCGGAGAAGCGAATCCCTACGAAGTATTGGCGGAGTATAGATGGAGAAGAAGGACATACTGATCTCAGCCCTCGGCGTTAGCCTTGGGGTTGGCGTGGGGCTCGGGGCTGGCTTCCGGGAAGGCAGTTGGAAATTGGACGCCCTCGAGTAGTTCCTCGTCGGGTTTAATGGCGGAGATGGTGGAGGAGGAGCTGATGAGGATGGTCAGTGATGGGAGGGAGAGCAAAGTTACATTCCATGAGTTTCCCTTATTACCTCAGGTTTAGTTTTCTTTTTTGCAGCTTAGATTTCGTTTTTTATTATGGCGGATTTATTATATTAGAATCAATAGAGTTGGAAATGGAGCTTTGTGTCGGTTCCACTTCCTTTGGTGTTATTGTTGGTTCTGATTGCTAGGACTTTGTTGATTACGTATAAGTACTAAAATCTGGAATTTTGAATGCTAGAGTTCTAAAAGTTGTTTTTTTTTATATATAGATTTTTTTAGAATAATTGTGCTCTATGATTTTCTTCATGGACATTAGGTGAATTGGTTCTGAAGTGTTAGGAATACTATTTCTTTTTCTTTTTTTCTTTGTTTTTTTTAACCTTTCCTCGTTCTGATGATATCCTTCTTGATATCAAGGACAGTGAGCAAACACGAGTTTTACTGATAAGTGCAGCTTATCTTCACCTGAAGAAAACAGACTTCTCTAAGTTTACTCGAAATCCTTCTCCTGCTAGTCCGGCAATTTTGCTCTCAGGCCCTGCAGGTAGTTCATTTGGGGTGTCATCAATAAAATATACTCTATGTGCTTAGAACTAATTTAAAAGATCCCGTTTGAAGAGCTTTACCAGCAGATGCTTGCCAAGGCTCTGGCACACTACTTTGAGGCCAAGTTGGTGTTGTTTGATGTATCTGAATTTTCACAAAAGGTGAGAGGATGGTATTTGATTATTTGAATGCACTTTGTATTTTTATCAGACACTCAGTTTGTATCTGTAAATTTTGTCACAGATACAAAGCAAATATGGCAGCTCCAGCAAAGATACTGTAAGTCTTGTAGCTTTAAGAACCAATCTTCTTGCCTTGTATATGAACTTGCCCCCCTGCCTGCATTCTTGAGGAGGGGAAACATTTTGTCTCACAAATACATGGATGGAGTCTGTTGTTTAAAATAATGCCTTGTTTAGTATATGCAGTTTATTCAAAAAATATAGAATAATATACCACTGTACATCCTAAGCCTCAGTTTTCCCATTAGAGAGCAAATGCATTTCCACTGGCAAAGATATACCTTGTTAACTTGTATAATTTAATTCTTGTGTATATTCACAGCCTTCAGATGATGTGCCATCCAGCATCTCTTTCTGGTTGGGTGCCAGGATTATGCTTTATAATGCTTTGCACTCTTTGTTTTTTTGATGGAATTGATGTTCTTTGTGTTGTTCTATAAATTTTCATCAATATCTGTGAAGGTGATTTATCTTCAGTAATGAGTTCCTTCTTATGTATACATTTTTCTTTGGCAGTCTTTTAGAAGGTCAATCTCTGAGGCAGCACTTGAGGGACTATCTAGCCTACTAGGATCCCTTTCAATCCTTCCACAACCAGAACAACCAAAAGGTAATGCTAAATAAATTTAAAACAATATATTACATTTATATATTTTGGTATTTGTTTACACCAGATGGCCTAATCATTAGCTCTTTGATTTTTTGAAATAAATAATAATAATAATAATAATAATAATAATAAAGCTCTTTGATGAACTTTGTGTGGCTGATGGTTTTGTTGTACTGTACTATATATTTCTCCTGAACAGACATGAATGTAGAACATGTTAGTTGATGTATGTCATCATGTAAACTAATAAGTCCAATATTCATGTTCATGGGTAAATGCTGCAAGAGTAGAGGTTTGTACAGGAAGTTATATACCTGGTAAAAACCTTCGAAGATAGTAAGTTACTCACTGTGAAAGATGAAGGATCTTAAATGAGTAAATACATTGGTGCCCAAGTAAACATTGTGGCCATTGTTATGGTTTGAGTGGTTAACAATGTTTCCTAGCTCTTTGTTTATATTCCTGAATGATTTCTACAATGATAATCATCCCCTCTCATGGGGTAGAAAATTATGATATATGCCACATACATGCACTTGTTTACAAATTCTCAAGTCGCAAACCATCCAAATTAACATTTGGGAGGAACTACGATAAACTCTTGCATTCAGTCCTTTCTTCACTGACTGGGCATGATGTGAATATTATGATCCTGACTTGATATAAGGAAAGTTCTTTTGGTATTCCTACCAGGCATCTTTTGCAGACCTTTCCAACTAGCATGGGCAAAATACTGCTTACTCTGGTCTTACTCCTCTTCATCCTTTGTACATCATCCAAGATTGTGTTGATTATTGTAAACCAATTGGAGCTATAGATGTGAAAAATGGAGAGTGGATCAATTTGATCATGTCTATACAAGTAATTACTCGTCTAAATAATACCACCTTTGGCATGCTTTTGAAGTCATCAGCTTGATTAAAATCTTGCAAAGTGACCAGTCTGATTGCTTTTTTTTTCCTTCTTTTTTTTTATGAAGGTGGATAAACCACATTTATCAGTCTGATTGCTTTCGACCATGAATTTAAGATCTAGTATTCTTACTTCTAGATGAAGTAGTGATGTTCATCGGTATTATCATCATCAATTTTCTGTGACAGGATCGTTGCATAGGCAAAGCAGTGGCTTGGAAATAGGCTCAAGGTAGAATTTGCAGGCATAACATTAGACTACCTTTCTATGGTATTTAATCACATTTGTATTCCTGTTGCTTCAGGGGTTCAGAAAGTTCCACCAGCAGTCCAAAACTTCGAAGACATGCCTCTGTTTCAACTGATATGAGTAACATTATGTCACAGAGCCCTCCTGTGAATCCAGGTACTATTATTGCTTGAACCTTTTTTTTCTTAAAACATCAGAGAGTTGTAAATTCCTTTGATTATTGAAATCAATGGTCTTTGGTATTCGGTATTCATGAAAACTGTGCTTTTCTGGCTGTTTTTCCTCATATGTAACAGATTTTTTGGTTATTTTTGAAGATTACCCAAAAATTTTATTTTTAATTTGGCAGGGGACGTCCTCAGTATGGTCCAGTTATTCTGAAATGATCACTAGGTTTTTTGATAGTTTTGTACTTCAATTCAAATGATTCCTTTACATAAATCTATAGATCATGCAGATTAGAAATATCTTATCTATGTTTTACCTTGTAATATTTTGTCAAAATCTTCTCTTTTTTACCATTATCAAAGTCTATATGATTTCCAGCCTCTGTAAAACGGACTAGCAGCTGGTCTTTTGATGAGAAACTTTTAATGCAATCACTTTACAAGGTATAGGCTACTTTTGTTAAGAATTATGCTTACCTAATTTTATCTCAGTCAATCTTGAAGCCCCGTGCAGAATTCAGCAAGCACTTCAGATTAAGATTTTGCGAAATAATGGAAAGGTGGTGTTGATTTTGCTATGAATTAACATCTTCTCGTTTCAATCTCTAAAAGAAACCCCATTATCCTTTACATAAGAGATGTCAAGAACTTTCTGTATAAATCACAAAGAAGATACTCCTTGTTCCATAAAATGTTGAAAAAACATGCTTGGATCAAGGATGTTGGAACCTGATAGTGATTATGGGGAAATGGATGAGAAGCTCTCCCTTTTATTCCCGTGCAATTTAGAAATCAAACCTCTGGAGGATGCTACCCACCTTGGCAGCTGGAAGTCTCATCTAGAAAAAGAAAAAGATATGAAAATGATTAAAATGCAAGATAACAGAAATCACATTATGGAGGTACTTGCAGCCAATGACATCGAATGCAATGATTTGGGCTCAATCCATCTTTCAGACACCAAGGAAGGTTCTAAGTGATTACATAGAAGAATAGTGGTCTCAGCAGTGACTTATCATTTGATGAATAACAAGAATCCTGAGTACAGAAATGGAAAGCTTATCAGCTCCTCAAATAGGTCAAGACAGTATCTAATGTTTTCACAATATTTTAGTGACATTTTTTCAGCATATTTCTAAGTGAATTTTTTGAAGCAGTTTGTCCCATGGATTTAGTCTATTCCAAGAAAAGAAGCTTACTGGCAAGAGCACTCAAAAGATGAATGCAGATAATGAACTAGTGAAGGTTTCTTCTATGCTGATACCATGAGTATAACCTTGTTTTTGTGTTTTGGTCAAACACTACAATGTATTAACTATTTTTCTTTTCTTCAATTTCCTAGGAAAAAGGAAGTAAAGAGTATTTAGCTGCCACAAACCTGAGACAAAAGTCAGTAATTTATTGCTAGATGAAAGTAAAATTGACCCAAAGAGATCAGTTCCAACAGATAAGAAAGGTCCTGCAAGTACAGGCCCACCAGAAAAAAGCATCTGTAAGTATATTTTTGGAGGAATGTATCAATGGAGATTTTTCATGGTTGAATATTTTTTAGTTGGATTCAGTCGTTCGGTTTTGCTGAGCATACGTTGTTTGGTTGGGTTTTATTCTCTGCTTTCTTTGCTTCAGTATTCTCTGCCATATTTTATTCTTGTTTCCAAAAGAATTTCTGAAGATTGGATAGAATTCTTATTAGTTATTGTTGCAGGAAGTTGCTCCAGATGATGAATTTGAGGAAAGGATCAGACTGGTCAAGTGTGGAGGATATAGGTTGTTTAAAAAGAGAGAATCCTTGGTTCCTTATAGTCATTTCTCTTTAGAGTGTTGTCAAATCCAAAGGAAGGTATTATTCATCAAATACCAGTGAATGGATCATTCCCAGGTTTGAAGAGTCATTCTAACTAAACTAAAAAAAATCCCTAAGACCTCTTTCTCTAGTCTCTATGTTCCTCGCTTTGTATCAGCACATCTTCTGCGACAGCTTGGCTTCAGTATCCATCCACACCACTACACTGCCTTCAGTCTATGGTAGCGTAGACTAATCAGGGGAACGACTACTTGAAGCTATATATATATTCCTTTTGTTTCTCATTGCATTCAATATCTTGGTCCACAAATAAATAATACATCTTCGCAAGTAACCTGGTTAGCATGTTTGTGCAGTTAAACATGAATATGTTCATATGACTTATGGCATTGATTCTTAGTCCCATGTCGTCTGAAATTGTATACACAACACAATGAGGAAAATACTAGAGCTTGTCAACACAAGTCAACTTTTTGATGTATCTATTTTTGTGCCAACCTCTGCTTTCTATTTATCCGGCTTCTACATGTAAACATGTCAATGTGATGTTGATGTTTAGTTTTAATCTAACCTAACTCCAAAAATTAACAGGTTGCAGCCAGCTTTGCTGCTGAAGGATCAGTAATGAATGAGCTGAAGCAATGGAACGAGTTATATGGGGAGGGAGGCTCAAGAAAGCAACAGCAACTATCATACTTCCTCTAGCCCACATCCCCAAACGACAACAAACAAATATAGAAGAGACCCGGAGTGATGAGCAGTGAAAACATAGGTGAGTTAAAGAAGTTGGGGCTTTTTTTTTCTGATGATAATATGAGCGGCAAGCCACTAAGAAACTAAAGATGCGTACAATCTTTGACGAGTGGGGCCCGTGCACACATGGGCGCTGAGACCACCTACCACAACCACTGTTTATGCTCCCAAAAATATATTCTCACCCGCAAATCAAACACTCAAGACCTCTTGATCGTTGGAATTCTTGCAGGACCAAGATACCAATAAACCACTTGGTCGTTGGTAGCTTTCCAAGGTATGTTACCTTTGTTACCTCCCTTCTCTTAAAAAAGGCAGCTTGTAGTTAACTTTTGTTCCGCAAAAGTGCCATCCAAATGTCCAAGTATTCTAGTTGCTGACGAACAGAGAGCTTCAAGGCCTCTAACAAAATAACACATGACGGCGATGTATGATTTATGCTGCTGAATTACAATGCTTTGTGAAATTTATGATATGTTTTTTACTTGGCAAGTCGCAACATGAATGTCAGGGTTGACACATTAGTATGTGACCTTTAGGCACCAACTCGACCTTTTCTAGTCAAGATCCAAAATTCATGACTTTCCGTCCAAGAGAGAAGGAAGACTTGAAATGGGCAACAAAGACAAATCTCCATTCATTCACCACCAACACTCTTGTTTTATATCAGTATAGTTAAAAAAAAAAAAAAAAGAAGAAGACTGAAGTTCTTCAAATTAGTTTGGAATGTTATATATATTCACATTGTCACATTGCCTTCCTAAAAAGCAAATACTTGTGTATGCACAAAAAACGCAACCTACCTCACCATGAGCATGATTTTTTCTAACAAATTAAAAGACTAGTAACAAAAGCATGATTTGGTCGTCACATACTATGTGTGAAGCAATAATTATCTTTCCAGTATTTGTCATGTCTAGATGATTGAAAGAAATAGCAACACAAGGAATCTGAGCCACAACACTTGTTTCACTAGAGGCATAATCAACCTTTACCCGCAAATAATCTGGAATTTACAATCATTAACAAGGACTCAAGACTTGATATAGATCCCATTGGAAATAATTGAACACAATATTTGATAAGCCTTTTATATGTGAAAGCTATGAACTGAGTGAGAATGCTGAACAACAACAAATGGAAACATGCTATATCGATCATTCAACGTATAAAAGAAGCATATTAGTGCATGATATCAGTAACATGGAAGGCCAAAAGGGAACAGCAACATGATTAAAACTTTTTCATGTAGGACTTTCACATAATCAACATCATTCCCACACCTCAGACATTGGAGTTGCATTTGTTAATAAGAAACCTCTACTTAATGCGCTGGAAAATCTCATGCCACCAAGCTTAACATGATCGAGCCCAGTCTCCAAGCATGAACGGTAGTTAAAAGTTCTGGTTGATTGCCCATATCCATTTGTGTGGTAAAAAAAATTAATTTGTGGTCCAGGTCAAAACTAGGTTAATAATTTTGTTGCCCCAGGAGGGCATAGAGAGCAGAAAATGCATAAATTAGGACCCAATCAATATGGATTTCAATATAAATAAATAAATGAAATATGAATACAGCATCAGAAAGTGAGATATGAACCTGCACAGGGAATACTATGTTGTGGCACAACTTGTTCATAGACATCTAACCCCTACATTTCATCTATCAGAGAACATCTTTATAAACCCTTCTAACCAATGATCCTTATTAAAGGAAACCATATCACAGTTCCTCACCCTATTTTCTAAGCATCCTCTAATATGAACAAGGGCTATTCTCCTCATTAGAGAAAGCTTTCTTGTGATTAGAAATGTTTGTACCATTCCCACCCACGCATCACAACCATGACCGGACCTAAGGTGAATTCTTAAGGAGTACTGCAATTACATCCCAGACACATGTTTTAGAATGAGAAGAAAATGAAATGAACAACTAATTTACCAAAGAACTTAAATGAAAAGATTCCATTACATGCCCCCACGGTCATCAAAAGAATAAATACATCATCTATATAGTAACACATAAAGAAAGATATAGCATTGCAATAAACATAAAATAAATCATATAGACCATAAAATTAAATGAATATCTATATCACAAGGCTCAAAGATATGCCAATATAGACCAAGCTCAACATAAGAAAATAAACATTGCCAACTGAAGCCCAACTGGAAATCACAAAAAGAGATTTCAGTTTCTATCTCCTACATCATGCCCCACCCCAGTATGAAAAACATGATTATTTTAATCCTCAAAGAGAGATAAACCACAACTCAAAAATAAGACAAAAATTGTATGTGATAAACCTAATAAAATTGATACATAACATTTTTCAGGTAATGAGTCACAAACACACACCCACAAACTACACGTAAGTATGCATAACATAATTCCACAACAAATACTCAGAACTGATCCTAAAAAGGCATACCAAAAAAAAAGCCCAAACACTTCACAACAAAGGGTGAGACAAGTTCCAACCAGAAAATCAGTAACCAGCCATGCTGAAAAGCAAATTCATTTGTCAATTATCAGAGCCCACAACCACAGAATAGCTGATGCCCTTCTAATGCTTCTTATCTTTCAAGGGGCCCCTTGGGATTTTACTTAGAACCTTGGCATCAAAGACAGTGTATTGCTTCTTAATCTCGACCATGGCCTTCTCAGCAAACGCATCAACCTTGTCCTCATATTTCTCATAGAGAAAAGGAACAGTGTGCATCAAAACAAACACTGCATTCACACAAACACCAGAACAAAAAGTAGCATTACATGTTCGAGAGTTCTTCAAATTCAATTATAAGCAAGCAAGAAGTAAAACAAGAAGCAAGAATGGTTTTATACCAATATAGAACAAGGTCAGGAAATTGCAGCAGCTACCAAGGACTGATACTAACCACAGGCCAGCAATCACCTGAAGAAAACATGAATACATTCAACATAATGAACACAAAAAACCCAGGTCAATGGGCATATCAATCAAATGAAAGACCCAAAGTAACTTACAGCAAGGAACTTTTTGAGATCCCGTCCCAAAGCGATCTCCCTTAGAACAGCGAGGCTCCTGTTGATTTCATACCTTAATGAACGTGCAACCTTCACAGCTAGGTCTTCAGGGATGCTAACCTCTGGAATGCGTGGGGGAGACCTGAAGGCAAATGTTATTAATTGATAAGTTGAACAACCATATAAAAATTGACTAACAAAAAGATCAAAGTCTGAAATGGCTCACTTGTTGATGAAGGTGGAGGCATTGGAGTAAAGGAAGAGGATGGCCAGGGTGAGAATGAGGCCATGGCATACAAGAGTGAGCAGGTGGTATTCCATTAGCTCAAAGAAAACCCAGACAGCTGTGGCTCCACCGAGAACCATGGAAGTCGCCTTCTTGTCCCTCCATAGGAAGACATCAGCAGCTACAAACAATGATTCATGAAAACATCTTCAAATCTTGAACTTTATATCAAGCACCACCATAAAAAATTCTAAATTAAGATGAAAATTTAGGACTTTTAGGATAAAAAATAGGGACGGTTGCTCAAAATGAACTCGAGCAAGAATATTTGGCAGAAAAGGGATGGAAAGCATCCTCTTTTTTTAAGACAAAATGGTAGGAAATAGCCCACAATTGAGCTATAAACCCGAATTATGCGAAAACAATTAGATAAAGAACAATAATTCTAGCAATCACTTCTATTCCCAAACATAAACCCTAAAACTTAGATTTGCAACAAAGGAAATTGAGCTATTGCATAAGAAGGATCAGAAAACTATAATCAAAATAAATAGAACACAAGTAGATCCAATCTACATCTACAACTCAACGTAGTTTCCCACACGAATTTGTCCAGATGACGATTCCAAGAATATATCAAAATAACCGGAAAAAATGGGTGCCGAAAGGGAGGAAAATTAAAACCCTACTTTTTCCGCCGCCGAGTACTTTGTGCACTGGCTGCTCGCGACCAAACAAGCGATAGATCTTAGCCTTGATAGAGGACGAAGAAGACGCCCCTGACTTCTCGTTGTCCAAATCGTGTGACGAGGTGTCACCTTGGAGCTCATCCTTGATCTTCTCCACCATCTGCTCAATCTTCGATTCCTCCGAATGCTCCGCCATGACCGAACTCGAACAACCTCGCGTTTATCCTACTCCGCAAGCACAATGGATGAGATCGAATTCTGAATTTCTAGACGCTTCTCTCTGCAAAATCCCTCCCTCGAAGATCAATATATACTCCCTGAGGTCAAATCCTCACCGTCGGATTTGATCGTCAGGATTGACGCCGTTATCCATGGAAGTGATCCATAAGCGGCGTGTTTTGGACGGCGTTAGCTGACGGTGACGTCTGATACGCGGCGGCACCGAAATTGATTTATCTTGGCGGGATGACGGGATCCGCCTTCGTGTCGAGCGCATAGGGTGTTCGCTCTAGAGCAGGATTACAAGTCATGTTGCTGACGTGGCAATTCTTTATTCGCCCATTCGTGTTGGCTACGCGTTTAAACGAAGACATGGACACCGCTTAACGATCTCCTTGGAGTGTGGACCCGTTCCAGAAAGTCGTATTGAGTTCATCTACTTCGAGAAATAATTTTAATAAGTTTTTACACAAAACTCCTTGAAACTTTATATATTTGCACGTATTACGAGCTTTTGTTACCCAATTATAATGTTATTCTCAATATATTACTCAAAAATATATATTTATTACGGATGTTATTTTCAACATACAAGACAAAGCCAAAAAGAACATGTAAATAAAAAAGAAACAAGGGAGCTATCTTCAAAAATTTTCAGAATTAATTAGTTAGTAAGCGAAAGAAGGTTGGAGAGTGGGTTGGAAACTTGGAAGTTGGAATGGACCCAAATAAGGAAAGGGAGTTGCTTCGAGGTGAAGTATATATTGGGCCATATCTATGGTTTGGCCTTCTAGAACTGCATGTTTGTGAGAATTAATAAGATTTATTTAATTAAAAATCAGAAGGGGTCTTCGTTTTTAGGCTCCAGTGTATGGAAAATGGGAAGCACTGATCATAATTGTCAGCCATTGTGTCCAGTAGTTGTCGGTTTGAGTGTATGGAAAATGGGAAGTATATATATATATGAGCATGTTAGCAATCCATGTTTATTCACCTTCTATCTATCTTTTAATCCCAACTATAAGTGTATAATTAAAATTAAATTTCGCTGTTGAGATTTTACCAGAAAAGAATTGTTTACATTTAAATTTGTGCATTTTAGATGAGGTTGTAAGGAGTGGAGCACAGGAACAGCTTCTATTTTTATTATTGAAGATTTATAATATTAATATCGAAACATACATACAATTCAATGAGTTACTTCACCAAAACATATGTTAAAATATCAAAATAAAAATAAAAACAATTTCCAAGTTTCAAACACAACAAAAAGGTCAACGTATAAGAACGCGCGCAATACACAAGGTCCATAGAAATTTAGCCATTTGGGTCAGGCTCAACCATAAGCTAGCCAGGTCCATTGCAAGAACAAGCGCCACAAACGTGGTCACGTCCGTGACTCATGACTTAGACGCGAAACGAAACGAAACGAAACGAAACGCAGTAATAATGGCATGCGTCGTGCCCCGTATTAAATGTGGCAGCTAGAGAGAGGGAAAAATTATCAATCACTCCCTCCTCTCCTTTCCCTCTCTCTTTCCGTCCCCCTCCTCTCTCCTCCTTCCACGATGCCCCAAACTCCTCTCCAATGTCCGCCATCACCTCCTCCGGAGCCACAACCTCCTCCCACCTATCCCGAACCCTCACCCCTCTCTCCCACACCTACGCCGCAGCCATTGCCGTCGCCGTCCTCCTTCTTCTCTCCGCCCTCCTTGTCGCCTCCTACCTCTGCTACCGCTCTCGCTCCCGCCACCTCACCCCCAACCCCAACCCTAACCCTAACCCTAACCCTAACACCTCTAGTGGCGTGACGCTTCCCCGTATCATCTTCGTCGCGGAAGACGACGATAACGGCAACGCCGGCGAGCATAGCCCTGTTCCGGGGCTTGACCCGGCGGCGATCAATTCGTACCCTAAGTTTCCTTTTTCGGCTGGGAAGGGTGGGGATGTGGTTTGCTCGATATGCTTGTGTGAGTATCGTGAGGGAGAGATGCTCAGGATGTTGCCTGACTGTCGGCACTACTTCCATTTGATGTGCATTGATGCGTGGCTCCGGCTCAACGCGTCGTACCCGGTTTGCAGGACTTCTCCCATGCCGACACCTTTGTCCACGCCGCTGTCGGAGCTCGTCCCTCTCTCTCAGTTCCCTGCCGGGAGGCGGAGGAGCTGAGCTTTGTTTTCTGGGTTTTGTTTCAGGTTCTGGAGATTGCTCTTCTTTGTTATCTTTAATGTTAGTGTCTTTTTTTCTTTTTTCTTGTGCTTTATTATTGGGATGGAGAAGAATTATGTTTTGTTAGGGTGTAGGGTTTAGTGAAGCTCTTAGATAGCACATAGAAGTTTCAGGCTTGTCAGATTTAGTCAGTGTTTGTCAGAAGCATAACGCATAAAAAATGAGAAATAGTGAAAATTTTATGCTGAATGAAGATTGGTTTGATTTTAAATTTTGCATTTTTTTAATTCTTATTTATATATTTTTTATGAGTTGAACGGAGCCTCCGTGCAGCCATAAAGTTGTCGTTATGTGATCGGTTCGAGTTGTGGAAACAACCTCTGGTAAAAAAAGCAAGATAGGATTGCGAATAACCCTTACCCGGCCCCACGCATAGCGGGAGCTTTGTGACGACACTCGACTGCCCTATTTTTTATGAGTTGGATTTATTTCCCTTTCTTTACCTGATTTTTTTTATCAATCTGATGTTGTTTTGCAAGTTGAAATCATCATAGTTTGGTGCTTGGAAATGTTTATGCATTGCTCATATGTTGTAATTGGATAGTCACAAATGTGATTTTATCATGTCTTTGCAATAGTATTGCTGTTGTTTACTCTCAAGGCCTCGACAAAGTTTACTCATTGAGAACCCTATAAGATTCTGTAGTGTTTATGGAGTTAGTTTTGATCTTTTGTTTGAGAATTTGTTGACACAACTGTAGGCATGTTTGGATGAGATAGCACACTGGGGGATTGAAGTTCAGCAAAGCCTCTAGCTTTATAGGAGAAAATAGAATGGTGAGTTAAGTATGGACTTACTTCTTGAGTAAAATAATATTGCTGGAAGCTGCTAAGATCTTGACTAATCTCGTAACTGCAATTGTGATGCCATCAAATTGTTGTGATTGTGATATCGGAAAGTAAAGAAGGCATATGGATGCCACTATTGCAAAGTTGGATGATATATTGGAGAGAAAGGGCTTTGGCACTTTAATGTTCTTTTGAACTTTATAGATAAAATTTTGAATTTGGTTTACCCTTCCATCTTGATACCATAAGATCGACATCTGTGACCAGCTGGAGTTGCATATGTACAGTTGTGTTTTTCCTTTCTAGTATTAGTTGGTGATATTCTAAACATTAAGATCAGGGTGCTAAACTAGTAAACCAAAAATATCATACTGAGATTGGTTAAAAGGACTAGGCTTTTTGCTTGTCTTTTGCCTTTTCAAAATCATCCTTCTAAGTTACTTCATTTTTTAACCATGTTTTTATTATATTGAGCTGGTGAGAAGGTGCTGTGTGTGGTTCCTTCTATTCTTTTTAATTTGTTTTAAATTATGGTGGTCATTAGTCATTTGCTTGCTTAATCTGATGGTTAGCTCCAGGAATCTGCCAATTAGATGCCTTACAGGATCTATGTATTATTGCAACCCTCCTCCTCTAATCAGAAAAGTAATATTTTGAGCTTTTGATCCACAAGAGCTAAGGACAACATGTGCCCAAAGTTTTGAACATACACATTGAGCTTTGTCAGTGATATAATCTGTTTGGTATAGTAGTTACAGATTCCTCTCCTTCATGAGGAAGATGTGGGATTTGCTATATACTCTGAGGAACCACAAACTTGTTAATCTAACTTGTCCAATAGAAGATTAAGTCTGAGTGTAGTATAAAGATCTGTATGTGCCACCCATTTGACCCAAGATTTCCAGAGCCTAATATATCTTGTATGTGCCCGTCCAGACATAAAGCATCTTGTCTAGTTAAGGCCCATGTTCAACATTGGAAAAATCTTTTTTTGCAGTCTTGTCTTTGTTTTATATCTTTTTGTTCAAACAAGTCCTCTGTAATTCATAAATAAGTTTGAGTTACATAAATAAGTAGATTTTACTAGTGTACATTTGAGGAAGTCTGATTCTGGGTCAGCTCCTATAACAAACACCTCTGTGAAGAGAGTCTTTGGGGTTTATTCTTCTAAAACCATCACCTCCCACAAGAGATAAAAGTAAAATTATATCAGAAAACTAGTAATCCAAATAAATAATATGTTGATGTTGAGATGTGCTCCTCTTGCCTCTTGGGGATCATAGCTGTGGCAGATGATTTCTTGGACACTCCTTCGTGCTCATAGGATCAATATTTTTTTTGCAAAGATCAGACCTTTAGAGATCACACCTCGTCGAGAGTAAGATCTATAGAGAGAGGAGGTTGGGCACTCATGCTCCAGGTTAGTCTCCGATGCTCAAAGCAGAGGTTTAATTTCAATGGAGTCCTAAGTAGTTTATCCAATCAAGATCGAATTGAGTGAGATGTCAATTGATGAGCTAATGTCCTTTTTATATAGTCATGAAACTGTTGGTTGGCTCAAAAACCAGTTGACTGTTAGCAGACTACCAGGTTAGAGACAACTAGGCACTAGTCTAAAAGTAGTTAATTGCTAGCTTTCAGTATCTTTTTGGGCATTTTAGAAGCTATCCTCCATTGTCGGATTGCCAAACGTGTGAGAAATAATCCCATGGACTCGGTTCCATGCGATCATCCATGGAACCGAGTCCATGGATGATCTCTGCCACAAATGGTGCCTTGGGATGTGTGGGTGCCACAGATCTCGAGGCGTCCAAAAAGAACACCCCAAGATGTGTGCTACCCACACATCGTGAGGTGTTTTTTGTGGCCGAGATTATATATGGACTCAGTACCATGGATGATCCCATGGAACCGAGTCCATGGGATCATTTCTCCAGACGTGTTAAGTGGTGGCTTGATCCTTGGATGTGATTTAATCATTGAGATGAAGCTAAATCTTCATGTCTTTTAATCCAACGGTCAAGATTACTCTATTGTTTATATGGTGTTATGTTTGTTGGGTTTTAAGTGGGAGTCTAGAGACTAGAGAGAGAGTAAAAAAGAAAAAGAAGAGGTGAAGGTGAACAAGATTAGAAGCAACCCTAGATTTCATCTTGTTAGGATGAATCCCTTGGTGTTTTTGAGGTGAGGGAAAAATTGTGATTCTTGTACTTCTCTTGTGGCTTAGTTTAAGCCATTGTTGCTCTTGTCCTTGTTCTTATTACTCTTATAAACCCTCAAATCATAGTAAAGCATTGTCCTTATGTGGATGTAGGCCTTTTTTGGCTGAATCATGTTAAATTTTGATGTCTTTTTATGATCTTGAGTGTACATCCTCTGTGTATTACTCATCTATTGTGCCATTATTAGGTATTTGTGAGATTGTACCTCAAGTGTTCGATAAATTGCCGCACTAGTTGGCTAGTGCTTCCTCACGCGTAACAATACGGTTATAATCACATTGGTCAAAAAGAAAAATTTACCCCTTGAACTGAAATGTTCAAAATCACTTACAAGTTACAACCATCATAAAGAAAACAGACAAAAGCAAAGTGGCTGATAAAACTAAAGTAACCCGATGGTGCGGCGTTGAAAATGACTAATAGAAAGAGTTGAGACTTGAAAAAGCAATTTCGCACTTTCCAAGGGTTAAACTAAAAAAACAAATGAAAATGAAAAGAAAAAAACAGTATTATTAAATTGGAAAAGTTTCTCCCCACTCAATGAAGCCTTTGATACCCTTTTCATCCACGTCTCTGTCTCAACCCCAAAGAAAGAAATAAAAAGCGGTGCGAGAGTGACTGCTCCCACTGAGAAAAAAAAAAAGAAACAACTTCAACCCTTCACCACCCGAACATCGTACCAAAAGCTCTCCGCCACTGGCTCTCCCCACCATGGACTCCTTCAGCCTCCTCTCCTACTGGCGCGCCGCCCTCTCCTCCCGCCCCGCCACCATCCCTGACATCATCGAAGCCGACGACGACGATGATGATGATGCCTCCTTCTTCGATCTCGAGCTCTCTCTCCCCTGTCAAACCGAAGTCGAGGCTGATGCCGATGCCGAAGCCGAAGACGAAGTTTCTGATGATGAGAGTGCCTTCGGCTTCGATCTCTCCTCCGGCGCCTCCTCCCCGGCCCACGACCTCTTCTTCAAGCCCTCGTCCACCATGGTCTTCGACACCGACTCCAAGCCCGCCCAGTTCCCCGCCTCGCTCCGCAAGTCCGCCACCAAGCTCCGCGTCCTCATGCTCGCCTTCAAGAAGGCGAAACCCTCCGCCACCCCCGCCGCCACCTCGGCCCCGTCGTCTCCCAAGTTCGGTAAGTATTTCATCAAGTTCAAGGTCGAGGAGGTGCCGATCGTTTCCCTCTTCACGCGTGACAGCAGCGCCAAGACCAAGCCGGAGGCGGCCATGGAGGGCGACGAGAAGAAGCCGTCCAAGGACGTAGTCCTCAAGTACCTGAACAAGATCAAACCCTTGTACATGAGAGTCTCGAGGCGGTACCTCGAAAAACTTACCTTCTCCGGCCAACTAAACCCGTCCGAGAACCCGCCGGCGCCGCTCGGCGATGTCGATAAGGACGGAGGAGGCGTCCTACCTGCAGGGCTAAAAGTGGTGCGCAAGAAGCTCGGGAAGAGCAGGTCAGCATCATCAGCAACGGCAGCAGCACCGCCGTCACCTCCTCGCCGGCGAGACGACTCACTCCTCGAGCAGCAAGACGGCATCCAAAACGCCATAGCTCACTGCAAGCGCTCTTTCAACAACCGCTCGCAAGGTGTTCGCTCTTTTTCCTCTTTCGTTCTCCGCTCTCAAAGTGTTCGCTCTTTTGCTTCAATGAACTCTTTCACTCATCTTTCACCACATTCTCGCAGGCTCCGAGTCGCCACTGATCCGGTCCCTGAGCGACCCTGGCGAGCCTTAAGTTGTTATCAACTAGCAAGCTAAGTCATGTATCTTAAATCTCGTCATCAAGGCTTGTAAATGTTGCTTAATTAGTTTATGAAAAAAAAAAAAAAACTATCAATCAAAACTGATAGTGAATGGTGATATGATGAATGAGAGAGAGGCCATGACTGCTGATTGTATTCACTGGGTTTTGATAACCATCGGTTATTGTGAAGCTTTTGCTTTTCTTTTCTGATGACTGAGTGAGTGCAGGCAAGCAGGTACGTAGCAGAGGAAATTTGTCAGCATGTTGCATGGTTTGTTATGTGTTTACTTTTAAGGGCCTACTCAGGGGCTCTGCAAACTGATCCTCTTGTTTGTGGTTGGGACCAGCGAATCCGATGCTGCTTTGTGTACATGTTGCATGGTTTTGTGCTTCCCTTGCATGTGCTCTCTTTTAATATCTCTCTTGGTTTACTTCTCGTTTTTCTGGATCTCAAACATTAATTAAACTATCATTTGATATTTAATCAGGGAAACTTCAATGAATGAAGCAGTTAGTATTAAAATCTCTGACAATTGAAACTCATGTAATTTTTTCTAAACTTGATGCTTGACTGGGATGCAAGTATTAAAATGTGGGATATATAATAGCAGACCTACTCAGTTACACTATTTAGAAAGCTACCTATCAGAGCAGCTGCATTTAGAAAATACTATGCCAAAGTCTATGCACTATGCATTAATTGTTTTGTATATATATAAAGTACAATTAAACTGCCTTTTTTTGTCATCAAAAAAGAGTAGCAGCTTTTCAATAACAATTTCACTATATGGTTATTTCTGGATGAAAAAGTGACTCACTCTAATAGATTAATTCAAAACTTAATGTTATGAAGGATCAGGGAGTGTTTGTCTCACTCACATTCCCATAAATTGAATTTAATAATTATAATGTCAGGTAATAATGGAATAAATAATATAGGAGTGATGAACGTACTGATGCATATGCATAAGGGTCGAAGTTTCATTAACTAATTATATTGTAATTAATTTAAGCCGGCCTCTTAAATGATGCATGTATTCCTTTAACTGTGGTCCAAACCAGATGGGAGACATCACATCACACTCTTTAAAATTTTATTTAATTTTCTTTTCCAAATATAATATAAATGATATATAATTAATTAGATTAAATATTGTGAAAAGAGCACTAATAAGAAAGTGGATAAGTGGGTGGTACTTGAGATTTTAATTTTTGATTCAAGTTCCAACTCTAATGCGGCTAGTGTCTCATGAAAGTAACTTTAGTCTAATGCCACTATATTTGGTTTTTGCCCTTTATATATATTATATATTATATAAACACCCAGAAAAGAATTGTAATTTTGTCTTGACCAAGAGGGAGGGACCCGGGCAATATAAATTTGTTTGGTTTATTAATTATTAAGTAATTTGCATGGTTGACACCTTTTGTTTTGATTGGATGCTTCATCTCATTGGGATGTGTAGTGGAGGCATTCAAGGAACCACTTCAATCCAAAGGTTGTTCTTTACTGTGACATGGAAGCTTATCCAGAGTAGTAGAAACTGATATTTATTGCATATTTAATAAATATATTTATTAATTCATTCTACATTTCTATGTAGCAATTAGAATCTATATTATGTGTAGATCTTAAATCAATCTTGTCTAATTTTAGGATTTTGGGGTAATACATACATAAAATTATAATTATAATTATTTTTACTCAATATGATAAGTACATAAGTACATATATATATATAAATTGTTAGAGTGAAAATCAGTTTAAATCCCAACTTCACTTTAACGGTTGAGTTTATTTTGGGGTTAGGACTCAAACCAGTACGGAAATCAAAAGAAGAACCAAAAGAGGCACACAAGTTTTAACGTGAAAACCCACAAATCGGGGAAAACCACGAGCCCTATCAGAGATGGCAAAATTCACTAATCTTTCTTAGTACAACTTATGGAGAGAAAGTGAAGCAAAAGAGTGTTCTGTGTGGCGGTCGTAGTTGAGCGGAGATGAACCTGCCCTCCCCTTCGCCTCCTCCGGTCCTCTTAAAGTTTGGGCGGTGAAATCCCGCTTTTCCTTCCCGAATCCGCGCTCTCGCCTTGGATTCAAGGATTCAGTCTCCCAATCCGTGATATGATTGACCTTCCTGTTTTAATTGTAATCCACGTACTGTGATCTTGGAGAGCCACGTGTCCTCGGTTTGACCGTCGGATACTTGTGGGGAGAAAACTGTGCTCCTATGGCGGGGCTGGGCTTGGTGGGAAGGAGGTTGCCGAAGAGGAATATTCCGAAGGAAGTTGGCGAAGAAGAGTCCTCCTAAGGAGTTTACCGAAGGAGGGTCCCCCAAAGGAGGTTACCGAAGGAGAGTTCTCTGAAGGAAACTGTCGAAGAGGAACTTACCCTTATGGGACAGACGAAGGAGGCTGGTAGAGGAGGTGCCCCAGGTGACTCTCCGCGATTGGATGGGCGCCATGCGTCTTCCCACTTTTCTCCCTATCATAAATGAAGATTGCCAAAAAGTCCCTTGATTGTTTGGTAATTACTTTTTAGTCCCTGGGGATGTACTGTTTGGTTTATAGTGTGTGTTGGGGTCCCTGAAAAACAGTGCCGAAACAATTCTAGGGACCTTTTGATAATTTTCCTCATATATAAATGAAGATTTATGATATGGCAGGCCGTATAGTATAGTACAAGATAAAAGTGTGATGGTCTCATTAGAACTTAAACCAATTTGACAAAAAAAAAAATTTAAAAATGAAGTGACGACACAGAGCCCAAGTGATTCAATTTGGATTAGCTCAAGAAACTTGTAGGTTCATGAACTAATGCATAGATTGAGACAAAGAATAAAGAGGATCTTATGTTTGTGTCTTCACTGAGGGACAAAACCAGGACCGAAAGCAGAAGGTATTATATCTTGTGAATTCCTTCAAAATCACATAAACCAAAAGAATGATGCATTGCATGATATATATGAGTTCAATGAAAAGCACAAACAAGCTTGGGGCTTTTAATGGGGGAATAAGGGTTCATGTTGGGGAATCTAAAGGCATTCTCAACACCCAAAGCTTGGATGTGTTTGTGTGAATGATGCTTTGAACTAGGGTTGCAAGTTGAATCTGATTTAGATTTGAATCTGGAAATATAACTATGATAATCATTTACGTTCATGTTGAACATCATTTGGTTTGTTTAGAGTTTTATTAGGTTATAGTTGATAATATATTTTGGCTCTTTGATATTTATTTATTTGATTTTTTTATAAAAGTGAATAAATTATATTTTATTTGATAAAAAACAGTAAGGTATATTTCATCCAAAGGTATGAGTATTTTGGGTTACAAAGTGGCTCTGGCAACTCCAGGTGCTCTCTCATGCTCGATCTTAAGTGTTCACCTGTCGTTGGAAGATCCATTTGGTCTCGTCGCCTCCTGTTTTTTTTCCGTGGAGACATCTTTGTAAACTCTAATTTTCATTTGACTAGATGTTGTGTCACCTCCAACCTTGGGTTTTTAACGGTATGCACTGCATCAAACCAAGACAATAAGATGAAGTTAGTGGTGTGGAATTTGCGGATGATTTGTAAGAAACAATATTATTTGTCCTAAAAATATCGTTTATTTCTCTCGAATCATAAGTTCCATATGATGGCTATGATCGTGAGCTTCCACCCTCCCTGTAGCTCCCTTTCCACGTTAAGAGAGGGTGATGTTGTGTGACCCCAAGTTTACCTGTGTCAGGGTAAGTTATTTATTTGATATTTGAGAGGCTAAAAAAAATATAAAAACACAGGCATACATGAGCACTTAGACTTGAGAACAATACTTGGTGCAGGAAATATACTAAACTTACAAAAGATAACTACACAACAGAACAGTCACAAGGAACTTAAAACAAATAAGAGTTTGGTGAAGACATAACTATGTAGAATAATGATGTAATATAACGCTGGTTTGACATTTTTGTTATACAAAAATAAATTTAATATATAATACTTATTATTTTTTAATAAAAATATATAAACCATATTTATTCATTACTAATTAAGTTACAAGATATCCCAATACATATAATTTAAGAATGATTAAGAATCAAATATATGTACACGTGGTGTACAAAGCTATCTAAGATAAGTACATGCTACTCAGAGAAGTCGTGGTCCGCTCTTACACTAGTTAGAGGTGTCTTTCGACTAAAAGCCAAGCTTCATTAAACAGTGGCTTTGCTACCACCAACTTATTTAAATATACTATTTATCCATGTACTATAACTCAATGTAGGGTGATTGAACGGAGAACAGCTAACTTTACTGACACGCAGGTATGCTACATCTTGGTCTTCTGTTTATATATGAATGAGATCGAGTGCAAAGTGAAACTATGGGCCTTTCTATGATAGCCCAAGCCCTGTACACTATGGGCCTTTTTTTGGGAGCCCAAACCCTGACAATTTAGAATTTAGGACCAAGGCCTTTAACCCCCTCTCTCTCTCTCTCTCTTCTTTCATTTGCACTTTTGAAACCATACATACAAAAAGCCACGTAGTCTCTGATGACTGATAGATAGAGATCAATTGTTCCGATCCCGTGACAAAACTTGCTAATATTTTCTGCATTATTATAACTAAATTGGCTTGATTTTTAGCTTCTCTAAGTTTGTTGAGGTTCTGTATAAACAGATGATGAGTTGAGATCGATTTCAGCCTTTATTATTAAATAAAAAATATAAGCATAAACAAAAATATAAATCTATTTACTTGGATCTGGATTAATTACTATATTTATTCCTGAAAAAAAATTATATATCTAACAACCAAATGGGAATGTAAATAAATAAAGTTTATAATTAATGCAAAGAAAATAAAATTAATTTAGCATGGTTAAAAATAATTAATTTTCACTTGAATCGCTATAAAACCAAAGATCAGCTGAAACAATCCACTAAACCTAAACTAATCATCCAATCAATTAATTTATTCAATAATCTACCATCCAAAAGCTTCAATTCATCATGCAAAAGCCAGCTCATGCTCATGCTCATGCTCATGCTCACTCACTCACTGTCCTCCCCAACCATCTCCTCACTCTTCTTCCTCCATAGCCATAGCCATGGCCATGGCCAACCAGCAAGCACCTCATGAAGCTCACCACCAATCACAAACCATGAAAACCTACGAGCTCACAGCACGCTCCATCTCCTACACCAAACCCACCACCTCCTCCCAACTCCTCCACCATCTCCTCCACCCTCACACTACCCCATCTCCATCTCCAACCTTCATCCTCCGCGACATCTCCTTCACAGCCCGCCCCGGCGAGGTCCTCGCCATCGTCGGCCCCAGCGGCGCCGGCAAGTCCACACTCCTCGACATCCTCTCCGCTCTCAGGTCCCCCTCCTCCGGCCACCTCCTCCTCAACTCCTCCCCTCTCCGTCCCTCCCTCTTCCGTCGCATCTCCTCCCACGTCCCCCAGCACGACCTCTCCCTCCCTCTCCTCACCGTCTCCGAGACCTTCATCTTCTCCGCCTCCCTCCTCCTCCCCTCCCCCTCCGCCGCCTCCTCCGCCGCCTCCTCCCTCCTCTCCTCTCTCCGCCTCTCCCCCATCTCCCACTCCCTCCTCTCCTCCTCCCTCTCCGGAGGAGAACGCCGCCGCATCTCCATCGGCCTCAGCCTCCTCTCCGACCCCTCCATCCTCCTCCTCGACGAACCCACCTCCGGCCTCGACAGCGCCAGCGCCTTCTCTCTCCTCCACACTCTCCGCTCCCTCTCCCTCTCCCGCCGCCGCACCATCATCCTCTCCATCCACCAACCCAGCTTCAAGCTCCTCTCCACCATCGACTCCATCCTCCTCCTCTCCCACGGCTCCGTCGTCCACCACGGCGACGTCCCCTCTCTCGCCTCCTTCCTCCTCTCCTCCGGCTTCCCCGTCCCATCTCAACTCAACCCTCTCGAGTACGCCATGGAACTCCTTCCCCGTCTCCATTCCTCATCTCCCCGTCCTCCTCCCCCACCACCATCACCCAACCCCTCTCCCCCTCCTGACAACCCTTGCATGCCCGTCAACTACTCCAGCTCTCGCTCCCACGAGATCCTCACCATCTACGGCCGCTCATGGAAACTCGTCTACAGAGCCCGCCAGCTTCTCCTCACTAACACCATCGAAGCTCTCGGCGTCGGCTTCCTTCTCGGCACCATCTACATCAACTTGGGCTACAACAAGCAAGGCATTGACAAACGTCTCGGCCTCTTCGCTTTCACTCTAACCTTCCTCCTCTCCTCCACCACCGAGACCCTCCCCATCTTCGTCGTCGAGAGACCCATCCTCCTCCGAGAAGCCTCCTCCGGTCTCTACCGCCTCTCCTCTCACCTCATCGCTACCACCATGGTCTTCATCCCTTACCTCCTCTGCATTGCCCTGCTATACTCCTCCTCTGTTTACTTCTTAGTCGGTCTCTGCTTCACCTGGGAGGCATTCTCATGCTTCGTTCTCATCGTCTGGGCGGTGGTGCTGACCGCCAACTCCTTCGTCCTTTTCATCAGTTCACTTGCACCGGACTACATCGCCGGCACGTCTCTGGTGATGGTGTCTCTCGCTGGATTCTTTCTCTTCTCCGGCTACTTCATATCGACGGGGAGCATGCCGGCGTACTGGTTGTTCGCGCACTATTTGTCGCCGTACAAGTACGCGCTGGACGCGCTGCTGGAGAACGAGTATGGCTGCACGGCGGCGCGGTGCTTTGATAGGGACGAAGGGGCGGCGGTGTGTTCATTGACTGGCGCCGACGTGCTGGCGCGACGGGGATTGAAGGAGGGGCAGAGGTGGGTGAGCATTGAGGTCTTGTTTGGGTTCTTCTTGTTCTATCGTTTGCTCTACTGGCTAGTGCTTTCCCGCCGGGCCTCCATGTCTAAGAAATAAATTACTATTTAATGTGTAAAGAAATAATAATAATAATTCTCGTTTTTTTATTTTATTTTTTCTTGTTTTATTAAGGCAATTGTCCTTAATAATATTAGTTCTACATAATAAGACTCACGCATCATTCATTTTGTTGACACCACGCCACCTTTGTGGATATATAGTTAAAGGTCGTCTGATAACTATTTGAATAGTTCAGTACTGTTATTTTCAGAAATAAACTATTAATATAAATATTACGCAAAAAAATTTATGAAAATGCATGAGGGACAGATTTTAAGAAATGCTCTTTTTACACTATATATATATATATATATATATATATATTATGAGGAAGTCCATTATAATGTATGCATTATTTTGAAATTAGTAAACTGCATGATGTGATTGAAGTTATTAACTTTAATTTAAATTATTCATCGTATAATTCACTCTAATATCAGGTACCGTATATAAGCTTAGATTTAAAATGTTGTAAAAGTTATATATAATTTCATAATTTTACTACTTTGTAAGTGTTTATATATATATTGTTGATGTTAATATCTATTCATCATGGGGATTTGTACGGTGTTTGATTTGCAAATGGATAAGAGTACACTACAAAAAGGTGTTTGAGTACAGCACAAGTGGATGAAAATTTTGTTCCTCAAAATATATAGTACAACTTAAAAATAAATTTGCCCCTAAATTAAATTAAAAATTATAACAAGACCCCCAACTTTAAGACAAATTTACCCCCAACTTATATTAAAATTTACAACAATACCCCCAACTTAAAGACATTTTTCCCCAGCTTATATTAAAATTACAATAATACCCCCAACTTAAAAATAATTTTGCCCCAAATTATATTAAAATTACAACAATGCCCCCAACTTAAGAACAATTTTACTCCTAATTTATATTAAAAACTTACAATATTGCCCTCTCAAGTTAAAGACAATTTTGCCCAAAACTTATTAAATTTACAATAATGCTCCCTACTTAAAGATATTTTTGCCCCTAACTTATATTAAAATTCCAACAATGCCCCCAACTTAAACATTATTTTCCCCCTAACTTATATTAAAATTACAATAATACCCCCAACTTAAAGACAATTTTGCTCCTAATCTATATTAAAAATTATAACATTGCCCCCAACTTATATTAAAATTACAACAATTGCCTTAAGTTAAAAACAATTTTGCCCCCAACTTATAACTCTAAAAGAATTTACTCCAAAACAATATAAGAAAGGACAAGGGTATTATAGTAATTTTATAGTTTTTTTGTCCAGTACTTGTGCAAAACAAAAAGAGAACAATACAAAAAGTTTTGTAATGTCCATTGAATATCAAACAAAAAAGCATAAAATAAAGCATTGTCATGTCCCACAACCACTTGTCTTTGACTTCGCTATTCTCTTTCGCGTATCAAACGGACCCTAAATGTTTAGGAAGGGATTAATATCTTCCTCCATACCATAGGTCATTGTCTCTTTTGGATTTCGACCTTCAGAAGTCACCCTTAACGAAAACAGGATATGAAAAAAAGGAGACCAAGCGCTTTTGCCCCTGGTAGCTTCCGACACTCAAGTCAAATAGAGAAAGAGCAAAGTGGATGAGGAGAAAGCACAAGAAGTTCAAAAAAAATGTCAATGAATTGGATACCGGATGAGAGGTCTCGAATCCCATCTACCGTTGCCTCTCTTCTTCTAAGCGATTGCTTGTCTGTCATGTGCCCGCTAACAACGCCTTTTAGGATGCACGATAACTTCAACAGTTAAGATGACGTACTAAAAAAATTTACCCGCTAAAATTTTTAATTAAAATTTAAAAATATAACCTACCAATATATAGTCAACACATCACTATCTTATCATTAATACTTTTATTTTAAAATTTTTCTCTAAAAATTTTAAAACTTTGTAAAACTTATTCCTAATCTCAAGTGAGAACACAACCATAAAAATCCACGACTCTATCTCTGGATGTTTCTCACGTGTCTTTTGGTAATTTTATCATGTAACATATATATTTATAAATAGTAAAAAAAACCCAAAATAAAACTAGGATTAATGGAAACAGGTGTCGTTTTTTATCGTTGTTAAGCGGTGTGTGTTTTGTGATGCGAGTTGAGGGGCCGGAGAATAATGTGAAGTGGTTTTAAAGGTTGGTCCCTTGTCTATGTGACTTGTGAGTGAGAATACTGAATAATAAGATATAGAGTGTGATTTGGGAGTTGTGCATGTGTTCACGGGGCTCTTTTTTCTCTTGGTCTTGGACGGTTTTGCATTCACGTGAACTCTTGTTTGTCCGGAGTGTCTGGAGATGGGAATGAAGCTGTTCTGACCTGGATTTCTTTTTTTTGGTTCCAACCAACAACCTACTTGCCATGAGCCATTTGATTAACTGCAACTAGGCTTATTACCATCTTATTCAAATTTTAGCACTCTTCTTCTCTTAATTTTTCAAAATTTTGTACCATTTTAAGTGTCTATTAATAATTGAATGACAGGTTAATATTTTTCTTTAATAAAATAATTAATAAATCATATTATTTTTTATTTTATTTTTAATAGACAACAAACACCTCTATGAGGGATTTCAAGGTCGTGCACAGTTGCACGGAACACCCGAAGGCTCACACGTGTTGTGCCCTCACCAGCGCGAAGAAGGATTTGAATGCGGGATTGTCCCCGAACGGTACCGCTAGGCCAAGAGGTCTTTAATAAATCATATTAATTATCATTAGATATAAAAATTAATTATAACAAACACATGATACACGACCAGGTTATATAAAAGATGAAAGAAAATAGTTGGTAATCCAAGGTTTTTTGGTTCCTGGTTGTGTCCTTGGCACTTATAGGATGTGGGGTTTCCTTTAAGAATTTCAGGCTTCTTTTAACCAGAGTCTGGACCGTCTCCAACCTTAATTGTTTGGCCATTAGTACTGCATCAAATTGAGAAAATATAAAAAAAATATTATAAATAAATTTTGAAAAATATAGTATTTATTTTAAAAACATCTCAAATTTTTTTCTCGCCATATACTTTAGGGGACTGCAAGGGTTATGAGATCCCATCGCTTTTTCAGATAATGACAGTTAAAGTTGAAAGTCCTTCCGGTCTAAATCTGGTTTCTTGTTTATGTTCATCATGGGTCTCTTTCATTACTTTATGTACATAAAGACACAGATTGAAGGAGAAAAACACATTTTGCTATAATAAAAAAGAAGAGGTTAAATGAGATTATAACACACTAAAAAAAAACTTCCACTTTCCCAAGTAAATCAGTAAAAACTTTCTAGATAAGTAAAAAGAATATAAAGAGAGAATAAACGATTTCCATCATAAGAGCAAAAAGCGAAATCTATTAAATTGAATTACAAGTTTACAACAGCTACAAACGTGCACATACCGACCAACTACATAATGAAACACATACAAACAATAACCCTAAGCTTCCTTCTAGATTGCCAATTAATCCCGAAAGCTGATGGAAAATGCTATCATAAACCATCAGGCTTTCCATCAATGGACGCTGCTGAATTAATTGCAACCATTAATCAACTGATTTTGTTTGGTATGGTCTTTGTGATGAAACAATAATGTACAGTCAGAATCTCTTACTTCCTCTACTCCAATCATTGATAAAAATCCCTCCAAAGCTCCTCACTTCTGCTTACTCTCACAGTCTCTCAAATCTTGTTGGAGAACGTGCTGACAGACCTATCCGTCGCACTGAGTTGCTAAGCATAGGCTTGCGGTTGACCAGGATCTCTCTTTCTGCAGAAACTGGCCATCTCACAGGACTTCTAGAAGCACCGCCGATGAGGGTGGAATTCTTTTCCCCTATAAACTTATGTTTGGTGGCCAGCATACCAGTGCTTTTAACTGGATCATGGTGTCGAGTTGCAAGAAATGGTTCATCTGTTTTCCCCATGGGAAGCATAGACTTGCGAGCTTTTGTAGTCTTCTGCGGAGGAGCCTTCGGCCACTTCACATTATGGCTGTTATGATCCCGTACCCTGACAGCCCTGAAACGGTTAGCCATCTCACATAGTATCTCAGCAGCTACCACAGCCCTTGGAGAATAGCCTGATCACAAATAATGTAAAAGTAAGATCTTAAAAGATTGTGTTTCACATTAGTATATGATGGGAATGTATTTTAAGAATCCCACTTGCTTCAAATCCATTTCCATGACCTGCGGTTGCTGGTTAACTTAATTATGTCGGCAACCTAAACTTGCAGGTTGGAAGTCCAGGGGAATGGATTACAAGTTGGTGAGATCAGCAAAAGCAGGTATGAAGAAGATGGATACAATAACAGAAGGAGAAGGCAGAAGAAAAGTAACAAGCATTAATATCATTATATTATAAACTCCGAAAACTAGGCACAGGCACCAATGAACTGACTGCCAATAAATTTCCAAGGCTTGGTTGGTTATACTTGTTTTAACTAAATAAAGCAGATATCCAACATCATGATTCTATCTTCACTTTCCAACCTACCATGTAACAATATAAAACTTGAAGACAGTAAATAACCTATTTCAGAAACAAAATATCACAACGAATTTGTAGATGGTAAAACCATGATTTTTCCAGAATAGTAAAACACTTACCAAAATGCAATAATTATTTTAAGTATGATGTATCAAAAGTGCAAGCAGACAGTACCTGATTGCAATGCCTCTGACATAGATGAACACCATGAGTTTTGGCCGCAGTCCACACCAGTGCTTTTACAAGGGTAGCAGTTCTCTGGGAATCCCTTTGTGCTACAAGTCGGAGGATCTTTATGGCTAACAACATTCCCTACATTTCTTATTTCACTTCCAAAAGAATCGTCAAAGTTTCTTTGTTTTTCTTGACATCTAAAATCTCCCTCAGCAAATTGAGATCCTGAATCCTCTGCATGTTCCTGCATCAGACTATGCTGCAAAGAATTACACGGCCCCAGAACACCAAATGCTTCATTCGAGGTAGCGATATTCAAGAGTTTATCTTCATCCAGATCATGAGAAGTATGGAATGGCTTTTCAGGAGGATTATTAGACAGAGACAAAGCATTCACATATTGAAGAAGATCATTTACCATTTGCTGGTCATTGTTTATTGGTTTTTCCCCATTAACACATTTTCTGATGTGTTCTGATGAGAAACAAGAGTCCCTAATGGAAGCCGAATTGTTCCATAGTCTAAGCCATCTACCTTGGCATGTGATCCTTGTTGATGATAATTTAGTATCAACACTGGTTTTTAAGGCTCCGTTATAAGAAACCGACCAAGGGAAAGGGGGCAAACTATCCTTCCGAAGTGTTTTCACGTGTGTAGTGGCCTGTGAGGGAATTGAGGGCATGTTTGAATCCAATAGAAGAGTATCAAGGCCATGGAGAGTGGGGAATGCTGCACGACCCAGAATCTCCTTAGGATGATAGAGGGTCTTTAAGTTTGCTTGACCAAGATTCTCCACCTTGAGAATGCCGAATATGGTAAAGAATAATGAGCAAGAATAAAACAATTTCAACCAAAAGTGTGAAATACAAAAAGAGGGAGAAGCTAATGCTTTTAAGCTCACCTTGCTGGATTCTGATTCTTCAATAGTTTTGTGCATGTCAGAATCAGACGTTCTCCCCGAGCACTCATTAAGGTTGATAACACATGTTGAAGCTTTTCTACTGCCACTGCTATCAATTGAACCATGGGACATAAGTAAACTAGAAGCCTTTCTAACAGAGACTAGAATACTCTCACTGGTGTTTCCAGTTTTCTTCCCTTTATCTAGACATAATTTGGGATAACTGTAACTGCCATCAAGAAGTTCACTGAAGGACACCTCGTCCACAAGTTCAGTAACATCATGAAGGTCTGACTTCAGACCATACAGTCCTAAAAAAATATGTTTATTCATCATTAAAAATTTACTCGAGCAAGAGCACGCTTTTCAAAAATTAGCTCAATGTATATATTACTAGACTCAAAGGAAGAATAATCATCTCAGCTTGAAAATTATTTTGTGACGAAACGACCATGATATTGAACTTAAACGTCAATAATTTCTTTAAAAACTTAAAGCAGATGAACTTAAGCTTCGAAGTGATGTATGAAATGGATTTACAAAAAGCTCTAGAACGTTTCAAATCTTGCTACCTCATTCAGTATATTAACATTTAGTGTTGTATATGTGGCATCTCTACAATTAACATTTCCATGCATCTCTCTATTCATATCATATTAATTATTAGGGCAAATGCATGAATGGACTAAACTCAATATTTTTATACGTCTAACAGCAAATGGAGTAATGGCTTGGTTACTGTTAATATGTTTGACTGAAGCCCGTGCACAATTTCTACATTTAGATAAGTACACAGAGAGTTTTGTTATTACAATAATCAGGATGAGGGTAACAACAAGCTACCATGCAAATGCCTCAATAAATAAAATATGAATGCCTCAGAATGCATCCAATAGTACAGTTAGGTTTCGAGCAAATAATATCTGAATATTAGTTCTGATTTTAAAAGCTGTGTGGGAGTGCATTCAATAATCATGGTATTTGTTTTTTTCAAAGGAAAGCTGTGTGGAAAAGTATTATCCATGGATAACAAAAAACTTCAACTTGAATTTTCAAAACGCCAAAAGATCGTAAATATACTGACATCAAGAACTTCATGAGCAAATTAACTAGCTTAATGATTATAAACCTGATAAGGTACATTAGAGAAAACTCATAATAACAAGAAGTAAAAGAGTGTTATTTCATACCAAGAATGTTGTTGGCTCCACAAGTCCAATCTGAGCTGACTAAACCAGACTCATATTTCAACCTTCCACATGACCTAAAGTTCTTCTTCTCAGTTCTCTTGACATCCACGCAACGCTTTTGCTTGGACATCCGCGATCTTTCTGGATAAGGAGATTTCTTTTATTACCATAAAATAAAAATATGTTATCTAAGTAATTTATAAATTACTTACTGAAGCTAATAAAAGTGCAAATCCAAGCACCTTTCAGCCAATGGAATTCTGAACATGGAAAGAATATCATAGACTAACCATCAGATCAAAATCTGTTTTACCTTCTACTCATTTGAAATATGGCTATGACGAAGAGTACCATATGCAAGTTCACTTTTTAGGAAGAAATAAGAGTAGACTAATCCAAGCATGGTACATGAGAAGCTTTTTGGAGAGTATAATGAACAACAAAAGATCAAGGGATATTGAGAGCCAAATTGATCTATTGAGCTACACATTGCAGATTTGTTCTGGTCAAACAAGATAAACTCATAGGGATAGTAAAACACCCATAAAACAGGTTCATGGAAGTACAGGAGAGAGGCAAATATTACCTGAATAGTTGCATCTTATGAGGTCAAGACCCATCTTGATGGAAGCATCATCACAGCCATCAGTAACAATTGTTTTCGAGGAATGTTCCAGTTGATCTGTCCTTGATCGCTTGGAGCAAGAGAAAATACTCGTGTTCTTGAAAGTTTTCCTGTTCAACTGTTTGCCCTCATTATCAAGGAGTAACTTCTCAGACCAAACTGTCTCCCCAGGATGATGTCTTTTATTATCATTCTCCTCGCATCTGAAACTTGGAAGCTTGTCATTCTTATTGAGGTCTGCATCAGATTTTTTGTTTCTGGAGATGGAGCTATATTCTGTAGCTGCAACAAGGACAGTTGTCGAAAAAAAAAAATATTTGATTAGGAAATGGAAGAACCTTTTCTCTTTTAGAAAAGGAACAGAACATTACAACATCATAATCCAAATAATACAATGTACTCCATAAAGTAAGGTGATTTTTGAAAAATGAGCAAGTTTCAGCCAATCATATTTCAGTTTTCCTCAACTGGAAGAACAGCACTTCAAACTGCAAAAAATAAGATGAAAAACCAGAAACCATAATATATAGAAGCATTTTTATTTAAATAAATTATTGGTTAGGAAGGAAGACATCTGAAATCAAATGAAAATAAAAGCAAAGCACAACCTACTAAATGTTTTTGCCTTGACTCTCTTATCCAACACATGGATCCTTTAAGTATAAGTGTTTTCACAGTAACAAAATTAGTTCATACATTGAGAAAACTCCACCACCAGCATCTGATCAAACAATAGGCAGGTAAGTGGAGGAAAAGTTCAATTAAGAAGAGATATCAGCATCCCCAAAGCACAAAAATTATGATTCCAATAGATTCAAAAAGATTTGATAAAAAAATTTACTAGAATTAAGTCATCAACCTCCAATATAGCATAATAGGAGGGAAAATAGACTAGAATTAAGTAATCAACCTCTAATATACCATCAAATTTTCTTCACGACAAAATACAAGAAAACAATTTTCCTGTGCGTCCTCTCCTTCTCCTCTATGTTCAATAATCCAATCCGAAGATCAGTAAATAAAAAAAAGAAGAAAAAACAAATGATTCATAAATTGAACAGCCTCAAATAATCGGATCCACCAAAATAAAAATACAATAAAACCCTAAAAGCCAAAAAACACCCCAGCAACTCACTCAAAAAAAAAAGCCATACTTTTATGATAAGATCCGCTAGCAGACCCCTTATGGGTGCCAAAACCCGAAGAACCTGACCCCTTCTCCGGTTCCCTAGCCCTAGGGAACCCATCAGGCGTAGGCGCCAGCAGCTTCGAGACTCCAACATTAACAGCCAACGGTAACTCTAAGGCATCCATGCCCTTCCAACAAGGATGAAAAAGCCCCTAAATGCTCCGACCCAGAGCTTCCCTCGTCGGCCATCCACCAAAATCAGATCGAACTCTTCCATCCCCACCCGAATCCATGGATCTCCACGGCCTCAACATTGAATTATGCGGAAATAAACCAAGAATTAGAGATCGGAGCAAGAGATCAAGGAAGAGAGAGAGAGAGAGAGAGTGTGTGTGTGTGTGTGTGTGACTGTGTGAGACAAGAGATTGGGGCGTTCTAGGGCTGGGGTTCAGGCGATTGGGAGACAGGAAGGGGTTTATATAGTTTTCGGGAAAATCCAAAGGTATGCAGTGATGACCGAATATTCCGGCATTAGTGGATGACGTGGCCGTTTGCTGTTCTGGCTTCGAAGCTATTTCAACCTGCACGTGTCCGACCGTTTGGTATTCCTGGGCTGTTAATGGGCCTTGCTGGTGAATTCTAAGATACCTTGGGGGTTTAACTTAGCAGGTAGCATCTAATTTAATTAAAAGTACAAATTATGTCATTTGCAATAGAAATTGTGTCGTTAATTATAACAACGTATGGTATGAATTATGAATTGTATGCCAGTACAATAATTGTGTGCCAGAATGTGTATGGTGGTAAAATTATCTTCTGCCTTCATAGTAAGGTATCTTAGACGCCGGCTTGGCCTTTAGTTGTATGTGTATTTTGCATATACACCCTTTCAAAGTTTTTAATTTAAAAAAGAAAAACTCACAAAGGAAATAAAGAGCTTATTTATTTGGATGACATAGTGACACAAAACATTTGAGCATGGTGATATATAGATAGATAGATAGATAGATACAAGCTGTTTAGAAGATGTCAGAGAGGGTGGGGAGCTTGAGCTCGCCATTCTTGGAGAGAGGAATGGTGAAGTTGCCAAAGATGGGGATATCCACAGTCAAGCCAACAGAAAGCTCGTAGTCCACGTCCCAGTCTCTCCCCACATCCTTCACAAGGCTTATCAAGAAGTCATAGGGCACCTTCATCGGCACCTCCACCTTAGTCTGTTTCTCTGCTTCTATGGAGCCAGGGTCCTCCATCGTCCCAGACACCACCAACCTATATATCATGCATGTAATAATATATATATATACAGTTAGTTCATGGCAAGTGAAGGATCGATGAAGAACTATATATATATAAAGATCAGGTGAAGGGGAAATTAAAGAGATCGAGACCTTCCAGCGCTCTTGAGAGTGTAGGAGATCTGGCAGATTGGAAGGTCATGGCTGTAAGGGTTGTGGATGGAGAGGGAGGCGTTGAAGATGGCGGCGTCGCGGGAGGCGTTGTGGAGGGAGACGTCGTCAACGTTGGCCTCCGGCTTCTTCATGTTGGCGATCTTCTCAGCGGCGAACTCCTTCACCTTGTCCAGAAGCTGCGCCATGGATTGACCTTGAGATGTTGGATTCGTTGTTGTGATTGTGAATTTGTGAATGACTAGGGGTGTTTAAGAAGAGAAGCATTGCGCGAACGCGTGGCGTCCTCTCAAACGTCCTTGCAGTGTTGATAGCGTTTTTACGACGCGTGGAGACTGGTGACTCAGTTTTTGGTTTTAAAGGTTGATACTGATGCTTTTTTTATGTATTAGTGCTGATGACTCAGTTTTAAACATTGATTCTGATGTTTTTTTTTAATGTATTAAGTGAATATTATGAGATTTCATTTATAACTGAAAAATTATTCTGTTTGATCAATTGTGCCGGAAATATTAGTAGAAACATATTTTTAAATCTCAAGATGGCACTTTTTTAAGGTATTTTAGCTTAGCTAACCATTTATACAAAAACTTGCAGTTATATGTAGCCAAAGCCAGTTCAATTTCATAAAAGAAACACGAATATAACTTGATTCTTTTTTTTTTTTTTGGACTCTTCCACCCATTGTATCTCTTCATATAACTTGAACACATCCAATTTATTATTCATAATTCAAAGACCACACAGTAAATAGCGAATCACAGAGAAGTGGGATTTAGACATAGTTTGGATGAGTTTTTTTTTTTTTTTTCCTCAGAGATTTCTTCTAGGACGACATACTGTGTTTGGATAGACTTTTTAAGAAAAACAGAAGTTATAAAAAAAAAAAATTATAGCTTTTGAGAAAAATTATTCTGTAAAATCTGTTTTATAAAATATCAATTATCAAAATATCCCTCTTAAAACTTTTTAAAACAATTTTAAAAAATATTAATTATCAAAATAACATTTATTATTATTATAATTATTTATTATTATTATTTTATTATTATTATAAAAATATTTTTGAATTAATCTATCCAAACATAAAAATAACAAAAACACTTAACTTACTTATACTTATAGGCCACTACTTTGATCTTTTTATTCCAAAACATACCTTTTTTTTTCAGAAATTCTTCAATCAAACTTTAAAAAAACACTTTTTTCATGAATTAATCCAAACAAGCCCTTAACGCAACAAAGAAAAAGTACCTATAATTCTAACCTAAAGAAAAAAGCACCAGGCAACCCCACAAACAAGCCAATCCATAGATCCGCACAGCAAACATTGGAGACAGAATTGCTATATAAGATTTCAGAAAATTCGGCCTACTATGAGAGCTGCTAGGTTGAATACTGAAATAGAAAAAAAATTAAACTTGCTGACAGTTTGGCTAGACATATAGAGGGGCGGACGATATGTCTGAACGGCGGGGTATTTGTACTTCTCTTTTGAAGCCTCACTAGATAGTGTTGCAACTCTTTCACCAAAGCACACAGACACAGACACACAGCAAACACTAGGTATCAGTAACCAGATCAGGACTGCCACTTCTTCATCTGCATTCCTTCGGGAGGGCTCTCCTCTACCTTCTTAGACCCTACGTCTTTCCAATTTGTGGAAAGCACTGTGCCATTAGATTCCACCTGCATTGCAGAAGAGAAACCAAATTGAGAACCCAATCTAGGAATTGAAATTACAGTATCAAGAAAAGCTCCTTTTGCAACTAGTTAAAATAGTTCTTACAAAAGATTTGCTCATTGCACGTCTGGTGTCTTCATCAGAATTTCGGTATATGTCCTGGAATAGCTTGTTTAAAGCTGCATCCCCATCTAGCTTCTCTTCTTTTTCCTAAGAATGAGTGTTACAGTAGACAGCATTTAGCTAGAAATGTAAAACAGCATCCACGGAATAACATGCAAAAACACAAGTCGGACAAGTTGAATTGGTCAGGGGTTCCTTTTTCACATAATACCTCCTTTTTCATTTGGGCTTCAAGTTTGTCCCAATCAACTTTTGCTTTAGAAGATGGGTAGGAGGGCCTATTTGATGTTGGAGCTGCAAATTCATATGCAAGAATAAACCACACTTTATTTTACAGGAGCAACAAGCTTTATGGCTAAGGAATCACCCCATTCAATATAATATGAATGATGAAAAGTAGTAAAGAATTGCCTCAGCGGAAAAGTTATGGTTCAGATATAATATTTGACTCCAAACACATGTGAAGGAAATCATTTCAGAACAGATGATCTGAACACATGTGAAGGAAATCCTTTCATAGAAGATGGTCTGACAAGAATTCCATAGTGCTAGCATAACAGTAACATGCTAATTGAAAAACACTTAAATGAACATAGCATGAGAGGAAAGTTCAATCACCTGATGGTATGGGTACACTTCGTACAGGTGCTTTATCCTTACTGAATTCCAAGGATGGCCATGTAACAGTTTCAGCCTTAGCAAGACGAATTTCAATTTTTGAAGACAACACCAGATATCTGCACTTATCAGGAATTATCTGCTAGTTGGACAACCAAGAAGCATACAATTAACAAAGCAATCATATAAACAAACAACTCCAGTCAACTAGAAAATGACAATGAACTATAGTAATGAATTTGTAAAAGCAATGTCCCACCATGAACCGTTAGTGTAAAGTAGTTGGAAAAGTAAATTACTTCTGTGCCTACTAATGGCAAAGAAAAATTTACAAGTCCGGTGATAATCAAAACAAGAAAACAGGTATTGCACCAGCAGGCACTATAGGTTGTTGAACTATTAGAGAAAATTCTCAAAGGATTAGGATATCTGATGAATTACGAAAATTAGATGGTCACTAGTATAATTAAGTCTTAAACTGAATAAGCATGTAATATAAATTTATATATTCAAATCCTGCATATAAGATAAAACATAAACATTTTGCATACCAAATATGTGACTACAATGTTAGATTGTTGAGATCTTATGAAATCCTGATGATAATGACAACCATGAAGCACACTTGCTAGCTAATACTAGGATAAGACCTTACCTTCCCAAATAGGCGTGGTTGAAAATGATAAGGTTCATCACCAGGAATGTCAATGGTGATACTCAACTGAAAAGAAAACAGAAAATTGCTGCATCATTTCACAGAAAATATATAAGTGCAGCAAAGAAAGATTAAAGTACCAGAAGAAAAGAACTCAAATGACACTTACGATTTGTTCACCAAAGTCAATGTGCACATTGTTTTCTGGGGCACCCTTGGCAAAGATGGTCAACACAACTTCTGTAGGAGAGTTGTAGTAGTCATGCCTGCATCAAAAAGGCCTCATTTATATTACCGTATAAAGTAACAACAAATAGAACTTAAGGAGGTGAAACATGACAATTATTAACATTATTTATTTGGTTTAGATTTTTCAACACAGTCTAAACTATACCATTAGATGTTCATGACTCTTCAAATAAAAAATATATCCTTAATGTCAAACCGTGTAAAACAACCAAGGATGGATGTATAGCACGCAATGGATGAAAATATTGATTCTCCTTTGATGGAAAGTACAACAAATGCCTCATTATTAGGTGCATGAACGAAAAAGCTGACCTCTATTGATCTTGGGCTCAGTCTTCGTTTCTGTACACTAGGCTTGAGCTTCACTCAGGCTCATTTTGAGCTTTAAAACATCAGTTTGACCTTGGCTCACTACTAAATTTTGAAGCTTGAGTTCACGTCAGCTCAAATACATAATAAGCCACATCGAAACTCAAGAACTCAACCTCGTATGTAAAGCAATAAATTTACAAACAAGCTCAAGCTAGTTCAGCTAACAGAGCCTGACTATGAACTGTAGCTTGGCTTTTTAGAAAACCAACCAGTAAAAAAGACAAAGAAATCAATTGTACGATCATGAGCAGTTCATAGAATGGATGATCTACTGCAAAGCCATATTAGAATGAACTAGTAACACTGAGATTTTTCAGTATATATACTAATTAGTGGTACATATCAATTTGAGTTTGATTTTTATGCGATTTCACCTAAATCAAGACTAGAGGAAAGACTGTTCACGGGAAGCCGCTGTTACCATTTCCGCAACCTAACTAGTGGTCCCCCGGCGGCCAAGACCAAAAAGCAAAAGAAAAGAAAGAAAGGAGAAGAGAACTTCATATGTATTTGGTCACTCTCCTCTAGTTATGTTTAACCTTGAATGCACATGCCAGCATGCAAAAAAGTTAAATGGGCAAAATTGAGTCAAGATTTTATAGTTCTATTCAACAGGATTCCTTCCCACAGTTGCCTAAAAACAAAGAACAGAAACATGAAATTTTCATCTCATGATGATTGAATAAAATAATGTTTTGTTTGGAACAAAGTGAACACAACATGAATCTACATTATATCACACATTATGACAACAATAAAAAGAAGGATGTTTCAATGCACATGAACTACTATGACTCATGATAATAATTTGCAATAAGAAAATGATTAGTCATTTGACTCATTTCATAGGAAATTAGAAGTTACCGGTATTTTGGTTTTTTAGGGACCAAATCTTCAGGCATACGAGGTACATCAGGTTTGGAGCTAGAATCTGTTTCATTGCCATTGGTCGTAACTGATGAGGCTGTATATTGTGGAGTATCAGGCATCATCCTTTTTGAGAGGTCATTTATTTCCTCTGCACATACACATGGTAAAAATAAGAGACTCACTAAGTGCTATTCTAGATTGCAAAGACATGCTAGCATGTCTTACTTATATTAAAAAAAAAAATCAATTAGTAATAGCATCTCTTAACATTGTGTAAACATCATCTATATCCCAAGTCTGTTTAAGATTGCCTTCCATGTGACAGGCAATGTAGAAAAAAAAGTTAATTGTTATGGCACTAAAAATCAGGCTTAGGTTAATTCTTATTATTTTCTCTATAAATTCTATGAAGGTAGAAGTATTAGCACTGAAACTACCTGCAATGAGCTCATCACATTCCTTTATCAATTTTGAGAATCTGGAATCCCCTGGAGTCAATGCAAAACCTGCTTCAAGAGCTGTCTTAGCAGTCTGATATTCCTCGAGCTTCATGCAAGCAGTGCTGTCAGCAGAAACACCAAAGAAGCCAAGTTAATGGGTTGAAAATACATAGAAAAGGATATTTAAAAAGAAGAAATATAAACAGAAGATGAAAAGAGGATTATAAGAATACCACTCATGAGGATTAAGATAGATACAAGTCATCAAAGCATCCGTGAAATCTATATAACTTTCTTTTTTTCTCCTTTCAATCATCCAAATTTGAGGTGAATGTAATTCAAAGATTCTATTATAAATTCTTTATAACATAGAATGATCTCACTAGGATTTCCATGAGCTTGATGTATATTATTAAGTGAACTCATTACTGAGAAGCATATATAAATTCTGAAAGCTGACTATTAGAATTAAACACACCAAATATGCCTATACCATGTGCTTTCCTTCTGAATATTTTATATGCATAATAAATTGGTGCTCCAATTTAATGAACTAAAGAACTGTCATTTTAGATGAAGGGAACATTGGTCACCCATTAACGTACTATAAGAACAGGCACAGGACTGCATACAATATAAATAGGTGCACATTGGTCACCCATTACCATGTGGTGTAATTCTTCCCCAGATTGAATCACTAGACCAGGCCTACAGATCGGGTGTCACGTCACAGTGGATCTAAGATCAATGGTTTAGATGCACCTCATTACCAGGTGATGTTTAATCCATAGGCCTGGTCTAATGGACAGGGTCTAGGCAAAAAACTATTGTAGGTGTGCAGGCAAATGTATTCACTCAAAGATACAATGATTTTATAGCCAACAAATGTATTGCTAAAAGTCAAGGGAGCAGGGAAGTTCAACCACTATGGAACAAGTATAAAAGTTATACAATCCACATCACAATTCATGCAGTTTGCTTATATTTGGAATTCAACTACTTCATGTTAAGAGAACGCATCACGGTATCATAGTCTAATCAAAAGAGAAGAGTATAAAAAGCAAGAGCAAAGAGCCAACCCCTTGCGCAGATAAGCCTTGGCCATGGAAGGATTTAACTCGATCGCTCTATTCGCATCAGCAACAGCTTCTGCATGACGAGTAGGACCAGATAACCACCATTGACGCATAGGATTAGGGAAAGATAGGGGGAGAGGTCTGGATGGAGCATACCAGTGAAATTTTGGAGCTTGATGTTGGCCTGTGCGCGGTCTGCGAAGAGATCGGCGTTGTTGGGGTCCATGTCGAGGGCCTGCGTGTAGAGATCCACGGCGAGGTCGAAGTCGTCATCCACGAATGCCTCCTTGGCCCGGTGTTCTAGATCCGGTGCCATTGGAGAGGAGGAGAGATGGAGAGGAGACGAGCGGGGAGGCGGAGAGGGGTTGCAGGGTTTTAGGGTTCCAGAGTCTTCGATGGACTTCGAGGTTGGATCGAATCCGGCGTTCGGCGCGCGGGCGCGTGAGAGTGGAGGGATTGGGCGGTGCGTGCGTAGCTGGCGCACGGGCGGAGATTGGATAAGGCTTAGCGGTGTGCTCGCCTGCTCGGCCCCGAAACGGATGCGGATCTTTTGCTTTATGCTTTGTTGTTTCTTCGGGTGCGATTGCTAACCCGTTAGATAATTGGATCCGGATAGGAGTGTGGGACCATTGCAGCACTACACCAAACTATATGTATAGTTAACATATTACAACCAAAGGGCCAGTAGCCTAGCAGTATATCACTCAGGTCCCGTGTGTGTAGTTTTGGGCGATCTGGGTCAATTGACTCGAAATAGTCTAGCTCGAGGCTCATTCGAGCTCGAAATCTCGAATAAGTTTCTTTCGATTTTAATTTGAATTTCGATTTCGGCCGAAATTCGAAATTAAGAACTTAATTATAATTTTAAATCTCGATTTAGTTTTAAATTAAAACTTATTTATAAATTAATTTTTTATATTATATATTATATGTCAATACTAAATATTAAATATTTTATTAATATATTATAATATTTATTAGTTTTACTAATTTTATTAAATTTTATTGATTTTTAATAATATTTACATTATATATTAATATATTAATATTAAATTTCGAGCTTCGAGCTCGACTACTCGAGCTTCGGCTCGAAATTAATTCGAGCTCGAGAAGCTCGAAGCTTCATTTCGAAGCTTCGAAATTAGTAGAACTCGAGCTTTCAGGTCGATCTCGGTACGCTCCGCGAGCGACTTGATCATTTGACAGCCCTACTTGTGTTGGGACATTCTTTTGGGCAAGATCTCAGGATCGAATCCCTGGCCCTGTAAATGGGGTGAGCAAGCTTGAGTAGAGTTTACTCCTCGAGACTTATACGTGCACGGTGAGGAGTCAGGGGCGATCGAGTGGGTTTACTACTCAGAGCCCATGGTCATGTCTCTGACTGTCCTGTGAGTGGGGATCTTTATGGCCTTAGTCAAAAGAATAAAATAAAATAAAAAAGTTAACATATTACAAAGTACAAAAGGCCTCTAGGTCTTGTGGTACCAGCGTCCCCTATTAAGGGGTTCGTTCGTGGGAAGGTCTCAAGTTTGAATCCCCCACACGGGGTAAGGGCATTTGCGTGTGAGCCTTTGGGTGTTCCACGAGTCCACGCCCTGTGAGCCTGCGCGGGTTCCGTGCAAGGATATACGTCCCTTGATGATATTCTCGGGAGGGTGCTTGTCGCCTTAGTATATATATATATTTACAAAGTAAAAACCAAAAAGAACGGGTCTATTTTTTAAATAGGAAAAAATGCAGTTTTGGTCCCTATATTATAGTACATTGTTCATTTTGGTTCTTGTAATATAAAAATGTTCATTACGGTTGGCAATTACAGTCCCTGGGTTGGCGTAACAGCCACCTGGTATACAAGTTGAATATATATATATATATATATATATATATATATATATATTATGACATGGCAGCTGATGTGGTATGTTGGCGTGACAAAAAGTCAAATTTTAAATATATTAATTCGAGTAATGTTGATGTGTTGATTGATGTGACATGCTGACATCAACATGCTGATGTGGTATTTCACATTAACAAAAAAAAAATTAAAAATCAAGAAAAGAATTGAAAAATCTTACAAAAAAAATCCAGCATTTTCATGATTTTTTTAGTTTTTTCTTATGTGGCATGCCACACCAGCTGACACATTAACATTACTCGAATTAATATATTTAAAATTTGATTTTTTGTCACATCATAATAAAATATATATGTATTTAACCCGTATGTCAAGTGACTGCTACGTCAAATCTCAGGGATCGTAATTGTCAAAACTCCAAAAATATAAGGACCGTAATGAATATTTTGGACCAAAATTGCATTTTTGACTTTTAAATAGGATGGAACGGTGGAAAACTCGGGATTGAATGAAATGAAATATATATATATATATATATATATTAATAAATTAATATTTATTTATATTCTTAAAAATGGGCATTCTCCATTTTCATTCTAACTCAAAAACAGTGAAGTGTATAGTGAGAATGAATTTTAAATATGGGTTTCAACGTAGGATAGAATAGTGATTATTATGAAGACTACTAGCTAGTAGCTACCAAACGCCATAAGGATTAAGGATAACTAGATAGAGGGAAAATGTTTTTGAGATTCAAAATAACATTGTGAAAATCAAAACCCACAAGCCAAAAACCTACTATTTCGGTATTGCCAAAAATAGAAAAATCCTAAAAAAAAACATGCCAAATTGAACGTCTAAATAACATAAGTAATCAACCAAAATTTGGATTAAATCAAGTTCAAATAACTCCCTAATTTGACAAACAAATTATTATAAAAAATAACAAAAAAATACATAAAATGGTGATCTAGAGGGGAGAACAATGGATTTTGAGGCTGAAAATGACACCCACCAAGTGTAACTTAGTGACCACGCACTAAAAAGAGCTTTTCAAATTTGGGTTATATGCTCAATTTTGACATTTGTAACCAAAGTTATAGACAAAATATTGAAATGCACCCAAAATTGCCCCAAAAATATCACGATCACTTCTCGCCTTTGCGTTAATCTTTCAACTTATGATATCTCAACACCATCATTGTGCAATTATATAGGTTAGTATCATCTGTCACATATCCCCTACATCAGGTTTTTATTGAAAATATATATTAAAATTTTATATATTTTATAATGAAAATCCTCATCAATAATAAAGTTGTCACCCTGGTCGTAAAGGAACTATTTTGGTTATAATACATGTTAATTATAGGAAATTTTGACCGATAAAATTATCTTTTGGATGATGTATCAATAGTACATCCAAAAGATTGTTTATTTTAGACCAAGATTTCTTTTTATATTTTTTGAAGGGACCTTTGGCGCAACGGTAAAGTTGTCGTCATGTGACCTAAAGACCATGGGTTTAAGTCATGAAAATATATATAGGTAGATAGATATGCATGTCACAATTTTATTTAATATTATTTTGTTCTATGATTTGATGATCAAGAGAGGAAATCAACAAAGATTTGATTCAAATCCCACTATATAAGAACCCTACGCATAAGCTTGTGAATAAAAGAGAGTTTTTTTTTAATATATAAACTAATTTATATATAATTTGAAATGGAATAAAAATTTCCATTCAAATAGGATCCTCTCAATTAGCCTATTCTCCCACAAGTAAAAAATAAATCTAAATCACTTGGAGGAGCCTTTTTCCCCTATGGAGATAAAGGAGGCAGTGTTTCAACTTAACTCAGACAAGAGGTACCAGGGCCTGACGGGTTCCCCATGACATTCTAACAAGGATGGTATGTAGTTCAAAACAAAGTGACAAAGCTCCTGGAGGACCTACACAATAGGCAACCTCTCAATTGGAGCGGGTTAATTAATTGGGCGCATATACTGCTCATCCCTAGTTAAGAAGGAAGCCCCTAAGGCCATCATTGATTATAGACTAATTAATTAGTCTATTGAACTGCTTAATGAAAATAGTCACAAAGTACTAGCCAACCGGGTCCAAGTAGTTATCAGTGAACTGGTGGATGAAACACAAGCGACCTTCATCAAAGGAAGGTGTATCCAGGATAACATTATTGTGGTAGAGGAATAATCCACAGTATGTGACGGAGTAACACAAATGTGGTGCTAATTAAAATTGATTTTGAAAAGGTGTTTGATACAGTTGGCTAAGATTTTTTTTGTTGAAAGTACTAGGAGTCAGAGGGTTTAGACCCAAATGGCGGTTGGATCCGATCAATTCTCTACTCATTAAAAGCCAGTTTTCTTATAAAAGGTCAATCCATGGGATATGGCAGGCACAAAAAGGGTCTCAGACAAGGGGACCACTTATCCCCCTTGCTCTTTGTACTGGCAACAGATATCTTCAGCATGATGCCGACAAAGGCCACAAGGGAGAACCTATTTCATAGCATCCGATGCGGTAACTAAGAGAATGATTAGATTACCTCCTTTCAGTACATAGACGATCTACTAATACTATGCTTACGTGAACTAGAGAACCTAAGAACCCTAAAGTTAATATTCTACATTTTTTAGGACCTGTCGAGGCCGAGAATAAACTATCATAAGAGTGCTCTAATACCTATTAAGCTACTGATGCACAACCAACAACAACTGGCAGATATCTTGAACTATAGTACTAGAACGCTCCCGTTTACATATCTGGGACTACTGATCTCAAGCACTAGACCCCGAAAGGAAGATTGGTGTAAGTTGATAGACAAAGTAAAGAAAAAGGATCAGCTTTTGGAAGGGCCGATTGTTGTCCAAAGGGGGACAAGTCACTCTAATAAACTCGGTTCTTTCAACAATACCAAACCACTGGATAGCAATTTATAGGCTTCCCCAATGGGTCACTGACCAAATAGAGGCCCTACGATGGGATTTCTAATGGAGAGGCTCTAATATAGAGATGAAAGCTTAAAGAGCGGTCAGTTGAGGGCGAATTTGCAAGCCAAAAGAGCTTGGATGATGGGGGGTTTGGGACCTCCATACCTATAATGGTGCACTGCTTGGGAAGTGGTAGTGGCGGATCTTCACGGGAGAGGTTGGGATATGCCTAAAAATAATCAAGTCGGTCTACTACATTTAGGGCATCATCAACCTTCACCAAAAAGTGCCAACGAAGTCTTCGCACTTCTGTAGAGTTATTAATCAAGCAAAGGACATTGTACTCAAAAACATCATGGTTAAGGTGCGTGATGGGAGAACCATGAACCTTTGGTATGACAGGTGGTTTGAGGGACATGCATCGAATCTGCTTTTTGGTGACCTAGTTGGTTTAATGGAGAACGACTGGAGCAAGCCTGTTGTCGACTAATACGGGGGGATTTCTAGGCTCACTAAGAAAGAACGGTGAGGAGCAATCGAACGCCATGATAGCAGCCCTCGAGAAGACAAGGCCAGAGGCACTGGATGGTAAGGAGTCAACACTAACCCCCCAAAGACGATTCTTGGTGCGGTCACTATATCTTTCTCGTGGATGGGGGGATTAAGGAGTGAACTACGAAAAGTTTTATGGAAATTAAATATTATTTTGGTTTTAATAATATTTAGTAGTTAAAAGATATTTTGGTTATAAACTTAAATATTATTTTATTTATCAAAATTATTCATGATTAATATGTATTTGTAATATAAACTCATATTATATAAAATATATCAAATATTTTTCCTATAATATTTAAGCACCACATTGGTTTATATGTAAACTCTGAAAAATCATTTCATTCAATTTCAAGTTGGCATCAAAATATTGGAAGTCATTAACATGAATTTTGAGATGTAAAGGTTACGAGTAGCCTAGTGACAAATGGAGAGCAAGAACCAATGGCCTCTTGACCTATGGGTACTGGGTCTTTTATGTAGGGTTTTGTTAATTGAGACAATCCCAAATTTGAACCCCCATAATCATAAGATGAGGGCATACACGCACAAGTCGCATTGTCCACCCCTGATTTTCAGGAGGCGCTTGTCGCCTTTATCCCAAAAAAAAGGACAAATAAAGAACAGTAGAACTAACAGGTAGTAGAGGAAATCTTCCTAAACTCCATCAAAGCACCGAAAAACATTAAAGTTGAACAATATAAGGAAACATTTGGGAGTGAACATCTAGAACATGGACAAGATCATTAAGAGTTATAGTTTACGAGCATTGATAGGGCAAAGATAACAACACTAGACAAAGATGGAAACATATGTGGAAAATTAAGGTTCTCTTATGTTTGATTGGGGGATATCCCACTTGGGATTAGGAATAATTTAAAAAAAAAAAATTAAATTTTTTTTAAAAAAAATTAAAATAAAGTTATTAATAATAAGATAGCTATATGGCTTCCATGTATTGGTGAGTTGGCCATTATTATATTTTTCAATTTTAATTAAAATTTTTAATTAAAAAAAAATTCATTTAAAAATGTGTTGAAGTCAAAGTATTTATGTAGGGATTTCTCCACCTACCGACCAAACAATTGCGTGCATATGATAAGACTAGGACTAGATGAGCATTGTGAGTTGTGTAAACTTGCATGGAAATCATCAATTATCTCTTCACCGAGTTCAAGCTGGGAAGATTGACATGGAAGGAGATACAAAAGGCAAAGTACCTGAAAGACTAGAATATAGAAAGTGGGAGCTTATAAGGAGATTGGATACTCATTAAAGAAACTGGAAAATCACAGGCTCTCAGCAGAAGAGGCAACCATAGTGGGGAATACACTATGGAAAGGAAGATGCAACTCCACGTTTAAATACATCATAAAGCTTGAACCTAAGAAAGTTGTCATCAGGGACATAGCACTAGCACTGGAATACCACCACTTCAGGTTGCCAGCGGAAGAGATGGCTAGTAGAGCTACGAGGACCTGGAACAAGGAGTTTTTCAATCACATACTATTCACTGATATCTGTTGAAGGCCGAAGGAAACTATGGCTGAAATAGGATATATAATACTAATTAATTACTTGGGATATAAAAAAAATTATCTATAAGCCCTGACACTGTTTTTAGGGATTTTAAAATCAAACAGACGCACAACACTAAATAATAAACAAATCCCTCTGAAGATGCCAAAGTAATTAGGACACTATTTCAAAGATAATAGTGAATTATCTAAATTCTATATTACATAAATGAAGATATGTAAGGTAGAGTCAACATTTGAAGAAGAATTGCCTGTGAGAGAAGGCATCCAAACCCTGATTTGAAACAGGGGTATTGTATTATAAAGGATCGAAGGTAAAGCATATCATCTTGATTAAACACTGTGATCGAATCTCATGAGCAAATTAGAAAATAGGTTGAATCAACACATCCTTTTTAATATTTAGAATATACACTCTTGATTTAAATTGTTTTATATTTTTTATTCTAATTAATGGATGGAACATTCCTTTACTTTCGCATTAGATTGAATTTTCTTTTTATCCGGAAGTTATATAAAGAAAATTATATATTTATCATTAATTTAGTTTACTTTCTGCAACATTTTAACATTTTTTAAAAAAAATAATTACAATAAATAAAAATATATGTTTAAATACTAATGCGGTTTATCCATTTTTTATAATAAAAAATATCTCATTTTTATTTTTATTTTTTAAAAAATTCGCGGGCTCGGTAGAGATCCCAGGCTGGTCAGCCTGGTCTACCCAGCGAGTGGTCTCTCGGGAATCCCCATCACCGCCGTCACGGCCCAAACCCTTCAACTCCGGCGTGAGACACCGGCAACCAAGAGCATCTCGCAGGCGAATCCAATGCAGCCATAACCTCCCTCCCATGAATCCCATCACCTTCGAACAGATGCCCTCTTCTGCACCGCCCAATGGTCTGATCCTCTCCGACCTCCCACTTCCAGGTAATCTAATTCCTATCCTCCTTCGCGGTTGATTCTCTAGTGTATAGATGTCCCTGAGTTCTAGATTGTGTTTGTGCGCTTGGCGAATCAATTCAGGCGGTAGGCATGGCGGCGAGGGTTTTAGCTGTCCGGCGAAGGGCATCTTGGAAGAAGGGATTGGAAGCATTGATGTTGAAGGATAGTTTGTTGCATTGGATGAGATTAAGTCCAGGGTAAATTCCTTGCCAAAAAAATATTATTAAGAGTCTCTTTTTGCACATAAATCAGCTTTATATGGTTTTAGTTTTTTTTTTTTAGCTTGGATTTGCTGGACTTCATTCATGGATATCTACAATATGTTCTCTATGGTGACTGGGTTCATAAAATACATTCAACGAACTAGACGAGCTGCAAGGTACATTGGGTAGAGTTTTCTAAATACCCTATGCTGCATAAATCATTTACCTCAAAATAGCCAGTACCCTTATGCTTGCAACAGAGGACTTCCATGGTCAAATTCACCTTTTTTTTCTTTGACAAAGGCGACAAGCTCCCCCACAAGGAAAGTTAGGGGCGGGCACAGATGTGGAGCCCACCTCAACACACCTTGAGCCATCACCTGCATGATTGGGGGTTCGAACTCGGTTTGTGACGTTTGTCCAAGAGAACACACCCTACACAGGCCCAAGTACCAATAGGCCAAGAGGCCATTGGTATGGTCAAATTCACTTTGAATTTGATAAATGTATTGCTCGTGAAGTATTTAGTATTCTGCTGTATGTTTTTCATAAGTCACTTTTCTAAACTTAGTGAAGTATGGATTTTAGATATTAAACTAATATGTGTCCATTTAGTTTAGAATTTTTTGCTTCAGTGCTTCTGAGTAAGTATAGTTTGTTGCTTTTAATGACCCTGTGTTTAGATTTTGGATTGAATTAGCATGAACATAAAAATTTTTAAAAAAAAATTGTACTTTAGATGAGACAAAGTTCAAGTGAAAGAATTATTGCTTATATAGAAAAGATTTTAACAAGACTTCATATCCATAATGAGAAGGCTCATGTTCTTGGAAGTAGTTTTTTTCCTCTCTTTTTTATGTCTTTCATCACCAAAGTTTGTTTGCCATTTTATTTTAGCATCTAACAATTATTAAATTATGGGTTTATGTAAAACTGGAATAATCCGAGTTTCTGTTTTTTGAAGAAAGTATGAAATATGTTGACTATATGATCAAAGCATCGAGCAGTATACTGGAGGAGTGCTATTTTCTCATTTTGATATTCTTATTTGTTTACATCGCTACAAAGAAACTCACATTGTCTAGCATGATCACAAACCCTGAAGCTTCTAAGTATTCAAATTTGATGAGAATAGATTCTTGATATTGTCTAGAATGTGACATTTTTTAGATTGAATATCATAATCTTAAGCTGCGAGAGAGAAGTTGAATTGAAAACTTCACTTTATTGTGCATGGTATTTTAGTCAATTATAGCCAATTGTTGCTTGCCTTGAATGAAACTATTTCTTCATTTTATTTTATTTTGAGCTATGTTGTCACACTAGTAAACTAGCTTTCTATCTGCCCATGTCACATGCTTCATTGTTGGACATGTATTCTTTTCTCTAAGATTATTACCAAGTTGTTCTATTTTCATTTATAGGGTTTTAGTTGCCCATTGCACAGAGCCATTTGTAATCCCAAGTCATTGCCTTTCTCTCTGCTGTGATGTTTGTGTCTTCTCTCCCAATCAAAAGAAACTCAAGATTTACTGAATTTCCTTTTCAGTGATGCAAATATTGCAAATAATCACCTTGAATGCATCCACAAGCTATCCACAATGTATACTGATACTCTAGCAATCAGCTTATCAGATGGCCAGTGCTTCACTCAACATGCACACTGACTCCTCACCATTATATTGTAAGGTTGAAGAAGGATGAGCTATGAAGGGCTCAAGAATGAGCTATCACAATTATATTAATGAGATTCTCAACCAAAAGGCAACATATAATAGTATTTATAAGAGTTGAGACAGTTAAGGTTGGGTCTGTTGTGGTGCAAATTATATGTTGCATATGACATGGGTAGGTATAAGGCTATTTGTTAGTATTTAAATATTTTTTTTAATGAAAATGTTAACCTACATTATTATTTATTAAAAAAGAGGAGAAATGGCCAGAAGATGTAGCATATACAATTAGACCTAAATTAAATTTATATATATATAAAAAAAAACATACACAGACAAGACTCAGCAAAAACAAGATTCCTTTGAGGTGCATGTTTACTTTGCATTGGCCAATTTAACAAACATTCCAGGCATCTGAGTGAGGACATTGTTGTAGCTCAGTCCAATTACAAAATAAAAGTGAAAAAACATATACCCAGGTGCATCTCACACCCATGCAGAACATATATGACAAAGATGGTTATCTGCATGACAACAGAAGATCAATTTGCTAAGTAACTTCTGCAGCAGGGGCTGCCATCCTGCCCCCAAGTGTGTTGAGAACTTCACAAGTCTTTATCGTATACTTATGCTTACTTGCAATGTTATTTAGAAATAAGACATAACTAGTTCTTAGTAATCTAATCCAATGTTGATATCACATGGTGGCATGAGTGCCAATTTTTGAGGAATCTGTGGTTTTGGCAATCTTTTAATTCCTTTACTTTGTCTTATTATTGACTCATTCTTGAACATGAATATCTTTATATGAAAGAGTATCTGGCTTCTCTATTGGAATGCTGAAATTCTGTATAATGAACCAATGAACATGCAACTTATAATGGACCAATAACCATGTGACTTGCTAAAGTATCTGAAGGACCACGCATCTTATCCCGCCTTAAGGTGAACCAGTTACATAAGGCACACATAGTTGAATTATGGATCTGATGTTCTTATGCTAGGGCTGTGTTTGGATTCAAAGGATAAAGGAAAGTAACAAAATGAAAAATGATGAATGAAAACATATAGTAAATTTCATCTGTTGGTTTTTTTCCATTTACTCATCCTTTTTTTAATTCAACTGAACACAAGGATGAAAATTTCCTTCTGTTTTTAACTTTTTTTCTAATTTTCATCAATCTGAATGTGTCCAGTTGTTATCTTCTGGAAGAGAGTGAGACATCACTTGCTATAATATGAAAAAGTGAATACTTGACAAAAGATCAGCTTATTCATCATTAGAAACATTGATTAAGTCAAATTGGCAGTGCTGTTTTCAAGTTGTCGAAAGTTATCTGCAATGTTCTCTGTAGTGTCGCTGTCCTACTCTTAACTGGCAGCATTCTGGTTCCTTGAGACTAAAAATATATATATATATATATATATATATATATATATATATATATATATATATATATATATATTGTTATTTTCATTCAGCCAATGGACAAGAAGTTGTAGATATTGATCTAAAATGCTATTCTCAGTTTTTCATCCTTTCATGTTAACTGGACCGAGAATTATGATAAGGTTGAAAACAATGCAAGTTATTTGTGTTTGTTCAATGCTTCTCAGGGACACTGGATAGCTGTAGAGAGTGGCATCTTAGTGGAAAATCTTTATAACCACAACTGAAGATTGTGGATACATATTGCCAGTCTGATGGATCTGGACATAACATTAGCTGCTTTTCTATGAGTGCTAAACTCAGAGGATCTTGCAATCTATCTCCTATTATGTCTTTCAAATTACTGCAGCCTAAGATGGATAGACACCATAAATTGATATAAAGCAAAATCTCAACTTGCTATTTGCCAGTCAGTGGACCAACAATATCCTATCTTTCTTGGTTTGTATCTAGGCATTGCTGACAAGACCAAGATATAGTGGAGTGTATACGTACAATTTTGCTATACCGCACATGTTTCTCTATGCCATGGGTGTCACCAACCCACTAGCTGTAGATGGTGAGAGAAATTGATCTTGCAGTATAATTCATATAGTTGATAATATCTGATATATGATCTCTTTTGACATTTCCTTTTTGAATTACTGTAACAGCATGATTATATTCTACATAGTTGCTTCAAATTTCTGTTTAAAATCCATTTCTCTGCAGTGGAAATAATTTAGAAATTGATGCTAGCTATAGTCATGCCCTTTGTTCAACATTCTCACTAGAGGTTGATGTTTTTTCTTGTGTTTTGATATTGAATGCATATTGTGGGGTTCTCCTTTTGGTAAAGACTATCGTGGCTTCAATAAGTCTTCAGAACACTTCATCTGAGCAGGGGACATGTAGAAAGTGGCCATAAATTTACAGGTACAGATATTTTTCAGATCTCAATGAAAGCCTCATTCATGTGTAACCTTCTGCACAACAAGAGGTATAAATATTTTCTTTTGAGTACCTCGATCTCAACCAAATTCTGGTAGTCGGAATCCCTGGGACCTTGTTGACAAGTATTCCTGGTTACACTGTTTACTCGGTTATCCCAAGATCAAGGTTTATCTTTTTCCAGCCTGTGCCAGCGTTTACATTTGATTCACAACCACTAGTTTGGTGTCTCCTTGTACATTGCCTGCTTATGGTGTGCCCACCAATTTCCTAGCTTTTCTCCTTTTGATCCCATTGACCTTTAATTTGACTTTCTAGTTTCCTCCTATTTTTAGACATTTTCTTCTAAATATATATCTGATTGTCTAACATGACTCCTTCCTGAAATGTTTCTTTCTTTTTTCAGTAGTATTTCTAGCAGAGGAAGTACCTTAGACCAGCTTAACAGAGTACTGGGGAAGAGCATCCCGTGACAGTAGTTTGACAGAAGGGCTTAGTTATCTATGTTGGAACATTTCATGGTTATGTAACTAACCCTTGAATGGTTTTCTTTTGCAATATGATTTAATAGGTGGCAAAGAAACTGGTGGAAACTCTGACTGGCTCACTGCTCTCCTGTGAGTTTTTAGGGACTATTATTTATAGTGCTTCTTCATCCTTCTATTTTATTGTCTTCTCCGTTGACTATTCTCCCCCAAGGAATCCATGATCTTAGAAAGTCAGTCCCATCCGACCATATTAAAATAATGAGAAAAAAATGGAATATGAAACAGGAAATTAAGTCTAAAAATGACAAGGAAATTTGTTTTATTTTGTTTGGTTAAAAAAGGAGAATAAAATCTCTTCTTTTTTCCCTTTTGTCTGTTTCCCTTCTTTCTAATCTAAGCTAAACAAATCCTGTTCTCATGTATATATATAACTTTTATGCAAGTAAATTACAATTAAACAGAGAGAAAATTAATGAGACATTTTCCTCCTTCTCTTTGTATAAAATAAAACCCAACAAAGAAACACAAAAATACAAAAAAAAAAAAAAAAAACTTGTCTGAACAAAGAACAAAGGAAAGATTCCTTTGTCTCTCCTAACTCCTCCCTATCACAGCGCCGCCGGCTGCCGCGGCGGCGTTGTGGCCATTGGCCAACCACGGCGTCGGAAAGACCTGGTCCTCCTCCTCCTCAAAGAACCCAGAAACACCATCCTCCGCCGCCACGCCCTCCTCGAACCCCATGAACACCAACTCATCATCACCCATCATCTCCATATCCTCCACCAACAGCTCCCCCTCCTCCTCTTCCTCCATCGACGCAGTCAACGGGGTCGTCGGTGACATCCCGGCGGTAAACGTCGGCGGCGACACCGGTGTCGCATCGGCCGCCGCTGCGGCCGTCGGGGAGAACTTCGCGCGAGTGCTCCCGGCGAGCGAGTTCCTATGAGTGGGCACCGGGTGGTTGTGCTCGGCCGTGTACGTGATTATGAGCACTCCCGGGTCCGCTCTGCTCCTCTCCACTTGCTTTCTCGCTTGGCATCCCTTCGAACTACTACATCTATAGTAACCCCTGCTTTTCATTTCCAAATATTTAATATTATTAACCAAAAAAAAAATATATATATATTCTTGAGAATTCAAAGAACTCAAGCATAATTTTGAAATATATATAAATATATATAAACATATTTACCGGGGATAAGGGGAACCCTTGATGGGTTTCTGGCCGTATTTCCTCCAAGCCCACACATCGGACGCCAACCCATCCGCCGGTACATGACACACCACCTTCTTTTGCTGGTTCTTTCTGTCAAAATAAAATAAATAAATAAGAAAAATATTTCCAGAAATTTTGAAAAATGAGGCTTTAAAAGGCTCTTAGCTCACACCTCCGTTTAGAACGAGGGATCTGCGAGACGGGCCGGTGTTGGACAGGCCTGGGCCGTTGCTGGGCCGGATGAGATGAAGAAGAAGAAGAACACAGAGCTTGAAGCTCCTGCTGAGGTTTTGAGATGAAAGGCTTGCAAAGCTCTTCCAGAACTCCGTCGTTGGAACTCACCACTAGACCAGGGAAACCAGTTCCGTCTCCGAAAACCATCTCTTCCTTCATGGGAAACGAGGAATAAGAGGAAGAAGAGAGCGCATCCCTCGTCGCCGCCGCCGAAGTGGTCCCCGTTGACCGACAGCTCCTCACCACTGCTTCCAGGTCCCAGTCGTCGCCCTCCATCTCACAGCTGAAACCTCGCCTTGATCAGTGGCTATCTTCTCGCCATCGACATAGCTAGAGAGAAAGAAGCGCTGACTTTTGGAAGAGGAGAAGAGAGGAGAGAAGGGGATGGTGGTTTTGGAGATGTGGGGATAAATGGTAAATAGAGTGGTTTTAAAGGCGGGGGGGCATTAGATACGTCGAAACCGCTTCCGGTTTCTGGTTTTTTCTTTCCCACTTGACTTTTTCGAGAAAAGTCAGAACGGAAGGAAAGTCAGCGCCCCACGTTGGCGCTCTCGCGCCAAAAGTCGTGTCCACCCACTTCCACGCCCACACCCCACAGCGCCTTGTTGGTCCGTTCACCCGTCACAACTACAAAGAGGAGAATATTTATGAATATCAACTTGTTTTTTTCTTAGAATTTGTGAAAAAAAGAGAATTTTTAATTTATTATATCATACCAGGTACACAGAGAGATGGAGATAAATATATTAAAATTAGAAGTGTACATTTATAATTTGAAAAATCTATGATATTTATATATAAATTAATATGGTAGTACAACATACAGTTTATTATTTAATTTGTGAATCATTTTGGATGATCATATGGATAAGAAAAATAACTTTATCCAAAACAAAGCTCATGAAAAAAGAATAGATCCAACATGGCTCCAATTAGACGTACACATCTTTGCTCATTTGGTCAAGCCATGACATGAGATATAAGCCAAGAGATAATTGAATGTCTTATAACTCTACACTTGTCCAACCAAGCTAGAATTAATAGGTTATTAAAATTAAACTCATTCTTTGCTTTTGATGAGAATATCATTATAAAGTCAGCAGTGGGTATTGGATTTGTTATTATATTAGTTATTGGGAGATTCTCTTACTACTTTTATGGGGAGATGCTTTAATCACAAAATAAAAAAACTTGATAACTCTAACCTAATTTGATCATCTATTAAAAAAAAAAACTAATTCAAATGCTCAAGAGGAATCTCCTTGCATACTTGAATATCAAAGTTGTGGGCAATTACAAAATAATGATAAATTCTTTTTGCTGATAAAAACTAGTCCAAGAGATAAAGTCCAAATAAATGTATTTCCACACCTTTTTTTTACTGTGAAAATTGGATAGAATAACTGTTGATACTGGAATTGGTTCTTCCCCGTGATCGAGTCCGATTCTTGATTAACGGTTGAATTTACTTTATTGTTGGGATTGTCAGAGAAAATAACAACCTTATAGAGGAATAGAGTAAGTGCGGGCGGGCTCTTCACCCGGGGATAACTTTCAGAAAGTAAACTTTCGTTGTCTTCTTCTTCTTTTATCTTCGTTTGTGGAGCTGATCCCCAATCTCAAAATTTGCCATCAATGCCAAGTCATTCACCCCGATCACTTCACTATTATTTTACGTTAATTGATTTTTGCCAACCGTTTGACTGATTTCGCTACCTATGTTGCCTAATCGGGACTTAATTGGCATCTCATGGATGAACATCTTGAATTTTCCCACATGGATGCCTGAGTTGAAGCCATGTGTCCCATCCAATTCCCCCTATCAATAATGATTATATATATAAAGTTCCAAATTTAATTGATCATGCTGATGCTTTCGTTTCGTTGGGTAGCTACAACATATCAAAGTTATGACAAACTCGTTCATCAAAAGTACACATTAATGTACAAATTTTTAAAAAGTCAAAGTCAAAGTCAAAAGTGATATCTCATGCATCCAGTTGTCACAACGCGAAGTCTTTGAATTGTCTTCTAACCTCTCATCACGGATTCCAAATCTGTCTCATCTTTGTTTTAGATAATGTTTGCAAAGGAGACATTGGAAATGGGACAAATAAGAGAGAGAGAAAGAGAACTTGTAACAACTTGAGATTTTTTCTTTCAAACACAACCTACCAAATTGAATGGTATTTAAAAAAAAAAAAAATTATATAGTCTTCAATTAAAAATATAAAATAAGGATAATATGAATAGAAAATATGAAGGCTAATGAAATAGAAAATAGGACAAATTTGGAGATCTTTTGTTTTTGAAAAATAGAACATATTGTTTAATAATGGAAAGGACATCACGATCAATATGCCCTCTCTCTAATGTTCTAAAAATCCATATATATATATATGATAAGGGTGTAATCAGATAACCACGTGGCCTCAAACCAGGCATACATGTGAAAGAATCCGAAACTCACATCCATGTGGTGTTGATCCCTATGTAGGGTGATATGAAAATTGGAATATAGGGTGATTTGAAAATATCTAGTTGGACATATGGCGACACCCTGGGTGCTCATCCGATCGGCCTAGATCAGGCATGCAGCGACATCCTAAGCGCCCATTCAACCAGCCTTGATTGGGCACCCAGTGACATCCCCAACGCCCATTCGACCAGCCCAAATCCCAAGCTCATATGCCACCTTTAAGTGAAAAGGTGGCTGCAATTAAGATATGGGGAAAATAAATGACTGGAAAATAAGGTGCGGAATATATCATGTCAGGAGATAAATACGACAAGCAAGGTCTCTGACATGGGAAGGGATGGGCGTCGAACTCAATAGGTGATAAGAAGGAGAAGAGCGAAGATGAGGGTAAGCAATCAAACCGACTAAAAAACTTTCCTTCCATTTCCAAGTTCTCCCTCACTAACTTGATCGTTTGAATTGAACCAGGGCATAACGCTCACCCCGACCGATCTTTTTTCTCTGTGCTTAGGTCTCGTTGCCCTTAGGTCTCTGTGGGGTTTCCAAGCAAAATTCAAGCTTCTTTTCACCAGGATTTGCATCTCGTATAGCCTCAATTTGTTCGACATGTGAACTATATCAAATCAAGATAATAATAATAAAAAGTTAGTTTCATAGATAATTTATAAAAAAATCATATTATCTTATTTTAGAAACATCTCATATTTATTTCCTCCCGTAGGATTCAAATGACAATCATCATAACGAGACCCCCAATCTTTTCTCAAATTCTTATTAATCTTAGAATATGTGATTATGAGATCATGAATATTTCATGTTATGTTTATGCATTTTCACAACAAATAAGAAAATAAAAACAAAAACAAAAACAAAAAAGTAACGCCCATGATTAATATATTTCATATGCAAAATAATTTTTTCAGGACTCCCAATTTAAGTCAACCAATAATATCTGGTTTAAAACAGTATCTAGCCCAACTTAATTTTTGTAGGTGAACTTGATAATTGAACTTAATTGGCTTAGTAGTGATGCAATGTAAATTATTCTTCATGGATGTAAATCCTTCAAGAATATGTGCTCCAACTTGTGCAAATGAAACCGAGATTTATAATGTTTTACTTAAAATAATTTAAAAATATAGTTATTAGCATGAATGCAAACTACCTTGAATAACCACATAAATTTATTATTTTATGATATTTAAGTAAATATATTAACAACGAAACCGCCAAAATTTGTTTATAAGAGATTTTATATATATATTTATATAAAAGTGAAAGACATAAGGTGACAAGTTCCAATTGTGGAATCAATCTTTTACAAAATAAAATAAATAGGTAAGATTGCGTACAATAGACCCAAGCGGTTTGATCTTTCTCCGAACCTTATGCATGTAAGGGTTTTGTAGCACCGAGCTGCCTTTTGAAAAACATGAGGTATAGGCTATAGCAAGAGAAATTAGTGATTAAATTCAAGTGAAATTAAAGAAACATCAGGGAAGGAATGGTGATGAACTTTAGTAAATGGAGTATATAAGAATTAAATTTTCCAATATGTGGTTGCTTTTTGGTTCCATTAAAAAGAGAAGCAGAGAACCTCATGGTTACCCATTTGATCCTCTTCCTCCCAAAGTGATACCCAACCAATCAATCACTTTCCATTCCATTCCATTCCTCCATCAAAAGTGCACCACTCACCACTTTCTAGTGGGATTCTACCACCTCAAATATATCTAATATATATATATATATATATATATACATTTTTGGCAAATGGCCCCAATTTTTTAGTATCTATGTGTAATTAGTTTTAAAAATTTTTGTTACTGTTACAAATACCATAACTATCATGAGTTAGAATTCCTAATGACATGAAAAGTCTTGAATACAAAGAGAGGAACAAAGGGAAGAATTTCAACTTGAAGGGGAAAAGTAAAGAGAGGAACCTTCAAGTTGAGAATAAGGTAATAAACTTAAGCCTTAAATAAAAAACAAGATCATTAATTTAAAAATAAAAAATTCAAATCAATAATGTCAATTAGCATATCCCAAAAATATTCACTACTTTGGATTTGAGAAGTTATTTACAATTTTACTAAGAAGAAAAAGAATTATATGCAAATATAAAAGATTTTATATAACCATATTTTAAAAACATATATAATAAAAAAACAGACAATTACTAACTTGTTGGGTTTGATTTTTTAATAAATAAATTAAGTTTGAGTAGAGTATAATTAAGTTCATTCAAACTAAGTTGATTCCCCATAGCTTTAATTTGTATAGATGTTCAAATTCTTCAATATTATGTGTAATAATTATGTGAAAAATAATAAGTTTTAGTTGTCCATTAGAACCAAATCCAAACTAAACTCAAAAGTAATTTAAAATTGGGTCAAGATAATTTAATTTGGGAATTCAGCGAAAAACAATTCCCTAATTATCCACCTAAGAAGCATGCACAGGGCCATATGGAAAGCTAAATCAAATCATTACATCACAAGAAAAGAAGGCAGATGAGAAAGCAGTGCACCAAATACAACTCTTTTAAAAGGGACTTTAAAAGACTTCCATTAACAAGGGATTCCTCTTGTTTCTTCAATTAAAATGATTAAACTCTTCTCTAACAGAAGAATAAAAACACCCCATGATGATAGATAGAGCCATGCACTATACAACATTTGGAAGTACATTTGGAAATTGGAACCTTCCAAAAGATCTTTCCATCCATGAAAAGCCAACATTTTCATACAAGTGTTCAAAAATAAATCCTGCCAACTTGCACACCTGTGGTGGACCCTGCACAAAAACACACACACACACTGTTAAAATTTTAGCTGCCGAAATGAACAAACTCATTGAGGATTTCACAATGTTGACTGGAAAAATGAGATGTGGTTGCTCTGGTGTTTTGAGTAGAGTACAATGACCTGGAAATTTCTTTTAATCAGTATTCTGAGAAGTATGGGACCACAAATATTGGTGGAATAAAACACAATTCAAGTTAGTATGGTACAAGTGAGTGAGACTTCACTACATGGATTCTGTTCCTGAGTGTTAAATTGACACTTGGACATTTGAGACCAAGTGGAATTCAACCCCTTTTACCACACGGGCATCAACTTTAACAACTAGTTCCTATGACATGAGCTATGGACATGCAGGCATAAGTCAGTAGCCAGTGCCCGACTGTACAACATCAGCTCTGTGCACGAGATGAGCTGAATTCATTCAGTCCAAATCGCTCTCACACTCCAGGAATTTGTATTCCTTATTTCCATCAACTCGAAGCACCAATATTCCAGAGTTTTCTTCACTCCATCCAATCCCTTCCCTCTCCACAAGACTGATCACCTGTAACCATGTTACAATTGTTTAAACTAAAAGGGAAAAGCATGCTCAAACCACAAGGAACTTTGTGTTAAACTTCAGATCCACTATATCTCCTTTAAACATGAAGTCTAAAGAAGTTGAGAGACAATACGGAGAAAGATGATACTGGAAAATAATTATTGTCCATGATAGCCAGACAAGATCAAAATTTTCTATTGAATAGATTACTGTAGATGGTTATTATGGTGCATTCGTAAAGTTGCTTGTTTGAATTAAGGTCATCTAGGCTCATGGGTTTGAGGTGAGGAACCAGTCCCTCCACATGTGAGGGGCAAGGGACTGCATCTAATCCTCAGGACATTCTACTGGAACCTTGTGTGTTAAGCTGCTAGTCTAAGTTAACAAAAACTCGAGTCATCCACATACCGAACGCTTAATTTTTCCTTTGCCAACTCCATCAGCACCACATCCAGTAATAACCTTGAGAAAATGTATAGCTTGCAGGAATAAAATAAAAATGTCAATGTTGTTAGAAGGAAAGACAGGAAACAGAAATACAGCAGTAATTGATGCTCACAAGGAATATACGTAAACAGCAGAAGGTGGAGCTTCAGAAGCCCAAGTGCATTTTTGACGTGTTGCCCATGTAAATCGATGGTGACTGCATTTTTTATATCTTTGTTCCTGCAGATTATTGTCACTTTAATGAAGTTCAGATGATTATGATGAGGAATGGCTGATAACAATATTTGCGCCCTAACCTGTTGTTGAAAATATCTCTGCTTGCTTTCTCATCTGCTTCTCGGGCCAATTTACTGTAATGTTTCCCCTAGTGACACATAAAATAAGCTAATCATGAAGACTAATCATCGATAGTCTCCAATTCAAAGATGGATTAGTTAACTTATTTAACAGAAGCTTGAATCCAAGGATCTGCATAGGATTCTAAGCAACTTACAATTGAAGAGGAAATAGGCAGATTAATTGCCAGCCATCTGCTGACACAAAGTGTAGATGTGTGTGTATGGCAAAAGTAATATCAGGATAAAGAGAACAAATTCAAAAGGAGAACAGATCAAAGATTAAAATGCAGGCACCCATCCAGGCACAATAATTTTGATGAAAATATTTTGTAGTGGAATGCATAGCTCATGAAGCACTAAAAAATTTCAATAACTGGAATTGCTTATAAGAACCATACTTGTTCTGAAAGATGAGCAGCATGAGCCCGTTGTCCACTTGCATATGCCATTGCAGCCTGCAAAATATGGAAAAGTAACTATTGGCAACCTACAGTGGATATAGGTCAGAAATACACCATGATAATAACTTACTTTCTGAAAGTAAGTTTTCATTGTATCATAGTGTACTTGTGCAGGACTTCGAAAGACCTGATAAGCATTGTTACCAGCGTGTTCTGTAAAACAAGAAGGATGTTTAAGCATTTCTTTTAGGAAAGATTTCCATCATCATTGAGATGGTTAGTTCACTTATGAAGTTCTCTCCATAACTGAAAACAAAAGCCATAAACAAAATCATCATGACAAAACAGAGAAAGCCAGAAATATGGAACCAAAAAGAAATTTCAGAACCACAACTTGCAAAATTACTATAAAAAAGATGTCTGAAGTGAGACAAACCACACACAGAACCTTAAAAAGCTGTAATTTACAGATATAACCTCACCAGATAATATTTGCATAATAGATTTAAAAAAAAAGGTTCTGTAGTGGACAAAAGTACCCTTTCTAGCATCAGCTGGTGATTGTTTGGCACTAGCACAGCGGAATTCCAACCCTTGTCCAAATGACTCCACTTTCTTCACTACATTCTTCCAGTTCATAGACTTTAGGTCATATTTCTGACTATCAGGAATACTAAATAAAGATTCCAAGATCTTCTGTTGAAGATCTGGTTTTTCTTGTGATCCAGACAAGGGTTGTTCTTTAGAACCAGCAAAAACACTAGTGTAGTCCCTGCAGAAGTTTAAATACTAAAATGAATATAACCAGATTTTTAATGTGCAATTTACATGCAAACGACAAGTCTATAAACAAAAGGCACAAGATTCATTTAATTACAGATGAGACCTAATATGACGACATTTTTCTCAAATGAGAGGTTATCAGTGTAGACATCCCAGAATTCTCAAAAAACAAATGTTGCTTTGTGATACTTCAAACCAAGATCCAATGCAAAAGAATGGTCTGCATCGGCTAGTACAGCAAAGATGATGAGTGTGAAAGAAATAGCTAGATCTAGAAGTTCAAACCATATGCAAAGAGTAACATCTAATGTACATTAGCAAGGCAAGCATAATCTTCAAATTCTTGAATTACCTTTGCCAGTTCAAGAAAAGGCAGAATTTTGTGGATAAGAAAAAACCTAATTCCAAATAGTTGAATGGTTGTAAATTATGTTAGAGATCATATTCTACCCACAAACTAAATTTAAAGGATTCTGAAGGAATCCTGCTTTCTGGCTGAGTAAAATCAAAATAATGATACGAAGGGGAATTCTATAATTCTACCAAAATGTAGACTGAATCCTGTGAAAGCTTTTGTTTAACATAATGTTGCCTTATGCATATCCACTTGATAAAAGATACCAAATGTAATGCATGAAGTTTCTTGAGAATTAGATATTTTAGTTCTTTAATCCTAAGAAGGGGAGCTTTAGCACAACGGTAAAGTTGTTGTCATGTGACCCAGAAGTCACGGGTTCAAGTCGTCGAAACAATCTCTTGCAAAAAAGAAGGGTAAGGTTGTGTAAAATAGACCCAAGTGGTTCGACCCTTCCCCAGACTCACGCATAGCAGGAGCTTTATCGTACCGGGCTCCCCTTTTTTAGTTCTTTAATCCTAAACAGTGATCAGGTAATGTTATTTCCTCAATTTTTTCATGGTCAGTAAGCACAAAAGGATAATTAACATAACTAAGAAATAACCCATTATTGTCACTCTACAATTAAAGCATTTTATGAAGAAACCACCCAGCTCAACAAAATTGTTTTTGTTAATTATACTGTAAAAGATTGATACATTATCCAGGATGTTTGGAACAAATTAAAAATTTCAGAGTTAGACCTTATTGTGCTCATCAGCTAAAAAGTTTGACATCTATTTGACAAACTACAGGAATTTACAGTTGGAATGTTGATAAAAGGATAAAAATACAGTGAGAATCTCGAAGTCAAGTTTAACCCTCTAAGAAAATGAATCATTTACAACCACATCCAAAGGCATATATCCAGATGAGCATCAATGCTCAGAAGCTACCTATTCTACAAAATTAAATATGATAAACAGTGATAATCCGAATAAGCTCACCTGCAAACATATCCTACAGACTGTAGGAATTCATATTCGTTTTCAGATGGATGATAGGTTGAATCTGAAGTCTTATCCATTAACTGTGACAAATTTGAAGTGTAAAGAAAGTAGGTGAGGCACAAAAGTTAACTCGGTAAAATTTCAACAAATCCCAGACAGCTTGATGTCAATTCCATAGTTAGTGATAGTAAGATGACATATCTAAACAGATCCAGTGCTATGCTTTTTGAAATATTAGGCATACTGATGAAATGGACGATAGATTCTTGTGATACTTAAGTGCTCAACTGGTACACTATGAAAGAAAAGGAAAAAAAAATTACTGTTTTGAACACTTTAATTTATAGTTAATGGATCTATTAACATGGAGTGAAATGATAAACATGACCTACATGTGGTTGTGATTTAGCTTTATTGAGAGTATAATAACCTGTGGAAGAACAAAAACTCAAATCTAAAAAGAGTTTGTTGACATGTTATTGATGGATGACAGCTTCTAATGGACAATTTATGTATAGCTGATTTAAAATATCAGGAAAAAAAATATGATTGAAAAACATAAGAACCAAAGTGTTCCAAACAATAAACATAATTTTCTTTTTGTTACTTAGCAAATCACAAACAAAATATTTGACTACACACAGATGACAATGCATCTTTGAATAGTAGGCTAGGTTTCTGAAAAGTTGAGGAAGAGGATTTTTGAAACAATGCCCATGCAAACAATATGATGCTCAGAATATTAAAATTTCATACTTCAAAAATATAATCTAAGGGGTGGACTCTCATCATTATGACTTGTGCTAATCTCAAAAGTCAAATGAGAGTAATTAATAATTAAGTCATTCATTGTATAAATTATAAACTCTAAGCAATTTACCTGTGATGGACTAAAGGAATTCCCATCGAATTGGTTGCTAGAAGAAGCTGACATATCAAGCAATGCATCCAAAGCCTGGAAAAGCAAACCGTAACAATCTTTCATAAAAGGACCCAAGGATGCTTCTATGATGTCAAATCTCTTGACAATTCACAACATCAAAAAGAAAAAAAAATAAAAATCTATTATGTTTGTCACATCACCATTTCTCAGTTAACTTGCAAAAAAATCAATAATTTTTGCAATAAATTTTCCAACCTGAAGTAAAAACTCTATATCAAGCTGTTACTTAACCGCAGAAAATACATGAAACACTAGAAAATAGAAAAAAAAATGTAAATGCATCAAGTAATGGTTCTCAATGTACCTTTCCAACATCATATCCACATTGACCTGAAAATAGCCAAAAAGTAAACATTTAATGGGTGTAAACAAAAGTAAAATTTGAATGAACAAAAAGGTTTGCCACAATGACCAGGGAATTCATAAAGGATTTTACAAAGATAGAGATGTGTTACTGAGCAAAACTCAAAAGATGCACATTAATATGTTGTTTGAGAGCATTATATAGCGGACGTTAAAGACCGCAACTTGGACAATAGTAAGAACTAAGCTTAAACTCAAATATTCACAATGTCATTATATAGGGACACTTAGAGAATTATTTAGAGCCAATCTCACAAATTTTCCTATTTACTTCATCCTAATCCAACATCTCAAAAAATTCCCGTTATACTTTCAAAATCAAACACCCTCACAAAATCCAAAACAACAAACAATTACATTCATGTTCCTTGAAGCCAACATCATCATTTCACTTCCAGTTTTAATTCACTCCACAGTTCATAATTTACAAATATAAACAATTAGACATGTAACCATCAACTGAACCCAATCAACAGGGAAAATCAATAAATAATCAGCTTGAAATAAGACAGAAGGTCCTCACCTAAAACATCCTTCACCACGCCCATGCCAAGCTCATCATCCCATCCAAGCATGGAGCACAAGAACTGCTCAGCCTCCTCAAACCTATAAATCCTCTTGTCCACCACACCCTTCCTCCCCTGATCGCCGTTACCCACATGCTTTGAATAATCCTTCCCAATCACATCAGACACCATTCCACTCGAGGCTACGACCCTCCGCCTCCGCTGACCAAGCCCCTTCTTCTCAACAACCCTGTTCCTCCCAGCGCTCTCAAGCTGCGCTCCAAGGATCTCCGCCGCCTTGCAGGAGTCACCGCCAGCCTCACGATACGCCAAGGTGATCCGGTCCATAGACAGAGAAGCAAAGGTCTCGGAAAGCCGATCTAGGGCTCTCTTCTCCTCGCACTCATCCTTCGGCTTCTCCTCCGCTAGGGTTTCATCCGTGGATTCCGGCGGAGGGGGTGCAGCGGGTGCTGTGGTGGCGGAGGAGGCAGAGGGCTTGCGCCTCCTCCTGGCTTTCTTTTTCGAGGGCATCGGCGCCGCCTCCCAGCGAACGAGGAGGCGGAGAACAGAAACAAGAACAGGGGAATCCGGGGAGTCAACCAGAAGGAGAAGACCCCCAAATCCCAAATTGGGGATTTCACTATTCCTCTTTGGGAGGGTGATCACCGAGATCTCGGGAATAGGCAACGTTATGGAAAGAGGGTTGAGACAGTGGATCCATAGCGTACGTGGTAGTTGATGGATTATAATTCTATAACTTTTGAAAATTTTGCTATTATTATTAATAAATAATTAATTAAAAATCTCCAGCACTGTTTGAATCAAATTTATTTTATTTATGAGGCAACGGGGAAGATGAGTGACTTTATATTTACAAGGGGGAAATTTCGAGTTTGATCAAATATCTACTAAACTAGTAATTAATTATAAGTTTTTTAAATAATGTCTAAATTACCTATAGGTCTTTGGAGTGTAAGTATGTAATGTAATAGTAATTTAGGTGCGTGTGTTTTAGATAAAAAATAGTGTCAAATAGTACCATGGACTAATAAAAAATTTATCCATATTTAAATTATATTTATTCTGTCGAGTTGATTTGATCCAAAATTTGATTATATTTAATTTTTGAAAACCAAACTAACTGAACTGGCTATTCAATCTGTGAATAATTATTTAAAGATACAAATTGAAATCAAATAAATACATAATTCATCAATACTATTCAAATTTAGATTTATTAAATTAACCATATTGGGCTCTCTTTTTTTTTTGGGACATAAGAGTCAGGCGGTCAGCCCCGCCTAACTAGGTATTACCCACGGGCGTGAGTAGGCGCGGGATCGAGCCCCAGCACACGGGATTTTTGGTTTCTATACCCTCCACGTGCCTGGCAAAGCTCGCCTCACACCACCCCCTCAGCGCATCCTCGAACCCGGGTGGGTGTCGAGGAGCGCGACTGGTTTACCGCTGAGATGTCTTTGGCAACCATATTGGGCTTTGAGTAACTCTCTCAAAACAACCATTCAAAAAACAATTTCAAGCTGCATGTCGTTAATACAAGTTGATACAGTAGATAGCATTGGCATTCTCCAATGCAAGGAAATATATAAGTTTAAATCACACATTTGTGGCTCATACAAGCACTAATAGCTGCAAGAATTTTTATAAATGACACAAGTCATGTGCTGATACAACAGCAAGATAAAAACAAAGGAAAACAAACAATAAAATGGAACAACAGGGCATCCTCTTACTTCAACAAATAAAAAGCAATGCGAATTTGCCAAAGATACCTGATTTGCCCAAGAATTACCAGCATGTTGCTATATGATATTGACTTTATACGCACCCCCGATGGTTTAAGTGGTGCTGCCATGTGAGTATCATGGTCCAAGAGAAGAAACAAGAACATCGTGTTCTGTCAAACGCCTCTGGAAATGAGCTAGACGTGCCTGCAGATTTACAATTCCAGCTGCTTTCTGTGAGAGAATGGCACTTAATCGAGATATGTACTCATCCAACTGGTTGCCAGGCAGATCCACTTCATCCAGCAATTTCATCTCCTGAATATACATAACACAGACATTAGAATGTTCTCTGCAATTCGAAGCATGGTACTTAGGGTGATTGATCTAGGATTACACTAATTTATTTGAGATAGACCGTATCAAGATGAGATCTACAAATACAAGGTGTGGCTTCTCAATGGCAAAATACGATATTAAATCTAGTTATTGTTTTTCTAATACTCAAATGCCAAACCTGCATTCTGTGTGGATTCTGTGGTTGAATGTTATCAATCGTCATTAAAATGAACTGAGCCCAATGATGGATTAAGCAAGATGTAGGAAGTCCCCAAAGTGATAAGACACAACACAACTGTCATTGTGTAATCAAACCTCTCTAAATTGGTTGTTGATTAATCTATATCAAAGCATTAATGGGTGTCAAGCATCTAGAGAACATATATGGCCATTGATAAGGGAACCATAAAGAATTAGTCAAAAGCATATAGAAACATTGGTTCATTTAATGATGATGATATCATTAAAGAATTAAAGAGATATGCAAAATGTTAACAAGAAGGAGGCACACATGATATACAGATTTGCATTGAAGGAAAAATTTTATAAGTAACCTAAGTCTTTCATGGTTTAGATCACCAAAAAAAAAAAAGAGAAATTTTATAAACCCATAGAGGCTACCTTTCCAAACTGAACTATAGAAACTAAAACTTACCTCCCTAACAATGTTTATTGTCTCCTCTACTTGTCTCCGATGAGCAATGACCAACTCTTCCTCTTCCTGAAATTTCACCAATGTTTCAAACATCAAATGGTTGACCCAGAACAAGGAAAGAAAAAGAGTGCTTGAAGTGCCACGTCCTCCTACCTTCAGGAGGGCATTAAGATCTTCATCTGAATAAAAGCTGTTAGTATCAAGATCTGGCACATCCTTCCATTTAGGCTGGTGATCAACTCTCCTCACCTTATCCTCGAAAGATGGAGCTGAGTATGTCTCTACTTTTCCCCTTCGCATTGGTTTGCTTTGCTCATATGCATCCTCTGAGAAATCCGAGTCCTCTGCAGGAGTGGAACCTCTACTTTGTTCCTTGTAATAGTTAGTATATGAAGGAATTGAAGACACTTCCTCTCTTCTATCCTCTCTTCTACCAGGGGCACGGTCCATGTTAAAGAGTGATGAGGTTTCCTTTTCAAGTTGCTTGGACCAACCATATTTACTGGTTTCCGTGCTAATATCAGTATTGTTGCCTTCATAGCTGGGGACAGTGGGTAAAGCTGAGGATAAGGGCAGAGTAGTTGACTCTCTTATGTTCAAGTTTACAGAAGGATCTTTTTTGGTATTATTTCCTTTTGACAGGCTCTTCACCCTGCACAAAGAGTGATAGATTTAGTCTCACATAAATGCACAGAAATATGGGAAAGTTATCAATTATGGTCTGGTGAATCCATTACCTATCAGCATATCTCAGTGTATTGAGAGTATGCTCACAGGAGCCAGAATTTGGTGAGACGCAAGAAATCATGACTGTGCGCGAGTCTCCTATGAATGAATCCCTTAGAACTTCTGTAAGCTTACTACCCCTGAAAGGAATGTGAACCTGATCATTGTCAAGAGCTCTGATGCATTCCTTCAGAGCAAGCAAACTTTTGTTGATTTCAGCACCTTCAATTCTGCATTGAAAATCGAAAATTGACCCGTTGAGTTATGCATCTTTATATGATTTCTGCAACCACGTCAATAGAACAAAACAAGATGTCACCTAGTTTGTTTATCATTGTCAGTTGTATCTGCACCACGCTCGCTGCCAGCAAGGTCGATGAATGATAACTTCCCTATGATTCGGGCAGGCTTTGATTCATTGCCATCTACAAATCTCTTGATAGCAAGTTGAAGGATGGCATGGGATCGTGAAGATTCCTCATTTGCACCAGTTGTACCGGTACTCCTGGTTGCATTTCCTTTCTCAATGAGCTCCCTGATTGTGTCAACATTTGAGACTCTGTACTCCTGTAATCCCACTATGCAAACTTGTTGTTTACCATCCTCCCTCATGCAAAGTTTCCTGCCAAGCCAAGATAAAAGACTCAACAAAGACATGATAACCATCGATTTTCTTAGCATTAAGAACAGATAGCATCTACAAACCTCCTGTCATTAAGTAGATCAAATAATTTCCCTCCATAAATCTCGAAGAAGCTGACAAATAATTGAAATCCCTGATTCCGGTGTGAATGGTGCATTAATCTCAAAATATCTTGAGAAGCCTTAAGAGGTAACGGTTGCATAGTGTATGTCTTTCCACTACCTAAACAGTGGATAAACCATCAGATGCTTATCAATGCAGATTCATAGTTGCTCTTTGCAAGAAAAATAAATCTATCGAATATCAACTTTTAACAGACAAATAAGCTCGCTGAGTATCCAAAAGTCACATACTTGCAGATTGTCAAGCTTCTCCAAGACAGAAAGTTAATGAGGGTACTGTTCAGGATGATTTTCTATGTCACAGTGAAATCAAATCTGAGCAAATTATACCCAAACTTCTAAATAGTTCCAGTTAAAATCAATAGTGAATGAAAGTGACTCAAGTGAGGAATGAGGATCTTGGGAAAACTGGAGGAAGAAGGAAAAGAAAGGAAAAGGGAAAAAACAGAAGGCCAACAATTTAAAATAACATCATCTAGGAGGATAAGGCTACTAAGGTCACTTCTCCAGAAGACAAGATAGCAGATAATTTCCTTTGCCATGACAATATTACCAAAGTTTACATTAATATAATCCAAATCATATTGCTGGAACCTTCTAACCATAGCTGATTGATTCACATTTAATACAGCTTTTGGATTTAAAAAATAAAAAATAAAGCAAACAACTGAAGAATGGCATGCCTGTCTGTCCATATGCAAAACAAGTTGCTTTTGTACGCTGAAAGATAGCAGGGACAATTGGCTCCACGGTTTCACGATATACCTAGAAAATTCACAGGATGGAAATGAGGGCAAAGAAACCACAAATGCATAAAAGCAAGCAAAATTCTCACTTCAATTTTGACTCACTTCATCATTTGAAACATCCTCGTCCAACACAGCATCAAATACAAACTCATGCTTCTCAACATATTCGGTTAGGTCAACCTATATAATAAGGAATAATATCAAAGACAGGAACATTTAGCGACAAATGCAGATGACCAATGTAACTAGTTAAAGTGCTTGATAGGTATTAGGTATATAATGATTTTGAAAATAACAATTTTCTTTTACTTGTGAACTATATTGCCCTGAGTTAAATACATTAAAGAATTGCTGGAAGACAAGCATATCAATGTCTTTCTGAGAAACAAAATACTCAATTAAAGCAACAAACCTACTAGCTGAATACCTTGAGCTTGGTCTCATGTACGGTGAGATAATTAGAATGTGGTTCAATTGAAATGATATCTTCCTCTTTCTTCGTGATTTCCCTTTTGTTCAATGGTCTCTTGCGCACCTACATTTTGACTAATTGTAATCATTCAACGAATCAAAGATATAAAAAAACTATACGTTCTGCCAAATGATAACAATCTGAGTGCCCTACATTTGAAAACTTGATTCATAGAGCAGCCAATCAGAGATATTTGAATTTCTAAACTAAATCAGCAAAATAACTTCCTAAAGTTGAGATTTTGAGGACAATTAGATGGTTTCAAACAGGGAAAACATACCACTACTTTGATCTTCGCAACAGAACCTGGCTTCTCCTTATCTGCGGAGAAACTCTTCAAAAGATTATTCTCGGGCACTGCCCGCCCCTTGCCCATCGGCTGCTTTAAAGAGAAGCTCGCATCCGAATCATCAAAGCTTCTTCCACGACCACCATAGCCAAACTGCAACCCACCCTCAAACATGCTTGGAACCGGCAACTACCAAAAACGCACAAAAATCAACCAAAAAAATTTTAAAAATTCAAAAAAAAATCAAAGATCTTCGCTTAGAACCACGCATTTTTTCGACCTGATTTCACCATCCAACCATTCTAAATCTGTAATAATGAGCGAGAATTTATGGAGGATAAGTTACTTCGGGGAGGAGCTCAGTGTCGAAGGAATGGAGATCGAGGATCCCAGGGCTGAGTTCGCTCGGTGAAACATCCCCGCCGTTCCGCCGCTGACCGGACGACGGCCTCGACCCGAGAGGCGTCGATGGATCGGCCGCCGACGAGAGGAACTCCCCCTTCTGCATGCTCCTCAGCATCCTCGAGTACTCCACCTGCACAAAACCAAGATCAGCGCCGCTCATTTCCGATCAGACGGGCAGATATGCGAGCATCGGAGGGGATCTGCGTACCGGCTGGGTGTGGGGAAGCCATTTGTTACCGCCGGCGCCGGGAGCGGAATCGAAGAGCAGGAACTGGTCGGAGGAGTACTGGCGCTGATGGTGAGGGGGGTGACCGGATCGCTGCTGCGTCTGACGGCCACCGGCCGCCGCGGCGTTGATCATCGTCTCCGAGATCGGATCTCGACGAGGCGCAGCCCGCGGCGGAGGATACCAATGGGAACAAGACGAGACGAGACGAGACGGGGAGGTCGCTGCGGGGTCTCTGAGTACTGAGACAAAGAGCTCTGAATAGCTCTTTCAAATAAAGAAATAATAAATAAAAATTTCAGAGCTTCAAATCGCCGGCAACATGCCAACAACGACCAGGAAAAAACCTTTCAAATATCTTTATAACCCCTCGTTTTTCCAAAAATTATCCACACTGTTTAAATTTTCGTAGTTCTCACTCCACCTTTTTTTCTCAATTATTCAAATTTGCGTTTTTGCAATAAATCCATAAGAATTTCGTATTATTATTTATTTATTTATTTATTTTTACATACATGTGTGCTATCAAATCAAAGTTTGAAGAGTTTTAAAATTAATTATAAAAAATGGGCCTCGATATAAATTTGAAGAGTTTCGAGGGGAAACAAGTATAACCGCATGTTTTGAAATGGATGGAGAAGTTGGTGCCTCGGGATGTGTATTAACTGTAGAATGGACGGTTGTGATTGTGCAACATCGCACAATAGGGTTAGGTGTGAGATAGATATGCGCGGGGTACTGTACTAGAAGTCTAGAACCAACGTACCATATCTTTTCCTTTTTTTTCCTTTTGTTTTAAAACTCTTTTTTCTTGGTCGGTAGTAAGTAGTGCGGCTGTGAAATGAAGGATCCTGGTTGTGTTTTCTGTTTTATCTGGAAAGTATTTTGTTCACTATAATAAAAAGTTATTATGAAATCCCAAAATATAAGTTCTGGCCAATTAGGAAATTCCATGTTGTTCTTCAGTCTTAACCATCTATAAATAATTTACTTCTTTATGTTGATATTTTGTATTGAAACCAGCAAGACAAAAGAGAGAAATTGTTCTCATATTCTATACAGGAAGTGGCTATGTATATATAGCCAAGTTACAACAAAAGATCAGGAAAAAGTTGTTATAACCAAGGTTGTTATAACCAACCAACTCTAATCACAATCTAATCACAATCTATAACAAACGAACAATCTAACTAATCCAATACACCCCCGCAAGATGGAATGTGGATGTCTTTCACAGCCATCTTGGACAAAAAAGTCTGAAGAGTTGAGGCTGGTAAGGATTTGGTGAAAGGGTCCGCAAGTTGCAGATGAGACCGCACAGGCAAGAGTTTAATGATATTTTTGGAAACCAAATCGCGCACAAAGTGACAATCAACTTCAATATGTTTGGTACGCTCATGAAAGATTGGGTTCGAAGCAATGTGTATGGCAGATTGATTATCACAAAACAGTAAAACAGATGAAGCAGAGGAGATGTGAAAATCATTCAATAGCTGTTGTAGCCAGACCAATTCACTTGCTGTCGATGCTAAAGCCCTGTATTCTGCCTCTGCCGAGGACCGAGAGACAGTGGATTGTTTCTTGGACTTCCAAGAAATAAGAGAGTCCCCAAGAAAAACACAAAACCCAGTGATAGATTTCCGAGAGTCAGGACAAGAACTCCAGTCAGCATCAGAGAATCCTTTCAATTGAGGCTGAGAAGTGGAGGAATAAAACAATCCTTGACCAGGACAAGACTTAAGATACCGCAAAAGATGATGGACAGCTTGCAGGTGAGGTTCCCGTGGAGCAGCAAGGAACTGACTGAGCTGTTGCACTGCAAACGTAATGTCTGGGCGCGAGACAGTCAGGTATAAGAGACGACCTACAAGACGTCGGTATTGAGAAGCATCAGCGAGAGCAACACCATCATCAGCACTCAGGCGCAATTTAGGATCCATAGGTGTAGTCACTGGCTTGCAAGCAAGGAAGCCAGAATCTTGAAGTAACTGTAATGTATAATGGCGTTGAGAGATTACAATGCCTTTTGTGGAACGAGCAATTTCAAGACCCAAGAAATACTTAAGAGTACCGAGATCCTTAAGCTTGAACTGACTATGTAAAAATGCCACTTCCTGATCTTTTTTACTTAGATTGTGATTAGAGTTGGTTGGTTATAACAACCTTGGTTATAACAACCTTTTCCTGATCTTTTGTTGTAACTTGGCTATATATACATAGCCACTTCCTGTATAGAATATGAGAACAATTTCTCTCTTTTGTCTTGCTGGTTTCAATATGGTATCAGAGAGATAGTTTTTTTGGCTCATACGCCACTTCTCATTCTTATTGTTCTCATTTATTTTTGGTTCTTGCTCTTCCTTCCATGGCGAGTTCGGATCCGGCGATGGCGGTGTCCGCCATTGATGATCCGTTGAGTCCTTATTTCCTTCACCACTCCAGATGGACCAGTTTGAGTCTTGTTTCACAAAGATTTAACAGGAGATAATTATGCCTCATGGAGCCGCAAATGCATTGCTCTCACGCCAAAAACAAGATAGGCTTCGTCAATGGATCTTTGCAACGACGGGCAGTGCATCGACTCAAACTTGCTTAATTCTTGGGTGAAATAATAATATAGTCATTAGTTGGATCCGAATTCTCGCTTCCAAAGACATTTCCATAAGTGTGATTTTCTCTGACTCTGCTTTTGAGATCTGGCTGGATCTTAAAGAGAGATTTCAGCAGAGTAATGGCCCTAAGATCTTTCAGCTTCGTCGTGATTTGATGAACTTAGTTCAAGATCAAAACTCTGTTAGCATTTATTTTACCAAATTGAAGACATTTTGGGATGAACTCACAACCTACAGGCCATCATGTTCTTGTGGCAAGTGTACTTGTGGAGGAGTTCAGAAGCTTAATGATCATTATCAAGTAGAGTATGTTATGTCTTTTCTTATGGGTTTAAGTGAGTCTTATGCTCAGATTCGCGGGCAACTGTTACTCATGGATCCCCTTCCTCCTATCAATAAGGTGTTTTCTCTTGTTGTTCAAGAGGAGAGGCAAAAGAGCTATTGGTAGTAGACCTCCTGGTGATCTAACTAACAATTTGGCCTTTCTTTGCTAAGTTTGATGATAACAGAAAGCGTACTTCCAAAAGCACAAAGAAAGAGAGGCCATTCTGCACTCATTGCCAATTTCATGGTCATACGATCGAGAGATGCTACAAGTTGCATGGTTATCCTCCCGGATACAAGCCACGACAGAAGACTCTTTATCAACAGCCTAATGTCGTTAATCAAGTTGCTAGTGCTGATGTGCAAAATGTCCCTGCTCAGGTGCAATCAAACAGTGGAGTTCATCAGTTTAGTCCTGCCCAATATCAACAACTCATGGCCATGCTATCCAGTCACTTAGCTACCCCAACTCCAGCCAATACTGATCATCATGAAGTCTCTAATCTGGCGTGTGCTACAGGTATCTACTCCTCAGTTAATTCTCATACTACATTTTCTTCTCCATATTGGATAATGGATTCCGGGGCTTCTCGACACATTTGTTTCAATTCTGCTGTTTTTTGCTCCATGAAGCCATTGTTGAATTCAAGTGTAACCCTACCCAATCATAACCAAATACCAGTATTCTTTTATGGAGATGTGCGGTTGAGTAAGGAGTTAATCCTCAAGGATGTTCTCTATGTTCCACAATTTAAGTTCAATTTATTATCTGTGAGTGCTCTCACTACTGATTCCCAGTTGTCCGTCAGGTTTTTCATGGATGGTTTCTTGATCCAGGATACCAGCAGCATGAGGATGATTGGCAGGGGTGACAAGTTGGACGGTCTCTATGTCTTGAAGATTGAATCTGGATTGGTTCCTACGTTTGTGAATTCTTTGTCTATTAATAATGTTACTGCTCAGATATGGCATAACAGATTAGGACATATTTCTTCTAAACGTTTGGTTGTGCTCCAAACTAAGTTGGGTGTTGATGTTTCTCAATTAAACAATGTTGTTCCTTGCTATGTGTGTCCTTTGGCAAAGCAACGTAGACTTTCTTTTCAGTCCCACAATCATCTGTCTAATTCCCCTTTTGATCTGATTCATTGTGATATTTGGGGTCCTTATCATGTTCTTTCTCATGCTGGTTTTCAATATTTTGTTACCTTAGTTGATGATTGTACACGATTCACGTGGATTTTCTTACTCAAACGAACAATCTAACTAATCCAATATTTTGCAGATAATATGCTGGTTTTTGCTATATTTTTATTCCAAAGTTTTGTACATTGTTAGATTTTCAAAAGATGACTCTTTTTTCTTTTGTTTAGAGAATATTTCAAATCAAAACTTTTAGTTAAAAAACCGGTTTTCCCATGAGTTGACTCCGGTCGAAGCTAACGGATCAAGTCTTCTATTTGAGAATTCACCTAAAAAAGGGATACAAACGCGACTATGAGAGGGGGAAGGGCCTGGATGCCCAAATCTCGCTCCGACGGTCAAATTAGTCGGGAGGTCATCGGAGAAAAAGAGAGGATCTGTGGGTGGAGATCTTTCAGATGAAAGATGAGCTTACCTCCTTTCCCCGAGGTGCCTCTCCCTTTGTGCTCTGGGAGGGCCTTGGGATCCAGGTCCTACCCTATCATCCATTGTCATCTTGTCGGTTATCATGACAGAGGATCTTCAAACAGCTCTTCTGTTGACCTTATCCTATTATGAAGCGGTATGGCAGCTTATGAGAATTCAAGTCACTTTTATGAGGAGTGTGGGTGTGCCGACACGTGTGAGGCAAGATTTTGGTTGTATAAAAAACTTTAGAATACTTTAGATGTTTAAAAAAAAGGAAAAACTAAATTCTTCTTTCAATCCGAACATCATGAATTTTAGAGTTCCTTTTTTATTCGAATAGAAGATGAAAAAAAAAGTGTAAAAAAAAACATGGTATACAAAAATTAAACAAAGAATAAAAAGCATGTAATTATGAATTTATATAATTTAGGGAGAATGTTTTTGAGGCAAAAGTCTTGAGTGGGAAACAATACATTTATTGGGAGGTGCATGGGAGGCAAAGAGTAGCAGTGGACGGTGGACCTGATTTGTTTAATTGGTATGATTGACTGGTCTAAGAGAAGAGAAACATATCCGAAGGAATCTGAACTCAGATGCAAAAGGGGTGGATATATTTTTAAACAAGTGAAGTTTGATTGTTTGGAACTGCACGGATGTAATTGTTTTTAGGTGCTGACACTTGACAAGTGGGGATCATGCAGGGAACTCATACTAGCCTGTTAATTTTTCCATTCTATTACTTGTTTAGCTTAAATATCTTAGTATTTTATATTGTTTATTTGGGTATGTCAAGATAGAATCTACGTACATTAGTTGATTGGAGGATTGCATTGTTATGCAGTATATGTTCTCTCTTATCACTTATATATATATATAATTTATAATTTATATATATAATATTGATGCTGAGATCTACTTCTCCTCGAGATCAAAATAGATCCAACTTAACGGGTAAGAGAGATCGGTAACAGTTGTAAAACTTCAGGGATTTTGAGTGAAAGATTAGTTGTGGTGAACGACTTCTCAAATAAACTCATCTGTACTCACATGATATCAACATCTTCATTAGAGATTGGACTTCATGGATCGTGCTTCGTCGAAAGAAGGATCTGTAGAAAGAAGAGGATTGATCATGAGTACTCATGCCCCGGGGTAGCCACTAACGCTCAAGTCAAACACTCCAATTGAAAGGGAAAAGCAAGGAGGAGAGTGAAAGAGTAAGAGATAATGGAAGAGAGTGGAGAGGATTATGAGTGAAAATGATGCATAACTAAACTAGATGACTAGTCTCAATGGAGTCCCAAGTAATATGCTCGAGTTGTCAGATGAGATCAGATGACACTTGGTAAGTCAAGATCCTCCTTGTATAATCCTAAGACCGTTGGCCAGTCAACCTAGCTCATAAATAGCAGGATGTTAGCCTGGAGGCAATTAATTGTCAGATTTCATAACCTTTTGGAGCTTTCTGAAAAGCTATTTTCCACCGTTAGATGATTAGATAATTAATACTAATAGCCTCATCCGGGTGCTTGCGATCATACCACGTCCTTTGATAATTTTTTCCCATAACATATAATAACATGAAGAATAAAAGTGGATTTTATTTATTTGATGATTTTACCTTGAGTTGTAAATATTGAGATAGGTAATTCATGCAAATATTATATTTAAATTGGAATAAATTATCTTTTTAAAGTTTTGGCTATTAATACAATAGATTTTGATACACCCCCAAATCTCGTCATTTACGTGTCTACATGCCCAATCGTCTCATGAATGCGGCGTGAATCCCAGTAGCTACTATATCGTCCCATGGTAGGGTAAAGTTACCATCACCTCAGAGACCAAACGGTTGTCCGCACACCATCTCTCATGATGATCGACAAGATGGTAACAGGTGATGGGACGAGGCCCAGATCTCAAGGAGCTATAACAGCACAAAAGGCGAAGACCGCATATATGAAGGGTAAGCTCACTTTTAACCTGAATTCTCTCCATTCTCCTTCCACGGATCTTCCCCAGTGATCTCCCAGCTAACTTGATCGTCGGAGCGGGATTTGAGCATCCAAGCCCTCCCCCCTCTCACAATTTTCAGGTGAATTCTCCGAAAAGACACCTTCGACCCGTTCTGCAACCGTAGAGGACTTCAGCAGTTGGCATGGACAAGAATAAGCACCAAGAGGAACCGGTTATTCGACTAACCGATTGGCGCCGTATGTGGAATATTGAACAAAAAGGATGTGTACACCATGAGAAGAACAACACGCAGTTAGGTCCAAGGAACCAGCGGAGCACCACTGCCGATTGAGGATCTCAACATCCAGAAGACGACAAACCCTGAGAAAGACCATCACCCACAAGCCAACCTTTAGGAGGTACACTATGTCGCCCTCGAGAAGAAGATGGAGGTTCGGGCGCAAGCCCTACCAAGGACAGAGAAGCAAGTTAATTTTACAGACTTCAATACCTTAACATGCCCCTCCGGAATATTTTTAAACGAGTGAAGTTTGATTGTTTGGAACTTCGGGGATGCAATTGTTTTTAGGTGCTGACACTTGAAGTGGGGATCATGGAGGGAACTCATACTAGCCTGTTAATTTTTCCACAATATCACTTGTTTAGCTTAAATATCTTAGTATTTTATATTGTTTATTTGGACATGTCAAGATAGTATCCACGTACATTAGTTGATTGGATTGCATTGTTATGCAATATTTGTTCTCTCTTATAACTTATATTTAAAATATTTATAACTTATAATATTGATGCCAAGATACTTCTTCTCGAGACCATAATATATAGATCCAAATCAACGGGTAAGAGAGGTTTATAACAGTTGCGAAACTTCATTGATTTTGAAAGAGATCAACTATGGTGAACTTCTCAGATAAACTACTTCACACTCACATTATCAACATCTTTCTTAGAGATCATACCTTAAGGATCGTGTATGTTGGGGAAGAACCTACAATTCAACCCTCAGCGGAAGCCCAATCACGCACACAACCAAGCTCGAATCCCTGTCAAAGATTATCTCCAAACACGCATGCACAAATTGGGCAAAGATAGAGAAACAACCACACAAACACAACACAAGAATTTACGTGGAGTTCGGCACCTTGCCTACGTCTCCACGGGGGCGGGGAACAAGGAATCCACTAGTATGAGTACCTTCGAGGCTTGAGCAAATCTCAAGCTCGGATCAAGAAGAAAGCAATCACAAGAATACAGCACCAAAGAAGAGGAAGTACAAGAACAACTCACTATTGTAATACCCGGATTTTTTTTTGAATTAATGGAATAAATCAAAATGAATTTGATAAAATTTTGGGGGTTAAATCGAAAAAAAAAAAAAAAAAAGAATGTGATGCTTCATGGAACCCTCCTGATTTTGGAAAAAAAGAAATAAAATAAAATAAACAAAATAATGGATAAGAATGGGGATGTTTCAAGGAGCCTTCTGTGGCTATTAAAATATTAATTTTTTTTATTATATATACACCAAGCTCGCCAGCCTATGCTCACGGATGAGAGAATGAAAAATTTGAGAAAGAAAGAGGAAAGAGAAATGGAGAAAGAAGAGAGGAGAAGAAGGAATAGAAAGAGAGTGAGAAAGTAAGGGAGAGGAAATAGAAGAGAGGAAGAGAGAGAGAAAGGAGGGGAAAAGAGAGGGAGGAGGAAAGATGGCAGGTGGAGAGAGAAAAAGAAAGAAAGGAAACCGTCTGGAGGGAAGAAAAGAAGAGAAAAAAAAAGGGAAAGAAGAAAAAAAGGAAGGAAAAGGGAAAGAAGGAAAGAATGAAAGAGAGAGAGAAAGAAGAAAGAGAAGGAGAGAGAGAAAGAAAAAGTTTAGTAAATTTTATATATTTTTATTTTATTGATCATTTAGAGGAAATTCTGCCCGTTTAACAATAACACCTACAGTAGTTGGAAAAATCCAACTAAAATAGAAGGGATTATCAGGTGAGTTGCCGGTAATGAACTTCGGTATTTTTTTTTAAAGTTAATTGACGAATGATTTCTTGATGTTTTTTTTTATGAACTTTAAAAGTGGTATTCCCAGTATTAAAGGCTTCATTTCTGATTTTCTTTTAAAAAAGAAAAAAAGGAAATGAGTGTATGTCCCCGGGAAGGCGTAATGAACGATTGTTAATATTATGCGGTAAAATTTATGTGTTTCATGTAATTGGAAACGCTTCATTTATGATTTTTATGAAATACACAACTATGTTATTTCTCAGAAAGAGAATTACGATATGTCCCCGGAAAGGGGGAAATGAACGAATGTTATGTTGACGGGTGGGCCCGGAATTATACAGCCCCCCAATGCATTGGGTAATGATGTCAAGGCGGTTAGCCTGACAAAGAAAGTATGATGTCATGGCGCTTAGCCTGGCAAAAGAAAGTATGGAGTCATGGCGGTTAGCCTGACAAAAGAAAGTATGGTGTCATGGCGGTTAGCCCTGACCATTAATGTTATGTGGTAAAGTTTATGTTTGCAGAAATGTTATCTGATAAAATTTACATTTGACTAAATGCTAAGTGGTACAGTTATGTTTGCATACATGTTAAGTGGGCAAAGTTTGTTTCGATAAATGCTAAGTGATATGATTTATGTTTGACTAAATATTGAATAAATGGTAAAGTTTATGTTTGGAACAAATGTTAAATGGTAAAGTTTATATTTGAATGGATGTTAAATGGTAAAATTTATACAAATGGTACGTAATAGCATTTATGATAAGTGATAACAGTTATGTTTGAATGATTTATCAATGAATTATGAAAAGTGGTATTTTTGATATGTACACGTATTTGCTCCCAGTAGAGCAACGTTTTATGTTTCGTATATTCATCGGTGTCTATGTCACGTGTGCACCGGCTGAAACATGCCTATGTCAGGGCTTAGGTCCGTGGGACCACCATATTTATTGTCTGCAGCCGGGAGGCTGATTATGTGAATAGTGCAGTACGGACTAGGTACGATTGATATATTTGTGATTTACACAAGTTTGTAACATGATTATGTTAAGATTTATGCAAGTATGTCTGGTATGAATTATGTTTGAATATGGTACACAAGTATGGATCTGGAGATTGACGTGGCTGTTAAGTGTATAGCTGGCTCTGAGTAGATGTGGACTATAAAAATTGATGAATGAAACTATGTCATTTTCAACTTAAGTAAGAGAATGTACCTAATCTCTGAACATCTAAACTAAAAAAGTCCTGGGGCATGTGTAAATGAACCATCAGTTTAATAAAAAGTCACTTATATGTGCTATGAAAACCCGGGATGTTACAACTATGCACCCTAATCACCTTAGGGCTTTCAAGTTGATCTCCCAAGCTCCATTCTAATGGTTGTTCAAAGCCTATCCACCAGTCTTCTTCTCCACAAGCCCTCAAGACCTCTTCAAGAAAACCCCAAATTTGAGATGATTTCGGATTAAGTCTTCAGCCGCAACAGGGACGCTTTTATACTCGCGCGCCATACGGACTTGTATACGGACCGTATACGGGGCCCGTATGGCCCGCATACGCCTTTCATCTGAAAACTGGGCATTCCATGTGGAGTGTCATACGGAGTTTCATACGACCCCGTATAGCTTGTTGGTTTCTCCATACGGAGTCCGGACAGGCCGTATACTTTCCAAGGCTGCTATATACGACCTCTGGGGGTTCCATACGACCCCGTATGGGACCCCGTATAGACTCTGCAACTCTTCATCTTTGCATCTTCTCACAGTGTATCGTCGGAAGACGAATTTGTAGAAAAAAGAGAGTCGAGTAATCATGCCCTGAAGTAGCGTCCGACGCTTAAGTTAGAGACTTCAAATGAAGGGAAAGCAAAGAGGAAAGTGAGAGAGAAAAAGAGAAAAAAATGGAAGAGATGAGAGGTTTTCGAGTGAGAATGACGCACAACTGGACAACTAGTCTCAATGGAGTCTTAGGTGGCATGCTCGAGTTGTCATATGAGATAAGATGGTGCTTGGTAAACTGAGGTCATCCTTATATAGTCTTGGGATCGTTGGACAACCAACCTTTTTAGAGACATTAACCAGTAAGGTGTTAATCTAGAGGTAATTAGTTGTCTTGTATATATAACCGTTTGGGGCATTTTGGAAATCTATTTTAGTTTGATGACTAGATGATTAATGTTGGCATTGATCCCTCATCTGGGTGTTTGGGATCATACTATGTGTTTTTTATTATTTTTTCCCCATAACATATAATAGTATGAAGAATAAAATTATATTTTATTTCTTTGATAATTTTTTGTTGAGTCTTAAATATTGAGATAGTTAATTCATGCAAAATAGTATATTTAACTTGGAATAAATTATATTTCTAAAGTTTTTGGCCTTTAATACAATAGATTTAATTATTTTCTTATTTTTGTCTTTAGCTAAAAATATTTTGCTTTATTTAAAATCCTTATAAAGGGTGTTTCTGGTATTTCAACAGTTGAAAGGAGCGGAGCAATTGAGGGTAATTTTTGAAAAAATAGGGGCTATCGTGAAAATTCAAACTTTTCCTATCCCCATTCGTTCGTTGCCGGCGCTTTGTGCTTTGTCTCGCTACTTGGAGTACCTCCTTCCCCTGCGGCGCCGGCCGTGCCCCCTAGAGATCCGATCTCGGAGACGATGATCAACAGAGCGGTGCCCAGTGGCCGTCAGATGCAGCAACGATCCGGTCTGCCACCTCACCACCAGCGCCAGTACTCTTCCGACCAGTTCATGCTCTTCGATTCCGCCCCTGGCGGTGGCGGTAACAAGTGGCTCCCCCACACTCAGCAGGTAATCAGATCCCCCTCCGATGCTCTCTTCTCCGCCGGTCTGATAGGAAATGGGCGGCTCTGATCTTGGTCTTGTGCAGGTGGAGTACTCGAGGATGCTGAGGAGCATGCAGAAAGGGGAGTTCCTCTCGTCGGCGGCGGATCAGGCGACGCCGCTCGGATCGAGGCCGTCATCCGGCCAGCACCGGAACGGAGGGGACGTTTCATCGAGCGAGCTCAGCCCCGGGATCCTCGATCTCCATTCTTTCGACACTGAGCTCCTCCCTGAAGTAACCGTTGTCTACCTCTTCTCTTTATTTACTACACCATTTGCAGCAATTAGATTGATCTTTGATTTCTGGGAATTTAGTATTTAAAAAAAATGGTTGATTTTTTTTTTTTGGGTTGGTGGTAGTTGCCGATCCCGAGCATGCACGAGAGTGCGTCACATTTTGGTTATAATGGTCATGGAAGGAGCTTTGATGATTCGGATGCAAGCTTCTCGTTGAAGCATCCGACGGGCAAGGGCAGTACGTTGCCAGAGAATAATGTTTTGAAGAGTTTCTCCGTAGATAAAGAAAAGTCGGGTTCTGTGGCGAAGATCAAAGTAGTGGTATGTTTTCCTGTTCTGCACCATCTAATTGTCCTCAAAATCTTAATTTTATGGAATTCCTTGCTGATCTAACTTTATAAGCTCAAATAACTCCGTTTTGGTGCTTTGCTGAGTCTTGTATTCTATTCTTGAGCACTCAAATTGTTAGCACTTTGCAAAATGTGATGTTTTTGTTATCTTTCACATAACAAATGATTATGAATAATCAAATGTAGGTGCGCAAGAGACCATTGAACAAAAAGGAAATTTCAAAGAAAGAGGAAGATATCATCTCTATCAAGCAGCGTTTGAATTCTCTTACTGTACATGAGACCAAACTCAAGGTAGGTGACTAGTTGGTCTGTTGTTTTGATTAAGAATTCGTGTTTCTTACAATGAGGTTGACATGCTTGTGTTACCATCAATTCTTTTGTGGTGTTCACATCAAGGCAATATATTTCACCAATAGATAAAATGGTACTTTTGAAATATTTAGCATATCACATGGCACTTTGACCAGTTTCATTGAGCTAAATTATTTCTGGAAGTCTTTGATGCTATTGCTTATTATAGGTTGACCTAACCGAATATGTTGAGAAGCATGAGTTTGTATTTGATGCTGTCTTGGATGAGGACGTTTCAAATGATGAGGTTAGTGCAAGATGGAAGTGAGAATTTTGCTTGCTTTTACATTGTGTTTTCTTTGCCACCATTACCTTCATCTTAATTTTCTAGGTTTATCGGGAAACTGTGGAGCCGATTGTTCCAGCTATCTTTCGGCGTACAAAGGCAACTTGTTTTGCGTATGGGCAAACAGGCATGTCATTCATTTATTTGTTTGCTGTTGTTTTATTCTTATTTTTTGAATCTTAAATTTGTGTGACAATGAACCATGTTTAGAAGCTTCCAGTGGTACATTTTAGGTGATGTATGTGTGTGTCATTTTTTTATATAGATTGTAATCTTTAGTACATTTTTATGGCAAAGGATATTAGTTGCTGTCTTATCTTTTGGAGAGGTAAATTGATAAAGCCTTATACTTCTTGCTGATGTTATTTTAAATTGTCAATCACCTAGTGTTTTCAACTCTCCTTTTGCTTCTTCCTCCAGTTTACCCAATATCCCTTCTCTGATTTACTGTTGGTTCTACCTGGGCATATCCAGAAGTTTGAGTATAATTTGCTTAGAATTTGATGCCATTATGGCATAGAAAATCATTATCAGCCATGCCTCTATTACACACAAATATATATATATATATATATATATATATATATATATACAGCTTTGATTCTGTCCGGCCGGCCGGAAATTATAAATTTCCGGTCGTAGCTGATTCCTACACTGGAAAGACGTGTTTGAACAATTTTCAACCGTAGACGGATGGAAAAGATCATTGAAAAATAAGTTAAGCGCAATTTTCATACGATTTGGAAACTTGTCAGAGGTCTTCATCTTAACGGATCAAAACTTGTAGGAATCAACGATCAGGAATTTCAACCGTTAAATTGGGAGGAAACGATACCAAATTGTATTTAAAATCGATGAAATTTTATTTTAGCAGTCTTCCCATCCATTTAAAAAAAAATACCCAAGTAGAATGGATGGCACCGGAAATAAATGAATCCGGCCGGCCGCACAGTATCATCCCTCTATATATATATATATATATATATTTCTTTCGTAGAAGCTGGACAATCTGCTATTTTGTGGTTTTCGGATACTTGGCAAGTCTTTCTTTTCTGTGAAAACTTACATTATATAGATTTCTTTTTCTTTGTTAAAAAGAAAAAAAAAACAATTATGCATCTGGATTTTTATGCTTCTGTTGGTTTATATATTGTTCTAGGTAGTGGAAAGACGTACACTATGCAACCATTGCCTCTTAAAGCTTCTCAAGATATTTTGAGACAAATGTACCATACACACCGGAATCAGGGGTTTCAATTATTTGTTAGCTTCTTTGAGATTTACGGAGGGAAACTATTTGATCTGCTTAATGACAGAAGGTTTGTTAATACTAACTGTTCTTTATGACAGGAAAATTGGTGGTTATCATTTTGTTGACTTGTTTATATGACCTTGGCAGGAAACTTTGCATGAGGGAGGATGGCAAACAACAAGTTTGCATAGTGGGATTGCAAGAGTACAGAGTTTCAAATGTTGACTCAATCAGGGAGCTCATTGAGAAAGGAAATGCAACCAGGAGTACAGGTACAACTGGTGCAAATGAAGAGTCTTCACGATCTCATGCTATTCTCCAACTTGTTATCAAGAGATCTGTAGATGGAAGTGAATCCAAGCCTCCCCGAAGCATAGGCAAATTATCTTTCATTGACCTTGCTGGAAGTGAGCGTGGTGCAGATACAACTGATAATGATAAACAAACTAGGTGACTTATTGTTTTGTTTTGCTATTGTTATGTTTGCATAAATTAGGTAGTGATGCATGTCTTTACAAGTCAATTCTTGATTTGCATTGCAGAATTGAAGGTGCTGAAATCAACAAAAGTTTGCTTGCTCTGAAGGAATGCATCAGGGCTCTTGACAATGATCAGGTTCACATTCCTTTCAGAGGTAGCAAGCTTACAGAAGTTCTAAGGGATTCATTCGTAGGAGACTCACGCACAGTCATGATTTCTTGCATCTCACCAAATTCTGGCTCCTGCGAGCATACTCTCAATACACTGAGATATGCTGACAGGTAATTGTTTATCTAGACCATAAATAGCATCGTTTGTCATGCTTCTGTGCATTTATGTGAGATTATATGTCAATCACTATTTTGGCAGGGTTAAAAGCCTTTCAAAAGGAAACAATCCCAAAAAAGATACCTCCATAAACTCAAACATAAGAGAGTCAACTACTTTGCCCTTATCCTCAGCTTTACCCACTGTTCCCAGCTATAATGGCAACAATGGTTATATTGTCACAGAAAACAATAGATATGGTTGGTCCAAACAAGTTGACAAGGAAACATCGTTGCTCAGTAACATGGATTATGTCTCTAGTAGAAGAGAGGGCAGAAGAGAGGAAGTGTCTGCAGCTCCTTATACTAACTATTACAAGGAGCAAAGTAGAGGTTCCACTCCTGCTGATGACTCTGATTCCTCAGAGGAAGCATATGAAACAAGCAAACCATTGCGAAAGGGAAAAGTAGAGGCATACTCAGCTCCATCTTTCGGGGATAAGGGAAGGACAGTTGATCCTCAACCTAAATGGAAGGATGTGCCAGATGTTGATACTAACAGATTTTATTCAGATGACGATCTCAGTACCCTTCTGAAGGTAGGAGAATGTTGAGATTCAGGCACACCTTTTCTTTGTTTTCTATTTACTTCTGGACCATCCCTTGACTTTTCAAGTCTTGGTGGAAATTTAGGAAGAGGATGACTTGGTCTTTGCTCATCGGAGGCAAGTAGAGGAGACAATAAACATTGTTAGAGAGGTAAGTGTCCATTTCTCAGCCTTAATATTGAAAATAGATTTGCTCTGCCCCATAATATGGTGACATAAGAGTCCCAGTGGGACCCTGTGTGGCTTATTTAAATTTCTATATCAACCCCTCTTGCATGTGCTCAAGATGCTCAACCATTGTCCATGAAGTTTACCAACCCCTGTTGAGTCAAATTTTTATATCATGCATCCCCCCTCCTTTTCCTACAAATCAATCTTTTTGGTTCTTGGGTGTTTGCTGCCCATTTTAAGATGCTTGACCAATGTACTTGTATACTCTTATAGTTCATAATTCCTTTATGACCAAAATTGCCATGTGGACTTCTTTCATTTTAGTGATGATTGATACCATCGACCTAGGAATGAATATCAAATTCAACATTGACATGTGAATTGTAGAGAAAGAATGTTGATTTGATATGTTATTACCCAAGCATATAAAACCTATCTTATGTAAATCAACATTAACCTATTTTTATCTTCCATAGATACAGGATAACAAAACCTTCTTAAGACTTCTTATTGTATAGCCATTGTAGTGTGCCAAAAATTGGTTAAGAGTGGCTTTATTTTATATATTCAGGAGATGGAGTTGTTGGAAGAAGCAGATCAGCCTGGTAACCAGTTGGATGAGTATATATCTCGATTAAACTCCATTCTCGCACAGAAGGCAGCCGGAATTGTAAATTTGCAGGCACGTCTAGCTCATTTCCAGAGGCGTTTGATGGAGCACAACGTGTTGGTCTCTTCCCTTGGACCTTGACCACACGATACAGCAACTGCATACACTTGCAGGTTCTTGTCTAGGATCTCTGCAGGTAATGCTCGGGTAAATCAGTTTTCTTTGGCAAATTCACATTGCTTTTAATTTGTCTAGATGAAACCATGCCTCCTTGTTCCATTTATTATTCGTTTTCTTTGGTTTTCTCTTGTTTTCGTAATGAGATTACTCAACCTTCAAGGGTTCAGTTTGTAATGAGATTACTCTTTGTATCCGAAAACATACCATGCTGTGCTATGGAATTCTAATCGAGATGCTATACAGAGTTTGAGAGATCATACATCACTGTAACATGAAACAAATGAAGGCTTTTCCATATTACTAAGCAGAGAGAAAAACAGATATATATATTGTAGATCTTGTGGCATACTTCTGTTATATCTTGTTCATAAGTGGTGGCATTTGGTATGGTAGGGTTTACTCTCAGAAAAACTCAAGATTTTGTTCTCTGGAGCTGCAAATTCCAGGAGTTGACCTCCATTTTATTGGTGTCCAAAAGCACGCCGAAGCATTCCTGCCCAGTGGCCCAAATGAACTTAGTCCGCTACCAACCCGTCTAATGTGAACCTTTATTTTTCCTAGGCAACCACCGAATTGAAGAATACACTTGATACATTGGTGTGCCAGCAGGTCCCTTGACCCACCAATACTGAGGCATCAAGTATCAACGGGCGGCCTCTGGACCAGCATGGATTGGCACAGCCCAGCCTCCTGTGCTGGGCCTCACCCCAGCACAGTGCATGTCTCCCCTGTATGAAATTCAATTCATGTCGGGTCAGTATGGAATGCACAGTGCCTGGCACAAGGGTAGTGCAGCGGTCGCTCAAATAGAGATATCTCACATCTCCATATTAGTGTGATATTGTCTATTTGAATCTAAGCCCTTACAATTTTGTTTTTGGATTCTACCCAAAAAATTTCACACTAATGAAGATGAGTTTAGCCTCTATATTTATCATCCAATAGTCAATATAGGACTATGTTTGCATCTCTAATACCCCACCGGTGGCTCTTTACAAGTTACACATTAATTTAATGAATATATAAGTAGTATAAAAATAAATCTTACATTAATCCTACATAAATTTATTTATTTTTAAAAATATTAAAAAAATATAAAAATATAAAAAGTTCTTTGATCAAATGTCACGGTGATGAGAATGATAGAATGCGAGTGAATGAGTGTGTTTTTATTTCACTTTCAAAGTATTCTCACATAAGAGAAGACACCATCGATCTCAGTGATCCCCACTGTTTTTAGATTCCAAGTATATGCTTGAGAGGAATCAACCTTTTTTACTATTTATAGATTCCATGAGGACGAGAGAGACTGTTTGAGAGAAAACAACTTTCTTCACTGTTCGAGATTCCATGGAGAGAGGGCGAGCCTACTTTTCATTGTTCATAGAGTCCACTATTCCTGTTATGTATGAGAGAGAACTGAAAGTTGGAGAGAAGGAGAGATTAAACATACCATATTTTACTATATAGAGATATCAATAATTGAAAAGTGGCTCCAAAAGTGTGGGGGGGGTGTCATGCCAAAACTAGGAGTAGTGGAATGGTAGTAGATGCTCCTCAACTCCATGCTATGAAATTCCAACTAGTTATAGGCTTATAGCTCCCTTTTCCCACGTTCTTATGTTCGATCTTCAACAACTATAGTTCATGAGTATTCTCACTTTCTAGACTTCTTGGATTCCAGTTGGATTTCTTCAAGTTTCACCACTTTCTACAAGCTGAGATTTTTTTTCAATTATAGTATAATTAAATTGTTTAATGATGTAAATAATCCTGGCTTTTTTTCCCACGTAGAAAACCATGAGGAGTGGAAGTTGGAAAACCATGAGAAGTGGGAGGCAAACAGCTCCTCAACTTGGAAAGCCACCATCTATGGCTTCCTCTTAACGTGCAATTCGGGTCAATAGCAACAGTGAATTAAAGTAGCTCTCCTTAACCTAGTGCAGTAGATGAGACCTAAAGCCATGAAGAAAAAGGGTATGTTGAGATTCCCCTGAGATTCCCTACCTCATGGAAAGATAAAGAAGGCTCAAAAGGTGGCCATGCATGTATATATACATATAGAAAGATAAAGAAGGGTCAAAAGGTGGTCATGCATGTATATATATATATATATATATATATACATATTAAGCCTTCTCTTTCTGTATCTATCTCTCAAGCTTGTACTGGTTATGGTTGTGTGTTTGTGGAGGGGAGAGAGAGATGTAGGGTGGATGCATGCTTAATTGGCTGGTAATATTTTGAAATGAAGGAAAAGAAGGTAAAAGATTGTTGCATTGAGGATTCATCCACTTGGTGTCCTCCTTTAGTTAGGGCAGACAAGATGTAGCTAATAATTGGATGGTCCATAGGATCCACATGCTTGCACTTTATAGGGGTCCATGGGCCTTCTCTTAAATTAGAGAAAGAACGATGTTTTCAAGTCTAATCAAAGTTTTGAAGAAAAACTTACTCCTATACGATAACCCTAATTTGACCTTCTTTTCTTTTTTTTCTTTTTTAATGTGACCCTAATTTGACTTCTTCTTTTCTTTTTTTTTCTTTTTTTTCTTTTTAATGTGAGGATGTTTTTTCTTTTTTAATGTGAGGATGTTTTATTTTATTTTATTTTATTTTATTTTATTTTGACGGATACATGTGTGGAGCCCACCTCAACATGCTTAAGCCCTCACCTATGTGGGGGTTCGAACTCGATTCGTCTGAGAGAACACACCCTACGTAGGAACCCGATACCAATAGGCCAAGAGGTTGTTGGTTAGAAATGAGGGGAGGATGGATGAATAGTTATCATGCAAGATTGGACAATATTAGAAATAAACACATCCTACAAAAGGTGCATGACACACTAATTCAAGATAAAATAAGATAAGGGCGTTTAAGATGGTTTGGACACGTGCCTCGTAAACAACCAGGTGCCCCAGTTTGAAAATGTGATAGTTTAGTAATAGAAGGTAAGAAGAAGGATAGAGGTAAGCCTAAGATTATGTAGAGAGAAGTAATGTCTAAGAATCTACGTAGATTAGACATTAAGCCCGATCTTACCTTTGAACATGGAGACAAAGAATCCATATAGTCGACCCCATCGATTAAGACCTAGTTGATAGTTGTTGTTGTTGTGTTCTTTATTAAAGTAGCATCGAAACTTCATGATGAATTTGACAATAAATTACTAATTTAGGGTTTTTGTGTATTTTGTGTTGTGCGCACTAAGTTGATTAAATGATTTTGAACATTATATTCATTATAAATAGCTATATTCAACACCTAGTATTTATAACAACTCTTTGTTCTAATTATTAATAATATAAGATATAAGCTAGTTTAACGGTATAACAGACTCAAGGCTAGGTTATAGCAACTTTTACAATAAAATACCGGCTATCACAATCTCTCTCAAATAAGAGGTCAAGAAATTGAAGCATGTCTCTACCAAATAAAAAATGACTTATTCATATTAAAATGTAAAAAGAAAAAAAATGTTAGAATACAACTATATAACCCGACGATCTAATACGGCGAAATATATAACCTAACATACATACCACTAATGAATAAGGTGCATGTCACATATATAGTACACTATTTGTTATTATTCGTACTCTAATATTTAGTCATATATGATCACCATGGTAGGCCTTGATACTATAGCACCGAAAGTAAATAGGAATGAAATTTGAGTGTATGCACCACTCGATCAAATTCGCAATGAAAGAAATATCTTGCCGTAGATACCTTAGATCACGCAGCTCTCATGGTTCCATTGAACAAAAAAGTTAAGAGATGATCAAGGGCTTTGAATTTGCTCAACATGTAACACAGTAAATATTGCTTCCTTGTCCATGATGTTGCATGGTGTCAGCCTACTTGATGAGAACCATAATGTCAATTTGAGCCTTTGCTAGCTCTCATGTGTTTTTTTGGTCCCACAAAGCACTACTCCTATCATACAAAATCAACATTCCATAATAATAGTTAGAAATTAAACCTAATTAGAAGAGATAATATATTAGACAATAATTCAACATGTCTTTTATATATATATATGGTTTAAGTCATCTAGGGTCATCCCTAGAGTACTGTTCTCTAGGGATGTGATGATATAAAACCGCTAGATCCAGGGGCGGAGCTACATGGAGAAGAAGGGGGGCAATTGCCCCCCTTCTCATTCGAGATTTTCATATATTATATTATAAAATATTTATTTTTTTATTATATAATATTTTTTAATAGTTGAATTGCCCCCCTTATCAACTTATCCCTTTTAACTTGATGCCATGTGGCTTATCTTATTTCTATTAAATTATAAATAAATTAATAAAATAATAGATAGAAAACAAAACTTAAAATAAACTAATATTTTAATTAACTTTTCTATCCTTGTTAACTCATATTAGATTAAATTTTGTTAAAAACTTCTCTCGACTTTGAATCTTGTCTATTCCGCTAATACGTTTGTGAACCTGCTTCATTCTTTCTCATTCGGCCTCCAAGAACCCCACAACCCACTCCACGGTCCCACTCTTGCTTAGCTCCACTTGTGTGTGTGATTTATGGGGGATTTTTTCATTGCTCTCACAAGTCACAAACTTCTTATTTTTTTCACCTACGAAGCTATTCCACGAAATCCAAGGTCTGATTTCTTTTTTATTTTTTATTTTTCAATTGTTTTGTTTTGTTTAATACCTCAACTATTTTTTCTCTGGTTTGTTGCTTGATTTGATTTTTTTTCTTTTAAATTCAAAAGGGGTTTTTATTTGTATAAATTTAGTTTGGATATTCAATTTGAATCGAAAGAATTGATATAGAAAAAGATTTAGATTATAACTCCTAATAATCTTGTATGGATTTAGTTTGGATATTTAATTGGTAGGTCATCTCTCTCATCTTTGCCTCCAATTAGGGTTAAAATTAGGGTTTTTTTATTATCTAGATTTTAGGGTTCTCATGATTCGATTTTTTTTTTGCACCTCTCTAATTTTTCTTTTGATCTTGTGTTGCATTTGAGTTAATTTTTGCCCCCCTTATCAATAATTTATGGCTCCACCACTGGCTAGATCATCTAACGGTTATCACTGTTTGATACTGTTTACCATTGTTTAACGATGTACACACAATGACGTAGCTGTTGGATGGAAATCCAACGATACTGTGGAACGTCTTCAGATAATGTGCCTTATATATATATATATATATATATATATATATATATATAACATCAAGCCGGTTGTAACACTTTGCATTCCCAGTCATCTCCTATTTGGCCCCCTGAAACATGTTTGAAGGATTTCCAACCGTACGGATGAGACGATTATCGAAAAATAAGCTAGTATGTCTATTTTCATATAATTTGGTAACCGTTTGGTCCTCCCACTTAACAATTTTTATTTTATAGAAATTTGAACGGTTCAAAATTTCAACTTTTAAGTGGGAGGATCAAACGGTAATCAAATTGTATGAAAATGGACATACTAGCTTATTTTTCGATGATCTTCCCATCCATATAGTTAAAAATCTTTCAAACATGCTCCAAAAGATCAAATGAGAGGTGACAAAGAATACACACCAGTCGACCCGATGTTATCAGCGCTCATATATATATATATATATACTTGATCTCAATTGTGGAAAGCTCAATCAAAAAGTTCGAAATATGAAGCATATATCTTATCCAAGGAGTTAGGCCTATGCATCAATGGAGAGTTGCACATCCATAGAAAGAGAATGAGATTAGACCCATGACTCTTGAGTACTTGACCAACTAATGTCACAAGAGAGCCATTTGAATCCTTTTTCATCTAGTTCTCAACCATGCATATATGTATCAATGGTCCTAGCTAGCTAGACCTTTATTTTGTGGTGTATATATATACTCACATTTAATTTATACACATCACTTATAACTTGGAGTTGTACATGAGTGTATGTTTGGGACCGCCACTGCACTGGTGTGTTATGCCCATCCCATTCTATCCTCAATCATTTGCCTTCTGATTCTCACACATGGTTTGGACTTCCTTAGTGGATGTGTTGCAGGTCAATCTTGCTCTCTCTCTTCAAACAAGGGACTCAGCAATCAAGATGTTGGAAGGCTAGCTCATATATGCCTTTGCAACATTAATATTGGAAGATGCTTACTTTGTTGTTCTTGTGTATAGAGACCGGTAGGCATAAGTCCATGTGTGTTGGTATATCCATCAGTGCATGATCTTATCTTGCAACTCTGTGTGTGGCAAAGGAATGGTTGGCAAGATATCTTTATACAAACCTCATGAAGTGTGAGACTCTGAGACTATAGCTAGTGGTCATGTGTGGTCCTTTCTCATGGGATATTGGATTATTGTTTGGACCTTAGCTAGCTTTGCATGCATGTTTTTGAGCTAGCTCATCTTCAAAACCCTAATGGATGTTGTTGTTTGATCTTTTCCTTTCATATATTCTAGATCTCTTTTTCATTCCCCAAAGAGTACTATATATTATACCATAATATGAAATTTTATTCATTGATATTGAAAGAAGAACCATGAGAAACCCTCACAAGTACACTTATTAGCAAAGAACATAAACAAATGAAAGGTCATGAAGAAAGAACAAATTAAGACTTGTGCTGTGTCCTCTCCTACTTCTCCAAAACAGTACACCTATGAAAACCTTCAAATGATCTGGCTTTCATAGATGCTCTCTTTATATATAAACCCCAGCCACAAACCATCTCACCCTCTCTCTCTCTCTCTCTCTCTCTCTCTCTCTCTCCCTACCTAAGTTAGTCAGCCAAAATAGACAAAAGATCTAGCTGTACAAAAGATATAATTAAGAATAATACTACTAGTCAGCCAAACTTTACTTCACATGCAATGCAACCCTAGAAGTAGAATGCATGGTGTATGATAGCTTCACTGGAGAAGAGAAGGATATATGTTCTTGCTGATCATCCAGAGCTTTCCAACGTTGCTCTATGTCATCAGCTATCCTTCTTGCATCCATAGACGCACCGAGGATCCCTCTCTTCGTGAAACCTACTGCATAGAGGCCCTTCTCTCCTTTCCATCCATGAGGGAATGGCCTTCTTGGCAATCCATCTTTATCAGAGAAAAAATCCTTCTCCTGCCAATTGCAAACCAGTTAAATTAATCTCTTGTACTATAATATAAGTAGTATGATATGATCAATGTACAAAGAGTTGATCATTGATGTCCTTGGGACAAACATACAGAAACAAGGTGTATCAATAATGGGAGATAGATGGACAATGAAAGTGAGACACAATGATGCAATGCTATACCTTAAGCCAAGAAGGTACATTGCTTTTGTAGCCAGTTGCCAAGATAATAGCATCGAACTCCTCCGAACTTCCATCAATGAAATCAGCTCCATGCCTCCTCAATCTCTTTATGGCAGGGCAAACCTGAAACAAAAGACAAACAAATTAAGTCCACAAAATTAACCATGATCAAATTAAGGATGCCATTATATTGATGGGAGGAATTATATATATTGATCAAAAGGATATATCTCAAAGTGGTAGCTAGCAACAAACCTTGATGTCTCCCGACCTTATTCTAGCCAGAGTACCGACATCGAGCACGGGAGTCTTCCCGGACTTGGCCTTGAGCTCAAGAGGGCCGAGCTGAGGCCTCTCGATGCCTAATTGGCCGGTGTTGCCGAGCATGAACCGAGACACAAGGAGGAGCACTTGGTCCACCATTCTTATGGGAAGCCACTTGAGCATCCACATGGACAGCCCGAAAGTGGAGCTGCCGAGCATCTCCCTCGGCAAGACATGCACCTGATGATCATAATCAAAAAGAAAAGAAATATATTTATATATTTATCAAAGTGATCAAAAGTGTTGCTAAGATGAGATGGAATGGGCTGTTGGATTCATGATAACATCCAATATTGCCCATGTTGTTCACCAACTTGGTTGCACTCTCCTCTCATCCACTTATAATCTCCAATACACTACTTTTATTATATAGTTTTAGTTACAAGTCTTTACCGAAAGATAGATAGCAGGAGAGGTGTAGAACAGACTGTGGTGTTATATTTCTTATATATTAGTACCAGAACTCATGGTGGGCAATGGGGACCCATGCACCAATGCGTGTGGAGTAGCTGAGAGATCTCATGGAATGAGCCTGAGCCAGAGCCAGAGCCAGAGACAGCTTTGGATGAAGAAAAATCAGTGGAAAAGAGTAAGAAATGAGCTCAAAAAGCAATGGAGATGGTGTTCACTCGCGTGCGGATGAATTCCAAGAAAGGCTGGAAAGAGAGATTGTGTGTGTGAGAGACCTTGTGGTTCTAACGGTGCATAACTGACATTTCATGGAGAATCTCTCTTTCCTCGCATGCCTAAAACTATCCCTTTTCATCACTAGTTATTCTATTCTTTTTTTTTTTTTTTCCTATCCAAAAGCCTCCATCTTCTAAAATATAAAGAGAAGAACTATAGCTAGCTAGCTCCATGCCAGTCCAATGCCTTAGTTTGTCTTTGACGATGATCATGACTATTAACCATCACAATCACTCAATAAGAACAACCAAATCATCTTTGCAGAAAGAGAGAGGTAAGAGAAACCTAACTTCTACATGGTGGGATATATATACATTCTCATGGATATCATGAGATTGTTTGATCCTTAGGCTATATATACTATATATGTATGCAAATTGAAAATGAAGAGAATGGCAAGAAAGATATATACCGCGTCTCTCACGACAACATAAGGCCGAGCATTGTAGTTGTACAGATCCAAGGCGACCTCCATTCCGGAATTACCACAACCGACGACGAGCACCTTCTTGCCGGAAAAAGCTTGGCCACTCTTGTACATGCTTGTGTGCATGACTGGCCCCCTGAACTCTTCTATGCCATTGATATGAGGCGTGACTGCATCGGCATTCTCTCCGGTCGCCACAATTAGCCAAGGGCAAGTATAGTCGGCCGATGTCGTCTTCACCTTCCAAGTACTAAGGCCGACGTCAAACTCCGCACTCTCCACGGTTTCATTGAACACCGGCTGGATGCCGAAGTGAGTTGCATAGGCTTCAAGGTATTGTAGGAATTGTTGTTTTGTAGGGTAAGTTGGGAATGAAGCAGGGAAAGGCATGAGAGGGAGCTCACAGAACTGTTTGGGGAGATGGAGGTGGAGACGATCATAAGTCTTGAGCTGCCATAGTGATGCTATGCAGTTGAATCTTTCAATGATCAAGCTAGGGATGCCCTTCTCCTTAAGACAAGCAGCCACGGCCAGCCCCGAGGGACCGGCACCGACGATGATCGGTCCGGGGACGGAGATGCACTTCTTGGTCATCGCCGGCTTGTCGGAAAGCACACCGGTCTTGTCGTAGTGGTGGAGGTGGGGATGTGAGAGATACAAAGGGTCATGAACAAGCTTGCCTTCAGTTTCCCTCCAGTAATCCATGGACAAAGAGTGGCTATTGATCACAAGTGATCAGGGGGAGAGTTTTTCAAGGAGAGAAGCTATAACTAGCAATGATCTCCAAAGCGTACCATTCTTGCTGCTGTTAAAGGTGTAGGCAATGGTGTGCACTACTCTGCATGAAAATAGGGAACAAGGAAAGCATGTGCTAGGTGAGTCTCTCCTTCTATCTCTCTTCCCTTGATTTCCGACTTGGATTAGGAGAGAGAGAGAGAGTTATCCTTTGCTTATCCAAAAGAGGATTATCTAGGCTGAAGAGGTCTCTGGTTAAGGGTAGAGCTTATCCGTTAGGAGATCTCTTGTTTCTCTCTTTGAGCTCCGGAGGTGCCGGAGAGTAGAGAACACAGGCCAAAGAGAAGGGAAAGAGAACAACCAACAAAGAGAGAGAGAAAGAGAGAAAGAGTCTTTTGTTTGTGGACTATTTAAACTACTACTGTAACTTTAAAAAAGTGCTGGTTATTACTCATAAGTGCCAATTTATAAGGCCATGATCATCTTATTATTGCTAGCTCTGTGCTCCTACCATTCCAGAGTTGCCCTCCCCACTTTGCTACATGTCTCTTCATACTAAATAGACATACATAAATAAAAAATATATATAAATAAATTAAGAAGCATCTAGACTAGTGATATGTCCAAGAAAATTTCTGTCACTCACTCACAGAGAGAGTATCCTTATGAGATTCTCAAAGTTCTAAGTTTATCCCATATTTGCATGATATTTACTAATCTCAAAGCAGGTTATCAAAAGAGAGAGAAAGAGGAGAGGATCTTTGCAAGATTCTGATGGTTCCTAGTAAATATCTGTAAATTGATAAGCAGTGTTGTTATATTAGGGTGCAAGAAATATATGGTGTGCCCCAGAGAGAGGACAGGCTAAACTGTTAGATGGCCTTTGGCAATAACCTGCCAATCATACTAGTCAAGCAACCTCTCATTGCATCAACCATTATCATATACCTTTAATATATGGCAAGAGAGGTGCAAGTATATTGGAACCTCCACCCCTCAGTCTCTCCAATCCCCCACCATTCCCTACTCCTAGGGAGTGCCTTTCAATCAACCAAATCATGGACAACAAACACACTATAAAAAACTCTTAATTAATCCACCTTGTTAAATATTACACCCAAAAACAACATCCTTAAGACCCTCCCTTGTTTCTCCTTATCAAGGGGAGACTAGGGAGACAGGAACAGACATACAAGGGTTCAATTCTCTTGTCTAGAATTAACTTTTTCATATTTAGTGTTCCACTGATTTGATTAAGTGCATCACTTGAGATGTGATGGAGGAGCATTGAGGTGCTAATCAATCTATCTGATCAACCAATCTGATTGAAACTTGGCTAGGATTATGGTCAACTTGGCTCAATTTTTGATGTTACTCAGTCAAGTAGAATTTTTGAGTCCAATCAAAAGATTTTATAAGATTTATCTTTCTTTATGTGTATAAAAGAGTGGTTCATAATATTCTAGAAATTCTAGATTGTGCATCCTTGGAAACATATATCAGGAAAGATTTGGAAATGTATGCCATTTTGAGAGGCTATAGATTTGACATTTTTGGCATTAGGCCTGTAGTGTTTCAAAGATGTTTTGTCTTTTTGATATATACTTATAAATAAATTTTAAAATTTAAATATACATATTTGATCTAACCGATGGACAAATATACATGCTTTAAAAGATATTTTACTATATAAGCAAAATATATATACATTCTTAAAAAAAACAATAAGTGGATAAACCTCATTTATTTAATATTCAAAATTCGAAGTTACAAGAGATATGGAAATGAAAACATGCACCAAGACACATAAGAGTCGGTGATGTAACTTTAGATGCTTTGTTGTGGCTCCCTAATCCCTCGGTATGTCGTCATTTTGGGCCTAGTCTTTTGTTGGCTATTGAGCTTTTTTTTTTTTTGGACATAAGAGTGGTGATTGACCCACTAGTAGAGTATTACCCAGGCATTGAGTAGGCGGGATCGATCCTGACGGGATTTTTGGTTTCTATACCCTCCACGTGCCCGGAAAGCTCGCCTCACACCACCCCCTCAGCGCATCCTCGAACCCGGGTGGGTGTCGAGGAGCGCGACCGGTTTGCCGCTAGACTGAGATGTCTTTGACCTATTGAGCTTTTTTTTATGGTGAAGGTCATGTTTCCTTTCACTAATGCCTGTCAGTCCTAGCTTTGGTTGTTTTGCTACATAAATATATGGTCCGTTTTGATTATATAAATCACACACCTGTTTATTTATTTGTTTAATTTTAATTACTCCATAATAGATATATACAAATTAAGGGGATGGTTGGAATAAACCTGATTTACTTGATGTAATTGACCATACCAAGAATGATAATTTATTTATATATGATTTTTTGGTAGGTGTATCCCTGAAAAAATATCAAAATTATGTATATATCCCTAAAAAACAATAATTACATGTATACCCCTAGGTTTATAGTTTTAATACGTATATACCCCAACGGTTAACATTGCATGTTTAAATACAAGTAAGCTGTGTGAAAAACCCATTATACAGTTTACTTATATACCATTGAAAAGTTTAGTTGATTATAATTTATAAATACTTAAAATAAATATTGATATTGAAAGAAAAAATAAAAAATAAAAAATAAAAAAAAGAAAGAGAATAAATGGTATTTCTTTACCCTATGATTTAAATTTAATTATAGTTAAGGTCTTTGGGTTAACAATAGTTAACAAATCTCAACAACATGGGTAATGGATATATTATACATGCAACTAAATAGAAAACCTTGGGGTATACCTACAATCATTATTTTTTCAGGATATATACATAATTAGGGTGGTGTTGAGGGATATACATGTAATTTCCCCATTTATATATAAAGCTCCATATCTTAATAAATTTGAATGATAAATATAATCATGCTCCTGTAAACTTTGATTTGTTAAATAATATACTAAAAATAGAAGATGCTTGTGGTAATCCCAATTATTATGTCGAGAATTGGATAAGCTAATCCATCCCCACAAATCTCACTATCCCTTCTATCTTCTACTTTTCTCCATCCAAAATCCCCGGCATTACCAAATAATTAAAACCACTTTAACATCACAAACCACTCACATGATTAGAATATCTTATACTTATTAACAATCACTATTACCTACTATTTGTTCTAAGGCTCATATTAACCATCTTAATTATACTATTTCATAAAATTGATTGCTCAAAAACTTTACACAAAATTAGATATAATCTAATCAATTCCACAAGAGGGAACTAGAAAATGGCCCGTGTTATCTAGAACTTTCTTAAAAACAAGGGTTAATATAGTAACAAATGCATTTCGTGTTACTAATAATTTTCATAAAAACACTAGTTGCATAATATGATTTTTTTAATATGATTTTTTTTTTTAAAAAAAAAAATAGTTTACAACCATCAAAACGCGACCATTGGTTTAAAACTTATCGATTTAAATACTTGTTAGCCCTTGCATTGCTGACCCTTGTGTTACTAACGATTTTCATAAAAACAATAGTTATATGAAATAAGCATAACTTGTGTCAAGTTAACAACAACCAAAACATGTCCACTCACCAGAACGTGACCATTCTGTTACGTTTCCTGTGCCGCTTCCCATGCAAGGAAACGAAAGAGCTACGTCCGTTGGAGTCGAAGACCAGTCAACCATGCAGTGTTCGGAAAAGGACGTAACGGAGGAGAGAGCGTGGAGCACAAGTAATGGAGAAAAAGGAATCGCAACAACGCGCCTCAATCCAAACGCATGTCGCCGCAGTATTCGCTAGCCAAAAGCAAATCAACAGTACAAGGATTTCATTATGGAAGGCTAGGATAAGGCTACAAAAGGGAGGGGAAAAGGAATGGAAGCATCATCGAAGGAGAAGAGTATTGGCCAGAGCCTCGAGGAGGCGACGGAGGAGGTTCGCAGGTGATCCAGCATTCCGATTGCAGCACCTTTGTTTTTTTCTAGCTTATTCTGACTTGAAGATTCTCAGGCCATTAGCGGCCAGGAGATTGTTGCACTTTTATTACAAACTTGTTCCTGTTTCTATCATGAGATTAATGAGAATGGCTTCTTAGCCTAGTTATCTCTATACTTGTTGCTTGACAAGTTTGTTGTAGCTTGAACGAGCATGGGAGGCGCTCTATTTGGTGCTTTCATTGACGCCTGGCCTACTTCCTTCTCAAGCCATGGCGGAGAACACAAGGATGAAAGACTTACTTCAACGGCAAGATATGAAGCAGGCTTGGATGGAGCAACGTGATGAGCAAATGAAGGAGTTGCTCTCCCAGAATGACGAGCGTTTCAAGCTTATTGAGCTGTTGATCTCGCAACTCACTGCCTCAAGAGGATCCTCCACAACCCCCACAGATCCAGTGTTGGTTCCATCCTCTACTGCTCTTAGCCCTCTCCCTCACAACGAGGACCAATCCATGCTGACTGTTCCGCCCCGCGGGGTGCGCCTCGACTTTCCCAAGTTTGACGGCAATAACGCCTTGCAATGGATCTACAAAGCTGACCAGTTCTTTGACTACTATGATATCTCTGATGCTTATCGGGTCAAGATCTCGGCGATTCACTTTGAAGGTGCGGTTGTCCCTTGGTTCCAAATGCTACAAAAGGCTAGACAGATCACGACGTGGGAGTCTCTCACGGCGGCCATCGAGTCCGTGTACGACCCTTCTACTTTTGATTGTCCTCGTTATTCACTCTTCAAACTCACTCAAGAAGGCTCCGTTACGGATTATTACTCCATGTTCACTGCCCTTGCGAATAGGGTGGACGGCCTCTCGCCAGCAGCTCTATTGGAGTGTTTCCTCCACCGCAAACTCCAACGAGATGTCATCCCTTAGCGCCCGGACTCTCTCAACTACGCCTTCAGATTGGCAAAACTATATGAAGAGAAATACATCACCTCTGGCCGGCAACCTCCTCCTCGGCCGTCATTTCCTCTGGACGTCCGCACACCACTCAAGCTCGCTACACCGCCAAAATTGGCACCTCTGCTAGGGCTCCGAGCTTTACTACCCCCCCTGCGGCGTCACCACCTCCGGGACCCACTGCTGCTCCTGCCACTCGGAAGATGACCGCCAATGAAATACAACTACGTCGATCGAAGGGCTTATGCTTCACTTGTGATGAGATATATACTCCTTCGCATCGCTGTCCCAACAAAAGGTTACTCGTCCTTCAATGGGATGAGGACGAAGACCAACCACCAGCTACTGAGTTTGTTATTGACACGGCGCCACCTGACTCGTTGGAAGACCAACACCCTAAACTCTCCATGAACGTGATAAATAGTGCACTCTCTCCGACACAATGCAATTCCGAGGCACCATTCGCAGCCACCACGTCAACATACTACTCGATGGCGGCAGCGACGACAACTTCATCCAACCTCGAATCGCCCGATTCCTCCAGCTGGACATTCTACCAACCAAACCATTCCGCGTTCTGGTTGGCAATGGTGCGTCTCTACAGGTGGAAGGTTTCATTGACAATTTAGAAGTCTTGGTGCAGGGTACCACCCTGCGTTTTCCAGCATATATTCTACCCATCGCCGGAGCCGATGTCATTCTAGGCACAACATGGTTGGCCACTCTCGACAATCATATCGTCAACTACAATACGATGCGCTTGCGATTCCTCCTGGGCTCTAAATTTATTACTCTGCGCGGTAATCCTCCCCCTGCTCCACAACTGGCTACACCGCGCCAACTTCACTGGCTTACTTCAACAAAGGCCATCGCGCACTGTTTCACTCTTTCTCTGCAGGGCAATGTACCGCCGGTGGATCTCCAACAAGCAAACCTTACTGAAGGCCTTGAACCACCATTGGCATCTCTACTTCTAACTACAATGTCAGTGGACCTCCAGGAACTACTCTTAAAATACCAAGAAGTCTTTGCACGTCCGACGGGTCTCCCACCTTCCCGTCCTTGCAACCATCGGATCCAGTTGTTGCCGGACTCCGCTCCAGTCAAAGTCAGGCCATATCGATATGCCCACAGCCAGAAGGCTGAAATCGAAGCTATGATCAACATCATGCTCCATGAAGGCCTTATAGAACCTTCCACCAGCCCCTTCTCCTCCCCCATTCTCCTGGTTAAAAAAAAAGGATGGATCATGGCGTTTTTGTGCTGATTATCGCGCTCTCAACGCGATCACTGTTAAAGATTCTTTTCCCATGCCTATGGTGGATGAGCTTTTTGATGAACTGTTTGGAGCAACGGTCTTCTCAAAGCTTGATCTGCGATCAGGTTATCACCAAATCCTATTGCACCAGGAGGACAAACACAAAACAGCATTTCATACACACCAGGGACACTACCAATGGCTGGTGATGCCCTTTGGGCTGTCGAACGCGCCGGCGACATTCCAGGCGCTTATGAACTAGGTATTCCACCATGCCCTGCGGAAATTTGTATTAGTTTTTTTCAACTATATTCTCGTTTACAGCTCATCGTGGGAGGCCCATCTGCACCACCTGGAGATCGTCTTATCCACTCTTCATGCATATCGTTTGTTCGCCAAGTTCAACAAATGTTCGTTTGGGCTTCATCAGGTGGATTATCTAGGGCATGTGGTGTCCGGTCAAGGCGTCGCTATGGACCACATCAAATCCGCTGCAATTGCGCAATAGCCAACTCCTACATCAATCAAACACTTACGAGGTTTTCTTGGGCTCAGTGGCTATTACAGACAGTTCATTCGCAATTACGCGATGATCGCACATCCCTTAACAGAGCTATTGAAGAAGGACAACTTCCGGTGGAGTGAGGTTTTCATGGGCTCAGTGGCTATCGCACATCCCTTAACATGCATTCAATGCCCTCAAAACGGCCATCTCCACTGCACCAGTACTTCGCCTACCGGATTTCACTCAGCCATTCGTCCTCGAAATGGACGCCTCCGGTGAGGGAATTGGCGTTGTTCTCAGCCAGGATAACCACCCACTGGCGTTCTTCTCAAAGAAGTTAAGCCCCAGAATGAAGACTCAATCAGCATACACCCGGGAATTCTTCGCTATCACGGAAGCTGTAGCTAAATTCCGCCACTACCTCATGGGCCATCGGTTCATCATCCTCGCAGACAAGCAAGCTCTACAACATCTGGCCAAACAAGAAATTCACACTCCGGAGCAGCATAAATGGCTTCCCAAATTACTTGGCTATGATTACACTATTGAATACATGCCGGGAAAGGATAATATCGCTGCTGACGCCCTCTCGCGATGCTTCTCTCTTATTTGTTCATGCCCTCACTGTGAACTATCTGTAGTGCTTCCACACTTGCAAGCCCAGGACCCTTTTTGTGCTTCTATCATGCAAGCTATTCAACAAGGCCAACTCAACCAGGGTCCTTACACTCTAAAGCAGCAAATGATGTGGTATCAAGGTGGAATGGTGGTGCCTCATAACGACCAGTTCAAGCATCGCTTGCTCCACGAATATCACACGTCGTTGGTAGGTGGCCATGCTGGATCCTTGCGCACTTTCACGCGCCTAGCCCGTCAATTCTTTTGGAAGGGCATGAGAAAAGAGGTTACCGCCTTTGTTAAAGCTTGTTCCGTGTGTCAACAAGCCAAGTATACTTCCTCAAAGCCTGCAGGTTTATTACAGCCTATTCCCATACCCATGTGTATTTGGGAGGACATCTCCATGGATTTTATACTAGGCCTACCTCCTTCCAAGGGCCTCACTGTGATCTTCGTGGTAGTGGATCGCCTGTCCAAGTATGGTCATTTCATTCCACTGTGTGGCGACTTTACCAGCCGCTCTATGGCTGATGTTTTCATTAATAATATCGTCAAGCTCCATGGTATACCTCGTTCCATGGTCTCGGATCGGGATAGCACATTCACAAGCAACTTCTGGCAGCATTTATTTCATCGTATGGGCACCACGCTTGCCATGTCGTCGACATACCATCCCCAATCCAACGGTCAAACCGAAGCTCTCAACAAATGCCTGGAGATGTATTTGAGGTGCTTCGTTGGTGAAAACATGAAAGCATGGGTCGATCTGCTACCTTGGGCGGAACTCTCTTATAACACAGCCTTTCACAGTAGCATTGCAATATCCCCATTCGAGGCTGTTTATGGTCGTGCACCACCAGACCTGTTTCCTCCTTACGTTGCAGAGGAGAGTGAACCCCCCGAGGTAACGGAGCTTCTACACCAACACTCCAAGATCGTCGCTCAGCTGAAACAAAACTTACTCAAAGCACAGGCTCGCATGAAGCGCTTCGCAGACAAGAAGAGGCGTGAAGTTTCCTTTGCAATAGGCGACTGGGTCTACGTCCGCCTCCAACCTTATCGGCAACAGTCTGTGCACATGCGGCGAAACCAAAAACTGGAGATGAGATTCTTCGGCCCATTTCAAATTGTTAAACGGATTGGTGAGGTGGCTTATAAATTACAGTTGCCAGACGCAGCGCGCCTCCACCCAGTTTTTCATGTTTATCTCCTGAAGCCGTGTGTAGGCGACCCCAGCATCTCTGTGGTCTCCCTTCCAAAATTAACATGCCCGTCAGGCCCGCTTATCCAACCAGCTTTCATCCTAAAAGTCCGACATGTTCTCAAGAACGGGCACCCACGTACACAGGCGTTGGTTCAGTGGGACGGGCTGGGTTCGGAGGACAATACTTGGGAAGACTTATCTCAGCTCCAATGCCAATTTCCTCACTTGGCCCTTGAGGACAAGGACCTACTCGATGGGCCGGGGGAGGGGGGAGGGGAGGAGGGGGAATGTTACGTTTCCTGTGCCGCTTCCCATGCAAGGAAATGAAAGAGCTACGTCCATTAGAGTCGAAGACCAGTCAACCATGCAGAGTTCGGAAAAGGACGTAACGGAGGAAAGAGCGTGGAGCACAAGTAATGGAGAAAAAGGAATCGCAACAACGCATCTCAATCCAGACGGGTGTCGCCGCAGTATTCGCCAGCCAAAAGCAAATCAACAGTACAAGGATTTCGTTATGGAAGGCTAGGATAAGGCTACAAAAGGGAGGGGAAAAGGAATGGAAGCATCATCGAAGGAGAAGAGTATTGGCCAGAGCCTCGAGGAGGCGACGGAGGAGGTTCGCCGGTGATCCAGCATTCCGATTGCAGCACCTTTGTTTTTTTCCAGCTTATTCTGACTTGAAGATTCTCAGGCCATTAGCGGCCAGGAGATTGTTGCACTTTTATTACAAACTTGTTCATGTTTCTATCATGAGATTAATGAGAATGGCTTCTTAGCCTAGTTATCTCTATACTTGTTGCTTGAATCTCTTTCTAGAAGTTTGTTGTAGCTTGAACGAGCGTGGGAGGCGCTCCACATTCATTTAAAACGTGTTGTTTCAAGTAATTGTTATGATTTTTAAAATTTAAAAATTTAAAAATAAATAAAAAAATAAAAAATATGAATCTAATTTTCTGATTTTTTAAGAAATGTTTAAAATCAAAATCATCTTTTACATTTTACTTCCACTTAGTAATTTAGATAGATGATTTTTAAAATTTTAAAAAATATCTATAACCGATTTACTCCCGCTTAATAATATTAATAATATAGATAAATATACTAACCAATTTTGTTTTTGTGAAAGTTCGAAACTGTATTTTTTTTAAGTTAGAGTAGTTTTTCGTTTTTAAGAAATTTTTATCCGAAAATAATAGTATCTTCATAAAAAATATATTAAGTGTTTATTTTTAAACTTTAAAAATATTTATCTTATAGACACTTACCTAAAAATTTATTAAAAAATGATAAAACTGTGCCTTTGATTTTTTTATATTAAAAAGATAAATGTATTGAAAAATAAAAATACTTAGTTTATAAAATACATATTTTTAATTAAAAAAAAAGAATACTAGAGAGAGAAAGAGCAGAGTGAGCTGTCTACATTAAACTAAAATAAATAAATAAATAAATAAGTAGTTGCCAGCAGCCAGTAGTTGATATATTTTATTGCCACTTGTGCACAGCGTCCATATATGATCCAGTGAAATTGATGATGATGATGATGAGGAGTATATATATATATGGTGCGTGTCAGTGAGCCTGTCAGGCACAAACTCAAAGACCGGCCAGCCAGCCATTTACAACCTGAGACTCAGATTGATAAGATAGAGATTCACTCACTACTCAGACTCATACCAAACCTTTTACCTCACATGTCTATTGTCTTTTGTTTGCTGTCAATTGCTCACAAACTTTCTTGAAATGAAAAGAAAAGAAAAGAAACCTTGTGTTATGTAACTTCCCTACAAACAGAAAGAATGACTTTCACTATGCGTACAAAAGCCCTTTGATTTTGATTTTTTGTATCTGATGACCATATCTAAGAATTTATCTTTGTTAATGTAGTTCATTCGCTTACGTTTGGTTTCACTAATGGCCTTTTGATCTGTTGGCATTGGATTATTATATAGTATGTGTTCTTTTGTACGAACCAAGTTCAAACTCCTACTCACACAAATGAGGGCATAGGTGTAGAGTCGATGAGGGCTCAAATGTGTTGAGGTGGACTCTACACCTGTACCCGTCCTTCACTTCTCTAGTGCGGACGTTTGTTGGGTGAATTCTAGGATACCGTGGGCACTGTTCCCACGATATTGCTACAGTGTGATACCGTGGTAGGTCCTGGGGTGATGTTTTGTGTATTCTAATGTTTGGTTTTTGGGTTCGAGTTGGGTTTGAAGCTACAGTAGCGCCGCCATTTTATGAACAATAATGATCAGTAATTTTGGATATAATCAATAAAACTTGGAACCCAATAATAATGAGTTGGAACCCATGGTATGAGACCGTGGGTACCAACCCACGGTACTGTAGAACACACCCGTTTGTCGCTTTGTCAAATATATATATATATATATATATATATATATATATATACACACACACACACACGATCGTTCTAAGATCCGTAGAGCGGAACCATTATCTTTGGTCCGGTAGCCTCCCATTTTGACGCAGGTATGTTTGAAGGATTTTCAACAATACGGATGGGAAGATCATCGAAAAATAAGTTAGCTTGTCAATTTTCATACAATTTGGTGACCGTTTGGTCCTCCCACTTAACGGTTCTTATTTTAGGAAAATTTTAACGGTTTATAATTTCAACCATTAAGTGGGAGGACCAAATAATCACCAAATTGTATGAAAATTGACAGGCTAGCTTAATTTTTGATGATCTTCTCATCCGTACGGTTGGAAATCCTTCAAACATCTTCAAAGCCAAAATAAAGAGGTGATTTGGAACATTGTTAGGAAAGGTGTCTGATAGCATGATTATATATATATATATATATATATATATATATATATATATTTGGTTTCAAAATGTTAGAATATATTTGTTATTTTAAATATGGTACTAAATTTTGTTGGTTTTATGTATTGTATTCAGTCTGAGATATTTAGCTATTTTAGTTTTGTTTTGGGATCCGTTTTGAACCGCGAAGACGGGATTTTGGGTGGTTTATAATTTGTTTTTTTGTTGGGGCGCGATACTATTTATTGTAATATCTATATTTCGATCATGTGAAAGTTTATCTACTTTTTCCACCATGGACATAAGCTTAAAGCCAAACCACGTAAATCAATTTGATCTTGTGACAAATCTTGATTTCCACACAATATATTTTTTTATTTAAAAATAATACACATGCTTAATATTATTTTGATATATTATAATACATTATCTTCTTCTTTTTTTTTTCCTTCGGTGGTAACTCAAAATTGCTAATAAAAAATGTTCATATTCTACTTCTCTAGAACCACCACACAATTAATCAGAATCTAAGACATTCTCTGACAAAACACACTCTTTAATTATATATTTTTAGATAAAAACATGTGTTTATTTAAAATTATTTTGAAATATTGATTTCTTCACCAACACATATAGGTTTTTTTTTTTTAAATTGATGAATAAACCACTTTCTTTAATATATTACAAGTGATAAGACTAATAATGATAATAACAATATATAACCAAAGGTCGCTAGCTTGCGTCAGACGGGTGGTCTCGGGTTCAAACCTCCACTCGTACAAAGTGATCATAGGTTCCCTCCTTAGAGGTGTTCGGCATATTGAGCTTGCTCCATGGTAGAATCCTCTTCTATGTAGGATGAGGGCACAATATGCACATTGAGCTTGCTTTGCCCAAAGCATCTCATGAGGTCGCTTGTCGGCTAATTTAAAAGAAAAAGATAATAACAATATGTAATGTTGTAATGTTGTAATGTTGGTAGTACATAGTTTGTGCCTATTTAGTTTACTCTAGGGGCTCTATGCAATATATTTTGTTAGATTGTATTTATATCAGTCAAAATGGTTTTTAATTTTTATTTTTAAACAAACGTGAAAGGTGGGGACGGTCAACATGACTTTTTTTTTTTTTTGATAAAGTGGATAAACCACATTCCTTTATTGAGATAGATAAAAAGTACAGACTTACAAGGACCCTATGTTGGGCCGGATTTTACATGTTAGGTGTCTGGGCCCCGTTCGAAGGTGGCCTGGCGGGTTCTTCATCCTCGAAGTCTGCTCCCGGGTAGCTCGATATTTGGCCCTCCCTTGTGATGGTTAGACTACGTTTGATGAGGGCGACCATTGGGTGCAGTTGAGTCTGTTGCGTGGCATGGGCACTGTCGAACCAAGATAGGAAGAGGAAATCAATTAATCTGATGATCCGCTTACAAACACGCCGTTTGTCGTTGAAACATCTCATGTTTCTTTCCGATATAGGTTCGGTGTGACCAACACCAGCGTGCCATCGCTACGGAGGTCCTTTCTCAAGCTTCGTCCTATCGATGCGCGTCCCTATAGATATTGTATCTTGCTGGGGATGTGCCCGATCCCTAGGAGTTGTGTGTAGTGGGACCAAACTTCTGTCGAGAAATGACACTTAAGCGGTAAGTGTTCGGTGTTTTCCTCGTGATGATTGCAAAGATAACATTGTGTGCGTTCTCCCGGCCAGTTTCTCTTTGCTAGATTGTATAACATTGGGAGCTTGTCTTCCCATGCCAACCAAGCAAAGATTTGAACTTTCAGTGGTGATGTCTGCTTCCAGAATGTTAATGGGAGGGAGCCTCTCATGCCACCGTCCATACGAATGCGATAGAGGGACTTGACTGAGAAGTCTTGAGATGGGGTGAGTCTCCACTTCCGAGTGTCCGCCAAGTCAGTTCCGGCTTGGTCAAGATGCTCTAGTAGCTCTTGCCATGTCTCCCATGCCTCTTTTGACAGGGTCCCGATTTAAGTAGGGGTAGTCCTTCTTCATGTAATTGTCGTCCCTCCTGTATTGTGATATCCGCCTTCGTCCATATCGTTTGGAATTCTGGGCACCTCCTAACGGGCACCGCCTTCGTCCATGTCAACATGACTCTTTAACATGCACCCTCACTCACTTTATAATCATGGTGGTTCGATCCTGAATTTTTCTGAATCATCAATACCTTATATAAAAAATTTAATATCAATAGATCAAGAGGCCCGTGGTTATAGTAAAAATAGTTAAGCGAGCGAAACTGATAACAGTGGAGTCTCGGTCAAAATAATATTATGATAGTAATATCTATCTTTTGAGTCATCAATCAATCTAGTTTGATAATATTTTCACTTTTATTATATTTTTTTTAAAAAAAACTATTGAATAATGAACAGAAAACATGGAGGAATGTGCAATTTGGCCTCTCTATTTTGTCCGGCATGAGGGTAAAGTTGAACTAGATTGGGCACTTCCCACTTGGGGCTGATAGTGCAACTACTGAAACGTGATCTGGCCGTGCACTCCCTTCTTAGTACACGTACACACAGCGCGCGGCATCTTCAATAGATAGATAGATAGATAGACACCCATTAAATCTTTGTCTCGGACTCTTAACCCTCCACCTTTCTCATTCAACCAATCTCTGCTTCCCTCACTTACTACACAATCCAAAGTGGATTTCATTGTGTTTTTTTTTTCTTCTTCTTTTTTTTTTACTTTTTGTGAGCCAACCTTTTTGCTCTTTGCTCTTTGCTCTTTCTCTTAATTATGGTTACTCCCACTTTTGATGGGTCTGTTTTTACTATATATATCTATTTTATATTTGAATTTTTTTAATATATATAATTTTATTTGAAATTTTGAAGATGTCTCACTAATTAAGAACATGTGTGTCCTAGATTTTTAGGTACCCTGATTTAGACTGAGAATTATATATATATAAAATAATATATAAAGATTTATATATATTAAATATTAAGTCTGATCTTATCTTTAATAGAGGGATATAGAGATAGAAAATTCATATAACAACCAGGCTTGATTGTTGTTGTTATTGTTGATTATTTGAAATTTATTAAGGTGATAATTAGATTCTAGTTGATACATAGATATGTATGTTTAATTATTAATCAAGAAAGGAAAAAAAAAAAAAAAAAACCCAGAATTTGGATACCTTTCCTTGTCAAGTGGGGCAGTTCTTAGATTTCATGTCAATGGAGAGGGGAATGGACAATGACATGGAGTAGGTATGAGGATAGTGTGTAATGTGCTACCCTATTATAAGTGAATTTTATATTATATATTTTATTTTCCTTTCAAATTTTTTCCTTTAAATTTTTTTTTCTTTATTAAAATTTATTATTAATAAATTATTTTTTTAAAAAAGCTTTTGTTTGAAGTATAAACTAATGTTTGTTGGAGCCGTGCTTCTATCCCCGCACGCTTGGGAATATGGAATCTCTCTCTATCTCTAATACATATAAATAGATGACAGCTGAAAAGGGTGGAAGAGGGGAAAAAGGCCCAGCCAATAGGGCTCTGTTTTGATGGGTCCCATCGGGCCCAAGGCCCAGAGCATAAAATCCCGGGGGCAGTGTGGGCCCCGCACACTTGACAGGTTGGTGGGGGCCCACAAGCCCATCATTCGGTTGGCATTGACATGCCTGCCGGGGGCAGGAGATCCGATCTCTTGCTCCATTGGCACCTCTTATTTATTTACTTTATTTATTTAATTTATTTAATATTTTTAATTTTTTCTACTAATTATTTTTATTTTATTTAAATTTTTCTGGTCATGGGATCACTTCGACATTCAGCATCCCACTTGATTCCTAACTGTAGATCCATATGCTTTATATATATGTTCAAAATTGCACTAAAGACCACACTGAATTAAATAATTAACATAATGCAAGAGAAACAAATTAAGAAAAATAACATGTGTAAAACTGAATGGATAAAAACTTCTATCCCAAGGAATTCATGTCATTTTCATGCACCCACATCCTGTTGTCCTCTGATGTCATGGGTGAATTAACATATAAACATAAAGTTAGAAGATGGTAAAATCATGTCACCATTATATGGGGGTACCAGGGCCACTCACTGCAGGGTGAAAATAACCCATCAATGAATTAACAAATAACATATAACATCTAACAAATATGGGATATTAGAGCCAGGGTCACTCACTACTACAGGGTGAACAAAACTCTATAGAGGGATGAGACTTTTAATGGCAATCATCTGAAACATATGAGGCGAATGAAATATATAAAAATAATATATTTTTTAAAAAAAATTACTTGTGATATTTCTTTCCGTATATTATCTTGGTTGAATGCCGTTTTACTTTTAAAAAATTAAATTTGGAAATAGGACACAACTTGATAAAAAAGAGCCTTGAGGGTCTTTGAGAACGACACGACAACAAACCAAGGGAGTACATGAGGCTTCACCAACTTAGTCAGAAGGATAACTTTTAATTAACTATTTGTATATGGTGTTTTCTAGCTGAGTTTGTAATTTTATCATTATCAATAAACATGGTTTATTTATTTTTTTTAAAAAAAATTCTAAATTATTTTAAAAAAATTAAAACATTAAATTATCCGTAAGAGCTCTTCCCAGGTTGGCTCCTGTGGGGGTGTGCAAGTGCAACCTCAAATGGCAAACATATATATATCTATATATAATATATATAATAGTTAACTTAGTTGCGTCATGCGTGATGAATCACAAAGAAAGAGAGGGACCAATATACACAGAATTTAAAAACAAAGTGCATCTGAAGCAAAGAGAGTACTTGAGAGCAACTGATTAGTCAGACAAGCACTTTAACTGAAAGATCCTCTACTTGAACTAGTGGAGAGGGTGGTGCTGCTGCTTCCATACTAAACTAATACACCTCTATCTCTCCCTCTCCCAAAGCAAAAATAAAGCTGAGTGTTCTTTAGTCTCAATCTTTCAGACAAACTGGATGGTATTGGTGGGTTTGTTTTATTTATCAGAAACATCGATCACACACTAATCAATTCCTTATCACATTTGACTCTTTAACACACAATATTAATTATTCTAATTATGTACCAAGAAAGAGAGGAGAACAAAGTACCTAGTAACCACCTTTTTCTCATCAAACACCTACCTTGTTTCTCCAAGAAATGGAACAAATTAAAGAGCTTATCTTAACCAAGTTAGTTTATACAAATTTATACAAACAATTAATAATTAATTCTCAATAAAGTATATATATATATATATATATATATATTGTTGAGGCTAAAATCGGTACCTACCTAGAGATAGATACTGGTTTCAGGTCAACGGCTAAATTTATATTTAACTGGTCAGACCTCCACAATTGCTGAGAGAGTCCATCAACGCTTCCAAGATCGAGAAACCTGCACAAGGAAACAATCCGTGGGGGTTGGGCCTGAATGCCCGGATTTAACTCCGACGGTCAAGTCAGTGTAATCTGCTTCTTTTTGCTTCTTGGGTCAAGGTGTTTTTTTGCTCTCCTTTCTTCTAATAGTGCCCCCGTTATTTATAGCCCTGGTGGGAGTCCTCGGCCATGCCTCGGATATGACAGCTCTTTATGGAGGAAGTGATGGGAGGGGTTCATCCCCTTGTTGGGTCGGCTTTCCCTCGACCCGTCCCTTCCGTGTCAGAGGTCACTTTTTCAATGTGTTCCCTCAAGAACCTGGCTCCTTTCTCGGGTTTACGAGCCGTATGCCCTGTGCAGCCGTCTAACCTGTCTATCGAGAATCAAGTGGGCGGTTCTTCCTGTCAGATCGGGATTTTAATGGTGGGTTGTCTCGTTACTGGGTTAGCATGGGCGCTTAGTCCTTTTCAGACCCAGATCATTTATTAACCGTACTTGTGTTATGGCTCCAGTCATTCGATCAATTAATTCCCTGCTATCACTCTTCCCCATGCTCTGACTTTGATCGCGGTAGCTTCCTGAGTAAGATTTTGGGTCGGCTAGAGAGCCTTCCCTTTGAGGTGACAGCGCTTATTAGGCATGGGCGGGGTGACGAGGGGTCTCCACGTGGATATACCCAGTTGGCCAACCGAACGGCCAGGATGTGTCCACTTGGTGGACCGTTTTCACCTTTATCACTAGTCCCGCCCCAAGTGTGCTTTCGTGCGAGTTTGAGTGATGAACGAGCGTTACTCGGTTATCAGTCGGCTCGAGAAGCAAAGCACTAGGGGGATAAAAAATGGTAAGTTTGAATCAGCATTCCTCTCTTTCTTGGAAGTTGTTCCACTGAGAGTACCGAGACGGTCATATCTAAAAGCGTTTGTGGCGGTGACCAAGGTCTTGGGACTTATGAGTGCTTTAAAGCACTCCCCTTTGTTACTCACACATGATGCCCTATATAAAGGTGATTAGAGGGAGCTCTTTTTTATATCTTACGCATGGCTTCCCTCGACACCAATCCTTTTTAAGATTTTCCTTCCCGGCAATCTACTTTTATGCTCGGGATTCCTCCCGGATTTCCATGATTTCTTGGACGGGCTTGGATCCAGCATCGCTCGACTTCGGGTCCGGCGGTTGCGTATGGAGCATCGGATTAGTGAGGGATGATGCGCCGAGGACATCCGGTTTGCTTGAGGTTGGTGGATTCCATATTGACCACCACGCGTGTGGCGGGGACCTTCTAGTCTTTACTTACTTGGGGGTGAGATTTCAAGGTTAAGATCTATGGAAGGAGGCTCCGCCTCGGAGAATCTCCTTACTGCCTCGACCGATGCATGGAGCGGCCGAAGTTGACAATAGCGGGGGGGAGGGAGCTCAGGCCTCGGAGTCTTCTATCGGATCTTCTTAGGGTGTTAGGTTTTATCGCCTTGCCCGAATGGATTCCAAGAAATCCGTGTAGTCTTTTCTTTTCCTTAACTTATCTTGTCTTGTTCCTCTTCTCGGGGCGATTATTGTGAATATATTATCCGTCTTTACGGATCGTATGGTTTTGCTTCTGTTTTTGGATGATTATATTATTAAAACCGTCGGCTGTGTATCATTTATTGTGATATGCCGTTTTTCTGTTTAGCCAAGCGGTTTTCAAGACGATTAGGCTTCGAGGGCATGAGGTGGGGTAGGTGAAATGATGATGGGCCCGACTTTTTAGGGTCCACTTGTCAAAGATCGTTATGGGGTTACACGTCGTGTCGATTTGAATCGTGGCGATCCGTCCGTTGCTTGTATTGCCACGTGGATGTCACCTAGGCCGATCATCGTCGTTATGAGACAATCCCTGCCGTCCATGGTGATCCGACGGTTGAAAAGGAGAAGTTTGGGGTCACTGAGGCGCCAAGGGTTGGTTAAGGGTTTCATGTTGTCTTTTCTTCTTCTCTATTGCGCTTTCTCTCGCCGCTGGAGGTTCCTGGGTGTTCTTTGGCGACATTCTCAAGCTTCTTTGTGTTTCTTCATCTCGAGGTAATGGACATCCCTCCTTTAGACTCTAGGAGTCCTGCCCTCCTTCCTCCTTCTCCTCCTACATCGTCTGCCTCTTCTTCTGAGACTGTTTCCGGTTCTATTTCTTCGCCCCCTGTTCACGATTCCGGTGAACTTAGTCGCCTTGTTGTAGTCCCTTCTGCGACTGCGGTTGGTGAGCCTAACGAATTACCCATAATTCCTAGGGTACATCCTGGTTCCTCGAAAACTGAGAGGGGAAAATCCTCTGTCTTTGTGAGTCTTCTTCGTCAAGCGGACGTCAATAGATTAGTTGCCTGTTATGAGATCCCCGTTCCCCTTTTTGCTTGCCGGGAGCCGGCCGGCGGAGAACGGGCTAGCAGCCCGAGGCAGGGGGAAATCGCTATTTACCAGGACGCGCTATTGGGCGGTCTGAGACTTCCATTCGCCCCGTTTGTTAAGGAAATCCTTGACTATCACCGGCTTTGTCCGTCTCAATTAACTCCGAACTCTTGGAGATTGATTTGCGGTTTCGTCATGGTCTTAAATCATTGCAATGTCCAGCCGACACTTCGTTGGTTCCGCATTTTATTCAGCTTAAACCTTGAGCCCGATACCGACTGGTATTACTTCTCGGCTCGCTCCGGGAAAAAATTCTTGGGCAAGGTTCCTTCTTCCATCAAGAGATGGAAGAGCAAATTCTTTTTTGTTTCTAGTCAATCCGGGTGGGACGTTCGCACGCAATGGGCGGAGCCTCGGATCGAGACTCTGTGTGAGGACGGGATGACTGAGGAGGAAGATACGAAGTTCAAGAGTTTCAAAGGGGTTTCTGGTGTCTCGATCGATACGATTCTGACGAGGGAAAACCTCCGGAAATGTTGCCTCTTTATAAACCGGGGTAGGGGTTGTTCGTGTCTTTTGTCTTAAAAAGTGGCCGCATGTATCAAGCGATTGATTTTTCTTTGTCTTGCAGACGGGACGATGGAGGGCGATGGCCTCGCTAAGGAGCTTACGCCGAGCATGGGGTCGCCCTCCAGCGGAGGAGAGGGAGGAGAGGGCATGCAACCCGTCCGTGAAGCCGGGAGAAGGAGAAAAGAGAGAAACTTAAAAGGGGAGTCCGGGGTAATGTCCTGTGCGGGAGTTCTATGACGGTTCCTAAAAGAGGGGAAAGCGAAGGCTCTGCCGGGATCCAATCGTCCTTCCAAGAGGACGCGCGTTTCCCCAAGTCCGCCCGCGATTCTTCCCTCTGTTCAAGCTGAGGACTCCTGTCCTTCTGATGAAGAAGGCATTCTCGCGCGGGTTCTGCGGAAGCCCATGAGGGAAGCACGAGGGTCTTTTGCTGAAAGTCCCTTGGTTCTGTCCGTAGACGTCCCCTCTTCTCCGGAGGGTTGCCGGGGTCCTGCTCCCGAGCCGGTCGGTCGAAAGGAGGATGTCCGTCCTCTCGGCCAGGTATTCCTTTCTATCCTTTCCCGATTTTTCCGGGGGAATTCCGGGGAGAATTTGTACTGACAATCTTCTAACCTAATGTAGGTCGAAACTGTAGGGGACGAGGCGCCCAAAAGAGGGAGCTCGGCGACTCAGAAAGGGATTTTCCCTTCTGCGGCTCCCCCCTCTGGAGCCGTGCTTTTTGACGATCCTTCTATAGTAGGGGAGATGGCTGACGCCATGCGCTCGGAGGATATTTCCCTGAAACTACAAAGTCTAGGGAAGGAGGAAGTCGCTAGCCATCTGGCGTCGCATGTTGGATCGGTATGGGATAATACCCCTCAGTTTTACGTGCCAACTTCCCCTTCCTTTTTACGATGTCTGATCTTCCCTTAGGTTTTCTTTTTGGCGGATCGCGCCTGTCGCCTCCTTCGCGAGGACGTGGCCATCGTTAATCCGTGTGCCGAGGTCTTGGATCAGAAAGATGTGGAAATTAATGATCTCCGGCGGAAGATTACAGACCTAGAAGCCGCGACCGAGTTGCTAAGGAAAGAGAACAAGGAGTTGAAGGATAAGGTTTCCAAGGCTGAGAGGAAAACGAAGAAAGAGCTGGAGGTGGCAAGAAAAGAGAAGGAGGAACTCGCGGGAAAATTGTCAAATACCGAGTCGTCGCTCAAGTCCGCCGAGGCAGATATCGCCGCTTTCCAGGAGCGGGTTGTTGCTCTTGAGAAGGACATGGCTGGGTCCCAGCAGGTGATCGATGCTCTGTCGTCGGAGAAAGAGAAACTTTCATGTGAACTGAAGTCGCGTGATGAGCTTCTTGACCGTGCTAACGGGGATTTGGAGAGAGTTAGGTCTGAAAAAGAGGAGGCCCTGGACGATCTTGAAGCGCAAGTTGAAGAGCTTGAGGCTGCTCTGCAAGCGGCCGAGCAAAAGTCACAGGATAGAGGGAAGAGGACTTTCGCAATGTTCAAGGCCTTGGCCCAGCATGGCCTGTCGTTTGCCTCTATGGATTATTCTGACGCATTGAAAGCTTACATAGCTTTAGCGGAGAAATCTAAGGACGGCAGTGGTCCTATCGAGGGTAAGGGTTTCTCTTCGGTCATCTGATTTACTTATCGTGACCCGTTTCTGGTAAACTAGCCAGTCTTATCTCCTCTTGTTTTTGTTAGTTGTAGCCGAGGGCGAGACTACTACGGCTGGAGCTGGAATTGACAAAGGCCGGGCTTCAACTGGGGAAACTAGTGCTAGACCGGACCCTCCGGGGGAAGAAGAAGCCTCCCTAGCCACTGCTATCGGGAATGAATAGGGCGAGGAGGCTTGACTTGTTGACGGAGGATGCCTAACAGCCTCTGCATGTTCTTCTTTTGTTCTCCTTTTGATTTTCTCGGTTATTTTTGTAAGAATAATTCTATATTGATTAGTGAATTGATCGTACTTTGCTCGTTTACTGCTCTTACGAGCTTGTATTGGAATTAGGTGATGGATCGTGACTTTTATTCTCCTAATGCCAGTTAGCATGAGTCGGCTTTTAGGTTTTTGGAAGGTTGTGGTTTTTCATCATGCCATTAATCCGAGACACTATTCTCACCCACTATCCTACGTCACTGTAATGATGTCATCTATTTAAGGGTGTCTTTTAATGCTCTTTTTCTTTTGAAAAACGGGGCAGTCGCTGGTCTTTTCCCGATGGGACGTAAGCTAGTTCCAAGATCTCGCCTTCAATGATCTGCCGGTCCCGAAGGGTCAAAGCGAGTTCCCGAGTTAAGGCGGTTTCTAATTCGAGGGTTATTTAAGTGGAGCCGCAAAGGGTTTTACCCCCATCTTTGGCTCGTCGTATGAAGGTGAGGACCCCATGGACCCCCTCCTTCGCCCTTCCTTCTACAGGCAGTTTGGCTTAAGGGGTACTACCCATCGTTTGAAAATTCCTTCCGCGTTCCATGGATATTTGGACGAAGTAAATGCAGGCGCCGTAGCCATCGAGGGCCCCAGTGGCCATATATGGGAAGTCACTTTACTGAGGGACGCAGATGCGAGGGAGATTTGGTTCGCGAACGGGTGGCTGGACTTCTTGGTCGACCATCACATGGAAGTGGGGGACCTTATGACCTTCTTCTACATGGGGGGGACCCATTTCCGAGTATCCATTTATGGGAGAAATCGGTGCCTGAAGGAGTGGGCTCTCTCGGCTCGCCCTTTTCACCGATCCGTCGTTCTCAGTGATGACGGTGGCAGCGGGAGGGAGGAGGACGAGGAGAGCGAGTCAGACAGCTCTGCAAATTAGGGCGTTCACCTTCCTAGCATTCTCTTCCCTTCGTCTTATTATGTGTCGACTTTTGTAATTAATTTACTTGGTAACGACTTTATAAATAATCATCGCTTTCATATACTCTAACGCATTCTTGATCACGATAACCGGACGATTCTTGGATTCTCCCGCCCTTCTTTCCTATTCCCGTACCTTTACAATGGCCCAGGACACTAATCTACCACTCGCTAGAGTAGGTCAAACGCCGAACCTAAAAAAGGCGAGGGGAAAAGCCTAGCTTATTGGCTTTTATTGGAACTGGTCTATCCTACCCAGGAAGCCGTGTGGTCTCGTCAGTGTCTACTGTTGCCATTTTCGGGAATCGAGCTCGACTCTCGTGACGGATTTGATATCAGCGAGGGGTGTGTCTATATTAACGCATATCCATCCTCAGTTTCCTGCCTTCCAATGGCTTCTCCTTCTCTTCCCCATTCCTTTTTTATTTTGTTTGATCCTGAAGTTCACTCTGGTTATTTAAGGATCCCATCTCTATACTCTCGGGGCTTGGATTTATCTAGCTCAACATACGTAAGTCTTAGGAGCCCGAATGGCCGTAGTTGGCTCGTGGCGTTATGCTGAGAGGAATTTCCAAGGAAAGCCTGGTTTGGTCCTGGATGGTCGAAGCTTCTACGTACTCACGGGCCGGGAAGGGGAATTGCTAATTTTCTCCTACCTTGGCGATAAGACTTTTCAGGTGGAGATTTTTGGAAAGGATGGTTGTCGGAAATTAGCTGACCCTTGCATCTGGCCTTCCAGCTATAGGCCCCTTTCATATGATGATGAGCCTAGAAGGGTTCAGGCTTCGTCCCGTTCATCCACTGGGTCCTGCTAAGGGGATGTGTGGGTCGTCAAGTTTTCACGCAAGGGAACTTTGTGCATCCTATGTAATACGTTTCTTTCGCTTGTATTTGTCCTTGCCTTAAGTACATATATCTAAGGCGTATACTAATCCCCAAGTATGCGGGCTTGCGTCTGGTGAGTTTTACCATAATTAAGATGCATCTTAAACTCTAAATGCGCGAATTAATATCGGGTGAGCTTTTTCTAACCTCTGGTCTTCTGAGGGGGACTCCCCCGGTTTTTTAGAGATTTAAGACCTTTCCTTCCTAGTGATTGTTTGAGGTACTTTTTCCCGTCTTCTTCTGAGTTGGTTGGGACCTTGCGTGAGTCAGGAAGACTTGATCTCCGTTCGGGGAGGCTTGATGCGAGTTTTGAAATACTCGGCCTTCCTTCGGAGGGTTTTCGTGCGGGCCAAGGCATTCGACCCTCCTTTGGTGGGGCTTTTACGTGAGTCGGGAGATTTGATTCTCATTCGGAGAGGCTTGATGCGAGTTTTGGAACACTCGGCCTTCCTTCAGGGGGTTTTCGTGCGGGCCAAGGCACTCGACCCTCCTTTGGTGGGGCTTTAACGCGAGTTCGGGGACTCGGCCCTTTTCCGGAGGGACTTTATTGCGAGTCAAGGGACTCGGCCCTTTTCTGGGGGGACTTTTTGGCGAGTCGAGGGACTCGGCCCTTCGGAGGGACTTTTCGACGAGTCGAATGACTCGGCCCTTGGAGGGACTTTTTGGCGAGTCGAGGGACTCGGCCCTTCGGAGGGACTTTTTGACGAGTCGAATGACTCGGCCCTTCGGAGGGACTTTTTGGCGAGTCGAGGGACTTTTTACGCGAGCCAATGGAGGAGATCGGGTGGTATTTTTTGGGTGACTCTTTCACAAAAACTTAGGTTTTTTCTTCTATTACTGATAATAACGACGTAAATGCTCCGCATGAAATGGTCGCTTAAGGATCTGCCCTTCCATATTTGTGAGGTAGTAGGTCCCGGTCCTAACTTCTTTTTTCACTATGTATGGACCTTCCCAGTTCGGGGTTAGTTTTCCCGTCCGGCACTTGTTGCCCTGAAACTCGTTTTTCCTTAAGACCAGGTCCCCTAGCTGGAAGCTGACTCCTTTCACCCGGGAATCGTAGAAGCGTTTCACCCTCTGGCGGTATGCCGTAGTACGTAACTCGGAGATTTCTCTTCTTTCTTCAAGAAGATCCAACTCCACTCGGAGTCTTTCTTCATTGGATTCCGGGGAAAATGCTTTGGTTCGGAGCGTTGGCATCCCTATTTCCGTCGGAATTACTGCCTCGACGCCAAAAGCGAGGGCGAACGGAGTTTCTCCTGTCGGGGTCTGGGAGGTCGTTCGATAGGCCCATAACGCACTCGGAATTTCCTCCACCCAGCTCGTCCCGTCCCTGATGACCCGAGTTTTTAGTATTTGAAGTAGAGTCCGGTTGGTTACCTCGACCTGTCCGTTGGCTTGGGGATGTGTTACCGATGTCAGCCTAGCTTCTATCCCTAATTTAGTACAGAAGTTCTTGAAGGCTTGATTGTCAAACTGTCGCCCATTGTCAGTGATGAAGGCCACCGGTATCCCAAATCGACTGACAACCTGTTGAGAAAATTCTCGCATGCCTTCTCGGTGATTTTGGCGGAGGCTCCGCCTCTACCCATTTAGTGAAGTAATCGATGGCGGCGATTAGGAACTTCATCTGTCGGCTGCGTAGGGAGCGGGCCTGGGATGCGACCCCCATAGGGCAAAAGGTCTCGAGTGACTATTGGGGTGGCGGTGTTGGTGGTCGCCTTTGTATTTTCGCGTGGCGTTGGCATGCGTCACATTTCCGGACAAACTCCATGGCTTCCCGAGACAATGTGGGCCAGTAATACCCTTGTTGTAAGACTTTATGCCCCAGGGCTTTTCCTCCCAGATGATCCCCGCCGATGCCCTCATGTATTTCTCGTAAGACGTATTCAGCTTCGGTTGGCCGTAGACACTTTAGAAGTGGTCGAGTATAAGACCTCTTGTATAGGCTGTTGTCGATTATACTGTACTTGGCTGACTTCGTGACTATCCGCCGAGCTTCCTTTGGCTCGAGTGGGAGGGACCCGTCTTGGAGGTACTCTTTTATGGGGTCAATCCAGCATTGCTCCTCTTCTATGTTCAATATTTCATCTTCCGGGCGCCCTTCAATGGTCTTCTTCATTAGGCTTTGGATGTTGAAGGGTCGTTTTAGATCGGCTTCAGGCGAAGACGCTATTTTGGACAAGAGGTCGGCTTCCTTATTTTCTGTCCGCGGGATTTTGACTATTTCAAAATGTACGAAGCTGGGGGTGATCTTCCTTACCACTGCCCGGTATTTTATCATATTCTTTTCCTTGGCTTCGAAGTCCCCCGTGGTGTGTCCGGCAATGAGTTGGGAGTCCGTGTATGCTCGCAATTTCTGTACTCCTAAACCTCGAGCCAACTGAAGTCCTGCGATGAGGGCCTCATATTCTGCCTCATTATTCGTTGCCTTGAAATCGAACTTAAGGATTGTTGATGTATGCCATCCCGAGGGAGAGCGCAGTACTAATCCCGCTCCTGCTCTCTCTTCCGTGGCCGACCCGTCCACATGCAAAGTCCAATGCAAGGAAGGTGTCTCCGTTGATCCGAGGGTCTCTGTTGTGGTGATTCTTTCCTGCTCTTCTGCTGTTAACTCTACTATGAAGTCAGCCAATACTTGTGCTTTGATTGCAGTTCGGGGTTTGTAGCTGATTTCGTACTGTCCCAATTCGACTACCCATTTGGCGAGCCTTCCTGAGGCTTCCGGTCGGTGAAGGATATGCTTCAGGGGTTGATCTGATAGGACCGTGACCTTGTGTGCTTGAAAGTACGGTCTGAGTCGCCTTGTTGCATTGATGAGGGAAAAAGCCAGTTTTTCTAATGGGAGATACCTCGTTTCTGCGTCACCTAGTACTTTGCTGGTGTAGTAGATCGGTTTTTGAATTCCTTTCTCTTCTTTTAGGAGGACCGAGCTCACCTTGGTGGTTGTTGCCAAGTAAATGTAGAGCTCTTCCCCTGGTTGGGGTTTGGCGAGTAACATGGGGGATTTAAGGTAATCCTTGAGCTGGCCGAGCGCTTTTTCGCAATCCTCATTCCATTCCATTTTCGGGGCCTTTCGCAACGCTCGGAAGAAGGGGAGATTCCTTTCTCCTGACCTAGAGATAAATCGCCCTAGGGCGGCCAATCGCCCAATCAACCTCTGTATTTCCTTCAGGGTTTTTGGGGATTTCATTTCCAAAATCGCCTTGATTTTTTCCGGGTTTGCCTCAATGCCCCGTTGGGTTAGCATGAACCCCAAAAATTTCCCCGAACGAACTCCAAAAGCGCACTTACTTGGGTTGAGACGCATGCCATACTTCCGAAGGGATTCGAAAGCTTCTTGTAGGTCGGTTATATGGCTCTCGGCTTTTGGGCTTTTTACCAGGATATCGTCCACGTAAGCTTCAATATTCCTCCCGATCTGCTTTTTGAAGACCCTGGTTACTAGCCTTTGGAAAGTTGCGCCTGCATTTTTCAGGCCGAAAGGCATTACCTTGTAGCAGTATATCCCTTTGCTCGTGATGAACGATGTCTTCTCTTCGTCTGCTACAGCCATCTGAATTTGATTGTATCCGGAGAAGGCGTCCAGAAAACTGAGCATTTCATGTCCCGATGTTGAATCAACAAGATCATCAATCGAAGGCAAAGGGAAAGAGTCTTTCGGACAGGCTTTATTTAGGTCGGAATAGTCTACACACATTCTCCATTTTCCTGATGCCTTCTTTACCAGGACTATGTTGGCCAGCCAGTTTGGGTAGACTACTTCCCTTATGAAGCCTGCTCTGAGGAGTTTATCGACTTCTTCCTCTGCCGCCTTCTGTCGTTCGGGTGCAATGCTTCTTCGCTTCTGGATTACTGGTTTGAAGGCGGGATCCACGCGTTGGTCGGTGTTGATGATTTCCCGGTTTACTCGGGCATATCCTCTGGTGACCATGCAAAGAGGCTCGGCATTGTTTGAGAATTTCATCATTTCAATTTGGCATTCGGTTGACAGCCCAGTTCCAATTTGAACAGTGTGTTCCGGCTGATCTTCGTTGAGTGGGATCGTGACAAGTTCTTCGACGGGCGTTGATGCGTGATCTTCTTATTTGGGGCCTTTGTATACTCTTGAGTCATGGTTTGGGGTCGTTCCTTTTGAAGAGTCCCTTCCTTTGAGGGTGTCCGCATAACATTGTCGAGCCGGTGGTTGATCTCCTCTTACTTCTCCACATCCGTTTTGATCGGAAACTTTAGGAGGAGGTGGTAGGTGGAACCTGACGCTCTTAAGGAGTTAAGAGTCGGCCTACCAAGTATGGCATTATGGCTGGGCACCGTACTACTAAGAAGTTCTTTGTAGTTGTGGGTATCTTGGCGAACGCTTGGCAACCGCCTGAGTGTAGTGTTAGCATTCCTTACGGTTGAATCGCTCCTCCCGAGAAACCTATCGTAGGACTTGACCGGTAGGAGCTGATCTACGTCGAACCTCATCCTTTCGAACGCACTCCAAAAAAGGACATCGACTGAGCTCCCAGTATCGACAAGAATTCTCCTTAGCTCAAAATTTGAGACTGTAATGGCGATAATCAGGGCATCATCGTGAGGGTGACAGACTTTCTCTGCCTCATCATCGTAGAAGATTATCGGTGGCATTTCCCGTGCCCTCTTTTGAGTTGGACTTATTTGAGCGGTTAGCACCATCCGAGCGTAGTTCTTCCGTGAAGCAGAGCTTTCCCCCGCACATCCGGGGCCTCCGCTGATGCAGCCAACAATTTCCTTTCCTGTTTCATTTCGCTGGGTGGGCGATTCTTTGGTAAGCGCCGATTTGTGGCAAATGTATTTTTCGAGCCTTCCTTTCCGTACAGCTTCTTCAAGAGCGTTCCTTAGGTGGGTGCATTCCTCGGTATCGTGGCCAGGAGCTCGGTGGAATTTGCAGTATCTTCCGTTGTTGCCTCTCCGCCCCCCTGAATTCCTTACGGGTTCTGGCTTCCTCAGAATTTCTTGGCCTCGGATCTCCATGAGGATATGGCTCCGCGGCAGGTTGAGGGGGGTATGATGATTGTATTGGGGCACTGGCCCGTATCTTACAGGTTCAGGTGGAGTTGATATTGTCCCTGGCGAGGTGGGGACCTTCGGGCCTGATCCACTTTCCGAGGAGGGTCTCGTCTGTCTCCTTTGGGGGCCCCTCCAGGACCTCGATGGTCGTTCTTCTCCCGGCTTCCTTGTTGTCGGGCTTCTCTCTCCCAACCCTCGTGAATCTCGTCTGAATTGATGTATTTCTGGGCGTGGGACATAAGATCGGCTATACTCCTCGGTGATTCCAGGGTGAGTGAAAAACGAAACGGAGAATCTTGCAGTCCCTCAATCAGCATGGTTATAACCATTCTTGGGGGCAAGTCTTCTACCTTGGCTGCTTCCTCAAGGAATCGATCAAGGTATGCTCGAAGACCCTCCCCCCTTTGCTGCTTCACTCGCATGAGGGTTGAGGGTGTCTTCTGTTTTTTGGAATGGTTAGCAAAGCAAGTGAGGAATAGGTCGGTCATTACCTGAAAAGAAGGGATGGAGTTTGTGGGAAGCTCGGCGAGCCAATCCTGTGCCACGCCCTCAAGGGTGGATGGGAAAGCCCGGCACATCCTGGCATCTGAGTTTCATGTCAGAAGCATCTTGGAACGAAAAGACTTTATGTGGTGAGCAGGGTCGGTTTTCCCGTGGTAGGCTGCCATTAAGGGTGGTTGGAAACTATCGGGTATGCTCTCCTCAAGGATCTCTTTAGTAAAGGGAGTAACTATCCGAGACACATCGTTTCCACGCTCCTTCCGTGATTGGCCGTGACGCCTCGTTCCCTCTTTTCGTGGCCGCGTGTACCTTGGTGATCTTGGCGCGGTCCGACGCCGACGTGGACACGGTGATGAGCTTGGGCTTTCAGACCACGCACGCTCTTGCCGGTTTTCTTCGGCCCTCCTTCGGTAACTTACCCGTGGTCCGTCTTCAGAAGATTCCCAACTGAATATAGGGGCCTCATCCCGCCATTCCCCACGGTCCTCAGAGTGGGTGATAGAGCGGCGGGTATTCGACCTCCCTCGGTTTCCGGATTGGATCGAGAGTCTTTGGTGGCGCACCAGGTGGCGTTGGGATCTGGGGGACTTGTTGTCTTATGGTTTGAAGATCACGAGCGAGTTGTTCACAACGACGTGCCAGGGCCTGGTATTGCTCGTTGTGGATATTTCTTTCCTCCGGCGTGGGAAGGACAGCGTCGCCTGTCGGTGGGGTAGCATTTGGCCCTCCAATTATACTACTTCCCGCCCCCCGTTCTTGGATGCGTTTGGACTTTCTCATGACAGCTTTTTGTTTGGTCCCCACAGAAGGCGCCAAACTGTTGAGGCTAAAATCGGTACCTACCTAGAGATAGATACTGGTTTCAGGTCAACGGCTAAATTTATATTTAACTGGTCAGACCTCCACAATTGCTGAGAGAGTCCATCAACGCTTCCAAGATCGAGAAACCTGCACAAGGAAACAATCCGTGGGGGTTGGGCCTGAATGCCCGGATTTAACTCCGACGGTCGAGTCAGTATAATCTTCTTCTTTTTGCTTCTTGGGTCAAGGTTTTTTTTGCTCTCCCCCTCTTCTAATAGTGCCCCCGTTATTTATAGCCCTGGTGGGAGTCCTTGGCAATGCCTCGGATATGACGGCTCTTTATGGAGGAAGTGATGGGAGGGGTTCATCCCCTTGTTGGGTCGACTTTCCCCCGACCCGTCCCTTCCGTGTCAGAGGTCACTTTTTCAATGTGTTCCCTCAAGAACCTGGCTCCTTTCTCGGGTTTACGAGCCGTATGCCCTGTGCAGCCGTCTAACCTGTCTATCGAGAATCAAGTGGGCGGTTCTTCCTGTCAGATCGGGATTTTAATGGTGGGTTGTCTCGTTACTGGGTTAGCATGGGCGCTTAGTCCTTTTTAGACCCAGATCATTTATTAACCGTACTTGTGTTATGGCTCCAGTCATTCGATCAATTAATTCCCTGCTATCACTCTTCCCCATGCTCTGACTTTGATCGCGGTAGCTTCCTGAGTAAGATTTTGGGTCGGCTAGAGAGCCTTCCCTTTGAGGTGACAGCGCTTATTAGGCATGGGCGGGGTGACGAGGGGTCTCCACGTGGATATACCCAGTTGGCCAACCGAACGGCCAGGATGTGTCCACTTGGTGGACCGTTTTCACCTTTATGATATATATATATATATATATATATATATATATATATATAGCACTTGAAGATGCAAAGAACAATGATGCATGCTTTTGATTAATTTGCATGGCCTGCAGCATTATAAGCAGTGAGAGAATATGTCAGCTTTCATACCTCAGGAGTGATCTTTTTTGACGAAGAAGCTAACCGGTCAGCCCGAATCAGCAAATTCAGTCAAGGGCGTGCCTAGGTCCTCGGTTCGATCTGCAGCGGAGGGGGGAATTAAGTGCTCAAGCGGCGACCCCACCACACACTACTGAGCGAACACTCAGAACCAAGGCCCTCACCCGCGGTTCGAACACGCGCCTCACGAGGCGAACGCCTTATGCGGGGACCTGAGTACCAATATGGCTCAATGGCCGTTGGTACCTCAGGAGTGATCTTTGAGCACATATATATATATAAATAACTCCATTTTCATGTCTCGCTTCTAATGGAAATCTTTATTTATCTCTTTGCACTTATCCTAAGAAACCAATAGGTTAATATATACAAAAGGAGTGAAATTCCATGCTGCTTTGGGTATATATGGAAGGACTTCAATTTTATAGGTTAAAACATGTTCACTCATCGCTTCAATGATTGTACCATCTCGCAGTATTAAAACTTTTGAAGGTTAGCTTTTGAGGGAACTTTAAATAATAAATCAGCTTAGAGTCCACAAAGTATCATTCTGTCTTCAATTTACAAGGAGAAAGCTATCAGAATAAAACAATTGCCAAGATGTGCAGAATCTCTGTAAAGTTATGGGCCAGAGTTCTAATTGATTGCTAAAAACAAATGGAGAAGCTTCACATTTCCTTCTCCCTTCCATGACTAAAGCAGCAAACAAGACATAGAATCCAATTTACATCATTTCTCCCACTTAAATTGAGTCTTTGGCAAGGTAATGAGTAGTAGACCCCTCCATTTCTCACTTTTGTCTTGATTAATTGAGGATAAACAAGGATTAATTAAAATATCATTAGACAGATTTGTGATGCAATTTCCCATCAATTTGAAGTGCTGCAGCTTTTTGCTGATTTCATTAAGCGGTTATATTATATACCTGATTAGACAGAGAGTGAGACATAATTAATCCTTGTACTTCTTCTCTATAAAACAATATATATATGTTTAACATGCGCGCGCAGTAAGACAAATCCACTTGTGCTACTGAGTTACCTTCATTATTTTTCTTGTGGATCGATCAGGATGATCAAGGTGCTACCAAATCAAGTCTAATTAAATACAAAAATAAAATGCCGACTGTTGGGTAAGAGAGAAGGACCTAACTTCAGATAAATAAAACTATTAATTATAACAAAAGTGGTGGTACTAGAATATTGGATCATTAGTAGCAGATAAAGCAATGTTTATATGAAAGATTGTAATGGTGTTGGTACAAAGGAAGGTGCTTAGTGCGCGTGTTAATACATCAACACCGCCCCGCCGAAAAATTAACAGGAATGATCTGTGGGCCTAAATGAGGTAAAATGTTGCATTACTAATGAAAGCATTGCTTTCTGAAACATTAGCTGTTGAACTGTTTGTCTAAATTACAACATATGCTTGATCATCGATCATCGATGTCTCAATGTAAGTTCATTTTATAATATTGGATGTGTTGCAAAAAAAAGTCAAGTCATGATCTGCAGTGAGCAAAACATCCACAATTTTAATGCCTTCCACCATTGATCTGCCAAAACATTGGAGGATAGATACACAAAATCTTTACTGCATATCATAACTGAAATAGAGGCCAGGAAGGATCATTTTTAGTGATTATCCAAGTGTTTGCACTATAAGTAGTTTAAGATTGAAGAAAGATGAGTGTCAGTTAGTATCATAATATTTAATGTTAGAACCTACTTTAATCCTCTAAACCCATGAATATCATTGTGCAAAAGCTTTATGCGTGCTAAGCTATATGCATCCCTTTGATCTAGTCTTTGAACTTTTGCTTTTAAATAGGAAAAAAGAAGTTAGGAACCTTGGCATGCCATGAATCTTACCAACTATATATCTCCTTTCTAATTGATGTATCATTTGGACAAACAACGTTGTCATTTAGGTAGTTTCAACCATTCTTTTTTCTTATTAAAGCAAGCCATTTGGACCACACTGTGCTGATGTTTACTAAACTTTGGATCCTTGATGTTGTGAATGGAAAAGGTGAACAACCATTCCAGGTATTCTGAATCATGATATCATATATAGATTCAAAGAGACAGAAGATAGTATAATTTTATATCTGTAGATTTAATGCTAGATTTGGTCTAACTCAAGTTGTTATTTGCTTGTATACATACACTTGAAACTGACTTTTTTTTTTTTTTTCAAGGATCATAAGCACAAAACTTGATTCACATCTGTTTCATTTGGCACATTACTATATATAGAGAGAGCTTGAAATTATGGAAATCAAGGTACATACAAATAATGGTGTTCATAGGTTTTGCTATTGCAATTTCACACTAAGACTGTTGACAATATTATATGAAAGATTTAAATTAAATTATTAATATTTAATAAAATATAAATGAGAAGAATATATATACAAGTATAGATTTACAAAATTATGTAACATAATTCAGATATTGTATAGTTAAGTTTAAACTGATATTATGAAAGAGCTAGAAAGTTTACATAAGTATATAAATATGTAAAAAATAAAATTAAAAATTAAAAAAAAAAAACCTATAATTTAGGGGGTATATATAGGTCTAAGCCCAATGACCAAACATGGTGTGTTGGGCTATAAATCTGGGTGAATAGGTGGTCCTGCTTGTAGGCCTGCCAAGTTAACAATTACTCAATCAGAACAAAGAAAGGTCTACAAATTCTATCACTGATCTTGATCTACTCTCCTAGCTCTTGGGACAAATTATCATAGAGAAAATTTGTGATATCATTTTCTATAAATGTTACAATTAAAACCAACAGCCTCTTGACTTATTGGTATTGGGTCCCTTATATAGGAGTTTATTAGTTGGAACAAACCCAGGTTTAAACCCCCACGACTGCAAGATGAAGGCACGCGTGCACAGGTGCCGCGTTGTCTGCCCTTAATTTTTCTCCGGGGGGTGCTTGTCAGCTTTGTCAAAAAAAAAAAAATGTTACAATTAAAAAAATAATATTTTTAAAAAAACTCTAGGAGGCTGTGAAGCTATATATCCAAACCCAATAGAACTTGACCTCTAACTAAGCCAGTAAAAAAGCAGGCAGACATGCAGCCATCTTTCTCAAACTCCAGGCCAAGACACACTACCATCCAAATCCAAAACACTGCACTCTCTCATCCCCATATTCCCTCTTCAACCTTGACTCAAAATGAAACCCTTTGAAGTTAATTTCAATTTGTTCCAACAGAGACAGAATTGAAGAAGTTGGCAGGTTCTCAGACAAGGCCATTAATGGCGTGAGATAGAGATGTTTAAGAGGAACAGAAAGGGGCTGTGAATGGGATACACAACCAAACCTCTGCCTGTATATCCCTCCATTAGAGGTCACTCTCTTCACAGGGATCATTGCAGGCTCATGAAAGGGAATGCCCTTTGTTCTAGGCCTTGTAGTCCATTCCAGAGAATCCAGACCAACAACATGCATACTAAGAAAAGTAGCAGCCATTAAATGCTCTGGCTGGAAGTATATGCTATTCATCCCATGAGATGTTGCTTTCCTTTGCAGGCTTGCAGCCACCTTTGTGTTTCTTACCTTTTTTTTTCACCTCTAAAGAAGACTTCTAGACTTGTATCTAGTTATGGTTTTATAACCCTAGCTGGCTAGTTATATAGTGCATATGAAGGAGATGATGGAACTATGATGAATGGACTTTAATGGCTGTTTTTGGATTGGTGCATGGATGTAGCCCATGTGCTACTTCTATAACTAGCATGCATAGTTATCAGAACCGGACCGGACCGGCGGTCAAGGCCAGTTGAACTGGCTGGCCATGGAACCGGTCGGTTACGTAATTCACTAATGAAAGGAATTGAGCGAGATGAGCGAGGGCAGGGTTGAACTGGGTGATTAAACCGGTGGTTGAACAGGTCAATTTTTTATTTTTTTTATTTTCAAATATTTAAATTATTTACAACAGATTTTTTTTATTTAAAATAGTTTTTATAATAGTTTTCTTTATAATAATTTTTAAAAATAGTTTTATTATAAATTATTTAATATAATTTTTATTATTAATATTTATATTGGCCGACATAATTGACGTGGTTGAGCTGGTGATAGGTGACGGGACCTTGGTATAATAGGTTTCGATAACATTGCTAGCATGCATGTGTTGCATTGCATTGAGGGGTGCTTAGTTTGGTTAAGTTTATCCAAAAGTCAAACTATGTAATGTTAGAATATTTTTTATTATGTGATTATAATTAATTATTTTAGATAAAATATTTCAATGTATTTAATTTTATATAAAATTAGACTCACAATGTAAAGATTGAACTTAATCTACCAATTTTAATAATAAATTATATTTTTTAATTTATAATTCATAAGAACAAGATTCTGTTTATGCATATTAAGTTCTTATTGCATACACAAAATTCAACATGTAAACCTTTTTTCAACCTCTAGTTTGTAAATGTATTGCTTTATTAATTTTTATAGTTTATCTTTTTATAGCTTTGGGGAATGTTATATAAAACTTTAAAATAAAATACATCCATCAATGAAGCACCGGTACTACTCAGTGATAAAAGAGAATTCATTCAATGATATGATCACATCCATGAACATTTCTTTCTTTTCATTAAATGCTAAAGGTTTTGATGTCTTGTTTAACTACCAACCAACCCAAAGTTAAAGCTAGCTCCTTAGCTTAGAAGGGATCATAAATGAAGAGAATCTAGTTTGCTTAAGATCAAGACAAGGGAACTGCCTTGTTTCTGAACTTCTCTCACCAAACATTGCTTTAGTTTCTCCATACATTATCTTATTCCATATAATCAATCAGAGACATGCATCAAACTCCAAACACCGTACTCTCTTCTTAATGTCAACTAGAGTACTTCCTCTTCTTTCTTTCTAAGAAAGAAGAAAGAAGAAGAAATACTCATTAACATCATCATCATCAACAACAACAACAACAACAAACAGTCAGTGGAACAAAGACAAACAAAACAACAACACAATAATGTGATGACTAGACAAGGCTTTTAGTTGCTGAAAAGAGCCTCCCAGATATCAGAGAATGCTTGGAGGATGATAGGGTGGTGGTGGTATGAGTTCAATGAGAGATAAGAATTGAGGAGACGCCGGAGATCCCCCGGACTGAACGTTTGCCGCTCGACGATCATCTCCAACATCGAGCATCTGAAATCCCCATAAGGGTCCTTTGTTTGCTTGACTACAGCCAACTCCTTGTGTTCCTCATCCCCTTCATTGACCTCCATGACTAAGTTATCTTGCACCTTCTTCTTCTTCTTCTTCTTCTTCTTCTTCTTTTTATTGTCATCATCGGAAGAGATCATAGAAACAAGAGGCCGATACCCGTTATTTGCCTGGCGACAAGACGATGAGCTCTCCTTCTTCTTATTAACCTTCTTAGTGATTCTCTTTGAAGCAATGGACAAAGGACGCTGATAGAACTCAGAGGAGTCAGAGGAGAAGCTCTTTGAGGAGAAGAGCTTCTCTGAACAATAATCCTCTTTCCCTTCTTCTCCATCTTCACTGCTGAAGAAGCCACCGAGCTCTTCGTCACTCGACGAAGAGCTACTAAATCCATAAGCATTGGATAACAACTTCTTCTTCTTCTTCCTTTTCTTCTTCTCTTCATCAGCATTGTCAAAAGAAAAGTAAAATTGAGAATTCTTTGAAGGAGAGATAGGAGAGGCTGGAGGGCACCTCCTCCCTTCATGTTCTCCAGTCTCATAGAACGAGCCAATCTCAGTGACTCTCCTCTCCTTCTTCATCACCTTCTTGTGATTCTTTTTGGAAGAGTGGCTTGCAGGCCTGCATCTGCCACAGTGGAGGGAGGGGCGCTTGGAGTAGTGGAGTGGAGAGAGAGCTCTTCTGTGAGGTTCTAGTGAAGTGAAAGAGAGTGGGAGGTTATTGAGGTGGTAGGGGTGGTCAGGAACGAAGACCGGCTCCTCCGGGTGTGCGGCGTTGGAAGTTGTAGAGCATGCCGTGCGCCGGAGGAGCCGAGCAAAGCTTTGCTTAAGTCTGCTGCTGCTCTTCAGCTTCTTCTTCTTGTCCTTCTCCATGTCTTCCTGATTTGTGTTTGAAATGCAAGTATATAGAATGGGGAGAGAGAGATATATAGGCAAAGTTCAAGGGGGGAGAGAGAGAGTATAACTGTATAAATATTAATTTTTATATGGAATTTGAAAATAAAGAAAAAAGAAAAGAGAATCAATATATGGCATCAATGAGGAGCTCATTATTACCCCATTATATGACCTATGGCTTTGAGACAACATATGGCATTCCCTTTTTAGTGTTTAAATCAAGGGATAACGTGAAATTAAACTAGTACCTTAATCTTGATTGACCCTTGTATGGACATGGATGACGAATGGCCACGTTATGTTCTTGAGGAGAGAGGAGCTATAGGAAGCCATGGACGAGTGTTTTGTGCTGTGGCCTGGTGTCAGGACTGATGCCTTGGAAGCTGTAGTCCCCCCACCCCAAACCAAGTGTTTGAACATCTGCAAACACCTCCGATTTGCTGTGTGGGGCAAGCAAGCAGCTGAAGCTCTCGCATAAATGGCAATACTACAGGCATATTAAAGGCCATTCGTTTAGTCTTGTTCCTTTCAAGATATACTAACACCACAGCTTGTGGGGTGTGTTGGAATGGAATGGAATGGAATAATGCATCCCTTTTAACTTTCAATTTTATTGGCTCTGTTCTCCAACATTTCTCTCCGGCCCTTTCCCTAGATATATACTTATCTAATTATATGTATATGCTATATTAGCTAAATAGAGTATACATTAGCTGATAATTATATTTTTATATATATATATAATGATATCGTAAACATGTCCCGTCGAGGAACCGATGCCCTTCACTATTTCATAGGGCTAGAAAGTTGGTCATCTATGCAAAAAGAACAATCACTCTCGAAAAACCGCTACTTAAATAAGGACCCTTAACAAAGCAGGGAAAATGAAGAATACAAGCGTCTTTGTCAGAGACTGAGAAAAATTGATGACACAAGACATGACACTAGATAGTGGAAGCTAATAACGTTTTGATTGTTCACAATGAACTTCTTTATACAAGTTCGTAGTGGATGGAGGAATAAAAAGTATAATTTTAAAATCTTTTTGGAAGTGCCACATGGCTGGCGAAAGAGAATAAAATCTTAACACTCGATAACCTGGCTAAAAGACTATGGGAAGGCACGGGCACAAAAGACATTGAGATGGTAGCCCCTCTACTCCAATGTCCTTTCATGGCATAAATCTAGGACAATTTCTGTAATTTCTTTAGAATATCGGATGAACCACATAGGATAGATCCTTGTGGGAATTGGTCAACAATGCACAAAGTGCTTAGATCAGGATGGTCATTGCTCACCATGTTTGATGAAGCTCATGTTTCCAAATAGTCAAAGCTCCAAATGGCAAAATCCCTAGTCAAAAGAAGTCTGGCCTTCACTAGAGAGCCATCATGTGCACCGTCAGGAGATGGCGCCTTCAAATTAAGATGATCCACCATAAGTGACATCGTGAGATATATAGAAACTTATACCCTGGGGTACGGTGATGACCACCCCAAGAAACTTTAATTTTGTTCTATGTAAATTTTCTATATATGTATTTCGCTATTATGATTTTCAGTAAAAAAATAAATTCGTGTTTATCCACCTTATAAAAAGAAAAAGCTAATCTCTATTTCAAAGGATTTGATTGGTCTTCAAGTGAAGTTCATTACTCATATATCTAGCTATCCGGGGGCGTGATAACACTAATGATAAAATTTAGTTGATTATGAGGTTTAACTTGGTGGGAATATATATAAAAAACCATAACAATAATGTTATTCTAATCACCAACGGACTCTTGGCCTATTGGTACCGGGTCCCTTATGTAGGGTGTAGATGATTGGGAAAAACTCATGATCGAACCCCCATGACCATAAGCTGAGGGCGCGCATGTAGGGAGCCACGCTGCCTGCCCCTGACATACCTCACAGGGAGGGGGCGCTTGTCGCCTTTGTCAAAATAATAATAATAATAATGTTATTTTAATCCAATCATTTCATTATTCTTCTTGCTTCAAATTAAAGAGATACCGATGCAAATAACTAATGAAAATTGTGGTTTATCCACTTCATCAAAAAAATAAAAAATAAAATAACTAATGAAAATATCTAAGTCAAAAAGTAGTATAACAAAAAATATAACAATGTTGACGCAACAAGAAAAATAATCTTAGTTTTTATAGAATGAAACCATTCAGTATTGAACATATATATCAAAATGGACTATTCTCTATATGAACCAAATCAAGTCAATACATTAATCTATTTGAAATTTATTGGTGTAATACCCAATCTTGTTCCTCTATTATACAGAACCAGTCTTTTGGATCTCTCTATTATCATTTGATTCTTTTTGGTCCTTATATTTTCACAATTGAGAAATTTCAATCTCTTCATAGATCAAAAATTAAGCTCAAATTATAACATAAGAGAGGGACTGAAATTTCTCAATCGGAAAAATATAAAGATAAAAAAAGATCAAATTATAATAACAGGACCAAAAGGGCCGGTTCTGTATAATAGAAGAGCTAAATTGGATATTAGACCAAATTTATTTTTAGTAAATATAGATAAACTAGCTACTGGTCAAATGTCTGTGTTTGCTAAAGTCCTCCCTTTGTATATATACTATTCGCCAAACTTAATTTTACTGATTCCACATGCATGTAGCTTAAAGTTAACGGCTAGATATATCTCATTTGAACTTGTGTTCCCTCTAAACCCTGTCATGAGTTAACTATAACAATTTCAGAAATAGTCCCATCCACGCAATAAGACAAGAAAGAGCCACATCAAACAGTGCTTTTGTAGATACTAAACAAAGCTAATCAAAACAAAGTAGTTGGTAAATATCCCAAACTCCCATGCCCTCTCTCTTATAGCCCCCATTGGGATTACTCCATCTCAAGGACACAAACCCCTCAGAAAGCCAAGGCAAAGACCCTACATTCCACTGTTTGAAACCTTTGCATGTGTGTATATATATACATAATATAGTAGTGTAAGACTCCTTCCCTCATTGATTTCAAATCCATGCATGGAGGGAAACAATTCCAAGGAGCTCCTTGTCGTTTCCCTTGTCCTCTATGGCTCGTTTCTCATGACAGAAAGCCATTACTGTTTGTCCTCTCCCATGCTCCCATCCAGTGCCAAGACAAGCAGGTCTTGCTGTGCATGTGTCCCTTGTGAGTTTACTTTTCAAAGGGATTCTTCTCTCAGAGTGATGGGATTGAGAGAGCTGAAGATTTACTGAATTAGAAGATATAAGAAGAACGAAACAAAATTGAAGGTTGACACCCACACTGTTCTTGACTTATCACATGATCAGAAACAAATATAAAACATCCATATTGGTACCCTGGTGAATCTCAGAGGAAGGAGCCCGAGAAGACCCATCGTTTGATGGTCACCATGTGAACCATCGAATTGATCGTGGAAGCTGGTTGGTGGAAGATGTTGAGTTGTGTGGAGCCAGATCATACTGGATTTAGTTTTTAGTTTTTATTTTTTTTCAGAAAAGTGGATAAATGATCACATTCTTTTATTTAATATAAGTAGCGAGTATATATATATAGATGAACCCTTGTCAGGTTTGACACATTGGGGTGTAATATCCCTGAGATTTCCCAACCCCCTATCGGTGCTGAAGGCACCCCTTGAAGCGCCTCTTAATTAATCAGCCTAAGTGTCCTTGAAATCCCTCCCAACCACAGTTTTTGACGGATTTTTTAAATATTTCCACTATTAGGATTATTTTCCCTTTACATTGTTATTTTCTTGTAAACTTCAATTTTTATGAGAATATAGTGAAACAATATCAGCAGGTATGGATGTAACTCTATTCTAGGGTGAACCACATAAAATTCACTGTGTTTTCTTACTTACTTTTCTATTGTTCTATTTTGTCTCTCACAATCTCTAGGAATCATGTTAGACTCCTATCAGAAGAATTAGCCATGAAAGCTTGAGAGACGATCTCGGCAAGGATTTCACCAATTGACCGATACCATGTAAAGGAAATGTCTCAAGCTTTAATGCGGTAAGATAATATATTATTTATACAATCAATCTGTACAACTATAGACAAGAAAATAATTTGAATATACACAATAAAAGAAAGATCTCCTAGAATTAAGGTGAATCAGTGATAGGAGCTAGAATTATGGAGAATCAACTATTTTCTTGGCCACAATTAGGGGAAGCGTCCTCACGTATGTTTATATTACTAAAACCAGTATATCTTAAACCAATATAGATAGTAGATATATTACATGATGAAGAGGCATCTAAAGGCTAAGGAACAACACCAAGAGGAAGGGGATAAGCATGCACTAGTCCTTCACCACCTTTTATTGGACTTGCATGTGCTGTAGGGTTTTATGAATGTCTTCATCTCCTTAGATTTTTTCCTTTGTTGTAGGACAATGCACCAAGAGTAGTTAGTTGGAGGGAATGTTTGGCTTTTTAGGCCTTCACTACTACCTACCTAAAGTAGACAGTTTGTTTATTTGCAATATAATCTGTGCCTTTGCATTTTGAAGTTCAAGTTTCAGATCCAAGTATATATACTGATTGATCTCTCTTTTTGTCTTGATTTATATACTGATTTGAATGAGAGCTCACAATAAAGTACTATAGTTTTCATATAATTTGGCTTGTCTTCTAAAAGAGAATGTGAGATCTCTCATGTGACCACACCTCCCTTTTTGAAGTTCATCAGTTGAAGTTGATGGCATTGAACTTAGCCACATAGGGTGCATTTTTCTCTGTCTGCATGCATTTGTATGTTAACATTGGAGTGCAAGTGGACCACACCACAGTGTTAGAATTTTTGAATTCCTAGTGAGACTTGAGCCATGCATTTTGTATCATGGTTCTTTTAATTTATCTGTTTTTTTTAACACAACAGACAAACTACATTTTATTTATCAAAGTAGAACCAAGATAAGTGTTACAATCAACCCTTTCATAAAATTAAAATACATTTAAACAATAGTGTGTACAGGGCACATTGTAACTTGCGTTGCCCTCTTCCACTTGTGTCCCTCACCTCCATTCTAGACCTCATCGCCATCAGATCCCTAGGGAGCGTTCAACGGTAAGTGCAGGCTTCTCTAAGCTAAGTTTTGTGCTTCCTGAAGCATTGGTTTCTTTGATGGGTTGGCAACGGGCTGCATATCAAATTAAAAATAACATGAGAAACTTAGTATCACAGATAAATTGTTAGAATATGTCGTTAATCTTGGAAACTTGGTTCTTTTCTTCTCACAGAGTACAGATGACTGTCATCGTCAGTAACTCCAAACCCTTTTTCAGGGTCTTAGTAATTTAGGATGAAGAGGTCAAGAGATCACCTATGTTATCTTCTCAGGCAACGGATATGTCAATGCGGAACAAATTCCCATAATACCCTCATATTCTATGTGCTAGGTGACATTGCCTAGCCTATATTCTCTTATAAAGAAAGATTGAGGATTCAAATCACGCTAGTGGTACAGTGAGTTGTCTATTTTTTTTTTTTTTAAAAGATATATATATATAAACGTTTCAATTATATGGTAAAGAGATAACTGTTGGCATACCTGCTTTATGTTGCAGGTCATACACAGAAAAAGTTTTTAACTATTGAAGTGTTTAAATGCATACTGTTGTAAACTGTTCTTCCAAGGAAATTAAATTTAAAATAAAGAGTACAAAATGTATTGAAATATTTTGTTTCATTCTGTAAATTTGTGAAGGGCCAGCATGAAATGAAGACAGACCTCGTAATTGAACTCATTGTATATTTTTTTTGGACAAAGGCGACAAGCGCCCTTATAAGAGAAGTCAGATGTGAAGTCCACCTTAACATATCTGAGCTCTAACTTACATAAAAGAGGGTTTGAATTCGATTTATCCGATAGAACACATCCCACACAGAGCCATGAGACCTTTGGCGAACTCATTATATGTTTGTTAGTAATTATTATTTATTTATTGTTTCACACCATAACTTATAAAACTATTAAAAAGGCCAATGCAATGGATCATTTTTCAATCCATTTACCATCACAGATATATTTTTTTTAAAAAAATAAATGTGGATAAATTATATTTTATTTATTAATATCAGATAGTTGGTTTACAAGTTCGATACAAGTTCAAGATACTATCATAAAGTTTCATCCATTACACTTATGTTTTGCTTTGCTGTAAAGTTTAATTAGGTTTGATGCCAATTTAGTAATCCTAATTTTATATCATGGATTCACCTTGATACCAATTTAAATTTACTTCGATGTAATAGTGGAGATGATAAAGAGAATAATGGTGAATAAATGTGAAGATGTTGAATAGTCAAAGTGGAATAGAAAAAAACTTGTCAGGAACTAAGCTGAGATAAATTAATTTATCTCAAATTATTTAAATCTTATCAACTTAATTCTTTTAACAATTTTATTAGTTATAGACATATTGAATGAGGTGTGATGGATAGTAGATAAATTTGATATTTCCGAATAATATTTAGATGATAAAATTTGTAAAATATGATCTCTATTACTTAGTTAATATGTGTAAAATATATGTTTATCTTCAAATTGATAATAACAAGTTGTAAAGAATGTCATTTGGGACACTAAATAAGAAATTATATCATTATTGCCAATTGATATTTTTAGTTTATTTAAATAAATTTATTCATGAATCATTTTTATTTTTTTTTATTTTCCAAGTCATGTTTATTCTACTTCAATAAAATTTTTGAATAAATGCTACACCGAATTTGGGCTGATGTTTATTAACTAAGCACGGCCCATATAATAGTGGACCATGATCTAGACTTGAGCCCATTCTCATAAGATTTATTTAACGGGTTTTGATGCTATGCTTAGGATCCGACCCGTTTCATCCATTGTCTAATCTAATCAAACGGATGGGAAAATCTAGATCGTTCGTTCAACTCATAAACATTATCAATCCCATTGTTCTCCTCCTTCCCTCCATTCTAGGGTTTTTCTTCGCGCAATGGTAATCCATGGCCGATGGCGGCGGCGGCGTCGTTCTTTCTCCTTCTCGATATAGATCTTGGAATCGTAGCTCTCGGATCTCTACCTGATCTTTGTCCTTTTGTTGATTGCAGGGTAAGGGCACAGGGAGCTTCGGCAAGCGGCGGAACAAGACCCACACCCTTTGCGTCCGCTGTGGTCGTCGCAGCTTTCATCTACAGAAGAGTCGCTGTGCTGCCTGTGGCTACCCCTCCGCTCGCATCCGCAAATGTGATTCATCTCTATCACTACGTTTTCATTATTTTGGGGGCGTTTTGGTGGATTTTTAAATGATTTTTTGAGTTTTTTTGGTGTAGATAATTGGAGCGTGAAGGCGATCAGGAGGAAGACGACTGGTACCGGGAGGATGAGGTACCTCCGCCACCTTCCACGCCGGTTCAAGAGCAACTTCCGTGAAGGTATTCTCATATTCTTAGGTGTCTTTCTTGAGAATTGGATTTTTTTCTCTCTTTTTTTTTGGAAATTTATCTGGTGTTTTTGTTGGGTTTCAGGGACTCAAGCAGCTCCCAGGAAGCATGCTGCGGCTGCTGCCTCATTGTAAACTGTGAGGAATGAAGTGTCGTTTTATGAGTAATTATGTGGGCTATTGCTGTTATCTTGATTTGTTTTGAATGCTAGAACTGGTTTTGAGGGTTCTCTCTCATTGCATTGTTACTGAATTTTTCATTGTCTAATTAGTGGATTTTGAGATTAAATTAGTTGCTACTATTACTTGTTTGGTTGAATTTTTAAAATTGTATGATGATATCTTGTGCTTCTTACAGTGAGAGTGGATTGTATTTGAGCTAACTATGATTTTTAAGTGGTTGCGGGCTTGTGGAAAGTGCAATTCTTTGTTTTTAATTGAACTTGTTTGATAATGTAGCCTACTCCATCTAACTTGTTTTTGAAACGTAGAATGTCTGCTCAAGCATTTGTTTCCACTCCAGTTTTCTTCTCAATCAAGAAAACTAGATGGTATAGTTAAGTGTTTAATGTTAGGATGAAGGGTTAGATGTGTAGTTAGAATGCCATTTGGTTTACACCTGTACCCAAGGTTGATACAATTGAATGTTTTAAAAAAAAGACACCTTTTTTTATCCGTTAAGGTGATTTTGAATTGAGTGAATTTTACATTGTAGTGGATTTTCAGATTAAATTAGTTGCTGCTATTACTTGTTTGGTTGTATGTTTAAAATTATACAATGATCTCTTCTGCTTCTTCCTTTGAGAGTGGATGGCATTTGAACTAACTATGATTTTTAAGTGGTTGCATGCTTGTGGGAAGTGTAATTCTATGTTTTTAATTGAACTTATTTTTTAATGTAGCCTACTCCATATAACTTGTTTTTAAAACATAGAATGTCTGCCCATGCATTTGTTTCCGCTCAGTTTTTTTTTTTTTTCTCAATTAAGAAAACTAGATGGTGAAGTTAAGTGTTTTAATGTTAGGATGAAGGGTTAGATGTGTAGTTAGAATGTCGTGCGGTTTACACAACCTGTACCCAAGGCCGATCTAATGGAATGTTAAAAAAAGACAACTTTTTTTCATAATTGAGTGTTGGAGTGTGTTAAAAGCTTCTTTGGAAGTCATTTGGGATCATTTGAAGGAATTAGCATTGCTGTAGTGCCTTTTGATTTTCCTACTGAACCATGATCTCTTGCATGGAGAGATTTCCTTTTCTTGTTATTTGTGAAGAAAGTCAAGCTTCTTTCATTTTGTGCCTCATTCGGAAGGACTGTTCTACAATACTAGATTGGATTTGCATTTTTCTCTAGGTTCTAATATATTTAGTTGTCTAATTGGTTTATCATAATGGTTTAGCCCTCAACTAATATCTGTTTCGTGTGAACTTAGTGCCTCAAAACTATATTTCCAATGTACATACAGTGTCCGACCACCCAAGTTTTCTCAAACTGCTATACACCATTGTATAGAGCATATAAACAAATGTGATTTTGTCCATAATAGTTATTACTGGGCTATTTCAAATAGTGGTGAATTATATGTTTCAATCGGTCTTGGTTTTAAAATTGTTGTCTAGCTTTCCTATCATCCATTAATTAGATGCAAATCTAACCAAACTGGAGGTCTCATTAGCTGTTGTTTTGCATCGGTGATTATTTTCATTTGCATATTGTTTTGCATATATTGGCCATTATTTTGGTGCACAGTGTTTATTTATTATGAGGTACATTGTTATAGGTGAGGTTCATTACAGTTCTGCACATATCTTACACTAGCTCACCAGCTGGTTCCTGATTTCAAATGATATTTGGAGTTCTAGTTTATGAAATAATTCCAATATGAGCCCTAGCAATGTACTAAACAAGCAAATAAATGTTTTTCATGAGGTTATACACTGCCTGATTTCCACTCTTGAAGTTGTTCAAGGATGCTTTGCAGGGAAATGCTGCACTTAATTTTGAAATGATTGAGGGCCTTAAATAATCAATTTTAAGCATGTGTTTCATGTCATTTTTCTCAACCTCAAGATCCAAGAGTGAAGCCCTCTCATTAGAAAAAAGTTTTTTGTTTTCATATATATATCTATATAAATCGACAGACAATGATAATAATTATATATATTTTTAAATTTGTGAAATTGTTTATATTTCCCTATATTACTGCTGTACTCTTTTTATTGTATTATATTTTAGTGTTTATTGTCATATTTTTATTAAAAATATTCAAATCACGGTTTCAAAGGCGTCCAACCATATATACTCTGCAACACATGATTTTTATAATTATTTTTGAATGTGTTGCAAGCTGTACTACTATAGATATGTGATATTATTGTGGGATCGAAAATACGCGCGTGGCGTGTGGCTACATAGAAGCATCTATATATCAGGCATGAAATATCATATTTGTATTATTAATGGAGTGCTTTTATTCCTATGAGTGGCAGCTTTCTATTATTAATTACACACAGAATGATATGCTAACCTCCAGATTAAGAGACAAAGTACAAGTAGGCTGAAAGAATGAGTCTATTTTATTACTGTAATATGATTAGATTACATATCCGGCGATATGTTTATATATATAGATATATTTATTTATTTGTTTATTTATGTGACGCGTACTCGGGATCTCATGTGCCCCGCCATTAATGGGATCCATAATGCTGCCGGTTTCGCCAGTGCATTTTCCGGTGATTCGTGGGCGAGGTTTAGGTCACCCAGATTAACTCCCCTTTCTGTAAGAAGCCGTCCTAGCGGCAATTCTTTAGGAGTTGCATTATATATGGTTGGAGAGATCGAGACGCAAATTCCAATCCTACCTTGATTTTGCTTGATCCGTAGTTCTCAAATAAAGTTGTCCAGCGTTTGAGCGAAAGTGGCCGGAAATTTGTTGGCTAGGGAAGGATTAGCCTTTTTCTCCCACCCAAAATATACACTACCCAAATGCCAAAAGGGCTGCTATATATGGTATTGAAGATTTTGGTATCTAATCTTCAGTCAGATTTCCCAAATAATTTCGCTCATCGGAAGTTTCCCGGTTCAGAATTATAGATTTTGAATAGATCTTCAAGATCGTTCTACATGTAAATCTGAATCAACCCTTTTATCTATCAAAAATCTACCCACGCCGATTTTTAGAAGAACATCTTGTACATGACTATGGAGATCCAGGATATCCCCAATTTCCGCCATGGATCTCATCTCGATCGAAATTTTATGGCGAGTTATGAATTTTTGAAAATGGGCGCATCGGCTGATGGTGATAGCAGAATTGATCACGAATTTACCCTTTTATTTATCAAAATCCACACCCGATCAAGACGGCTTCAACGAGTCCGTGGTTGTATATGACTATTGAAGATCGGATATCTAGTTTCCAACGGCATACGGACCTCTCACTTCAATCAGGTTTCGAGTGCCGGAGTTATGAATTTTTGAAAATGGAAGCGATCAGCATCTGGTAGCGGGTAATCAAGAAATCGACCCTTTATTTATCAAAATCTACGCCCGATCGCCGCCCGAAAAGGGTCTGCACTGTATATGATTGTTGAAGATTTGGATGTCTAGTTTCCACCGCCGCGATAAGCGCTCAATGAGGTTCTCTGGCCGGAGTTATGAATTTTGAAAATGGCCTTATAACAAAGAATTTGCGGCAAAGTAGCAGCTAGCAAGAACAGTTTTTCTTCTATTTCTACGAATACATCAATGGGCTGACATCAACGCAGCTCTTCACATCAGCCCGATTTTTTCATGATGGCGGGATACTTGTGTTCAAAAGCAGCTATCCTTGATCGGACGTGAAATAACTATACGAATAGGCCCTAAGTAATTGCATCGTGAGCAAAGTCTCGGACAAGCATCACGGTTTTCAGACAAACTTTTTGTTAGACAGCATCTTCAAGTTCTTAGTTCTTTCATCATTCATTTCCATGATCACCAATATCTTTCTTCATGATCAAAACCAATTTTAAACTTTCTTACGTGGTTTTAGTATCATTAGATAAATCTTTTATCTCCTGTCCCTTTTTAGGTTGCGAGGCTTGAGGTGGACAGCAGGGGTTGGCCCTCTTTTTGATTCGTATTTTTATTTATTTTATTATTCTAATGCTCTCGGTGATACCCACACAAAGCAACAATACACGAGTTAGCGCGGTTTTACGGTTTCCTTAAAAAAATTGACGAGTCTCCTCCTCATACGTATTTGGAACTCGGGTTCTATACATACAAACATGCACCCATAATTTCTAGGATCAAACAATTTTTGTAGCCACATTTCTGACGGCATTCAATGATCAAAGCGACGCCATCACGCTCTTAGGGGCTTTCCCTTTTAGCATTCTTTGTGCGCACCGCTCTTACGTTCCTCTCCTAGAGTCAGTGCGTTCAGGTACTGATGGCGAATAGAGGGAGCTTGAGTGGCTAGCTCTTGATGGCGATCATCTCTCGCCGTTGATGCCGTCATCCCGTGCATGTCGATAAGCGATCACAGGCGGCGTTGGCGATGGCGATCATCTACGGTATTAACGATCTTCAAGCTCGTTGGCGGCGATCTTCAAGATTTTTGGCGGCGATCTTCAAAGTTTGTTGGCCACAGCGATCTTCAAGTTTGTTGATGATGGCGACCTTCAATGTTTGATTGGCTGACGATCTTCAAGAATCGCCGATGATGGCGACGCGACCTTCAATATTTGTTGATGATGGCAGATTAGGTACGCTAATTGTCGATTGTTGATGACCTAACCAAGCTGATGTCAATTGTTGATGATGGACAGCGACGATTTGATTTAATGGCTAATGCGTCGATTTGTTGGCATCGAACAGCTGATTCATGCGATGACAAGCATGCGTCGACCAGCGGTAATTATTTGATGGCGAACAAATGGGGGCTGCGATTGTTGATGACGCATCGGATGATGTCCGAGGAGTCGCTGTGCGGTGAGCCGAGCAGGTTGATGCCAAGGTGTTGTTGTGCGAGCATGACAAAGTTGATCTTAGAAACATTGCGGAATGAAGCGCAGGTTGATCTGGACGAGGGGTGCCGCTGCAACGCAATGAGCGGTGTCTGCGTGAGCAGTCTTTGATACTACCGGCTGCGGTGGTGCTGGCCGGAATTCGCTCGCAGATGGGATGTTGGCGTCGACGTTCTTTACTATGATGGTAGATGCTGGTAGGAGATTCTTTGGAGGTGGGGATGTTGGTGTCGGCGTTGCTTTGCGATTTATTTGCTTTGGAGATGTTATTTCGCGGGGAGTTACTACAGTGTGGTGGAGTTCAAGCGGAGTTCACTGCGAGTGATGGAGGGCTGCGAGGAGTTGCCGGATCGGGCTGTCCGTGGCGTAGAAGGCTGCGGGCAGAGCGCCCGTAGCGACCATGTCTGAAGCGCCGGGGGCCGGAGCTGCTCGGCTGGCAGTAGCGCTCTGACCGAGCCTATGAGAGATCTGGTGTGTCGGCCTACCAGGGGAAGGAGCTTGGCGGGGATGAGTGGTGTTACCAAGCGGAGCTTGGCCTACAAGCAGTGGTAAATGTCGGTATTTGTCGGTGCTGGCTGGCGATAGTCTTTCGGTCGGGAAGTGTCTTTGGCGGTGGCGAGAACGCCGGCGGTGGGAGAAGCTGGCTGGCCCAAGGTGGAGGTCCGCCTAAGGTGTTGGATCGAGGGAGATGGGGGAGGAAGGACCGCCCTTTTTTTTATTTCTTTTGTTTTATTTCATTTTTTGTTTAATTTTCTTTTTTTTCTTTATCACTATTATAATATAGAATAAAGAAAAAAAGGTACCTTTTGGTGTCTTTTTTTTTTTTTACGGTTATTCAGTTTCTCCTCCCTCTTCCCTGTCTTCTTTCTCTCTTATCTTCCTGATTTACTCCGTCTTTCTTCTGGTCTCCCCCCTGGTTGTCTTTTTGGTCCTTCTTTCCTTCTGGTTCTCTCTCTCCTCCCTCTTGTCTCTTTTCGATTCTCTTCTAATAACCCCTTTTTTGTCTTGTTCTTATCTCCAGGAGCCGTTCCTCATGAAGATCCCGGCGAGAAATCTCAACATCTCCACCAGATGGATAAAACCAAATCCCATTTAAACTTTTAAAATTTAATAATTAATTAATTCAATTAATTATTAATTGTTATCATGCCTCGGGATTAACATTCATGCCTCGGGATATGGATTATGTCTCGGGATTTGCATTATGCCTTGGGACATGTTTCATGTCTCGAGATATATTTCATGCCTCGAGATTTGTTCCTCGGGATTGGTATTCCATCTTTTTTTTTTTAGAGATTTATACCCCTTGATTTGTCTTGGGATATGTTTTCTTATCAAATCTTGATTTGGCCAGAATTATGATAAGTTGAATTTTATTAGAATTAGAATTTTAATTCTAATGAGATGAATACATATATTTTTTATATAAACAATTATAAGTTTATAACTAAATCATACAACACATTATAGAAAATGTTATGAAGTTCCTGCTATGTGCGGTCAGACCTTGTATACAGTAGTTTTATCCTGTTTTTTTGTTTTGTTTTTTAAAAAAAAAAGATGTTTTCACAACTCAAATCTTTGATCTTCAAATCATATCCCATTCACAATACAGGTAAAAAATTTCTTTATTTCTAAATTTTAGAGGCAAGTAATAATTTTGCATAAATATATCTAAACAAAATTATCTTTTTTGACGAGAAGAACCAACTGGCTAGGCCAGCAGCTATTAAGTCATGGACGTGCTCAGATCCTTGGTTCGATCACCAACGGGGGGTTTTAAACGCTCAATGGCTAGGCCTCACCACCCTAACTGTTCGAACTCTCAGAATAAGAGTCCTCACCACGTTTCGAACTCACGTTCATTTCGAGACGAAAGCCCGAGGGACCGGATACCAATATGGCTCAAGGGCCGTTGGTAACAAAATTATAACTTTGCCAAGGTGCATATATATAATATATGCACTAATGCAAGTAATTAGTAAACCCCAAGTAAGAATTTTGCATAAATATATTTATACGAAATTATAAATTTTTGATGGATAATAATAATAATAATAATAATAATAATAATAATAATAATAATATAAGTCACACATTTTTAGACTGTTCGGTTTGGACTGCGAGTTCACCGTGGTCATTCGCCGTCATCCCGCCATGGCTCGTCCGCAACCGTCCCAGCGCTCCCCCTCCACCGCCTCCTCGCCCTCCCAGCCCTCCGGGTAAGCTTCAAACCCTAATCCTAATCTCTCCCCAATCTTGAATTCGCTTACCTCTCCTCTTTCTTCCAGCAAAAGCGAGGTCTCCGATCTCCGGCTCCAGCTCCGCCAGCTAGCCGGAAGCCGCGCACCAGGCGCCGATGATTCCAAGCGTGACCTGTTCAAGCGCGTGATCTCCTACATGACCGTCGGAATCGACGTCTCCTCGGCCTTCAGCGAGATGGTCATGTGCTCCGCCACATCCGACATTGTTCTCAAAAAGATGTGCTATCTCTATGTCGGAAACTATGCGCGCTCCAACCCTGATCTGGCCCTCCTCACCATCAACTTCCTCCAGAAGGACTGCCGAGATGAGGATCCAATGATCCGTGGCCTCGCCTTGAGGTCGCTCTGTTCGCTTAGGGTTGCTAATCTTGTTGAGTACCTTGTTGGACCGCTTGGATCGGGGTTGAGAGATGGGAGCGCTTATGTGAGGATGGTGTCCGCGGTCGGGGTGCTGAAATTATACCATATTTCGCCGGCGACCTGCCTGGACGCGGATTTCCCGGCTTTGCTCAAAAGCCTTATGCTCAGTGATCCAGATCCCCAGGTGATCATAGATCTCATTAGTTTTGTTCCTCTGGATAAAATGTGCTGATTAAAATGTTGAAATCTAAGACGCACTCTTCTTCTTTAGTTTATCTGAAGAATTAATTGCAATGCTTTACAGTATGTGTCCTTTACCCTTGAATTCTACAAAATCTGGGTTAGTCAGGGGGTAATTTGAGAGACCCACTGAAATTACACCAAAAAATTTATAAACATGGTACCTATCTTAATGTATAGTGTAATTTTTGGTCAAAATGTTCACTTTTTAAGGCTTGGCCACATTAATGTATAGTACTGCTTGGCAAAAGCAGAATTTGATGAAAGAGGATTTGATCGTGTATTGAATCATAAATTGGTAATGATGGATTGTAATGTTGGTGGGTTCCAGGTGGTTGCCAATTGCTTGTCCTCGTTGCAAGAGATATGGAACTTAGAAACTTCTGAGGAAGCATCCAGGGAGAGAGAAGCTTTGCTTAGCAAGCCAATGGTTTATCATCTCTTGAATAGGTATGTTGTTTGGTTGAATAAAACTTATATCTGTCTAGTGCAAGTGATAACTCATGGAGGGTTTGATATGGAGTTTGTGTACTTACCCACTTGAAGTGAGTAACAAGATATTGAAAATTTGAGATTACAAGCTAAAATTCTTCCAAGAGTGTGATATTGTTGATATGTGCAGGTAAAAGACATTTATCCGGTTCTGATTTTATTGAGATATTTGCTGGTTATTTCTATTTGCTGTTCTATATGTTAAATCTTTTGTATTATGGCTAAACCTTGACATTGGTTTTCTTATGCATTCAAAAACTTGGTGCACACATCTAGAATGTATACGCAAGTGTATGAAGGTGAACCTTGCTCTAATGTCTTGACACCATAATGTGGACCTCACACCTACTGGATGGGAGGCAGTTTTTGCTACATTTGCTGTCCTTACCCACTGAACATGTTAAATAAATATTCATTGAAGGGAAACAAGTTAAATAACCAATTTTCTTAATGTATTTCATCTTCAACACTTGTTGACATTCCATTTAAATACAATTGACCCAGGTTTAACTCTTAAAATTTGACTTTCAAAAGGCAAACATTGAAATTGTCATAAGTTTCTTCCATATCAACCCTGTTTATCTTGTTCTGGATTGATTTGTACTTTACTTTGTTTATGCAGGATTATTATCTAAATTTTGTAATGTCTAAGAGATTTGGCTTTCTTGCAGGATAAAGGAATTCAGTGAATGGGCACAATGCCTTGTACTTGACTTAGTATCTAAATATATTCCTTCTGACAGCAATGATATATTTGATATAATGAACCTTCTCGAGGATCGACTTCAACATGTAAATGCTGCTGTTGTTTTAGCAACAATCAAGTTGTTCTTGCATATGACAATGTCCATGACAGATGTTCATCAACAGGTACCTCAAAGATTTCCTGTATATGTTTACAATTATGAATTCAGCGAGGAAATTATCAAAACAATTTGCTGTAAAGTGTTTATGTTTCCTTAACCATTAGATTTTTTTGTTTTTGTTTTTCAGTGCTTGTAAGATTTTTCTCGTCTAACTTCTACATTTCTATTTCTGTTGGCCTAGTTAACTGTCAAGTTTAGCAAGGTACTCCTTACTTGCGGAGATTTAGTTGCCTGAAGTATATATCTTCTCTTCCTATCCAACATGGCTACTTTATGTGGCAATTTCTTTAGTATATGGAACTTTATTTTTTGCTGTTTATGATAAAAAAGAACCATTTTTTTTTTTTTAATGCTGTGAGCTTTTCTATTAGGTGTATGAACGCATCAAAGCACCTTTACTTACTCTTGTTAGCACAAGCAGTCCTGAACAATCATATGCAGTTTTGAGCCATTTGCATCTGTTGGTGATGCGAGCTCCAATGCTGTTCTCTTCAGACTACAAACATTTCTATTGTCAGTACAGTCAACCATCATATGTGAAAAAACTAAAGCTTGAGATGTTGACTGCCATTGCCAATGAGAGCAATACCTATGAAATTGGTAAGTAATCTGCCATTGCTAAGCTGCAAATTTTTTACTGTCAGATTTTAATATTTTCAAGCATGTTTAATGGGACTTTTTTTCCTTTTTGAGCACTTAACTTAATTTAGACCATTTCAGTGACCGAATTATGTGAATATGCTGCAAATGTTGATGTGCCCATTGCAAGAGAGTCAATTAGGGCAGTTGGAAAAATAGCCTTACAGCAGTATGATGTGAATGCTATTGTGGACCGGCTCCTTCAGTTTCTTGAGATGGATAAGGATTATGTGACTGCTGAGACATTGGTGAGTAGGTTCTTGGTAGTAACTGTATAAAAAATATTTAAAACTATTGATAATGGTGCCAATGGGAACTCCTATATTCCGATATTGTTGAAATTGAGGCGCCCCTCTTATTCTTGTGCAAAAAATAAATGATTCTCAGGTTCTCGTCAAGGATCTTTTGAGGAAGTATCCTCAGTGGAGTCATGACTGTATTGCAGTTGTTGGTAATATCAGCAGTAATAATGTTCAAGAGCCAAAGGCAAAAGCAGCTCTTATATGGATGTTAGGGGAGTACTCCCAGGACATGCTTGATGCTCCTTATATTTTGGAAAGTCTTATTGAAAACTGGGATGATGAACATGCTGCAGAGGTAACTTCTATCAAAGCATTCTTCACATTTGGCAATTCTCTTCTGCCATAGCCCATATAGGAATTTAGTTCCATTCTGACTTTTACCAAGGGCTTTGTATTGTTCTGACCATTACAGTGAGATCTAACTAATGTGTTTCTTTGACTTATTATTTATTCTGTGTTCATCAATTTCTTCCTTCTCTTCAATACAGTTATGTGATCTCTTAAGAATTGTTCACCGCTCTGTGGATTATATGTGGGTTTTTAGCCGATGGTGAATTGATCCTGCAGTGCATAAGATTTGATTGTTTTGCATATTTTTCATCTGAAACAAATAATGATGTTTGCCACATGGCTTTCTTTATTGATATGAATCTTTTTTTGTAGGTTCGCTTGCATCTTCTTACTGCTGTAATGAAATGCTTCTTTAAACGGCCTCCTGAAACACAAAATGCCTTGGGAGCAGCATTAGTTGCTGGTCTGGCTGACACTCACCAGGTGAAGTTAGATTCATCCTTTGACCATAAGGAATCATGCATCCTAAGCTTATTCATACCGCTAATTTATTCATTTATTTATTTATTTTAATGTACATCATTCTGGTTAAAAAGTTAGTTCGTTGCAGGATGTTCATGACCGAGCTCTGTTCTACTACAGACTTCTGCAGCATGATGTAGCAGTGGCAGAACGTGTAGTAAACCCTCCTAAACAAGCTGTGTCAGTCTTTGCTGATACCCAGAGTAGTGAAATTAAAGATCGCATATTTGATGAATTCAACAGTTTATCAGTTGTTTACCAGAAGGTTTGCACCACATTTTTGCTAATTTAAATGTTTCAGTTTTACTTTTTTTTCTTGGATTATTTTGTGTAAATATTATACTTGAAAATTGTCATAGTTTAATCTTTCATAAGGAAAGTTGGCTACCTCATTCCCTCTCACAATGAGAGATTGAGGGATCGAAGCACGCTTGAAGCATGCTTCTAGTTGTTTATCCATATTTATCAAAAAAGAGAAAAAATAATATTAAAAATAAAGAAAATTGGCATAGTTAAGTATTTGCTTTTATTAGGATCCCTTCTTTTAAATATAGTTATTGCACATTAGTCACAAAGTGGTGATAAGATGCAATTCTATTTAGGCCATAATAAGAAATATTTGCTCATTTAGCAAGAAGATATAAGGGAAATTCTGTGAATGGTTTATTCACCTATTTATTGGTTTTTTTTAAAAGTTGCCTGATTTTGTGCTTGTTAGAATTTTCATTTCAGTTTGTGTATGACTGTTTGCTGAAATTATCATGAAATAACAATTTAGAAACACCGATGAAATGAATAATATTTATGCTTTTACAATATGATATCACTGGGGTCCATATTTCCAGCTACTTGTTTTGTATACAGATTTGTGTCAGTTTAAGAGAATAGCACTGTTATTTTGTTATATGTTTATTCATATCAAAGACCATTAAGAACAGAGAAATATTAGTCTGACAATGATAACTATGATTTGGATCGTTATATGTTTATTCATATCAAAGACCATTAAGAACAGAGAAATATTAGTGTTATTCATTCTTTCTGATTTTTCTGTGGATCTGCACCATCTTCTGGTGGCCCACTGTGCTTCTTAAGTAAGATTGTAATGCCGAAGGTAAACTGACTTGTGTCTACATTTTTTTAGCCCTCGTATCTGTTCATTGATAAGGAGCATCGTGGGCCATTTGAGTTCTTGGAAGACCTTGGAGATATATCTCTTGGAGCAGAATCTGGAGATAATGTAATTCCTGCTCAGCGATATGATGCAAATGACAAAGATCTTCTCCTAAGTACTGCTGAGAAGGAAGAAAGTAGTGGGCTAACAAATAATGGTTCTGCCTTTGGTGGCCTTGAGTATGATGCCTCCTTGGTATCTGTTACTGGTTCTCAGTCTCAATCTGAGATTGTGTTTTCAAGCCCTGCACAGGCTGTGACCTCTTCTCAGTCTACATTAGCCATTGATGACCTTCTTGGGCTTGGTGTGACAGTTGACCTAGAACCACCTCAGCCACCTTCTTTAATGCTGAATCCAAAACCAGTCTTGGATCCAGCTACTTTCCAAAGGAAATGGGGTCAACTGCAATTCTCCTCATCTCAGGTACCTTAGTTTTTATTTTACAAGTTTTAGAATCTGTATCATGAAATTTACTTGGTCCTTCTCATTCAAGTATACTAACTTTATAAGTTAATAATTCTCTCTCTCTCTCTTCACATAATTCTGAACTTTATGGCAGGTGACTCCAATGTGCCTGCCTGCATTGAGTTTTAATTTTTCTTCTGCACTTGATTCCTTTTAGTATAGTGGCCTTTCTTGATGCCTCACATGATTACTTACGCACTTCTTACCACAACCAACTATTCTTTTGTTCCAAGTGCTCGTTTGAACTAAAATTACTAATGTATATAGCTTGTGTTATGGTGTACTCTAATTGTAAGTCCTTACATCTTGTTAGCTAAGATTCTGTGCTGTAAAATGTGATATACATGCAAATTCATAACATATATTTCTCTCTCTGTTTCATCGACACGTCATTTTTGGAGAACGAGGCTTTTTATGATGATTTTTTTACTTCTACTTCTACAGCAAGTATTCTATTGCAAGATTATGATTCAATTTGTTTTATTGGCTTTGCTCATTCTTATGTTCACGGTGAAATGAAGTGTGCCTTTTACCTGCAGGAATGCTCTCTAAGTCCTCAAGGAGTGGCAGCCTTAACAACACCCCAAGCCCTCCTTCGGCACATGCAAAGCCACTCCATCCAGTGCATTGCTTCCGGTGGTCAAGCTCCAAATTTCAAATTCTTTTTCTTTGCGCAAAGAGCAGATGAACCATCATCCTTCTTTCTTGTGGAATGTCTCATCAACACATCGACTGCGAAAACACAGATAAAGATCAAGGCTGATGATTCAAGTGTTTCTGAGGCTTTCTCGGCATTGTTCCAATCAGCATTGTCCAAGCTCAGTGTTTCTTAGCTGTTTTTGCCATTTTGTATGCTAGTACATTGTCTTAATTCTGAGCATAATCTTTTATCGGATGTGGTGGTGGTGGTTGGTTTACCTTTTTAGGTGTATTATAGGCTTGAAAGATGGTGGCTACTATTTAGTTATTATGGAACAGAGGAGGAGCGGTTACTTGTTATGTATTGAACATGAGAGAATAATCGCATGTACTTTGTTTTGTATTAAACTTGATGGATTGAGGGAAAAGAGGAAAAAGAAATAAAACAAAGGAAAATGTTTTCTTGGCTTTCAATTCCCTTTTTTTCTTTGTATGCTTGAATGGATAGCATAAATATAGGACCATGCTATACAAACTGAATTCGGTTCCCGAAGCTTCAACTTTTCTTAAGATCATCAACACGGCCATAAATGATTCGGGAAACAAATTTGGTATGTATGTACCTTTTTTTCTTTACTATTTTCCTCAACCAAATATTATTGTTTCTCTTACAGAATTCCCCCATATATGTATATAAGCTATCATGCCAATTAGTTTAATCAAAAGGATACAAAAACATTTGTCAATTTCCCCTAATTTCTGAATTAAAATTATTTCCTTTGGGAGAAAGGTTTTCCTTGGTAATGGACTACAAGAATTTTTTTTATTTTATAAGAAAGTGAATAAACCACAGTCATTGATTATTTAATAGTTATAATTAATACATTGATCTTTTGACATATCAGTTGGATACAATGCTTGCCACTGTTGGGGTGAGGTTGTGGAGCCCTCCACTTTCCTCATCCTCAAAATCTTCCTTCATGGGTCTCAGTGTGGTGTCTTCCAGCGTGAGAATAAGACTGTCTGATGAGACTATTCATTGGTTGAAGCTGTATTTTCCTCGTGACATGTGTGCTGTTGAACCAGGAGAGAAAGAAAAAGTCCATATGGCAGATCAATTTCTGGTATAGACTATAGGAATTTGTTGTTTTGAGATTTTTGTAAGGGCTATTTTGGATTTTAAAGAAAGTTGTGGGTTTTGGTGAATAAAAGAGTGGATAAAACCAATTTCGAACTCCAAACAGGGGTAACAGGTAAAAATTCGGAGAAGAGCTCGCATGGCGTCCATAAACATCTCTACGTTCATTGGAGAGCTCTGACCTCATGCCAATGGCACTTGGTTGGTGACGTCTGAGGCTTTGGAGAATTTTTAGCTTCTCTTGCATACTCTGGTGATGTCCTTCAGCTTCGGTTGCGGTCTCACCCTCGGGCGTTCTATATCGTCGTCATCTCATCTCTCTCGGAGATTAAAGCAAACAGGTAGCATGCATTCCAAATTCCATTTGGAAATAGCATAAATTCTCACCATTTCAACCCAAAATTGATTTATTTTCTATTTATTTTCTATGGCATTATGTTCTTCTCTTAAGATCAGTAGTTAGGGTTGTAGAAACAGTGGAAAAGTTGGTGCTTTTGTTGAGCCTGGTCATGGACCATGGTGCTTCTCATGGTGCTTCTCCTTGTCTTTGAATGAATCTCTGATTGTTTGGATATTGTGGTGTTGTGTAGAGGATGAGATAGTTAAGATGTTCAAGCTCCCGAATACCAGAGAGGGCCCTGGCCCCTCTCTGGTGCCTTCTCGGGCGCAGAAGAATGATCCCTCTTCGCGTGCTTTGGATGAGAGGTTTCTGAGAATACTGAAGATTTTCAAATGGGGCCCTGATGCGGAGAAAGCATTGGAAGTGCTCATGCTGAGGGTGGACCGCAGGTTGGTGCGGGAGGTCCTCAAGGCGAATGTCGAAATGCCTGTGAAGACACAATTCTTCAGATGGGCTGGCAAAAGGAAGAACTTTGAGCATGACTCAACGACTTACATGGCCTTGATACATTGTCTTGAGGAGGCTGGTCATGTGGGCGAGATGTGGAAGGCAATGCAAGAGATGGTACGGAGCACTTGCATTGTCACTCCGACAGACTTATCAGATATTATTAGGATTCTTGGTAAAGCGAAGATGGTAAACAAGGCATGTTCGATCTTTTATCAGATAAAGGCTCACAAGTGCCAACCCACATCACATACTTATAATACCATGATCATCATGTTGATGCAAGAGGGTCACTATGAGAAGGTTCATGAGCTTTACAATGAGATGTGCAATGAAGGTAATTGTTTCCCGGACACTGTGACCTACAATGCACTTGTCCAGGCTTTCTGTAAGTTGGGTAGGGAGGAGTCTGCTGTTAGACTCCTTGAGGAGATGAAAGAGAACAGGCTGCAACCAACTGCCAAGATCTATACTACTTTGATAGGATTGTTTTTTCAATCAGGGAAGGTTGATAAAGCCTTGGCTTTGTTTCATGAAATGAGGTACAAGTGTTGCACGCCAAATGTGTTTACTTACACTGAGTTGATAAAGGGGCTTGGCAAAGCTGGGAGAGTTGAGGATGCTTATGGTTTTTATCTAGAAATGCGAAGAGAGGGTTGCAAGCCAGACACTGTGCTTATGAATAATCTGATTAACATTTTCAGCAGAGCCGGGCGCTTGGATGATGCTATTAAGCTGTTCAAGGAAATGGAGTCTATTCAGTGCACGCCAAGTGTAGTTACCTATAATACCATTATTAATGCGCTTTTCAAATCAAAATCACGGGCATCTGATGCTGCTTCCTTATTTGAGAAAATGAAGGAGAGAGGGGTTACTCCCACTTCATTCACTTATTCGATTCTGATTGATGGATTTTGTAAGAGTAATAGACTGGAGAAGGCATTGATGCTTCTCGAGGAGATGGATGAAAACGGTTTCCCTCCCTGTCCAGCAGCCTATTGCAGCCTCATTGATGCTCTTGGAAAATCAAAACGCTATGAGGCTGCCAGTGAATTATTTCAGGAATTGAAAGAAAACTGTGGTTCTTCCACTTCTCGAGTTTATGCTGTAATGATCAAGCATTTTGGAAAATGCGGCCGGCTCAGTGATGCTATAGATCTTTTCGATGAAATGAAGAAACTTGGTTGTGTTCCTGACATCTATGCTTACAATGCTCTCATGTCTGGGATGGTGAGGGTTGGCATGATGGATGAAGCTTATTCGTTGCTCCGAACGATGCAGGAACAGGGCTGTGTTCCTGATATAAACTCTCACAATATCATTTTGAATGGATTAGCAAAGGCTGGAGGTCCAAGCAGGGCAATGGAGATGCTGTCAAACATGAAAGAGTCTCCAATTAAACCAGATGCTGTATCATACAACACAGTTCTTGGTTCGTTTAGTCGTGCTGGTATGTTTGAGGATGCGGCTAAGCTAATGAAAGAGATGAGTTCAAAGGGATTCAAATATGATCTCATCACATATTCATCAATACTAGAGGCCATTGGGAAGATTGATGAGGAACCTGCACAATCAGTTCAATAGGAGAATACAGACACTGGTATGATTATTATCATAGTAACTGCTCAGTTGAAAATTGTTCGATTTTAACTAGTCATATTTCATTTCTTCATTCATCAACATATTGAATGGTACGACACAAGTTTTTATCCTCATTTGGGATGTCATGGATGATTATTTACTTGGAATGGCAAGTTCACAATTGGGTGTTATATTGGTGCCTTTGTAGTTTGACTCATCATATAACTCATATTGGAGTATGTTGGTTCCAAAACAAAATTCTAGATTTAAGCACACTTCATATTCTTTCCCTTTTTTTCTTATTGTTACATTCAGTTAATAATACTCTTTTTAAATTTTGCTCATATGACTTCACTTCTAGAAGAACTCCTCGAACTTCTCTGTTTTCATGATGTTTCAGTTGATTAACATACAGTTATTCATTGTTTATAAACTTGTTTGAGAAAAACTGACTCCACAATATGTTACACAATCTTTCCAGGTGAATATCATGGGCTTGATAGTATTTGAATCGCATCCCAGTGCTGCTGTCCTTTGAGTGCCTGCTATGGGACCAACCACTGCTGTTGAGCCTGGGGCCAACCTGGCAGTTGTAAATTTGCTTACAATCATAAGCAATTGAATCAAATAACCTTCAAGATGGCAATTGATCAGATTCATGAAATCTCTACACTAATGTAAATTGGTCTAAATTCATTTTGACATCCTGTTCCAGAACTGGATCTGCTATGATTGGTCTAAGATGGTGTAACCATGTAAAGTTTACCAAATAAGAATGACAACCAGGAGCATATCCAACTGCCCGGTTGACTCTGGCTGGCTTATGATCAATTTCTACTGCAGCAAAACTGAAGCAATTGATCTCAAATGGACCACATATACCCCAAGTGAAAGATTCTATTTCCTATTTAATCATACAGCAGCTGTGGTTTGTAGAATTAGTTAATTTATACATAGTTGTTAAAGGTCTACAACAAAGAGTTGTTTGTGACTTATTTTACTGGCTACTAAGGATGTATCCACATTACAAATATGAAAGCTTGTCAACTGTTGTGATTCACATCACCCTAATAGTGCCCTTGCTACCAGATTAACAGTATGCATTACCCTCTCAAGTGCCTCATTGTGCCAGAAAACATAGTATTAGTATTCATATGCAGATCCATGTGAATGTTCTATCATCACAGTAACAGGGAAAAGAGTTGCAAGAAAGTCTAAAGCTACAGAATGCATTAACAGAAATTTTTTCCTATTTATGCAGTTCAATACAAAGAATTTTTATTGCTTGGGGTGTAAAGAATCGATGTAAAAAATCGATCAGGGTCTCCCATATCAATCTGGGAAGTATCAGCCTCAGACTTATCCATAAACGATCACTAAAAGCTGGATAACTAACAACACAAAACCATCCAGGCTATGCTTATTCACAAATTTCTTCACTGCAATAGCAATCGAAGCCCAGCTTCCAAGTCCTCCATCATGATAGTAATCAGTTCATCAGCATCTGAGCAGTCAAAATCAAGCCTAAGGTCCAAGTTCTCCCGAGCATTTGCGAGCAAAGGCTCAATCAAACCCCCATTCATCTGCTTACGCAATTCCTCTGTGGTCTCGCTGTGGATCAGTTCAGCAACAGCCTCCACAGTACATGACGGATGTAATTTGAACCCATAAAGTGAACTTCTCTCCTCTTGATCAGTCATCTTTATATGTAACATTTGCGCGAGTTCAGTTGTAGTAAAGTCATCAAAGTAGAAGAACTTTGTTACCCTTCTACAAAATCCTTCATTGGATAAGATTACCCTCTTCATTGGTTCACGATATCCAGCAAATATAACAACTATCCTCCCACTGTCCATTACTGACATTATCTCCTCTAGTGCCTCAAGCCCATAGTCTTTATCATCTGATTTCTGCATTGGTATCAACCTGTAGGCTTCATCTACAAAAAGAATTCCGCCATCTGCTTCTATAATCTGTAAATGATAGCATAAGATAAGATTAAGGCATAAATGTATGATAATAAAATTGGAGGTTGTCAATCTTCCTTATACTATGATGCTGGAAAGTAGTACCATTTGAAGTACTGTTTTCATCAAAATCCACATGTTACTTTAAAACTAACAAATGATTTGATGTTATTTGGAGACAGTTTATATGTAAAAACAGTTTATAGAAGTGACCCCAAAATTGTTATCCAAACGACTCATTTTAGCAGTCTAGTAAAGCTACTGTACCATTTTATGACTTGACGAACAGAATATAGCTTAAAAAATTCAAAATAATAAGCGTCTTCTGGGACTGAATATTATAAGCAGGCTGCTTCATTCTTTCATGTCATGCAAAAGAGGCTTGATCCTTTTGGAAGCAAATAGAGATACCTTTTTCCTGGTCTTTGGTCCAGTATGTCCCACGAACTCCCCGACCAGGTCAGTCCGTTGCACTTCTGTTACCTTATCACTGGGTAAAATTCCCACCATATGGAGGAGTTTGCCCAATGCCCGAGCAACCATTGTTTTACCTGCTCAGCAGACAAGAAATTAAAAGTTTTAGCACATTAAGATTGGCAAAGAATGCTGGAAGATTTTAAAAATTCAAGTCAAGTCAATGGGTCTTTTATTAAGCAAGCAAATTCAAGTCACATGGCAGAAACAGTAAAACAAATAGGTCATGCAACCATTGATGCGAATATAATGTCTTCTATTCAACGGTAACTTGGTAAGTTCCATCAAGATATTCATTATTAGGGCAGCCCGGTGCTACCAAGATATTCATTACTAGTCCCACTAAAAAGCAAGATGCATTTGAGAAATGACAAATGATGGGCCTGCCTATGGAAAAGTTTTTCCCTTCGTTTAAAAGACAAGTAAACTTTCAACTGACACCTTAAGGTCATACAATTAGAATTTGAGAAATGGCCGATCATAAGTCTGACTGAATTTTTAAAATTACAAAGGAACAAGATTTAAGACATATCATACAAGAATTTATCGAAAATCTTATAACTTCTCAACTCAAGTTCTTTTCCACCCTATATTATGAACAGATGCCAAAATAAATAAATAAATAGACAACACACACACAAGACAAGATAGTTTAGATAATTCAATTTCTTCACCATACACCAACAAATTTCAACAAATGATTTTCTAACCATGCAATATTTTTGCATTAAGTGCAACAGAAAGCACTTGACTTTCATGATCTAACTGGATATCACATAGAAGTAAATATGATAACTTTAGAATCATTAAACAACAATATGCCCGTAACAAATACCTGTGCCAGGGTTACCCATGAACGCCATGTGGGGGGGCCTTCTTGTAGCAATGATCAAACCCAGTTCCCTCCGCTTTTCATCAACCAGCATTCCCTTGGCCCATCGACGTAACTGCATTTTGAGTTCCTGCAATCCTACAATATCTGATATGGCTTTTTCAAATTCTTCCATTTTCTCTTTTGCTTTGTTGCAGGTCTCCATAGCTTTCCTCTTTCTTTGCTTTTCAACATGAGACTGTATGAGTCCCAGCAGCTTCTCGTTTTTACGGTTTTTCTTGCTATAATCTAGCGGGGTCAAGTGGTCCTACACCACAGAAAAGACAACATATGTTGTTAGATCTTATTTCTACTCCAATTCTACATAATGCACAGAAATGCCAACTAACAATTGAAAAAGCAACTATGTGACAAGTAAAGCGTACATCATCAGCTGCACTGCAGTCGGCATTGTGCTCTAGTAAAGTATTCACAGTATCACAGCTATCTGTTTGTTGTGCATACCATACAGCCAAATGCAATGGAGTCATCCCATTCTGCAAAACATACTAATTCTATAAGTGAAATGTTTGTCAAAGTTGCAAAGCGCACTGTCAAAATGGGCCACCCATACATAGCCAAGCCAAGAGAAGACTAGAAAGTTTGATTGAATTTTCAGATGTTAGGTATGGAATAAGAAATGAGAGAATAACTTACCTTGGTTTTGGCCCCTAAAAAGGCACCGTATTCAAGAAGTATTTGTGTTGATTCATTACAACCATTTTTAGCTGCCATATGTAGCGGTGTTTCACCAAACTGAACAATTTGTACATGAGTCAATATTTCTTTTTCAAAGATTTACTACGTTAAATCAACAAAAATTTAAAATTTATTTCCAAATTACCATATTTGTTGCCTCCAACTCAATTTTTTCAGTACCCTTCCACTCAAGCAGGAACTTGACAATTTTGGAATTATTATGCCCAGCAGCTAAATGAAGAGGTGTCTGCAACATCTACACTCAAGAATTAAAAATTTAATCAATACAGGACCATGCAATCCACCCACTGGAAGTCGGTCTAAGATAAAGAATGAAAGCAACCTGCCAGTCAATGGCCAAAAAGAGAATAACAACGCATGTAGCTTATAATTTACAGATACTAAAGAAACCCAATCTAGCATAAAGAAATTAAAGACGTCTCAATAAAGAATACAAGAGAAACTAAATGCAGCATGATTGTCTAAAAAAGTGAGTTAAAAGAAACAATAAAAAACAAATTCAAAGGGGCAAAAAGATCAAGAATCCATTAAAACAGTGAACGGATGAAGACCTCTCATCTCAGATAAGAATAATCAAATGAGGCAAAGAAGTCTATCCGCAAATTTCAAATAAATTTATACAAAACAAAATGGAAGTTCGGGCAAACGCGACAAAATACATGGCTACCAAGACCCAAAAACATAAAAACCCAAATTTTGACGTAACAAATTGGGGGCATCAAAGAAGCAATAGAGAGAAACCCGAAAATGCGGCAAGGAACCATAAGAAATGAACAGAAACAACGAAATCAAAGATACGCCAAAAAAAGGGGGATGGCACTAATCCGAGAATCAACAAGAGAACCAAGAGATCAATACCAAGAAAACCAAACAAGATAACTCAAGAAATAACAAGAAGAACCAAATCAAAGTCCCACGTTGAAAGAAACCATTCAACCGGATGAATCCGAACGCACGAATATCTACCGAACCAAGTCAACAGAGAACTAAAATTCACCAAAATCAAAGCCAACAACAAGGTCTGGGAACAAAACAGGGATGAAAGCAGAGAGATGACTCACGAAGCTGGTCCGCGCGTTGAGAAGAGAAGGATTCTCCTCGAGCTTGCTCCTGAGACCATGGAGATCATCCTCCTGCGCGAATTCATGGATTGTCAGCGGCTTCGTCGGCCTCCGCCGCATCACCTGAGCCCCCGGCATCGTCCGTTCCCCGCGAGAAACCTAACACAACGAAGTAGAGAAAGAGAGGAAAAGAAGCGTCGCCCACGAGACGAATTTAGAAAGTATTTATTTATATAATATATAAAAATAGTTTTTTGAGATTTTCTTAAAAAGATGGCGAGAAGAATCTAGTCCGTTGAAAACGGGTCGAGGAGGTCGTAGCCGTAGGATTCGGGAGAGGATAAACCGGGAGCGGGTGCCCGTTGGATCTCAGGGGTTGTTTTTGTCTGGTGTGTTGATCACGAGGGGATCACGGCCGTTGAAAGGAAAAAGAAGAGAAAAAGAAGGGTGAGAATATCAAATATATATTTTATTGATTGTTGGTAATGCATGTGATGCCAGAGAGAGAAGAGCTGTGAGCCATATGATCATATGATTGATTGAACAACGCGTCGGTGGGCCGGTCCAATTTGACGTCGTGGCAGTAAACGGGCCTAATTTGTACAATAAAGCCCGAGCCCGGTTTAACACTCGGGCTCTCTTTCTTTGGCCTTTTGCAAAAATGTTCATTTTATAAAAATTATTTTGAATTTAGTTCGTATTTTATTTATTGTGTAATTAAATTGGATGGGATTTTTTTTTTTGGTAGAAAGACTTGCTGATTGGTCAAAGATGAAAAAAGTTTTCATTATAAATTTAAGGATAGAAAATAAGAAAATATGAAAATGGTTTTTTTAACAACTATAAAAAAAGAGATTTAAAAATATTAAATTCATTAATTATCTATACACTAATAAAAAAAAATCAAAATACAACATTTTGTAAGTAAAATATTTCAAAATCTAGCTTAGAGTAACATTGTGTGATTCAATTAGAAGAGTCATGATATGCTATGCTAAAAACATTTTTACATCGATAATTTTTCATATATTTTTTAAGTTCTGATTTTGTTGACTGCATGTACAGTAACTACATATCCTTATAAAACACATGGAATTCCTTGTTGTTGGTATTATTATGGGTAAACAATTTTCAAAAATTGCGGAAGCGTGAATAAAAATGTATAAAACCAAGAACTATAATCGGTATTCATAAAAACACTTTTTATGAACACTATATGTAAATTATAATAATTAAATTATATTTATGAATTAAATCAAATTAGAGCTTACCTTGAATTCTTGAAATTTGAAAGCTCGGAGAACGGCATATATTCTTCTCCTGAAACCACAACCTTCCATCCGTCAACAAGAATCCAGGTTGGACTTGTGTGTGTGGGCACAATCTCAATATTAGGGTATAAATCACTCGTCTAACTTTGTCTCTCAGAATCTCATCATATGAGCAACTGAGAGTAGGACTTTTATAGAAAAAAACTCTCTTTGAAACTATGATAAGTTTTGATTTGAATTCAAATAAAATTAGGCTAAACATCTTTTGAATTCAAAATCAAATCTAGCAACTAACTTGCCTAGACATATACTTCACAAACTTATCTAAATTTTAAATTAATTTGAACTTATATTAATTTTAACTCAAATTTTAAACACATATGTCATGACTCACAATATCCAATAAGTCCATAAATAAATATATAATCAAATTGTATATTTATTTATTTATTTATAAATAATCTTATTATTCATAAATATTATAATATTAGAGTGATCAACACAAAATCAATTAAACTGTCAAATCAGAATTCCTTGCGCGGAGGGGGACTTATGGACCTATAATCTCGGGCTCCAATAAAACTTTACATTAATTAATTAAATTTTTTAATTAATCAATATATTTTATTAAATCCAAAGTTACTCCACTAAAAACTTGGAGTTGCACTCCTGAAATTACAGATATAAAATTACTCGGGATTCGAGTCGTCCATATGATATAGTCATCTCCTATATATTAATCCTCTATAGATAATTCATAATTAGAGCTAGTTAAATATTCGTTAACCTCTCTAATTACATCTTTATCCTCAAGTACCAATGATTATCTAATGAATGATATTCAAGAACAAATCAAGAATCTGAGCACTCATACCATTCAAGCCCCGAATCATCACTCAAGGGAATTATTTATCTACTTCTTATAAAGAAGGAATGGATTCCATCTTGCAATGTTAACATTTCCTCCAAAATACAAAGTTTAAAGATTATGATCTTATAATCCGTGCTGAGTAAATCAAAAGATGTAACACAACAAGTAGGAGTTTGCTAACCACTTAGGATTAAGATCATTATATATCCGACCATTAGTGGCATGATTTGAATGCATTATATTTTAACGGAAATTATCAATGATTAAAATCACATCATGTCTCAGTCCCACATAATCTTATTATGTATAGTGCCCTCATTAGATGTCCCTCTACATCAATGGTTTGGATAAAACCATTTCATTCTTAATGATAATGAGTTGCACTAGTGAAAATCAATTAAATATTTCATACTTTAATTGTTAAGTCAAACGACTAGTTTTCACGAACTAATTTAAATTATCATCCTTAAATAATATCCTCTCATATATATAACACTTATATATATTTATTTAAGGTTACGTAGATAATTATGCAATTTTGTGATATTCATAAAGTATTCAAACAATACATGCACTTGTAATAACAATATTATTTTATTCATAATTAAATAATGTTCATAACGTCATATGCTTTAGGGCATACATCCCAACACTTGTAATGGACAGGTATAGTAGTGAGACATTGTTTTTTTTTAATGAAAAGATGGATAAATTATATTTAATAATAGGATATTCAAAATTTATATGGTACATGATATATGAGATAGAGTCTCGATGCCTTGGTTGGTCTTGGGACTTTACACTATCACTCTGTATGTACCTTGGATGGTCCCACCTTAGATATTGTCTATAAGAGAGGTTATGTCATCGAAGTCATCTTCTAACAGCGATTCCATCTTCTCTGGGATGAATGTCATGCTTCTTTTGCAATGGACTCCACTACCACCAATTTTGGCCTCTTGGAAGCGTGTGCTACATCAAACTAGAAAAATATTATGAAATTAATGTTTCATATAATTTATGTGGAAACGTGTTGTTTGTCATGAAAGTATCTATGATTCCTTTCTCTCCATATGTTCCAAGTAATAATTGCTACTGCTATACCACATCCTAGCCGTTTTGCATATTTGTTCTTGGATAGTGTTATCCTCCCAGAGGTCTTGAATATGGATAGACATCTACCATGTTCCGAGAAGTTGACAGTAGTGTGCTCAGATGTGCTTGGTGTAGGGACATTAGATGAGGAGATGTGGGATTGTCTTCTAGGTCTTCCCTTAAATGAAACACTGAGACATTCCTTCCCCATCTTTTCCTGAGGTCATGATTTTGTTACCCGAGACCAACCACTCTAAGATTTTAACCTTGTTTGGAATAAGGTGCTTCCATAAATCTCAGACATTGTTGATAAGAATATTTGTTGTATTTGCTGTTTCACATGGACAATGGTTTAATTTAGTACCAAAATATAAAACATTAAAATCTATTGTCAAGATGTTTGTTAGCAAGGTGTGTTAAGATGTAGCCAAAAACATGTTCCAAAGTCCCCCCCTTCACAACAACAAACTTGAAAAACAAATGCCGACACATGTGGAATCCAAATAGTACCATCAAGATCTAGCTTGTTTATTATTTTAGTTGTCACACAAATAAAACATATATTGAAATTAAAAAGGTTTTGCATATATTTCCCAAACTTGTTCTTATCTGTGTATAAATAAATATCTTGTGATATTTAATCCAAAAATGATTTTAGTGAAGATCTAGTTATATAAAAATATTAAAAAAAACACTTTGATGCTAAAATTACTTACACCCATTTATATTTTGTTTGAAATGTGAGAAAATGATGCAAAATATGATAATTATAAATAAAAATAAAGTTTATGGGTAAATGAAAAATAAAAGAGAGGTTTAGTGAGATAGTGGACAACAACAGTGTTTCATTAATAATAAATATTAAATAGCTCAACAAAGGGAAAGTTGTCCACCAACTACTGCTTGCTAATGATAGTAATCATTTGTATTGAATTGAATTGCCAGAGATTCCAATACATAATTGGGAATTAAATTTTGGATAAATTTGATAAAAAATCATCAAGATTGATTCACACTGTGCTTAATGGAATGGGAATAAATTTATCTCTACTTCAGCTTTATCTTACTTTTTGTTATAGAAAAAATTTCAATCATAAAACAAGTTTAATTTGAATTTTAGTAAACCATTTGGTAAATAGATTTGGTATAACATGCAAGGGAAAGAGATAAACAAGGCAATAGAAGGAGGTGGGCTAGCCAATAAGAAAGCTTTACATGTCTCTCCTCTTTTATAGCCAAAAGTGAAATAGAGTGATGACATTTACTCATATTATGCTACTTTTATATTGCATTTATACTTTATAATAACAAAATAAAAATAAAATAATGACTATGGCCATCCACTTGGAGAATGAAGTGCTAACTCCAAAAGAAAGGGTCACCATTCATCCTTGTGTGTGCATGTGCAAGCCTCTTGCCTTCAAAGCTACTTCTGATTTCACAAAGCTCCAAAGATGGACACTTGGTTTCTAATTACATGAAGTTTATGATCCTTGGAAAAAGATAGTTTCTCTATTAAAGAACTAATTTAAGTCCTTTTCTGCAGCTGGTGTGATGCATCAGCTTAGTAAAGAAGAAAGTTTACTATTTTTTAACTGCTGAAAATGTTGGATTTTTCTGAATTTTTTTTAGAAGAAAAGATCAGAAATTTTACAATAAATTTTTTGTTGACGATGCTAAAACTCATTTATTTGCGGACGGAATTAATGCGAAAGGGGTGATATCGCTTAATGCCAAGGAAAGCAAGTGGTCCCTTTAGATTGACACTGCCTTCACCAAATATATCCGTAATATTTTTCAAACCAGTAATGATTAGTAATAATATACAAATCAAATAGGTTTACTGAATAGATTTACAGAATGTTTGATATTGATTAAAGTTATTTTAAAATGGTGGTGTTGATGATCTTAAGAAAAATTTAATAATTTCAATTGTCCATTAAGTTTTTCAGTTTGTATCCATCCAATTCATTTCTATCAAAAACACTAATTTGATTTTGAAATTTTTGTTTTTGTTTGTGTTTTTTGGTTTATCATGTGAGAGAATGGCAATTCAGCAGAGAAAATTTGAGATTAATCAAAGAAATGTTCCTGCATTCCAGTTCCCCTCCAGTGGGACCCACACTCTCATCCTTCTCTTTCTTTCTCGAATGAAAATTGGTCAAAACATCTCAGCTGGACTTGGAGAGAGAGAGTGAGAGAGAATGTATTGATTTCCAAAAAGTTCGCAGCTTTGCGTTGATTTGTGAGGAAAGATGTCTACTACGTCGCCGCCGACGTCGTCCCCGGGGCCAACTTCGCCGGTGACTCCTTCCACTCCCCCGCCGCCACCACCGCCAGTGGCTCCCGCGGCGTCGGAGTCGCCACCGCCGCCTCCGGCAACGCCCACGTCCTCTGTCTCGTCTCCGCCCCCACCTCCGGCGGGGTCGACTGGAGGGCAGGCGCCGGCGACACCTGCGGGGAATACCACCGGTGGGGGTACTCCAAACTCGAACTCGAACTCGAACTCGAATGGGGTCGTGATTGGAGTGGCCGTCGGCGCCGGGGTGCTTCTCTTGGTTCTGTGTGCCCTCTGCTTCTGCTTTTGCCGGAGAAAAAAGCGCAGGCCGCCACCCCCACCTCCACGTCCATCTCCGCCACATCGTAAAGGTACCATCGTTACTTACTTTTCGTATCCTTGTTGTTCAAGAAAAATCCCATTTTTTCTCCCTTTTGTTTTGTTTCCCTTGTTTTATGCCTGGAATGAAGATCTGGTTGATGGGTGAAAAAAAAAGTCTTTTGGTATTGGAGCTCTTTCCCATGTGCTGAGGTTTACTGCGGCTTGAATTTTCGCTCCTTTATTTGGGGAAATCTCTTCCTGAAAAAACTGAGAAGTTAAACTATTGATATTTAGACAAGTTGCTTATTTATGCTCTTGTGAAAATCTTGTTTTATCTGAGTCTCAGAATTCTCTTGATGATTTGTGTTATTACTGTCAGCATTTGCAGTTTGTGCTGTTCATTTTCAGTATCATTACTGCTAATCCGATACATGGCCAAGTTTTAGTTCAAAACTTTTATTGCCATTTGCTTGATTTCAGCTGATAAACTGACTTGACTTTTATTTTCATTTTTGTGGGTGTTCTTGCAGATGAATTTTATGGTGGACAAGCTCAGAATTGGCAGCAAAATGCTCCACCACCTGCTGATCATGTTGTCAAAATACCTCCCCATCCTCCCCCTCCCCCACCACAATTCGTTCCCCATTCTCGATATCCACCATCTAATTTCCCACCCCATCCCCCGCCCCCACCCCCGCCTCCGTTTACCAGCAGTGGAGGAACAGCGTCTAGCTCTTCCGGTCCGGATAATCCATTGCCTCCTCCATCACCTGGCATTGCCCTTGGTTTCTCACAGAGCACCTTTACATATGAAGAACTGGCAATGGCAACAGATGGATTCTCTGATGCCAATCTGCTCGGGCAGGGTGGTTTTGGGTATGTGCATAGAGGAATGCTTCCGAATGGTAAAGAGGTTGCAATAAAGCAATTGAAATCTGGGAGTGGGCAGGGGGAGCGTGAGTTTCAGGCAGAGGTTGAGATTATTAGCCGTGTGCATCACAGACACTTGGTTTCATTGGTTGGATATTGCATTTCTGGAGGACAGAGACTTCTTGTTTATGATTTTGTTCCTAACAATACATTGGAGTTTCATTTGCATGGTAATCTTTTCCACATATGATTGACCTTAATTGTGGCCCTTCTCATATCTTTTCATTGGCAACAAAAATCGAGGAAACTTTTATCCCATAATAGAGTGTGTTTGAAGTTGATTACCGACTGAAAATAACAGGTCGATTAGCATCACCAGGCCTGGTTGTTAAGCATCTCTTATTTATCCAAAACTAGCAAGGAAACTATGAGAAAAATAGTTGTTTAGAGGTTCCATATATGTGCCACATAGTTTGAGGTTTCTTGCATTCATTTGTGCTAGCAATTTTGCTGAATTGTCTGCTTATATGGAGTTTTTGCAGGGAAAGATCGACCAACAATGGATTTTTCTACAAGATTAAAAATTGCGTTAGGATCTGCTAAAGGATTGGCCTATTTGCATGAGGATTGTGAGTATCTGTTACTATGCTATTCCTTACTTTGTGATAAGTGCATGTTAATTGTAGCTATTAGGAGCAACTATAACATTCTCTTATTTGATATCTCTTCACCTTTGTATATATAGGCAATCCTAAGATTATTCATCGTGATGTTAAGGCGTCCAATATTCTGCTTGATTTCAAATTTGAGGCAAAGGTGAGAACATCTCTTATTAATCAGTTTTTCTTACTGATAATTTTCTGTCTCTGGTTCCATTTGCCTTGATAAGTTCTCGATTAAGAAACATATGGGGTATGCTTGCCTGAAAATAATGCAAGTTCTGGATAGACTTAAATGATAATCTTTATTGATGGATTTGAAGCTAACTTTTTCACTGTCTAACATAGTAAGGCATAGATAATGTGCTGAAAAGCTCGCTTTGTTCTATGTTAATCCTGGTTTCCACTGAACTGCTACGTGATTTAAATTCCAGTACATTGTAGCCTGTGAAGTAATAATCTATTGTTCACTGGTAAGATCCGTGTTAATGATTTCACTAACTTAAGCCTTCATTTATGACTCAATCTTTTCAGGCAGCCAATATTTATCAAATAACTAATAATTTCATAGTATTATGTCTCTTGTCAATTCATAGCCAACATTTTCATTTAATGAACATGCGGCTATTTGCAGGTTGCAGATTTCGGGCTTGCGAAATTGGCATCTGATAACAACACTCATGTTTCAACAAGAGTCATGGGAACTTTTGGGTAAATGGAACTCAACAGTCCCTTCTCTCAGTACCAATTTTATCAAGAATTTTTTTGGCGTGAAAATTTTTTGTTTCTGCTTCTCTTAATGACGGTTGGTATAGTATCTGTGGTAGGTTATGGATTACCTTATATCTTCAATTGATATCTTGTTATCAGTTGTCCTTTATCATCTAGTTCTTAAACTGATTAACATTGAAGTCATTAAAGTAACACTGACTCTTTTTTCTGCTGCATTACTAACTTGTCCATTCCTCTCAGGTATTTGGCACCAGAATATGCTTCGTCCGGCAAACTAACAGATAGATCAGATGTCTTCTCTTTCGGTGTCATGCTTCTGGAGTTGATCACAGGAAGACGACCTGTTGATTCAAACCAAGCTTTCGATGATAGCTTGGTTGATTGGGTCAGTCTCTTGCATTTTGAAAATTCAACCATTTCCTTCACAGCTTCACTTCAAGGAATTTGACTGCTTATTACCATAGGCAAGGCCCCTGCTCACACGAGCTTTGGAGGATGGCAACTATGATCCTCTCATTGATCCAAGGTTAGGAAAGGACTATAATCGTAACGAGATGGCACGGATGGTTGCTTGTGCTGCTTCTTGTGTGCGTCATTCTGCAAAGCGTCGACCTCGAATGAGTCAGGTATTCTTTCCACTGTATAATTTGCTCACTATTCATTTCATTAAGTTGCAATGGATATACTTTTCCAAGTGAATGTGCTCTTTCAAATTTTAATTTCCTCAATATTGACTACTATGATCTAAGAAGTTTCATTTCATTACATATGGTTCCGGTGTTTCTGCACCTCCAACTGTAATCTTAGTTCGAACTTCAACATTTCAAACTTGGTTCAATTTCTGAATTGGAAAATTGAGCAGGTTGTTCGAGCATTGGAAGGAGATGTATCCCTTGAAGATCTGAACGATGGTGTTCGACCTGGTCACAGTAGGAACTATGGCTCATACGGAAGTTCAGATTATGACAATGCACAGTACAACAAGGACCTGGAGAAGTTCAGAAAAATGGCTTTTCCAAGTAAAGATTATGCCACTAGTGAGTACAATGCGATGACAAGTGACTATTCTCAAATGCCATTGGCATCAAGCCATGAAGCTCAGAAGACGGGTGAAACAGAGATGGAGAACATGAAGAAAACTGATTGACAGTTATTTTTATGCTGCATCATTGGAAAACTTTTCGTCCTGTGTTTAATTGTAAAATTTTTCATTCTTTTCTCTAATTTTACACTTATATTAAGGCTTCTGTTGTGATGTTTTTCCAAAATTTTCAGATATGTATCTGGCTTTGCTATTGCTGCAGAAGTTGCATGTATGATGTATCTTTCTGATTGAGAAGTAACAGAGAGGATAGCTGATTGAATGTTCTTTTATTTTCTTGAAGTTTTTCAGATTGTAAAGGATGATGCCTTAGAATACTATTTTGATAATTTTTTTTCAATATAAATATCCGTTTTATAGTGTAACAGAGTCTGATAAATGCATCTTATCTATATGAAAATCCATAACCATTTTATAATTATGTATGCTGTTAAATGGTTTTTAATGATATAAATTTCTAATATTTCCTAATTTCATCTTTTCTTTTCCTTTTTAATGAATTAATTTCATAAAATCAAGTCAAAAGACATAAAATAATATCTATCATACTTGTGAGGTCTATGCAATTAAATATAGTGTAGGGGTATATATGCAAAGTCATTAACGAAAATTTCTTATTCCTCCGGTTGGGCTTCAATCTTCGTCAATTCGTGTGGTTGACTGAAGGGAAAAAAAACGTAATTTTTAGATCGTTTAGAGTTTCCGAAGGTTTGATCTGGTTCTCCGATCGGTCTCTAGGGCTCCAAGGAACAGGATTCCATGGCGTCGCGGCGGCGAATGCTTCTCAAAGTCATCATCCTCGGGGACAGCGGGTGAGCTTCCCTTGATTTTCTCCAGATCTGATCTTGTTTCTCACTATCTTTCTTATATTTCTTGTGGTTTCCACTAATTTTTTGTTTTGGTTTTGTTAGGGTTGGGAAGACGTCTCTGATGAATCAGTAATCCTTTAGAATTTGTTGCCCCTAAATTTATAAAGATTTTTTTTTTTTTTGTATTTTTTGTTTGCATGTCAGTGATATCTGCATTTTTAATTTTAAATTTAGATATGTGAATAAGAAGTTTAGTAATCAGTATAAGGCAACAATTGGAGCTGATTTCTTGACGAAAGAGGTCCAATTTGAGGATAGACTCTTCACTTTGCAGGTATTTTTTGGTATTCAACTTCTCGATTTAGTTTCTTTTCCATTCTTTTTAATTCCGGGATGTATAAATTTATGATTTTTAAGGGTTGTGTATGTGAAAATATGAGCTTTATTGCGTGTTGTGAGTTCATACGAAATTTGATACATTTGCTTTTTCCTGTAACTTTTGTGGCCTTGTTATATAAATCCTTGTTATTTAGCTTTGAGGTTATGTTTGTGTTCCAATTTGATCTTTTGAGGTTATATAAGCAACCAGTAGATCCCTATCAACTATTAAAGCCTTTCTCCACTGTTTTTTTATTTTTTTATCATTTTATTTCTGAGTAGTTATTTGGGAAACTTATTTTGCTTTTTTGGTTACTAGAAAGTTATTGATTCTGAAGGTGACTAGTTTTCAAAGTGTCAACAATTTTTTGTTTGTCTAGAATTATCTCAAATTATGGTTTTTGTTTGTGAGGTACAAAATCAACTTTGCAGCATGTTAACATCGCAGAGGTTGAAATTTCCTCAAAATCAATGTTGTTCAAAGATATTTCTTTATGGCGTTGCAAAAAGCAGATCTTCACTAGCATTAAATGTATCTGTGCCCCTTGTTGTTGTTCATTGATTGAACTTACCATATGAATACTTTTGTCATGCTAGATTAGGAATAGATTTATGAGATTTTTTATGTGGATCTATTATGCCTCAATTAATGTATCACTCTTGTGAATCAGATGGATTAGTTTTGTCCTTTGTTGAGTGTTACACTCTTTATAGATTTGTCTCCTTTATCATGTTATTAAGGTAGTGGAAAAGCATTAATTTAAATTACACTCATATATCTGCGACTTTATTTTTATTTGCAGATATGGGATACAGCAGGTCAAGAGAGGTTCCAAAGTCTTGGCGTGGCTTTCTATCGTGGTGCTGATTGCTGTGTTCTTGTGTATGATGTTAATGTTATGAAGTCATTTGATAACCTGAATAATTGGCGGGAAGAATTTCTGATTCAGGTACAAGCACTTTAACCAACCTCAACTAAGTAATTACCTATTGGTCTTTTGGTGATGCATATGTTATCTTTGAAACTTCAGGCTAGCCCTTCTGATCCTGAAAACTTTCCATTTGTGGTGCTGGGAAACAAGATAGATGTCGATGGTGGAAACTGCAGAGTGGTAAGCCGATTGTTGTCCTCTGTATTGAGTATTGAGGGACAGGTTGAATTTGAACCTATTTGTATTGGCCTCCCCTCCTGCTTTTATACATTTGAACATCAACACTATCCACCATTTTTGGATTTGATCATTTCCTACTCTGATACTTCTTTTCTTGTGATGCTTATTTTGTTGCATTCTTCCATAATCATCACTTTTTCATTTAGCATATTCTTCTTCCCGGGCTTTCAGGTCTCTGAGAAGAAAGCCAGGGCGTGGTGTGCTTCCAAGGGTAATATTCCATACTTTGAGACATCTGCTAAAGAAGGATTCAACGTTGAAGCTGCTTTTGAGTGTATTGCCAAGAATGCTCTCAAGAATGAACCAGAGGAAGAGATGTGAGTCCTTAGAACCAACTGCATAGCTTAATCTGAAGCCTTTTTTGTGGAAATTAGAAACTAATTAGGATTAACATCATAACATAAACAATCGGTGTAAATAATTTTGAGTTTATTTGTCTTTGGTGACTACCTTTTCAAATTTTAGCCTGACAAACCCTCAAACCAAGATAACTGACAGTTTCTTTTCTGATGTTGAAGATATCTTCCGGATACCATTGACGTAGCAGGTGGACGACAGCAAAGATCATCGTCAGGCTGTGAATGCTAGATGGACAAGCTGTGGTAATTTACTTCCCTCACTTGTAAGAAGAGAGGAGGTGATCACCACATTCTGTATTCTATTACCCAAGAGGAATAATCATCATTTATTTAGTCAAATATCTTTTCCTTTTTTCTTTTTGCTTTTTTTTAAGCTCCATTCCATCTGTGTGTACACTTGATTTGTTTGGGGTTAAATGTGAGATATTTGTGCTATAATCCTGTGGCTGCATCCTGCAATATGAGTTCATGTGTTCTGTAATGTTCATATGGGGACTTTGGATGAATTCTATGATACCGTGTGCACTATTCACATGGTATCATACCGGGTGGGTTTTGGGCAGTGTTTTATGGTTTCTAGTATAGTGTTTTGTAGGTTCGGGTGTTATAGAATCACCGCCATTTGCTACAGTGGTCCGGGAATCAAAACTATAGTTTAGAACTCCCAAAACAATAACTTAGAACCCACGGTATAATACCACTGCATGATACCGTAGCACACACCCGGGGCTTTGCTCTTCTTATTTGGAAATGTATTTGCATATATACCCCTCCAGGGTCATTGATGCAAAGAACTCTTACTTTTAAGAAGGGATTGTAACTTTTACAAGGGCATATATTTATAGCTGAGGCTTTGTACTTTTGCAGGGTTATATATGGAACAAAACTATTCAATATTTTTCGGGTTTGCTATCAGATAAAGCTGAAGAAGATAGATCATAGAATAAATTAACATGTCTGATACAAATTTTTTACAGAAAAAAAAAAGGAGAGTTCCAATTGAACTTTCATATCTTTTGAATGCCAAAGTATAACACAAGGCAATAAATAAATAAATCATGGAAGTTGGTATAAATAAATAAATCAAGTTTGTTTATCCTTTCCACCCTTTGAATCCAATCCAGATGGCTGAGAAGGAATTCTAGATATGAACAGGACTAAAGCAACACCTACCAAAGCACCAGAGAGATGAGCAATATGGTTCACATTCTGCAGAGATGAACCTGGGCCTAAAGGCCCCACCAGCCCTGTTGAAGCTTGTGCTGCTTCCATAACCTATGAGTATATAGCCATGATTCAGATCAACATGAGTTCTAAACATTGCTCTGATATTCACATCAGTGACTATCATATTGGAGCTTTTCAACAATTAATGATAATGTTTGTGTAGTATAAGTTAATTGCCAAACAGGTTTGTTGTTTTTCATTCAAAGGAATAAACATTTCATCTGTCTCTGATGATAAACATTGATTACCTTATCAATAACAAATTGTCCGAGTATGAGAACTTCAAGAATCTTTCTCCAGTCCCATGATAACTGTTGTTGGGAGAAAGAGATGAGTTAGATCAGCATTTAATTCCTATGGAATTATAGAAGTTGCATACCTTCACAAGTACACTTATAGCAAAGAGTCCAAAGACGGCACCAGATGCGCCAATGGAGATTGAAAACCTTGGAAGAACTAGCCATGACACAAGGTTTGCTCCAACACCAGTTAGGAGGTAGGATATCCACAATGCGAAATTTCCTTCCTCCTCTTCAACAAGCTTTCCTGATTACAAAAGATAAAATGAGAAGAAATTAGTAGGATCGATAGCATCATAACATAGACTCAGAGCACTTACCAAAAATGTACAAGAAGAATAAATTGCTCGATAGATGGTTCCTGCAAAGATATATAAAAGTTAAGGCAAATTCTAGAGTCAGAAGGTAATGAAGAGATCCAAATATCCTAAAAACAGTTATAGTATGCTCATGAGGTTTGCCATGAAACAGAACACTATGACAGAAGACTAGCAAATTGGCACAAGAGACCAAAAAAGAGTCAGTGGCAAACAAAGAACAAGACCGGTGAACACATTATTTTACAAATCTAAGTGGTGAAGGATGCCCACCAATTGGCATGACAGAATGTTGCCGTGACAAATTGATACCAAGCTGGCTGACTGTGGTACAGATATAATGCTTTGATCCCTCGAACCTGGAAAAGTGAGTAGATACATTTCAATTTCAGCTTAAGCTAACAATTATCGAAGAAAGCAGTCATTCTTGTATCTGAAGAACATAAATTGGCCAGTTAAATATTCAAACATTAAATAAAATCCACCCTTGTAACAACCTGTTAAATGTCTAATTTCTATAACAATTGTAACTTCAATGTTATATAATACGACCAACACATGTTCATTAAATTTGGTGAATAAATTGTTGTTGGTCAACGGCCTACTAATTAAGGACATCAACAACCTTAGAGTATTCACCGAAACATGGATTGACATTGTTCCTCCCAACCAAAAATTCACCAAGAAATGAGAATTATAGTACCTGAAACACATGATCTGCAACATAAATTCCAATGTTAAGAAGTAGGATCCAGAATATCCCATTCACACGTTTGTCTGGTTGCCTCTTCCCTTCTGGCTTACCAAGCTCCAAATCTGAAATGATATCTGGTAGGCACAAAATTATGCCTCTTCAATACATTAAACAAAACACAAATTTCACAAGCATAAATACAAGAAGAGGCAAAGACAAGAAATATGTATATGCCCATCTGCAACATATCTCTACTAACCAGCAGAACATAGGGTGGTCTTACAAGACATTAGAAGGAATAAAAAACATCACTGAAGAGAGGAGTAGATACCAACATTCTCACAACTTCTTCATTGGTAAATGATAGATCAAACTCAAGTCTGTTTGCTCAGGCATGAAAAAACTCAAACAAAATGTTACTATTCTCTTAAATAAAATGTGGTTTATCCACTTTATCAAAAAAAAATGTTACTATTCTCTTCATTACTCGTTACAAACAGCAAATATTGCATTTTGTGAAAGAATCATACAAAAAACAACAAACCACATAAAACACCAATCGCACAGAAGGAACAGCAAAAGTAACTCAACTTTATCAGAGAGTTCACATGATAAGAACTAATGCCATTTTCCAATATGCAGAGTAAACAGATATAAAGCATAGATTTTAGACCAAAACCATCAAACACGACAACCGGAAGAAGAATAAATATATATATATATATATATATATATATATATATATATATATATATATATATCACACTTCACTGAAGCAAATCATCGAATACTTGCCATATCATTTTTCAGCAAACCACTTGCAAAAAGCACCAACACCAATTTCCACAAAGATTCAGTATAGAGGTTGGACCTTTGAGCTAATAACATTGATCGGAAGAGCAAATACCTGATGATCCTCCTTTCATTCGACAACCAACAAGACAACGCCGAGCCAAACAAACCGGAGTATTCTCTCGAGAGAATGAGATCCATCGCGCTGAGAATCGGAGGATTTCCTGAGCTAGGGGTGCGCGTGGGCGCCGCGCCCCTGGAAAGGAGAGGCGCGCGGCGGCGCCGGAGACGGCGAGCGAAAGCGCGGGGTTCGCGCTGAGAAAGAGTGAGAGCCCCGACATCGGGTTGCGGGTTCGGACGGACCTATCGAAAGCTCCGAATCCGAAGCTCTGAGACTATTTGCTGGTTTGATATTGAACCCATTTGGATTCAAATTGGGCTTTGGGCTTGGGCTTGGCCTATCTAAAGATGCATTCATGTTTTGCATTTTAGAGCTGAAAGCAGTTATTTATTTTTAGGTTTTAGAAGAGAAGTGAATAAAAAGACAAGAAAAATCATAGAGAAAGATATTATTATTATTATTATTATTATTATTATTATTATTTGCCCATTTGACTCTAGTGTGTCTATTCAAAGGTAACCAGAAGTGAAAAACTCAACTTTTCTAGTTTTTAGTACTTAGACTAGCAAATGGCTTTAGGTTTTTAAAAAATAATATTTATATATAATATTAGATTTTATAAAAGATTAGCTCTTAAAATCACTTGTTCAAATAAATTTTTTTTAATACATACTAAAAGTACATGTTTAGATCATATTTTCCTATTAAATTTGAAATCCAAAATATATTTTTGTTAACTTTCACGTTTCCTCCATTTCTTTTTGAATAAACATGTGCTCTACCAAATAAATAAAAAATTTCACAAAATTTATGATGATATGAAGTGCAAAAACCATCTTCTAACCTCATTTACTCTTATCTCCAAGACAATGCATGATGGAATTCTAATCAAGATGGACTTTGAGAAAGTCTTCGATATGGTCAATTGGGATTTTCTTCTCGAAGTCTTGGAACCAAGAGGATTCAGACCCCGGTGGTGCAAGTGGATCAACACCTTATTCTCCTTCTTTAGGCAAAATTCTTGCTCAATAGGGAGATAACAAGGTATGCTAGGCACAAGAGAGGGTTGACGCAGGGAGACCCCCTCTCACTATTATTCTTTGTTATAACTATGGACGCCCTAAATACCATGATAACCAATGTAGCTAGAGAAAGTATCTTCATGGGGTATAAAGTGCATAGTCGTGCCGAACAAGTTGAGATATCTTCATTACAATACGCAAACAACATGCTGATCTTTTCATCGGAAGACATATCCACCTCAAAGTGCTTAAACTCATCTTTTATCTCTTCAAAGTCTTATTAGGGTTGAAGATCAATTTCTACAAAAGCAAAATCATCCTAATTAATGTGCAAATACTATCAGCTGAGGAATTGAGAAGAATCATGAATTGTTAAACGGGTACACTCCCAATCAAGTATTTGGGCTTACCGATCTCTAGTCATAAGCCAAGGAAGGAAGACTAGGACCTACTCATCGAAAAGATCAATCGTAGGATATCCTCCTGGAAAAGAAGACTGTTACCTACAGAAGAAAGGATCACATTGATAAACTCAGTCATAACAACCATCCCTAATCATTGGATGTCTATCTACCGCCTCCTTGAATGGGTTAGCAAGAAGATTGGCATGCTACGTAGAGACTTCTTTTGAAGAGAAGGAGACACAAACTCTCACGCATACCGGTTCATCAATTGGGATCGAGTATACCAGCCCAAGGAACAAAGGGGTTGGGGGATAATCAACCTACGACAATTTAATGAGGCACTCCTTGGTAAATGGTGGTGAAGAATCCTTTGTTGAGAAACATATAGTTGTAACAAGATTTTCCATCACACTTATCTCCGTAGGGGTAACCTAGACCCGCTAGGTCATCTACTGACGCGAGCTTCTTTCTTCTGGAAAGGCGTATGCAAATCCCGCTCTATAACCTTCAATAACCTCATTGTTTAGAGAGGCGAGGGAAGTACATAAAGTTTATGGTCCGACAACTAGGTAAATGGGCAATAACCTAGGGTCATTTAGGAACGCTTTGGCATATGTCGAGACATGCTTGGGTGTCAGTGAGAAAGACAAGAGTACATATTGCAAGGGGATCACAACCAATACTTAAACCTGGCCCCATTTCTAGGGAAGACAGGGAAAGCCTAAAGATTTTAACAATGAAATTATTCACCGGATACAGACAAGGAATGGATCATAGGTTCTGGAAGCTGACGATCTCACAACTCTTCATAGTTAAATCTTTATACATATTCTTGGTAAATTGGGGGATTAAAGGAAGGATCCCAATGTCCTTCTGAAAAAAGGCCAGTCCTGCTTAAAGTTAAGCTCTTCATCTGGATGGCTGCCGATAACAAGATTTTCACACTAGACAACCAAGTGAAACAAGGATGGAATGGGACATGATCCAACTGTTTCTTTTATGGGAATGAGCCTGAAACAGTCGCTCATTTGCTTTTCCGATGTAATTACGCATGAGAAGTCTAGAACCACGTTGGTAACCTGCTTCAATGCCCCCTTTGACCCTGATCGTGTCAGGATCTATGGGAAAACATGCACCCTGACTCTGGTTTGCATATGGGTTGGGACATGGTTACTATGGCTCTTCTTTAACCCTTGTCGTTGGAAAGAAACCGAAGATGTTTTAATAATAAATAACATGTTTTCATAAAATTGATTCGAGACATCGATTTTCTTATATTGTCTTGGTTTTTTGCAGTGGATATGCCCAAATGAGCCAAGTTGGAGATCACGGAGAGCCAGGTCAAAAGAAGCTTAACTTTTATAAGAGAAGCGGAAAGCCCCAAAAGTGATGCATCACTTGAGGAAGACTAGCTATTAAATGAAGCCGATGGAACAAAGCATTCTATCGTTTTAAATCTTTGATGGTGTTAATGCCCCACTTTTGAATATAATGCTTAGTTATCTTTAATAAAATATAATTTATTCTGACGTAGCAGTCTTTGATTGGAGGGGAGTCAGGGACATAAGCTGATGTCTTCTAGCCGTTCTATACAATCCCCTCACTATTCATTTGTTCCATGTAAAAGACATGAAGAATACAAATTAATTTATCATGTTTAATTAAAAATGAAAATATTTTTTAGAATAAATAAATAAATCATAACATATTAAAAACTAAATAGGGACTTAGTCACATAAAGCATATAAAAAGTTGTAAAACTATAATTGTTGTAATTCGGGTGAGAAACAATAATACTCAGAATAGTTTGGTTTAGATCGATCTTAACCGGATGGTTGATTATTATGAATTATTTCTATTCAATGTCCAATCAAAGAAAATTAGAATTATGGTTTGAAATGGAATCATGGATTTACACGAAATGGTTCGTATTTTCATTTTCGACCGCTACAAGATCAACAATGCCATGAGTTTGGGCTTCTGTTGCTGACATAAAAGCGTCCAGGGTTGAGCCCTGGGATTTGATAGTGGACTTGAAAAACCACCTACAAACGCTTTACGCCCAATCATTCCGGATAATCCTACGGATGAAGGACCATCGAAGGAAAAATAAATATTTTTTATAAACAAATACTTATGGAGTGTTTTTTTGGAGGTTTGATTTAGTTTTTAGAAAAATAAAATAAGTGAAGCTTTTTTTTATTTAAAAGCCTTCGCAAAGGTGCTTGTTGAAGCACTTTATGTTTAAAAAACACATGAATTTCTCTTTTTGAATATTTTTTTTTAAAGATAAAGATATCTCATAATTGTGAACTTGTTCAAATAGAAAACTACTTAATTTATTTATAAAACATTTTGAAAAAATTTAAAAACATTTTTTTAATAAAAATCAATGCAACCGATAGATAGTTTATGGTACAACTGAGACCTCATTTTTTCGTCATTCTTGAGCATTTTAGATATACATGAACTAAAAATACATTTTATAGTTCATGTAGAATATTTTACCGCCGTTTTATTTTCATGACTATATTATAAATATAAATATAAATATTTTTAAATAAAATTTTTCAAAATTGTGCTGAGTCATGTTCTTTCTTTTATTTATTTATCTATTTATTTATTTTTTGTAATACAAGAGCATCCTAGCTATTATTGTCATAAACTTTCAACTGAACATATGCATCCTTCAAAAGCTCAAGCATTTCATGTATACCATTATATATGATCTCCTCTTCTATGAGTATATCTCCCTTGCCATTTTTGCAAAAGTATTAGCACATCTATTAGCTTAATTCTCTTGAGATATGTATCATTTTCCACTGTTGAATTTGGTTCGATATTATTTTATAGTCTTTAATTCCATCCTTGGTTAATTTGCAAGTTGATATCTTGTGTTCCTTGCTGAATTCTTCTGGCTAGTCCTTGATTATCAGTGTGGATCAATGTTTTGCTACTTTACATCACTTTTATTCTTATACCCTCTTAATTTCAAAGTTAGCAATTCTCCTTCGAAGATTGAGTTGGCCTCCAAGTTTCTTGCACCTGCGATACAGAAATTCTCATTGTTAATTATAATAATATAACCGCCAAAGACATCTAGGTGTGTAAGCGCCCTCCGCACCTGCGTAGTAGAATCGAGTTCAATCCTCGTGACGGAAACAAGATCGCTATGACTCAGAATACGCAGCAGAGGGCTTAACCGCATTCGGCCCTTCCCGCCTGTCCTAATCCCGGCAAGTGGGGTTTATCCCCTTCTCTCAAAAAAAAAATTATAATAATATAACCTATGCATACTGTACATATCTCACATTCCATGATAAGTCTTTGAACTGCACCAAATGCTTGAAAGTTTTCATGTTCCACTGTCTTTCTACATTAACACCAATTTTCTTAATTGAAAGCATCTTAGATGAAATTCTTTAATCAAAGTGACAGGGTTGCAGACTGTATTCCTGAAGATTTTATTACACCTTACTCTTTCATAGCTGTCAAAGGATGTTTGCAATAATTAGCTTTTCCTTTGTAGTAGTTCTATCTATGTCTACCCAACTTTCTTAAATTTTTGCAACTTGTGTTATGGTGAAACACTGAAATAGCAATCAAACCAAAAGTGATGTCAGTTGTCAACAACATTCATTCAAGGCACAAGAACACATGTGCTTTAATTTTTTTGTGAGCCAAAATGGGAACCAAGATTACGTACACATAAATAAAAAGCATTAAACTCTGGATGTTCATCAATGTCATCAACTTTGAATTAATGAAGAGGGCCACTTGTTCACGCATGTTACTTCTTTGTAAAATGATCAACTTTTTCACTTTGCTTTGAACGACCTCACCTGCCATGTTTGTTCACCTAAAACTATGGATTTTTTTTTTTTTTTTTGTTGGACAAATGTCTTTATGTTTTTGTTTTTCCTTGTTTTTTTTTTTTTATATTGAACAAGCTTATTAGTTAAAGCACAAGGAAAGGGAATATTAGGAAGGATGAGACAAATAGAGAAGAACAATAAACTGAGGGAAAAGGAAATGAAGGTTGACAAATATAGATATATAGTGGAAGACAAAAAAGATAAGGAATAGGATGGTGAGGAAAAGAACAAAATTAATGGGTTTTTTCTTGGCATGCATGAAGTTATATGGTGTATATAAATGAAAAAGAAAAACCTCAAAAATAAAAATGTAATAAACCTTAAAATTCACAATCCACATCAGTTTATGTATGTGGATAACAACAAAGGACACTCAAAAGCACACATTTATTTGTGGTCCCAAAAGAAAACTTTCACTTTTTCTTAAAAACCATCAACCTTTTCATCTTTCCATTCAGTCCCTCTTTTTAAATTTTTTATACACAAACAGAGTTAGTGGGGTTGGAAATTACATATTCACCTTTTATTTAAAATCTTAATTAATATCGTGTATAGTTGAGGAACCTTATAACTTTTGATTAATGTGAAAAGATGAAATTGAGAAAATTACCTTCATGCCCCTCGGATCTGCTTTCCGCTAGCCCCAATATTGCCATGAGCCCGCCAAAGAGAAACGAGATCAATAAGTGCACCAATAACCAAGTGGTTTATTGGTATAGCGGTTTCCACAAGAATTCCAATGATCAAGAAGTTTCAAATTCAATTCATGAATAGCATTTACAGAAGTGTGAGCGATGGCGATGGTTGTGGTGAGTGGTCAATGATGCGTATGTATGTGCGACCGTTCTCGTATACATTTTGTCAAGACTTGTGCATGTCCTTTGTTTCTTAGCGGCCAGCCGCTTATATTATCTAAAAGAAAAAAAAAATGCGTGCTATGACATGATCATGATCTTCAACGAAGGGGTAGAGTTGATATTATTTGAAAAAACCAACAGAACCCTGATGGGAAGATTAACGTGGAATAATTTTTGAATAGAGGGACTGAAAAATAAGAAGAAAAAAAATGGAGGACTGAATCATCAAATGAAAATTATTGGTGATTAAAAAATAAAGGGCTTTTTGCAGGTGTACCTCTGAATAATTTTAAAATTACATATTTACCCCTGAATAAAACATAATTGCATACATACCCCTGAATATTAGGTATAATTGCGTATATACCCCTGGGGTTAAAATCAGATGAAAAATCGTGAAGTTAACAAACGGTAGACATGCAAAATGACCATCATACCCTTTACATATATACCCCTCAAAAATTTGTTTGACTGTAAATTTAAAAATATCCCTTTAAAAATATGAAATTTAAAATAGTTAAAAAAAATATAAAGAGGGGTATTTTGGACATTTTCTAACCTTTAACCTAAGTTGTAACCATGGTTAAGATTACTTAGTTAATTTCTGTCAACAGATCCTAACAGTAGGGTATATACGCAATTCAACCTGTTTTTCAGGGGTATATAAGCAATTATGATTTTTTTGGGGGTAAATATGTAATTATGAAATTTTTTAGGGGTATATAACCAATTTTCTCAAAAATAAATTGCTCACAATCATATTCCTGGAGAGAGAGAGGAAAGAAAAAAAAAGAAAGAAAAAAAAGGTGATAAGTAACATCACATCATCTAAACGTTTCAGGAATTCTTCTTTGACATTTGTGTTTTGACTCGGATTAAGATTCCATGTCATTGTGACTCATTTAACACCTACTGAAATTATTCAATTGGATGTGATCAACAATAATCAATTGTTTGTTAACCACTCTTATTAATCCCTAATTTTTTTTTCAAGAAATTCAGGTCATATCAAAGCTTCAAAGATTCAATGATTCTGGTTTCTTGTCACAATGAAGAAAGTGAACGCCGGGGGCCACCACTCATCTTAAAAGAATCTTTTTATCCTCAACTTCCCATTAACAAAAAGATTCTGATCATATCAAAGAATCAATGATTTCACATAATAAAAAATAAAAACTGACATAAATAATTGCATATATAAAAATAATTTAAAAAAAAATAAAAGTAGATAAATCATATTGATTAATCAGACCAAATCTTAGTTTCATCAAACTAGCATAAAATACAAAAGAAATAAGATCATGTTGACATACATTTATAATTTAAAATTATGTTTTATTAATTAGAATGTCTCAAAATGACGGTTCTATTCTTCATGCAAATAAAAAGTTCTATTTGGAACCTTTAATAAGTAAAATAATAACTATTGATTCAATGATTATTTGATATTTGAGAGTGACGCACGATAATAAATCCAAAACGGACTTTTAAATCAAATTTGCTACCATTTGCTTAAATTAGAAGGCCTCTTCATTCACTCTTTGGCAGGCAATGGTTGAAAGCCTCTCAGAGCTTGCTTATCCACGTGAGTGTCACGTGCTGATGGCCTTCCCACTTCCCAGTCCAATTATCTCGCTTGTCATTTGACTCATTTCCTTCTAGATCGCGCGGTCGTACACACGCCAACGCCCCTGACCAGTGACCACTGATGTTCTTTTAAATTTACCAAATTACCCCCATCTACCTGTTTTTTTTAATAAATAGATAAATTATATTTTATTTAATTAAGTTACAAAGGCTCAGTTTAGATTAAAAATAAATAAATAAATAAATAACAACAACAACATTCATATTAATACATTCTCTCAATGAGGGACTGAACCAGCACTCATTGGTAGGGGGGTGGGGATAAAAAAAAATCATCCAACATAATAATTATTTTCAATATAAAATAATGTGATTGTATAATTTTTATTTAAAACGATCACAATTTGAATACACATATAAAAAAAATATAAAACATTTATCTATACAATTTTTGTAATTATTTTAGAGAACCATATGCATATTTTTTATAATTTTCTTAAAGAACCATGTCAAGCAATTTTCAGCCATGAACCAAATCAACATATACTTTGAGATGAGTGGAACAAAAGATGAGTTCTTAGAATAACTATGTCAACATAATTATCAGCAATTTTCAGCAAACAGTGTTTACACTATACAAATAATTGAAATTTAAACATAATTGCTTCAAAACAGAATTAAAATCTATTGAGATTAACTAAGTTTCAAAATCAATCATCGATTCATCAAGTTTGACAACATCAACAAAACATCAAAACATAATTAAATTCAACACAAAACATCAAAACATAATTAAAATCTATTGAGATAAGGGCCAATGTATTATTGGTCACTAGCACTGTTTGCGAGGGACTAAACCCTCCTACTATTTGCTACACCCCACCCAACACCACCCCAAGGACCCCATGGGATAAAACAAACAGTGCCAGAGACCTTGAATTAATTATCCTTTGAGATAAACTAGGTTTCAAACTTTCAAATTTCGATCATCTAAGTTAGACAACATCAACACAAAACATCAAAATCTGTAAAATCTAATGAGGCTATACTACCTCAGTCCATTCGGACCATTCCAATTTCCAAACCCTAAGCTAAAACCTCGGGAATCAGGATTTGAGCGGCAAAAATCAGAGAAGAAGGCCATTTCAAACTAGAATAAACTAGAATGAAGATCAATAGAGGGCTCATCGGAGCTATTTGAGGCTTCAAGGCTACTGGCCTGCAGCAAGGTTGGCAGGCCGGCGGCGAGAAGCATGGCTTCATGGAATCACAACTCACGGTCATGGGAATCTGCTCTTTTCTTTTTTTTAGAAAAGGCATTAGTTAATAAGTAATGGGTTTATGTTTTTAAATTGTGTCTTTTTTTTTGAAAAATCCTGTAAAACTTTAATTTAGAAAAAAAAAATGAAGTGAATTGATTTTAATTTCAGAAAAGGCCTTGGTGCCATCCATCCCTACATTTCTCTCATGAACCAAATCCCAAGTCATTCATTTCTCTCACTATTTTAAACCCTATCTCCATTGAAACTAAATCCCAAGGCATTCATTTCTAACCCTATCTCCATTGAAACCAAATCCCAAGGCCAACTATCTAGTATCTCCTTCTTCCTCTGGACTCTATCGAGATTTTTTCAGAAAATCTAGATATTAGACAAGGGACTAGAGGATAGGAGGATTGTCGAATTGGTGGACAGCGGACGGCGCCGGATGGCCCAGACCCAACTGCCGGAGTCTCTAGTGGCGAGCAACACGAGAGATCGAGAGCTTGAGGTGGGGCTTGAGGGGGGCTTGGGCCCCTGATCCCGACAGCTCGAGAGGGAAACCCGGGGTCTCTCTGACGTCGTGTGGGGGGGGGGGAGGTTGAAGCCCCTGCTAGCCCCCGGCTGGTTCTGTCCCTGCTCCCGACCGTGGTTGCTCCCACATGCCTCCTCAAGTCCCGCCTTGAGTAGCCGTTGGGTCATCCTTGAAGGTATCATCGCCCTCGTTAGCCCTTGCCGATGTATCTGAGGTAAATTCGAGGATGTGCTTCACCAAGCTTCTTGCTATCTCCAACTTTGGTCGCTTGGCGATTGGAGTTGCATTCAACCAAAATATTATTAGGAAAGAAATGCCATGAATATTTTTTGAAAAAAACAAGTTGTTTATCCAAAAAATATCACCTATTCCTTTCGCCCCAAATACTCCATGTGATTGTCATAGCAGCAAGATCCCATCCACTTTGTTGGGTATTGTCCACCCCAGAGAAAGTGTCTCTGGCACCCCAAAGGGTTTTTAGATTTACCTCCCTTGATTGTAGCCCGAACATGTTGCCGAAGTGATTCCAAATGGTACTGCATATGGGAATTAGATGAATAGGTGGTGAACCGTTTCGTCTTCGATGTCGCATGGGTAGCATCTTGAGTGTTCCATCTCCATTTCCTTTTGTGTAGGTTCTCGAGGGTGAGGATCCAATCCTCCCTTGTCAGCCATGCGAATAATTTAACTTTAAGAGTGCATTGTTGCTTCCATGACCTATTCCTTAGGTTACTCCAGATTCCACAGTCAGCTCTGAAGAGACACAGGCGCTTTACGAAAAATGATCTGTTAGTTGTAAGTATCCATTTCCGTGTATCTGGTGCATCGACATTTCTGTTGGAGGTCATTAACGCTTGTATCTGGCAGATCTCGACCCTCCCTGTGACTCCACCACCATTTACCCAGCAGAGCTCCATTTATCCACCTGTCTTGTTATATATCAATAAAAGTGTGTATGTGTGGGTATATAATGTAAAAATATATATATTTTTTATTTTCTGATTAATTATTGTATTAAGGCACTTAAAATAATTAACCAGTTTATGAAAAACGATATGTTAGGGGAGAAAATATTTGAAGACATATGGCATAATCATAAACATTAAGAGAGCTCAACTGTCAAAATAACAACCTGGTCATCCAATGATGGAGGTTGAATTTCAAAAGGTGGCAGATAACAGTTTCCAAGCTATAAAAGGAGATCCTCGGCTCACAAAGAAGGTAATTGTAAACTTGAATTCGCTCTAGAATTCTACTGATATTCCCCACTAGTTAAGGCATCTATGTCTAGGAATCCTTTTTGAGTTCTCTTTCTCTCTTCCTATATCTTCCTTTCCTTTGTTTTTTTTCGAGTCCTTGACTTGAATGTCAAAGGCTCCTCCGAGCACAAGCGCTCGAATTTTCTTTCTCTATAACTCCTCCACCCTGTAAGGTTTGATCCTTAAAGGCTAATCTCGAAAGGAGACATTGATCACATGGATTGAAATCATCAATCTCAGTTAATCTCTTTCTCAAAATCACCTTACACACTCCAACTTTCACCAACCACTTTCACTCATTAATCAAGGTGTGATCCCTATATCAACCATATATATATATATATATTTATTTTACATTCCTCACTAAAGAATTTAAATTTTTATATGTGAATTTTATATTGCATAATATATTGTCATTGAATATAAATGTAATTAATATATTGATAAATACAATTTTTAAAATAATTTTTTAAATTTTGAAATATAAAAAATAATGTAGTAAACAAAAAATATATAGGTAATTCATTTAAATAGTGAACTATTTGCCATGAGGTCTTTGGGAGGTGTTGTTTATTATTTTTTTGGGGGGTGATTGTGTGTGTGTGTGTTGACCTTAAGGTCCCTGCAAATAGTAGCAAAAACCTTAAGATAATTTGCCCAAAAATATATGGCATTTAAATGTTTAGAAGCGTAAAGGGTTTGAGACATGTTTTAACTATTTTTAATATGTTATTAAATGATAACAGATGGTTAACATGAAGAAAATTCCATAAATATTATTTTTGTTCCTTTTTATTTTTAACAATTACTTTAATATCTATTTAAATATTGTACTCGGGAAAATACAAAGAACTGTATTTGTGAATATATATATATATATATATATATATATATATATATATATATAGAGAGAGAGAGAGAGAGAGAGAGAGAGAGAGAGAGAGAGGTGATGTTATGGTAAATTTGGATCTGTGCATTCTCGATCCACCGCTTCATTTGGCCTTGAAGGCGTGTTTGAAGGATTTCCAAATACGGATGTGAAGATCGTTGAAAAATATAGCGATGTTAATTTTCATATGATTTGGTTATTTGGTCCTCCCACTTAGGTTGAGTGGGAGGGCCAAATAACAAAATTATATGAAAACGACATACTAAATTATTTTTCACGATCTTCTTATCCGCATCTGGTTGAAATCCTTCAAACATGCTCTAAGGGTCAAATGGGAGGTGACCGGATTGACAAGATACAATTTTACCGATAACATGTATATATATATATATATATATATATATATATATATATATGTATATATATATATATATAAGATATGGTCGGCCAGAACACTGTTTATTTAAGGTCGCCTTCCATTTGGCTACTTGCACAGTATTTTAAGGATTTTCAACCATATGGATGGAAAGAACATTGAAAAATAAGCTAGCATGCCAATTTTCATACAATTTGGGAAGGTGTAAGGTCTTCATCTTAACGGGTGAAAATTTATAAAAACTCTTACCAGTTCAGAATCCCCTTTAATATAAAGACCCTACACATTCCCAAATTGTATGAAAATTGACATGCTAGCTTATTTTTTCGATGTTCTTTCCATCTGTACGGTTGGATTTCCTTAAAATACTGTGCAAGTGGGCTAAAATAGGGCGACTGCACTTGCATAGTATTAAGGCCAGCTGCATAATATTACGACTATATATATATATATATATATATATATATATATATATATATATATATATATATATATATACGAGAGTGATAAGGTAAGGCCGGCCGGATTACTGTGCAAGGTCGCCTCCCATTTGGCCACTTGCACAGTATTTTAAGGATTTCCAATCATATGGATGGAAAGAACATCAAAAAATATTCAAAATTTCATCCTTTAAGATGAAGACCCTACAAGTTCCCAAATTGTATGTAAATTGACATGCTAAGTTATTTTTCGATGTTCTTTCCATCCATACGGTTGGATTTCTTCAAAACACTGTGCAAGTAGGCCAAAATGAGTACATACACTCAGGCGTAGTAAAGCCGATATATATATATATATATATATATATATATATATATATATATATATATATATATATATGGTACTGTTACAATCAAGCCGGCCACACTTGCGGCTTGCTCACTCTGTGACTACACTATCATGCTGCCAGCCTGACAATAACATATATATATATATATATATATATATATATATATATATATATATATATTTGTTTCAAATAAAACAATGATAAAATGTTTGATAATCAAATGTAGAAAGAAACAATCAACTTAAAAGATCCAACCACCATCCAGTCCACCCATTTCACTTCTTCGCCAAAATTAAATTAATTAAATTAAGTTGACCCCCAATAGTAACGTTGGATAGTCCAACCACTGAAAATCACCAACCATCCATTTTTAGCCATATTTTTATCCAAATTTAAGTTTTGATACAAAGAGTGTTGGATAATCCAATAAAGGAACAATCTATTTTCATGATAATTAGACAAGACTCTTTACTTGTTGTCATGTCTCATCACCACGCAACAATTTTAAGTTGATGATGCACTAAATTTACATCAAACAGTAGCATGTTTGATAGTCCAATTCAGAAACAAACAATTTTTAAACTCCTGTAGGGCTGCTGTGCCAGTTTGCACAGCAGCCCCTACAATGCTAATTTTGGGGCACTTGTAGCATCTTGGGAGTAAATCCAACCATATGGATTGGAAGATAATGGAAAAATAAGCTAGCACGTCCATTTTCATACAATTTGGTTACCGTTTGATCCTCCCACTTAATAGTTGAAATTTTTTAGAAATTTGAATGGTCCAAATTTTCAAAATTTCAACCGTTAAGTGGGAGGACCAAACGGTAACCAAATTATATGAAAATGGACGTGCTAACTTATTTTTTCATTATATTCCCATCCATACGGTTGGATTGACTCTCAACATGCTACAAGTGCTCCAAAATTGGCACTGTAGGGGCTCCTATGCAAACAGGCACAACAGCCCCCGAATCCCCTGTATTTTGTCCATGAACTGAAATATTTCATAAACTTTATATATATATATATATATATATATATATTTTATCATGTGTAAGCATTTCTTTTTCTACCACTTATATTTTGAGAAAATTTAACCATATGGATGGAAAGAACATCGAAAAATAAGTTAATATATCAATTTTCATATAATTTGGAAATTTGTAGGGTCTTCATTTTAACGGGTGAAAATTTATAAAAATTTCACCCGTTAAAATAAAAACCCTACAAATTTCTAAATTATATGAAAATTGATATGCTAGCTTATTTTTCGATATTTTTTCTATCCATACAGTTGGAAATCTTTTAAACATACTCCTGGCGGCCAAATGAGAGGTGACCGTAAATAAACAGTGTTTTCAGCCGATATTACCTTATCATGATTATATATATATATATATATATATATATATATATATATATATTTGAAATTAGTTGACAAACTCATGGGATCTATCACTATCTTATATGAGTATAGGCTTGAATCTGAAATCACTAGATGCAAGATAATGGTACCGTTAGACCAAGTGCTAATTGTTTTCATATATTTAATATAAATGAGATTTATAATAAGGCAAGTATATCATTAACCCTATTATTTTGTATATCTCGGAGTATGAGAATTAAAACAAATGGGTTTAATTAAATAAAAATATATGATTTATCCATTTTATTTTTTATTAAAAAAACAACAACAACAACAACAAATGAGTCTAACTGAAATCCCCGGAACGGACTAAAACCTGGCTCAACCCAATAAAACACCTGGTTAGAGCTAGTACGGTCCTTCAAGAACAGTACGAACCCGACTTTCCAGTTGGATCTGATCCAGAAGGATCCAATGGCCCCGCAGTGGTGGGGAAACTACCACGTCAAAGGGAAACGCTCGAGAAACGCATCACGGAAACGTATCCCTCAGTTGGAGCGCTTAAATTGCTTTTCAGGCATTAACACGAGACTTCCGTAAATTGCGTCCAAGGGCGAGGGGTATTTTCGGTACGACTCCGTCACTATAAACATGGGCTGGCGCCACTGCCTACACTCTCTCAACAAGAGATCTCCCCGGAGTGCGAATCCCGAGGCACTCCTCCGCCTCCTCCTCCTCCTCCTCCTCCTGAACTTCTCTTCTTCTTCGTCTCCGGAGACGTCCGGCGAGCTCCGGAGATCCAACGACACGTGCGTGGGGACGCGAAATGGAAGGGAAATGGCGGTCATCGGCGTTCGCGGTTCTCGTCGCGTCGCTATTAGCGTCTGTTCTTGTCTCTGCGGATCGGGGCCTGAAGATCGGGAGCTCTACGGAGAACGAGAGCGGTGGCGGAGGAGAGACGTACTTTCTGAAGGTTGTCGAGTTCTTGTGGCAGCCGGATGAGTCGTCGTACCAGCACGTCTGGCCGGTAAGAGAGAAGGACGTGATGTCTTTTGTGGTTCTTTTTAGGGTTAGGGTTTTGTGATTTGGTTGGTTGATGGTATGGGGTTTTTGGAGCAGTCAATGAGATTCGGGTGGGAGATCATCGTGGGGTCGTTCATTGGGTTCTTGGGTGCGGCCTTCGGGAGCGTGGGCGGGGTAGGTGGTGGCGGGATTTTTGTCCCCATGCTTACGTTGATCATCGGTTTTGATCCCAAGTCCTCCACAGCCATCTCCAAATGTAAGCTTCTCATTTTTTCTTTTTCATATTTTTGAAATATGTAGTTTATTTTTGCCTGAAATCTGGAGATCTTTGGTTTGGTAGGATTTTTTTTTTTACCATATTTATATATTTATATATTTTTGCAAATTGAGTGAGCATGGTTATTTAGGCGCTGTAAAAGTTGTAATTGTTTATTTAATCCTCTGAAACCAAGTTTTTTTTTTTTGTTTTTGTTTATGTTTTTGTTTTTTTGTCATAAATAATCTCCAAATATTGATTCTTTCATTGTTTAGTTTCAGTTAAATTATCCTTTTTTTTAATCCTTAGAGAGTAGCATTTGTGGAGTTTTGATTGAGTTTAATTATTTAGATGATGCATCCTCTGTTCACATCGTATTTATCTGCAATTCTAAGAAAAATTGTTGATCCATGAAACCATGATTTACTAACATTACATTCTTGTTCTATAGTCAGCCATGGTTATCTGGAACCAAGTACTGAGTTCCTAACATTTTGAACAGGTATGATCATGGGTGCAGCAGGGTCGACTGTCTACTATAACCTAAAGTTGAGACATCCAACTCTAGACATGCCTATTATAGACTATGACTTGGCCTTGCTGTTCCAACCCATGCTCATGCTGGGAATCAGCATTGGAGTTGCTTTCAATGTGATTTTTGCTGACTGGATGGTTACTGTTCTTCTAATCATCTTGTTCTTGGGTAAATTCCTGCTTCTTTTGTAGTTTCACAAGGTTAAGAGATCTTTTTTTTTATGTGTTTATTTGTTGTTTCTTTAGGCACATCTACCAAGGCTTTCCTTCGGGGTGTTGATACATGGAAGAAAGAGACAATTGCTAAGAAAGTATTGTTCAAGCCCCTCATTTTACTCATTTTATTTTTGGATGATGAATGACTGAATACACTTGAAATCATTATTCACATGTATGCTTTGCATCTTATCTCAGGAGGCTGCTAAACAGATAGCATCATCTGGTAAGATGGTTTTCCACTTATTGAGGTATCATAATGCTTATACATAACCTCAGAAACTAGTTCTTATTTTGATGTTGTGCAGGAAGCGAAGAAATAGAATACAAAGCTATCCCTAGTGGCCCAGGCAATCAGAAAGAAACTAAGAAAACTGCAGAAACAATGGTAATTTAGAAACTTAAGCTTTGTTATTATGTTTCAAGCAGTTGAACCTCACAATAGCTAGAATTTTAGGTTCCAGTTCTTCAGAATGTCTGCTGGAAAGAGCTTTTCCTTCTTGTCTTTGTGTGGGTAGCATTTCTTGTACTACAGATCGTCAAGGTCAGTTTTTATCTGCTGTTGATGTGTGTATAACTCAGCTTAGTGATTTATCTTGATTTTACTTGCATCTTGCAGAACTATACAGAAACTTGTTCAGAATGGTATTGGATCATAAACATGCTGCAGGTTCTATTTCTTTCTCTGTCCGTGTCTAAATTGAGTATAAATGGTTGATCAATTCTCGACCTTGAGGTTGTCAAATGTCTTATGGTGATGTATTGCAGATCCCTGTCTCTGTGGGGGTGACTTTGTATGAAGCGGTGAGCTTATACAGAGGAAAGAGAGTGATTGCATCCAAGGGAGAGGAAGGAACAAACTGGAAAGTTCTTCAGCTAGTTATGTACTGCTTAACTGGTGTCCTGGCCGGTGTGGTTGGGGGATTGCTTGGTTTGGGAGGAGGGTTTATCTTAGGTCCTCTTTTCTTGGAGCTAGGCGTACCCCCTCAGGTTTGTGTGCTATCAATTTCAGATGCTTTTTTGAGTGATTGTTCATGCCAATTTGGAGCTTCAATGAATTTATTTCTGAGTTGATTGAGGTTTAGTTCCCTGTAATATCAACTATGCTATTTCATTGTTTTGCACACAAGATATTAGACTTTAGAACACACAAGCCAATTAAATGTTTGGGCCAAAGAAATTTTCTTACTTTCCCTGCTATTACATTTTAATAACTAAGTTTTGCTGAAAGTTAGGAGACACTAGCTATTCATTATATGCTGGTATTTCCTCGCCTTCCTTTCCATATCAAAGAGTATGTTCCAATGAATTGAAACTGTAACCAACACCTCTTGTGCATTTAACTCGCACAAAACTGATTGAATAATATGCATCATGCAGTTTCCATTTAATTGAACAAAAAAAAACTTTCATTTGGCTTGATAATGATTGAAGAACATGTTTTAACAATCTTGGTATTAGTTTGAGGTTAAATATGTCATCAAAGTTGAACTCATTAATATTCAAAGATTTGATAGGGCTTTATACAACTCTATTTACTGGGTATAATAACCTGTGTCTTGATGCAGGTCTCAAGTGCTACGGCCACCTTTGCAATGACATTCTCCGCATCAATGTCTGTTGTTGAATACTATCTATTAAAACGGTTCCCTGTGCCATATGGTATCAGAATTTCACCTTTCGTTCTCGTCTTATTTCATATGATCAAACAATGAAAAAATTGCACCCATAATTAAAGAAATAACAGAAACTGCCAAAAAACTAAATTTCACCTTTCAAAGATTCTTTGTGGCATTGTGCATATGAGTTGTGTCTTGTCTCTGTCCTCAATAAATACATGCTTATACTTAATATTTGAATTGGTTGATAGCTCTCTATTTTGTTGCTGTGGCCACATTTGCTGCTCTTGTCGGACAACACGCTGTCAGGAAGTTGATCAACATATTAGGGAGAGCGTCAATCATCATTTTTATCTTAGCATTCACAATCTTTGTCAGTGCAATCTCATTGGGTATGTATGATAAACATTCTCTCGTCCTAATCCTTGTTTTGTAGTACAATTGCTCTGCTTATATGCTGCAAGGTTGTTTTTTTTTTTTTTTTTCTCTTTTTAGACTTTTTAGACATCTAATTCAAAAAATCTGTCATGTTTGACAGGTGGAGTTGGCGTCTCAAACATGATAGGGAAGATCCAGAGGAAAGAATACATGGGTTTTGACAACCTCTGCAAATACCAAGTCTAAACTTGAAAGTATTTTGTTTCACTGAAAAACCAGTGATGAAAAATACCTAGCTTTATTTGTTTTGTTTTGTTTTGTTTCTCACTATAGGGCCTCATTTCTTCTTGTTTTGTTTAGTTGTTTTTTAATTATTTTAGGAAGGGTTTGAAGCTCAGCCCCACCCCCATGTATCAATCTGTTATTTGTACTAGAGTGAATAAGAGAAGTTTCTTCTTGGGTTAATGAAAAATATTTCACATTATAGTTAAGTACAATTCAAATTAGAGATGCTGCAAACTGTGATGACTCATTCCTATATATATATATATATTTTTTAAATGTTTTGCAGGGTTTTAGGATTGTTGAGATGAGATTTGTTGATAATGATCCAATGATTATTGGTGACAAAAACGTGTCTTCTGACTTGTAGTAGCTGGCAGGAAATTAAAGGAGTTTGCCAGTTTGGTAGGATGTCATTGCTGAGAATCCTTTTTCTTGTGTTAAAGGCTGTGCCTGTTGTACAAGTTGGGGAAGTGGGGGCATGGGTTGCATAATGTTGTTGGGTATGTTTACATATATACCCCTGTAGAATATAAATAAATCAAATCGAGCTTTCTTAGACCTTTATATAGAATTTAACGATCATCATAACTATATCAAATGACAATTTTCTCTTATATGCGTGCTTCCACAAAATTTTCAAGTTAATTTTAACTTAAACTAGCAACACGAGCCAGATCCGAATCCATTGAAAACAATATATATTTATTATTTTTTCGTCCATTGAAGAAAGGTATTTTGTCATGACATTGGACTTTTAGTTAATGGAAGTAATAAAAAGAACTTTAATTCCTTCACTCAACCAAAGACAAACAATTTTCCCTCAATTGCAAAACACAAACAGAGAAGAAAAGTTGGAATGAGTACTCATAGCCACGCAAAACAGACAAGTAATCACTGATGGAAAAAGAAGGGTGAAACCTCAATCAACAAACACTACTTTTTAATACAAACAAAAGTGATACTGAGAAACATTCAGAAACATGATGGGCAAACTTCAATCTTTTGAAACTGTCAAACTGAAACAACAAAAGCTTAGAAAGATTTCATTCATATGCGCATGCATTCCAGGAGAACTTGATCGGTTTAGCTTTATTTGATTCAATGACAACCGGGCATGAGACATGCTTGTGGTGCTTGACCCTTACCAGCCTCCCAACAACGTTTCCTCGGGACAAAACTTCGAAATCTAGTGTCAAAGGTACTGCACCACCAGTACTGGATAGAGCCAGACCTGCTCCAGCCCCATATAGAGGAACCTTCTCTCCTTGCAAGATCACAGACACTGTCCTGTGGCTCTTTCTTGGTTGGTAGTACTTCTTCAACTGCGAGGATGAGCAAGAGAGGGACAGATTCAGTCAAGCAATTTAAGATAGAGTACTATTTGTCATCCACCTAACAAAATGATAAATTCATTGTAAAAGTGTACTCAGTGAAACCGTTGGGAAGATCTTATCCATGTGATGGCTTAAAATTTCACTAATGAAATTCACCTCAATAATGCAAAATTCTACAATTGTAAAGATCTGGATATCCATATTTAGATGTTTGGTAATGGTTAAAACTAGTTCAGGACTAAAGGCCTTATTCTAATAATCCATAACTAGTAGGTCTTCGTTGAGTATAAGCTAATACCGGGACCAAATCTTCTTTAATCACAAGAACCGGCATTAGACTAAGTTAAAATAATCTCCTGAATTTTTTGGGCGTTTGGCTCTTAGTATGAGACTTATCACACTCTAGCATCAAGTTTGTTTCGCTCCCACTCCAAAACCAGAAGCTAAGCACAATGTGTTATTTGAAAGTATTGTTGGGTGTTGAACATGGTTCTAATCCAATAGACAACTTTCAGATCATCAAATAGAAAACAAAGCAAATGCATACTCACCTGGCCAGTTGCGATTGTAATCTCAGAATACATGAGATTAATTGGGCCGGAGGTGATGTGAATCCCGAACATTGTAGCAGGATTATATACACCTATCTTCAAGGAAAAGTTTGATGTGATCAACTTGGTTGGGACACCAGTGTTATCAGAACCCTCGCCAGAATAAAAATCATCCACTGATAGGCTCTGCATCAAGATTCCGGTAGTTAGAAGAAAAATTCTCAACATGACACCGCCATTAGATACAAGCAGCCAAGAAGACATAAAACCTGCAACAATTTGGCCTGTATCTATCCCTTTTTAAGTGATTTGAGGTTTATTATGCATCTCATTGCCCTTAAACTAGCACATAAGATCACTCTTGCAACAATTCCCCTTAACCTAGATGTAAAACTTGCAACAATCTGGCCTGTATTTGTATTCACATAATTATTGAGCAGGAACATGGAAAATTGAAAAGAATAACAAATGATCCTCAATCAGGATTTCTGATGCATGTAATTTCAACCATGTCTATCACAGTATATGGAAAATTATAGAACAGTCTGCACAATGAAATGCTAAAAGCTTTGTAGAATACCATATAAATAAATTTGTTGGATAACATGCATTCATAATCGAAGTCATGAACATCAACCAGCTTCTCAATTTCTTCTTTTCATTTAATAAAACAATCCAATCCTGCATGCACATGAAGTAATCGAACATATAATGCATTTGGTTCCTTCCTGACTAAAATTAATCACTCAAAGGCAATTAGAAGATTGAACCGAGAGATCATAATATAGTAAAAGACCATGAATGTACCTTCACAACAATCTCAGCTTTGTAAGGCCTTGCAGCACCCCATATGATGAGACAAAACACAGTGAACAGCAGAATAAACCCGACAATGCCGATGGCAACCTGGCACCGCCTCGACAAGCTCCTATCATCATCTAGGTCATCATAAGCACCCTCCTCTTCAATGACTTTACATTCAGGCCATCCTTTCTCATTCAACCTCTTCCTGCTCCCCTTCCGGCCAAAGGTCCCGGAGAACCGACTGGCAGACGAGGCCCTTGAATGGCGGCCGTAGGATGGGTGAGAAGGGGACTCCATGGGGCTGTTATAAACAGGAGTGGCATGCATTGAAGATGACTTGTCCCCATCATGGGAGTCCCTGGAGGGGCTCTGGACATAGTACACAGGCCTTTTGGGGGATCTTGGAGGAGATGAAGCTGCTAAACTAGTGACATCGGAATCAGACTTGGCATGCATCATGTTCTTGTTGAGAAACTATGTAAAAAATCCCAACTTTTCACTTCCAAGCCACCACGAAAGATTGCAAAATTCCAAATCAAGCTCACTAAGTGGGAAAGATGAGATTTTTACAAAATCAAAAGGGTTTAAAACCCTAGAAAAACAGAGAAAACCAAGGAAAATGGCAGAAAGATACTCCAAGGAAAGAGATAACAGAGAGAAAGGTTGCTATGAATATACAATAAATTCCAGAAATTAGAGTATCAAAAAGGAAAGAGAGAAAGGTTTCTATGGAAAAACCGGATTCAAAGGCGAGATCTTTTTTGCTTCATTTCGCTGGGAATTAGAGAGCATTCGCCATTGGAGTCTTGGAGAGGAGAACAGGGAGCAAAGCTTGAGAAATAGAGAGAGAGATAGAGAGACAGAGAGAGAGAGAGATAATTTGGTGAAAATATTATTAAAAAAATAAAAGTATAGTATCAGATCCTAATACCCAGTGTCGGCTGAAGCTGTCTCTATTTTTTTAGCTTTTTTTTTTGCCTTTTTCTTTTGTTTATTCATTTTATAACCATTGTTGTCACCTTTTGGTGAATGAGTGGGATAAAATTGAAGGATGATTACAATACTAATCAATGATTAGAAAATCATTTAATATGACCAAGCTTAAAATATTAACATATTTTTGTTGGATTTTATACCACTCAGCACACAAGACTTGTAGTTTGGAGGATGCCCCAAGTTGTCCAAATTATGTTTTCTTAACTCCAACTTCAGGAATCCAAAACTCACATAATAATAGTTTTATTTTTAAAAAAATTAGCAGAAGACCATAACCAGAGAAAATGCTAAAGAAAGAATCACTGAAAAATGGAATAGTTGGCAATATGAAACACAATAACAATGAATGCGAAATGCTCTTATGGTTGATGAAAGGAAAGTTGGAGGAAGAGAAAAGGGGCATTGTTTTCTCTACTTTGGCGAAATAAAGAAGATACAATGCATAAAGAAGTGAAACAAAATGAATTATTTCATACCAGCAGGGAATTAAGAACATGATGGATTCAACTTACCTGGTTGCTAATGAGCAAGAAACATGCCTTGAATGGACACTATAACCACAATGTTTGTCTGGAACTTGAGGCCATGGTTGGTTCACCAGAATATTTGATTTGCTGCACTAGGAGTGTGAGACCAGAAGAATTGGGCATGAGCTGGACCAGCAACAAAAATAGATACTAGAAAAACAGGTCATTAATCATCAATATGATTGGGCCCCTCTACAACCACTGAATCATTTTAAGCTTGTCCCTCAGCATAAGCTGTTACCAAAAAAGCAGATAGAAGAATATGATGCTGCAAAATTATGCTTACAATGAATACATGAGAGTACAGTAAGAAGAAACTGAAATTTCAATGAAAGCATAAACTTGTATCGGATAATGTAGTGCTGTACTGGATATGTTGAATTGATCTTGTTGTATTGATATAAAGGGAAAAATGACTATAGATGGGCGTATACCCATGAGATGGGATTGAAATTCACTTCTACATTTTACAGGGTCAAAAAATTTTGAACAGGGAATAGAATGTTGCTTGCTGTTGTATGCCTGGCAGATCTGAAATTTAGGATTTCAATAACCTTGGTCCATAGGGGTGTCAAAAGCTCCACGCTTTGATAGAGCAAAGTAATAGGGCGCAAACACACTTGTTTCATAATTCCTGTTACCCAGGGTTCTGTGCACTTTATTTTGAACCCATATGAGAAAGAATTTGAGGCACTGAGAAGCCCACAGAGAATAATATCTGCAAACAAAACATAAATCAGGAATAAGATATGATGTATGGAGATGATAGCCAACAACTTGACATCTTCTCTAAAATTTCATGTTGAGCACAACACCAATTAAAATCATTCCATTAAACAAGAATAGTATTCAATAAGGATAACCACAAGTTCAATTATACCAATTGCAAGGAATTACCTATTCCTCCACGGACATGTAACTTTTGTCTAATCACCATGTAAAGATGGTTGGTGAGCACATAGACAGAAAATCTCCTCTTTCCTGAATAATTATGATAACAAACAAGCAATTGAAGCATGGTTAATGGGTGTTAAATAGCAAGGTGTGTATTCATGTGCACACGCTCAGAGTATAAAAGCAATCTATGTACACATATTGAGAAACAATGAGAAAGCAGATATACTACTATTTTACATACAAGAAGCTTCACTTAAAATTCTCCATATCCAATCAAACATACACACTGGTTTGAGAAACTAACTTCGCTTAAGATAGTACAAAGAGGAATTAAGTTATGAAGCAGATTGGCCATAGATACTAGATGATGGAAGTTGATCATGGAATTGCAATACAAATCAAATGATTAATTGAGTACAGGTCTAGACCTCAAACACTGCCAAGGTGTTTCTTAAAAAGGATGCTTTGCTTGCCACAGACGCACAGTTGGAATGGTGATCTAACAACATAGGACATCTGACCTAGAAGGGAAAAGAAAGTGGAATATATCACCTAAATGGGATTTAATCGAACCAGGAGTTCAGGTGATTTTGTAATGTATAAGGATTGTATTATGGTTTTATTCTTATAGAGGATAGCATGCAACAATTCTTTTAGACAATTGGTATACAACAAAATGACCTCTGTTCAATGGACAAGTTCAGTTGACACATCCAGAATCTGCATTTTAGCAGTCCATGGCAAGAGCAAAGCATTAGCTCTAGTGAAAGCAAGTGAATCTTCCACTAATGTCTTTCACAGGAAATGATTTTGATGCAACTTCTTTCCATTCTCAAAAGGAGCATCAAGCTAACTTAGACAAAACACAAATAATCATTTAGAAAGAGTTGGAAAGGTAAATAAATTCCGTGGACTACATCAAAAATTCTATAGTCATTCTGTTTAACAAAGACAGTACAACCAAATAAAACCATAAAACACCAAAAGTCAAAATAATAGAGTTTATAGTGCAGCATGACCCAGTATTTCTAACTTTTGCTTTAATAACTTCATTTAGCTGCTTCACTTACCACTGTTTTATCTAATTTTAACAATAACTATTCATCTTCCTTTTTCATCCAAATCCAATAAAAAAACACCATGCAGAAATATAATGAACAGAACACTTGATTGTAGAATATTAATTTCCAGCTTTACTTTTGATCTTAGTTGTAGATTTGTAGTAAGTTTCCATAGTTCCATTGCTTCCATAGTTCCATTTTTGGTCCAGCCCACATTTCAGGTTCTAAATGAAGCCCTCTTAATGGGAACCACCAATCTCTATTAGAAATCCTACCACAATCGGTACTACTGGTAACATTGTTTAAAATAGCATTTGCCGAAAAAACATAAAAGTTCCCAAATTACTTGTATTTGAAAATCTTGAAATATCATAAATAGAGGTTCAGTGAGCACCTTTTGAAGATCAAGAAGACGAAAATTTTCACAAAATGGTGTGGCCAGGATGTTCAAGACAGATCTGTGCCCGATCCATCAACAAGATAGTTAAAAATGACACAAGGCACTGTGAAGTTACCCTCATAATGCTAATGCAAGAATGAAGATGGCCCATTGAAATAAAAAACCATATGAGCCATCAAATTCTCGGCGAAACAGGAGGTTTTTCAGCTAAAAAGGCCCAAAGAAATGGGCAAATTCTCAACTACTGCCTGAGACAGCATCTTCAGACACCAGCGAGATATTCTCAAGTTTGGGATAATAACAGCTGGAACATAGATCTGATCTAGCTGAAGGATTTCTCAGTTTCTGATACATCTCCTTTAGTGCAATGTTCACATATGCATTCCTGTAGTAACCAGTTTTAATTATTTGAGCATGAACCTGCTTTCCAGGTTCTTCTAGTAAAGAATCACAACAAACCATCAGTAAACTAATAAAGCTTATTCGGTCTGGAAATTGTCCTAATTTGGTCATTTGAGAGTAAAGCTCAAATGCTTCCAATCCAGAACCATGTTTTGCATGTCCTGAAATCAGTGTATTCCATGACACAACATTCTTCTGTGGCATCCTGTTGAAAATCTCCTTGGCTGTATCCCACATCCCATGTCTCACAAATCCACACAGAAGGGCAGTCCAAGACACAACTGTATGAAGATGTATGTCAGAGAATGCTCGAGATGCAGCATCCATGTTCTCACATTTTCCATACATGTCTATAAGAGCGCTTCCAACCACAACATCGGTATCAAAACCCAACTTGTATGCAAAAGCATGGACCTGCATCCCTCCAGGAAGAGACAATAAACTTGAGCATGACTCAAGAATGAGAGAAAAAGTAATGTTGTCTGGTTTAATTCTTGAGACCATCATTAGCCGAAATGTATGTACAGCTTCTAAATCCATGTTATTCAATCCATACCCAGATATCATTGCGTTCCATGAAACCAGGTTTGGTTCATGAATAGCATCAAATATACTTATAGCAGCTTCACAAGCTAAAGAGCTGCTGTACATGTCTATGAGAGCACTACCAACAAAAACAGAAGAATTAACCCCGGTTTTTATTGTTTGTGAGTGAATTTGTTCACCATATCTACCACCTAAATTATCAGCACCTGAAAGGAGGCTCCCAAAAGTGAACTCATCACCATTTATCCCATCCATCTTCATATGTCTAAAAACTCCAAATGCCTCTTCATTCAATTCAAGATAAGCATAACCCCCGATGAGAGCATTCCACAAGGGAAGACTTTTCTTCTCTAAACTCTTGAATAACTCATAGGCACAATCTATTAGACCATGTTTTGCATATTCTGAGATCAAAACACTCCACGAGAAGTCATCAATATAATCCAAAGACTTAGTTGCACTTCTCGCACTGTCAAAACATCCACATCTTGCATACAACACCACAAGCACACTCCCAATGATGGCATCCGCCTGAAACCCAAATTTAAAAATCTGACTATGTATCTTAAGCCCTTCTTGATAATCCAACATCTGCACACAAGCATTCAGAGCACTAACAAAACACAGCTGATCAGGCCACAAGCCAGCTTCCTGCATCCTGTGAAACAACTGAATAGCTTCTTCATTCATTTGCTGTTGTGAACCACCAGAAATTATCGTAGTCCATGAAACAACATCCTTTTCTGGCATTTCACTAAAGAAATGCAGTGCTTCACTGATGTTTGAGCACTGAACATAGCCTGCAAGCATTGAATTCCAAGTAAACAGCTCCCTAATACCCATCCCATCAAAAACCCTCATAGCATCCTCAATCACCTGACACTTACCATACAATCCTACAAGAGCACTACCCACCTGAACATGTGAATCAAGCCCAATCTTATATGACAACCCGTGGATCTCTCTGCCATTATTCAAAAACATAAGATTACTACAAGCACTAATCACACTTGAAACACCAAAATGATCAACCTTACACTCTGATTGCCTCATCCCGACAAAAAATTCCAAGGCAATCTCACATGGCCCATGCCGATCATACCCTGAAATCATCGTGTTCCAAGAAACTGCATCCCTCTGAGGCATTTCATCGAACAACTGCCGTGCCTCATTCAAAGATCCCAACTTGCAGTAACAATCAATCAGAGTATTCCAAGAATGCAAATTTTTCTTGCCCATCAACCGAAAAACCGAGTGGGCGTCATCCAAGTAGCCACATTTACCATACATACTGACCAAATAGTTTTGAACCAAAGAATCGTGATTAAAATCGGTGACAATCATATGAGCATGGAGCTGTTTACCAAGCATCAGAGATTTCGAGGAGGTGATGGATTTGAGGATAACTGTGAAAGAGTCCGGCAATACGGGATCGCCGAGTTGCCGGCGGAGGATCAGGGAGCGGATGGCGGGCTTGAGAAGGCCGGAGCGGACGAGAGTTTGGATGGATTTGGGGATGGAGGTAAGACGGTGGACGGGGACCTTCATGTGATGGGTTTAGAGGAATTGGGAGATGGGCGGGCATTTAGGGTGGAATTGAGCGTGAATGAGATTGAAGCAGTAGGGTTCTCAGGGTTTAGGAATAAGAAGAGCAGAGAAAGCTAGGGTTTTGAGGGCGGGGAGCAGCTCCATTGATGCGGATGGTGAGGGAGACTGGGAGGAGAGATGCGCTTCTAAAATATTGGATTTTTAGAAGTTTTCATTACAAAATTCATTCAAATGATATTATTAAGATTTATTTAATCACCATATATATAATTTCAAGATAATTATGTATTAATAATTAAGAGATTGTATATAATAAATAAATAAAAATTCCAAGAATTCTTACCCCAGAGACCAAAAATTATTTATTTCCAAAATTATTAAATCCTATATATAATAGTGAATTATCTAATGTATTATATATATATGCATGTATATCCTCAAAATTATCTAATGTGTATATCTTTTTAAAAAATCATAATGGCAGGTAAAAAATCTTATTAAATTCATCTTTAGACATCATCACCGCATTCACAGTGAGACATCTGGGACACTGAATAGATAAACATCAAGCTTTAGAAAGAGAGAGAGAGAGAGATCAAGGAACTGCAGAGATGTTGGAAGGGAAGGCATTGATCCAGGACACAGACATGCCAGTGAAGATGCGGCTCCGGGCCATGTCCTCAGCCTCTGAAGCTCTGGACCTCTTTGATGTCCTTGACTACAAGAGCATAGCAGCTCACATCAAGAAGGTCTTCACTCTAGGTTCTTCCCTCATGAATTAAACCAAGTTTTCATGTTCTTCAACCTCTGTTTTCTCTTCGTTTCTGCAGGAGTTTGACATGGTTTATGGCCCTGGGTGGCAGTGTGTGGTGGGGTCTAACTTTGGTTGCTTCTTCACTCATTCTAAGGGGACCTTCATCTACTTTTGCTTGGAAACCCTAAACTTTCTTATCTTCAAAGGTGCTGCTTCTGGTTAGCTTGAACTGGAGATTGTGAGTCAGAGTTCATGGTTTTGGGTAGTTTGTGTATATGTATGGTTAGCAATTTGCCTATGTGATTATATATAGTTTTCCTTCTTTGTAGACCTGCTTCTATCTCCAAACTAGACTGGAGATTATGTTTTCATAACATGGTGAACAGAGGTTATGAGGTGTGCTTAGGTTGAAGGAAAACTAAGGAATAGAAACTATGTGAAAAGTTTATCAATGCATTTAGTTTAACCAATTGGAAAACAACTTCTTCTCTTGTTTCCTTTTGCTGCATTTTTGCTAAAGAATCATGCTTTCTGTCAGTCTTGAGAAAGAATTACTCTATTATCAGCATTTGTGCAATACACATGGTAAGAAAATAGTATTTCTGCAGCAAGCTCTTCGATTTTCTTTCTTGTCATTTTCTTGCAATCCAAACACCTTTTTTTTTTTTTTTGACAAAGGCGACAAGCACCCCCAAAGAAAGTCAAGGATGGGTAGCAGGTGCGGAACCCGTTCAATGTAACTGCGCCCACACCTTGCAAGAGGAGAGGCTCGATCCTGAGACTCATCCATAAAAATCGAGGCCCACCTCTTAGCAAGGGAACCTGGTTGAAAGGATTGAACGAAAGACCTGAGCAATAGAAAGACGAAGAAGAAGAAGCGCGCGCACACACACAGAACAATCAGGATTTACGTGGTTCGGTCAATGTTGACCTACGTCCACGGCCGCAGTAGAGTTTCTTATTTCTTGCTTCACAAAATTAGGGTTTTACAAAATATAGGGATATTTATAGAGTCAGGAAAACCAGACATAAAATCCCACATGGGCCTGTGCCTAAAAATAAAAATTTGCTTTTCCGAGGCCATTGGTAATCCAAACACATTCATCCTTAAGGAATCATGCTTTAGATCATTCTTAAGAACTAAACCATTCGGTTACACAAATCAATTTGTTATCAGTTGTAAAATATTGAATCTGTTGCGCTTTGCTATATATATACACAGTAAATAGATCACTGATATCTCTATAACAGAAAGAAAACATTAGTATTTCTGTAGCAAGCTCTTTAATTTTCTTTCCTGTTTCCTTTTGCTACATTTCCTGTCAATCCAAACATGATCATTCTTAAGAGCTAAATCACTGTATTATATACAATGCTGTAAAATATTATCTGTCAGCATTTGTTCCATATACACTGTTAATAAATATCTCAAGAGTAGTAAGAAAATAGTAGTATTTCCATAGCAAGTTCTTCAATAAGCCAGAACAATATATCCTCTCCAACTCTACCAGCCACTTGTTCTGCTTCTTCTATACAGACACAACAATGTGACCAGCCAACATCCCACATAGAATTTATCATCATATCTTTGCATTTGAGATCTTTCTCCAACTTTACATAAAGAGTGTCTTCATAAGTTGCGTCAGCATCAACTGCATGGAAATTTGTTGTGAGCTTTTCGAATCCTTTACTAATCTCCAGCAGCAATGGATCTAGAGAGAGGTACAACGTAGGGGCCTGGATATAGGCCCGGAAAATTGGCAGGCTTGCAAGCTCCTTTTGTTGCTTTTTTCGTGCCATTAGTTCGATTGCACAGTCTAAGAAGAGTTTTGCATCTCTTCTTCCAGCCGCCTCGATGCTTTTCCTTCGGTATATTGGTTGTTGACCATTAGGGCTAATGAACTTCTGTGCATCCTTCAGGAATGATTGGTTGCTCAAAAGAATACATTTCAAGTCATCCCTGACAGTTGGTTTATTCTCAGATATCTGAATAGCTTCTTGTGCCAGTGTTGAGCTTCTTTCTCCTGAGATGTTCTTTGGCAACGCTTTACCTAATGTTTTCTGTTCATCTGCCAAGAAAAATAATTTTTGAATTGAAACTGTTGACTGTTCAGCTAAGATGAATGAGACATTTGGAGTGCAACTGGTTTACCAGTTCACATTGTGAAGAACATGGTGAAATGTATGCATTCATGTGTATGAAATTGGAGCTTTAGAAATGCAAGATAAATTAAAAGAAATGTGAAAGGATTACCTTTGCTGCAGGGTTTTTTATTCACATCTGCTTCTTTTGTTTCACCATGTGCAGGCAAAGTGCTACTTGCTGTTGCATCTGTTTCACATGAAGGCTTGATAACCTTGCCATCTTCTTTGTTCTTTTTACTATCTTTCTGCGCGAGAGATGATCGGAATAGCAAGTCAAGAACTATTATTTACTTTCCTTATGCTCAATTCAATTAACGGAATAGATAATAGTTTCTTTCATGCAAATTGTTCTTATGTTTGTTACTTTATATGTAGCATATAAACATGGAATAGATGTATGTGACCAAGTAACTAATGAAAGGATACTCACAACTGCTGCATTGATGGTGGATGTTTTAACTGGCTTATTTCCAATTGTCTTCTTTTTTCTTGGTTGAATCTTTTGATGGATTTTTTGGTTCATTGTTGATTCTTTTGATGGATTCTTTGGTTCATGTTTCCCGGTTGCGGTTTCCTGTGCAGATAGACTGTTCTTCCCTTTCTCAGGCATGTGTGGTGCTATGGAAGTCTTATCTTGAGACAAAGCCGGCCTTCTGACCTTCACTTCCTTTTCTTCTGATTTTCTTGTGGTAAGCAATGGTTTTTGCCCATCTACAATCTTTTTGCTTGTTTTTAATTCCTCTTTTGTTTGTTCGTTCTGAGAATTTTTGGCCTTAACCTTGTTTGCAATATCCACTTTTGGCTTCTCCATAATCTTCGCTGCTCCTTTTGTAACAGTTTCCGTCTCTTCCAGAACACGGTCTATCTGCAAGTGAAAATCCTTCTGAGCCTCTATTCTTTCTTGACCAGGTGACTTCAAGGGCTTCATGATAACAATCGGCGGGGCTTCATCATCATAATGAAGGCGGCTTCGGTATCTATGCAATGGCGAAGAATTAGGAGCCAATGGCCCAATTCTCAAATCTTCAGCTTGACCACTCTTCAGAATCCCCTTGAATTGCATTTGTTCAATGATGTCTTGCAATGTCTTTTTCTGCAGATCAGGACTTTTCTCCATGGCCTGCTGTTTCCTCACCTTGGGCATATGGATGTCAAATGTCGGAGTTCTCAGAGGTTTCAGGCTCAAGTACTTCTCCTCAGAAGGTACTTCTTCAAGCCCCATAAGCTTTGCAATCAAGTTTGGAGCTTTTACCTTCTTATTCGCAGCAAATTCATCTCTTCTTTCTTCATGGTGCTTCTCTTTCAATTCAGTTTCAAGATTAAACCTCATGGATCGGCTTGACAAAGCTCTTTCATCTTGTGAAGATTGAGTCAAGAGGTTATGCCTCTGAAAGCTATCTCTGATAACTCTCCTCAGCTCCTCAATGCAGTCCCTTGAGGAACCATCAACAGAATGCCGCGCCTCTCTTTCTCCATCAAATGCTGCCACATTCTTCTTCTTCGACTTCACCATTTGCTTCGATACATCTTGAAGCTTCCCTAGCATCACCAACGACTCCTGAAGATCCACCGCACCTCTAAGAAGCTCTCTAGCTACATCGTGGGCCTGCCCATCAAGATTTGGAGCCTTAGACAATGAATCAATCATCTCTGTCAACCTGTGAGCACCCTTCGAAACCCGAAGCAGCTGCAACTCAGTGTCCCTCTCCCCCTCATGAGCCATTTGCACAGAAGATGATCTCCTGGACATTGATTCATAGACAGCTGATCTCAAACTGTATTGATTCATACTCTATTGAGCAATGAAAGAGACTATCAAATAAAAAAACTCAGCATTCACATTTTTTGGAGTTTAACACAACATTTGCAGGCATTAGGATGACCAAAAACTACAAAACATGTCTGTCATTGTAGTCAAATTTGTTCTTATTGAAACAAAACAAATTAGCAAGAGAAGAGAGTGACCTGAAACTGTAGGCCTGTGAGAGCTGAGAAGCCATGACTCTTGAGCTCATTCATGGACTTCTTTCCACCACTGTTCATTGAATAGTGTGGTCCTCACTAACTTTGCAGCTGGACTACTAAATGAACAAGCAAGGAACATAAATGGCCACCTTTTAGAACATATAACCAGACTTTCTAATAACCAAAGACATGCAGTTTATAATTATAATGTTAATAATCCAGAGATGTTTTTGTATTATCATTTATTAGGTCTTTACTTCAATTCACTATAAAAAGTTAGCAATGTTTTCTAGTTTTTGTTTCAACAAAATATTTGAATAAAATCAAATCTCTAAATTATAAACATTATAATATTGTTAATATAAAGATGAATTTTACTGGTTAAGTAGAGATAATTATGAACCAATTTGGATGAATATTAAATTTTAGTTTATCTCTGAAATAGGTGAAAGTTGAAAGTGAGGGGCCAACAAGGCAACAACTCCATAATCACTTGAGAAAGAGTTTTGGGAAAGAAGAGACTTCAGATGATCATTTGTTTGGTTGCCAACTTGAGGAGTTCACATGCTTGCCAGTGTAGTCTTTTTCTTTTCTTTTCTTTTCTTTTCTTTTTAAATTTTTTTTTATTGTTTTAAGTTTGAGAAATTTCAAATTAAAAGATAAATATCTAATGCCAATATTTGTTTATTATTTATAACAAAATAATAAAAAACTAATCTTTTTAACATGGAGTTTATTTTTGTTGAGTGTGCAAACATTAGTACCACATCACCTAATGAAAGAAAATGCGAGGGACATATATAGAGGGACACATTTCATAATAATAAGATTTTTTGGGTTAAGCCCAATAACAAAATTGTGAGTTTTTGAGTTCAAAATGAACAATATTATTACTAACATCCTGACAAATTTATTTTACTTTACTTTTTGTACATATATGCCTTTGTAAAATCCAAAAATTATATTTATATCCCTAATGCGACAACTACAAATTTTCTAAGGAAAAGATATTAAAAAAGAATAGTTTTGCATATAGTAACATAGTAATGAGACACATGTCATTCTGTTATTCACTTATTTTTCCTTTCTTTTTTAATTGATTAAACTTCTGTTATTTCATCATTGATGGCTAATCTTATTCAATATTTGGCCATAATATCTTATGATCATTCCCTTTTCACGTTTTTTTTATTGATTAAATCTATGCTTGTTTTGGCCATTTGTTTTTGAATTTCATGGTATGTATGTAAAAATAAAAAAATATTGGCTAAATTTATGGTTTTTTTTTGTTCATTTGTGTTTGGATTCATGTGTTAGTTAACACAACTTCAATTGTCTTCTTGTCCATTCCCTTATTTTTAGACTCATTTCTTTTCACTTGAAACTTGATGATATAATTGCAAGTCGAGGGAATTGCGAAATGAAACCTGGAGATCACTCAGGAGGCAGAGGAGGGGCAACAACGGCCGCCAGATGCCGACTTCGAAGACATGAAATAAGCATTTGCCCATGAAAGGGAGGGTCAATTAAGGCAATCCAACAAAACATATTGCATGGAACCCCCCCAAAAATGAAAAGGACATACAGGCCAAGCAACAATTGAATGCATATTGTTATCCTTGTTAACTTATAACTTGTAACCTATTTTCAATGAAAATGGTTTATCCACCAATTTTTTTTTAAAAAAAACACTTATGATGAATTTTAGTTATTCACCAATAAACTAACAAAAATGTGTTTGATTTATTTGATAAATTGATAATAAATCGAAGCGGATGAAAGATTTCATGCTTGAATATATTAAACACAGAACAAATTGGATTGTGCCAATGGCTTGTTGATAACTAAAACACAGACAATTCAAGGAATGGGATTAAAATTTATTAGTACAAATTCATGGATTATTGGCAACTAAAAATATATGGGCATTGTTATGAAATATTTAAGTGAATGTCCATTATGGATTTCTAACTCCTCTTAACCCTTGGTGTTTCATTTGCCAAAGGGATGACTCTTAGCGTTTCATTTGCCAAATGGTTTTACGGTTTTCATTGTAATCCTTATATATATGATGTACCTAGAGTTGAATAAGAACAACAACAAGAAGAAAAGAACTTCCTCTACTTTCTCTTTTGTCTTGCTCTCTCTTTTGTCTTTCTTTTCATTACTATTTTCTATAGTTTTTATAACACGTTATCAGCACGATTTGTTCTCTACAAGCAACAATTCCTTCTTTGTTCTTCGTGTGTGAACCAGATTCACTACCGGCCTCAGGGTCATAGTCTTGTCGAAGGATCCTTTTCTAGTAACCTCTCTGTGCCGGTAATTATATTCATAACTTTTTTTTTTGAATTTGCATTCTTATATATATAAGAGAAAAGCTCTATTATCTTTTATAATTTTCATAAAAAAAAATTACAACATGAAGCTAAAGGGTAAGCAAGACTTGAAGTCCTGTGTACATCAATAAGGCCTGAAGCCTTAAATCCAAAGTATTTATTTCATAATTTGGCTTCATGATCAATACAAGACCTGAAGTCTTGTGCAAATAAATAAGGTTTGAAGCCTTAAACACAAAAGATTAATTTCATAATTTGAAAGAGGGTGCTTGCTATATATGTGGCATGAAAGACCATTGGTCACGTACCTGTCGTACGACCAAACATCTTGTTGACATCTTGGTCTACTAACCTCTATGGCATTCACTGAACTCAATGGTGGTGATCTATGTCTAGCAGACAATGCAACAACACACACCATTTTGAGAAATGAAATATATTTCTCTACTCTATGTCATGTTGAGGCTAATGCCATCATTGTGTTTGGTACCACAAATTTAATAGACAACTCTGGAAGAGCATATATCATGTTTCCTAAAGGAACTAAATTCATTATTAGTGATGAGTTGTTTTCCAGCAGATCACAACGAAACTTACTCAATTTTAAAGATATTCGATAGAGTGGTTATTGATATGGAGTAAAAAGAAAGGCACTGATCATGTACCTGTCGTACATTGAAGCACCTTGTCAATCTTTATCAAGCACCAATAAAAGAAAAAGAATCATTGACAATTCATGGGGGCATCAATTAAAGAACCAGAAGCTTCTTTTATCAAGTGAATTTTCATGTGTGCTTTATATTTATTTTGCAGAATATATGGATATCGCTAAATCTATGGTTGGATTGAACATCAAAGATGAGGATGTATGCCTTGTTGATAGTGCGACAACGCACTCAATATTTAAAAGCAATAAATATTTTTCCCATTTAATAATGGGTAAAACCAGTGTCAATACAATATCGGACAATATAAATTTGATTGAAGGCTCCGGAAGAGCAAATACATTATTTCCTGGAGAAACAAAATTTATTATAACTGATGCATTATATTCTCCAAAGTCCCAACGAAATTTATTGAGTTTTAAAGATGTACGTCTCAATGGATATCATATAGAGACGTCAAATATGTGAAACAAAGAATATTTATATATTACTGCTATTACTTCGGGTAATAAGCAAGTATTGGAGAAATTGCCCGCATTCTCATCTGGAATTTATTATACATATATTCGAACAATTGAGGCAAATGCTATCGTAAACCAGAAGTTTACTGACTCAAATGAATTTATCCTATGGCATGATTGGTTAGGACATCCTGGATCAATTATGATGCGCAAAATAATTGAAAACTCATATGGGCATCCATTGAAGAACCTGAAGATTCTTCAATCAAATGAATTTTCATGTCCATCATGCCCTCAAGGCAAATTGATTATCCGGCCATCACCAAATAAAATTGGGACTGAATCTCCTATGTTTTTAGAGAGAATTCATGGTGATATATGTGGACCAATCCATCCTCAATGTGGGCCATTTAAGTATTTATGGTATTAATTGACGCATCAACGAGATGGTCTCATGTTTGCTTATTGTCAACTCGAAACCTAGCGTTTTCGAGGTTGTTGGCTCAAATTATTCGATTACGAGCACATTTTCCTGACCATGCCATAAAGACAATACGGCTTGATAATGCTGGTGAATTTACATCTCAAGCATTTGATGATTACTGCATGTCCATTGGAATAAAAGTTGAACATCCTGTTGCTCATGTTCATACACAAAATGGCTTGGCAGAATCATTTATAAAGCGACTCCAATTAATTTCTAGACCGTTGTTAATGAAAACAAAACTTCTGGTCTATACTTGGGGACACGCAATTTTACATGCCGCAACACCGGTGCGCATAAGGCCAACAAGTTATCAAAAATTCTCCCCCCTTCAATTGGTTTATGGGCAAGAACCAAATATATCTCATTTGAGAATTTTTGGGTGTGGAGTATATGTCCCAATTGCTCCCCCACAAAGGACTAAAATGAGTCCTCAAAGAAGATTGGGGATATATGTTGGATATGAATCCCCTTCTATTATTAAATATCTTGAGCCATTGACAGGGGATATTTTCACGGCTCGATTTGCCGACTGTCATTTTAATGAAACAATTTTTCCAACATTAGGGGGAGAAAATGGAAAAATGAAAATGTTGGAAAAAGAAATTACATGGAATGCTCTGGGTTTAAATCATCTTGATCCTCGCACAAAACAATGTGAACTGGAAGTTCAACGAATAATTCATTTACAACGAAGTTACGATCAACTCTAGGATGCATTCTCTGATCCAAAAAGGATAACAAAATCACATGTACCCGCGGAAAATGCCCCTATTAGAATTGATGTCCCAGAAGGACCTTCTATAACAAATGAATCTAAAGTACGCCTGAAGCGTGGAAGACCAGCTGGTTCAAAAGATAAAAATCCTCGAAAGAAAAGGGGAACGAATGATCATAAAGAAAAGGGGGAGAAAACGGGCATTGAAATAAATGATAGCAAACTTCCAGAAGAAGTTCAAGATCCTGAAATTGATGCGGAAAATCAGGAAATTTCCATAAATTATGTCTCAAATGGAAAAAAAATGGGACAAAAAAGAAACAACTTTTGACAATATCTTTGCATATAATATGGCAGTTGATCTTTTGAAAGAAAATGAAGATTCTGAGCCTAAATCTATTGAGGAATGTCGAAAAAGAAAAGATTGGCCAGAATGAAAAAATGCAATCCAGACAGAGTTAAACTGTCTCATGAAACGAGCAGTTTTTGGACCCATCACTAAAACACCTGAAGATGTTAAACCAGTTGGATACAAATGGGTATTTGTGCGAAAACGAAACGAGAAAAATGAAATTGTTAGATATAAAGCAAGGCTCGTTGCACAAGGGTTTTCGCAAAGACCTGGTATTGATTATGAAGAAACGTACTCCCCTGTAATGGATACGATCACGTTTCGTTATCTAATTAGCCTTGCAGTACATGAAAAGTTACAAATACAGTTAATGGATGTTGTTACTGCATACTTATATGGTCAGCTGGATAATGATATATACATGAGAGTCCCAGAAGGACTCAAGATGCCTGAAGCATACAATTCAAATTCTCGAGACATGTATTCAATTAAGTTACAAAGATCTTTATATGGTTTGAAACAATCTGGGCGTATGTGGTATCATCGCCTCTGTGAATATTTGTTAAAAGAAGGGTATAAGAATGACCCTATTTGCCCATGTGTGTTCACAAAGAAATCCGAAAAGGGATTCGTGATAATTGGGGTATATGTTGATGATTTAAATATAATTGGAACTCCTGAAGAGCTTCCAATTACCGTTGATTATTTGAAAAAAGAATTTGAAATGAAAGATCTGGGGAGAACAAAATTTTGTCTCGGCCTGCAGTTCGAACACTTAGAGGGTGGTATTTTTATCCACCAATCAACATATACAGAAAGGGTTTTGCAAAGATTTAATATGGATAAAGCATATCCATTAACAAGCCCAATGGTTGTTCGATCCCTTGACATCCATAAAGACCCTTTTCGACCTCGAGAAGATAACGAAGAATTACTTGGTCCAGAAGTACCATATCTTAGTGTAATTGGTGCCTTGATGTATCTTGCTAACTGTACTCGGCCAGATATAGCTTTTGCTATAAATTTATTATCAAGATACAGTTCTGCACCAACACGGAGACATTGGAATGGTATTAAACATATACTACGTTATCTTCGAGGAACAATTGATATGGGTTTATTTTATATACATGAACTAGAAGGGCAATTAATTGGATATGCAGATGCGGGTTATTTATCTGACCCGCACAAAGCCCGATCACAAATTGGTTATGTATTTACACATGGGGGGACGGCTATATCTTGGCGTTCTATGAAGCAAACCATAGCTGCTACTTCTTCAAATCATGCAGAAATACTTGCAATTCACGAAGCAAGTCATGAATGTGTTTGGCTAAGATCAATGACGCACCATATTCAAGAAACTTGTGGCTTGTTGTCCCAGAAGGACACACCAACAGTGTTATATGAAGACAATGCAGCTTGTATAGCTCAATTGAAAGGAGGATACATCAAAGGCGACAGAACAAAACATATATCACCAAAGTTATTTTTCACACATGATCTTGAGTAAAATGGTGATATTAATATTCAAAAAATACAATCCAGTGAAAATTCTGCAGATTTATTCACTAAGGCATTACCCACTTCAACTTTTGAGAAATTTGTTCGCAAGATTGGGATGTGTCGCCTCAGGGATCTTCAATAAATGTCCTCTTCAGGGGGAGGCATATCTGTTGTACTCTTTTCCTTCGTGGTTTTGTCCCATTTGGGTTTTCCGACAAGGTTTTAATGAGCTGACAGAAGCGTATATCGGGGAAAGGCGTACTCTTTTTCCTTCTCTAGGATTTTTCCCAGGGTTTTTCCTAGTAAGGTTTTAACGAGTGATTCTATCTGATGGACATTCAAGGGGGAGTGTTATGAAATATTTAAGTGAATGTCCATTATGGATTTCTAACTCCTCTTAACCCTTGGTGTTTCATTTGCCAAAGGGATGACTCTTGGCGTTTCATTTGCCAAATGGTTTTACTGTTTTCATTGTAATCCCTATATATATGATGTACTTAGAGTTGAATAAGAACAACAACAAGAAGAAGAGAACTTCCTCTACTTTCTCTTTTGTCTTGCTCTCTCTTTTGTCTTTCTTTTCATTACTATTTTCTATAGTTTTTATAACAGGCATAGAGTTTTTTCTTTTTAGTATCTTCAGACATTTTTAAAGGATATGTACCTTATTTTTTATAAGTTTTTTTAAATTGTTTATTTATTTCTGATTTTAAAGATTTTTTGCAAAATAATCAGATGACTGATTGTCAATTTGTTTGAGGTTGAAGCCTTGTTCTAAATGTTGCATAAAGTATATATATATAGAAAAATGTAACATATATATTATATTAATATATGTATATATATAAAAATTATAGATTGTATTTTTTATAATATTTTTAGATATAATTTGATTTATTTATAAATTTTAAACAGTATATATATATATATATATATATATATATATATATATATATATATATATATATATATATATATATTAAAATTATATGCACATGTATACATGTATTTTGAAGATAAGATAATTTAAAAAAAAAATATACATATCTAAATTCTATTTAAAATTTATAGATAAATCAAAATATATCTAAAAACATTATAAAAAATATAATCTATATTTTTTATATATATTTAATATATAATATAGGTGTTAGGATCAGGTGGCCGGACATCCGACCGGCCTGATCCTAACACCTATATATATATATAGATGCATACTCTCTTCATCTCTTGGTTGGATATAACTCCAATTTCTAAGCACCCAAAGCTGGAGATGACATAAAGCCTGGTGAAGAGAAGCCTCGAATTTGCTAGACACGAAGGGACAAACCAATAAGGGCGACGAGGCCTTTGAGGCGACATGTCGGCAGTTCGAGGAGGGACCTGAAGTAATACTGACTTAGTCAAAAAAGTTGTACCAACTTCAATGATGTATCTTTTTCTTTCTATATTGAGCTTTGTCGTAATGGACTTCTAATTTACTTTAAATAAAATGTGGTTTATCCACATTTTCAAAAAAAATGTATATATATCAATGAATCTAAAATGTGTGATTATATAAATAGAAAGTTAAAAAAATACTAAAAAAAAATAAAAATAATTATAACATGAGAAATTTTATGTACTTAACTTTTTCTTGGGCTTCAATTTCTCTACTATATAAAATCTAATGATTATTTTTCAAAGTAAAATATTTAAAGATTATAAAATAAAAATATTCAGGTTAAATTCGTCAATGCCTTCTTCCAACCAAAGGTGAAGATTGAATCAAGAACCCAAGATCTCTACTAGATTGGACGGTGATCCCAAGCCTATTCACAGTTCTCAACCGTAGTAGGGGATTTAAAAAGGAAGCATTATACCGCGTCGCATCCCTCCGATCTGACGGCTGAAAACCGATCACACATTTGAGAGTAGAAATAGAGCGTCGGATCAAGAGCTCTCTCATTTCATTTGTTTGGAAGAGAGCAAGAGGAGGAACTTCCTTTCTAGGGTTTTGATTCCTTTCTAGGTGAAGCCCTAAGCTTCGGTCCTCCAAAGGTTCAGTCTTGAATTCGTTTGACTGTTTGATTACTTGATAGATGTTTATTTGATGGTCTGGTTCTTTGTTTGCCATAGTTTGATCCATGTATGTTTTCTAATGATGGACTTGCCGATCTTAGCGATGTTTTCTGGTTTCAAAAATTAAATTTATTTAATAAGGTCACCTTTGGTCTTTAATAGTTTCCTATTTTGATTTCTCTCTGATTCATTGTATTGGTTCTTTCAATTTTATATAGGGTCGCTGAAATGATCTATGGTTTGAGGAATGTTGGTGTTTGGAATTTGCTGAGATTGTTCTGGGTTTGGATTGGCATTGAGGATTGGGCGTTTGGCATTGGTTGAGGAAGGATGGCTGCTGAAAAGGGGAAGGGTGTTGTGAGAGAAGAACCATCCAAGTTTGCTAATGGATCTCAGAGTAATCAGCCATTGAATAAGTAAGGCATTTATCTGCTAATTTGGGACCTCTGTCTATATTCCTGGGTCTCGGGTTGATGTACTTACATCAATGGAAATTTCAATAATATAGTTGTTTATGTATCTAATACATGAATCTGATTATTTGAAGGACAACCACTTGTCGGAGAAGTTTTTCAAAGGGAGAATGGACAGCTGAAGAGGTAAGGCAGCAATTTCTCTTATTTATACTTCGAGATCAAATTGCATTTATGAGTGGGAAGCACAGATACTTTTCATTTGACTGAAGGCTGTTGGTCGTTATTGATTCTATGTATTATAATACAATCATTTTCTTGTACATTTCATGAAGTTCTGTTTTACTTTTGGTTCCGAAACTTAGTTAATATCGAGTTTTGTGTTTATGTATATGGGGCTTATTAAGTTCTGTATCATTCTTACAGTTTTGGAGTTCCCTGATGAATATCTGACACATTTAAACTTAATAATTTTGATGCTGCGCTATGTGCTGGATTTTTATAATTGACATAGTATTTGATGTGTCTGTTAATTTTACATCAGTTAAATGCCTCCCAAGTTTATCGTATTATTTGTTTCTGCCCATATTATATATGGTAGTTTGTGTTCATTGGTATGATGTTATATTTTCATACATTATGCAGGATGCTATTCTGTGTGAAGCTGTCCGGCTTTATAAAGCAGAAAATTGGAAAAAGATTGGTAAACATGAGAAAATTGATGCATTTTATTTTTGCAATGCTGAAAATTAAAAGAAACCAAATAGTGTATCTTGTTTCTTTGTTTGATGAGCCATTCTAGTTCAACTTGAGTTTCTTGGGGGTGTTTAGCCTCTACCAAGAAAATAACATCACTTAATGTACGGTTGCATAGCTCTCTATTCCTTATATATTATTAAGTGCAGGAATGATCTCTTCAGTTATTCCATCTTTATGCCAAGCGAGCAACAAGATCTGGAATTTTTTTAACCTGTTGTCAAAGCGATATCTTCACAATTTTCATCATGTGATTGGATTCTTGAAATTCATCTATTGCCATATTCTATTATAAGTGCTTCATCCAGTGCACATGTATTGAAGGAAATTAGCACATCTATTTGCATTTAGGTGGCTAAGAATAATGCTTAATCTAGATTCGATTGTTAATCCTAGCCATTTGTTGATGCTAACATGGCTTTTCTTTGATCTCAACATCTATATTACAACAAGTTCTATTTAAGACAACTATTTGTGGCCAATCCTTGTTAATTTCTTGGATCTATACGTTTGCCTGCATGCAAAGTAATAATTACATTAGATAAGACTTAATGGGGGAAGTTTGATTTGGGTCAACTTATGAGATTTTATTTTATCAATATATTTTGGTCTCTAGCTTAGAGGAGTACACAACACATAAAAATTTCTTTTTAGAGATATAGAATGGCATGTATATTTGTAAATGCACTACTTTTATGGTGGCACGTAACAAATTTCAATTTCAAGAAGTTACAATTTGTGAGTAAAAACTGCAATAATTTATTGATGTATGGAACCTCTACTTATTGTAAATGCAATACAATAACAACAACAACAACCAAGTCTTAATCCTATACTAGATTGGATCGGCTATATGGATTCTTTGTCTCCATATCCCTTTATCAAAGGCAAAATTCGACTCAATATCTAATAAACGTAGATCTTTAGACACTATCTCTCTCCATGTAATCCTAGGCCTATCTCTATCCTTCTTCTTACCTTCTATTACTAAATTATCACATTTTCGAACAAGAGCACCTGGGGTCTACGACGCACGTGTTCAAACAATCTTAAACACCCTTCTCTTATTTTATTTTCAATTGGTGTAACATGCACCTTCTATCGGATATGTTCATTTCTAATCTTGTCCAATCTTGTTTGACCATTCATCGTTGAACTTTAGTTGCCCAACATTCACTCCCACATAACATGGTTGGTCTAACTATCATTCTATAGAACTTTTGGTTTACTTTGTTAGACATCTTTTTATCACATAAAACATTCGCAACACTTCTCCATTTTAGCCCTCATGTTTGGATTTTATGGATTACATCTTCATCTATTATTCTATCATCCTAAAAAATTGAACCTAGGTACTTAAAATGGTTACACTTAGGCACTACCACCCCACTTAGTTTCACTTCCCCTCCATCTCTCCTATTTAGACTAAAATACCGTATATATATTCTGTTTTACTTCTACTTAGCCTAAAACCTCTACTTTTAAGAGTGCTTCTCCACAGTTCTATTTTCTGATTAACTCCATCTCTAGTCTCATCAACTATGACAATATACCTATAAATGCAATCCATTGCTAAATTTTTTTTACGGAAATTTGCATATATACCCAAATAAAAGTGCATGATTGCATATCTATCCTCATAAGAACCATATTTGCGTATATATGTGTGTATACCCTCACAAAATGCTAATATTTACATATATCCTACTGTAGTTAAAAGTCATTTTTTTTTTCAAAAAATACCATTCTAACCTTACTTTTTTCACTCTAATCCCAGTTTCAAATTAACATAATAAAAAGTGATGGTAAAATGGTATTTCAAAAAATTTCAAGTATTCTTTTTACCACATGGGCATAATATACACAAATATGCACTTTTGCAGGGGTATGTATGTGAAAATTTCCATTTTTTTCAAAAATAAAATAAAATAAAAAAGTTGGTTCATGTTGGCCGGCTGATAGTCATCTTATATGATTTCATTTTTTCATAATCCTACATGAAGTTCAGAGTGAAATAGAAGGACCCCCCTGTGGTAGTAAATGGTATATTATATAATAATTTCTTTTAAGCATTGAAATTTGTACCTACGATATTTAGGATGTATTAAACAGTTATTTGTGCAACTTGATTTAAGCCCTTGACAAACTGCAAATGCAAGGACTATCATTAGAGCAATACATCATATTCACTAATGGGCATAAAAAGAAACTTGGCACTTCAAACAGGAAACTTTCAGATCACGGAGAAGTGAAGATCCTACTGGTTGTGCAAATTTAGGCATCTATGATTGGCCCATCTTAAATGGTCTGCAAAACCAACCCATTTATCTAAAGGAGCTTGTGTTATTGTAAAGTCAAACTAGCACTTCCTACTTGATTTGGCTTCTCAAAGATGATCAAGCTAGAAATAGGTGGATGAACCTGTTAAATATTTGTAAAGTTGTCTAAAAACAAGGAATGTCATCATATATTGTTATTTGGGATTAGCAGGGAGAGAGAAACAGGTGCCTATTTCTGAAAACGTGGACGTAACAGTTTTTGTTTCATGTTTTCCTAGTGAGAAATATGCCAACCACTGTTTATTCTTGTTTGGGTAAAAGCAATTTGATCCCTAAGAGCCTAAATTTATACTACTTGTTAATATGGTTCATAGCTTTTCAATTGGACCAAGAGATTTCATAATTGATCTAATATACCCTCTCCTGTCCAAATACTTTTATATATGCCCCTAAATGGCATCTTTTTAATCGCTTGATTTTAAAACCTGAATCTACATAATAACAATTATGTTGTTTTGGTCTATAACGCACCCAGATATGGTTGGTTAAAACATGGTTATTGACTATTTATGACATACATAGACTTATTTGGATGGAAGGGGTACATTGGATCTTGCTGAAAGATCGGGTATCAAATTGACAAATAAAGATAAGGGGTTGAAATGGCTTTTTCCTAGTTGAACTCTTGTATTGTTATCATCATATTTTGCTCTGATGATGTTTTTAGTTATCACTTGTACTTATATCACACGTTTATTTATGTCAATTTCTTTTATTATTCAGAAATAGATGCTTGACATTGGTGTTTTTTCTCTTGGTTTTGTTTCCTATCTTGCAGCTGAATGTTGTGTTGGTCGGACTGAGGTCCAGTGCTTGAATAGGTGGCAAATGGTTTTGGATCCAGAGATTGTGAGAGGGACGTGGTCAAAAAAGGTAGCCATTAAATGTGATAGATCATTATCTAAGTTGAGTTTTCTTTTATCATCTTTCACATTTCTAATTGATTCCCAATTTTATGGATTAACTGTAATGGAGATGAGACCTTGCCTATTGTTCTAATAGGAAGATGAGAAGATTATTGAGCTAGTTAACAAACATGGTGCAAGGAGGTGGTTAACAATATCACAAGGATTACTTGGACGTAATGCAAATCAATGCCGGGAGAGGTAACCTATTAAGAAGCTTGCATGAACCGAGCCGGACTCTTGTTTTTGTTTCTCCTGTTGAGTACTTTTCTTAATACATGCTCAGCTTACTGTCAAGCTTGTAGACATTGCTTATCACACTTTTGCTTATCCAGTTAGTAAAAATGCTCAAGTATTTTGAAGTTGGATAATATTTGAAAGCTACAATTGGATATTATCATTAGGCAGATGTTATTATTAATTAAGTTTTGGATTATTCATTTTAATAAAACATGTTTATGAGGCATGAGTACATGGAATCAAGTTATGACAAAAATCCATTGCCTATAGTGCCTTAATTTAAAATCATATGCTTCCCGTTGTTTGAGTTGAATTTTGACCAGATCTTATAAACTTTCAATTGGAAATTGGCTGATTACTTTATTCCATATGTCTCAGAGGATATTTATACAAAGTACACAATCCTATTCTAGGAAAGTCAACTATACAATCATTCAGACAACAAATATACCTTGATTCTAGTACATTAATTCCTATCCAAATAAGGAAACATAATATTATAGGTTGTACATGCTAACTCCCCCCCTCAAGTTGGCGCATAGATATCGCACATGCGCAACTTGGATAGTATTGAATAGAATAGACTACTAGGGACAACATAAGTCATCATATAGCTGGTTGATCGACACTGTTAATCTAAGGAACCTTTATCTTGCCGCCATCTAGGTTATCCTCTATGTAGTTCCCGTCAAGTTCAACATGCTTAGTATGATCATGTTGTACTAGATTGTTTGCAATCCCAATGGTTGCCATGTTATCACAAAAGAGTGTCATAGGTTTTTTTGAACCAAACCCAACTTTAGTTAGAAGAATGTTCAGCTATGTAAGCTCAGTAGTCGCATGATGAAGAGCATGATCTTCAGCTTCTGCGCTGGACAATGACACTACATTTTGTTTCTTACTTCTCCAAGTCACTAAATTACCCCCAACCAATGACACATAACGTAGATTTTCTGTCTAATTTAGACCCAACAAAATCTGAATTTGTGTAACCAATAATATCCAAATGACCATGTCTTAAGAACATTATACCTTTGCCTGGTGAGGACTTAAGATAAGCCAAGATACGATTCATGGCACTCATGTGTCGGTCACTAGGATTGTGCATAAACTGGCTCATAACACCGACAACATATGATATATTAGGTCTTATGGGAGTTAGATAGATCAATTTTCCTTCCAACCTTTGATATCTCTCTTTATTTGTTGGAGTTTGATCTGGATAGATACTTAAGCCATGATTTATCTCAATGGTCGTATCCACAAGTTGACAAGATTTCAGCCAAGAGATCCAATGTATACTTCCATTGAGAGAGGAAAAGTCCATGCTTAGAACGAGATATTTCAATGCTAAGGAAGTATTTCAGAGCTCCCAAGTCCTTCATTTCGAATTCCTTAGATAAATAGTCTCGAAGCTCCTCTATCTCATGGAGGTTACTACCTGTGACAATCATGTCATCAATATAAACAATAAGAAGGGTAATATCAATACCAACCCTCTTATAAAATAGAGTGTGATCTGCCATAGCTTGCTTGAACCCATACTTCTTCATAGAATGGTTGAATCTCCCAAACCATGCTCTTGGTGACTGCTTCAATTCATACAAAGCCTTCTTCAGTTTGCATACCTTATCGCCTTTCGGTGTACCTGAAGGAGGATCCATATACACATCTTCCAACAAATCACCATGTAGAAAGGCATTCTTTACATCGAACTGCCTTAATGATTAATCTAGATTAATTGTAAGAGATAGTATGACTCTAACAATATTCATTTTTGCCATAGGAGCAAAGGTCTCCTAAGAGTCAATTCCATAAGTTTGGGTGTTTCTCTTAGCAACCAATCTGGCCTTGTACTTGTCAATTGTTCCGTCTGACTTATACTTTATTGAGAAAACCCACTTACATCCTAGCGTCCTTTTATCTTTAGGCAACTCAACCAACTCCCAAGTGAAATTCTTTTGGAGAGCCTTTATTTTGTCTACCATAGCAAACTTCCATTTAGGATCTTCAAGGGCTTCCTGAAATGACTAGGAATTGGCACAAATGATAACTAAATGGCAAAGACAAGATGAGTCTTTGATAAACGATGATATGAGACAAAATCAGAAATGGGATCGACAATGTTTGATGATGATGTTGAAAAACCAAACCTATCAGGTGCTTTACGATCACGAAGAGGATATCTCTTATCTTGATCTCTATCCTGCGAACTTAAGATAGAAGTTTCTAGAAACAAGAAAGGCTGAAAAGAATGTACCTTAGGATTAGTCTTAAAAGAGTCATCCGACGGCATGGTAGTATCATCGAGAGAGGTATTGGGATGAGCATCTAATCTTGGAGAGAGTATGATCGCAACATCTTTATTCCTCCTTGTATAGCCTTCCTTGAAAAAATCATCTGGTCTCTCCTTTATTCCACTAAGCTCAGGCTCAGCTGTCATAGGTTCCGAAGCACTAATGGATTCCTCCGAATCATCATTTGGTTCCTCCACAGGTTCCCCTTGACTATCAGTTGTGTCCTTTATGGCCCTCCCTGATCACGTGAGATCCCAAGTCTCTTTTCGTCTAGCTTTTCTTCCTCCTTATTATCAATTTCCACTTGAAGAGGAATTAGAGATACATCCCTAAAGAAATAAGACTCGCGTTCACAGAATTAGACATCCATGGTAACATAGTATTTCCCGTTGGGAGGATGGTATCATTTATAGCCCTTTTAAGAGTTGGAATAACCAAGAAAGACACATTTTGGAGCATGTGGATCAAGTTTGTCCCTCTAGTGTGGGTGAACATGAATATAACAAACACAACAAAAAACCTTAGGATAAATATTCAAGGCAGAAGGAATAGAGTGAAATTGGGATAACATTTGCAGGTGTTTGATAGTCAATGACACGTGCAGGCATTCGGTTTATGAGGAAGGTAGTAGTCATAACAGCATTAGCCCAGAAATGTTTAGGAACATGCATAGTAAAGCATAAAGCCCGAGCCACCTCAGAATGTGGCGGTTTTTTATGCTCCACTATACCGTTCTATTGTGGGGTATATGTACATGTTGTCTGGTGGAGAATTTCATTTTCTTGGAATAGACGAGCAAGAGACTGATTTACAAACTCACGACCATTATCAGAATAAAAACCTTTAACCTACGTATTGAATTGTGTAACTACCATCTTTGAAAATTGAGGAATAACACGTAAAACGTACAGTCATCAATGAAAGTTGCATGATGATTTTTAGCATAAATGCATTGTTCACATAGTAAACTAGAAACAGGAACCCCTTTGAACAACTGAGGAAACAAACGTTCTAAGTAAGGAAAAGATGGATGACCCAATTGGCAGTGCCATACCAGAATCTTCAATCTATTAGACATCTCCCGTGTCACTTAAAGAACATGATATGTTTTTGGTTGCAATTCTATTGCCTCTTCCAAGTAATAGAGATCCCCTCTTACCTTACCGATGCTAATTGTCATCTTTGTAAGATTGTCCTGAAATATACAATGTGTAGAATGAAAGGTTACAAAACAATTAAGATTTTTGGTAATCTTGCTAATGGAAAGGAGATTATTAGAGAGGTTAGGTGCAAGTAGAACAGAGGACATGGGAAGTGAGGAGGAAAGTGAGACATTCCCAGACCCAGAGATAGACATAGGAGTCCCATTGGCAACCTAGATAGACTTAACAGGAGAAGGAATTAGAGAGTCAAGCAAAGAAGAATTACTAGTCATGTGATTAGTAACCACTGAATCAATAACCCAAGTGTTAGTAACAGCACAAATGAAAGCCAAACCAAAATTACCTTCCACTTGAGATACCCGAGTTACATGAGAAGCAGAAGATAGAAGAGTGTATGCGCAGATTTCTTATTTTTCTTTTCAGCTTACTTGAGTTTATACCACTCCGGATAGCTATGCTTTTTCCAACAAACATCCCTGTTATACCTTGTGTTGTTACAATGAGTACAATGAGTGCAGATATGAGAAAAAGGAGTTGGAAGGACGAGTAGAAGTTGTTGGCTGAGAGTTGTTCTTTTGGACAGCTAGGGCTGATGCTTCCGATCTTCCATTCCCATGGTAAGTTGTCTCTACTCCTCATGACGAACTTGTGAATAAGAGAGAGACAACTAAGATCCGGCTGCTAACTTGATCCAGATTATGATCAAGACTAGCAAGAAACATATAAACTCTATACTCAACAGTGTGTTTCCTCAATTTCTTAATGTCATTTGGGCCCTCCATATCATTGGGCCTACGATAATCAAGTTCCAAAAATATGGAATTCAACTCATTGTAATTTTCAGAAAGCGGGTGACCTCCTTGGCGTGATTGGAATGATTTTTTTATTAGTTCATAGACTTGAGAAGAATTTGAGACATCAAGATAGCTTCTCTTGACAACATCCCAAACTTCTTTAGCCGTTCCACACTGCACAAAATGTGCCATCAGTTTGTTGGTCATGGAGTTGATGAGCCAAGACTTGACCAGCGCATCTTCAACTTCCTATTTATTATAGCTGGGGTCGGTCTCTGTGGGCGCAACCTTCCTTCCTGTAATGTTTCCCTTTTTTTGTCTACCAGCAATGTGCATCTCCATAATTTGAGACCAAACACGATAGTTAGCCCCATCCAACTCGTTAGAAATAGTTGGGATGATACTCTTATGAACAGTCACCATGGATCGCTTCTTGCTGTCAGAAACATTCACCTCAGTTTTCTCAGACATGATATAGAAACTAAGAGAATGTAAAAGGGAGAAGGAAAAAAGAAGACGGCTAGGGTTCAGCCAAAGAAAGGTGGCAGTGGAAGAAATTTTTTTCCAAGGTTCTGATACCAAATTGGAAACTGGCAGATTACTTTATTCCATGTCTCAGGGGGTATGCATACAGAGTACACAATCCTATTCTAGGAAAGTCAACTATACAATCAATCAAACAACTAATATACCTTGATTCTAGTACGTTAAGTCCTATCCAAATAAGGAAACATAATATTACAGGCTGTACGTGCTAACTCTTTCATAGATACTAAAATCTAAGTAGTTGTAACTTATGTTGATTGGATTTGATACTGGATTAATCTTCTGAGCTATGATTCAATCCATTTGATGGGTCATTGCATCAAATTTAGTCGATGAACCCTATAAAAATTCTAGCATCAAGATTTACAAGGTTGACTTCAGAAGAGTAATGCTAGTCATGACTCATGCTAATGATATGAGAATGTTAACTTTAACGGCTGATTAATATGTATGAGCATATGGTTTCAAAATCAGATATTCTCTATGAGTTTACTTGAAAGTGTCTTGTTTTCCATATATTCCTTCTAATTGTGCAAAGTTCCTCGTTCTTTTGCATTTTCATATTAGGTTGCACTAAATGTTATCCATCTTTTCTAGGTTGTGTGGTAAGTTCTTACGTATCATACGCCAAGGATTTAACAATAAGGCCCACATTTAGAACATTGTTGTACAAGTAGTTTCATGATCCTTATAGAATATCCAGTATCATCTTGCAAACAGCCTTATAGGTAGGACCTAGGGAAATGAAGGCGAATTGTCTCCGCTTTTGGGCTTCTGGTTAAGTTCCTATCCTTTCTACAGGGCCAAATCAACTAATTAATTGGAATTTTGACTGTGTTATGGTATTGGCATGTTCAGTAATTTATTGATATAGATGATCTTTTACTTCATTGCTTCTCTTGTGTATATCACTCCATTTTTTTACAGTTTTCTGGAAAACATCTAGATGCATAGATCATCAATATTATTTGTTGATACATTGACCTTTTAATCTATACATGGCCTAATCCGATTCAGGAATTAGAGACATAAATGTGACTCTTTCAAAATTTTTATATCGAATATCATTTTCTCCCTGGCTGCCAATAACTGTAGATTGTTATGGAACACAACCTTATTTGAGAAGCCTTTTCAACAACATATGGACATTATTTATGCTCGAATGGTCATTGACTTTTGGAAGGCTGTTTTAGGTAGGGTAGGGACTTGACCTGCAAGAAAATTTACCATGCTGCTTGTTGTAGATGGACCTGCCTTGGTTCTTCTGTTGAAGTTCTTGCAATTGGACTTAAGTTCATCCTGTACACATTGGTAAAAGTTTAAATGAAGATGAAAGATGTTAGTTTAATTTAGGATATTCTATTCATCTTGACAGAATTATAAACCAAATAAATTGAAACACAGTTTCTTGTTTCACTACCTTATTCCATCTTCACTTGTTTCAGCTTTCAAATTGGGTAAAGCAGGGTTTTTATGACTTCTACAGGAACTAGAGGGAAAACGAGCCTCTATTGTTCTTCTCCCTTTCCTAAATGCAGAACAACATTCTCTTGGGATTTAAACAACTAGCCAGAAAACATTCTCCTTCATAATGGATTATCACTTTATATGATTTTTTAAAAATTATATTACCCCTTTAAAAGGCTTGCAAGTAATTTTTGGAAAGTGAAGGCATGTTGAGAAATATGTAGATTTTCAAGGGGGAAAGAAGCTAACCCCTTGACGAAAATATAGTAATTTTTGGTAAACCGTAAATGATATTACTTCTTTTTTTTTTTGTTAGCTTTTATATTCGTTGGGTTTTTGCATATGATACAATCTTTGAATCCACTATTGCATCTGACCTTGACTGCTTGATGATTTTATTTGATCCCAGTTTTGACTACATTGCTTGTCTTGTCTGTAGATAATTAATTATTGTTCCTGTTTCCATGACAATTGTTGGTGGTCTCAAGTTTGGAAACTTATGATATTTACAATGTTCAATTTTGGAAATTTAGTGATGAAAAAGGAGTTCATAGCTCTTTTGGCAATGTTAGACATGAAGTGACAATGGCTGTGTACTTTTTTACATTTGCTAGTTTGTGTGCAAAGTTGTAATGAAAAAATGCAGAACTTTCTAAATTTATTTTTCATATGCCATTTGTACTTGCATGTATTTAATGTAGATAATCATCTCAGCCCTGCTATAAATTGGGATGGGGCATGGAATCATTTTTGGCGAGAGAATCAAATAGTTCTTATCCTATCATCTTTATAGTTTCTAGCTGTTTAATTAGCTTCATTAATCTAGAAAGGGATTCATTTCATAGCTGTTTAATTAACTTCATTAATCTAGAAAGGGATTCATTTCAGGTGGACTAATCATCTTAAACCCAGTATAAACCGGGACTCTTGGACACAAGAAGAGGAGATAACGCTGATTATTGCTCATCGGATGTATGGAAACAAATGGACAGAGCTAACAAAATATTTTCCTGGCAGGTGAGAATTGGAAGTATGAGCCTTCTTATGGTGCTATACTGCTATCCAGTACCTCTACTATCATTTTAAGTTTTGCATTTCGTATTGAGTTTCCATATTTGTGTTTTGCGTGAATTTCCTCAATAATAATGATTCTTGTAAATTATAGATATTTAATTAAGAACAAATTAGTAAGGTTTACATTGGTTTTCCAACTAAAGTAGAAGTAGGAAATAAATTATGCATTATAGAATCATCTCCAAATGTAAATGTCGGATGAATTCCCATTATGGAAGAAAGTAGGTAACATAAAAAAGGGATCCAGCCCAAAAGTCCTGCTGGTGCTTCTGATCAAGAATTTATTTACCAAAACATAACAATAAGAACGAAATAAAAGTTGCATTATAGAGTTCCTTTCTAGTTCTAGAAGTTGCATGATCCCATTATAGCCAACACATAAACAAAGGGAGCCTGCGCACAAGGATTCCACTGGAGTTGGTATGGGGAGGACTATATAGCGTAGTCTACTGCATGTGCAGAGTATGTTTCTCACATCCAGGACACCCAGTTGACAAACAGCAACATTACTGATGAACCTACAAGAGAGCTAGATGATGTGCTTCAGAGCTTTTGAAACCCAGGGTTTATTTTTTCTTACAATAATATTACATTAACTAATTAAGATATGCCCTATTAAACTATTGCCTAAATGCTAAATGTCAAACATATATTTGAATATAGTGCAAAACAATTAAATTGTTTCCCTATGCATTTAATTAGTATTATTTCACAAATTGATTGATATATATGGAAAAATTTATGTATATATGGCTGGGAAATTCTCATGGCTTCACAGGAGATACTCTTATCTTGGCTCACCATACTTGTGTCAAGCTTTGCCTCAGACAACGTACAACTTCACTTTACCTAAGTCAAATATAAATCTAATGTTCCAGTTCTCCTAAAATTTTCACATTTGCTTTGGATATTGTCTAGGGCACCAAACTTCTTGGTTATTATTATCTTTCTGCACTATGCTGGTTTATCTTTTTATTTATACTCACATGATTGTGTTTCTCTTCCAGTGTTCACTGTTTCACAAATAGATGATTGTATCTGCACTCAGTTCTATGTTAGTGGAATCTTTGTATTGTCAAATTGTTATAATTTTTGTTCATAAACTCATTTGCAAAGCTAGTGATAAATTATCCATCTAAGAAACTGGTGATATGTGTAATGTGTCTTTGTCTGTCACTGTTCATTATTTGAAGCATTACTTGATATGCATAATTACTTTTTGTGTTGTCTCTGTTTTTGTAAGAAAATGCCCTTTAATATTTGGATTTGGAATCAACATCAGGTCTTTGCTAATGTGAAACTTAAATGTGATCTACCTCTCCAGGACAGATTATGCAATAAAAAATCACTGGAACGGCTCTTTAAAGAAAAAAGTAGATTCATATCAGGCATCAGGTTTACTTGATCCATTTGAAGGATTTATTCATGTGGAAAATCCTACTAGATGTGCTGCTTCATCTGTAATGAGCATACAGAATATCAAAGAAAGGCTTCTCAAAATGAGTGCAGATATTGAAGTTTCATCTGACCTTACCCGAGGTTCATCTCTTGTTCGGCACTCACAATCTGATGGCCAAGTTACCAATACAGAATTGTTGGTTAAAGGGTTAAGACCGGGAGAAGATGCTGCTCGTATTATACCTGAAACACAGATTGGTGATGCGATCCCCAGGATGGTAGTAGAACAGAATTTTTTGGGTCAAATTGGAAGATTTGATATTCACTGTAATGGCCCACAATCTAAAGAATTGCCTAATGCTCCTTCACAGGAAACTGTCCAAAGACCACCAAATATGAAGGAAATAATGCCTTGTGTAGACTTTTGTGATGGATATGATGTCAATTCTGCTAATGGCAATGGGGATAAATATTCTGAGACATGTTTGTACCATGATTTCAGTAGAGAGTCTCCGATTGCAACTTCAAATGGTCCACTGCTTGATTATCACCCAGGTTCTGTGGTTTGTCCTTCCAATTTTGACTATGGTGAGACTGGCAGTATTATTGATCCATGTTCAAACTCATTGCTTCCCTTTGCTTCATCTGGTAAGCGGGGAGTTTTGCATTCTCATAATTTGATAACTCCAGTTCCTCCATTGAATATTTGTCCAAATGATGGAAATCGTATGTATAGAAGTGATGACTTTGAGATAGGAGGCATTCTGGAGAGTCCAGATTTAGTGTCCTCTAATTTCTCATTTATTACTGATTCTACCTGCTCTTTGATACCTCCTGCTGACAGTTTTCATAAGATTTCCCTGTGTGCTGCCCAAGGTCAGGAAAACAAAACACCAAAATCCACCAATGTGACAACCTCCGGTTTCTGTCCTCCAGGTATCATTGGCTCCTTTTTTTCATCAGCTGAAAATCCCCATGCTATGACAGAAAAGTCTCCAGACTTGGGAGCTTTGTTTTCTGAACCTCCTTCATCAGGTGATTTCTGGCAAGCAACCTCAATGAACAACTCGATTCCGTATAAACCATGGGACTCACCTACCCATGATGATGATCTTTTTGCTATAGTGAAGAGTGCTGCCAAGGACAGTACACCATCGGTTATAAAGAAACGACAGCGTGAATTATTATCTCCATTTCAAGAAAGAAATGATAAGAAATATGTGACAGATATTAATGGAGGATTATTTTGTGCAGCCTCTACATATAATGAACACTCCCTGGCTGATAATTTATTTGATGAAAATGCTTCTCATGAATGCTTGTCATGTTTTATGGAGGGTGATGGGTCTTCAGGTCACCCCATAAAAAGCTCTGAAACTTCCGCTGAGGAAAGGGAAAATTTGGACAATGCTTTCAGCGATAGGAAAGATGAAATTATATCAATGGATGATGACAAGACTTATGCTAGAGAATTCAAAATCAGAAATCCTCTGGAAATGCTGGAACATTATGAAAATGATTACAGTGCATTGATCAAAATAGATTCTGATGAGACAAAAGGGGAGGTACTTTTTATTTTACCAGTGATATTTTACTCATTGTTTGCCTGACATTTTTAGATGAAAGATTCAGTAAAAGTGCTTGGCAGGTTATGTTTGGTAACTATTCTATGTTGTAGATAAGATGTATGGTGCTACATAAGTATTCTTCTGTAGCTTCAAAACTGGCGTGAATTTTTCATTTACAGACAAGAAATATAATCTTGTGGTTGCTTTTTCTTATATAAACCTGTGTCTATTGTTGAGTTATATTTGACAATATAGATGAAAAAGGGAACCCTGTCTCAAAATATATGTCAGCTGTCTCACTAAGCCAACCTTGGAATGGAAGGAATTATAATGGAACTAGTGGGCACAATTGAGTGTTGATTATTCTTGGTCTAATACCCAATTTAGTCCCTCTATTATACCGAACCGGCCCTTTAGTCCCTCCATTATAAATTGAGCCTTTTTGGTCCCTATACTTTCACGATTGAGAAATGTCAGTCCCTCCCACAGGCCTTTTTGGTCCCTGTACATATGTCTTTCAGGCCTTTTTAGTCCATGTACATATGCCTTTAGGGACTGGATTTTTACAATAGTGAAAGTAGAGGGACTAAAAAGGCGCAATTTGTAATGGAGGGACCAAAAGGGCCGGTTCGGTATAATAGAGGGACTAAATTGGGTATTAGACCTTTTTTTTTCTCCAACATGATCGTGAGAAATTGGAAATTCAAAATTAGTCTTTGCATGTTTTTGTAATGTAGTTGATATTTAACTGAACATAACATGGAAGATTAGGTTGGTGTATTCTTTTGCGCTAAGTTCACAATAAGGTCTTGATTCCTCTGTAACTGTTAGAATAGCATAGTGGGCTTATAAACCATATGCCCCGAGGATCATAAGCTTGCTTTCACACCATGTTGATGCAATCCAAACAAGCTGACAATAAAATGAAGGAAAGTACGAATTCATTTATGGATATATCAACTAAAAGACTATTGATTACAGTTGAGGCTCCAACAATCTTTCAAATAAGAGAAGGGTTAGGGTTTCCAACTTAACCCATAAGACTCTATTGCAATATACTAGAATAAAATCCTAAATGGATTAATGTATAATCCTGCTCCTACAGAGTAATAAGTCAATTTCTCCATGGCATGGAGTTAATAAAAGGGCAGCCCGGTGCTACAAAGCTCCCACTATGTGCAAGGTTTGAGGAAGGGTCGGACCATTTAGGTCTGCTTTTTTTGCAAGAGGCTATTTTCACGACTCGAACCCGTGGCCTCTAGGTCACATGGCGACAACTTTACCATCGCATGGAGTTAATGAAAAATTAAAACTACGTTCGGGGTCTTGTTTTTTTCTGGGAAGCTCATGCAAATTGTGAGATTTGTACTTATCTTTGAGGTTTGGATTGCAAAGCAAGAATCACATTTGCAGTGACATAGAACTTCAAACATCGTTCTTTCAAGTCAATATTTGGGGGTTTCTTTATTGAGACTTTACTAAGGTTTACGACCCAGAGAACATTGTCATAATGCCTTCGTAGATCCTGACGTTGAAATTATTCATCCATCTTGGCCTTTCAAATTCGGTAAAACATTCTAGGCATATATGCTGTTTAAAACTTGAAATTTCTGAAAGGATTGCCACCACTGTGAATGGTAAAACCACATATAATAATTTTCTATGCAGTAGGAAGGTGCACATGCAAATCTATTTTATGTGTAACATGTGAGTTTGGATGTATCTAGTTGATGATACCAAGATTTGATTTTCTTCTTGATCAGCCTGCTGGGGTCAATCCCGAACCTGATGTCAGTGACCTGCTACTGTTTTCTGATGATTGCAAGGGATATCTTACAAAGATGCAAATGGGTATTGCTGCTGAGACTTGTGAAAATCAAATCTGTAAAAGCAAAGAGACTCGATGGAATCAGGGAGCTTGTTGTGGAACATATTTAAACCCTTCTATCCTACTATCGAGTATTGTTGGTGAAGATGGACAGAAAGATTGTGAAACTCCAGCTAAAACAGTACATTCCTCCCCATCCTTGGAACCTTCACATGATACTTTAGATAAGTTTCTTTCACCAACTTATCTTGGCCTTGAGGACATGAACATGTAAGATTCTGAATGCTGTAAGGCAGTCTTTATTTTTTATTTTATCGTCATCTACAATACAATAAGCATTTTCTGAGTTTCAGAATCATAATCATTGAATCTAAGAAAATTCATAAGTTTACTTTTGGTTAAATTTGTTAGTGTTTATGATACTTCTTGCTGTAATTTCTGTATTTTTCTTTTTCCTCCAAGTATTCACTTCAATGCATAACTTCAGAAGATGTCTGCTTTATATCTATATTGTGTGTCACCATAATCTTTCTTTAGCTATGTGTTTTCACACGAAAAGCATGTTCTTTTATAAGTTCACTTCAAGAGCACAGACCATTTGTGATAATACTTGAACCTTCAAGAGTTACCAACTATTTAGTTTGAACTCAATAGGATAGTTTTATGTAATACTGGCACATTTAAGTATAGATCCTTGTCTAGAAAGTACAGTCTGTTTGTTCAATATTTCCCTTATTCTGTACAATACATCAGACATATGCTTATTTTTAATGATGTAACAAACATACTCTCTTTGATATGTTATATATGCTGTTACGTTATGCATAGCTGTGTCAATGGAGTATAAATCTATAATGGTGCTTGCATTTGCATCCATTAGATTTCTGATAGTACTGCTGATTTCTGTTCTCTTTTTTTTTTTCTTTTTTTTCTTTTTTGAAATATTTTGTTTCTTGTATAATCAATTTCTTCACGGCCTTGTTAATGGCAGTTGGCCAATTCCTAATGGGTGGTTGTCGTGCTAATTGTATATAAGACAGCCATTGTGGTTGCCATCTTTGCTAAATATAACAGCAATTCTAAGTGTCCTTTCTCCTTTTTCTTCGTCTCATTCAACTTTTTACCCCTTTTCATTGCTTCTGTTGGTTCCCTTCTTATATAATCTTTCTCCTCTCTGTATTCCTTAAGTAGTCCAAACCAGACAGAAATGAGTGGAATTTCATTCATTAATAGGTAAAAGAGTAGTTTATATTTATTTGGTAGTATGTACAGATTGGGAAGAGTTAATTCTTCATGACATATATGTTTTTTGATGGTACAATTCTATCTTTAGAAAATATTCTGCTAACACATGCACAAGACCAGGTGTGCACATCTGAACTTTTTATTATCATTAATTTTATTTTTAATCTTTTCCTTTACAGTTTTCCACCTACTCCTAACTTTTAAAAGATGTTTCGAGTCTCCTTCAGCATGGAAATCACCTTGGTTCATGGACTCTTCACTAACTATGCCGGGAATTGATACTGATGTTATATTTGAGGTAATTCAGTCAAGTTATTTATAGTGACAAAACCTGTAGTTCCTACAATTTACTCCAAGTCTCCAATGACATCTTGAGTTATCATTTCCAGGTGGATATAACATTGTAGACATTCTTGATTATTTCTTATTTATTTATAATTGATGCTTATAGCTTTCTTATGAAAGACTTGTTTTATTGACTGCTTGAACACTTCCTAGACTACCAGTTGTGCGCGGACCCTAGATTTCAGCAAATCCTCATCTCCTTGAAGCGAACTTAGTAATAAAGCCGGCGATGAAAAGACTGCATTAATCTCCTCAAACCATTATTCCTATTTCTCAAAGAGTTGCTGTTAGCAAGTTGCATAAATAAGAATGCACATTGCAGTTATTGCATTAAGTTTCAGATCCATCATTGTAACTCATGATGAGTTGCTGGCAAACTACCATGTCTAGAAGATTTTTACAGCATAATAATTTGGAATCTCTCCATTGTTTTTTCCAACTTTCTTTATGTTGTTTCTTCAACTCTTTCCGGTCAAAAGGCAGCTAATTGAAACTTGTTTTGTCACATATATGATTCAAATATGCATATTTCTATTGTTTTTGTTTATTCCATGGATTTAGGTTGTGTTGAGTCCACAGGTATATCTTCTTGATTAGCAATCAGCAAATTCTATCAGAAGTATTAGTCTTTGGTTTGATTTTTTTTTTTTTTTTTAAGACTCTTTGGTTTCAATGAAGAGATCAAAGGCATCATTTGTGAAACTTTCTGTGGTTTGCTGGATCATTTATCTTGAAATCATAAGAATCTAATTTTGAACTTCTTTAAAGATAAAAAGAGATTAGGTGCTTTTTTTTAATACTTTTTAGTATATAATGTTGTGGCACTTTCTTCTCCAGAGTTCTTTAGTCCTTCGTTTACGGGCTTCATCCACATGAATGATATTTTTTTTTGTCAATATACCCCCTTTAAGACCTCATATTTGCATAGATGAAAGTTGCTTGCACACCCCTAAAGTAAGTCTACAGGATAATGCTTACACAAAATAAGTGTCATTATGAATTTTGCCCAAGTTATTAGAATTTTGGTTTTACAGGCTTTACAAGTAATTACAAGTTGAGATTGTGTCTTTTTTTACAAGCTCTTTGCGTATATAGGCATACTTGGCCATTGTCACCCATTTGAAATTAATTCTGCCCCTGTACCACATTTGAAATTTATTATGAAGACATAAATGCAGCAATTACAACCTTGACTGGTAAACAGAAACCCATAAAACAAACTTTGACTAACGTTTCCTATTCCCACGCAATCTACATTAACTTCAATCTTATGAGAGGATTTCCAAAGATCAAAACATTGCATTTCCCATGCATTCAGATTCCAAGAATGAAGAACCTCCCTATAAATATCTGTAGTCCTCAATTGAACCATCAAACTCAGCAATTGCAAGCATAACAAACATGGAAGCTAACAAACGCACTGTTGGTCAAGGTGGCAATGCCGGCGGAGCTGACCAGGTGAAAGGCGGCGTTGATTCCTCCCGGCAGCTAGGAAGTGGCGGCGGCCATGGGGATGATAAGATAATGAAAGCTCCGGGAGCTGAAGGTCATATCAAGAGGCAAGATTTTGAGAAGGACCCTCAGGCCTACTTCCAGGACCTGCATCACGGCAGTGACAAACCTGGAAACTAACTAGTGAATGCCATGCAGATATAATGCTGCTTCTTAGCTACTACTAAATAACACATCTCTAGTTATGTGAATGTGATCAAACAATTAATGCTATCTATATGTGCTCAATGGAATACATGCTTTCTAGTTCCTAAATCATTACTGTTTTATTGATGCATAGAGCTTTATAATTGTTGTTTGAATATTACATGAACTGATCAGTAATGATCAACATTATTATAATTATCATTTAGAAAGTTATTATGACAGCAAGATGCAACATATGGGTTCTAGAGCTGCGGCCTCTGACTTCCATTATGTATGTTTAAACAAAGATCTAATCGTTTTCTTCTTTCATTTTGACAATTTGAACAATGGAGTTTAGTAAGCAATGTTTGCCTGTTTTTAATGGAAAAACCGAGAAGCATTCCCGTTCCCATATTCTATTGTTAGACTCTGTTATTTCTATGTTTCTTGCCAGCCTCACATGACATTGAAACAACCAATAACCAATTCATGACCTTTGTTTGGTACATTCCTCAACCACCTCAAACATGCATCCCACCTTCATCTTTAGATATCTTAAATTAAGAAAGTAAGAATTTTTCCTCCTCCCCTCATTGCTCCCATTCAACAGACACATGCCATTTTTTTCCCTTCATTCTCAAAGAAGATGAACCTCTCATCTCATCTCCCGCACCTCTCTCCATATTATTTCACCTCATTTGAGAGAGAGTTGCAAAGAATTAATCAAAAGCTGTCACCCCACCTCCATTCCATCATCTTTTCAGGCTTTCAGCTGTAGAATAAAAGCTTCTTTTAGCCTCCTCATTCTTTGTTCCCAGATTCCATCTGAGCCAGCCAGGAGACAACATTGAGTGGACATAGGCATGATAACATGCACTCTGTTATGAAACATAGTATCATGGTACGTTTCATTGACAGAGCACACAGCCTCCACAAGTCACTCAATCACAGCGAGAGAATGTTTGAGGTCTCTGGCAGACAGGCACACAGCCTCTTTCTTGATGGAGCCTCCGGCAAAGGCCCCTCATCGGTGACGACGGATAACATGGCGGGAACAAGAAGCCTCGGCGGGAGATTGTCCAGCCTCCATCTTGCCAATCAGGTGATCGGTTCAGCTCTAGACCGGCATATAGTTCCGGAGTCTAGGCTAGGCAGGGAAGGTGGTGGCGGTGATGGCACCCCCTCAGGTGAGCTAACAACATTTTGATGATCAAGTGTGATGAGTTTCAGAGACGTTCATTACATGAGACATCACTGTGCTATTGTTAATCTCTTCTATTAATTTGTCATTTCAGAGATGGAGTTGATGAAGGAGAGATTTGCAAAGCTGCTTCTGGGGGAAGACATGTCTGGAGGTGGTAAAGGAGTTTCATCAGCTCTCGCTCTCTCCAATGCCATCACCAATCTTGCAGGTATATCGCCAAACACACACACACACACACACATCATGATTTCTCAAACGGAACACTTGTAATGTTTTGTTTTCAATTGTCTCAGCTTCTGTTTTTGGGGAACAATGGCGGCTTGAACCCATGTCCAATGAGAGGAAGACCAGATGGAGGAAAGAAATTGAGTGCCTTTTATCTGTCACTGGTCACATTGTGGAGTTTGTTCCTTCACAGCAGATATCCAAGGATGGAACAAACATGGAGGTATCTTTATGATTGCTTCTCCATTTAATTATCTGCATTTGATGATCCTCATTCCATCAATCAATGATCTTCAGAGAGAACTTTCTCTTGTTCACATGCAGATAATGGTGACTCAACAGCGCAGAGATCTTCAAATGAATATCCCGGCATTGAAAAAACTTGACACCATGCTTATTGTAAGCAAATCAAAAACTTGTCTCCCTAGTATATGACAAGCACAAGATGACATAAGTAACATCTCTATTGTTTTGTTTTGCGAAAATGAACCAGGGTTACCTTGACAACTTCAAAGACCAGAATGAGTTCTGGTATGCTTCCAGAGACGATAACAATGATGCTAAAAACCGACAGAACCAGAGGAAGGATGACAAATGGTGGCTCCCTACAGTGAAAGTTCCTCAACAAGGGCTCTCTGAAGTCACTAGAAAGTGGCTCAAGTATCAGAAAGAGCTGGTGAACCAAGTGCTCAAGGCTGCAATGGCCATCAATGCTCAAGTTCTCTCTGAAATGTCTGTCCCAGACACATACATTGAATCCCTTCCAAAGGTGAGACACATACATTGCACTGGCACATATTATTTATGGCAAGTCTCTCCATAACCATTGTGATGTATATTCATGACAGAACGGAAGATCAAGCCTCGGAGAAGCAATCTACAAGAGCATCACAGCGGATGTGTTCGACCCCGAGCAGTTCTTTTCGTCGATAGACCTCACAACAGAGCACAAAGTCCTCGACCTCAAGAACCGGATAGAAGCGTCCATCCTCATTTGGAAGAGGAAAATGAACAAGGATGTGAAGTCTTCATGGGGCTCAATTGTGAGTCTTGAGAAAAGAGAGCAGTTTGAGGAGAGAGCAGAGACCATCTTGATCCTCCTGAAACAGAGGTTCCCTGGCATCCCTCAATCAGCGCTGGACATCAGCAAGATACAACACAACAAAGTATGATCAAACACACTCAGAATCAATGTCTCTATGTATGTACGTATAATATTCTTGCAATGTAATGCAATTCTTCATGAACAACAGGATGTAGGACACGCTATTCTGGAGAGCTACTCAAGAGTGCTGGAGAGCTTGGCATTCACAGTGATGTCGAGGATTGAGGATGTCCTGTATGCTGACTCTCTTGCACGAGAACCTGCAATTGGAGATGGTGAGAGGAGGCCTTCTTCTTCTTGTACAAAATCCGAGAGAACATCTGGGCCATTGAAGAAGCTGGATGCCAGAGAGGAGATGGAGAAACTCAGTGCCATGGAGACACCAACATCAGGGACACTCTTAGACTTCATGGGGTGGCATGTTTATCAAGAGAACTCAGAGGCAGACTCTGGTGATCTGAAGTTCAAGTATAAGCCTCCAAGAGTTGATGTGAGTAAGAAGCTGACATACTTAGAGAAGTTGGAGAACTTGGGAGGCTTGAGAAGCCCCATTGCAAGACACTGAAGGGAAGGAAAGGTAGATAGCTTAGAAGAAACAAAGAAGAGTTGATGATGATTCAAAGTGTAGAGTGATTAGGAGATGCAGTAGGATGTTGCGTCCTCTTCTCTTGAAGTGAAGACTTTGTAGAAAACAATCTCACACTTTGTCGGTAACCTGTTGATACTAACTTCTTGTTGATCCTAGGCAGCAGAATAGTGGACAGATCAGAGATGTATAATGTTTCCAAGGTGGTGGCTCAAGAGCATTTTAAGCAGGAGTTTGAAATTTCTTCTTTGTTTAGAAATGGTGCATGTGTTTTGCTTGTTTGGTCTATTAAGTTTTTTTTTTTCCTTTCATTTTTCTTTTTTCAATTGTGTTGTTATTAGGTCTTGACGTATAAGCTTGTAAATGGCTTTGTTAACATAATCTGGAAAATGACACAATTCTGATGAAAGATAATTATATATTATTTGGCCTTGATTAAATCTCAAAGGTTTAATTAAAAGGATGAGAGACCTGAACTTGTGTATTACAACCTGAATATATTAAATCAAGCGATAGGAGACTACTATTACTTTGGAAGCTCTTTTGTTATCAAGAGTAGACCTTTCCCATCTCCAGGAACCTTCTGGGGAGAGGAAATTAGAACGTTGGTACATGTTAGGAGATACAAAGCCCGAGGTCGGACGGTTTTTCCATAAACTTTTACTAACAAAGTTGGAACATTATTAGGGATGAGGGTAAAAATCTTGAAAGGTCACCAAACTATGCACATATTTCACTTTGGGTACTAAACTTCAATTTGAATCTTTTTGGTCACCCTACTTCTATTTAATTTCAGCGGGAGGGTACCCTAGGGGAACCGGTGAAAATTATCTCATGTAGCCGCCATATTAGCCACACAGAGGGTATTGTAATCCTAATTTACAAAAATGCTAACTAATTGAATAACATTTGGGAAAAAAAAATAACATTTGAACCATGATTTCGATAACGTCAAAATGAACAACATTCGAAATCAAGGTTCAAATGTTGTTCAATTAGTTAGGATTTTTGTAAATTAGAATTTTAATTCCCTCCACGTGGCTAATCCAGAGGCTACGTTAGATAATTCTCGTTGGTTCCCCTCGAGTACCCTCCCACTGAAATCAAATAGAAGTAGAGTGACCAAAAAAATACAAATTGAAGTTTGATACCCAAAGTGAATTATGGAAATAGTTTGGTGACCTCTCAGTATTTTTACCCTTAGGGATGATATCTTTAAACTATTTGATAATTCTACCAAGGAACAACAAACATGGAAAATCTCAATTGGGCGCACATCTTTCTGATGCCCAAAAAATAATATCCAAAACAATAAAAGACTACCGACCCATAAGCTTAATAAACTACTCAGTTAAAATTATCTCCAAAGTCCTCGCCAACCGACTGAAAGGAGTTATTGGGGAGCTTGTGGATGACTCATAAATTGTCTTCATAAAAAGGAGGATGACACATGATAATATCACAGAGGAGATCATTCGTAAGATGAAGAACGATGCCACAAACGGGCCCCTAATCAAGGTAGACTTTGAGAAAACTTTTGACACAATGGACTGGACTTTTAGAAATACTCCAAGCAACAAGATTTGGACCCAAATGGATATCATGGATAAAAGTGTTACTCTTCCCATCCAAAGCCCGATTCCTCATTAAAGGATCTCCCGCTAGCTATATGAGGAGCAAATGGGGACTAAGACAAGGAGACCCTCTCTCCCCTCTCCTGTTTGTACTCGCCGCATATGTGCTCTCTACCATGCTCACAGAAACAGTAAGAGCAAGCATCTACAACAGTGTCCCTATAGGGACAAACCAAGAAGACACAATCACAACCCTACAATACTTTGATGATCTTTTAGTCTTCTGCACTAGTGAGCTGGCTGAGTTTAGAACTCTAAAATTGATTTGCTACCTATTTGAAGGCCTCTCCGAGCTAAAGAGTAAACCTCACAAAGAGCGTCATCATCCCAATATGAAACGGGGGATACACGACACATGAAATTGCACAAATAATAAACTGCCCAACGACCTCTTTCCCAATCAAATACCTGGGAGCCTCAATCTCGAGAAGGCACTCAAAGATGATGGGGTTGGAAAAAATTAGTGGAGACTAGCTTCATGGAAAGAAAAATTCCTCTCTAGGGGAGGGGGGCAACACTTTGCTCAACTAGGTCCTCTCCACAATGCTCTCATACATTGGATGTCTATTTATTGACTCCCGGAGTGGGTTATCCACAAAATAGACTTCATAAGAAGAAATTTCCTTTGGAAAGGACTTGATAGGGGAACACATCCATAACACCTGGCGAATTAAGACAGACTGTGCCGCCCTAAGTCCCAAGGTGGATGGGGAATCCTCAATTTTCGTGAATTTAATAAATTCATACTAGGGAAATGGTGGTGGAGGATACTCACGGGAAAGGTCGGAATCTACCTCAAAATCTTCAAAAATGTATCCTCCAAAGGGGGATTCATAGATGCTTACAAGCGGGCCCTGGGACTAGCATCCAACACTCTTTAACATTGCAGCTAAGGCCAATAAATAGGAACGCTAAACCTTTGGATGGACAACTTGATCAAGAGCTTATCACCCTTGAATAAGCTTACAAGTCTCCATCCCCTAGTACTCTACCTTCAAGGTCCTCATTCTGACAATCAGACGTTGGTTGAAAGGGGATGGAAACTAACGTCATCCAAGAATTTCTCAGTCAAGTCACTTTACACTTTCATCTACGGTATAAAAAGTGACCTTTAAAAGGGCGTTTGGAAGAAACCATGCCCTCTCAAAGTTAAAATTTTCGCTTGGCTAGTGAAAGAAACAAGATCCTCACCCTAGGAAACCTTCACTGAAGGAATTAGAGGGGGACACGCATGCAAACACCTTAAAAAAAATGTGAGGATTTTTTATTGATGAATCCTTGGTGAGTAATGTACTCATATGTTTGTTTTTTTTTGATAAAGTGGATAAAGCATAATTTATTTATAAGTTAATTTAAAAGGAGTTCATTATATTGCTCATGTAGCGAGAAATAAAATACATCTATTAGTACTCTCCCCTGTCTGAGATATTTCCTCCTCTTGCCTCCTTGACCTACCCCACCATGCCTGCTTGTATCGTGCCCTGGGTTGGTGGTGGGTCGTCCTCGAACACATCGCCACCCTCATCAGCCCGCCCTGGCGTATCCAAGGTGAATTCAAGACTGCGCTTCACCAGGTTTCCTACTGTTTCCAGCTTGAGCCGCTTTGCCAAAGGGGCTGCATCCAACCAAGAGATAAGGAGGAAAGTAATATCCAAATAATTCTTAAACAAACGCATTGTTTGTTTTGGAAACATCGTCTATTCCTTTCACCCTAAATACTCTAAGTGATTGCCATCACGGCCAAATCCCAGCCTCCTCGTAAGGTATTGTCCACCCCAGAGAAGGCATCCCTGGTTCCCCAAAGAGCATGTGTCTCGAATCCACTTGTTCATAGACCAAACATCCTCCCGAAATGGTTCCAAATTTGCACTACAAAGGGACATAAGGTCAGCAGATGTGTTATGGATTCATCTTCCGTTTCACACAAGTAGCATCTTGTACGTTCCCCCCTCCAGTTCTGTTTATGTAAGTTATCGAGTGTGAGGATCCGTTCTTCTTTTGCCAACTATGCGAATAATTTGACTTTAAAGGGGCAGGGTAGTTTCCAGAACCTGTTCTTTAGATCACTCCGAATCTCACCGTCCACTCTGAAATGATACAGGGATTTCACCGTGAATGTTTTGTAGGTGTGAGTTTCCACTCCCTTGTATCAGTCACAGAGGGGGTTGGATTGAGGTTCAAGATTTCCTGCTTAATCAGGCAAAAGCCCTCATCTGTATTTTGGATGAAAGTATCTCTAAAGGCAAATATGAATTTCTGTTGAGATTAACAAATAAACAATCTGTTGAGAAAGATGTGTGCTTATACAGTCAATGTACAAAGGCTTCAGTTTAAGAAAAGAAGCCAAATCCTACTGCATCTCCTGATCACACCCTACACTCCCACTCAAAAGAGTAACAAAGCTTTCTAAACAACGACACACTATGCATGTATATATGTGTGTGTGTGTTTGTTCTAAGCTATCTACTCATTTGGATCCAAACCCCCTTTCCTTCCCTTCAGTGTCTGGCAATGGGGCTTCTCACGCCTCCCAAATTCTCCAGCTTCTCTATGTATGTCAGCTTCTTACTCACACTAACTCTTGAAGGCTTATACTTGAACTTCAGATCATCAGGCTCTTCCTCAGAGTTCTCTTGATAAACATGCCACCCCATGAAGTCTAAAAGTGTCCCTGATGTTGGTGTCTCCATGGCACTGAGTTTCTCCATCTCCTCTCTGGCATCCAGCTTCTTCAATGGCCCAGATGTTCTCTCGGATTTTGTACAAGAAGAAGAAGACCTCCTCTGACCATCTCCAATTGCAGGTTCTTGTGCAAGAGAGTCAGCATACAGGACATCCTCAATCCTCGACATTACTGTGAATGCCAAGCTCTCCAGCACTCTTGAGTAGCTCTCCAGAATAGCGTGTCCTACATCCTGTTGTTCATGAAGAATTGCATTACATTGCAAGAATATTATACATATATATGTAGAGACATTGATTCTGAGTGTGTTTGATCATACTTTGTTGTGTTGTATCTTGCTGATGTCCAGCGCTGATTGAGGGATGCCAGGGAACCTCTGTTTCAGGAGGATCAAGATGGTCTCTGCTCTCTCCTCAAACTGCTCTCTTTTCTCAAGACTCACAATTGAGCCCCATGAAGACTTCACATCCTTGTTCATTTTCCTCTTCCAAATGAGGATGGACGCTTCTATCCGGTTCTTGAGGTCGAGGACTTTGTGCTCTGTTGTGAGGTCTATTGACGAAAAGAACTGCTCGGGGTCGAACACATCTGCTGTGATGCTCTTGTAGGTTGCTTCTCCGAGGCTTGATCTTCCGTTCTGTCATGAATATACATCACAATGGTTATGGAGAGACTTGCCATAAATAATATGTGCCAGTGCAATGTATGTGTCTCACCTTTGGAAGGGATTCAATGTATGTGTCTGGGACAGACATTTCAGAGAGAACTTGAGCATTGATGGCCATTGCAGCCTTGAGCACTTGGTTCACCAGCTCTTTCTGATACTTGAGCCACTTTCTAGTGACTTCAGAGAGCCCTTGTTGAGGAACTTTCACTGTAGGGAGCCACCATTTGTCATCCTTCCTCTGGTTCTTTCGGTTTTTAGCATCATTGTTATCGTCTCTGGAAGCATACCAGAACTCATTCTGGTCTTTGAAGTTATCAAGGTAACCCTGGTTCATTTTCGCAAAACAAAACAATAGAGATGTTACTTCTGCCATCTTGTGCTTGTCATACTAGGGAGACGGGTTTTTGGTTTGCTTACAATGAGCATGGTGTCAAGTTTTCGCAATGCCGGGATGTTCACTTGAAGATCTCTGCGCTGTTGAGTCACCATTATCTGCATGTGAACAAGAGAAAGTTCTCTCTGAAGATCATTGATTGATGGAATGAGGATCATCAAATGCAGATAATTAAATGGAGAAGCAATCATAAAGATACCTCCATGTTTGTTCCATCCTTGGATATCTGCTGTGAAGGAACAAACTCCACAATGTGACCAGTGACAGATAAAAGGCACTCAATTTCTTTCCTCCATCTGGTCTTCCTCTCATTGGACATGGGTTCAAGCCGCCATTGTTCCCCAAAAACAGAAGCTGAGACAATTGAAAACAAAACATTACAAGTGTTCCATTTGAGAAATCATGGCGTGTGTGTGTGGCGATATACCTGCAAGATTGGTGATGGCATTGGAGAGAGCGAGAGCTGATGAAACTCCTTTACCACCTCCAGACATGTCTTCCCCCAGAAGCAGCTTTGCAAATCTCTCCTTCATCAACTCCATCTCTGAAATGACAAATTAATAGAAGAGATTAACAATAGCACAGTGATGTCTCATGTAATGAACGTCTCTAAAACTCATAACACTTGATCATCAAAATGTTGTTAGATCACCTGAGGGGGTGCCATCACCGCCACCACCTTCCCTGCCTAGCCTAGACTCCGGAACTATATGTCGGTCTAGAGCTGAACCGATCACCTGATTGGCAAGATGGAGGCTGGACAATCTCCCGCCGAGGCTTCTTGTTCCCGCCATGTTATCCGTCGTCACCGATGAGGGGCCTTTGCCGGAGGCTACATCAAGAAAGAGGCTGTGTGCCTGTCTGCCAGAGGCCTCAAACATTCTCTCGCTGTGATTGAGTGATTTGTGGAGGCTGTGTGCCCTGTCAATGAAACGTACCATGATACAATGTTTCAAAACAGAGTGCGTGTTATCATGCCTATGTCCACTCAATGTGTCTCCTGGCTGGCTCAGATGGAATCTGGGAACAAAGAATAAGGAGGCTTAAAAGAAACTTTTATTCTACAGCAGAAAGCCTGAAAGGATAATGGAAAGGAGGTGGGGGACAAAATTAAGGTGGCAGCTTTTAATTAATTCTTTGCAACTCCCTCTCAAATGAGGTGCAGGAGATGAGATGAGAGCTTCTTCTTCTTTGTGAATGAAGGGGAAAAAATGGCATGTGTCTGTTGAATGAAGGCAATGAGGGGAGGAGGAAAAATTCTTACTTTCTTAATTTAAGATATCTAAAGATGAAGGTGGGATGCATGTTTGAGGTGGTTGAGGAATGTACCAAACAAAGGTCATGAATTGGTTATTGGTTGTTTCAATGTCATGTGAGGCTGGCAAGAAACATAGAAATAACAGAGTCTAACAATAGAATATGGGAACGGGAATGCTTCTCGGTTTTTCCATTAAAAACAGGCAAACATTGCTTACTAAACTCCATTGTTCAAATTGTTAAAATGAAAGAAGAAAACGATTAGATCTTTGTTTAAACATACATAATGGAAGTCAGAGGCCGCAGCTCTAGAACCCATATGTTGCATCTTGCTGTCATAATAACTTTCTAAATGATAATTATAATAATGTTGATCATTGCTGATCAGTTCATGTAATATTCAAACAACAATTATAAAGCTCTATGCATCAATAAAACAGTAATGATTTAGGAACTAGAAAGCATGTATTCCATTGAGCACATATAGATAGCATTAATTGTTTGATCACATTCACATAACTAGAGATGTGTTATTTAGTAGTAGCTAAGAAGCAGCATTATATCTGGATGGCATTCACTAGTTAGTTTCCAGGTTTGTCACTGCCATGACGCAGGCCCTGGAAGTAGGCCTGAGGGTCCTTCTCAAAATCTTGCCTCTTGATATGACCTTCAGCTCCCGGAGCTTTCATTATCTGATCATCTCCATGGCCGCCACCACTTCCTTGCTGCCGGGAGGAATCAACGCCACCTTTCACCTGGTCTGCTCCGCCGGCATTGCCACCTTGACCAACAGTGCGTTTGTTAGCTTCCATGTTTGTTATGCTTGCAATTGCTGAGTGAGATGGTTCAATTGAGGACTAGAGATACTTATAGGGGGTTCTTCATTCTTGGAATCTGAATGCATGGGAAATGCAATGTTTTGATCTTTGGAAATCCTCTCAGAAAATGGAAGTTAATGTAGATTGCATGGGAATAGGAAACGTCAGTCAAAGTTAGTTTGTTGTTTTCAATTAATCTATGGGGTTCTGTTTACCAGTCAAGGTTGTATTGTTGTAATTGCTGCATTTATTTCTTCATAACAAATTTCAAATATGTACAATGTGGTGCAGGGGCAGAATTATTTTTGAATTGGTGAATGTCCGAGTATACCTATATATATGCAAAGAAGACACTCTGTGAAATTCCTGTTTTGTTCAAAAGAACCTGCACATCCATGACCATGCCATACTCCAAAATGTTCAGATTTACACCCATCAACAGGCTCCTGAAAACCCAAATGAAAATTAGAAAGGTACAAAGGGTCCAAAATTGCCAGTATTGATCAGTTTCAGTTCATGAACTTTTCTGTAACACTAAAATGATCTTGCCATTTAATCCACGGGTGCATTTTCAAACTACTTTGCTGTCATATATACATTCTCAGGGTCACATGATAAGAACAATTTTACAAAAAAAAAAAGGGATGAGCAGAGTAGTCTTTGCATCAGTTTGTCATCAAAGGACGACCCTCCTCAATATAGTCATCGGGCTCATCTTCTTCATCGGAAGAAAGAAGGGAAGATCCCATCCATGTTTTGAAGCCTTCATTCACACGTCTCTCCATTTCAGGTGTCACTTCTATGACTGATTCAGACATCTCCAAACCAAGATTTCGGCCAGTAAAATCACTCTCATCCAAGATGGCAGCAGCTTTTCTACGCAGAAAGAAGGCAGTTCCACCATACAAGATTACCAGACCCCAAGAGGCAATCTCATAGCACCAAAACAGAGGGATTGAACAACTACTCCCCAGTGTGAGGATGCTTGATCCCAGAAACAGTGCCATCAGACCAAAGATTACAGCAAACACAGTGTTGAGAATCGATAGGCAGCGTACTCCACCTGCACAAGAAAAGAAGAAAACAGGCAATAGAAAGCCAGATTACAACAAGAAAGAGGTGAAGCAGGTATCTCCTGGTTCTAATCTTAGAAGGCAGCAGAAATGAATGTTGGTTGAAGTCAGCTGATTTGGTTAATTATCTTCTACACAAATCCAGAATTTACTTCACATTGTCAACCCACATAAGAAACAAAGGTACACTAATTTAATATAAGATCAAGAAATAATCATGCATCAAAGGAAAGGAATTTTTGGATAACATTAATTGCCATGTTAAACAAAAAAGAATAATAATAATTTACTATAAATGATGCAAGATGTTGGCTTCTTGTTAACAACTAAACTAAATAGCATTTGTGTTGCAGAATTATTAATGCGGAGTTTTGGAGAGCTGAGAACGACAAACCCTAGAAAGATGGTCCGTCGATCATTTGTCAGTATCTTGACGTCAAACCACTACAACGTTTGCTCCACCTGGAATCTCAGGGTGCTTCAGTGTGGCTTTGGTAAGCTCATATGAAGCTCTAGGTCTTCATAGGCTAGTTTCTAACCTGATTCAGTTTAATTCTGTTAGTATCATATATGGCTACTTTCTTACTTGGTTGTTGTTTTACTATTTTGCCCTTGGAGCAACTTTAGAATTCTATATAAGGTGGTGGCGGTTGTTGTCATCTATTATTGAATAGTAATAACTCCCGAATTCCCTATAATTTTTTTCTCTCTCATATATTTGATCAACTTGAAGATCATGCATGCCCTTTTGCTCATATACACTACTTCAATAGGACATACAATAGTTGCTTGAAAATCAAGACAAGAAAAACCCCTTTTCTAGAAGCAATAAAAGCTCCCATTATAGTGAGGGGCAAAAATCGGTATTACCTTGTGAAAGATATTATCAGAAATTCATGATGAAAAAGGCATGATATTCAATTTCTACAAATGCAGAATAGAACAAGAATTTATATAGGAAAGAGAAACAACAAGCGGTCGCCAAAACTTACAGTCCACAGCTACCAAGACTACTCCCGTTTAAAATGGCACCAATGACTTACTTTAGGTTATATTTTCTTCATGTAAGTATACAGTTTGATTAGAATTTCAAATTTTTTACTTAACGAACGCTATAATTTGCAGATATCCTTCATTGTGCATTTGCCTTCTATGAAGCTTTGAAAGCATATGATTTCCAGATAGATAAATTTGACAAAGTAAATTTAATTATTTTCCATCACAATGAAGATGCAGATGTATATACATCTCATAACCATCAGTATGTTTTCTACTCACAAAAGATACAAAAGGCATTGATGCTGATCAAGTTTAGTGTACTTCCCATCCTATGCGCCATTGCATGCTCACAAAATGCAAAATGCTCTCCTCGTGGGTTATTTATTACAACCAGTGTACTTGCACAATTCTTCTCCAGATATATTCAAACAAGCAAGAATCACTAAATACTTGAAAACCTATGCAACTCCTAGGAAAAAATAATAAACAGTCCTTCAATCAAGATCATTTACAATATTGAGCAAATACAAAATCAAGAGATTAAGAGGCTCGACGGAAGACATTATAAATATGCCAAAAGGCACAAGTTTCAACCTGAAACGATATGGTAAAAGAAAGAGAATTATTTTCAAAATACCTCTTTTTGATGCACAGTAATTATTTTCAACCACCTTGAGGCATGGATGTCTTCTTGGAGCATAATAAGCTACAGCAACCCCTGAAGTTGAAACCATATAACTGGATAAGCCTCTAGCATTTGGCAAAGTAAAACCATGAGATATTAGTTTTTAACTTTATATGATCAAGGCCACATGTACTAGAAATGAATTAGACATCAACAACAAATTACAATTCACTTTTCTTCTCCCAATACCTAAGTTCCAAATGTTCCGGCCAAACCAACCCACAGAAAGCAATCCAATGCCCTGTTCTTCCCAAAACCTACGTGTCAATTCACTGATGTCCTATATGACCTACAGACCTCAACTCACTGATGTCCTCATTTGCATCAATTAGTATGATCATCTCAGCAAAAATGTTCCCTGAAGCACATTCCAAACAACCTAATTTACTGTGAAGTAATTATCAGATTCATGCTCTTATCTGCAATGATTGAAACTTTTCACAGAACATCAAAAGCACCAAACCTCCATCCCACTATCAGCTGACCTAACTAATCTCACTTGAGTGATGAGCACAAATCACTTAGTATGATCATCACTGGAGCTTCCCTAAAGCACATTCCGAAACCCCTAATTTGCTATGAAACATTATTCAGATTCATGCTCTCGCACGCAAAAATTAGAACTATTTCATGGAAATCTGAAGAGGAACTCTAACTCACCGGCCAAGAGATACAAAGCTGACGCCGAGAAGACAATTGCCGACGGCACGAAGACGACCATCCAGTAGTAATCTGCAGCCTCTTCATCCGTCAAATAGAACGCGCCATGGTACCCATAGAGATCAGGCTCCTGCGTGACATTTACCGGTAGCGCCTGCATCCTCCTCTGCTTGCAGAAGGGCCGCCGATTCACATCCCCAGGGAATGCGATGCTGAGGCTAACGGAGACAGAAATGACGACGGAAAAGGCGACCGCACCGGCGAGCCCAGCTGTCAGAGGGCGTTGGAGACGGCCCCAGGCCTTCTCCTCGTCGCGGAGGGAGTCGTACTCCCGCTTCGGCATGAAGGCCTGGCGGAGCGCGTCTCCGAGGATGGCCATGGAAGCACGGATCGGTGGGTGGAGTTAGGTGTCGTGGGCGTCGCTTGCCCTAACCCTAAAACTAGTCCTGGTTATGGAGAAAACGATCATGGGAGAAAAAGTGAAAACTAAAGCAGAAGAAACCCTTGTTTGTAACTCTAACTAACTAAATTTGGGGGGTTGCGTGAAAAAGCAGGCTTTTCATTGTTTTCCAGGGCAATTTTTCAAAATGGCCCTGTTATATTTATTATTTTATTATTTTATTTTTTTATTTTTTTTTAGCCTAACTCAAAAATATTTGTTAAAATGATCCTGGAGCTACCCAGTTGCTGACTAGGATAGCTAATCGGCATTCGAAAGTGTGATTAGCTCGAGAGACCTTTTTTTGTTCTTCCAAGCTAATCGGCATTTGCAAGGCCAATTAGCTCTACAGACTAAGAGTTCATTTTCATGTCCTTGGAGCTAATCGGCATTTGAAAGGCCAATTAGCTTCAGAAGCTTATTTTCATCCTCTCTAAAGCTAATCGGCATTTGAAAGGCCGATTAGCTCCAAAGAGCTCATTTTCTTGGTCTCTGGACCTAATCGGCCTTCCACATGCTGATTAGATCACTAAATAATAATTTATTATTTTTTATTAACCTAGTCAACATTATGGTCGCTGATTAGGCATGTTTAAAGCCATTTTGGCAATAAATGACATGGGGCCAAAAAAATAATAAAATAAAAGACTTAGGGCTATTTTTGACAAATTGCCCTTATTTGTTTTTTCTGTTTTCATATGTATTAAAATAATGTTAATGCCCCTCCTACATTTCATGCATTTTTTTACGTCTTTTTTTTTAATATAGGCAAGCCACTAGAAATATGTGAATGGTGTGATTTGACAACCTCTCTTAATAAGAGTAAATGGGTTATGGGTTAACTAAATTTACTTGTGAAAGTTGATTTTTTATTACAATTTTTTTCCTATGTTTTATGCTTTTTTGAATTTTAATTTATTTTAAAAATAATTAATAATAATTTCTATAAACAAAAGTAGAAAATTGAAAATAACATATATTTTTTTCCAAAACAAACACACCAACTGTAACTTCCATTAAGAAAGAGAGAGAGAGAGAGAGAGAGAGTGTGTGTGTATGAAAATATTTTAGACAAAATCAAAGAAAACTCATAATACACCATTATTTTGCAATTTGGTTCTCTTTCTTATTTAGGAAAGGATAATTTATGTTCATTTTTAATGCAAACTTAAGATTCTTCGCTGCATTGTCCATTTGAAGTTTATATTTCACAAAAGGTCAAACACTTGCAAACTTAAGAAGTCTTAATCAAACTTAGTCACAGCCATACAATACTTCTAATTTTAGTCTTATCTATTTCTACTTATTATGCAAAAGAGATAAGTGCAGAGAATCTCATATTTTTTACAGAACAAATGAATAAATTATATTCATTTATAAATAAAAAAAATCTCATATTTTGACTCATATCTTTCAGTGATTTTATGGAGAAATATGAATCTCTTCATAAAATTTATGATCTTTTTAGTAAACACATTTATATATATAGAAAGGTCCACATGAGCTAAACTTGTGGGCTCTAGTCACCTTGCTCTGTTAATATCACGCTTTGTTTGATTCCTAACATTCTCCATCAAATAAAGGACCACACGAGTTGAGTCTATATATATATATGAAAATCGGATAGGCTCTTAATTTTGTCGAAAGAAAAAATAACTAAAACCACAATAAAAAAAAAAGAGCAGTCCTGCAATGCTACAAAATTCTCGCATCATATGGGATCACAATAACAAAAAAAAATTAAGGATCTCAAAATAAAATAAAAGAGCGGTCTTAGAGAATCCTAAACCACGTCATCATCATCGTCCTCAACTTATCTCTTGAAATAATTGTGCTGAATATTCTTGCAAAAAAATAATTTTCTATTTGACCATTGAATTTACATTAAATAATTCAAAATAAAAAATTTAAAATTATTATTATTATTATTTTCCTCCCTCACACAAGATTGAAAATAAAAATCACCTGGGAAAAACATATTTTTGCTATATATATATATATATATATATATATATATATATATATAATAAAATAAAAACCAAAACCCCGCTTCAATGAAGTCAATATTAGAAGGCAAGTGCAAAACGCGTCTTGTTCTGCTCATTTTAAAGGTGTAATCACATGGAATTTTTGGAAAAGTTAAAATAAAAAGCTCAACTCAAATGAAGAGCATTGTATTCCCTGAATTGAGAAGATCAATAACCAAAAAAAAAAAAAAAACCCTCATTCATTTATCTTTTTCACTTCCACTCGAAAATTATTATAATGTAATCGTCGTCGTCACGCCTCTTTTAATTCTTTCATTTAAAACATTAAATAATCATCGTCGTCACGCATCTCAAAGCACAGAACATGTCGGTGTTTGGGCTTATAAAACCGAGGGTAGAGACAGATGGAGTTCTTTGAGTTTCATCCATGGCTTCTTCCATGACGTTTCTCTGTGAAATCACTTCTGGAAACGCGTTTCTTAACAGGTCTTTTGCCTTTCCCAGTGTCCCGCGAGAAGCTCAGAGGTTGAGCTCTGGGTTTCATGGTGTTAAGTTTCGACAGATTGCGGTGGAGGTGAAGCGGAGGCCATGGAGGGAGGTGAGGGCTTTGAAGAACTCTCATTGGGCTGGTATGCGACTCGTTTCCCTCTATGTTTTTTTTTTATTATTATTTTTTTAATGGTGTTTATTTTGATCTCTGTTTTTTTGGATTAATATTTGAAATTGTCTAATTGATCTATTTTCTGTTTGTTTCTTTTTTTTGTCTGATCAGATCCTACAGACACTGATATCAACCTCTCTGATATTCCTGTTCTCTCTAATTCAGAGGTATATATAACCTTCTCTCTGTTTCATTCAAGAAGATAATTAAGAATTTTCTCATCATATTTCCATTGATTGTAACACAGGATCAATTCCACAGTGAATGATTTTTTTTTCTGATGAAAATGAAATCAAACCAACAGTTTTTATCATAATAAAAGTTTCATGTTTAGAATTTTATATGTAGCTTTAATGAATGTCAAGGTTGCAGAAAGGCTAAGAACAAATCAAGAACAGCACAGCAATCAGCATTACATGGCCATGTTCTCGAGCATCTTTGGAGGAATTACAACAGATCCTGCAGCAATGGTGATTCCCATGGATGATCATATGGTCCATAGAGGCCATGGTGTATTCGATACTGCCGCGATAATGGATGGGTAATCAATAAGAAATGCGAGACATAGTTTCAATTTCAGAACATCATGTTTGTGCAATTGTTACTGATTTAGACGCATTGCATGTTTCTGTGATCTCAGACACTTGTATGAATTAGACCAACATTTAGACAGATTCTTAAGATCTGCATCAATGGCGAGAATTGGTCTACCTTTCGATCGTTCAAAAATAAGAGACATCCTCATAAAGACGGTCACCATCTCGAAATGTACTCAAGGCTCATTGAGATACTGGCTCTCTGCCGGACCGGGTGACTTCTATCTATCTCCTTCAGGTTGTCCAAGGCCTGCTCTCTATGCCATTGTCATTGAAGGCGGGTCTATACCGGACCAAAGAGGTGTTAGAGTGATAACTTCAACAATACCGATGAAATCTCCTCAATTTGCTATTATGAAGAATGTGAACTACTTGCCTAATGTTCTGTCTAAAATGGAAGCAGAGGAGAATGGAGCATTTGCAGGCATTTGGTTAGATGATGAAGGGTATGTTGCTGAAGGTCCTAACATGAATGTTGCATTTGTGACAGCAGATAAAGAGTTACTGATGCCGCATTTCGATAAGATCCTCAGCGGTTGCACAGCTAAACGATCGCTGGTTCTCGCAGAAAAACTCATCAGAGAAGGCATGATTGCTGGAATTAGGCTTGGCAATGTGTCTGTAGAACAAGGGAAAATGGCAGATGAGATGATGCTCATAGGGAGTGGAATCCTTGTGAAGCCTGTGTTGCAGTGGGACAAACACATAATTGGTGATGGTATGATCTTACAGTACATTAATGCATCCAATGCTTCCATTGATTGACAAGAGGAAAAAAAACATTCAATTGTCAATATTTAATGCTTGTATTGATTGAATTATGTATTATTATTATTATTATTATTATTATTTTGTCTGAAGATTTGGAATGTTGATGTTCTTGCAGGTAAAGAAGGTCCAGTGGCAAGTGCTCTGTTTGATCTCATTTTAGAGGATATGAAGAGTGGCCCAACTTCAGTCAGAGTACCTGTTCCTTTTTGAAACTTTGTTGCATGCATACCTAACCCTTTTCTGTTTGAGTGTTTGTACCTTGTAAAAAGATGAACTGGATATCATTTTTTTCATGGAATTATCAACATATCTCTCTCTTCCCTGTTCATATTTAGTTAGTGTTTAAAATTTTTTAATTAATCACATGACACATGAGCTATTCTGTTAATAAATTCTACTGATCAATAACCACAGTTAATGGTTTAGATATTATGTAGATTGATTTTTCTTCTTTTTTTAAAAAACACAAACATAGTCACATGATTTATAGCTATTAAAACTTTTTTCTTTGATAAATACATGAGAGGAAAAATCAAAATGTTGACAATAAAAAGAGTGGCTTTGGTTGTTCAGTTAGTAGTCCACTTGCATCATATATTGGAATCCAGCACTTTGGTTTGCCACTATGATCAAAGAAACCAATGACTTCTTTCTTTGCCCCACACCCAACTATTGCTTGTTCTCCAACTATTGCTACAATACCTAACCGCAATCCAAGGGACAAGGTAAGATCAAAAGGCCTAGAGACTTGCTACCCCAACTATATTCATAATCAAATCACTTTATAAATTCTGGGTAGATGGAAGAACCAAAAGCGACCTGAAAATGAGTTTTTGGAAGCGACTTTACCCCTTTAAAGTCAAATTGCTAACATGACTGACAAAGGAAGACCAAATACTCACACTAGACAATCTTCACAAAAAAAATTAAAAGGGTATTGGTGAAACCTGCTTCCTATGTGATGCTGACAATGAGACCGTCTCACACTTTCTTCTTAACTGCTTAGTAGCGAGTGATATATGGGAGCACTATACGAGACTGCATGGAAAAAACACACCCTTTACCTAACCCAAGATATTGAGGTTCTCATAACCACCTCTTTCAAGGTTATTAAGAACCTGAGGAAAGGATTGGAACTCACAACAATGACCGTCATATGGACCTAATGGAGAGAAAGAAACATGTGATGTTTTCAAGATAAACGACACGTTTTCTTACAAATTATTTGTGACACTAAATTTCTCATACTATCTTGGTTTGATGTAGCACATCCGTCAAAGAAGCCGGGGCTATAGGAGGCGCAGAATCTAGTGAAAAAGAAGCCTACAATTCATGCTGGACACTCCCCAGGAGACTAGGGGCGATGGAGCCTAGGAGGGTACCTAATTCACTAGCGAACTGGGGGATACAACTTTTCCTATTTTTACCCCCCTTTTAATTGTCAAATCCTTTGTAATCACATGAATTTTTGTATCACAACTATATAATCTATTATCATAAATAAACGTGGTTTATCCATCTTCAAAAAAAATAACTTGGTAAAGATAATCCTGAGTTATGGTAGGTGTTCAAAGAAATGCATAACTTCAAGATGTATGCTGCTCCTTAGTCGGATCTTTTTGGTGCCTAGCTCTCCCTAGGAGCCTCGTGACTTTCAGTGCCCTATAGGACGTATCCCATGTGAACTCAAGGCTTTGTTTGACCAAGCTTTGCTCTGCTTCCATCCTTGGTTTTTATGACTGATGTGTTGCATCAAACCAAGATAATTAGATGAAGTTAGTATCACAAAGGATTTTTAAGAAAACATGTCGTTTATTTTGAAAACATCACATGTTTCTCTCCTTCCAAATATTTCACAATATGGTCATTGTCTTGAGCATGAATGCAAGGTATTGTGTACCATGGGTGAGAGTTTGGCACCCCATATATCATTGAGGGTGGGCGTTGTTGGTAAGGCATATAGGCACATGTAGTACTGTTCCTAGATGCTTTGTGCAACTATACATGTAATTATAATCCTCACTAATGAGGGTATTTTGTGTATTGTAGGGTCAAAGAGGGAGGAAGCTACTACAACGTTTGAGGGAGAGTTAAAGGCAATGGGGACTAGAGGAGATGATCCATATGGGAGCCAATGAAGTCTTGATATATACTGACAACACCTCTGCAGCAAGGACACTAAAGGATGGAAATGCAAAGGAAGACTTGAGCACAACTGAAGTTATTAGAAGATGCAAAGCCTTGATATCAATGTTGAGACACTGGGAAATAAGACACACACCAAGGGAAAGAAATAGAATGGCTGATGCCGTGGCTAAAAGAGCAAGACTCACTGGGGAGGAGGAGCAATTTAGTAATGAAGAGGCTTTGCCAGAGCATTTGGAAGACTTTTTGATGAGTTTGAAAATGGAGATGTACTAACATTAGTAAAATATAGTATGAAAGACTCTTAAATTACCAAAAAAAAACTATACATGTAATTATTAGGTGTGAGATGGTTTCAGCTTCGGTCTCGCATAGGAAACAAAGTATGTGCGGCCACTCCAATTCCTCTTATGGAGGTAGTGTGAGTATCCTATTTTCTTTTGCCAGTTAGGTGAATAGCTTGATTTTTAGGGGGCATTGGCATGTCCGAAAACTCATTCCCAAGTTGCTTGTGACTCCTCCATCTATCTTGAATTTGTACAAGGATTTGACCGTGAAGCTTCCAGATTTGATGAGTTTCAATGTTATCTGATATTTCGTTTCTCCCTATAATAAAATAATTATTAAATCATTAAATAAGTTAATTACTAAGTTTGCATACCATACACAAACAGTATTAAAATTTTGGAAACATATTTTTAATATTTCTAACTTATTATATCATGTCATTCTCAGATAAACATAAAAGAGAAGTCATAAGAACAAGCAAGGCAAGCTAATTTATTTTGATGTGATTTTCTCTTCTTGTTACCAATCGTTGTTTTAATTGTTGTATCTTAGGTTACATCTAATTTGAATAAAATTGAAATATGACGTTTTAGTCTAGATTTTCATTTATTAACCAAACATCTGGATCTACCTTAAATATGAATAATTCCAACTAAATACATGATAATTCAATAATTTTTGCTTGTCCTATTCATGAACCTGTTATGGTTTTGTCACTTCCACCCTTTCATGTTGCAATCTAAATTGTCTTTTATTGAGATGTCTTAATATGGAGTTATATTAAATTCATCCATATGTACTCATGCCCACAAGTATTACATATGTCCAAATTATATACCCAACTATAAATAAATATATATATATATATAAATATAAATAATAACTAATCCTAATCAAACCAAGCATTACTTCCAAACCAAATCAAGATGCATTTTAACAATCTTGGTCAACAATTTACCGGCCATTCAATTGAAATTTTAGTATCTTAGAATTGTTATAATTAAGGTTGGAGGCAATGAAAGAAGAGCCTGACTTTCATTAGGAAGGTTCCCCACAATCCAAAGACAATAAAATTTTCAAGGAAGACACTTCAACCATGTCGGGCTAGATAAACCAAACAATAAAACCAACAGAGATTTACCACTCTTTATTGCTCATATATTATGTAATCTGAAGGTGTACTAGATATTATTAATTATAATAAATTATGGTTTATTCATCCTTACAATTTTTTTATTATAATTAAGAATTATCATCAAGCAAACAATGTATTTTCACCGAGATATTTAATTATTAATATCCCAATTAAATGAATCTTTTTTGTCCAAACAAATAAATATTTTTAATAAACAATCACTCCAAATTAGACCATACGGTTCCATTGATAAATCCTTATTCAATCAAAATAATAGTGTTGCCAGTGTAGCAGCTAACCCACTTTTATTCCACTTTATTTATTTTTCTACATTTATTCAATCAAAATAACCATCCAAATTAAAATATCTTAATTTAACTATAAAAAGAATATATTTTATAACACGGATCAACACAAACCCGACCCGTTAACAGTTATAAAAAGGAAGGAAAAAAAAAACTAAAAGATTCCGAAAGTAGAATAACAGCCAGACTCGTTACGTCAGCACCGCCTCCCATTATTTTAAATTAATAAAATATATTAAATAAAACGTGGATTCCTCCCATTGGCGCACACTCTTTTCTTATTTATTTATCTTTATTTATTCTCACAAAAATATAAAAGAAAGCCAAACAACATCACACAAACCATTTTCTAACATTCAAATTGTATTTATAATACCACAAAACCAATAATTAAAAATAAAAAAAAAGAGCAGAATATCTCCAAATGAGAAAAATATATAAAACCTTTGAGGGTATATATGCAAAAAAGAGCCTCCAAATCTATGCCAGCCAAGTCATCAATAGGGGTAAGACGGTAATTTCGGTGGATATCGTGGGCTATGTGGTCCTCGCTCCTTCAAGAATAACGAAAGCCGTGGACTCTGGACATTGAGATAACTATGACATACTATTTCTCACACTAATTATCTAGATTAGTGTGACACGTCATCATTTTTTTTGTAGGTTTAGTGTATTAAGTTGCTTTATAATCGGGATTAGTCTTAAGAGACGTTGGAAGAGTGGTATTTGGTTCGGTTACTTTTCCGATTTCGGCGAAGTTTTTATTACTAGAAAAAGTTTCGAATAAAAAAGAAAAAAATCGGAGATTTCCGAAGACTGGCGAGAGTGAAGGGAGGAGAGGTTGGGGTTTTTACGCGGAGTTAGGGTTTGCTTTTGGGTTCGATTGGTGTCGCTTTGGCCGGTTTCTCGCCGGAGGAGCACCGGGTTGGGTCTGATTGGGTGTTTGTGAAGTGGTTTTTTCGAGGATCGGTGCGACGGTGATGGCGGGCTTGGTGGAGCGCGCGACGAGTGATATGCTGATCGGGCCGGACTGGGCGATGAACATCGAGATCTGTGATATACTTAATCGTGACCCTGGGTGCGATCTTCTGTCGCTTTTGGTTTTTTTTTTTAATGTTTAGTTTTTACTTTTTGTGATGATGTTTTTGGTTTGGTTTTGGATATGATTTCTTTTTATTTTCATTTTTTTTTTGTTTTTTTGGGAAAAGTTAGTTGTTTGAGTTTGTTTTTCTTTGGATTTTGTATGGGTTTGTGAGGGTGATTAAGGTTTGGATTTTGGAGTTTGTCAGGGTGTGAATTGTGCTCTGTTAATTAAAATTTAGGAACTTTGGGTGTAGAGGTTCTTGCTGTTTTCTTAATGGTGTTTTATATATATATATATATTAAAAAAACATGTAGTTGAATGGTTAAGAGATGCCATACTTATTTGGTTGATAGGCAGAAGTGATCTTGAGATAGCAAACATTCATATCGAGGTTTGTGTGATTTCGGAGAGGTTTTGGTGATTCTGGAGGTGATAAGCTTAGAGGTTGTTGTCATTAGATTGATGCTAATTTGTAAGATGCTTTGCATTATGGAAAGGTCCAGTTTTTCATGAGAAGGGTGTTGAGGGAAAGAGAAATATAGGAGATTTTTATCTAACAAGAACAAACTATCTTTGTAATGCTGATTGTTAGGGGGAGAATCTATATTACTATATTCATGTCCAGACAATTGAGGTTTTGTTCTTGATTGTGGAAATTTTTTGATTTTTTTCTTGTGCATTGAACACAACAGTAGAAAGTCTATTGTTTATTTCTTTGGGTTGTTGTTGTTGTTGTTGTTGTTGTTGTTGATGATGATGATGATGATGATGATGATGATGATTATGGATGCAAAACAATAAAAATCATTTTCTCACCACTCTTTAGTTTAGCTTTGTATATCTTTAGATTGATAAAACCTATATTTGTTTTTCAATGGTTTGTGGTTGATGTTTGTAACAAAATATTTAGAAATATTTTGGACTGGTAATTATTTCAAAAAATACTACTAATTCGGCTACAAAACCACTCATTCCCAGCAATGCAAGAGAAGCCATCGAGAAACTACTACACATAGTAAATATTTTTGGCATTGGAAGAGATGTCCCACCCATTTCGTCTGAAAGGCGATTCCTGATCTGAAGAGTTGAGTTGCTATGGTGGAGGGCATATCTTGCCTAGGCAAAATTTTTGAAAATTGAAACCATTTAGGATGAAAGCCATAGAACTAATACCCAAAGCAGTAAACCAAATACCTACTACAGGCCAAGCTGCCAAGAAGAAATGTAAAGAACAAGAATTGTTAAACTAGCATATTGGAATATCAATCTTTTCTTCTTTTCCTTTCGGGAAGGGAGGATTAGGTAAATCCTATTGATTGATGCTTTCTCCAGACCTACAATAAAGCATGAATTCCGACCTTTCTAGCATAGCTGCTTGAACATCTCGGTCTGATCCTTCAACATCAGTCGGTTTGGACCTCCACTTAGTTTCACGCCAAAGTAATAGGAATTAGACCTAAGACGATTCCAAATAGAAAACCTTCAATCATTTTGATTTTTTTGTTTTGTGGAGAATAAAAATAGAAGTAAGATCTATCTCTAAATATTAGTCTGAATTGTTCATGAATCTCAATGTATATGTAATGGTGACTGACTGCGACAAGGACTTACAAGAACTTTGAGATGAAGGATATGAGTTAAGCCTCATATGTCATTGGCATTGAGATTCTTGACAAGACCGATCCTTTCTTTCATTTGTTGGATCATTCTACGCTGTGAATCATTCATCTTAAAAAATGAATATCAAATATATAAAATATGTATAATCAAAAATCAAATAGATAGAAGTTCAAATTTTGATTAATGCCGGTATTCTGTTTGCTTTTTGGTTTGCAGACAAGCGAAGGATGTAGTCAAAGGCATTAAAAAGCGTCTTGGAAATAAGAATTCGAAGGTTCAGCTACTTACACTAACAGTAAGTACCATAACTGGTATTCTTTTACTTGGTATAAATGTTGTTGACATTTGTTGTATCAGAAACACATAACAAAAAACAATTCAAATGCCACTCACAGATTTGGAGTTAAGGGATAGGAACACTGATTTGAATTTTGATGGCTAGCGTTTCTTGTTTTTTAACATGAACTCGGTCATCAACATCACTCTTGCTTGTGTATGTTATATGTACTTTGGCCTATATCTGATGATGCCATCTGTCCACTAAAAAGCCTAGCAACTATTCTCTCTCTGACAAAATATTTCTTCTTAATTGACATATAATGAAAGAACAAATTTGCATGGATGTCTTGGTGAGGATATTTCCTAGGTTAATGAGAATGACTAATCTGCATAGGAATGCCAACTTATTCATCCTGTTTTCAGAAGACTAGGGACCGTCCCGTTTGCCAATTGTTTTGATAGAATGCCTGTTTAACTTTTGGTCAATTCACATATGAGAGTATATGACTTAGCTCATGTGGTGACTTTCTGATTATCATTTTTCAGCTGCTGGAGACCTTGATAAAAAATTGTGGTGATGCTGTCCACATGCATGTTGCCGAGAAAGATATTCTGCATGAGATGGTGAAGATAGTGAAAAAGAAGGTTCTAATCAGTTTCCTTGGTCTCGTGTTTTTCTTGTAGCTTGATATTGCAAAATCTCAAACGCTGTTTTTCCTGCAGCATCCTGATTTTCATGTGAAAGAAAAGATACTAACGTTAATAGATACCTGGCAAGAAGCATTTGGTGGTCCACGAGCAAGATATCCACAATACTATGCAGCATACCAGGAGTTATTGGTTAGTGTCTCAAAACTTACTTTTATTCAATTCAAAGTTTAGTCATCTGCTATTATCTAGAATGGTTATTTTTTGGCTATATCCATCTAGAAATTGTCCAGTAAGTTGTAGTGCTAAAGGTGATCTTGTCAGATAAGTTATTTAGGGCCAGTTTGGATTGCTTATGGAAAAGGGTTTTTTTTTTCAATTTGATAGGATTTTTTTTTTTTATTTTAACTTTTCAGAGTAAGTTAAGGGCTTCTGTTTATTTTTATGTTTGGATATATTAATTCAAAAGTGCTTTGATAGTTGGGAAGTTGTTTGGATATGTCAGCATACAAGTTATATCTTCCCTGCCTCCATGCTCAACATTTGGCATTAAAAATTATAATGGTTGAAACATGCTTCCAAATATGAATTCTAATGCTTTTTGTTTTTTCTTCATCTACTAGCGAGCTGGGGCTGTATTTCCTCAGAGAGCTGAGAGCTCAGCACCTATATTTACTCCTCCTCAAACACAGCCTTTGTCATCCTACCCTCAATCAGTGCGAAGTCCTGATTATCAACAGGAAGCACCCGAGGCGTCTGCTGGATCTGATTTTCCAATCTTAAGGTGCCTTCCCTACCTCTCATTTTCTTATGTTTATCAAATCTTCACTAATTATGTGAAATCATGTTTTGTGATCTTTTCCTTGTTGAGCTTGGTTTTTCTAGATCTTTGTTTCTGATGTTCACTTTTATAGTTCATGTGAACTTTTTAACAGCCAAAATTTCTTCCTCCTTTTCTCTTCTCAAAGTTGCCTTTTGTATGACATTGTTTTCATGTTTTGTCAATTGGATGTTAATGAAACTATTGAGTTTCCTCCAGTTTTCTTGCCCCAGATCAGCAAGGTTTTATTCATTAAAACGGTATGAATTTGAACTATTTGATTTCCATTGACATAGACACAACAGCTACCTGAGCCTGACAGACATGTTTATATGAGCAATTTTAGGCTATTGGGCTCTCCAAAATATCTTGAAGAATAGCAGTGAATGGTGCAGGCCAGGAATGTATTTTCATTTAAATTTCTCTTTTTCTAGCATAATACTTGTAACCGTGCTAGTTAATGCTGAAACTCAGATTAATATCCATATGGCTTCTGGTTAACCACATGTGATGAACTGTTCTTTTGCTGGTTAGGCTGGTATTACTTTTACATTGTTGAAGCATAAGGTTTTGTTCTTTGATTGATTCATTGACATTTTTATGATTTTACTTTTGGTGTTGGGCATTAAAATTATTCCCCTTTGTTCAGCCTTACAGAGATTCAAAATGCGCGTGGTATCATGGATGTTCTTGCAGAAATGTTAAATGCTTTAGATCCTGGAAATAGAGAGGTATCCTGTAATCTGCACTTTTGATTATATATTAATTTCTAAGCTTTTGATTTCATTGTTGACATATTGTCTCTAAAATTTTTTTTATCATATTTGTGAACTATTAGATTCTATTATAACTAATTGGAAACTTTTACATGATTATAATTACTTTGGAGTCAGCACCAACTAGTTAATAACATGTCATCTATGTTGTCTATCTATCTATTTTATTCTTAAAGTTGCTACTGGAACACATGCTGAAGTGCTGATCATGTTAGTTATATGCCACAGGGTCTGAGGCAGGAGGTAATTGTTGACCTAGTTGAACAGTGTCGATCCTACAAACAAAGAGTGGTGCAGCTTGTGAACACTACATCGTAAGGCCTTGTAACATTATTTCTGATGCTAGTTAATTCTTGCTTATCTAATTAAAGTTGATTTTTAATCCCATTTTGATGGAGCTTGTAAATTATCTGTGTGCGCGTGTGCGTGAAACTAATCTTAGGATCATTTTGAGTATGAGAGTTTGAATGGTTGCTTCAAATAGTCTCATGATCATTTTGACCTTAGCTTTAGATTTACTAGAAACAATCTAATCCTTCTATTGGAACTTCACATTTATGCTTCTTGGCTCATTAGTCGCTTTTTCTTTGATTTGCTTCTAATAACAGGGATGAGGATCTCCTCTGCCAAGGACTTGCTTTAAATGATGATTTGCAGCGGGTTCTAGCAAAGCATGATGCGATTGCTGCAGGAATTGCTGTACGCCCAGAAAAGCCAAAAACTCTACAGGCACTTGTAGATAATGATAATTCTGCTGCAAGTAATCACGTTAGTAATTCACAGCTGGAGCAAAGGTGAACTAAATGGTTTATTTATTTCTTGCCTTATGTTCTGTTTATGAGGGAGAGGAGGGCTGATTGAGCAGTTAAGAATTTTTTTGTTTTTATGGTATGTAGACATTTCTCTTTTGGGGGGCTTCTTGTAGAACTTTGCAATAGGATGGTGATGAGCTTAGCTTTTTGTGAAGTAAAATGATTTCTTTTTTTCCTCTTTTTTTTTTTTTAAATAACCTTATTCTCATTTTGTAATTGTAGATAAGTAGTTCCTTGTATGCCATTCGTTCTTTTGGTTCTTAGAAATAGAGGAGCATAATGTCACTCTACTCAGAAAACTAAACTTGAAGTTTTAAGCTGTCAATAAGTTAAGTTTGTTCTATCAAGGTTTGGGTTTGGTTGGAACTTTTGCACAAGCTCTTTTGCAGAGAGAATGAACTTTTTTATGAGTGGATGTATTTCTGTGCATATTGATAATCATAAGATTTATAATCTGGTTCTTTTGGTAAAATTAGATGAGTTGTGCTTGTATGACTGGTGAATAGGTTGTTTCTTTGTTTTGTTACTTGTAGGAGTTCCGGAACTTTTTAATTAATATTTTCCATCTAAAATGTCAATGCATAATGGATGTCCATTTGTAGGTCCACTACAAGCACAAGCACAAATAATCAACCTCCTCTTCAGCAACTGCTGCTACCTGCACCGCCAACATCCAATGCATCGGCAACTCCTGCAAGAATTGATCCAAATATGGATCTGCTTAGTGGTGATGACTATAATACACCACGTGCTGAGAATTCACTAGCCCTTGTCCCTGTCAATGCACCACTCGCCAACATCTCAGCATCTGATCAGAATGTCTTGGCTTTGGCCGACATGTTTGCTCAAGCCAGTAACACAAATAATAGTAACGACCCTACCAGCACTCTTGCTTCTAACCCAGCGTTTCCAGCAGCACCTCAGCTTCAACTTCAGACATCACAACCTGGTCTTTATCCAAATGGAGGCATCCAAAACTCAGGGACACCTCAGTATCAACAGGCGGCTAATGGCCATGGGCCTCAACTGAACCACAATAAACCCGCATGGAATGGTGAAGTTGCTCAAGGTTTCAACAGTCAGCAGCAGCAGACATTTGGATATGGTAAGTCCAGTATATTTTAGCTGTAAGTCTAACTATTGTTGGATCATGGCTGAATTGTCTTCTGTATAATACTGCTCTAAATCCTTTTATATCTTTCAAGCTTTCAAATAGTTTCATCAAAAGCTAAGGGTCCCTTTTTTTCGGGATTTATCTTGTTCTCAGGTTTAAAGTTAACTGAGTATATGCTTGTATCTCTTTTCATGTCCAAGATGGTTTGAAGTTTCAAAATTATTATTATTATTATTATTATTATTATTTTGCCCAAAAGGTGTTTACTGTTCACCCCCTCTGAAAAGCTTGAGATCTTTTGTTACCCTGACCCTTTTCAAAACTACTTGTTGAGCATTGTTATTGTAATCAAGTCTCTCTGAACAGGTGCCAGTGATCAAGGCGGGGACTTTCCTCCACCACCATGGGAAACCCAAACAATGCAGAGCAACCATGTGGATGGCTTGCAGCCTCAGCAGAGCCCCCAATTCGGAGTTTTGCAGTCTCAGCCAGTGCAGGGCTCCCAATTTGGAGTTGTGCCACCTCAGCAAATGCAGGGAACCCAATTTGGTGTCATGCAACCCCAGCAAATGCAGGGTACCCAGTTTGGTGGTATGCAACCTCAGCCGATTCAGGGTGGCCAGTTCGGAGGCATGTATCCTTCACCTATGCAGAACAATCAGCAGGGCGTGTATCCTTCACCTATGCACAATAATCAGATAGCAGGGGTGTATTTGCAGCCGATTCAGGGTGTTCAACTGCCTGGAATGCATCAAACTCCGATGCAAATGCAGCTCACAGGATATTCGTATGGGCAACAACCTGAAATTCAGTTCTATGATCCAAGGCGATCTGCATACCCGTACCCAAGTTCCAATGATCTCTCTCAGAGAATGTATGGACTTTCAATGCATGATAAGAACACATACATGAATATGAACTCTTCTTATCAGATGTCAGCTTCCTCTTCTCTTTACACACAGCAGTCCAACAAACCAGCCAAGCCAGAAGATAAGCTCTTTGGTGATCTTGTTAATATGGCCAAGTCAAAGCAAAGCAAACCTCCTGTCAATAAAGTTGGGAGCTCATAATATTAATGAGTGAGGCTTTATTTTGTAGATCTTTTTTATTTGTTTTTTTTATTTAAATGTTGTGTTATTTGTAGTTCTTTCCGATATATATTCCTCATTTCATGCCTCATTTGCATGTTTGTGCTTGTTTTGATAATGTACATCTTCAACTAGACAGGAAAGGATATATGAGGTTTTATTACACTGGTCAAGAAACTCTGTGCTGTGTTTCCATTATGATTTATCACTTATCCTGAATCATATTTCAGAGCTTATATTAACTGTATAAATTCTCGGTAAGATGGTTTTGCTCCTGTAGATTGGTTGTTTGTGAGATTGCACCAATGTTGAGAAAAAAAATGCACATCTTTGGCACACTCCAATGCACAAGTACAGGTGTTGAACTCTAAGAATACACTACAAAGGGATCAGAACAATCATCAGTGGTGATGTTTATAACATGAGAATTCTAATGTGGTCTTCATTAGATCTGGAAATCAATAACACAGCCAGAAAGCTTCTCTGCAGCCTCAATTCTACTGGTGATTGAATGTGGGTTTTGAACTTTGCTGATGCGCAATCCTTTGTTCTTTTTGATGATCTTCTTGAGTTGGCCTTTGGCAGATGGATGGCATTGTTCATTTTTCTCATCAGACGAGAGTCCAGTTCCATTGTTGCCTTGTGATCCTGTTTCAAAAGAATAGGACATTCCTGTTGCATCAATACTGTTTTTGGTCCTTGATGGTTTGCAAGTCAAGGCAGTGGTAGTGAAAACATATATGACTTTCAGAACATCAAGGCAATTTTTGTAACTAATCCTTTTCTGTTCTGCTAATCTAGGGTCTGAAGACACTGTAAGTACTAAGTAGCAGTGATGTGGTTTTCAAAATTAACTGAAATGCAAAGGACTATTTGGGTGAAAGGAAGGCCTAAGAAGTCCAATCCCCAGTAGACATAAATCAGTTATTATAAGACAAAAATCTCTTCAATGGTTTCAGTATGTATCCATCTTTATGGATTCTGCAAAGGGCAAAATGGCAAAGTAAATGAAATGTATAAAAAGAGAAGCTTGTCAAGAACTCAAGATCTCTACCAAAATGGCGAACTGTTTTAACTTTCTGTGAAGTTGATGATTTTGGTGTTGCAGTGCACGAGTTTGCCCTCGTCACGCATAACCAGTACACATCCTTCATTCTATGGTCTGATGAAACAGGGATATGCCAGTGGCCTTGTTCAGACTCCTGATCATTGAGAAAAAGATATAGGATATATGATCATACTTCAAAACCATCACCATTTACTGTTCAAATAAAAAGATACATCTGCTTTATATTCAGTTGAGTCTCTGAAACACTACTTCTCTTTAAAATGTCGAAGGGTTAGCATTAAATTCTTTGTAAACCAATGATATATATGATATTTTGAGTGTGTAGTAAGGCTGGAGCAAACTAAAAGCCAAACCTGGATAACAATCGAACATGGAGGGGGCATCCGGAACTCAAATCTTCCATCACGGTAACTGAAATGCACCTATCACATGTATGTGTTTTTTCAGTAAACATAGAACATCGACCATAGATAATAATTTCTTCATGCTAACTGCTTGCACGTGTGCTATTGGTAAATTAATAGAAACCAACAGTAAAAAAGACTAGAGAATTGGTAAATTAGAAGGAAAAGGAAGGGAGGATATGACAGCACTCCCTTTTTCTACCCAAAAGCAAGTATGGGGTGAATTAATGGTCAGCAGAGAATCACTGAACTGTGTTTCTGCCCTGTAGCACTGTTAAGTGCATGTAAAGTTCAATTTGTGAATAGAACAGATTGAGATTATACAAGCACCGATGCACTTTAAATGAAAAGATACATATGGATGTTCATGGGGCTAGTGGATCACGAACCAAACTAGGAGTCATCTTTCTTGGAATTAGTTTATTAAAAGATGAGATACTTCTTTTGCATTTTGCTCAAGCAGTTTGTGAGACTACTGATTTCCCAGAATCTACTAATGAAGATATTGAAGCATTTGCTCATAGATGACAAGTTTGTAAGATGTCTGTTGATAATGTTCAAGTACCTGATGCCTTTCTTTCCATTTGGGAAAGAAATCATTCCCCAAAATCTGGAATATATGGTCTCTCATCTCATCATTGGTAATGATCAAGCTTTTACATTTTATTGCTGCATACAACCAATACCTGAACCACATGTTATCACCTACAGTGATTTAAAGCAGAATATTAAAATAATTTACTGAAACAAAAAGCATGAGGAAATATATTACCAAAGAAGACTCTAAAGAAGGCTCAACAGAACCCCACCTCCTCCAAGAGAATAAGCAGATAAAAAAATAATAATGAGAGCAGAAAAAGGTGCCATATCTTAACTATGTTAATTCCGTTTCTCTAATAGAACTGCATTATGGTAAGAGAACTAACCTTGCAATGTTAAAACTCATCCATAGTTTTTTATGCATTTGATTTAACCATGACCCACATGTACATATAGAAGATATGCTGTAACATTAATTGGATGCATCGGCTTGAACAGCCAACACACTGGGAAAAGCAAAGATTAATAAACTATGAGCCTAACAAGTTTGCTAAACCCTTTTTCTCAAAATAAATTTCCTGTAACACTTCAAATTCCTCTCACGTCTTCAAAGACTCCAGTTGGCGAGCAGGAATTGATGAGATTATACTGCACATTCTTTTTCTATTTGTAAAAGTCGCCTAAATATACTGCTAGTGTATGCTTAAGCATAACTCCAATCAACTAGAAGCCAATGTGTTTCCCAGAAATATGTGAACATAACAGAAGAGAAATGCATCACTCCAACTCTTAATGGATAAGGCATTCATTGTCTTCTAAAACCATTCTGCTATGAATGGTTTCCTTATAGTTTGGGTTCTGAATTAGTTTATGGACCACACTTAATGAAAAAAAAAATGGTACAGTATTTATTCTTGGAAGTATCAGTGAAAGGAAAAAGTTAAGAGAGTCAAAAGTCTATAACATAAGCTCACCAATCATCATTTGACCCAGTAGGAGTTGCATAAATACAATCTGCATTTTTCCATTTCTCTAGCAGCTTCCCATTTATAGGTTCATCCATCCTGCCCCCGGTAAGACGCTTGTTGTGGATTATGATTAGTGGCCATTTCTTTGTCGGTAGTTTTTGTCTTATGCCATTAACAACCGTATTGACCTATATATTTATGAAAATGGTTCAGTGGAAACAACAATAAATAATCCTATGCATCCATGATTTGAAATTCCATAGCTCCACTAAAACAGACCTTGCTTATTGAGAAGCACCTCTGGCTGGAAAGTCCCACATTTGCGCCATCAACAACAGCTTCAAAAGGGCCATAATAGTCCAACCATTTCTGAATATAGTAAAAAAATGGCATATTACCCTATCAAACATATAAGTCCATGAGGCTTCAAAAAGTGATGGTGCTCAGGAACATAGATACAAATTTTGACAGGCAGCAAAAAATAAAGGATAAGAATTCGAATTGAAGTCTCAATAAAAAAGTTACCATACTTGAAATTTTTGAAAGCTTGAGTGTCTTTCCCTCTTGCTAGCTAAAGAAGCTACAGATTGGGCAAATTTCTCTGTTTCAATCGGATCAAGGTCTATGGTCACCAATTTCTCGCCACAGCCCAAACAGACACCACCAGAATCAACTTGTGCATGTTTAACAGTCCATTTTCCCTTCCCCAACCAACCCAGCCCATGCCAACCCCCTCCACCATTTTCCATGGCCTTCTCTACCAACTTCCTATCCCATTTCCTCTTTCCCAATCTTGTAGCAGTCATGCTCTTAAACCATTGCTCAATTAAACAAGCTGTTGATGGAGATACCTGCCTCACACTAGCCCTGAGCTTATGCAATATATGGTAAACCTTATCTCCTCGACAGGCTACAACACTAGCTCTTAGAAGTGCCTCCAATTCAGGCTCTTCTGGGCAGACCCCAGACTTCAGCATGTGTGCTTCTACCTCAAAAGCTTTCTCAATGTCCCCATTATTGCAGTAGGCAAACAAAGCAGGACCATAAGACCGCAACCTTGGGTTTATGCCCAAGCTCTTCATTTGTTTGACAATCTCAAAAGCCATGTCTCCATTGCCCATGGACATTGCCATTCTTGCAATTGCCGTTAAAGCTGCTTCACTCATTGGAATTTCCTCCAAACACATTCTCTCATATATCTCAAATCCTCTAGTTCGCGCATAATTCCTGACATCTTCACTAACCTGGATTGAGGTGCCATGGTTCTCCTTATCATCAATTTCATTTTCTTCATTCTCCAATTCATCTTCTTCTCCATTTTCACTCAAGTCTTTCAAATCATCACTACCAGAGTCACACACACTACTACCATTACCACTGATTCCAGTGCCCCTTTTCGCTGGATGAACAACCCCAATCGCTGCAGAAGAACACAAGTACAGAAGCACATTATAATGATACTGTTGCAACTTGACACCATCCCTCACTGCCGAGTCATACAACAAAATAGCTCCCATAACATCCCCCATTTTCGAGCACATCTCCAGCCTTACTCTTAGCTCAACTCCAAGTTTATTAACCTTATGGTCCTTATCTTTCTTCCTCCTGTTAGCCATCTTCTCCTCCACTGTCTTCTCACCCAAAAAGCCAGCAACCCCAAATTTTCGTCCTTTCCTATCTCCCATCTCATCCCTCAGTCTTATGGAACTTTTCCTTTGTTTTCCAACTCTAACCCCTACCATTTCCTCACTACTCAGTCGCCCACTCCCTTTATCTACAGGACTGAAAGAAGATATCATAAAGGTGATACCTTTGTCTGATTGTTCTCTGTGAGACATTTCGTCAGACACCTTGCAAGCAATGGGCTTAACAAGGGAGCAACAATATTGAGAGCCATGGATGAAGTGAGGAATGGATTGGAACTTGAGGCCATTAGAGGGTGGGTAATGGAAGAGGCTGGAGATTGAGAGTGGGTCTGGTTGGAGAGCTTTGAGAAGAAGGAAGGAAGAAGTATAAGAGGAAGAAGAAGAAGAAGATGAAAGCATGGAGGAATGGCAGTTGGTATGAGGCTTTCCATGGCTGTTAATATTTGGAGGGAGAGATGGTTTCAGATAGGGAGGGATGGGCTTAAATTACTGATTTGGACATCTTGCTGTGCCTTGGGATATGTTTTCTTTATGATCCGGGATAAGACTTCGTAATCTTATTTATATCCCTCTAATAGTAAGTTGTATAAAAAACTTTATAATTGTTCGTATAAATAGATCTAGAAAAATTATATTAAAAACTTTTTTAGTTAAAGGTTACCATCCCCTCTATTTGTTCTTAGCCAATTGGATACATATTAATTTAAACATGTTTATATTAATTACCAAACAATACTAATCTTATTGTGACACCATTAATTAGAGTATTTACACCCTAGCCCAAATTGCTAGAGCAACGGGTTGAAATTGCCCCAAATGAAGTGAAAAAAATGCAACCCATACAAAATAGTCACAGTAGGCACATAGGCCCACTAAATTGAGGTTGAAGCCCAGACTAGGAAGATGATGAAAGCTGACATCAACATGACATCATGCTTGCAACGGATCTATTTCATGTTGGATATTTTCACTAATTATGTGTTTTTTCTATATTTTTTTTAAGAATTAAATTAAGAGAGTAAGTTGCATATGACATTAATTGTTTTGGTTAAACCAAAAGATATTATTATGAAAGGATGTTACCTTTCATTGGTATTGAAGGGACACTACTACATGAAAGGATGTTTTCTTTCATTTGTGACCATTTTCTAAAGGATGAAAGGATGTTACCAAGGGATGCAACCTTGTGATGAAACCTTTGGGACATTATATATAGCCTAGTTTTATGTGTGGCAAAGGACACCAAAAAGTCATATTCTCTCACTCTCTCTTTAATTCTCATTGTTTTTCTCTACATTATCAAAGACAAATACAAGAGTGTTTTCGGGTTGAAACGAATAGTGCAAGTTCGCCTTTCAACAACAATCAAAGGGCTTCATTGTATCCTGAAGGTTGTTCTCACATACCCCGTTGTAATCGTGATTCTAATCAGAGAGGGAGAAATTCGTCTAAAAGAAAGCGTTGTCACCTTCGTGCCTTGAAGCTTGTTTGGTTCATCTACCATCTTCCCTCCATTATTCCATCTTATTTCTCCAACAATTTTTAGCAAATATTTTTATTTGAAATCGGTAAAACATTAAAATTATTAAAATATTCAAAAAACTGAAATCATTTTTAAAAATCAAAAAAATTATTTGAAAATTATTTTAGTGACATGTGAGAAATTCGAACCAATTATATATATATATATATATATATATATATATATATATATATATATATATATAATGAGACCGGCCTTACTACTGTTCAAGTAAGGTCGCCTCATTTTCACCCATTTTGAGAGTGTTTTTTACAAATCTAATCGTATGGATGGAAAAAACATCGAAAAATAAAATAACATATCGATTTTCATACCATTTGGTGAGATGATGATCATTCATCTTAACGGGTGAAATTTTATAAAAATTTTAACGGGTTAAATTTTCACTTTTTAAGATGAATGATCATCACCTCACCAAATTGTATGAAAATTGACATGTTTTCTTATTTTTTGATGTTATTTCCATCCGTATGATTAGATTTGTAAAAAACACTCTCAAAATGAGTGAAAATGAGGTGACCTTACTTGAACAATAGTAAAGCCGACCTCATTGTAACATGACTATATATATATATATATGTTAGCTCAAAAATCAGAAAAACCCTAATTTCTCACCATCTTTTGGATTTATTTGAATTTGGGGATGCAAGCTAGCAAGGAAATGGGAAGAAATCAAATCCAAAAGAGAAATTAAACACAAGAATTAACGTGAAAACCCATAGGAAATGGGAAAAACCACAGACTCCTCTTCAAGAGCAAATCCACTATGCTTTGTTCTTTTCACAAGATTGAGAATCCATGGGAGAGCTGGAGAATAGGAATTACAAAATAAAGAGAGGAGGAGAGTTTTCAAAGAGGCAGGGTTTTGCAGCTCCAGAATCGTCCCCCTGCAAATAGTGCTCTAGTCCCCTATTTATAGGACTAGGAGTGGGGGAAACTTGCGGCCCAAGCTTCCATCCACTTGGGCCACTTGTGTGCCAGCTCAGCTTCTAGCTCAGAGCCAACTGTCTTCTTTTCTAGAAGTTTCTAGATGCCAATCGGGCGCTAGCTCACTTGCCAGTTAAGCTCCAGATATGTATTCTTCTAAAAGGTTTGAGCGGAATGATTCGAGTAGAGTTCCGAATAGGTGATGTTCCGCAATAACCCGAACAGAAAACACTCGGCAATGATCTATTCAAGTATTATGTGATGACCCGAACAGAAAGTATCCTGCCAAGATCCTAACGGAAAGTATCTTGCAAGGATCCTAACAGAAAGCATTATATAGTGGTCCGAACGAAAGTATTTTTCTGGACCAGAATAGAAAGTGTTTTGAAAATCCAAATGGAATTGTCGTGGATCCTAACGGAATCGAGCCTAGATCCAAATTTAATTAGGTATGAATCTGCGTAGAAGTCGTGCAAAGACTTTTCCACATGGACGACTGGATGTCTACTACCTGTCTTCTTATTTTCACCCCTATTAATTAATTAATTAATTAATATATTATAAATATGATTGTCTGCGTAATAGGGGTTTTGGGTGGAAGTTTTTTTTTTATGCAACATAGACAATTCATTTTTTGGTAAATAGTGATTACCCGAGTAAAAAAGAGTTTGAGGTATAAATGCTTTTAATATCTCCGAAACTAGGCCTTTTCTGCATGAACATGGCACAGGTACCATCATATGCGTTATTGTGAAAAGTTTTAAGTATAGATTTTTTAATAATAAATATGAACAAGCCATATATGTGGTTCGAGCCACAGCCTCTCCTTGTGAAAAAAAAAAGAGTTAATCAACTAATTTTCATTTTTTTATCAACGGTCTTTGTATTTGAAAAGTAAACTCACAGCATCAAATACAGAGGAAAAATATTATTTTTTACTCAAACATTACATGATAAAAATAAACATATAAACATGCGTATTTAATCTAGAGATAATTATTTTGAACCATTTAAAATTTCTAACTATTAAGATAAATATTTAGAGATAAACATTAGCATAACTGGATGTGTTTGGGTTTGCCCAATAGACATATGTTTAAAAAAAAAAATCTTATAATCATATAAAAATTTAAATTTTAAAAGAGCATTTAAAAGGATCCACCAACCCAGTTGTCATACATCCATTAGGCAAACATTTAAAAAATGAAATAAATATTATAAATAGCAAATTAAAGTAGATTTTAAAAAATTAAAACCCCCACTATGAATCACTTCAGGACAAAGCATGAAAACACAAGGCATGAAGGTGTGAAATTGAATGCCAAGACTGATGACATTGACTTAAATATGAATTTTCAAGTAGCGTTCAAACCCATTTTCAAGGAATCTCTCTCTTTCTCTCTTATTCTTTTATCTGCAAATGCTTGGGAACTTTAGGATGAATTCTAGGAAGGAGCATGTGTTGAAACCTAAATGTTTTTTATTTATTTATTAAATAACACAGTAAAACCTCGAGACAATATAAGTCGTGTAATGAAATCCATTATAACATCATCCCAGATCATCAATGGGGCGGGTGTTAAAAGTAATTAAAGTCTGCCGGATCTTGAGTGGAATACTTGGTTGGGGCGAAAAAAAAAAAAAAAAAAAAAACTGCCACATACTCTTCAACATCCGCACATATATCTTGGGCCAATAGAATGAAGATGAATAGGGGTAAAAGTGGGAAGATGCATGACAATCATCCAGATAACCACATAGAAGGATCATTTTCTACTCAGATCCGAGGTATCTTTCCACTTTGAGGAGCCGCAGTCCACTCTTCTCTTATGGCCGAAGAGCCTCAGTCCACTCTTCTCTTATGGCCGAGGAGCATGGCCGAGGAGCCGCAGTCCACCCTTCTCTTATGGCCGAGGAGCCGCAGACTACTTTTATGGACGAGAAGCTACAAACTACTTTTATTGCCCGGGAGCTTCCTCTTCTTCTGAATACTCTTCCGAAGAGACTTCCGAACAGACTTCTGAACAGTCTTCTGAACAGACTTCCGACGGCTAAGATGGAGACACGTGGCTTACTAGGATGATAATACACGAATCATAATCAGTTATAGAAAGTCGATCACATGCAAGATTTGGGGGCTGATTTTGGTGTGATGGCATTGATTTAGGAGAGGAATGCGGGATTTCACCCTTCTAGTTTTAAAAAGACTCCTCCAACCAAGAAGAGGGGAGATCATCTTCACCTTGAAGCAAGGGCCTCCCCGGCGAACATCCATTGTGGTCACCATCACCCCCACCTTCTCTCTTAAACCCCTCTTCTTCTCCCCCATTGTACTAAGAAAGATTAGTGGATTTAGCCCTCACTGACAGAGCCCGTGGTTTTTCCCCGATTTGAGGGTTTCCACGTTAAACCTGTGTCTTTCTCTTTGAATGTTTGGCTTTTCTCTTTGATTTCCGCACTGTTTTAAGTTCCGACTTCAAAACAAATTCAACGGTTAGAGTGAAGTCGGGATCCAAACCGATTTTCACCCTAACATAGATGACAAACAAACTAGGGTATGTTTAACACCCACATATCCTGCTACTGGCGTCGCATGGAACTCATGCAACAAGACAACCTCATATATAAGTGGGGTTGATATAATACTGATGGCAATAAAACATGATGCCATTGTGTATAGAGTAGGCGAATGAAAGAGAGCTCGCAACAAATTGGTGGTGAAGAGAGATTAGGTTTGCAAGAGTACCATTTTGGGAGCGAAGCGTGGTTAGAAGATCAAAAGAAGCCCGACTCATTAACAGTAAGTGAGCTCAAAGCAGTTGGTTGTGGTTTGCCCACCGTCTCCTCCTCATGAACCCGAGAAAGTGCATCGGCTGCTAAATTCAAACGGCTGGGTTTATACTCGATTCGAAAGTGATAGCCTAACTATTTGCGAACATACACTTGTTGATCCATCGTCTGAACAACTTGTTGAAGGAGTTCCTTGATACTTTTGTGGTCTGTGCATATGATGAAGAACCTACCCAAGAGATATTGGCGCCACTTGTGTACGGCCTCGGCGATGCCATGAAGTTCTTTTAAGTAAATGAAGTAGGCTCGGAGTCGAGGTCCTAACTTCTTGCTAAAATAGATATGGAAGTCCATTCTGCGTGAGGACTGCCCCAATGCCAACATTAGATGCATCGGTCTCTATGACGAACTCCAAAGTAAAGTTTGGTAACCTCCAAACGGGCGCTTTGACCATGGCTCGCTTTAAAGCGTCAAAAGTAACCATCGCTGATGGTATCCAGTTGAATTCATCACCACACAACATGTATGTGAGTGAACCTGCCAAAGTAGCATACCCTCGAATAAATTGCCTGTAATACCTAGTGAGGCCCAAAAAACCCCCGAGTTGTTTTAAGGTATTAGGAAGTGGCTAATTAACCATCACTTCAATTTTCTGAGGAATGATTTGCACACCCCCAACTGAAACTATATGGCCAAATAATCTATCGTCCCTTGGCAAAAAAGACACTTCGAGAGTTTGACGAAAAATCGATGGGAGTGGAGGCATGATAGTACCTGTTCATGGTGTGCGATATGCTTTCAAACCGAAGCGCTATAAACCAAGATATCATCAAAAAAGACGATCACAAACTTACACAGAAATGAAGTAATTAAAGAGTTAATTCATAGTAGCTTGCAAGGTTGAGAGCACGTTTGTAAGACCAAACAACATGCCGAGAAATTCATAGTGACCCTCATAAGTGCAAAAAGCCGTTTTGTAAATATATCGAGCATGCACCTTGATTTGATGATATCCTGCTCGCAAGTCTAACTTGCTAAAAATTGAGGCATCCCCGAGCTCATCCAGGAGTTCATTAATGGTCAGAATATGAAACTTGTCCTTTATGGTTACAACATTTAATACCCGATAATCCACACAAAATCTGTAAGTGTAATTTTTTTCCATTACCAATAAAATCATAGAGAAAAAAAAAATGACTTTGGCTTGGCCGAATAATTTCTTGCTCCAACATCTCATGTATAAGTTTCTCAATCTTTGTCTTTTGGAAGTGAGGATAGCGGTAGGGTCTCACATTGACAGGTTTAGTGTTAGGGAGGAGGTGTATCTTGTGGTCAATAAGGCGATCGGGGGGAAGGCTAGTGGGTGGAAGGAACAAGGTATTGTACTGATGGAGGAGCTGAAATATAGGCTTAAGTAATTTGTTGGGAAACTCAAATGAGGATGAATTGGCCAAAGGTTGCTCGGGTTGGTTCTCATCTGCTGTCAATGGTTGTAAAGCAACCATATATCTGCGCTTTGCAACAAGGCCTAAAAAATGGAAGCAGCCCTGTCCACTCAAGATCAAACTCTTCTCATGGCTGGCAAGAGAGAACAGGATCCTCACCCTTGATAATCTCCATAGAAAAAAGTGGAGGGGCGACCGCCACGCCTGCTACTTATGCGAAAATGAGGATGAATCAGTACACCACCTATTTATCTCCTGCCCATTCGTGAGACAAATCTGGGGTCATTTTGAAAACCTGTTTAGGGCCACAGCTGAGAGGGACACACTCCAGACACTTTGGGGAACAAAAAATACCCCCTCGAGGGTGAACAATGCCCTACAAGAGGGATGGTATATCGTTGTCATGGGCATCACCTGGAGTATATGGGGGGAGAGAAATAGGCGATGTTTTCAGGATAAACAACGTGTTTACTTAAGAATCATCCGTGATATCTCTTTCCTCATTATTTCTTGGTTGGATGCAGCTCCACTGGCAAAGAGAACAAAACTGGAGGCAGCAGCGAACCTGGTCAAGCGCAGCTTGGAATTCACTTCAACTACACCAGGAAGACATGGCGATGAGGGAGAGGCCACTGGGGAGGAACCAGATCACACCTGAGGAAGACATGGTGACTGAAGTGCTTGATGTGTGCTGGAGGGGGCTGAAAGCTACTATTTTCTTAATTTTCTTGTCTTATTCAAGCACTGTAATAAAAATTTTATCCTAATTAAATAAAATTGTGGTTTATCCACTTATTCAAAAAAAAAAAAAATGGTGAAGAGTAATCAAGCTTGAAGTATTAAGTATTAACAAAGTCACCGCGGAGGATCATATGTTTGCTCTTCCAAGTAAACTCCATGTGATAGCGTTGAATAGTCATGGGTAACATGTTTAAGTTGTTGGAGCCCCTGAATTCCAAAGACCACATCCGGTCCTTAATATGAAAGACAGAGAGATATCATTGGGAAAGACATTCCCCGACAAGGACAAAGCAACCTGAGGGCAAGAAGATTGGCAAACCAAAAAAATCACCTACCCAAACTTTACATGATAAAAATAAACATATAAATATAGAGATGATTATTTTGAACCATTTAAAATTTCTAAATGTTAAGATAAATATCTAGAGATAAACATTAGCATAACTGGATGTGTTGTGTGAATTATTATCCAATGGTCCATGGTACTGAGACGTGGTATCATCTCGGCCGCAAAGGGCGGCTCGGGATATGTGCACGTCACACATCCCAAGGCTTGCTTTATGACGTGCCTCGGGATGTGTAGCCCGAGCAGCCCTTTACGATTGAGATGATGCCACGTCTCTGTACCATGGGATCAGCTCTCGTGTTGTGTTTGCCCGATGGACATAAGTTTATTTCTTTTTTTAAAAACTTTTTATAATCATATAAAAAAATAAAATTTAAACAAGCTTTTAAAAGGATCTACCTACCCTACCCAGTTGTCATACATCACATCCATTAGGAAACATTTTAAAAAATGAAATAAATATTATAATTACAAATTAAAGTAAAATTTTAAAAACTAAAAACCCCCACTATGAAATATGAATCACTTCAGGCAAAGCATGAAACACAAGACTGAAAGGTATGAAATTGACTGCCAAGACTGATGACATTGACTTAATACATTGACTTAATATGAAATTTCTAATAAGTGGCGTTCAAACCCATTTTAAGGAATCTCTCTTTCACTCTTCTTTTCTTTGCAAATGTTTGGAAACTTTAGGCTGAATTCTAGGAACGAGCATGTGTTGAATACCTAAATATATATATTTTTTAAATTAAATAACACAAAATCCATTTATGTATATATATATATATATAAATTTAAAATTCACAAAATTACATACCCGTCCCTCTAATATTATATTTTGAAAATGTTGTAATTAATATTTGAACAAATTTTGTTATCAATATTTTGATGTTTCTTATCTATTTTTAAATATAGATGATATGCATAATAAATAATGAATGTACTGAAACGCCCCCACTCTGCTTTCATCCACGTGTGTAAAACACGAATCACGATTCACGAGTCGAGAATGTCAACCACTAGATTGTTTCGACCAGGCTGTTCTATTGGCGTACTCGTGGTACGAATCACGTGCCGAGAATCTCAACCACTAGATTGTTTCGACGGCTCAGATGGAGTGAAAGGGCTGTGGGCTTTTTCGTCAACGTTAAAGTTATCCGACCACTTGATTGATAATGCTTGCTTTTACTTATTCACATAACTCTCAATACCCTCCCTCTCGCTCTCTCACTCTCTCGCTCTCTCGCTTCCTATTTTGATCTATTATTGATTGATCTATATTGAAAATCTAGCTTGGATGGCGAGTGTTTTCGTTTCCATGGAGGTCGGGAGCGATGGGGTCGCCGTGATCACCATCTCCAACCCACCTGTCAATGCGATGGCTCCGACAAGTAATCTCTATTCTATTTTCCCGCTTTTTTTCTTTTTAATGTACTTTTCATGATTCTTGATATTTTTGAGATTTTGTGTGTTATTTAAATTTTTTTAAAGAATTTTTCATAATTCTCGAATGGTTTTTTCGGTCTCTTTTTTCTGTTTCCCTTTGCTGTGAATGTTTCTTATGTTATTTTGTTAATGTCTTTACGAACTTGTTGATTTTTGTTTATGTTTTCTTTTCTCTTGTTTCCCTAAATTCTGAATGTTATTATGATCTTTGTATTTTACTTCTCTCTCTCTTTCTGCTGAAAATTGTTTGATTCTTGAATGTTTCTGTGTTTCTTTTGCGCTGTTTCACTTTCTTATGATTTTATCTCAAATTTGTATGCTATAACGGTTTTTCGCGTCTTATTTTGTTTATTTTGTTTTCTTAATTCTTGATTTTTCTTACTTTGTTTTCAGTATCTGGCGGCTGATTTCTGTTTTTGTGATTTTTTTCTCGATTCATGAAGGGTTTTACTCTGCCTACGTGGAATTTGCCCTTTTTTTGTGTGAAATTTTCTTAATTTTCAATATTTTTAATGATTTTTATTTCTTTTATGCAGTTACTGCTGGATTGAAGCTGAGGTACAAGGAAGCCATGGATAGAGATGATGTTAAGGCAATTGTTGTGACTGGTGAGCTTATATCTGCTGAATTTGATATCTAATTGAGGTTTCTTATGAGTATTTATTATTTATAAGATAAATGATTACAGAATTTTAGGCTTGTTTTCTTGAAGGAGGTAGATTTGTCTACACAAGAATTTAGACAATGTCTTTTTTTGTTGGTTACAGAACAAAAGCATATGCTGGAAAATAGAGTAAAGTGAGACCTGTTTCTTTTCCATCAGAAAATTAGATATTAATTTCTTAATTATGTATATATTATATTCTAAGATCTTGTTCTTATGTTAGCAAGGAGAAGTTCAGTGGTACTGCTTTGAACTTTCTATGAGAGAATCTTTTTGTATTTGTGTGGTTCATTGTTTTCATATCTTACCCAGAAAGTTTTACTCTTTGTGGAACTCTTTTGAGGACAAGTCTTATCACAACTTATCCAGGAGAATACTTCCCTTGCATAGTAATTTTAATCAAACACAATATAAAAGAGACTTTTGAATTACTAATTATCCTGCATGTTGCTTATATTACTTTTAGGTAATGCTGGAAAATTTTCTGGTGGTTTTGACATCAACGTTTTTGCGGAAGTTCATAGAACTGGTATGGGATCTCAAGTCTGTGCAAATATCTAGCATAAGGATTGTTTAATATTGTAAATTATTATTTCCGTAATTATTTATTTTGCAACTATGCACTGCAGGTGATCTTTCAATTCTACCTGATGAGTCCGTTGATCTTCTTGTGAACACTATTGAAGGTGTTTGGTTTCTACCATCCTGACTTTCATAGCACCCCTTCTTTTTCTGCCCATTAGCACCCTGATGTTTCTGCCATAGTAGCTCGTTTTATTACATAAATTTTCTTATTAATTGATGCGTGTTATGTATGCAACTTCCTTTTTCAGATGGCAAGAAACCTTCGGTTGCAGCCATTCAAGGGCTTGCCCTTGGTGGAGGTCTGGAACTGGCAATGGTTTGTCCTAAATATCACTCAGCTCTGGCATCCTTATGATGTTTTCTCTAAGTCTCTGCTTCATTATGTTTTTTTTTGGTTAATTTTGTCTAGGGTTGCCATGCTAGAATATCGACTCCAGAAGCACAACTTGGATTGCCAGAGTTGACTCTTGGTGTCATTCCTGGGTTTGGAGGTAGTACTACATTCTGTTATTATTGCGTCAAGCCCTTTCTGTGAAGGATCTTGCGCTTGTGTTTCTCAACTTCTCATTGAAAAAATCTTATAAATTCTCTTTGAGCTTTAAGGTACCCAGCGGCTTCCAAGGCTTGTGGGATTGCCAAAGGCCGTAGAGATGATGCTGGTGAGTTCTCTCTATTCAAGCCTAAGAGAAAATTAGAGGCCATTAATGTCAATAGTTGGCTTAGGCAATTTTTTTGGCTGGCGCTTGCAATAAACTTGAGGTTCAGGTTCTGTACATAATTTCTCTTCCCTGTCAAACTCAATACTGTAAATCTGCGCATGGGGTATTCTTCTCTGTTGGGTATTTATTTTCAAACTAGCGGTTGACATAGTAAGTCTTAGAAGATCATAATTTGAATCAAATTTATCAGGAACTAATAAGTACTTCCAATCTTTGAGCCTTTTTTACCATAATCAGTTGCTGCAATGTACATTTGTATCATGACTTGCCTGCATCTCTTTTCAATTCTTTCACCACTTATTTATTGTAAGACTTATCTGCCCCTTTGTTTAAGACAAAGTTATTTGTCTCATTGAAGTACAAAATCTGCGCTTGCCAGATGCATCTGTTAATTTCATTCCTTTTCCACTTTTGGTTATTATAAATGTTGTTAAGTGAATGTAATCTTCAGAATTTTCTTAAAGCCATCCCAACTTTTTCATAGAAAAATTATAATTCTGCAGTTTCTTTCCCTAATAATTTCATGTTATTGTTAATTAAACTTCATACAGTTATCAAAGTCGATCCGAGCGAAGCAAGGAAAGGAGTACGGCCTTATAGATGCCATTGTTTCTTCTGGGGAATTGTTGACTGTTTCACGTCTTTGGGCTTTAGATATTGCTGCAAAACGAAAACCATGGATCAGTTCTCTTCGTCGGACTGATAGGCTTGGCTCCCTTTCTGAGGCACGCGAGACATTGAAAGCTGCTAGGCAACAAGCTAAGCAAATTGCCCCAAACATGCCTCAACACCAGGTGTGCCTTGATGCAATTGAGGAGGGCATTGTTTTTGGAGGATATGCTGGTGTTCTCAAGGTATGTGTGTGTTCCCCTTTTGAATGGTATTGATTATCATGCAATTCTGATCTGCCTCATGAGTTCTTCACATAGTCCTAGATTCCTAATATCATGACATAAACTGGGGTTGTTGGTAGTGTAGGTTTTGCATGTTTTATATTATCGATGACCAATTGATATCCAAGGCTGCTACAATTGTCAAGCTTCTTTAGGCTATTACTCGGATAGAGTCAACATTTGAATTTTATACAGATTCAGTACTTGAACCCGTGCTGGCCTAACACTTTGTCCAAGCCATAAACATCTAGATAAAAGCTAAGTTTTGATGACTTGTTGTGTCCTGGTTACTAATAACAAAATTGATAAGAACCAAACTTCATGAACTAAAAATTGTTTTCCAGTATGATAATTCATTAGTTTTGAATCTGTAACCAGTAATTTGGGCATCCCACATTGACTTGCGTGAAACATGCACTATACTGTTTCTTTCTCCCCCAATACACCACCACACGTATGCCTGCCTTTTTTTTTCTTGTAATAAGATCCATACCCAAACCTTTCTTTGTGAATAATACAATTTTTACCCACGTATGTTGTCTCCATGATTCATTAACTTTATCCTATTCTATTTCTCCAAATGTGAATCATATTCTAAATTAGGTTTCCTTTTTTCAGGAAACAAAAGTTTTTAGGGAGTTAGTATTATCAAACACTTCGAGAGGCCTGGTCTATGCCTTCTTTTCCCAGCGTGCAACTTCCAAGGTAACTTTTTATATTTCTGATTCCAGTCTCATGCAGATGACTTTATTTTGCTACTGTCTTTCAGAACATTCTTATTTTTTTTTTCCATAATCTGAGGATGTCTGATTTGAATGGACACCTAGTGTGGTTTAATTTAATTCTACCTTTTCTTGTTTATTGTATATATAAAGTTTACACTAGTTGATAATTCTGTAAACACCTGTTAGGAAACTACTTGCTGATGATTCTGCTTACAATATAAATGGGCTGATGCTTGATATGGTTCTCCCAATAATCATACGTTGTTCTTTCAGTGTCATTAGATCACTTGTAAATGTGACAGTTTATCCATTTTTCGTGCAATTAAGTTGTCATCCATAGCAATATCTGTTTCTATTTTGGAGCTACACATTCTTCTCTGAATAATTTGATTCTTTTGTATAGGTACCTAATGTCACTGATGTTGGTTTGAAACCAAGGAATATTAAGAAAGTTGCTGTCATTGGTGGTGGTCTCATGGGTTCTGGCATAGCTACTGCCCTTCTAGTAAGTGACATTTCTGTTGTGCTGAAGGAAATTAATTCCAATTTTCTGCAGAAAGGCATCAAAGTGATTACCGGTAGCTCCTGAATCTGTGAACTTTTATATCTTCATATTCATTTAAAGTTTTTCTGATGTTAAGAAGTCTTTTAACCTTTTGTTTTATTTTAAAGGAAATCTTGAAGGCCTAGTGAAGCGAGGATCTATTCCACAGGAAAAGATGAATAAGGCTTTGTCACTTCTTAAGGGCTCACTGGATTACTCAGAGTTCAAGCATGTGGATATGGTTATAGAGGTTACACTTTTAACTGTTAATAACAATGTGGCATTTGCTATGATGGTCTTTTATAACTTCTACAGCCAATCAGGCAAAATGGAAAGCAGAAATTATCATTTCTTAGGAAAATGATTTATTTTCTACCTAGTATGTATATGATTGCACAAAAAATAAAATAAAATAAAAAAAATTCAATCTTACATGTTGATGTTAGCTCTAATCTTATTAACTTGTTTCACATATGGAAATCTTGGAGGTTGAGAAAGATAGCAGTATTGCTTCTAGTGGTAAAATCTATCTGGTTTGCCTCCTTTGTAACACATCATGGTATGTGGAGCCTTACTAGCTAAAGGCTGTAAAATTTCCATTATCTATGACATGGGTAATTTCTTTATCAAATCATATATTGATCAGAGGAGGATCCATTTCTATTATCTAAACCACATAGCATCCTTTGCAGGCTGTTATTGAAAAGATCCCCCTGAAACAATCTATATTTGAGGAATTGGAAAAGGCCTGCTCTCCACACTGCATTTTTGCGACCAACACGTCCACTATTGATCTCAATATTGTTGGACAAAAGACAAGTTCTCAAGATCGTATCATTGGGGCGCATTTTTTCAGGTATGCATTAATGTTTCTGTTCATGTTGTCTTTGTTCATTTCTTGACGACAAGGACCATTTTGTGCACACTAAATGTGTAAGAATTTGATGAAAGGAACACCTCTTTGGCAATTAAATGGTATTTACCAGCAGTGTTTTCTCAGATTATGGTTTCCATTACAGTTTTGTTTTTATCTGGCATTAAATGGTATTTCATCCGGCATTTAACTCATTGGTACAAGCATTGCAGATGTAGTTCAAGAATCAGTTAATCTATGAACAATAAGGTTGAAATTTATGTAGCTATGTGTAGGAATTGTTATGCTAAGAAGGGTGGAATAAGCCTGAGCTTTGCTTGACCTTGTGTTTGGATTTCATAGTTGCATCATCCCTACTAAGTTATATTATTGGTTCTTAATACACCAGTTCTTAAGGAATATGTTTGGATTTCAAGAAGCAGACAGTTCTCACCAGTGGCGCCAGACCACATGACTTTATTTCGCTTTGTCATTGGCTGATCCAAAATCACCAGTTCTTTCTTTGGAGAGAGCTTCATTGACAAGAACGGACCTGCTATATAGATCACTGCCAACTTAATTTGATCATTACCTTGAAGATGGTTTTGGTATTACCTAGTGCATTTTGGCGTACATAGCCATCCATCTTGAAGTACAAATAAGCTGTAATGGTCATCCTTCTTCTGCAAAGTTTGCACACTGTAACATGGTCTCTGTAGAGAACATGCTGAACTCTAGCTTGCTTTTAGATCTTCTTATAGAACCTTTTTGTCAGTCTATAATACCTTTGGGGTACATTGCACTTTAGATTTAGAGGAATTGTGGCTTGGTGCATAATTGCATAGGTTTAATCATATCATGGGATCTAATCATCGTAAACTGGGTGTTAGATGGAAAAGCTATTCAGTTCACCAACCATCCAACATGAGGCTCATGATTTAGTGGGATTTCTTGAGATGCATTAACCAATGAACTTACGAGTGGTTACAAAAATTAGCAATAGAACTGCTGAAAGTACTTCCTCCATGCTACTGAGACTTGGACGTCAGGATGCTTCAAAGAAGTCACTTATCAGCTCATTACTCCCACAGCATCCATGGAAGATACTAGCTTTCCGTTCTTGTTGTACACATAAATTTAATAAAAGGACCTGCCTGTCATAGAGCTTTTTGAATAGCCACAAATTTAGCAATAATTCTGCCTGCAATCATATACAAACCTGATGAGCTAACAAAAGAACTGTTGTTCTAAATGACCAAATATAAAAAAACTTGAATGATGGCTGTATTAACTATTGAGTATACCTAATGAACTTCCTTGAAGTTAATTGATTTAAAAATATACTCAGATAATTTAGTCTCATACATTTTTAATATGTTTTTGATATATGTTGAAAAGCTATGCTAACATCCAAATATTCCACTAATATTTGCATAATTCTTCTTAATTTTAGTGTTTAATTTATAATATTAAATTAAATAGTCCTGCTCATGTGATTTAGTTTATGATATTGTATATTTTCTTATCCATGAGGAACAGTCCTGCTCATGTGATGCCACTGCTGGAAATTGTTCGAACGGAAAAGACATCTCCTCAGGTCATCCTTGATCTAATGACTGTTGGGAAGTTGATAAAGAAAGTCCCTGTTGTGGTTGGAAATTGCACAGGTTTTGCTGTTAACCGTACCTTCTTCCCATACACACAAGGAGCACTTCTCTTGGTACATTTAGGTGTGGACTTGTTCAGGATTGATAAAGTGATCAGCTCTTTTGGAATGCCAATGGGTCCTTTCCTGTAAGATTTTCAGGCTTTATAATATTTCTGTTGCATCTACAAGTGCTCAATTATTTTATTCTATCCTAATGCGTATGCTGCCATTTACATAGATCAAACAAGAAAATGAAAATATTGAGCTTGTAATATTTAAAAGATACATAAGCACTCTTCAATTTTTAGTGCGAAAAATGTCTTCTAACAGAATTTAATTAGAAACAAAGGGCACCATACTTCTTTATTTTGGCTGATTATGCTTTTTTGTAGACTGTCTGAATTTTTTTCATAGCACACCCAAGCAAAGGGGTCTGACTAGTTGGAGTAGTTTAGACTTCTAACTGATATTTCTTCACCAAAATGTATCTCTTGTCATTAGTCCCAGCCGTTGCTCATTAATTCTCCATACATGTCAATACTCATTTCAATGGTCAATATTATATTTTAATGTTGTACTTGTTTTTCACCAATGGTATTGATGGATCTCTGATGCCTCATTTTACATGCTCTGTCTCCCTAGGTGTGGAGCCACTTGCTCTTGGTTTAGCAATTGGCAACTAGTGAGAGATCTAGCCTTGACAATGACAAATAGATCTTCTGTCATTCTTGGTCAACTATTGTTGTATGAAGTACTTTACACATGATATTTTGTAGATCTCCTTAATGGTTCATTACATACCATTTTTTGAATTTGCTTTTGGACAATTGATTATGCAACATACCATGTAATTCTTGGGGGAATGTCATTTTTTTTTTCTTGTAAACATGCTAAACATGTATGTTACTACTAGATATAATATCGATTTGCTAGTAATTTTCGGCATCTTCTAAATTTTTTTATACCTTTTTGATGTTAGTTAAAAGTTTTTGAAGTGCTATATGCAAGATGTAGCCTGAGCAAAGAGGTTTATAGTGCAAGTGTGCAACTTACTTTTAAAACATTGGCAGGTAGGTCATATAATGTATCCAAGCCATAAATTGGCTAACATGGGTGGGGTTTTCTATAGCTGTATGTATATCCTTCTATATTTGAATTGCGAACAGACATAATTTCAGAGCAACTAGCTTTCTGTTAGATGCCTGCATATCATATTAGACATTTCAGTTTTTTTTGTTTCTGCAGGATCATACCTGCTAAATTGAGTTTTTGATCTTTATTGACAGACTGCAAGACTTGGCTGGATATGGAGTTGCTAGGGCTGTTAAGGGAGTATTTGCTTCTGCCTTTGCGGGACGTACCTTTGAATCTGATCTAGTTGACTTGATGGTAGAAAATGGGAGAAATGGTATTGTTGCAAATCTTTGTTTGACAATTTTATCTTTTCATTATTTTAGCCTCTGTTTACTATTAACAAAATGCTTTTGGAATGATAGGAAAGAGCAATGGAAAGGGTTACTACATTCATGAAAAGGGTAGCAAGCCAAAACCTGATCCTAGTGTTCTTACTATCATTGATGAATCTCGAAGACGTGCTAACATCATGCCTAATGGAAAGGTCACTCTTGTGTGCTATTGCATACAGACTTAATGGATTTTATTTATCTTTGACTTTTACCTCTATAATTGTCTAAATTGCTTGTATATGATAACTTGTAGCCTGTAAATGTGAGTGATCGGGAAATTCTGGAGATGATTTTCTTTCCAGTAGTGAATGAAGCCTGCAGAGTATTGGATGAAAGGGTTGTTGTTCGAGCATCAGATCTTGATATTGCATGTATTCTTGGAATGAGTTTCCCCAAGTACCGGTTAGTAAAGTTGATATTACTCATGTTTCTTACAGTAGATTTAGTCATCAATGTTTGGCTTTAATCCTTTATATTATTGTTTATTTGAGTTGACTTGGTTGTGTGCAAGGACAAAGTGTTAGTGCCTCATTTTACGATTCTGTAGATAGTACCTCCATCATACAATATGTGTGTATCTAGATTTTGCCTCTCAGGATATGACCACCAACTTGAATGTCCAGGCAATTCCGTCAACAATTTACCGAGGAGGATAGACATATTAGTTTTGTAAGCTAAGTGAATAACTTTTTGAACATTAGGAAATACTTATGAGTAGTGAGGTTGGGAGCATGAACAAAGTGTTCATGTGGTTCTTGGTCAAGCATTAAAAAGTATGATTGATTCCTAGAACATTTATGTGAGACATTGTAGTTTCTATTTTCTAGGAGTTAAAATATACTGCTAGGTTGAATATCATGGCATAGTGCTGACATTTATGAACTGTGCTTCTCTTATGATGATGAAAAGAACTGGTTGCAGTTGGTCTTCAGTGCACTTTGAATAACACCATTTACACATTAACCAGAGCAAATCATTTGGTAATGGCCTCATATATTGGATGTCATGAAACCAGTTCACTTGGGTCTATTAACATGCCACCCCTGGCCTGATGACAGCCCAATCCTGAGTTGTGAGGCCTGATCTTGGCCTGAATAATGGCCACAGTTGGGCATGAATCCTGTTATCAGTCCTTTCATTGACATAGTGACAGCATGTCATAGAACATATAAGAGCTTTGTTGTTCCGTGTTGACCTATGCTTCTTAATACTCGTTCATTATCCAGGTTGTTTTGCATATGAACATTTGATTAATCTGACTAGTCTAGTCATGAAGCTCTTCTGACAAGCCTAGCATTTATCAGCTGATATGCTGGTGACATGTCAAAATTCAAATACTATTCTGATTGCCTTCTGAAATTATATATCAGTCACTTTCAATGAGTTTGTCTTGCTAGGCTAATTTGATTGTGAAACCCAAGTAATATAGAATGATTACAACCAATGCTATATGGTTTGGAGGATGAAGAGAATAATAATTGCTGCTGTTGTCACTTTTGTCGATTTCTTTGTATATTTCTGTTTGAAGTAAACTGTCATGCATATTGTCCTCTTGCACAAGCATGGTCCTTGATGTTTTGATTTTGTTTGGGAATCTTTATGAAGTGTTCCATGTTTTTTTTTAAGGTTTACTTTTGAGTTTGAAAGATGTGGCTCATCTACTATGATTTATCATGTCTGTAGGGGTGGCATTATTTTTTGGGCTGACATGGTTGGCCCTGGTTACATATACTCGTGTCTCAAGAAATGGGAAGAAACATACGGTGGCTTCTTTAAACCATCAAAATATTTGGAAGAGAGAGCTAAGATAGACCTGCCTTTGGTATGAATCATCTCATCCTTCTCTCCCTTAGCTAATTAACACATGCGCACATGCACACACACACAATTCTCAAACTTGACACTACATATTCATCACAAAATTTGCCTTAAGTTGGAGCATTATATTCAAACCTGTTTCTATCTGATGTAACTGATTCCATTAACAACCAGCCACTATATCCTTATAAAGGCTACCTTGCATAGATGGATTACATTTTAGAAATGTCCTGATAAATGGAACCTGCTTTCTCTTAATTCTTTCACTAGTTTTTCAGATTTTAGAGAGACCTAAAATCACGGTATCTTATCTCTATAATGCTTGAACCATCATCTTTTTAAACGCTGCTTATTGATTGATCTAGTTTAGTTAGCCATATTTTAATTAAATTCCACCTCCACAACAATTTGGTCCACAACGCTGCTATTTAACTGACATTTTTCACCATTTTGCAGAGCATGATGAATGTATCTCCAAATGTTCATACGAGGCCACGCCTGTAATGGCTCCTTAAACATTATGATTTTTGCTGCAATGGATTTAATCAGCTGCGTATGTGCAAATGCTTTGAATGTGCGTCATCACTGCCAGATGTACTCATTTTATGTTAGCTTGGACAACACAATGTCAATTAATAAGTTTAATTACAATTCTTGGAATAGTGACAATGGTCAATAATTTAATTAGAATTACAAGCCCCTTTGTTCTAATGAACAAAAGCTTGGTTTAAATGCTGTGCTGCTAGGGCATTTCGACTCTTGGGAATTCATGGCTTAATAGATTTTGTTATTTGCTTATGCTACATATTTCCAACGAAATTTTTATTGGTTATTGCTGATTGTGCTGGCAATGGTTCATGTTGGCCTGAACTGGGATGGCTTGAAAAGGCTTCAACAGAGGAGCTGAACTGCATAACTGTATCATATATCAGTAAAGATTTGGCATATTTTAACAATTCTGCCAAATCATTGGTTCATGGAAAATTTAAAATACTGATAAAAATTATACTAATTTGGTGAATTTTTTGGCCATGCTTGCCCGATGACCAAATTGATGATCAGCAGCCATTCATATTGTCAATCCTGTGAAAAAGTTATAGTATGATGATACATAATAAATTAATTTAGTTGGAGACATTTCTAAAATCAACTAAATCATCACCTTATGGACAATCTCACCCTCAAAATGCATCACTCTGTGAGCATAACATCAACACGCATGGGGTATAACAGATCAATACTTTAATTAAAGATGGGAGACCCGGTCATCACAAATGACAATAAGCTTCCAACAGCATACAATGGCTGTCAGATGTTATACAAAGGCACCATCAATTTGCTTTCTCTTATGTACTTCCTTTCTTTTCTTTTTATATTTTTCTACAATTCGGAATTCTCTATTTTGGGTTTAATGTTGCCATTTTCCGTCATCGGCCGTCCTACTTTTGGAGGCAGGAAATTATTGAAAGTAGGAATTGCATTTGAAGACCCAGGTGCTACCTCTTCAGTGCTTGTAATGGGAGCTCTGGCAATGGTACTAATGCCAGGATAACTGGAAGTTTCTGGCTTCGAGGCCATCATAGCATACTTTTCTTCTGCAGTGAAACAAGTTTACAAAGATCAATTTCACAAGTATAGAGAACTAAATTACAATAAACTAAATTAGACTGAATGTTCTGTACTGAAGCTTTGAAGTTGAGCAATCTTTGGAAAACATGTGGCGGCACAGGGATCACATGCACAAATCTGTGTTTTGTCATATCTTTAACCATGCACTACAACCCTACTTTGATTGCTTTCAGTAAAATCTGAATGAGCACCGAGTGAACATCAGAATATCTTAATAGTTAATTTGTCTTCAAAACAAAGAATATATGCTTGGGATCATCACTTGTTACTGCAAATTCAACATTCAATATCAAATTGTATATATATGGACAAGCCACTAGAGACACGCAACTGGCATGAGTTGAACCCTCAACCTCTCCTTGTGAGAGGAAATGGGCTAACCAAGTTTTCGAAAGTTGGTCAAATTGTGTATATTTGACTTTAAATAATTATAAGCTTTTGATTTCAAAGGGCCATAAAGAAAGCTAGGATTGAGATCATAGGTTTGTATTGCCAATATAGGAAATAGAATTGATTTCAACTGTGGCACAATGAGGCATGAGAATAAGTGCTACAGTACTAAATAGATAAAAATTCACATGATGCCATTTAACCAAAAATATGGCTTACCTTTCATTTTTCCACAGGTTACAAGCTTCCATAGGCAGTCCCGAAATTCTGTGAGCACACATCTCTCTTGCTCTGCATAAACTTCTGTCATGTTATTGTCACACGAGAATCTTGGGGTTGCATTGGTACTTTGGAAAGACATGAACATTGCATCCTGCTCATCACACATTAATGCTAGTGTTCCAGGTGACATTGGTCGTCCATCTTTTGGCAGATCGGGAGCACAGTCAAACCCAGCCTCTTCACAACTCATTTTATCAGCATTGTTTCCATTCAAGCAGTCATCAGCTGATGTTCTTTGATTATCAAGCTCTTTCTGTTTCTGATCTCTGTCTTGGTTTGATGAGGCAACTGAATTTTCTGTCTGATCTTCCTTCTGCATTAAACCCTCATCACGGATTTCTCTATCTGGATACAAGGAATCCAAATATTGAGTCAATCTGCTGACTGATGGGACTTCAACATATCAAGGTTCTAATTAAGATAGCAGGGAGAGCAGAACACTCAAGTCATTCATAAACTTTAATAGTAATAGACACTAAAGAGAAACCAATTTAAGAATATTAGGAAATTGTAGGTTCACAATATTTGAAAATTAACATGAATTTCAGATCGTCTTTTCAACTAGTATAAGGATTTACCATAAGTTGGCATTGAACAAGTTAAACTCTAGTTTAAATGCATATGCACACTAAAATGGAAAGAACAAATAATAATATAAAGAAAAACTAAAATGAAACTTCATTATTAGTCATACCAGCAAATCTTTTGGCAGCCTCTCCTGAAACTACCACCAAAAGCTTGCAGAGCTCCTTCACATCATCCAGTTGGACAATATCAGCTAGAAGAGGCCTTGGGAATAAAGAATAATCGTCAGATGCCAGCACAGTGGCCTTCAGAAAGAACAACGGAACCATTGGAGACCAGATGCACATATGCATGGACATAAGATGAAGAGAAATATATTCAAAGTAATTAGTAATAATTATCAACCTGTATACAACTTTAGAAGGTCCAGGTGTAGCAGAATTAACTGCTCGTACTGCTGGAGTAGTACTAAACGAAGCAGATCCGGAAGCCTTTAAAGGATTTGCCTGATAATAATCATAGTTTATCAGCAAAGTCATAAGCAATGTGATTCAATATCTTTATTCAAGATAACTATCTAGTGTGTGATGAATTCATAAATTGGAGCATTAGTGTGTAAAGTACCGGCTGGAATGGAGCAAGCCTGTGAACAGCTTGATCCTTCACTGCTGTGCCAAATGAGAGATCCTGATTTTTTCTTTTCTTAGAAGCTGGAGATGAGACATAGCCAGAGGACCCAATGGCTCCATTCAGGGCAGCATTGGCTGCCTGTTGCATGTAGGTCAGGTTGCTTCCATGGTCCCCATGGAAAAGAGCTCTTCTTTCTTCACTTCCATCAAAATTTTTGCAGTCTATACACTTACAATTTTCAGAACAAAGAATGTTGGCCTGGAAACACTCACAGTACTTCTTAAGGCAATTTGACTTCTTGCAGTGGCACCCTTTGTTGTGCTTCCCAAACAAAGGAAAGTCACCAGCCTCCTCCTAGCATACAGAACAGTTCTTTATTAGAGAAAGCAAAAAAGTTTGGTCAAGTATTAAGATTTCTTCTATTCAAGCTTCTCAGAAAGTGATCTCAATATGGGGCAAAAATAAGGTTTATTTCCATTTAGGGCCAAAAGATTTCTATTTATTCCAGCTAATACTCTCCGATGGTGAAGTTTTGTTTGAAAACTAAAAACAAATGGGAGCCCGGTGCTACAAAGCTCCCGCTATGTGTGGGGTCCGAGGAAGGGTTGAATCACTTGGGTCTATTGTACACAACCTTACCCTGCTTTTTTTGCAAGAAGTTGTTTCCACGACTCGAACCCGTGGCCTCATGATCACATGGCGACAACTTTATTATAGTTTCGTTTGAAAACTATGGGAATAAAAACATTGGATGGAACTAATTTATTTCTATTGTGTTTTTGAAGAAGAACCTAATTTATCTCACAATAAGAAGATATAATATATCATGAGTTGCGAACTAATATATACAAAATAAAACCACCTAGATGTTACCTCATTTATTTGCTATGATAAAAAGTGGAAGTCAAAACAACCTTGCTTTTAACTTTTAAGTCATATATTAAAAAATTGCACCAGGTCTTCACTTTGTCTAGAATACACGTTTTCAATTTCACTTACTAACATGTGTATGAAATTTGTATAATATCAAAACAATGCACCCAAGGACAGTCGTACTACTGCAAGATGATGCACTCAAATAATTGTCCAGCAATAGGTTTTGTCCAAAAAAAGAAAAGAAAAGAAAAGAAAAGAAAAGAAAAGAAAAAAAAGGAGAAAAAAAGAAGAAGAAAAAAATGTAACATTATAATTTCAAGCTAAAGACTACTTACTCTGATATCCCTTGTTGCATGTGGGCTATTACCAATCTTCGGCCGAAAGGCATTAGGGTTCCTCTCTAAAGTAACTTCAACGGCCTCTTGCCTAGCAGCCTCGTTCTCAACATTGTTGCAACAGTTAACACAATTGCATCCATCACAGTAAACCCCAGATGCAAAACATTCACAGTACCTAATCATGCACCGTAAAAGAAATTAACCCTCCATTCCACAATCTTGTGGTAGGTTAATGTTATTGCAAAAGTATAAAGAACTGGGCAAGTGGTCAACCTGGTAGTAAAAGTAATACTTAGACAGATGCAACAAATTATAGCAAGCACACCTGAATGTTACTCTGACATACATGGCATTTGGATTGACCTCAGCTGTGCTATAGGCATAAATGTACAGCTAATATTAAAAAAACAAGACAGACTTTTCAAGCGTTGAAAGGATAGCCAATATAGAATGCAGATCTATCATAATTAAAGAATATTTCCAAACAAAATGCAGTATCTATGAAACAAACATCTAGACTGAGAACACTAAGCAGAAAGAAACAAAAAAGTTCAAGATCACTAATCAAGGAAGTTTGTAACCAGAAATAGAACTAAGAAAAGAAAAAGAAAACCAATTGGCCAGTAGGACAGTCCATTTGGCAGGTTACATTGTTGAAGCTCAGGGCAACACTAAATAGATTAAATGTTCCAACAGCATTTAATGATTTGTACTTGGCTGGATTCTTTTAACATGCCTAACTAATTAGAGTAACTTTTAGAAGCCTTGATAGACTATAAGTGTGTTTTGAAAATATTCAAAATAGACCTATAGTTTAACTCTTACATATCTTGGCAGCACAATTCTTGCTGTATTCTCCATGTAAGCTATCTTCAACTGTCACAAGCTTATCTATGGTATTGTGATTTGAAAATCTCTCCACTACATATAATTGAATAATAAACTCCAGTTCCCTGTCACTCAAAAGACGGCAAAAGTATATGCCCAAACAAAAAGTTGTTCATTCCAATTAGTCCTAAATAATAGTTGATGAAGTTGATAAAAAAATTCCTTAAAAAAAAATTAAATTAAAAAAAAAACTAGTCAATGACATTGTTATTGCATCATCAAGCATCTTATCTTCTATTTCATACATTGTATGAAATGAGTTTAACTTCCATCACTGTTGATTTATATCCATTAACAATAACTTGCAAGATAAAGTTTTGTTATACACTATGCCATATGATGTGCCACATCATTTGGATTTAATGCTACCAAGGAATCAATGAAACCTGTTGCTCCAGGTCAAGGATTGGGTTATTGGACAAGTGCTGCAGTTTTGAAAAGCTAGACACAACTATGCGGTCCAGATGACATACAACTCTCTACCAGATGGAAGAGTAAAAAATCTAAAATCAGCATGTGAAAGGTTTCCAAAATATTCTCAGAGGGAGAGGAAGAAGCAATTATGAACCAGTCACAAGGATCATATGCATGTGACCAATTTATAATAACAAAATACACAATAATGTTTCCTACAATATATCTACAGAAAATTAGACACATAACCTACAGCTTCAAGCATTTTGAGTGCCTGCAATTGCATTGCTTCTGCTTTTTTGGAGTACCATCCTTCACTTCAAATATAGGACGTGGCCGTGACCTCGGGGACTCCGGTTTACTGGAGAAGGATGATGACGATGATGATCAGTAATCAGACAGCATTTTATAAATGTTTAAGGTTTATCTAATGCCAACTAAAGCTTCCTGAGCATCATAGCAGATGATTGATGATGATGATGATGATCAGTAATCAGACAACATTTTATAAATGTTTAAGGTTTGTCTAATGTCAACTGAAGCTTCCTGAGCATCACAGCAGATGATCTTCAGCTAAAAAATGTTTCCAGAAGCACATGCATATAAAACTTGCATTCGGATACAGTTCAAGTAAGTCAAAACAAGCTTTATCACTTCAAAATTCATGAAATTATATCAATAGAAGATCAAAGACAGTAACAAATGAACTTGAAATTACTCAATACTTAAACTTGTGCAGAAACAGGAACTTGATTAAAAAAAGGGGAAAAAAAGATTATAGGAAAAATTTATACAATAAAAAAGCAATAACATCAAAGATCTAAAAGCAATCTCATTATCCAAAATTAATATCTATTTTTTATTTAAACCATATAACATGCAAAGGTGAAGAAATTCATAAGTTATTTAGAAATTGTAGAAAGTAACGCTTGAAGGAAAATGAAAATCAAATGAACCCCTTGTCACACCTTTGAAAATTCAAACTTTATCAGGAGAGAGAGAGAGAGATGAACTCAATATATCGCCTATCGCTTCCCCATTCAGAGAAAGAGATCAAGTTGGCAAACAGAAGCAATCAAAATGGTAAATCAATAAATCCAAAGCCTTAGATTCGAAAAATCAGCGACACATAGATTTAACAAATACCGGAACTTTATCAGAATCAACGCCAAGGAGCTCACACAGGCATTGGAATCGGGGGTCTCGAGGTCGGCACAGAAGACTGAGGCAGCGGCTGGACCGATGGGTTCTCCTGAGCCTGTGCCTGGGCCGCCGCCGTAGAGCTGCCAAACGGGGCGGTGAAATCTAGCTGGCGCACAAGCTTCTTAGGCGGAACCTCGGCCGCCACCGCCGCCGCCGATTGCACCCCGGGCTCCATCCGCAACCACAAAGCTCAAGGCCCCAATCCGTGACAACCGAAGGCGGGAGCTCGATCCACGCCGCCTGGAGCCAATCCAACCACTGGAATCCACCGAAGAAGAGCAATCAAGCAAAGAATAAAAACGAATTACAGGATTTACGAGGAAGCGATCTGAGGGCTGGATTGGGAGCGAAGGGGAAGGGAGCGAGAGGCTTTGGGGGTCTCTCTCTCTCTGCTTTCTCTCTCCCTCTCGACTTTTGAAATCAAAAGTTCCAATATTGAACGGATGGATTGAAGCGAGATGGTGATCAACGATTGGGAATGGTTTTAGATCTAGCGGCTGGAATTCATAGGCATCGAGATATCGGGTTGGTGGCCGTCGGATCGCCCACGGGCCTTGTCCTTGTTCGTTGCGGCTTGTGTTCTTTATTCAGGAGTTTTTCGCGCTTCGCCCCTTCACAAGTCTAAAATTTCGAAATCTGAGGTGGTATCAGAGATTTCCAGATTTATTAAGGGGCAGTTTGTAAGAAAGCTTATACCGCACACCTGTTTTATGGAAGCCTGGGTTTTCCCGCGAAAAACAGAGAGATGGGAATAAGTTAACACGTGTATGGGTAGGATTCATGGAAGGGTGTGATCAAGGCCGTCCACGAGATCCCTGGTATGAGTTTGATTGAAAAGGTAGACATTCGATCCACGAGCCTTCCAAATCCAAGTCTTCCCAAAAAAACCCAAACTCGGGAATAATTTTACTGTTGCTTTGATTCCACATGAATTCAAGCTTAGAAAACAATGATACTTGTCACAGGGCTTGGCCCTAATCTGTTGGAAAAATCTAACACCTTGCTAAATAAAATAAATAAAAAATGAAGATTATGATATAGAAATAACAGTCACAGAGCTCGGTCCTAATCTTAGATAGATAACCAGGCACCAAATGAACTTTCCAGCTAAGCTAAAAAGATACTTCCCTTGCTCAGTCCACCTCCATACTATCATCGCTTGGAAGTTGGAACCAGATTCAGCACCTGCGGTGATCCAAAAGGCATGATAGAAAATCACACATTGGAGAAAACCCCAGCATGCAGAACCATAAACATTAAAAAACAAGAGAGTAGTAAAAAGAACAAGGTCAAACAGGTTTCAAATCTTCTGCTCTGGTCCAAACCAAATACTCCCATTACGAGCACAAGACTGGGATATAGTAAAAGTTCATCAAAAAGGGGGAACTCGCCAGGGCGTGATAGAACCATTACAAATGAAAACATTTAGCAGAACTGCAATCACCGATCCTTCCATGTATTGCCTCGTCCTTCACTCATGAAAGAACCGTTGCCCCTCGCATAGCCCCTCGCAGGACCAATATCCGAATCATCACTCCTCCCACGACTGATGAATGAACTGTCATAGCGACGGCCACCTCTGCCTCGGTCCATGAAAGAAGCCCGCATATGTTGTCTCTTCCCTACAGGTGATCGACTCCTCTCCCTTGTATCATTAATCCACCGGCCACGGGGCGATGGAGTGTGTCCACCAAATCTCCTCCTCTCAGGCATGAAACCATCCCGGTCAGGGTCCCTGCGTTCCCATTGATCATGAACTGGCCAGTCGAATTTGCGTCTTTCCCTGTAATCATCATCATGATAGTCCAGTCGCTCCCTTTCTAAATGATCAGGAAATCGTGCACCACGCCTTGGAGGCGAACCAGATCCAAAGTTTATCAGCTCCTCTGTATCCCAACCACGAGGTGGAGATCTGTAGCCATTCGTGTCCCTTCGGAAGCCATGCTCAGGTTGCAGACCAGAAAACCTTGGGGGAGATTGCCGTGGTGGGGAGCTGTAGTAACCCCTCTGAGGACTGCGACTGGATCCACGGATACCAGGTCCATAGCGGAACTCATTACATTTGTTGCAGTATGATCGCCGAGCAAAATTTAAGTTCCCACAGCTGAAAAAATTGCATGTTATATGACTGAAAATGACAAAAGAAAGTAGCAAAAACCATAGACATGAATAAAATTAGCCAGGTGACAGACAATTAAAAAAAAAACAAGCACAGGGACAAACAGGTAGCAGATCTTTGCTTAAGATAGTAAGTTTGTCCGCATGAATATGTTCAGGTACAGGAGAACTTACAATTGGTTCCGACAAATCCAGTCTCCCTCCCTAGGAGATAAGTTTGGATCATTTCGGTGAACATATTCTCCATCAAAGGGTGATTGCACCCGTCTCGATGCATTATAGCCTCTCCCAAGTGACCTACCACCCCTTCCACTTCCATAAGTAGGTGAAACATCACGAAATCTTCCACCTCTCCCACCCCGAAAGCCACGACCACCATGAGATCTAACAGAATGAACCAAATCTGGATCATGACAATCTGGCCTGCTCCGCCGGGGAGGGGAAATGACGCTTGCACGCATACCATACCCTGAAAGCAAACCAAGAAATCATAAAAGATGTTAACAACATAAGAAGGAACAACTTAAATAGATTCATAAGGGCATCAAATTTCAAATGTGTTTTATGCCAACCAACAAAATCCTTTGGAAGATCACTACCTGCATTATGGTCTCTCCAGCCTGCAAGAGCTGTGAAAGATCACATAAGTTGCATGATCAACTTGACAAATCCATGAGTCTTACCCCAAAACTTAATTTTATACAAAAATCCACTATTGTTCATGAATACAAAAGCTAAATCCATTTAGTCAACCAAAACTTGCAGTCTAAAACCTATATGTCACAAGATAGGCAGGCAACAGATTCTTCTTCAGTCAAAGTTATCAGATTCTTCTCTATTACAGGCCTTAATATGATTCCAACAGGCTTCAGCCATCGCACGTAGATGAAACAAGTTCATTAAAGGCTTCAGAGCATATTATGCAGACACCCATGACCAGACAGTCGTATGGCTTCAAGGAATTTGATGCTCTAGAACATTGTTATTAAGTACTAACACAAAAATCCACTGCTGGCAAAGGCATAAATAATGAGTTTTGAGTGAGAACCAAGGGATGTCATTAAGTTGATGCCCCCACTGTTCCACTGTCTGAATGATCATCCTGTTTATTTTTTACAAGGTCAATCTGATGTTGTCCATAATATTAGAAACTTCTTCAGTACCATCACTAATTTAAACAGTCAAACATCTTCAATCCTCTGTCATGTCATAATCACCGATCATCCTACAATTGTACCATAACATTCAAACCCTTCAGCAAAAATCAATCATTTTGATTGGCAAACTTGCAGCTTCACTTATAAGTTCCTCTATCCAGATGACACATGACCATAAGCTTTGGCTTACTGGCCTACTTATTGTCAACAACTACTTCATTCATGTCAAAAGGAGACATTATCCAATCTTGCAATTGAAAAAGTTAACCACATATGTGCCCAGAAAATCACTCAAAGGAAAAAATGAAGAAGGAGAATGTAAATTAACCCATCATTTCTCACAAGTTGAAACCAGAAAAAATGAACATATCTCAACCAGTCCTTAGTATTAAGCAAGAAGCCAACTTGCAGACAGCCATCTTCAGGCTCTCACAAGGAATAACATGCCACAATGCACCAATCTCTGACAATGACAGTCAATGTTAAAGCAAAGCACTCATGTGAGACAATGTAATTTGGGTGCCAACAAGAAACTCTAACACTGCCCTTAATCAATTCATAGCCATGCTGCTAGAGGCATGGTAACATAGTCTGAACTCAACCAAATCTCATCATGAATCTCTAATTCTTAGTCCAAATTCATGTCAAACCATTCTAGCAAAAGTTTCAATTGAAGGTTGGCAATATACACAGCTCTGCAATCATACCAGAATAATGTCACAAAGTATATCTCTACCAAGAATATCACATGCCAGTCCATTTCAAGCTATAACATCATGATCTGAAGACATTGTTCACAGTGTAATTCTCAAAATTGCAAACAGTTACGTAACACTTCTTCTTTACCAAAACCTCTCGCACTTAACATCTTCATTACCAAATTCTCTTGCACCTAAGCCAGGAAACTTCAAAGCTGTAACAATACAACAGCAAAATTCAATCTCAATTTGCCATACCCTGGATTTAAACTGATTGACCAAAGTGAACATGTAGAAATCATACAACTATGGCTAGTTGCTCCATACATGGGAACAGAATTGTCCTTGCAAGCATTAATTTGGAATAATGTCACAGATCCAGTGATTCAAAAATTCCATTTTGAAATCAGCAGACTAAGTTGTGCACATAAATCGATGAGAATAAATTTTTATCAGAGTACAGAATCTAACATAAAGTGTTTAACTTATAAAACATTATTAAAAAAGGTTAGATGATAAAGCAAAGATTAGCTGTATATTTATCCACTGTTATTGCAGAATAACATAATAGATGGATTGTTCTCTAAAAAAACTCATGCACAAACTTATATTTTCTGACCATGATATATGAAAAGATTCAACATTTCTTTGTTGATAGTGAACCATTCCTGATTATTTAAGTAAGTGGCTAATAAGCAGATGAGATCCAATTCCCAAATAAGTGGGGACAAATAACCAATGTTAATTGTGAAAAATTTTGATGCAAGAACTTGAAAAGAAGAAGAATTGGTAGAAGACACAAAATGGTGAGGTAGGAACTTAAGCTAATACAACTCAACTGAGGAGTATCCTTCATTCAGAAACTATAAAATAAATGAATGAATCATTAAACCATGTGAAAAGGTTACAAAAGTGGAGGAAACAGCAGGTATGAACTTATTTTTATTACCAAGTAATGGAAATGACTGTCAATCAAATATAAATCAAACAATCCATACCCCTCATCAAGGCAATGCAAATTACTAGCATGCTAACCTTAAGCATAGCACTGTATCTCTTTTTATTATATTATGATGAAAAGGATCCATATTCAGTAAAGGATGGCACGAGATGCATCAAAATATGGTGATTTGTGTAGGTTAAGCTTGAGCTAGCTCTTTCTAGATGTGCTACTCCAATCCAAATTAAGCATAATAAGTACACGAATCAAATTAAATTAGAACATGAGTAAAGCACTAAGTAGGAGATTACAGTCTAAAAACTAGTTTTAATCTTGGTTACCTAAGTTTATGAGTTTTAATTTATCATTTATCACACTGCAAAACAGGTAAGAATTAGCATAACGAGCACTACATTCAACTAACAGAAGGTAAGGCATAATAAATGATAACCGTGCAATTAGCGATATCCCACGATTCAATACCCTACTTCTATAAGCAAGAAATTGAAGAGAGGAAAAAATAAAGAAGCAAGAAAACCACTATCTCTTATTTGAAAAGAATAGAGAAGAGACGCAGACCTGAATCCTCGTGGAACCTCTGAGGACGGGGGTTGAAACCCGAAGGAGAATCACGGCGTCGGAGACCCAGAGGCGAATCCCGCCGGCGGAATCCTATGGTCGGCGACTGCCTCCGGCGAAAATCCGGCGGGGAGTTGCGGCGACGCATGATCGGGGAAGAAGCCCGATACCTTGGGGCGGGGGAACCCCCACGGCGGCGGAGGTCTTGCGGTGATTCATGGCGGCGTGAGCTCAGGGGCGAGGGCTTACGGTCGTTGCCGGCGATGGGTTCGTCAGTCTCCGCATCGCTCCAGCTACCGCAGTCGGACGGGCGCACCACCATGCTGCTGAGGCCACCGCCAACGCGAGGTTGAGCCACAACGGATTCCGGCGATAGGGACGGCGTCGGCGACTCCGGCTGCTCTCTCTCACGAGGCCTCATCTCTCTCTCTCTCTCTCTCTCTCTTCCTCTCTCTCAGTCGAAGGAAATAGGGTAAACGGACGTAAAGTCTAGCACGGCTCTGTTTTCTAATTTGGTTTATAGTTTCAGTTTGGCGTCCGCTGGGTTTATTTTGCACACAGGACCCTGCAAAACTTTTATTTACACACACACCCTAAAAAGAGCAAATCGGAGGGATTTGTGAGTGGGAGGGGAGGAAGACATGGGCATGGGTGGAGGAGAAGAAGCAGTGGCTGCGAGGGAATGGCTGGAGGGGATGATGTCGAGGGTGGACGGTGGCGCAACGACGGTGGCGGAGATCTGCGGCTCCAAGGCCGGCCTTTTCGATGCCGTCGCCATGTGGGGTCTCAAGGTCTTGCACACTGGTGGTGGCCGTGCTCTCTGCTCTCTCTGTGTCCCTAAATTCCTCACTGTTAGTCTCTTTCTCTCTTGAAATATTCATTGGATTATAAACATCGATTCCAATTGTTTTTTTTCTTCTATGATTAATGATTATCTATTGCCAAAGATCACTGTTTTATTGGATTATAGATATCAATTGCACAGTTGGTGTCCCTGAGATTGGTTTTTGGTAAAGATTCAATCATTGATGTTCTTATGATAATCTATCAGTGATGATTTGAAAAAATTGAATCCCTGCTATTAGTTACAATTGTTATTTGATATAACAATGAGTTTACAAGTATTGAGATAGGAAAGAAAAAGGGTATTATTGGCTACAATTGGTGTGGATGTTTGTTTCTGAAAAAGTTGAATTTTAGATATTGGCTACAATTGGTATTTTTCCTAACAATATTGATAAATATACAAGAAGGAAAGAAGAATTAAAACAAATGCATGTAAAATGTGTGAATATTGTATATATATTCATCTATATTCTATCTCTGTCTCTCCCTCTCTTTATATGTATGCATAGCTACCTTAAAAATATTCCATTGAATTGTAGATGCTGGTTATAATTGTTATTAGAAATGAAAAATTAGAGCAAATACAAGAAAAAATGGGAATATTGGTAATCTATCTTTTGTCTTTATCTGTTTATGTATATCAGGTATCTATCTCTAATATATTCCATGAATTGTGGATGTTGATTTCAATCGGTTTTTATTGAGCAGTTTATTGATAGAGATTCAGAAAGGAAAGAAAACTTGCAAGTGAAACAAATGGTAAAAGTGCAAATTGCTAAAAAAAAAACAACAGCACAGGAACCAACTCACTCAAGATCCTGCCAATAGTCCTATATGAAGTCAAAAGATTGTAGAGGTTGTTTATACCTTAAGCCTCAATCATCTCCCTCTTCGTCTATGAATCAAAGAAAATCCAAAAAAAATCCAAAGAAAATGTATCTTTTTTCTTGATTACTGAACGAAAAGAGATCAAATTGAAAGCTCGCAGATCATATAATGAGAGACTTGAGAAGTTGGGAGCTTGTCCTCCAAACCAATCGCCGGAAGGAGAGAAGGCGCTTGCGGTGGACGGGAAGTCTTCAAGTCAGAGGCAGAGGAGGGGCGGATGGAGGTGCAAAAGGTGGAGAAAGAACTTAAAATTGGTAGTTTGGTAATTGAACAATGTCAAAACTACTTTTACAAAACTATTTTTTTTTTTCAGAAGCTTCAAATGACTAGCTTCTCTAGAGAAGCCAACAGAAGCCAACACAAACAATTTTTTTTGAGCTCAGAAGCACTTATAAAAAAGCGCTACTGGGCTTCCCAGAAGCTGATCCAAACAACCCCTAAATTGTTGAAAGGTTGAATCAATGGAAGGACATGCAAGCAAGCAAGAACCCTTGTAGAATTATGGCTCAAACTTGTGTTTGTAGGATTTGAACTAGTGCCCTTCTTTTCCTTCCATTTTGATACATTTCTATTTTCCCTCCATACTTATTTTATAACTAGTGCTACATTCCTCTACCTGTTGTGTTTAAGATCTCAATTTCATTTCTTTTTTTCAGTACTACAACCTATGTTGTTTATATGTATATTTGAACTCACAATCTCTCTTTTGATTCATTACATCTAAATTTAATTTTGATAAATGTTTCATAGGGGGAGGGAGGCTACTGGCATGCAGGTTCAATCGCAAGCGTGATTGATGATGTTGGTGCTGCTGCCATCATGACCACAGAGGGCCATATCAAAGTATCGGTTGACTTTGACATCTCCTATTTCTGTCCGGCCAAAGTCAATGTCATCTTCTCCTCCTCCATCTTCTTCTTCTTCTTCTTCTCATTTTATTTAAAATTTCAATTTATAATGCTTATGGTTCTAAGAGTTTTCATTTTTTTGGATGACCAGGAAGAAGTGGTGATCGATGCAAGGGTGATGGGACACAAGGGGCAGCTTTCACTGGTGTCCGTGGAGATTAGAAAGAAGGGCTCAGGGGAGCTGGTGGCCCTTGGGAAGCAGTGGATGTCTACCCCTAAACTGATGCTTAAGAGTAGTTTATAGCTTGTGATGAGTGAGCCAATTTCCCACATTGAGATTATATTCTGAATATTGAGTTGTTTGGTTAATTTTATAAACATTAGACAAAGATCCAAGCACTATTTGGTATGCTTTTCTATTTCAAGAACTCTGGAAACCAATTTTTGGGTTTTTGAACCAAGGGTAAGGGAGTTCTGTTGCAATTTTAAGAAAATCTTAGTGTATAAACAACTTTAACTTAAAACTAAAAGTTATAATTTTTTATACAAAAGCTCTTTGGGTTTTTGGACTGTAAGTTCCTAAACATAGCTTTTCCAAAACTATTGTTTCAAGAGCTTTATTATTTTTAACTTAGAGTTATGATTGAGGTGCAGCAAGCAACACATTGTTCTTAATAACTTGACTTCCACTATCATTGCAGGAGCAACACTTAACAAGGTGAAATCAAGACTGGAAGGGGAGATGGAAGCACTGAAGAAAAGACTGGAGGAAGTGTTGAACAAGAGGGAGACACAGTACAAATAAACATGCAGAGAAAGGAGGTGCAACCAAGAATGGTGAATGGAGAAGAAAACAGACCTATGCTATATACTGTTAGTGAAATTTAAATATTGGAATATCACGAAGACCTCAGAAGAGAACCAGTTCACATTGGAAGTGAGAATACAAGGCTTAGATATTGTACCACTGTGGTGCAAGGCACACGTCTAAAAACTTGTACCGAAATACAACTGTCAGCTACATTCAACTCTTCAAATACCAAAAACACATTGATTCCATGAAAGATAGTCTTATTCAAAGTTCAAACCACACCATTACTGACACTTGATTTTCAAATATTAAGCATACACAGAACTCACTCTGCAAAGCAGCAAAAGAGACTAAGAAGCAAACAGTAGGACATGAGAATTAGGGTAATATGATGATGGGTGGAAACTTCTTAGAGTGCCTTGAGGATCTCGTCGGCTCCTGAAATGGTGAATGCACCACCCTCCTCGATGTTCACAACCTTGACCTTCAGGTCATCGGCGAGTAGAGCAAACCTCCTGGAACGGATGCCGAGCCCTTTGTCGCTAAGATCCAGTTCAAGGCCGAGCGCATGGGTGTATGTTGCAGAGCCATCAGCGAGGAATTTTACATGCTTGTTCTCAGGGTATGTCTTTGCCCAGGCCTTCATCACAAAGGGATCATTCACTACAGGTTGTGTCATGAGTTAGTAGAAAATACAAACAACAGATAATATTTTACCTTTAAAGTAGGATTGAGATTTCAAGTTGATTATCTTTTAAGTATCAAGTATATATTATCAGGAAGACCAAATGAAGCTCAAGTTTATGGGAGAAAACTTAGATAATTCAAAGTATAGCTGCCTCTAAGAAAATATTACGATCTTATGGATTTGCATAGAATGCTAATTGGCACCATGAAAACTACCTTGAAACCAAATAAAATTGAGGCAATTTGTTAACACTATCAAAATGAAAGAAACCCTAATACTACAGTGACGAGATATGAATGATAGATAGGCCATTCAAATGGTAAATTCAATCTTGATTTATACATCTTAAAACAAATATGATCAAATTTCACATTGTTTCAAGCCCAAATCCTGGTGGTTTTGTTTAGATTATATAAGTTAAACCAATTGGTATAAAGAAAAAAAAAAATCAACCCAAAGAACCGCACAATAGGAGAAGCTCAATAAAACTCAAACACAGTTTAAAACAAAAAATCAAAGTCAAATGAAGGAGTCACTACCGCTGATGCAAAGGATCTCATCAACGCCCTTGGATTTCAGCTCCTCCGCGCTCTCTATGAATCCCGGCACATGCTTCATGCTTCACCCCAAAGGAAATCATTAAAACTCTTAAAATGTCAAGAAATAAACAAAAATCGGTCCTAGATCCAGAAACACCCGATACCTGCAGGTCGGGGTGAAGGCACCGGGGACACCGAAGAGGACGACCTTCTTGCCGGCGGCCAGGGAACGGACGGAGACTTGCTGGAGGTTATCACTCTCATCGAACCACGCCAAAGTCCCCTCCGGGATCGTATCACCCACTGCGATCGGCGCCATTCCTCTCTCACACTCTCTCACTCGATCGCTCTCGCTCTGAGAATCCCAAGTCCAAGGGGTGAAGACTATATAGAGGCATCGAGATCATCAGTTTGGGATATTTTGTCTCGAGATTCGTATTGATGAGTCGAACCACGAGGCGTATCTGCGGCGGAGAAACGTGTTCAGAGTGCGGAGATTGATCGATGACCGTCGGCCGGCCACTGCTATTTGGGACGTCCGTGATCCTCGGGATCAGTTCTACGAAAGATCTCGATATAAATGTGCGGCTTAAAAACACGTGGTGGTGGTGGAGCAGGTTGATTGAACTTTCATCTCTTATTATTATGGGTAGACTGCAATTGCTTTTTTTAAAATAAAAAAAAATATATATTTGATTTTCCTTTTTAATCAGAAAAATACCTAGTAAATATTTTTTTAATTTGAAAAATACAATTCTATTTTTGAAAATTTGAAAATATGAAAGATTTATAAAGATTGAAGATGCAAATGAGGACTCAAGTTCTAACAATGAATGCACAAGAGGAAGGTGATTCAAGAGACAATCTAATTAACCTTCAACCAGTATGGTTTGTCTTACTTTATATACTATTTCCATCATTTGATTTTCTTTTATGTTTTTCTTTCTTTCTTGTTATAATGGCCATGGTGGATTGCCCACATTAAAGGAAGAATGGTTGAACAAATGGAAATGACTCAAAAAGGTTTGTAGAACTGCAAATGGTTGTTTGGAGAAGCACAAAAATCACATCAGAACATTCCAGAGTGGAAATAGATGCAATGCACCTCAAAAGCTTGATGTTGCTTTCCATTAAAACTTGAAGTCTTGACCTTGGTGAGAACACCACTTAGTGGTGGCAAAGGTCGTTCATGCTTGTGTTAATCAATTGTTATTATTATCTTTATTATTATTTACTTGTGTATTTCTTTTTATATCATATTGTTGTTTACTTGTGTATTTTTTGATTTTATAGTTTTCACACAATAACCTCTGGCTGTGGTTTATCCAAGATGGAATGTTATCTTTGATTTGGATTTCTTTACCATGACTTGAAGAGATAAACAGATTTAAACAGAATGAAAAACATATTTTTTTTAACTGAATATATAAACTAAATAGATGATTATGTAGGATCTTATCCAATCAAAACAGAAATTTTGTTATCAATTCATGTTTTCTCTGTGTGTGTGTGTGTATATATATATATATAACACATGGAATTTCAGTGGCAAATAGAAAACATTCATATGTACATTTTTGTGCAATTGCTGAAGAATTTCTAGAACAAATTAATGCTTTTCTTTATTCTTTAATCTATAAAAAAAAACCTATAATCAACACCCATGCATCCTTCTATTTAAGTCAGTCCCCAAGCCTGCAAATTCCACAATAAAAAGTTAAATAGTTATTATAAATAAAATACCTAACATGAAGTAGAGCATTACTTTTCTGCACATCTGAAGTACTTTTCACTAATAATGAAATAAAAGGTGTAAATCTCTGTAACCGAGTTGGTATTTTTAGTAAACATCGGCTAAAATAATTAAGCATGAGAATTTTGGATGATTATTACTGACAATCTAATACATTAAGATGTTTTGAAGCAATACCTGTATCCTGCCATCTGAAGTTCCAACAACCAAAAGCTCTCCATCACCATCAGCAGCCATGCATAGGATCTTGCTGCTTGTTCCACATTGAAGAGTTGAAATTCTAGTAAGCTTCTCCCTGGACCAAACCTCCACAATTCCCATTTTACAACCTAAATATATAAATTCTGTGCTTATAAACATCGATCGAACTTCCATGGTTGATGGCAGAGATCCAATTAAGTTGTAATTTGAAATATTCCATATCTGCATAAGTACCCAGCAATAAACTAATTAAATTAAATCGATACCTAACCAAAATGGACAAAGTCGATGATGATCGAGAATAAAGAACCCAGTGAGAATGAGACTTGAAGGAATAAAACTTGAGTTGAATTTTTAGTCAATCAATCTTTCTTTGCAATACTGTGGTTTTATTTGGAAAGTTATGTGAATACCTTAATTGCTGATCCTTCAAGTGGACTGTTGGCTGTGTAGAGCAACCCATCATGAACTTGCATTGTATAGATTGGATTTGACTTTCCCAACAACTTTCTGTTACCTGCTTGAATTGTAGCCATTGTTCCAGTAGCCAAATCAATCTCCTGAAGGTTTTGAAATAAAAATGTCAAGTATCAAGGTTTATGCAGGAGTGATCAGCTTCATATTTTTCTGAATTGTAACATGAGCCAATTATTTCCACCAAAAGCCAAGAGACTACGGATCGAACCCTTGACCTCTTCGTGTAACAATAAAATATAATGATACATTTTGATAAATGTGGACCAGCCATTTGTGGCACGCCACGTGTAGGCGTGGATCGAACCCTTGACCTCTTCTTGTAAGAGAAATGAATTACCAACTTTCCTTGTGAAGGTTGGTGTTAACTATAATGATACATTATACAAACGTAGGATATGAACTTCCCATGACTTTCTGAACTTTGGTGGGTTTCACATGCTGAGATATAAATATTGGCACGGCACAAAAACTTAAGTAACACATAACTTCAAAAAGAGTTCTAGAAATGCAAGACATTAGCTCAAGTAGATCGATAGTTTAGAGAAGAAATGGATGTACCTGTATGGTATTATCATAACATCCACAATAGAGTTTTCCCTGTACTAGAGCCAAACTTTTAACCTGCTTGTTCTGGTTAAGTAGCTTGGAGCCTCCGTTCAAAGAAATCACCTAACAAAGCAAATGATGAAACAGAATTTTCAGTGGCAAAGGAGATTCTCATTGAGCCTACAAGAGCACCTTTTAGCACTGCTCCTCTTCGCCTTAATGACCTTTGGAGTGGTAGAAGAAAAAGCCTTAATTGAGCTGAGGACAGATACTTGAGACAAGGCTTGTTGAATAGTAATTAAACCTATCCCTAAATATTGACTTTGTTCAAATTTCTAGTCAGGTTATTGAAGGAGTTTTAAATGATGTTGATTGTCAAACAAATAACTATGAATGAATTAAAAACTATACTCAATCAATATTTTTTTTTTGACAAAGGCGACAAGCACCTACCCGTCAGGGACGGGCACGTGACGAACGCACGTGCCCACACCTTGCAAGAGGAGAGGCTGGACCCCATACTCAATCAATATTTGAGTGCATTTTTTTATGTTAAAATCTGACAATTTAGAGTTTGTTGCTACTTCTATCATATATTATACCTACAATGATAAATGAATAAAGAAATAATGGTGGAATACCTTGACACCAGCTCCCTGTGGGATGAAGCAAGAAACGGTATTAGCAACAACCATAGACTGAACATGATCTTTCATATCATGGATTTCTAAACATTGAATTTCCCCTTTTCGAAGCGACCAAACCTGCTTATCAAAACACTGGCATAAGAACTAGAAACATGAATAGAAAGAGAGACTTTCTATCAATTAGATACAAATACTAACCCTCATGGTTTTGTCAATCGAACCACTATATATTTTATCTCCAGATACTACCAAGCTGGTGACTGCTTTAGAATGCTCATGAGTTTCTTGGATCGGATGGAGAATGCTGTCAGCACCACTCCATACCTGGGATTTCAACATTATAAACACATTATTCCAGAGAAAGCAGCAGGATGTCATTTTTCTCATGAATCATGTATGGACAAAGAATTATTCCACAAAATCTTTACTTATAATCATCTAGTTCAGACAAGTTAATAAAACAAGTCTATTTGGTTTTGAACATAAACTGAAGAATGTAATGTTGCGGCAATGAGGTTTTCAACCTCAAGAACATAAAAACTTTCCTTTGAACAATATTAATAGCATTAAGTATGTATGTTAATCAGATATGAAATTAATTCAACAATTCTTCATTTACTTGAAGAAATTTCTAAAATAAAGACTTATTTTCAACAAAACTTGAGAATACTTCAAATCTGCAGTTTTAGGAATGGTTCTGATGTGGTATTGGTGGATCAAGAATTTAAGTATTATGTCCATCATATAAGGGGGCTTAGGAGTTGCAGAGTAGAATATCTTGAGTAGTGTATAACAAAGGCCAAGATGCCATCATCATGAAATAGAATCTTTGTTTCAATGAGTCGCATGAATTATAATTTAGCAACCAACGGATTATAAACTTTACCTTCATAGTTCCATCTGAATGTCCAGAGATTATCCTATTCTTGAAGCAGATTATGGATAGCACTTCCCCATTTGAGCTGCAATATACTTGAGCTAGCTCTTTGTGATTCCACATGTCCTGGTTCCATAAATAATAGTCAAAATTCTTCTCGTATCCTCTAAAACATAGGATAAACCAGCCACAGAAAGCTTACAGCACTAGTATCTTGGCCATCTGAAAGAAGTTTCAGCATTTCATAAGCCAAAGAAGATGACTTCTTGAGCTCTCTCAGAGCCTTCAAAATATGCTTAACATAGGAAGTCAGGTCATGCAGTCCATCTGAAAATTTCACAACATAATAGTCACTACCAAAGAAACAAAAACTCTTTCTTATTAACAAAGAAATATAGTTTCATCAGCATAGATTTTAATGGAAATTGGTAGTTTTACCAGGGTCATGCATGAAGCTTCGCAGAGCAAGCATGGCAAGTGCTTTGTCATCAACATCTCTAGAAGATTTGAGAACTGAAACAAAAATTTTTAGCAAGCTGACCCTTGCTGCTCCTCGAATTCCCATATCAGGAAGAAGAGAGAGCATGTGGATGAGCCATGTTGCAGACACAAGACATATTGAGAACAACTCTGGCTGTTTACTCTTCATGCCTTGTGCTAAAGCCTCAAAAAGCAAACCAAATTCATGGCTGACTAGAGCAAACGCCACTCTTCTTTCCCATTCATCAGCAGCCTTCTCTTCTTCCTGCAGCATTGCAGAAAGAAACTAAAAAACAATAGGCAATATAACCAAAGCAAATGCTGATGGGACTTCTGTACATACACCTTCCATTAATTTTCATTTAGTTGATAATATGAGATTAATATTCTTAACCAGGATAAAATATTTTAAGAAAAGAATGCTAGTTTGTGTGGGTGTGTGTTCACGGTTTTTCCTTCCACATGACAACGCAGTTTGGAAACTATAGAGAGGGAAGTACTGGAGATCAGCTTAACTAACCAAATTTTCATCTGAATTCCCAAGAACATGGCCCATCTGTTCTGCTCGTATTATAGCTCTGTAACTCTTGTTCATCCCTGAGCGTTTCAGAAGATAGGCTCGAGCAAGGGACTTACCAGAAGATGAAAACCTCCCTTGGAGCGTCAAGATTGTTTCAGCAGCTAAAAGCTGACTGTTAGGGAAGTCCCTATTCTTGAGACATGAAATAAAAGTATCCACAGCCTCTTCACGATAAATGCTCATCTTTCTTGGTTCCACCTGGTGAATCACTAGCTTCAGTATGTTTATAAATGGCAAGAGAATAAAAGCGAAGTTACTCATGTCTAATAATATCCTCAGTTAACAGATATCTATAAACTCATTAAGGATATGTAGGTTGGATGGCTTTTTCAGAAGTAGGCAAGTTGATGCTAACCAAAACATCAAGCTGGAGGAGAAGGCTGGCAACAATGGGGGATTGATCTTGGAGAGCTGTTTGTAAGTAGACAAGTAGAATATGCATGGTACTGTAAGCACCTCCATCCTTTATGATATGAAGAAGCTGCTCATTGAATGTTCTCCTGCACAGTGACTCTTACAAATTAAGGAACTAATAAATGACTGCATAGAAGGCAATTTGAGAGTAAATAAAAAGTAGATCCACTTGATGATATGAGAATAAAATAATCAAACCAAGTTGAAACTAAACATAACAATCAGAAGCTAGATACCTGCTAAGCTTCACTAATTCAGCAAGAAAATGAACAATAAGAAAGCGCTGGCCATCATTCACCGTGGAAAAACACTCTAAAAGAGGTCCAAACTCAACTGTATCAGCAATAACATTCCTGCAACTACCATCCTCCTTCATACATGTTAGCAAGATCTCAACAGCAGCTAACCTCTCATCAATGAGCTCAGCCTCCAAACTCAGTACCACTCCCTCAACTACTCTTTCGGAAACCAAAGCATTCACAAGCTCAGACAAATCCTTTTGGTTTTCTCCTCTTAGCATTTGACTTAAGAGAAACAACGAAGCAGTTCTGGGTTTTAGGCACATCAAAATTGAGTCATCTTCTCTTCTCTTTATAGCCATCATTAGAGCATCAACCATATCCATCTCTATAAGGCTCTCCGGCGTGGGGCTTAACAGATAAATCAACACCACAGCCTCCACGAGTCCCTTCTTGAACAGAGAAATCATGCAATCTACATCTGAATCAACCCTGGTAAGCGTCTGCACAACAAGTCTGTCCCTTGACACCAGCTCCGAGAGCATGAAGACGGTGGACCGGAGGACATTATGATTCATAGAATTGAACAAAATCTCAACAAAACCATTTACAACTGCTGGTTTAGAGAGAACTGGCAGCACCTCAGGCTCTGGACCCGCTTCCCTCCACAACTGTTCGATTTGGAGAACAGCCACTTCAGACTCAGCCAGAACCTCAGATGTGCACAGTTGTGATATCAGACTCCTCAGATCACTAGTTGTGCCATCAATGTTAGATTGGCTAATGACACTAGTCGGTGAAGCAGTGCGCCTCAGTGGACTGGCATCTGAAGCATCCTCCTTTGGAGAAGGATGCTCTGATCTGCTGGGCGTGGAATAAGCATTGTTCTGTTCTCTCCAGCTAGCTATGAGTCTCTTAAGTACATAGTTGGTCTTTGGTAGTTGATTGATTTGAAGATTTTGGCGTGTGATTGGGCATGTAGAGTTGCCACGTTCCAGCCATTCCTGTATGGCTTTGCGTTCATAGGTTTGTCCAGTCTCCAATGTCACCGGATCATCAAAAACATTGCTAGTTATGGGGCAGACAAAGTCTTTCGGAGGAGTGTGCTTACCAGATGCAAGGATGCTATCTGAATCAAACATCTGATGGCTGGAAGAACTGAAGCCAAATAAGCAGCACAAAGATGAAAAGTATAAGAACTCAAACAACAGGAGCAAAAATTGAAGAGATGTTGCAAGTCAAAGCATTACCATGTAGTCTCTGAAGATGTTTGTTCTAAATCCTGGTACCGGTTTTCAATGGTTGGAAACGACGAACTTCTTGTATTCTTCTTTTCCTGGAGGACAAAATTGAGATGAATAAACATCCAATCAACTATGCAAGGAGGAAGGGACGATATGTTCGATGGAAACAAAGAAAACCAACCTGTATTTCATAATCATACTCATTGGAATCCTCATAGGAGAATTCAGAGGAGAAAACATGTTGAAAATCAGAGGCCGGATTCGCCACAGCATTTAGGCTGTCAGTGGATGGTTGTCTTCTGATCAAAGAAGGGATGGTTCTCCGAGAATTCGCTGATAAACTCTTTAAATTCTTTGCTTCAACTCTTGTGCTTTGTCTGCTAAGGAATTCATTCAATTGATCCTTTTCAGTCAACATTGGCTGCAAATATGCAAACACAAAGATGATAACTTCTCCAGATCAAGTTGAAAGATTAATCATAGGATCAAAGAAGAGCATGGCTAACAGTTCAACCTTCCTATTTCTTAAGTAAAAAAAAAACAAACAAACAAAAACAAAAATCCCAAACATATAGATGCAAAGTATAATTCCGGGGGACTGTAATTCCTCTTAAAAAATGACTAAAATCCGTATATAAGATCAAACAAATCATCAAGGTAATATGCATGATCAACCAAAGAGCTATAAGTTTTCAGCAAAAAATCAAAAGAAAAAAAAAGGAAAATCAAGGAAAAGAAGGAAAACCATGTTACCTCATCGCGTCCACTCACTGAGCCAAAGCTCTGCCTCCCATCATGGTCGCCATCGTCGTCATCCTCCTCGGCGTCATCTTCTGAGACTCCACCACCGCTGTCAACATTTGTTAACACTAGCTGCGGAACGGGCAGATCCTCCCACCCATCATCATCCAACTCAACAACCTCCTTAAGATACTTCGCGTACGCCCTGGTGTTCTCATCTAGGACGATCTCGTACCCACTCTCCAGCTCCTTCAAATCGAGCTCAGAGGAAGGCTGGGAATCCAGGATGCGAGATCGCTGGTCGGCAAACCATTGGATAGCAGGGAGGAGGTGGGAGATGAAGAGGTCCTCGAAGACGGGGGAAGCGACCTCGTACCGAGCGGGGGAGGGATCAATCTCGAATAGGTCTAGGAGGGAGAGCGCGGCTTCGCGCGGGCGGCGACGGAGGGCGTGGACGAGGGCTAGAAGGGTGGAGGAGAGGGCATTCTTGGAGGGGAGGGTGAGAAGGAGCTTCTCGGCTGTGCGTAGGGAGGGCGATGGGCGTGCGACGGCGGCTGAGTCGAGGTGCTGGGAAAGAAGGGCGAGGGCCTGGAGAGTGGTGGGATCGGGGGAGGAGAGCCGACGACGAGCTGCGGCGAGAGCCGACCGACGGAGCTCCGCCTTGGAGAGTGCCTCTTCAAGGAACACCGAAGTCCCTCGAAGGATCAGCGCCGGCGTCACGACGGCCATGGCGATGGTGGTGGTGACCAGAATGCTTCTCCCCCACTTAACCAAAAGAGAAGACGAAATCGTCTATAAAAAAGGTCCTCGATTCCTCTCTTAATTACTTTTATACCATTCTTTCCCATCCATTCATGAATTTCGAACGTGGCAAAGGAGAGGATAAAGAACTGCTTTGGGGGTATTACAGTAACTTCAACACATTTAAAATCCCGTGGGCCGGCGGGAGATCGGAGTACCACGTGTCAGTGAGGTAATGACTGATTAAGATGATGATGAACATATGATCATATCCTGGCCATCCACAGTTTAAATAAGGAACAATTTTTGGCGGGATTAGAGATTAGGCCTCATTTTGGGCTTCACCATCTTGTTTTCTGGCCCGAGTCCAATCCGAAAAATTTGGGACCAGAGACCTAATTTTAAGTGTTTATAGTATGCTCGAGTTTAATTAATTTATTCACACAAATTAAATCATGTCATGGCTAACCAACTAATTTGTTTAAAATTAGTGCATGGATATTTGTTAAGTGGGGTTGGTGAATTAACGAATAAAATAAGTGAAAATTGATTATTTATTAATATAAATGGATTAATTAAATAGGTTACACACCACTATCCTCCAATTGTCATACTGTCTTGTATGAAATTTTGTGCTAGAATAGTTTAAATTCTGAATTAGTTATGAATAATTAAATAATCGATATGCTGTTAAAGTTCAAAAAAATATATGAGAGGAGATAAAAGGGAACATAAGAGAGATATATTATCATAGTTATATCCACATGCCGGTGCATGGTGCCAAATTCAAGCTTGGAGTTTTTATTTTATTTTTAATGTGTGGTTTTTCACTATCGGGGAAGAAAAAGGGTTAATTATACCAATGGCCACAAAACTACTCGGGTTATAACGCTATGGCCACAAAACTTATTTTCATAACAGAAAAGTCATAAAATTTTGCTCCAGTTACATGTAAAGCCAAAATGGATGAATATCTGGCAAAACTGATGACGTGGATATATTTGTTTATAAAATGTCATGTTAGTGACGCATTTTTTTTTTGCCATAAAGATAGAGGGATTTACTTTCGCCATTTGATCAAATCGCCTCCTGTTTGATAGATCCTGAGGGCCGAAGTCGTCATAGGAGCAGAGGATGTCATCGGATCCGAAATCAAACGTCCTCCCGCCCGATCCTTAATGGCTTGAAGAACTCCCAGAAGCCATTAACACCAGGAGAAAGAAAGAGAGTGAAGAGAAGTGGATCTAGGGTTAGGTTACATGTAGTTCACTCGGCCTATTCTACTTTTGGAATAGAAGGATTTCGCTGGAGATTCACCTATTTTCGCTTTACATACAACTGGAACAAAGTTTAATGACTTTTCTGATACCAAAAAAAAAAAAATGTGACCATAGCATTATAACCCGAGTAGTTTTGTGGCCATTGGTGTAATTTACCGGGAAGACAAAAGAAAGGTAATTAACAATTAATTAACAATTTAAGATTAATTATATAAGTGTCTAATCTTGATTTAGGACTTAGTGATGTATAATAATCTAATTATTTTTGTACTTTTCTATTATATTTTTTTGAAAATATGATAAATCAGGTTTTATTTTATTAATTTGAAAAGTCTATTACTTCAAACTTAATATGGAAGAAAAATAAACATTAGGTGTTGGTGGTGCCTCATTTCCTTTCTTTATCCGCTTCCGTGCCGTCATCAAAGGTCTCATCACCCTCATTGGCTTGTCCCGGCATGTCGTTTGAGAATTCAAAGCTCCTCCTCATCAAATTTTGTGCCGCCTCCAATTTTGATCTTTTGGAAAATTATATTTATTTATAAGAAAGTGGGAAATGGTAAATGTAAATATGTATAGATAATATAATAGATTGGAAATATATTCCTCTAGTTTAATTTAAATAAACATCAAAATAAATGGAAAAAATTAGAAAATAAACCAACTTGTTAATTATAGAAGTGAGATTTTTTCTCATTTTATATTATTAGTTACTCTCAAAATGGTAGTTAATCCTCATTACGCACTTGGAACCAAAAACAATATATGTCTTGTAAACTGATGACTGAGTCTTTGGATGTTGCGTAAAGTTGAAAATGAATTATATTGAATGGTTCCTGAGAAGAAGATGATGACTTAGAAACAAAACATTGAGATTGAGTCTACAAAAACAAATTACTCTGTTTTTTGCTTTGCCTGCAGGGTTCCATGGCTATGGACACTCATGGGGAACAACACTGGAGTCATTCCCTGTTCTTTTGAACCTTCTTAAAAAGAAAAACTAAAGAAAGATGAAACTCTTCTTTTTGTAACATGCTTTGTTTTGTTCTTTTATGTGTTTCATTATCTGCTTTGTTTTAAGTCTGTAAAACATCCCAAATGGATGCCATGTGATCATGCTCATGAATAATACCCTGCTTTTTTTTCTTTATATATTTTCATCGAATGCCATGAAGTTGAGAGGATATTTTTTTTTATGCGGATAAATCATATTTTATTTAATTAGGATATTAGAGTTCATTACAATACTTGGCCATAAGTGAGAAAAATATACATTAATCATGACAAGATCAATACACTTCCACCCCAGTTGTGTCCCCACTCGCCTCCTCTGTTCCGCCTTGAACTGATGTTGGGTCATCCTCAAAGACATCGGTGCCCTCGTCAACCCGCTCTTGTGTATCTGTGGTGAATTCAAGGTTGCGTTTCACCAAGTTCACTGCCATCTCCAACTTTGGTCGTTTGGCAAGTGGAGCTACATCCAACCAACAGAGAACACGTTGTTTGTCCTAAAAACATCATTTATTTCTTTCAACCCAAATACTCCATGTGATTGCCATGATAGCAAGATTTCAACCTCCTCGTAGGGTTTGTCAACCCCATATGGATTGGCTCTGGTACCCCAAAGGGTTGTGGGGTCAGCTCCCCGTGATTGTAACCCAAATATGTCGCCAAAGTGGTTCCAAATGTGTGCCACGTATGGGCATGAGATGAGCAAATGTTGGACTGACTCGTCCTCAGAATTGCACAGATAACACCTCGTGTGTTTACCCCTCCATTTCCTTTTGTGCAGGTTGTCGAGAGTAAAGCTCTGGTCTTTCTTTGCCAGACTTGCCAGACACGTGAACAGTTTCACCTTCAAGGGACATATAAAGAGAAAGGGGAAAACAAAGCTAATATTCAATGATAATTTACTGGTTACTGCTGCGAACTCAGTGCATTATTATTCAGCGGAACAAAGAAACATTGAAACCACCAAGCTTCTCCAAATCAAAGCACAAATTAAAATTAGAAAACCAAAGGAGATGAACTGAATGTCAGCAGTAACAGCATTCTGAACAGCTAGAAAGATGAGAGAGAGAGAGAGAGAGAGAGAGAGGAGCCAATTTCAGCAGTAAACTCAGTATATAAATTATCAGAAGAAAAAAAAACACTTTATTAGAGAAAGAAGAGCCAGTTACAGCAGTCAACTGATAACATCATTCATCAGAAAAGAAAACACTTGATTCTCCAAATAAAATCACAAACTAGGAACTAGAAAGCAGAGAGATGAACTGAATTGCAGCAGTAACAGCATTCTGAGCAGCTAAAGAAGCATAAACAGAAGCTTCATTAGAAAGAGCAGAGCCACCACCAGCAAGATCAGAGAGAGATCTGAATGCTATGAAAGGAGTTCTTTGCTGAAGGCTGACAAGTGCAACTGCAGCAGTCTCCATGTCAACAGGGCTGACATTGAATTTGGACCTCAAGTACTCTCTATATGCTGCATTGTCCACAAATGTGTTGGCACTGCACCCTCTTTCCACCCACACCACCTTTGGCTTCCTTTCCAAACAATTAGTGGTATTTGCACAGTTTTCCAGAACCAAATCCTTCTCAAACAAAGATCAAACATGTTAAATTGTTACTGTATAAAACTTTTCAAAATTTAACCTTAATCCCATTATTATATACTCGTGAAAAAGTACATCGTTTTGATGAGATAGAATTGCTAACTCGATTGTCAGCCGGTAATGGCACATGATAGAGTAATTTGTGAAAGTTGACTAGTCCATTCTCTTTCATAAAAAGAGGCTAAGGGTTCGAATCATGCCAACAGCTTTTCACATATTATATAAAATAAACCAACCTTCATAAGAAAAGTTGGTTAATCGATCAACTCTCATAAAGAGAGGTTGAGGGTTCAAACCACATATGGAGTGTCTTTTTTGTTGGAGGGCAAACAAAGTCCTACTTTAGTATCAGATCGAGTGATTGAGAAAAAAAAGAGAGGCATATAAGTGGTCAAAACATTCTATTAGCAACAAGGCTTTTTCGGTGAAATGAAAAATGAAACCGTGATGACTCCAGCCTAAAGTGGACAATATCGTTGTTAGTGTGGATTATGGGGTGCCCCTGGTCCTAACATTTATAATAACATAGCCATGTTTATAAAAAAAAAATAAAATTTGAGTAATTTGTTTCATTTTTATGCTTTGGCTTATAAATAAAATATGAAATATATCCAAGTTTCGCTTTGTTTACAATTACATTTATGGAATTGTGTTATATTGGATGGTGGTATATGTTTGTTCCAAACAACAATAAAGTATGTTTTTTATAAATATTTTAAGACAATGTCTTGTGAATTACAAAGCAACATGTGTTACACGATAAGATGAAAATATTCAAAATACCGAAATTTCTAATAAAAAATAATTATGAGAAATCAATATTACGCCAAGGACGTGGTTCGAACCCTCGATCTCTCCTTATGAGAGGGAATGGGTTACCGACTTTCCTTATGAAGGTTGGTCATGCACATCTATTTTATACTACTCGATTTTATTAAATAAATGGAATTAAACAAAATAAACAAATATTCAAAATATCAAAAAATTTCTCGACAAAAAATCAACATATATATAACTATTACCTCAAGTTTCTTTGAAAGATTATGGTAATGAGTATCAACAGGAACCCACAATGCATGTTGCCTTACTTCAGGGACTCCATCCACAGGGAAGACCTCTTCTGGTTGATACCATACCCTATTGAGATAATTATCCAATTCTTTCCCATTTTTTTTACTCAAATTATTATAATTTGAGAACTTTAGAAATCCAATTTCTCTTGTGTAATCTCCACTGGCCTCAAGTGCTAGTTCATCATTTTCTCCATCGCCGTACCTCTGTTCAAATAATGCACCAAATTAGAAAATTCAGAGTTAAATTAATGGATGAAACAACAAACAAAGACTAACCGATCCTGTCCAATTCTAATTTGGTTCAAAGACTAACCGATCCTGTCCAATTCTAATTTGGTTCAAAGAGAAGACTAAGACTACCAATACATGACTTTTGGTGGTTAGTTAATTAAATGAAGTTTGAATTCTAAACCATTTTATCATTTTCAAAACAGAAGGCAAAATTATATATATAAAAGTCATACATGCACGAACATCTCTCAGTGTGTATCTATATAAAAAATCTTTGGTTTTAAAGGGGATGCAGATAAGTACAAATTTGAAGGAGAATATAGGTGTAATACCCAATTTAATTTCTCTATCATACCGAACAGGTCCTTTTGGTCTCTCTAATATAATTTGATACTTTTTTATCCCTCTATTTCCCTGATTGAGAAATGTCTGTGCTTCCACAGGCCCTTTTAATCCTTATACATATGTCTTTCAAGTCTTTTTGGTCCCTTTATATATGCTTTTAGGGACTGGATTTTTACAATCATGAAATTAGAGAGACTAAAAAGGCTTAATTTATAATGAATGGACTAAAAGGCTGATTCAACATAATAGAGGGACTAAATTGGGTATTATACCGAGAATATATATATATGCTATTTTGATCATCGAGTCGGGTTTTAATAAAAAAACAAATATAAAAATAATAAAACTATATGAAAGATGTTATTATACGTGGAACACCTTATAAATGCTTAGATATGAGTTATTATTTATAATTGAAAGGATAGAGTCTAACTTTTATATGAAAATTTGGCTAGTATATATATTCCCTCTTATAAATAGAGATTAATGATTTGAATCACGTATGTGATATTTTTAGTGACTTATCCATATTTATCCAAAAAAAAAATAGAGTACCTGCCAATTCCACAAGCCAGTGTGACCCCAATAATTTGGGATGGTCACATCTCCAATTTGAAGATTAGGGTTTGCATTTCCGGCTACACCAAAGTGCACTACTCCCTTCAACTTGAATAAACTTATTAGAAGCTGAGTACTAATCCCTGCATTGAGCTACAAAAAATGCATGGTCACACAAATATATATATGCATTTCAAATAATTCGATGTTTTAATGAGAGATTCAATATATACCATGCCTAACCCGGTCATTACGATGATAACTTTTTCGCTCTTGATTTTTCCAAAGCGAAATCTTCTCCCTTTAACCAAATGATCGAAAAACCATTAAAAAAAAAAACTTTGTCTATCTTAACATGTTGATACACAATAATTAAATGTTAATTTGAAAACTAGATTGTATGAATATTCGAGAAATAGAATAATAACTATAAATCAAACACTAATTAACTATAAAAGTATATAAACTTTAGATATAAATTTACCTCCAAAATCCAAGTATGTGAGGTTGGAATCTTGAACAAAGGTTGATGAATTAAGGAGAGGGTTCATCTCGAAGGCATTAGGAACTACAATGCCTAAGTAGGGGCCATCCTTGTTTATCCTCCAAATCTTTGCCATACTTCTCCGGCTTGTCATAGCTCCATAAGATGGTTTAATGGTGTTCATGGCCATGATCAAAGAAAAACCAAGGAGTATAGCAACACCCATGACTGCCATCTCTTTTAGAGAAAGAAGAAGTAGATTGTCTTGAAGAAATTAAGAGGGAAGTCTTCTTTTATAATTATTTAGAAGAGTTACTTTCATCAAAGTTTTTCATTGAGTCTACACTCTATACTTTGAGTGTCAACTTTGTATACTTTTTTTTTTTGATTTCATAAAAGTTGGCTACATTCATTAAAGATATGAAGTTAAGGAGATGGTCTTAAGATTATAGGGAGTGTTTTACAAACTTATATATTATTGAAAAATAAAATGTGACATGCATCTTATGAAAAAGACATTGAAAAGAATCATATTGCTTCCCAATATGGGTTTTTTTCTTTCCTTTATAAATGTGGACAATCCATTGCTTCCCAATATGTTAAATGTACCAATATATGAGTTGTAAGAGACGTGTATGAAAAGTACTCATGAATTGAAGGGTCTGATTTGGAAATGTGAAAACAAAATACATATGATGTTTTTTGTGTTTTTTTGTAATAAAGTCAGATGACTAATTGTTTTTTTTTTTTATAAAGTGGATAAACCACAATTTATTTATTAATTAGCATAAGGGAGTTCGATACATATGATGTTTTTTGTGTTTTTTTGTAATAAAGTCAGATGACTAATTGTTGATTACAGAACCCTTGATATCTATGTTTTGAAAACTACTTATAATTTTAGCCAATAATTGAATATTATCTTCATATATTTTCCATTTATTTGTTTTCCTCGTCTTTTTTGTCAAGTAATCAACAACACTATTGTCTTCTCTGAATATGAGTTTGTAGTATCTCACATCCTTCATGGTCAATTTCACTCTCTTTGATGATCTTTGGTATATGGTGAGTGGTTGAGGGTGGTTTGATCAATAGGTTCGTGCTTGCATTCTTTAATTCATTCATACTTGGATTTTAATTTTGTTAACCATTAGAGTTTCCTATTTTTTATTAAAAATTAAAATTTTATGAATGAAAGTTCCCCTCATCAAACTCTCTTTTTCATTATTTTGTTTCAAGACCAAGATTTAGAAATTCAACAATTGGTATTTGAGCATGTTTGATGATTTTGACGGTTGAGTGTCAAACTTTTTAATGAGATTCTTAATATTATTTCTTTGGAAAAATGAATAAATCATATTTATTAATTTAGATATTATTTTAAATATAGTTCAATTTTTTCCATGAGCCTGTGGCATTTTTGGAGAATCAAAAAGTTTTTTTTTTCTTCAAAATTTCCGAATAATATATGATTTTTAGTAGTTAAATAAATTATGTAACCATAAAACTAATTGATTGTATTCAATAATATTTTTTCCCAAAATTTAAAACGATTCACTTGAGATTAGACAAATGGTCCGTGAAGAAGGCTCTTCAACCGGAAATTTATCAATTTTTTTTATCAAAATAGTCTATGCTTGATAATTGGAATTATTTTCATATACCTCACTGAAATATTTATGGATAACTTTTTGAGAGCTCTAATTAAAAATATAAAATATTCATTTTGCCCAGAAGCAATGAGGAGAGGATACATATATATATATATATAGGTCAATAAAGACACGAAAGCAACCATGATTTGCTTAGTCGAAACAAGGGCAAATGATGAGAGAGTAGCAAGATTTGGGAGAAAGTTCAATGCAGCTTGGAACTGGGCAGCGATTCCATCCATTGGGTATTCCGGTGGAATCATTGCAATGTGGAGAAAAAATTTGGGGAGAGTCACACCCATCTCAAACTCCAGGTATGTCCTGCATCTTATAATAACCATTGAAAACAGGAAGACATGGCTGGTATCAGTTATATACAATGGACAAGCAATTGTGGATCAAAGGAACACATGGAGAGATCTTGGAAAGCTGGCAACAATTCAAGATCCCTGGCTACTACTGGGAGACTTCAATGCAGTAAGAAACAAGGATGAACGGCTTGGTGGTCCAGGTACACAAGCTCTTGACATAAAAACTAGAATGTTTAATGATTTCATACATGCCAATTGTCTATCTGAGCTCAGATACCTTGACTCCCCCTTTACTTGGTGCAATAACCAAAGAGGGGGAGCAAGAAGATGGGCAAGACTCGATAGATACCTGGCTAATGAGAGATGGCAGGAAGTTGTCCATTCTTATTGTGTCAAACACATGCCACGATGCCAATCTGATCACTCCCCTATGCTCTTAGAATGCAAATTAGATAGAGAGGGGGGAAAGAGATCTTTTAGGTTTGAGAATGTCTGGATCCAAACTAAAGAATGCCAAAATGCTGTGAGAACCATTTGGCAGTCAGAAATAAGAGGAAACCCAATGCAAAACCTTAGTCATAAATTTGCAAGATTGAAACAGGAATTAATTAAAAACTGTAGCCACAACATGAAGAACTTAGAACAAAAAATCAAATACATAGAGAATGAAATTGGTAAGATTGAACAAGGAGATTGGGATATTAACCAGAGAGACATGCAAATGAGTAGGTTGAGATCATTACATAACCTACACCAGGCACTAATGAGACAAAATGCAACAATGTGGGCCCAAAGATCTAGGATTCAATGGATGCAAAATGGGGATCATAATACAAAATTTTTTCACCAAACCACAAGAACACACAGAACACATAATAGAATAAACCAAATCAAAGATGATAACAATAATATCATAGATAACCCTATGGATATTGAAAATGAATTCATTAACTTCTATTCAAAGATGTGGCAGCAACAAGACAGGCTGAATCTAGAGGACTTGACTATGGCAATGCCAGATGATCTTCCACAGCTAACCAGGGAACAAAAAGACAGATTAACAACACCAGTCACAAGGTATGAGATTTTTAATGCAATCAAGGAAATGCCCAAAGGTAAAGCCCCAGGACCCAATGGCCTCAATTCTGAATTCTTTACCTCTTTTTGGAATACTATCAATCACTCACTAATCACAGCAATATTGCACTTCTTTGAGCATGTTAAAATGCCTAAAACATGGAACCAAACACACATTTGCTTGATTCCAAAGATAAACAACCCCATAACTGTTAGGGACTATAGACCCATCTCACTATGCAATACCAATTACAAAATTATTACAAGAATTCTTGCAAATAGAATCAGAACAGTCCTTGATCATCTTATAAGTGATGAACAAAATGCTTTCATCAAAGGTAGAAACATAGCTGACAGTATCCTGCTAGCCCAAGAACTTACCCATACTTTAGAAAAGGATAGAAAGCACCCAATGATGATGATCAAATATGACATAATGAAGGCCTATGACACCTTAGAATGGAATGCTATTTATGCTATTATGATCAGAATGGGTTTCCCTTCAATATGGATAAGATGGATTAAAGAATGTGTTGAAACCTCAACAATGGCTTTCATAATTAATGGAAAAGTTGGAAGTTGGTTTAGTCCTGTGGCTGGAGTGAGGCAAGGTGACCCCATTTCACCATACCTTTTCATTCTAGTATCACAGATACTAACCAATATTCTAAATAAGGCAGAACACATGAAGATGATCAAAGGAATCAAAATCAGTGAGAGTAAACAGTTAAACCACTTGCTATATGCTGATGACTTATTAATATGTTGTGAGGCTTCCAGGAAAAGTGCTAGAAATTTAATATTATGCATGGAAATATACAGAAAACTCACCGGCCAACAAGTCAACCTTGCCAAATCTGAAATGTTGGCCCCTACCTGGCTCAACGTTAAGGTCAGAAAGGCTATTGAGAAGATTTTACATGTTAAAAAAGGGAATTTCCCCTTTAAATATTTGGGTAGTTGGATATCACCCTTTAGACTACCAATGAGAATTTTCAACTCCTTAGTGGAGAAAATTGAGAGGAAACTCACCAGCTGGAAGGGGATATGCCTCTCAATGGCTGGCAGAATCACACTTGCAAATTCTGTCCTGATGTCAATTCCTATCTACACTATGAGCACATATCATGTACCTGACACCATCTTGGAAAACATCAATAAAAGAGTGAGAAAATTCATATGGTCACATGATCACTCAGGTAGAGGCCTTCACTTGATTAACTGGGCCACCATTACAAGCCCTAAATCTGAGGGTGGCTTAGGACTAAGAAATCTAAAGCAAATGAGAACTGCTCTATTTACTAAGCATGGCATTGATCTTATCAATAGGGAAAATAAGATTTGGATTAAAGTAATGGAAAGCAAATATGGTGAATTGGACCCTTGGGACCAGAAAAGAGTAACTAATGTATCATGGAGTTACAGCACAATTAGGAAAGTGATTAATGAAATTAGATGTCATTTAGTTTTAACCAAGGTAGAGAACAATGACTCTATTCTTATGCAACCTTGGCTCTTTGAAATACCTATCCAGCATAAACCAACCTTCATGAATGTTAACATGATGTCTAATGAGCTGCAGGTTGGAGACTTGAGGCATGAACAAGGATGGGATGCCCATATCATCCAGGAGATTTTCCCAGAAACTATTACTGATATTATCAAAAGTATCAAAGTGGGAAATAGGAATGATCATCAGAAATGGGCATGGAAGCAAAACACTGCAGGAAACTCATTGACAACTGCTGTGTATGACACAATCAGGGGCTGTTCTGATGATCAGTGGGAAGGATGGAAAAGAATTTGGAAGCTAAAAGTGACTCCAAGGGTTAAAGTCTTCTTGTGGAAATTGTATCATGGGAGGCTCCCCACAAAGGAGTACTTATATAGAATCCACATTGGACCCCAAGATGTATGCCCCATGTGTAACCTCACAAATGAAACTATCCAACATCTATTTGCTGAATGTAGAATGCAAAGGGAGGTTTGGAGGGAAATCCAAAATATGGGTTTCATACCTGTGAGAACCGGAAATTTTGGGAAAAATAAAATTTCCTAGTTATTAGGTTAAGGAATAAAAGGCCTGATCAAGATTTTGGTGTAATTGAAGTTGGTTTGGGAATAAAATTTTCCTAATTACCCTTTAATATAATTGATGATTAAAGAAGGTTATCAAATATGGAGATAATTAAAATTGATATAAAAGTATTTTCTGTTTTGGTAGATGACTTAATTAGGGTTAATTGAGGTTGTTAGGGATCTATTTGTAATTTCAGGAGAAATCAAGGACTTGATTGAGAATGAGTATTCATAAATCATATATATATAAGTAAGAGCTCATCAGATATCTATTGGGTGGTTAAAATATAAATCGGTTAAAATATTTTTAGTAATGATTAAGTATAGGGGTCAGATATGGACAGGGTTTGAAGGTGGAATATATTTTAATACTTTAATGTATATACATTGAAGATAAGATGGTATGTTTAAATTGGATTAAAGCCTTTTAATTAAAATATTAATAGTATTCCTAATTTTAAGATGTTAAGGTATTTAAATAAATAAATATCATATTTGTGGTTAAGGATAAGAATCTTGTTAAATGTTAAGTTGATAAGTGATATGAACAAGGTTTAAAAATAAATTTGATATTATTTAAACCAGAGAATACACTTTAGTATATCTTTGTGTGTTAATTATTAGGATAATTAATAGTTAGATAAGGAAACGAAATATGAAATAAAAAGAGGGATAAAATGAATTCAAAACAAGAAGCATGATGTGTGGATATTATCAAGATATGATTGAGAGTTTTGAAATAACACACAAAAAGATGTGTGATGTGATCCCAGATATAGTTAGATGGCATTGGCTGCCATTAACTTGAACCCTGCTTGAGTTTGAAAACGCGTGAATGAAAAACGCCACGTGGGAGGACGCCAGCGACACACGCGCGGGGAACGGCTTGACCGGAAACGCAAACTCTTCTACAGCGCCACGTGGAGCACCGTTAGCCTCTCATCTGAGCTGAATCCAGAAACTAAGGCGACGTGATCACTCTTCAAGCCAACCGCGAGGGAAAATATGGGCCGTCCATTTGTATTGTTGGCGAACCCGAGGCAGCACCGAGTCCTCCGCTAGCGAGCGTCTTTCCTCTGCCAGTGATCGCACAGCCGTGAAACTTATCCGTTCCACTAAACAGCTGTAAATAGAATTCAAACTATGAGATAAACCTCGTCCTAGATCTAGCGGATCATATCCAGGAGCTTCCTCACGGCATCTATAAGAGGGAGAGCGATCTCGAACCCTAGCCGTCACTACCCCACTACTTCGATTGGAGGTTTCCTTTTATCGATTCAATGCTTTCCTGTGAAAGATCCTCGTTTAAGACTCGCCTGGACGGGCTGCTTCTCGACTTTGTTGATTTCCATATTTTTGTAGTTGCTCCTCGCTTAAATACCCAAAGAATAGCTTCTTGGCTTTATGATGCATTGTTTTAAGTATGTTCTCGATTCAATCACTCCTTTGATTTCATACTTATGCACGCTTCTTCATGTTTGGGACCTTTGTTTGTTGATCTCATGCGTTTGTTGGCCCAATGGCGATTGTTTTATTATTACTACGACTCTAGTATTCTATTAATTTGATTGCATATACATTTTAGGCTCCCCGCTTATTGAGTTCCCTATGTGGTGTATGCAGTTGTTTTGTTAAGCTTCGCTTTGTGATCACGAACATGTCTACCGCTGGATGTGCACAAGCAAGGTGGAAAACACGCGGAGCCTTACGCTAAGTCCGTAGTAGACTTCAAGGCCAAGATTCTCGCAGGAAGATTCTCCCATTTAGCGCAGATCACGATAAGTTAAGTGGATCTCCTCCTGGATGCTCACCCGCCGTAATGACATCAATCGCACGCACGCATCGCTAGATACCACAGCACTCTGCAGGTCCGACTCTAAGATAAGATAAACGTGCGAGACGCATGACAAGCACTTTTCTAATCCGTGATTGTGTGCTCAGCAGGAGGATAAAGTGAACCATATGTGTACGACCTTGCTTTTCTCGCGATACGATATGCTCCGGAAGTGGCTCACTATTTCTCATATCTACGTCAAGTTCATATTGCTTCCCCTTGCAAGGTATATACTCATCGAGCCTTTCCTTTCGAAAGTTTCATCCCTTTCTATTTCTTCTCTCGTGTTGAGGATTAGTCGAATTCTCAAGTTCTGGAAATATACGAGGAACGGGATACTTTGTCGAGGATCTACATCTTAAGAATTTGCATGTGTGTGTGAAGTTTTACTCGACCAGATTGACCTCTTTGCAGTAGGTATTTGAGACATGTAATTGTATCCGGCCAGAAAACTCAATTATTTTATAGTTATTTTTATTAAGTATGTTATCCGCTTTTGAACTATTAGGCCTAGTATCCGAAAGTGGGACCCGCTTTCCACTTGGGTACGCCGCACAGAACGCTCCCCGAGGTCCCTAATCCGGTCAGCATTACAATACCATCATTGAACATGGCTGATGTCAACCTTATGGATGGAGAATGGCTAGAAAAGGGAAGTTTAGGAACATTTAAACTCAAAGAGGAAGAACTAACTATTATATCTTATGCTCTATGGCAGGTCTGGAATACCAGATGCAACAAGATTTTTAAAGGCTCCAACTGGGAGCCCAAAGAATCTGCTAGTACCATCCTTGCATTGGCAAAAGAGTTCAGCCAAAAAGAGAAGCAGGAGGAAGAATTGGAAGCAATCCAAGCAAGGGAATGGAAAAGGGAGAACTATAACCATATTCTCTACACTGATGGCTCATGGCTAAATGGAGAAACTAGTGCAGGTATTGGATATGCTATCTTTAATACTAATGGAAGGTTGTGTCTTGTGGGTGCAGGAAGAAGGGAGGCTGCATCTCCATTGGAGGCTGAAATTCAAGCTCTCAAGGAAGGCCTATCAATGTTGTTTCAATTAAGGAGCAAAGGAGTAATTATTCAAACAGACAGCACAATCATCCAACGACACATCTATCAAGAGAAACAGGATCAGAATCAGAGAATTAATGAGAAATTGGAGGAATGCAAGCAAATGCTGAAGGAAATAAAATGCTGGATTATACAGAAGATCAGAAGGGAAAACAATTGCATTGCTGACAATTTAGCAAAGATGGCGAACAGAAGTGGAAATGATTTTGTGATAACTGATGAACACAACATGCCTCTATGGCTGAAAGACAGACTTTGTAATTTTGAACTGAAGTTTTAATACTAGTTTAGCCCATGGGCTCTAATTTACCAAAAAAAAAAAAAAAAGATGTAGACGGACCAAAATTTGAGATATGAGAGGTAATTAATTTAAATATAAATATATTTTTTTTCATAAATGTGGATGCGTTAGCCAATTTTTCTTATAAAATTGATAAATATAAAAAATATTTAAAAAAAACATCAAGTGGTGTTTAGTTTGTTTTCCGTTTTCTGTATTTTGAAATGGAGGAAAACGCAGAAACATGAAAAGAATTTTCTATTGCCTTTTCAGAAACTGAAAAATGAAAAAATTATTTGGTTTGGTTTATTAAAATTGTTTGCAAAAGCAGAAAGCGGAAAAATTATTTGGTTTGTTATAAATATGTTTTCTGACAATTTAATCAAATATGTAAATACAGTTTGTTTTATTATTATAAAACAATATAATAAATCACCAAATTAAATAAAACTATAAACCAACCTGACAACTATAATAATAGTAATAAAAAATTTATATAAGGTTTTTTATATAAATTTACGTTGTCATTTGTCATCTATATCTAATAACATTTGAGTTGCTTTTTATATCTTATAAAATCCCATCGTAGCACAGCGGGACGAAAAGACAATTTTTTGTTTTTGCAACCTAACTATTAGGACCGGGGGCACCCCACATTCCACACTAGCAACAATATTATCCGCTTTGGGCCGGAGCCCTCACGGTTTTATTTTTCGTTTCACCGAAAAGGCCTCGTTGCTATGAAATGTGTTCAACCACTTATATGCCCCTTCCACTTTCTCTCATCATCTGATGTGGGACTTTAGTTTGCCTCCCAACACTAACCTAGTCTAGTCTAGTGTATTTCTATCTGAATGTATAAATGCCTATATGGATCTACTGAGTTGTCCTTCTTTCTCTGCTCCTCACCATCATTGCAGGCTTGCAGCCTCATATCAATATTATGGGTTGATCAGTATTCCCATCAGCATTTCCACCAACATTTTCAGTAGGTGGAATGTCTATAGACTCATCAGACCATGCAACAAACATATTGTCCGGTAATTGCTCCCCTTAGTAAAGTTATGAAGGATGCAACAGATGATAGAAATTAATCTTTGTCTCCTAACCAGGTATTTGGGCATCAATTTTAATATTGAAAACCTTGCCTTCAACACCCCGATGCACCGCTCAATTATTTTTCGACAAGAAGAGTGCCTATAATTGAAGAGATCGATGAGGATGAGAGCGAGAGACATGTGTTAGGGTTTTTAGGAGTGAGATCCTAAAAAAGAGTTTATTTTCACAAAAACGAGCAGACCAAACGTATTTCGCGTTTTCGTGGAAATTAGGAAATGGAAAATGATGAAAACACCTAAACCAAATGGGCCCTTGATTTTCTATAGAAAATTGAAGCAATCTAACAACAAATAAGTATTTTTCAATGGAGAATGATCATTTTCCACTAGAAAATAAAGGCAATCAAATGGTAAAATAAGAAGAAAATAATTGCAATAAAACTGCAGTAATCTTGATTTCCACAAAAAAAAAATATATTGAAAAAATTATTCCATAGAAATTTTTGTCTTTTCCATCTTGCAATCAAACGCAACCTAAACAAAGAAAAAGAAAAGACTATTAATTATATTAATTTTATAAGCAGTTCAAGTTTCGCTTGGTAAAAACTCGAGCTTCATTTGAGCTTCGAGCCGAGCTCGAAATTATATATATATTATAAAATATTATATATTATATATTATATACAATATGTCATAGTATAAATTTAATTGGGGAAATTATCTATAGGTCCCTGACATTGTTTCTAAGGACCTTAAAGTCAAATACACACACACACACACAACACTAAATAATAAACAAACACCCTCAAGGACCCCAAGGCAATTAGGGCACTATTCTATGGACCAATAGTGAATTATCTAAATTTTATTTTTATTATATTATTTGATATATTTAAAAATATTTATTTTATATATTTATATATATCCATAATCATTCACTTTAAAATTTATTTTTAAAAAATATTTTTTATTGTATAGGAGTATAAGAAAAAGTTACAAGTGAACTTTTAATTTTGAATTAAATGGAGCTAGGCTCAAGCTTGAAATTAAATAGATTTGACTTTAATTTCGAACTGAACTCGAGTTTTTGAAATTAAAATCTATCCAATCTTGATCAAATCTATTCGAGTTAATTTCAAGCTTGAGCTAACTAATTTCCATCCAAACTCGAGCTTGTCCAGACGATCACGCTCAGGGGTTTAGAACCCTATTTGTACCCTTTAATTTAATATTTTTTTTTTTTATTTTTAAATATTATGGAATGTTGTTTGCGTGGAATCAAAAGATTTAGAATGTTTTGTTGATAAGAAAATTATACCCCCTGCAAACATATCTCGTCTAATCAAGCTAGAAAATTCAAGTTCATGTTTGGGTCTTAATTTGGGTTTTTGGGCCCAATTTAGGCTTTATCTTTAGACTTTATAGCCTAAATTGTTCTCTTCCCTTTTTACATTTAACTAGTCCTATTATCTCCTTCAAACCACATTTCTCAATGTATATCAAATTTAAGAGTTACATAATCTTCTATATATATATGTTATATAACATGAACATTAACTAAGAATATATAATTAACACAAGTCCTCAACTCATGATCAAAATAAAATTAATCATATATCCCATAACTCAAAAAACCAGAGGCTTTGTCAAAAGCTCCATGCACAAACTCTTAAGAAGATAAAATTAAAATGACAAGAAGATGATCACTAATATATATGTTACCCGAGTTTCATATACAACATAACAAGTGTTCCATCTAAGAGATGATTAGCTAAGATGATCAGCAAGTCTCTCTTTCTCTCTCTCATTAATTTGAGCAATGAATCCCTACTGCTTCAAAGTGCATACCATCATGAGCAATCAGCCTTTGAGTTTTAGCAGAGTGACTGCTCATGATGTTATATTCACTACTCACCAACTTAATTTAGTACTTAATTTGCTGTGAGATTAATTAATCTACATGAATCCAGCACCACCAAAAGTTGGTGCCCAGTAATCAGCTCCATTTTCACTCCCAACATGAAGAGTGCAAGACACTGGAACCAGACACAGTCCTCTACTTCTCAAGTCCTTCTTTGCTTCATCATTCACAGTCGACGTCTGATCATCAGAAATTATATATTCAATTCAATTCTCCAGTTAATTTAATTTGAAGTACTGAAAGTTAATTAGATATTAATTAATATGCATGTAATAATGTACCTGATCTTTGGCTGCTCTTCTCTTCAGGTTGTTGTCATTTAACAACTGTTTGAAGGAAGATTCAAAAAGGAATTAGAGTAGTAAATAATCAGTGTGTGTTTGTTTGCTAATCATGCAAGCTTTTTGGTGTTTAATTTAAAGAAGCTGATCAATGCATGGCTGTAAAGCTCACAGCTTTAATTTGCCCTAAAGAAAGATGTAAAGTAGTAGTACTGTCTTCTTTGCGTTTAATTAGCGATCATGGATCCAAGAAAAAAGAATACCTGACCAGGGTCTTCTGGAAATACACTATTTGTTTCCCCTTGTACTGATCCCTGCATAAAGATATATAAACTTTCATTAAATATTCTTAAACATCAAATACATATTGTTTTATCTATATATATATAAAGAAAGAGAGAGAGAGAAAGAGAAAGAGAGGACTTATAATTACAAGTTGTCTTCTGGTAACTGAGGCAGTGGACAAGTACGGGGAGCTGAGTGCCTGAATGAATGAAGGGACAGAGAAAAAGAAAAAGAGAAGGTGGTGAGAGAGTGAGTGCAGCTGCAAGAGGATAACCAATTAACACTAAAACCCATGACAAGAACAACACAACAATAACTAAAAGATGCTACATAAAACAACACTGGCACCACATTGGAGCTGCAGCTTTAACTGCGTGCGTGCTCTCAGATCAAACCACCTCCTTTGTTTCATCTCCTTGCAAAACTACACAGATAAAAAAAAAAAAAAAGAAGACAGAGAGAGAAGAACATTGACACTGACCTCAATTTGACCCTGGAGGAATCTAATGTAGCCAATGGCTTCTAGCAGTACAGACGCAGTGTCAGTCTGGCAAAGGAGCCCATTATGTCAGAGACCTTACTTACTTCTTTATTTTTCAAGACCAAAAGGAAAAACAAATATTCAAGTACAGTGTGATGAGAAGCCAGAACTTATACTGAACTGGCTAGCTTCCACCATTTCAAGGATTATTAGGTCTAATGGAAATATATACAGTAGTGCTGATATATAATAGTATGTATATATGGACATGGCATACAAGTTGTCACCTTTCCAAATGGGGAAACTAGTTGATGAAGTGCTGTTATTCTATCTCCAAGCTTTTCCTTCCTCACCTGAAACCAAGTGATCATAAATATTAAGTCTCTAGGGTTTATATTACTTGCAATATGCTTGACAGTAATATATATATATATATATATGGATATGAACCATTAATAGTGAACCTTGAAAGTAGATTGAGCTGAGGAGGGGGAGGAGGCTTGAATCCTAGCCTTCTTGAAAGCTGCACCATTTGCTGTACTGTTGCACTGTGGAAAGGCAAAGTAGGGAAAGGAGAATAATAACTAATAAGCATACACATGTTCTGTGGGTCTCTCCCACAGTCTCACTCACTATAGAAATCATGGAATTCTAATTATTCCTCCATAAAATTTTAGTTTCTAAAAAGATCTAACTGCATGATAACCTCAGATGAATGGTCTTGTTGATGAGCTTGTCTTTTCTCTGGCTTGTTGGTGTTTGAGGAGAAGTCTAGCATGCTGCTACTGAAGCTTGTTGTGACACATGACCTACCTCCATGGATCTCATCACAGCTCCCATGGCCATACACATGATACCCACTTTCAGAGCTCTCTTGCTTTACATCCCCGGCCATATGACTACTTGTTGATGAGTAATTAACCCCCACTTGGTCTTCCCAATTCTCCATCTTCCTTCCTTGAAATGGATTCAAATTTACAGTACAACTCTCATCTTCTCCCACCAATCCCCCCCTATTGATTAAATAAGTTAGATAAAAAATATTTAACCAAATGCATGCAAGTATATATATACTTAAGAAAGAAAGAGAGAGTTGTTACAAGAGTAGCTGGCTCCATGACTCTGGAAGCTCTTGGTTGTCTTGAGAAGGGAACATGGGTGGGAGGAGAGAAGATGGTTGTGAATATAAGTGATGGAAGAGAGAAGAAGAAGAAGAAGAAGAATAAGAGGGAGAAGGATAGAGAAGAGAGGCTTGATCTCCTGGAGGTGGCCTCATGTTGTTGATAGAACTCCACCAGCTAGGGTTAGTACTACCCCCCATGATTTGCTGCACTGAAGAACTCTGAAAGACTCCTGATCTATTCATGCCTTGAAGCTTGTATCAGCTAGCTAGCTGATCCTCTTCTCTCAGCCACTACTTCAGAGTCAATGGATCTTTGGAAAAACAAATTGAGCTTTTGTTTTGCTCCTTTGGGTTTGGATGAGGGTTGGGAGAAAGAAGGAAGATGTATACATGGAATGGAATGGGGTTATGAAGTCTTTTGTTTTTTGTTTTCTTTTTGATCTCCTAACTTTCTTTATTATTTTTCACCACTTTCTTTTTCCCCTGCTTTTGCTTTATCACAAAGTGGGCAGGGAAAGGTGGTGGCAGTGTTTTCAGACCTAAAGGAGTGGTTTAGGGCAGCAAATCTTACTTATTATTTATAATAATTCTTTCATGCTAGGGTTAGGGTTAGGCTTAGTGTTCTTAGGGTTAGTGTTAGGGTTTCATTTACCTTCCATTTTCATTTGTTTCACATATCACAAAAACAATAACAATTTGTAAAATATATATTTGTAAGTGAAATCATATATATCGTATGAGTGACTAGATTTTACGTTGGCTGTCAATCTAGCTACCGCAACCAACCTCCTCTTTTATCAGGCTTGAGACCGGCTACGCTCGTATGGGTGAAGTTAAAAATCAATTTAATCAAAATTTAAAATAAAAAATATCAGTCGGTTTAGCATTTTATTATCTCAATATCTAAGATTAATTTATTAGACTATTCAATATAATACATAATTATTTTTCCGCCGTGGAGTCTACGCTTAACAATTACTCTCTTCTTTTCTTTTTGACATACAAGGAGACTTAATTATCCTTTCGAGAACATAACATGGACTTAGAAAAGACTCCCATCCACCTAACCACCCTAAAACAAAAATGAAGAATGTATTAGTATCACCCAAAGGAATGTTGAGGATTAATATTAAGAAATAAAATGGGGGGATGTTTGATGGAGAAAAAGAAAAAAAATATATGTTGTTCGAGTTCTTTCACCATGGGACCGTACACTGCTTTGGAAATCTTTGTCGGAGGCTCAATGTCCTTTCCAAGAGAGTGTCTTTTCCATTTGTTTACTCTCTTCTCCCTTGTCTTTTTAACTCCATCCTCCAAGAAACAACACACACCTCTCCTTGTCTCCATCTGCCCTTCTTTATATTCTCCTCTCTCTCTCTCTCTCCCTATCATCCTTTGATTCTATGCATGCTATTATGGGAGCTTCATTAAATAAGTAACATTTCATTCTTTTTTTCTCTTTTCCTTTCCTTCTTTTGATGGTTTGATGTCCTTAGTTGGATGTTTCCCAACCGTGCACTAATTGGCCCTGAATTCCCGGGAGTTTGCATGAACTCAAAAGTTCTCCCACTGTGTATGTTGATGATATGTTAGGGGTTCTCTAGGGTGTATGATTATGTTTATCTAACTTGTTTATCTTTTTTTTTTTTAAAGTATACTTAGTTGGGAAGTGGAAAAACACTCAACAACCATCTAGTTTAATTTAATTTCTTTTGAGATGGCGATGCTAATGATCTTGAAAAAACAAAGTTAATGGATAAGTATCATTTGTGCAAACAACATTCTTATAACATGTTTAAGACTTTTAGTATATAAAACATGTTATCCGTGATACTAACTTTTTCCTTTTATTTTAGTATGATGCAGTACATCCGTTGAAGAAGCCAAGACTGTATGAGACCTAGACTCTAATAAAAAGAAGTCTACAATTCACATTGAGCACACCCCAGGTATCTGGAGGCAACAAGGCCCAGGAGGGAGGGTAGCGCATGGGAGAAAAAGAGTTACAATAGGTCCCTGCTGTTTTGGGATGACATTGTAATCATAGGACTTGTTTGTAACACTTATGAATGTAACACTCAAAATCATCATAAATAAAATGTGGTTTATCCATCTTTATTTAAAAAAAACATGTTTTAATATATGGTAAGGTTCTTACCATGATATGAAGATTCAAATCCAAACTCGATGAGAAATATATCAGTTATTCAAACATTATATTTGATCATTGAACTAATTATAACCTCTCTTGTTACATATGTTTCTACATCGTAAGAAACACACAAATTACATCCCATTCAAGGTAGATAAAGAAGAACATGTTATAAAGGAAAGGGACAAAGGCATTGTCCCTAAAAATATGGAAATTTTTGTGTGTATAACTTTGTGTTTATCTTTTTCTACTTTGTTACTAAAGTGCATTTACAAATAGTTCTAAGTAAATGAAAACAATGAAGTAGAAAAACTTCAAAGAGGAGGTACTTGGTTCTTTTACAATAGTCTTCACTCCCATTATTATGATCTTTTGTTTTGATTTCCTCAACTAGCCTACTAGATTGTGACTAGACTTAGAAGCAATGTTCCACCCTTTTGCTTTTCTCCATGTTTGCTACACTTGTACATGATAAGGCCTTTCACTTTAACTTTCCTTAATTCTTTATTAAAATTTTCTTCTTTTTTTTTTTCTTACTTTGAATGTGTCTTGCATGGTATAAAACAATAAGATGTAACTCCAATTTACAATATCTCAACTAGATTAATGAAAATATACATATAAAAGTTAATGCTAGAATTTTGGTTTTATATGTGATGTGTGTGTGTGTGACACAAGACAAACTATCTTAGATCATACTAGACATGGCTAATTATTGTCAAGCTAAATAAGTCAACATGATTGAGACCAAGGAGTCAAATATGATGACATTCATTCTCTCCAATTAGGTAGCATGTTAACATATATAATCAAGGGCCAACAAGACTTTCGGTGATGGTTTTTGTCTATATTTCCAAGATTAAGCTAACTAATTTCATTAACATTTGACTTCTTTGGTGGTAGGATTCCATTGATCAGCCCCCCCTCTAGTATAGGAGTGTTACTATTGGACTAAAATCAAGAGTGTATGTGATTGATATAATCTTATTTTTATCGAAGTATAATACCCAAATTAGTCCTTCTATTATATCGAATCGGTCATTTTGGTCACTCTATTATAATTTAAACCCTGGGTCTCTTTACTTTCACAATTGAAAAATGTCAGCCCCTAAAGGCAAATTTAAAGACTTGTTTATTCCTAAAGGTAATGAAAGGAGTGACTGACATTTCTCAATCATGAAAGTAGAGTGACTTCAGGGCTTAAATTATAATAGAGAGACAAAAAAGGTCGATTCAGTATAATAGAAGAACTAATTTGGGTATTAAACCTTTTATCAATGGCCTTATCTAAGCCATCTTGAATAAATGTTTATATTATCTATTAATTAGGCTCATTGAGCATAATATCCATAAATATTTCTAACATTGAATTGATGAGCACAATAACAAGATGATTTAGACCTTAAAATTATTTATTTTTAACAAACTTCGACTTAAAGACCGATAATTTTTATCACTTTATCAAAGATATTCTTCATACATATTTTTAATAAGTCAGTAGTTTATTGATTATTCTAAAAAAAAAATTGGTCTCTAGTTTGTTATAAAAATTCCAGAAGTAAAACATTTTTTTTATAAAAAAATTAACTATTTTAAAACAAAACCCAATATAGAATTTCATGCATCATGGACACCGTGGAGGAATCTCAAAGCACACGAAGACAAAAGTCAAAACCAAGAGTCAGCGAACCACATGTCCTGACACGTGTAAAGATCCCAAAAAAATAAAACAAAAAGGGGGAATTATTTTAATAAAGTTAAAGAAAAAGGAAAAAAAAAAAAAAGGATGGATGATAGAAGACGAGGGAGGATTGACCTCCCGCGCGTGTGGGGCCCTGGCGTGCGCTTGGGCCGTCCGAACTACAGAGTGTGGGGCCCACGCTAAAGTAGAAGCGCGGCCCGGCCCACGACGTTGACCACTTAACAACCTCGTCTTTTGTACGCATCCTCACTGCACTCGTCCATTCACTTCTTGACACGTTATATTTTTGAAACTGTGATAATTAATAATATAATTTCCAAATTATTATAATTATAATTTTTAAAAATTTAAAACATGAGAAAATTAGACTCATACTCTCAAATTTTTAAAATTTTTTAAAAACCATAACAACTACTTAAAATTTATAATGACATATTTTACACTGATGATCAAATTCTGGTAGTTATTAATTGATGTTAGTTATAATTATCCTATACAACTATTATTTTTATGAAAGTTGTTAGTAATAGGCATTTGTTATTATTATATAACTATTATTATTTTTTTAAATCCTCAACACATCATTTGCAATTAAGAATACTAAGAGGGGTTTGGGTAATTTAAAAGTGGGGGGAATTTGTAAAACCCCAGTGAATTTGTGCATGCGTCATGCATGCATCATTGATGATGCCATCAAAGCTTGGAAAATTTACTTTACTCCCTTGGACCTAAAAAAAAAAAGAAAATGGTCCCTGGGACGCTTGGGCATCCTTAGAAGTGCTTTATTCCTTTGGATTGGCTCCCGTTTTTTATATTTTATGTTTTATTAAAATTTCCTACAAGAATGATGAGCCTTAAAAGATGTGATTCTTCTTCCTAACTTTGCTAGGCTATTTAATTATTTCATAATTTAATAAGTTCTCCTTTTGATTGATAGAATATGAAGCACATGTAATGTAACTACATATAGTAGGATGTATCTCCAATTTCAGCTTTAGTTTCTGACTAGCATCCAAAATCCGATTATCTAAATCTTTCAAATCAAAGACTAAGGAAACAATACATCTTTGTTGATTTGAATTTAATGAGTTAGAATTAAAACTCAAATAACGTTGGTCAAGTGATGACAAGGTTCTCATATGGCATTCCATAGAGTGCTTTGGCATTGAAAAGAGCTTGTTCATTATGGCCTTGGTGAAAAGAGGACCAGGTTAAGGCTGGCTTTTGTACCATTCCCTAAAAGCACTTTGTTTTCTAGCACTTGAGAACTTTCTTGACCTCAAAGCATCCACATCCATATCAAAATCACCTCTCTCTCTCTCTCTCTCTCTCTCTCTCTCTCTCTCTCAATGTTCCTTGTGATTGACTAGTGTGGCAATAGATAATAATAACAAAGTAGAAACATAAAAAAATTCTTAGACCTCTCTCTCTCTCTCTCTCTCTCTCTCTCTCTCTCTCTCTCTCGAGTTAGTCACCAATGGACATTAAGAAATGATTCATTCATTGAAGAGGGGCCAAGAAGCAAGACCTAATGAGCTAAGCATATGGAATTAGACAAAGTGACATGCTTACTAAAAGACCTTGCTTAGGATCTAAGTCAGATTTGATTGATTGCTAAAGAGTTGAAATAAGATGAAATTATCTACTCAAAATATCACTTTGTTCTATTTATAAGCTCTCAATAATTATATCATAGTTTATTTACAAAATTCATTCTGAAATTGTGGGATCAGGAGAAAAGTCGGGCCAGGTTAGATCACATTATATCTATTATACGCCCTGTTTTTCCGACTCGTAATGGCCACATTATACAACTTTACTGCTGTAACTCATGTTTTTAATATCAAAGAAAAAAAATAATCTCTAATTACCAGTAAGGCAAAACAAAACATATCATCCATTTCATCACTAAATACCAATCCATCATGTGTTGCATTTATTTCATGTGAGAATCTCGAGACACAAATGCACGGAAGTTAATGGGAAAAATGCTAAATAGATGAGACCCTGGGTAGAGAAATACATAGATGGAGTTGGTGGGGAGCTTGTTTCTTAGCCAAAGAATAAGTCTGACAGGAGAAGGCCCACACATCACAGTCCAAGAGAGAATTGAGAGATTTTGATTGCGACATGATCCAAATCAAATTGTTTCGTTTGTTTTGTTACCTTTCAATCCATGCTGATTTTAGATTCTTTCCAGGGTGACGTGGTTGTGTCTTTGGAAAAACATTAGCATTGCCCCCCTTCTTCCTTCCAGTCACAATCTTGTGATGCTCCATGTTTTTTTTCCTGCCTGATGTGTCACTGCAGCAGCCAAAGATGTAGTGAGGAAACCAAATACATGATGCTCCATGTTTGCTTGCAAGCTTTACTCTCTTCCTATATATATATCAAAACAAAACTTTGATTAAAATCTGGTGGCCCATCTCAAGGTACCCATCTCAATCTCTGGAAGTGTTGATTATAACCCTGATGGTAAACCAAACAATGCTCTTAATGAAGCATTCTCCCCATTCTTTAGTCAGTCATTTCATCTGTCATTTCATCTTTCCTTTCGTCCAAAGGGGAAAAAAAAAAGACAAATATAAGAAATAAGGGTGTCATTTTTCTTTCAAATTATTTTCCAGAAGAGACCAATTACAAAGCTCAAAAAACTATACAATTACTACAAAATGTAAACTATTTCCGAAAGGTATAAACCAAATCCATATAAGAACAATTTGCCCAATATACACCATGCTTGAGGAAAGCAGAATACTTACGGTTTTTCACTAAGGTAAACCACCAGGACCTTCCAAATCTATCTCTGTCGTTCTTGTATCTTCTTCACTGCCATCATCTCCATCAACCTCCTCATTCACATATACTAGTTTAGCAATATGCTCAGCAAGGAACTTGTCATCCCATTCACTCACCTACAAAATCATCAAGTTTGATATTGTATAAATCAGCTTTCAAGGAAGGAACATTGGCCTCAAAATCTTCCCATATATCAAATCAGATGCGATGAAGACCAATTCTTCATTTCTTAAGGCTAGCAAGTTAGGCTTGGAAAAGCAATAGCAAAATAAAAACCTAGGTGGACAAGCAAGTTCACTGATATTCTGCCAGTAGTACAAAACTAACAATAAAAATATAAAATAAATGTGATAGGAGAGGCCAAAATGAAATAAATTTCCACTACTGGAATTTCCCAACTCCCATATTATCAAAGACACAAACAGAATAAGGAAAGACACATCCAACAATTTCAAGATGAGATATTTCATAGAATAGTAAAACTCACAGCTCTTGGTTCTTCCTTTACCGTTAGTGTTCCCTTATGATGCTCTATCTCCATGGCGCAAGCTTTGTTTGCATTACTTAAGACAGAAATCCCTTGCTCCTGTCAAAAAAAAATACAGGATCACAAACAGAACAAATAAATAAAAGGCAACAACAATGGAATGGTTCACAGGTGTTACAACAATCAACCACTCAGTCATTGTGTAGAGATAACAAATGGTAGATGCCAGAACTCACATTAAACAGTAACAACCTTGATATAAAGTAAACAAAAGTCATCTCACTGACATAATGTAATCTATTTCAGCTGATGGAATCAGAACTTGGAGACAAGAAAAAAATTGAGCACTTAATCTGATGTAGACAACTTAGCATACATGTTAATCATCTCACACAATACAATCATAAAAACCTGTGTTTCTTAATATATTTGACCAACCAAATATATTAATAATTATAACACTACTCAGGAAGATACCAACGGTCTCTTGGCCTATTGATACCAGGTCTCTTCTAAAGGGCTTTATTGGTTGAGGCAATCCCATGTTCAAATCCCCACGACCACAAGGTGAGGGCACGGGTGCATGGGTGCCACGTTGTCCACCCCTAACTTTCCTCACCTGGGCGTTTGTTGCCTTTGTCCAAGAAAAAAAAAAAAAAAAACACAACACTACTCAGGAAGATGGGCTCATCAAACCACCAACCCCAGTCTTCTTAAGCAAAATGGTCAGCATGCCTTCTGTAGGTTAAAATTAAGTCTGAAAAAATAAATAAAATAATGCAAGTAAATTGTATTCCAACACAATGCATGCGTTGGTGAGAAGATGCAAACTAGCACCTTCACTGCATAATATCTGCCAAAGTTGTGTCTGAACCATATGCAGTTTCTGTTCACGTGAAACTTCCAAACCCTTTACTAGTGAGTGAAAGAAATCTATGAGCCTTAACAAGCAACAAGAAATTCATAGCATATAATGATTCTCCAAAATTCTAAATACAATCATGATCATGTTCACTGCAGAATATGAATGTCAAATTCCAAAACCAAGACGCGTGTTAAAATTTTCATTTCATAATTCACGGCCACAAAGAATCTAATTTTATCATGATGACTTCCTCTGTTCTATTTTAATCAGTACCAGATTGACTAAATGTGTTAATAGCTACTACTATGACATAGCTCATTATATTTTTAGATTAATGTTACCTTCTACCTAGATCAAAGGAAATTGCTTTCGACAAACAATAGAACTTTTAATAATGGCAATCTTGATAATTATCTATTATGGATCAAAATTTTCCCTCAGCTAACAAACCAAAGTTATTGTCAATTTTCAGTTCAATAATCCTCATCTTCCATATTTCTGTCAGAAAACACCTCATAACATTTGATCAGATTAGGCTTATCTTAATGATGCAATTCAGTTATTGCTCAATGGATCATTATTAGCTTAAACCTTATGCTTATCCCTTTAATATGAGGAAAGTAAATTACTAGGCACCATATCCATATGGACATATCCAATGATCTAGCATGAATTATCACTATCCAAGAGAGTAATTAAACCAAACTTAAAAAGGGATCCAACTATTAGTGTCATAGTTGATCCAGGTTAAGAATGTAGGTCTGTCCACATGTAAAAGACTTACTGGCAATAGGGAACCTGTAGGAGTATATGAGTATTGTGTACAGAAGATATCACAAAATCTACATTTTCGCCCTGAAATGCTAAGCTGAAAAATTACAACCCTCAGTTATACAGATAGAATTCAATCTAGTGTCATCTACAACAGGAGATGAATATTCCTATAGTTATCAGTCTTATCCAAAAATTATTGAATCCAGAACTTAAACAATCAGTTAAGAGGGAACCCGCCAGTGGCGTTTATCGTTTAAAAAGAGGGCAAGGCATTCTACCACTATTGGTATTGATGTATTGTACAAATTGTCTGTCTTTTATGGAAGTTCCAATTTATCAATTGCGATCAAACCAGAAAATCTTAAATATGTGACTTTGGAAGGATAGGTGTAGTATAATTTTTGAAGGCACTGGATCAACTTCTTCCAAGATAATCAGACGGGCCATGGCCCCTTACAAAAGAAAGAACCCAGAAAAATCCTCTTCTCAAAGCAATCAAGCCGACATTCTCGCTTCCGCTTCGTCCACACCTGCTTCTTTTACTTGCTTTCAGGAGTGGGAATAGCAGGAATGAAAGATGCACTACTGGTCACTCTACTTTTTGCTAGAGAGAAAAAAAAAGGTAATCCCATGTAAGTTTTTACTTTGCAATCCACCAAAGTTCAAGTTGAAGGATTCATGTATCCCTTGCAAATGCCAAAGTGAAAGGTAGAAATGAATGAGCAATACCATGTTTTATTTCTTTGATCTATATAGTACTAGCAGATAATAATCAAAAGGAGAGGTGAATTACAGTCCCTTTAAACTCACACTGCAAAATAATAATGGTATCTTAATTTTGGAATCTACATTATATATATATGAGACACTCAACCTTCATCCTTAATCTAAGCAAATTTCAAGATTTTGATGATTTATTTCAAAATCTACATTATTGCAGCAGAGTAAAGCATCTCAGAAATCCAAAATCAAATACCAGAAACCAGTTGATTGAACAAACTGGATATATCCAACATTCAACCAACCTTGTCAAGAAGGGAGGAGGTGCAACCAACTTGAACTTTACCAGGCAATCCTCATTGCCCTCTGCCTCCGCCTTCTTCATTGCTTCCTGCAAAGAAAATACTGAAAAAGCTAAATCAAAGAACACAAAACAGTCCAACATTCCCAAACACCACATATCAATATAAACAAACCTTAATATGAAGGACACCATCAAACATGAAGCATTTCATCTCTGATGTTGGTACAGATCTTCAGTGGTTGTGGTGTCATTCTCCTCCTGATGTTCTTCAACAATGTGTCCTTTACCTCGGGTGTGATTGCCTGAACCACCTTCATCATCTGCAAAACAAACTCCCCAGAAAAATCATTAAAACCCGTAGAAAAATAAAATCCCCTAATAACTCTTAGAACCCAGAATCA